>JAQPZY010001199.1:0-1312500 GCA_029931535.1 Margaritifera margaritifera
TACTAGATAATTAAAAATGAAAAAAAAATCAATAAAAACGTCCAACTTACAAGTAATGTGTTTTTGAAATCCTAATAATCCAATAAGAATGATTGTTCTAATCACTAGTCCTAAACTATAGAATGTTCCGAATTCACGGCTGTGTCCTTGAATGTTATGATGTGCTAATGGTCTCCAAAGTCCTGATGTACTAGAAATCTTGATGTGCTGATGTCAAAATGAAGTACTCCAAAATCTCTGAATAAGTTCACTTAAATTCCAAAATCATCAATTAAAAATCCAAAATCCAAAAGATTATGAGCACTGTTATAATCCAATGAATATTTAAAATAATTCCTCTCTTAGAATTTGGAATGAATTTTCACAACTGTAATAGCTCTTTACAAGACTGATGGTAATGTCAAAACTGAAAAAATGTCCCACCAAACATGGTATCTATAAAGATTGGTCACATGACAGATTGTTCTAGAACACGAGTCATCTTAATGGAACTTTTACTTGTAAACAAAAATCAAACCTTGACCTTCAAATTGAGAAACATTATATTGATCAAAACAACCTAATTCAAGGACACTAGTTAAACATGGTTTTCTGATAACATTAAAGGACTCAAGCAAATATTAAAGTGAAGAAGAAACATTTATAATTTCCTTAAATACTGCAACACCATATAAACATCATACATACACCTCCCTCATAAAGAAAAAGAAAGATTTATGTAATAAGCTTTCTTTTGAATATACATCTAATACTATAATAACCAAAAATTACATAAGAACATGTTTTATGATACTGGCCTTAATTACATCAAGCAATATTACATTTCTAGGCACGTGAGAGTGCATCTGCAATCACATTGTCTTTTCCTCTGATGTGTTTGATGTCAATGTTATATTCCTGCAATATCAAACTCCATCTCAACAATCTCCGATTTTATATCTTTCATTTTGTTGATGAAAGTAAGGGGATTGTGATCACTGTACACAATAATTGGAGAAAGAGTCTGAGGTAACATACACTTCAAAATGCTGTAAAGCCCAATATCAAAGCCAAACATTCCTTCTCAATTGTGGAATAATTTTTCTGGTGACTTGTTTAGTTTTTTAGAAAAATAACACACAGGGTGATCCACACCACTTTTGTCTTCCTGAATCAATACTCCACCAACCCCTACCATCACTGCACAACAGATAATTTAAATGATTGGCTGAAATTTGGTGTAGAAGAACTGGTGCATTCTTAAGCATGGCCTTTAACTTGTCAAAAGATTCCTGACACTTGTCAGACCAATGAAATTTGGCTTTCTTACTCAATAAACTTGTCAAAGGTTCAGCAATTTTGGGAAAACTTGGAACAAATTTACGATAATATCCCAGCCATACCTAGAAATCGCATCAGTTGCTTTTAACGAAATTGGAACTTGAAATTCAGAGATAGCTTTGACCTTTGCTTCTATAGGTTTAATTGACCTTGTCCCACAATATGTCATAAAAAATGTGACACAAGCATGGCAAAACTCACTTTTGCTCAAATTAATTGTCAGATTCGCATCGCTGAGTTCGATCGAAGAATTTTCGAATGGTTTCCAAATGATCTTCCCAGGTGTTGTTGTAGATAATGACGTCATCGATATAAACGTCACAATTATCAAGACCAAATGTTATCATGTTCATCAGACTTTGAAACGTTGCAGAGCGAATTTTTCATTCCAAAACGGCATCACTTTTATATTGATAAAGTCCATCTGGAGTTACAAATGTTGAAATTTCTTTTGCTCTTTCCGTAAGTGCAATTTGCTAGAATCTTTTAAAAAGTCAAACTTGGTGAATATTCCGCAATTTCCAATTTTATCAATGCAATCGTCCATTCTAGGGATTGGAAATGAATCAGTTTTGGTGACACTGTTGACTTTTCTGTAGTCAGTACACATACGGAATGTATTATCTGGCTTGGGAACAAGAATACATGGTGAAATCCAGTTACTTTTACTTGGTTCTATGAAATCATTCTCCAGTTAGATACTGATTGTTCTTTCTTCAGATAGTTCTGTTTGAGAGGATTCATCCTATAAGGATGCTGTTTCACAGGCGCAGAATCTACAATGTCAACGTCATGATAAATTTTACTTGTTCGTGTTGGAACATCAGGAAACAAGTGCTCATAGTCATGTAATAGCTGTTTTAGTTCATTTCTTTCCTGTTGTTGTAGATGTGAAAGTTTCTGGTCTAGGTTGTTCAATATTTCTGAATTCCGAAGATTGGTTATACCAGAGTCACTATAGTCTGATTGTATTCCATCGTTGATATCTTCACTGTGTGGGACAGGTACAACTAAATTAACTAAATAATTAGCTGGGCTATCTCTGTCAAAATATTCCTGTTAACATATTTATATGACAAAGTTGTTTCTGTTTCTGTCTCCCAGAGTGTTAATGATATAATTTAAGTCATTTACTTTCTTTGCAACGGTATAAGGACCATAGAATTTAGCCTGAAGAGGATTTTGAGGTATGGGAAAGAGAGCCAGAACTTTGTCACTAGGTTTAAAACTCCTTTCCTGTGAATTTCTGTCATACCTTAATTTCATTTTTGACTGGGTATTGTGAAGATTAGTTCTTGCTACTTCACAGGCCTTTGACAACTTGTATTTGAATATCAGAAACATAATCAAGAAGATTAATCTTTGAATCTTCATTTGAAAGAAGTTTCTCTTTCAATAATTTCAATGGTCCACGGACAGTATGACCAAAAACTAGTTCAAAGGGACTAAAACCCAACGACTCTTGAACTGATTCCCCTAACAGCAAACAACAACAAATGAACACCCTCATCCCAATCCTTTTCTGTATCAAAGCAATATGATCGAATCATATTCTTCAAAGTTTGATGAAATCTTTCCAAAGCACCTTGACTTTCAGGGTGATAGGCAGAAGATTTAAACTGTTGGATGCCTAATTCATGCATAACTTGCTGGAAAATTCCAGACATAAAATTTGACCCTTGATCCGACTGGACAGATTTGGGAAGGCCAACAAGTGTAAAAACTTCACCAAAGCTTTCACAATAGTTTTAGTTTTTATATTTCTCAGAGGAATTGCCTCTGGAAATCTTGTAGATGCACACATGATGGTCAACAAGTATTGGTTGCCTGACTTGGTTTTAGGTAAAGGACCAACACAGTCTACTATTATTCTACCTAAATGGTTCATCAAATGCAGGAATAGGTTTGCAGATGAGCCTTAGGTATCTTCTGATTGGGTTTTCCTACCATTTGACAAGTGTGACAAGATCTGCAGTATTTAGAAACATCACTTTTCAGTTTCGGCCAATAAAATGATTCAAGATCTTGTGATAAGTCTTACGGACTCCTAAATGACCAGCCAAAGGAGTTTCATGGGCTAAATTAAGAATTTCCTGTCGATATGACTTAGGAACAACAATTGGATAGCTCACTGACCACTCGTCACCAGCAGGTACATCAGGTGTTCTCCATTTCCTCATAAGGACCCCATTTTTCACAAAGTAACACACTGGAACTTGTGTGGCTTCAGTTTCACTAATAGCCCTCTGAAACAAACAAGATATCTCGGGATCTTGCTCCTGTTCAACGACAAGGGATTGTCGTTTGTCATCCTGATTAGAAGAAAGAGAATGAGTTGCCAAAAGAGGATCACTGTGATCAATACCATTTGATTGATCAATACCTGAGGAAAAGGTGAGCTCATCAAAAGACTGACCAATACATGTGTCAGCTAAAGGAATAATATCCTGATCAACATCACTCTCAAGAGCTCTTTTTGCCATAGCTCTAGTAACTGCACAAGCAGGGTACAAATCAGGGATTTCAGTTTCGACAGGATCAACTTTCTGATCCAAACAAGGCTTGTCAGTTACAAGTGGATTAACCACAACCTTATCTCCAGCTAGGTCATTGCCTAGTAATAAATGAATACCCTCTATGGGTAAAGAAGTCACTGCCCCAACAGTCACAGGTCCAGAAACTAAGTCTGATGCCAAATTTACATAATGAAGAGGAACATTTACAAAGCCGCACTCTACTCCCTGAACAAGAACACTTTCACTTGAAGAAGACTCCTCAGACAAAGGCAAAGTACCTGATAATAAAAGACTCGGAGAAGCTCCAGTGTCCCTTAATATTTTAATTGGGATAGGTTTGGCAGAATCACCAATAAGTGATATAGAACCTTCTGACATGAATGGTTCATAAGCCTCTAAAATAGAATCAGACTGGGGTTTGTTTGACCCAACAAATGTATTGCTTTCAATACAAGACCGTGACCTTGACCTCGTAGAAATAAGAGCATTTGGAAAAGCTCTGTCTTTACTCTGTTGCTTATTTTTCAACTTGAAGCAATCAGAAATAACGTGCCCTTTCTTTTTACAATAAGTGGACGTAGGAAGAGATAAGGATTTCTGATCAGTCTTATCAGATGTTTGATTCCTAACAGTTGTGCTGTTGTGAAATTTGGAAGTACTCGAATGAGATTGAAATGGTTTTTTACCAGAAAACTGCTGAGAGGACGATTTATTGCCAAATGAAATTTTGTGAGTCAAGGAATAATCATCAGCCATACGAGCAGCATTTTCCAAAGTTTCCACATTCTGCTCGTCAAGATCGGTTTTAACATCACTATGGATACACCTCTTGAACTCTTCAATTAATACGAGCTGTCGGAGGTTATCATAACCTTGATCAACTTTCTTGGCTGAGCACCACCTATCAAATAGTTGTTCTTTATCCCTTGCAAATTCGACATGAGTTTGTCCAGTTTCTTTTCTACAATTCCTAAACCTTTGTCGATATGCCTCTGGTAAGCAACTCATAAGCTTTCAAGATGTACTCCCTTAAACCACATCATAATCAGTGCTTTGTTGTACTGACAGTGAAGTGTAGACTTCACGAGCTTTGCCAATAAGTACACTTTGTAATAACAAAGTCCAATGCTCTCTGGGCCATTTCAAGGTTTTCAGCTATTTTCTCGAAATGAAGAAAGTATTTATCTACTTCTTTTTCCTGAAAAGGGGGTACTAACCTAATATATCTAGTAACATCAAAACCTGAACTTGTGTTTAAACAGGTGGAGTGTGCTCTGTTTGCCAGTTCTAATTCTCTTAATTTAAATTGCATTTCCCTTTCTTCTCTTTGCATCTGCATTTGTATCTGCCTCTCTTCTTTCTGCATTTGTATCTGCCTCTCTTCCTTCTCTCTCTCCATCTGTATCTGCCTCTCTTCTTTCTGCATTTGTATCTGCCTCTCTTCCTTCTCTCTCTCCATCTGTATCTGCCTCTCTTCTTTCTGCATTTGTATCTGCCTCTCTTCCTTCTCTCTCTCCATCTGTATCTGCCTCTCTTCTTTCTGCATTTGTACCTGCCTCTCTTCCTTCTCTCTCTCCATCTGTATCTGCCTCTCTTCTTTCTGCATTTGTATCTGCCTCTCTTCCTTCTCATCTCCATCTGTATCTGCCTCTCTTCTTTCTCTCTCTCTCTCTGAATATGAAAGCTTTGCCAATTCTAAATCAATCTGGTTCTTTAACTCTAATTCCCTTAATTTCCTGTCAGAACCAGATACAGGCTTTCTCTTCAAACTTAAAGCACTGCTATCAAAAATTCCCTTTCCTACTAAATACTGAATCAAAATAATCTTTATCTCCTGTTTTGTCAATGATACTTTTGCCTCAGATAGACTGTATTTTCTGGCAAGCTCGAGCAACTCATCCTTTCTCATGCACTCTAACCCCTCCTGGGTAGGTTTTGAAATGAAATTCTGAACATTAGTTGCCATTGTAAATGCTTGTTGGTTTCTCACAAAAAAAATTCTCTATTTAAAATCTTTGCCAAAGATAAAAAAAAAATTCAGAGACTTAATCAATATGAATTTCAAAGATAAATTTAATATCTCTATATGCTTTACAGAAATTCAGATCCCGGAACGACGAGCCCCCAATTTCTGTTACGACTCTATGGTCTAAGAAAAATGTAACAGAAAGAAAGTGAAACCAACAAATCAAGTAAAAATCAACAAGCAATTTATTACTAGATAATTAAAATGAAAAATCAAAAAGTCACTTACAGTAATGTGTTTTGAAATCCTAATAATCCAATAAGAATGATTGTTCTAATCACAAGTCCTAAATATAGAATGTTCCGAATTCACGGCTGTGTCCTTGAATGTTATGATGTGCTAATGGTCTCCCAAAGTCCTGATGTACTAGAAATCTTTGATGTGCTGATGTCAAAATGAAGTACTCCAAAATATCTCTGAATAAGTTCACTTAAATTCCAAAATCATCAATTAAAAATCCAAAATCCAAAAGTTTATGAGCACTGTTATAATCCAATGAATATTTAAAATAATTCCTCTCTTAGAATTTGGAATGAATTTTCACAACTGTAATAGCTCTTTACAAGACTGATGGTAATGTCAAAACTGAAAAAATGTCCACCAAACATTGTATATATAAAGATTGGTCACATGACATAATGTTCTAGAACACGAGTCATCTTAATGGAACTTTTACTTGTAAACAAAAATCAACCTTGACCTTCAAATTGAGAAACATTATATTGATCAAAACAACCTAATTCAAGGACACTAGTTAAACATGGTTTTCCTGATAACATTAAGACTCAAGCAAATATTAAAGTGAAGAAACATTTATAATTTCCTTAAATACCTGCAACACCATATAAACATCATACATAACACCTCCCCTCATAAAGAAAAAGAAAGATTTATGTAATAAAGCTTTCTTTTGAATATACATCTAATACTATAATAACCAAAATTACATAAGAACATGTTTTATGATACTGGACTTAATTACATCAAGCAATATTACATTTCTAGGCACGTGAGAGTGCATCTGCAATCACATTGTCTTTTCCTCTGATGTGTTTGATGTCAATGTTATATTCCTGCAATATCAAACTCCATCTCAACAATCTCCGATTTTTATCTTTCATTTTGTTGATGAAAGTAAGGGGATTGTGATCACTGTACACAATAATTGGAGAAAGAGCTGAGGTAACATACACTTCAAAATGCTGTAAAGCCAATATCAAAGCCAAACATTCCTTCTCAATTGTGGAATAATTTTTCTGGTGCTTGTTTAGTTTTTTAGAAAAATAAACACACAGGGTGATCCACACCACTTTTGTCTTCCTGAATCAATACTCCACCAACCCCTACATCACTTGCATCAACAGATAATTTAAATGATTGGCTGAAATTTGGTGTAGAAAGAACTGGTGCATTCTTAAGCATGGCCTTTAACTTGTCAAAAGATTCCTGACACTTGTCAGACCAATGAAATTTGGCTTTCTTACTCAATAAACTTGTCAAAGGTTCAGCAATTTTGGAAAAATTGGAACAAAATTTCCGATAATATCCAGCCATACCTAGAAATCGCATCAGTTGCTTTTAACAAATTGGAACTTGAAATTCAGAGATAGCTTTGACCTTTGCTTCTATAGGTTTAACTTGACCTTGTCCCACAATATGTCCTAAAAATGTGACACAAGCATGGCAAAACTCACTTTTGCTCAAATTAATTGTCAGATTCGCATCGCTGAGTCGATCGAAGAATTTTCGAATGGTTTCCAAATGATCTTCCCAGGTGTTGTTGTAGATAATGACGTCATCGATATAAACGTCACAATTATCAAGACCAAATGTTATCATGTTCATCAGACTTTGAAACGTTGCAGGCGAATTTTTCATTCCAAACGGCATGACTTTATATTGATAAAGTCCATCTGGAGTTACAAATGTTGAAATTTCTTTTGCCCTTTCCGTCAGTGGAATTTGCCAGAATCCTTTTAAAAGGTCAAACTTGGTGACATATTCCGCATTTCCAATTTTATCAATGCAATCGTCCATTCTTGGGATTGGAAATGAATCAGTTTTGGTGACACTGTTGACTTTTCTATAGTCAGTACACATACGGAATGTATTATCTGGCTTGGGAACAAGAATACATGGTGAACTCCAGTTACTTTTACTTGGTTCTATGAAATCATTCTCCAGTAGATACTGAATGTCTTTCTTCAGATAGTTCTGTTTGAGAGGATTCATCCTATAAGGATGCTGTTTCACAGGCGCAGAATCTACAATGTCAACGTCATGATAAATTTTACTTGTTCGTGTTGGAACATCAGGAAACAAGTGCTCATAGTCATGTAATAGCTGTTTTAGTTCATTTCTTTCCTGTTGTTGTAGATGTGAAAGTTTCTGGTCTAGGTTGTTCAATATTTCTGAATTCCGAAGATTGGTTATACCAGAGTCACTATAGTCTGATTGTATTCCATCGTTGATATCTTCACTGTGTGGGACAGGTACAACTAAATTAACTAAATAATTAGCTGGGCTATCTCTGTCAAAATATTCCTTTAACATATTTATATGACAAAGTTGTTTCTGTTTCTGTCTCCCAGGAGTGTTAATGATATAATTTAAGTCATTTACTTTCTTTGCAACGGTATAAGGACCATAGAATTTAGCCTGAAGAGGATTTTGAGGTATGGGAAAGAGAGCCAGAACTTTGTCACTAGGTTTAAAACTCCTTTCCTGTGAATTTCTGTCATACCTTAATTTCATTTTTGACTGGGTATTGTGAAGATTAGTTCTTGCTACTTCACAGGCCTTTGACAACTTGTATTTGAAATCAGAAACATAATCAAGAAGATTAATCTTTGAATCTTCATTTGAAAGAAGTTTCTCTTTCAATAATTTCAATGGTCCACGGACAGTATGACCAAAAACTAGTTCAAAGGGACTAAAACCCAACGACTCTTGAACTGATTCCCTAACAGCAAACAACAACAAATGAACACCCTCATCCCAATCCTTTTCTGTATCAAAGCAATATGATCGAATCATATTCTTCAAAGTTTGATGAAATCTTTCCAAAGCACCTTGACTTTCAGGGTGATAGGCAGAAGATTTAAACTGTTGGATGCCTAATTCATGCATAACTTGCTGGAAAATTCCAGACATAAAATTTGACCCTTGATCCGACTGGACAGATTTGGGAAGGCCAACAAGTGTAAAAACTTCACCAAAGCTTTCACAATAGTTTTAGTTTTTATATTTCTCAGAGGAATTGCCTCTGGAAATCTTGTAGATGCACACATGATGGTCAACAAGTATTGGTTGCCTGACTTGGTTTTAGGTAAAGGACCAACACAGTCTACTATTATTCTACTAAATGGTTCATCAAATGCAGGAATAGGTTGCAGATGAGCCTTAGGTATCTTCTGATTGGGTTTTCCTACCATTTGACAAGTGTGACAAGATCTGCAGTATTTAGAAACATCACTTTTCAGTTTCGGCCAATAAAAATGATTCAAGATCTTGTGATAAGTCTTACGGACTCCTAAATGACCAGCCAAAGGAGTTTCATGGGCTAAATTAAGAATTTCCTGTCGATATGACTTAGGAACAACAATTGGATAGCTCACTGACCACTCGTCACCAGCAGGTACATCAGGTGTTCTCCATTTCCTCATAAGGACCCCATTTTTCACAAAGTAACACACTGGAACTTGTGTGGCTTCAGTTTCACTAATAGCCCTCTGAAACAAACAAGATATCTCGGGATCTTGCTCCTGTTCAACGACAAGGGATTGTCGTTTGTCATCCTGATTAGAAGAAAGAGAATGAGTTGCCAAAAGAGGATCACTGTGATCAATACCATTTGATTGATCAATACCTGAGGAAAAGGTGAGCTCATCAAAAGACTGACCAATACATGTGTCAGCTAAAGGAATAATATCCTGATCAACATCACTCTCAAGAGCTCTTTTTGCCATAGCTCTAGTAACTGCACAAGCAGGGTACAAATCAGGGATTTCAGTTTCGACAGGATCAACTTTCTGATCCAAACAAGGCTTGTCAGTTACAAGTGGATTAACCACAACCTTATCTCCAGCTAGGTCATTGCCTAGTAATAAATGAATACCCTCTATGGGTAAAGAAGTCACTGCCCCAACAGTCACAGGTCCAGAAACTAAGTCTGATGCCAAATTTACATAATGAAGAGGAACATTTACAAAGCCGCACTCTACTCCCTGAACAAGAACACTTTCACTTGAAGAAGACTCCTCAGACAAAGGCAAAGTACCTGATAATAAAAGACTCGGAGAAGCTCCAGTGTCCCTTAATATTTTAATTGGGATAGGTTTGGCAGAATCACCAATAAGTGATATAGAACCTTCTGACATGAATGGTTCATAAGCCTCTAAAATAGAATCAGACTGGGGTTTGTTTGACCCAACAAATGTATTGCTTTCAATACAAGACCGTGACCTTGACCTCGTAGAAATAAGAGCATTTGGAAAAGCTCTGTCTTTACTCTGTTGCTTATTTTTCAACTTGAAGCAATCAGAAATAACGTGCCCTTTCTTTTTACAATAAGTGGACGTAGGAAGAGATAAGGGTTTCTGATCAGTCTTATCAGATGTTTGATTCCTAACAGTTGTGCTGTTGTGAAATTTGGAAGTACTCGAATGAGATTGAAATGGTTTTTTACCAGAAAACTGCTGAGAGGACGATTTATTGCCAAATGAAATTTTGTGAGTCAAGGAATAATCATCAGCCATACGAGCAGCATTTTCCAAAGTTTCCACATTCTGCTCGTCAAGATAGGTTTTAACATCACTATGGATACACCTCTTGAACTCTTCAATTAATACGAGCTGTCGGAGGTTATCATAACCTTGATCAACTTTCTTGGCTGAGCACCACCTATCAAATAGTTGTTCTTTATCCCTTGCAAATTCGACATGAGTTTGTCCAGTTTCTTTTCTACAATTCCTAAACCTTTGTCGATATGCCTCTGGTAGCAACTCATAAGCTTTCAAGATGTACTCCTTAACCACATCATAATCAGTGCTTTGTTGTACTGACAGTGAAGTGTAGACTTCACGAGCTTTGCCAATAAGTACACTTTGTAATAACAAAGTCCAATGCTCTCTGGGCCATTTCAAGTTTTCAGCTATTTTCTCGAAATGAAGAAAGTATTTATCTACTTCTTTTTCCTGAAAAGGGGGTACTAACCTAATATATCTAGTAACATCAAAACCTGAACTTGTGTTTAAACAGGTGGAGTGTGCTCTGTTTGCCAGTTCTAATTCTCTTAATTTAAATTGCATTTCCCTTTCTTCTCTTTGCATCTGCATTTGTATCTGCCTCTCTTCTTTCTGCATTTGTATCTGCCTCTCTTCCTTCTCTCTCTCCATCTGTATCTGCCTCTCTTCTTTCTGCATTTGTATCTGCCTCTCTTCCTTCTCTCTCTCCATCTGTATCTGCCTCTCTTCTTTCTGCATTTGTACCTGCCTCTCTTCCTTCTCTCTCTCCATCTGTATCTGCCTCTCTTCTTTCTGCATTTGTATCTGCCTCTCTTCCTTCTCTCTCTCCATCTGTATCTGCCTCTCTTCTTTCTCTCTCTCTCTCTGAATATGAAGCTTTGCCAATTCTAAATCAATCTGGTTCTTTAACTCTAATTCCCTTAATTTCCTGTCAGAACCAGATACAGGCTTTCTCTTCAGACTTAAAGCACTGCTATCAAAAATTCCCTTTCCTACTAAATACTGAATCAAAATAATCTTTATCTCCTGTTTTGTCAATGATACTTTTGCCTCAGATAGACTGTATTTTCTGGCAAGCTCGAGCAACTCATCCTTTCTCATGCACTCTAACCCCTCCTGGGTAGGTTTTGAAATGAAATTCTGAACATTAGTTGCCATTGTAAATGCTTGTTGGTTTCTCACAAAAAAATTCTCTATTTAAAATCTTTGCCAAAGACAAAAAAAAATTCAGAGACTTAATCAATATGAATTTCAAAGATAAATTTAATATCTCTAATATGCTTTACAGAAATTCAGATCCCGGAACGACGAGCCCCCAATTTCTGTTACGACTCTATGGTCTAAGAAAAATGTAACAGAAAGAAAGTGAAACCAACAAATCAAGTAAAAATCAACAAGCAATTTATTACTAGATAATTAAAATGAAAAATCAAAAAGTCACTTACAGTAATGTGTTTTGAAATCCTAATAATCCAATAAGAATGATTGTTCTAATCACAAGTCCTAAATATAGAATGTTCCGAATTCACGGCTGTGTCCTTGAATGTTATGATGTGCTAATGGTCTCCAAAGTCCTGATGTACTAGAAATCTTTGATGTGCTGATGTCAAAATGAAGTACTCCAAAATATCTCTGAATAAGTTCACTTAAATTCCAAAATCATCAATTAAAAATCCAAAATCCAAAAGTTTATGAGCACTGTTATAATCCAATGAATATTTAAAATAATTCCTCTCTTAGAATTTGGAATGAATTTTCACAACTGTAATAGCTCTTTACAAGACTGATGGTAATGTCAAAACTGAAAAAATGTCCACCAAACATGGTATATATAAAGATTGGTCACATGACAGAATGTTCTAGAACATGAATCATCTTAATGGAACTTTTACTTGTAAACAAAAATCAACCTTGACCTTCAAATTGAGAAAACATTATATTGATCAAAACAACCTAATTCAAGGACACTAGTTAAACATGTTTTTCCTGATAACATTAAGACTCAAGCAAATATTAAAGTGAAGAAACATTTATAATTTCCTAAAATACCTACAACACCATATAAACATCATACATAACAGTATCCACTTGGGCCACTTTTTGTGCCACGACTATGGGCCCTAGAGAAAAAACGCCTTCACTTTGGTGTGCCAAGGACCGAAATTAGAAAGAGAAGGTAGTGTGAGATCACCAAAATGCAGCTTTCATCACATCTTCCAAAGATGAACGAGTTAAATATGCTCATGAGGTAGCAATGGCACAAACCTCATGGGCTTTAATTTTCATCAATGAAAGGTCTCTCTCAGTAAGGGACTGACAAACTCTCTTGATTGTCTTGACAATCCACCTTGAAATAGTGGAAGCTGACATATCAACCGAACCATTAAGAGGGAGGAAACAATGCTTCCTACCACTTCTTCTCCCTTTTGAGGCTGCCAAACAGAAACGTAAAGCCCTAACTAGGCATAAAAGTCTAACAGATAGAAGTGGGGTTCGGGGATGTGCATGGAGACTCCAGCTAGAAACTGGTCCCAAAATTCTGCTATATCAGATGATGGTGGAAATCCTGACCTAGGGAAATTTGAGCATTCAGAGGATCCCCGTGCAGTTTCCAGTTTGCTAGAATGAGAAACTGGAGAGGGTGCAAGTGCACTCTGCTGAGAGGAACCAGGTCCGATGCGAAGTTCAAGATCCCCAGAAAATAGATGAGCCAACAATTTGGTCTTAGCTCTCTGTGGCTCTAACAGGGTCAGGATATTGTCTACTCTGTCCCGCAGGACATGGACTAATCCTGTTTGTGAGTAAATGCATCTCCATGTATATGAAATCTTGAGATGGAACCAGCTCTGATTTCTCTAGGTTGGGTAAAAGGCACAAGCTGGTCACCATGGACCAATCGAGAGTCAGATCTTGTCTGAGAAACTCTGATCGGTCATTGTGGATCAACCAGATGTCGAAATACTGGAGGATAGGGATCCCCAGTGACCTTAGGTGGATGGCAACTATTAACTCCCATGACTCTGGTAACGTTCTGTGTGCAGAAGCTAGGCCAAACATCAGAGCGCGAAATTGGAAGATCTCCCCATCCAAGAAAAAGGGAGGTACTTCCTGTGAGGAGGAAAGATTGGGATGTGGAAGTATGCATAGTGAAGGTCGATGGAGACCGTCCAGTCGCCAGGCCTTGTGGAATTCCTGACTGAGGATGTGGTCTCCATCTTGAAAGGTTCCTCCTGCAAAAGTTTGTTTAGGGTGGAAAGGTTGATAATAAGACTTTTTGGGGAATGAGGAAAATCTGGGAGTTGAAAGATGAAGACTGATTGTTGAACACCCTCTCTAATGCACCATTCTGCAGAAGAGAGTGCACCTCTTCCTTTAATCACACCAGATTCAACTGGTGAAACCACATGAGGGTCCTTACCAGTAGACTGAAGGAGTCAACTGAAAAAGATAGGCATATGAGGCTACGGTCACCAGTGCTCTAGCCTTTGACTCTAAGACCTCCAGTGTCTTGACTGGGAGGCAGGCATGAGTCCCCGAGAAAAATACCTACTTGTGATGATCCAGCATCCAGAGTGGGATGTTTATGGGGCCAGGCAGGAGTGTGAACCTTATACCTAGAAGCAGATACCAGAGGTCTCAACGTAAATGGGGGGACAGACCACCCCCATTGCTGGCTAGTGAACTCCTGACCCTTACAAATCCTTTGAACAAGCTCCTTAACCATGGCCAAATTGGGGAACAAGAGGAGATCTGTGCAGGAGGCAGCCCCGGATAGCTTTTCCAAACTGGAGAGAATTGTTGTGTCCGCTGAACCCAAAGGCTTGGGGTACAAATTCTGGAGCAGGAGACAGTAAACTTTATTAACCGCCCTGTCGAAAGACTAAATCTCTTCCTCCTCCACCACCTGAGATAACAGTTGGGAGGAGAAAGGGAACCAGAAGGGAGGGGATGCTACCTCAGCCTGTTCTGAGTCGAACTCATGAGAATCCATGAGATCTGACAGTACATCATCATCCTGCTTTCACTCCTGTGAGGCATGACTCTTGAGCTCCATGTCACTGTTTAGTAGAAGATCTGGGGGTAAGAGGAACCTCATCCCATAACTTCTCACATGGAGCAAGGGGACTATCCCTGGTGGCCAATTCTGCCAGAGGGCAAGATTGTCTCTTGATCCTCCTGGGTTGTTTGGAAGAAGAGGGCCTGCACCTTCCCTCTGTTCTGTCTCCACTATGTGAGAGGATGAAGTCGGTCCATGTGCCGGAATGTCAAGTTCTCTAGTATGAGGCCAAGGCCCGAAGTTCATGAATGCATAAAAGGGAAGAACCAATCACTTCCCTGCATTGGATGACCCCACATCCCATAAGGATTGAGTGGGATAAAAGGAAAGGGCGGAACGCCAATCTGATCCCCTTCCATAGTCTGGTGCCCGATCACCAACTCTCTGTCCCTAGCGGGATTTAACTGTAGTGTGGTGAGAGCGGGGATCTCGACCCGATCCCTATCCCCATACCAAGGGGGCTCCCATGACCGGTGACCAGTACTAAAAGACTGGTGCCCGGTGGATGCTGACCATTGACTGGTCACCCACTATTGACTAGCGACCAGTCAATGATTGGTCAGGTGACTGATCCATAGGATGATCCTTCCTCAGATTGTAGACTTGGATCATAGCTCTTCCCTTACTGGGTGGCTCATAACTGTTGCTGAAAATGGGCTTTGCAAGCTGACAGGATGCTGTTCTTCCATTGGGGGGAGGCATGACTCTCTCTCTCTGGCCTATAGGAGTAGAGAGGGTGCTGTTCCTACCTCACGGAGGCATGACTTACTCTCTGACTGCTTATTTCCTCTCTTGGGAGGGGCACCATGGGCCTTATGCATCTCCAAAGTGACTGATCCAATCATGCTCTGAGACCCAAAGGTCTAAGCGATGGATACCTTGTTCCCTCCCATGGTCCTTAAAGGTCTCTGAATAGACTGATCCAGTCCTGCTCTGAGCTCCAAGGGACTCAGCAATGGATATCTTACTTACTCCCTTAGGAGGGACCCTATAGGCCTTATGAGTCTCCAAAGAGACTGATCCAGTCCTGCTCTGAGTGCCAATAGGCTCAACGATGAATCCTTTACCAACTCCCTTGGGAGGGGCCCTATGGGCCTTAAGTGTCTCCGAAGATACTGAAGCAATCCTTCACCTTTTTCCTCCCTTTATATATATGTCTGTGTCCGACCAGAGACAACAAAAAGGACAGCTTTCTGTCCTTACACAACTGGTACATGCCAGGCAAGTGGGGTGCAAATCCCTGTGGGCTTTCTTGTGCCCATAAGACAAAAAGAAGACTAATGGACTTAATTGGAATAAGATGCAACAAATGGTTATCCTAATGCCCTGGTAACCTAACGTTAAGGTTAAGAAACATTTTAACAGAAAATGTGAAGAACTCTCAAGAGAGCTCAGTTCCAACTATGAAAACACATCGGCTGAGGGTAAATACACTCAATAATTATGATACGCGTAATTAAAATGCCCAATTCACAATAATAGACATCACGTGAAAGCAATTTTTGGGGAGAGCATAGATTTTCCAACCATTAATATGGATTTGTATGGAATAAAGATGAAGACTACTGGGCATGAACCAGGTCATAGGGTAGGCTTCTAGAATCTTGAAGAAAGTCACCCAATGGGAGGATGAATTCTCATCATATGGACAAGCATAATCCACCCCGGAAAGGTTAGCCATGCAATAGCAATAGGTTATGTATTGCTGATATTAAATCCTATGCTGATATGACCATCAATTCAGAAGGAGTAGCGTTAGCAAGATTTCAAGATGGCCACTGTGGTGACCATATTGGACATCAAATCAGCACCATTTTTATTAAGTACCAACTAGATACCATAAGAAGTCTTCTGGTGAAAACCTCATGTCAATATGACTTTCCATTTAGGTGGAGTAGCAATAACAAGATTTTCAAGATTTTAATAATTTTTCAAATGTATTCATGCTGAACTGCTGCAAATCATAGATAGCCGAGAGAATTTTTGAAAAAGTTTCTGGCATGTTTAATATTTGACCAATAAAAAAAAAATCATTTATAAAGCAGAACGATAGATCTGTGGTGTGTGCTATTTTGTTTGGCAAATTTTTGATGAATAATATTGATTTATTTTATTTTAAATTTTATAAATTTGTGTAATGAATGACTAATTGTAATTTTCCTAAATTTTTTATACAGACCCCCAAATTTAAACTTTTATTTTATCACGCATTAACTTAAGTAGCCACTTTATAGCATCTGGATGCTTACCCACATTACTTCTTTTTTTGTTGCCAGTATAATTTTTTTATATTCACCCCCACATTTAATTTTTTTTATTAAGTATGATATTTAATGGCTATTGTACAACACCTGGAAGTCTCCTCACAATTACTCCTTTCATTGTTGATAGTATATAGAATTTAAAAAAAAAAAAATTATTTTAAAATGTATTTTTGCCAAACTGCTGCAAGTCCTAGACAGTCAGAACATTTAAAAAAGGCCTTTGCATGTTTAAATTTTGACCAATAAAAGAAAAATGATTTAGAAAGCAGAAGGATTGATCAATAGTATCTGCTACTTTGTTTGGCATAAATGGGGACAACTCAGCATAACCCCAAACCTGTGATTGACACAGTCCTCATTATAGGTTACTTCCCTTGTCTTAAAAGCAAATTGACCAGTACATTATTTTTCTTTTTGTTAGTAATAGTGGCCATATTTGATGGCAGATCAGTGTCATTTGTATAAATCTGAAAGTCCTCTATGCCAGGAAGCTTTCTATGGAATTTGGTCAAATTCTGTTTTTGAGAAGTCATTCAAAGGTTTTTCTAAAATGTTTTTCTATTTTTAGTAATGGTGGCCATATTATCATTTGTATAAACTTGAAAGCCCTCTATGCCAGGATACTACCAAATTTGGTCAAATTTATGTTGAGCAGTTTTTGAGATGCTGTTAAAATATTTGTCTATTTTTAGTAACAGTGGCCATATTTAATGGCGGATCAGAACCATTTGTACAAACTTGAAAGGTCTTTATGTCTGGATACTTTTCATTCAAGTTTGTTCAGATTATACTCTTGTTCTGGAGAACAAGTTATTTGAAGGTGTTTCATATTTTCTATGACAGCAGTTTTTCTATTTTTAGTAAAGGTGACAATAGTGGTCACATTTGAAGGTAGATTGGCATAATGTTTACTAACTTGAAAAGACTTCCTGCCATGATACTTTCTGTCAAATTTTATCAAATACTGCCCAGTGGTTTTAAGAAGAAGCTAAATCAAGGGATTTTACTATTTTTTGTAACAGTGGCCATATTTGACGATGGATCTGCATCATTTAAATGACAACAGATCATACAAAAAAGCTCACTTGGCATATGACCAGGTGAGCTAATAAAATTGACTTATACAGTAGAAGGATAGATCTGTAGAAGATACTACTTGTTTGCAAAATTTATGATGAATAATGTTGATTTTTGTTCACTTAAAGGGGATGTATTACATTTTAACTTGCATATTTATTACATATAAATATATTTACTGAAATTTAAACTTTCTGATTATATCCTGATCTAAAATGTTACATTACAAATTCAGGATGATTCCATACATATAATCTTTTCTCTGTTGCTAGCATTTGGATATTTTGAAATTTTAAATCATGTAAATAATATCTTCTGAGCAAGTTTTAGCAAATCATACTTTGAACAAGATATTATGAAAAATGCTCGAGGATGTTAATTGTGATGTATTTGTTAAAAATGTATTTAGAAAACAGCACAATAGGTCTCGGAATTTTGCTCGTTTAATTGTGAATATTATTGATGGATAATGTTTATTTTACTCATTTTGAAGTTATTGTGCTATTTAAAACCACAAATCTGCATTGACATGAATGTAAAATGTAACTCTGTGTTGGAGAGGTAAAAGCAGGAAGATCATTATGTACTTGTCAGCATATGCATACCTAGTAGGTAATCTTCCCTTCCCAGCAGGATGTGGGCTCAAGAGTTTACACCCAGGTGTGAAAATTTGCCCAACACAGACATGTTTCTTTTGATCTCAGGTGGTTTCCATTCACTGTATTACTAAGTTTCCTGGTTAATCTTTGATGGCCTTAAGGTATATTAGTTCTAGTATGTAACTAATTGAGTTACCCTTTTTAAAAAGTCTTTATTATTATTGATAGGCAGCGCCCAAATAAAAAAAATGTCAGACACAGGCCCAGGGCAAGTGGCTTTAAAAAAGAATCAATTGCCCTGACACACAATTCACTTGCCCAACAGCTATAATTTTTGTACTATTATTTTCACACAATAATGAAACTGCTTTACTTTAAAAAGAAAAAAATATATAAATGCTTTAGATTGACCTATTTTCTATGTGCATTTGCCTTTCAAGATAGTGTACTTAAGAAAAAAGAATGTGTGTGACCTTGTCTACTAAAATTTTGATTTGATTTCATTGAAAGTGATGTTTTCTGCAGGTCCTTATGTAAATCAGTACTCAGTAGTTTCATTTTCTGAATGCTGACAAAATCTCCACATGTTTCTTGATCAAAGTTGAAAACAGAAATGAAGACAGTGAGGCACTGGTCTTTTTTTCCATATAAATCAGTAAAAACAGTAGCTGGTAGTTTCATAATTACACTTTGTTCAGCTCAGCATCACAAATGATATCCGCATATGTAGCTCAGTGATTTTTTAAGTAAGCATCTCAAAATGTAGATAAAATTACCTAATTCATTTTGCGCATGAATGATTTAAACACTATTCATTTCGACATACAGTGCAATACAACTCAATCAATACATGCTGAAACATGGTGGTCTGTTTACATGAAAATTCTTTCATGTCGCCATGACACGTTAAAGAGTCGATTATTTCTAAAGTAGTGAATATTTAGCAACCTTTTGGTCATAATGTAGTTACCTCCCTTATGATTTCTTGGGAGTTGCATCCCATACATGTACTTAAATCATGTCAGATGTGCTTCTCACCGGCAAGTGCTTTTTCTTTGAATGGAAATATAGATTTTATTACTCATCATATCATAAACAGACATAACTAGATATTTTAAATAGCTTAAAGAAAGCTAGATGATGCAGATGATGTTTGTTTACCTATGGCATGTGACAGCTCCCATAATTGCGCAGCCGTATATAAAAAATGAACTTTTCCAAAACTCCAGGAGCAATATGACAAATTATATGTAAATATACCATTCTTTATCCGCATGTATCAAAAGAGTGGTGTTGCTCCATATGTTGATACAAATGGTATTAAACTCATTCATGCATGAAACAAATTCGGTAATTTTCATTGCGAGACATGTGAAAATTCGCTGAGCTACAGATGCGGATATCATTCGCGATGCTGAGCTGAACAAACTATAGTTCATATCATAGTACAGTGTATGTGTCACAATTACAGAAAACACTCCATATATCAAAATGACCAGTGGCTACCATCTCTTCGAACTAAATGGATTAAAATACAATGTAATTATCTCAGTTATTTTAGGGTTAAAAACTCTGCTTAATTATCAAACAATGGCATAGGTAGAGCTCAATATATTTAACCAGTGATGTCAGTGTCAGTGTGAGCAAGGGACAGCTCATTATTACAGCTTTTTATGTAGTAAGAAAATGTCAGAATATCTGAGAGAAAAAATCCTATCCAAACATATATAATAGAAAAAACTCCCTGTACATGATTTTTTTTATTTGTGCATTTTTATTCCTCTCAGATATTCTGACATTAATTTAATTATAGGCCTGTGTACATAAAGAACTACATGTCTATTTATAAAAAATTTTTTTACAACCTTAAAGTTCGTTTCATAACATGTATACCATTTATTAGGTGTATCTGTTGAAAATAACTCTGTCCTTTCATCTGCAAGGAGAACTGCCAGCATCCCTCTTCTACAAACGACAGAACCACACATACTACAGTTCAAAATATATACTGGTTTTTGCCTGAATGAATGATGGATTTCTGGTTTATCGATTTGCTCTTCGTGAAAGTTTGATTCCATAACTGTCTTTTGTTAGAGTTCATACATTATTTAAGAAGAAATCTACAATCAACGTTCAAATTCAAGTAGAATCTGGTCGAATTGTCTGAAACCTCCTCTGACAGCCGACGAGCAACTTCAGACGAGACGCTGAAGAACATGTGCGTGTGTTTATTTTGGAAGTGCAAGATTGATTGGTCAAAATAAACATATTTATTAGTGTACTTCAATTTGATTGGTCATAATTGTTGATTTGAAATACCTCGTTCATTTCCGCACTAACCGCAGTGTATCCCACAATTCTTTAACCGCACATTGGAAAACCATTTCCGACGAGGCAGGAAATCAATAGGAAGATGTAAATACACAACTTCCACCACACGGAAATAATTGTAAAGATCGAATTAGACAGGAGTGGTTAAAGTGCCATTTTACAATTATGGCTTATGATAAAAAGGCCAGCAAAAAGGACAAAGAAAATCAACTCGTGTTTGAAAGTCATTTGAAAGGTAAGAGGTTTTTCTATGTCTTCTTTATCATAAGCTGTCTGCTAGAAGACAAAGTACACTTGCAAATCACCAGGAAGTGTAGACCTGCTGTAATATCCAAAGTGATTGGTTTTACAAGTTTTCCTGCGTTTGTTGTCATTTTGATCAGATATATGTGCCAAATGCTTATTTTGATACTTTATACAAATATATTTTATATTGGGGATAGAATCCACACATTCGAAACGGCAATTAACTTTAATTTAATATTATTTGTTAAATTTAAATTGATCACTGCTTGTGTTTATTGGTGCACTGCAGACAGTGATGTAACGGAAACAATTATTTGCGCAGGAAAACGGGAATAAAAAAGATTTACTTTAAAAATGGCAATTTAGATATGGAACTAATCCAATTGATAACAGGATTGAATGTGTCAGATTTGAGTCATTTAAATCATCTCAGATTTTATAACTTTATTATTTGGAAACTACAACAAAAAAAAAACAAAACAACAGAAAATGAGTACATTTAATATAAGCGCTGCTGTATTAAAGTGGAACTTGGGCTTTTCATATTTTTCTTTCAAAGACTGATTAGATTTGAGCAAAGTCTTTGGGCCTCCTAGTTTCCTATTAGCTAGTAGTGCATGTCTCAGCAGCACTTGGTGCTTCGCCTTGCTGGTAGTTTCCCATTCAGTAATACTATATAGTGTTCAAAGATTTTTTTTTTCAGACACAGGCCCAGGGCTGGTGCCTTGAAAAAATTCACAAGCCCTGACTCCAATACCATGTGCCCAAAAGGGCCCTATTTTTTACTATTATTTTTCACATGACGTTGCACGTTGCATTTATTGTTCTTTAAACACCTCTAGCATCTGCAGCCTTTAAATCAACTATATCAACCAAATCGGTCTTCACTGTACTGTCATATTTAATTCATATTTACAAGGCATTTAGTATGCCAGTGATTTGAGTAACATTTCAAAAGAGCATGTAATGTAGACATTATAATTAATTATTATTTTAATTATTACTTATTCTGCATGCATGTGTATATGTTTCTGTTTGGGTTTTTTTGTCTTCTATAATAAAAATAATGTCCAAATTATTTACTATTTTAAATGTACTTAATTATGATTTTTACAAAAATATTATAATATCATTTTTATTCTTACTGCATTATTTTGGAAATGTGTAGCATATAATTAACAAAGAAATGATAAAGTCTATATTCTACTTACATTACATTTTTATGATTCAGAATTTTTTTTTCACTGTAGTTTTGTAGCCTTTATTTTAATTTTACTGATTATAGCGGATGGTATTGTGCATGTTTTATACAGTATAAATGTACCAACCTTTAGTTTTACCTGGGCGAGGATCCGCATCGCAAACATGCACCTTAGGACATGTATTAGGCCGTGCTTATACTATAAATTGCACTTCTTTAACATGGCTCTCGACGTAAACAACTTTATTTTTCCAAATTAAAAAAGTTTGCACAGACGGAACAAGGCTTGATTTGAAATTTTGTAAGGTGTAAAGGGATTACATAATCCTCATCTAGATAGTAACTGGCCCAGGTAAATACTTTCGAAGACCGAAGGTGGTGTACGATTAAGAATGGAACGAGAAGTGTGAGCAAGGGGCAGCTCAATTTATTCCTTGAAGCCAACTGAGCACTAATTATAGGTACATGTAACCCCGGGCAGTCTGTTCCCGATTCATAGGTCACATGCCTTGCGTTGTACACAAAGTTTAGAGCTTTCTATAGAATTATGATCACTAGATGAAATTCAAACGATTAAGGGGCCCACATAGGGACAAATATTTGTAATGTACTGGTTTTTCTACAACATTAAAATAAAAGCCTGCATTTAGTTAGCAAGATTGAAGTTTTCTCAGGCAAATTTAGCTTCTTTTTTTTTTCGACAAGCCCAACAGGCTTTTCACTTAAAATATAGGAGGGTCCCGATCTGAAATTAGAGGGGCCCCGGGTGTCGGGCTATCAGATTTTTTTAACACTGCTATAAAAACTGATTTAAGAAGGAAAATGAATTAACAGATCTCTTAAAAAAAATTTCAAAATGAAAGTCTTGGGACATATTTTTGACAAAAATGTGGAGCTTAGTATATAGAAAACTGTAAACCTTAGTTTAAAAACAAGAAGCTGGAGATTCTGAAAGCTGGGACTACAAACATCATTGAGCACTCAGTCTGATAATTGTGTTCCAATCTTAAAATGTACCTTGTGGATTTACAAACTTATTTCAGTTCAGTAATTTTTCCCCTGCATAAGCGACTTATTCCCTTGTAAGCCTGCATTGTAATATATTATACTAAATTAAAGAGTGTACCCCCCCTCCCCCGAGCAATTATGGTACTATGAAACTTGTACTTGTTACCATGAAGTGTTTTTATATGCCTATCTTTTTATGATGTCCATCTGCCATCTACCGTAACCAAATATTTTAAATAGCTTGCATTTGGGGCAAGGATTGGGCTCAACAGGTCAGAAGTGAAGGTCACACAGACTAAAAGAATGATAGCTCTTTTCACGCAATAACTTGTACTCCAGATACTAAACTTTGACTTGCATTTGAGATAAGAAAGACACCTATTGATTTGCAGGTCAAAATATCTTTAGTCAAGATCACAGTGATGAAAAATAGTTTCCACATTATACCATGGGGTCTTTTTTACCTACTTTGAGCAATCTTTGTAGATGACTTGCATTTGAGACAATGAAGACATCTGTTCATTTTGGGGTCAAAAGATGAAAGGTCAAGGTCACAGGGAATGAAAAAGAAAGTAAAACAATTTCAACAAAACTACTCAGGTTTTGTACCACATGCCATGACTAAACTTTGTAGATGGTAATCACTTGCTGAGATTTGATGAGATATATGTACTTAATCCATTGAAAAAACAAACGAAATAATATACAACATAGTTATTTCTTAAAAGAATTTAATTTTTCAAAAACATTGGTTGTTATACATTTGGCTTCTTCATGTTCATGTATATATGTTTTAGCTGATGAATTTGAAAAAATGTCCATGTATATGTCTGCCACCTGCACCAGCACTAAGCCTGCAGTTGATAGCTGTGTCTGGGTTAAAGTCCTCAATATATTGTGCTGAACAGCAAGCAGTGGGGTCCAGACATGTCATGAAACTTGATTGGTTCAATCCTGAATTTGTCAGTTCCACTGACAAATACACTGGGTGAATTTCCAACCTGTGCCAGTTTTGGATATTGTTTGCAATAACTGCAAAACATCTTTCTTTCCGAGTCAATACATTCAAGCTAGGGATAACAATCAACCCAGTGCGGCTGAAAATTTCTCTGTCTCTTAGTAGTGTCATATTTGACATTTTTTGCCAGCACGGATTCTTGCTTATATCTCTTTGGAGAAATAGCTACCGCACACTCAGTCTTACGTTTTATCCCTCCGCTTTCAAAAAAATTTTCCTTCTCCGAATCGCCCTTATTACCCTCCTTGCAAAAATAATTTAGCAAACTCATTTTATCCAGATTAACTATCAGCTTGCTTGACAACTACTTCTAAAGTGATCATAACATACATTTTCTCTTTTAAATACGAACAGAGACAGCTCATTAATTAGTGTAATTGTTTCGCTTCAAACGCAATATCGCACGTGGAAGTTAACCCTCTGTATAATCAATTAAAAATTAAAGAATCATTACTGTCATTTAATCAGTTCATAAAGGAAACCAACACTGATATCGGTAAAGTACCTTTCATTAATTTAATTACACTGACTCGCTGGATTAAAATCATAGTGAGCCGCTCATGAGGATCTGGCTTGAGTAAACGCAATACAGCAAAATTGCTTGAAACACTGCTAACTGATCATACTGGCTTTCTTTTGTTTGACGTGTTTTGATTTGCTGATAATTTGGTCGCTTAGCCCAATATGCAGTCAGTCGGTAACAGAATGTGCGCATATGCGACAATTATCACTGACCACATTTATGTGTTATACAGGATGTAAATGTATACATGAAGAAGGGTAGAATCAAGTATTCATTAAGTCCAGAGGGCATGATTGGCCAAATAAAGGTAGATATAGTGATTAAAGCACGAAAATAAGGACTTGCCCAACTTTTTTAAAAAGCACTTGTCCTGAACTAGCGACTTGGAAAATTGTACTTGCCCGACTTCGAAAAAGGAATAGTCCGGGACGTCGGGCTATGGGATTTGCTCAGCCCTGCTACAACTGTAGGTGCATGAAAAGCTTTGTGTTACTGATAGGATTCATTATGGAGAAACACTAATGCTACGGTCTGTGTTTTTGGATCCTGTTGTGCGAAAGTTATCAAGGGAGAGGTGTACTTAGGGTAAGACTGAAACCTATAGATTTTGGGGGTCTAAGTGAAATGTCAAGGTCATGGAAAGGCTAATAAGAAAATAATGGGTTTATGCACAGTAAGTTTATTCACAACCACATACTCTGACCAAAAGGTCAAGGTCATTGATGCCCATAATCTCCAGAGTCAACTGTGCCCTACTAGTGCCTGCATAGATGACTATTAAACACAGGGTGGGTATATAATGCATCATTGATTGTAATCTTGTTTTCAATATATAAATGTTCTATTCCTCCATCTTGGTTTTGGGTTTGTTAAATGGGTATATTTGTTTACTGGTTATATCTTGTGAAAACGAAAAATGACTACTAAGGTTTCAACTCAAACATGAAAAGCCAACATGTGGATAATCCTGCTGGATAGCTGAAAATGAAGTATGAATCTGCAAAAATGCCAAGCAACACATGCACAGAAAAAGTGGCGTAGCCTAAAGTATTCTGAATGCCAAATTACACCTTGTCATTGAATGGGAACCTCTCAGCTGATTGTTAAAATGTGGAGGTTTTTGGATTGTTCACCTGCCTCAGATAAAAAGAAAAGAAAGATGATTGAAGGCATTGCGTGGACTTGGAACATTTAGTGGTCCAGCCAAATGATATGATTATTTATATTCCATAGTACTCTGCCATCTACCAACACCACCAGCAGTCATAATATCAACCAACACTGCATGTAGAATCAGGTTGTGATACTAATTAACTTTAACAGGTTCCAACAGTTGTTTGCATTTGATAATTTAACTAGAGTTTTTCTGGTGTGATGATTTGTTGAATATTTTTTTAGTAGATATTCACTTCTTTAGAATGGTACTGCTTGGAAAAGTTTTATTTCTTTGCTGACAGTTAATTAAGAAAATAAGGTCATGAAACAGCAGTAATATCATGATCAGAAACAGCCCTCAGAATGCAAGAAAATGCATCTCAGAGCATCTACAATTTCAAAATTTCCCATGAGGGTGGTTCGTACCCTCTACTCCCCCATCCCTGCCTGTTTGCTTACTCACATACAGGCTAGTGGATGTGGGGATATGGATCACATCTTTCACCTGTCACCTATCCCTTGATCAGTGAGTTTGTTGAGGCATGATGTTTTCGAGCCTGTTCAGGGATAAATTAGCTGCTAGCCTGTCAGCCTGTGACCTGTTGGTTTTCAGGAGGGCCAGTTAATACAGCTGCAATTTGATTGGGATGGCCAGTTGATTTCTACATGAGCTGGCCCTCCTGGCCCATGGAAAATCAGTGCTTAGTCAACCCCTGCAGTTTTTGTGTTGGCATCCTCTTCCTTTTGCCACCTATGGTGCCTTGTGGGATGGTATTGTGTGATGTGACCATACCAGTGGATATATACATGTATGTTCTTTATGGTTGTTAGGAGGTCATGATGATCTCCAGTGGGTGGCAGGATACATAAGGACTACTAAATATTGGGGTTTTTTTGGTCCTCAAAGCTAGTACCCAATTACAGTTATTTTGTGTTAGCAATGTAAAATTTACATAGTATAATGCTCAGTCATGTTAATTATTTATTTAATACTATTTTGCAAATTATAGATTTGTGGGTGCAATTAGGTTTTATACCCCTGTATAATACATATTGCTATGACGTGTTTAATTTTTCTAGCTATAATTCGTATCTTTTCTGCCTTTACCATATATAATTTTGATTTGAGATTTGCAGGGGGGGGGGGGTATCAGTCATGTAGTGTGCGAGTTATCAAGCAAAGTTGAAGTAATTTTGATGGGATTAGGTGAAGTCACATAGGTTAGATGTTAGCAGACAATGAGATTAAGACACCTGTTAATTGATTGTTGGTGCCTAATGATCATTGTGATCAAAATACTAATTACTCACACGTGTGCTTTGACACCTCTCTTTGATAAAAATTACTCAGCAAAGTTTTAAGCCATCATATTAAAAATCACGATGTTTGGAACACTTGCATGTTATCGTATACTGTATTTAGAAAAATAGTGCCTAGATGTTAGGATTTATTTTGTAAGTCCGAGGAATATGAACTCTCGTGTTAATAATTATAAAATCTGTTTTTCGGCATTATGTATACCTTCTTTTTCAAGTGATTACATATGTTTACTATTCTGATGGAAACTTTACATAATTTCTTTGGTGCCAAGCATAAGGCTGTAGATGAGCATGATTCTTGCTGACCGAAATTAGTAGATGCATCTACTATTGATGAAGAAAACAGGACACCAAAGAGAACAAATCATGGAATAGGACATTCCCTTGGGCCGAAAAGCGAGAAAACATGGGAACATTATTAGCTTTATGCACATTGTGTCATGACTGTGGAAGGAATAATGCAATTGCAACCCAAGGAACACTGAAATTGCAAACTTCAACGTAATCGCATGAAGACAAATGTTCATAGATGTTTAAAACAATATACTGTAACAAAATTGATGGGTGTGAGGGAGGAAGGTCCAGAACTAAGGATTTTGATCCTAAACCTGCAGTGGAGAAACTTGTTAAAGTTTTTTTAAGAAAAAAGTGAATGTAGTATGCTGTTTTGCTTAAAGATGAAATGAAAAAAGTGAATTAAATCTGGTCATTTGTTTCTTCCTCCAGAGTCTTGGAAAATTGACTGATTTGAAATGGAATTAAGCGAAATAAATAAAATAATATAAAAAAAAGTAATCTCTTCCTTGATTCCTTTTAGCTGCATGCAAAATTAAAGAATGGCAAAGTGAAGGCATTGATAATTGTTTTAGTTGTAATATCACAAATTATCATGGTTATCAACTGCCTAATTTTTCATTCGTTTATTATAATACTAAATATATCGCGTGAATGAGCATCAGCAATCTGATAACATATATCATGGTGACACAACAATACCTTCATAATGTTCTCAATTATTGCAGTGGAAAAAAAGTATTGTTATTGGAACTGCAGGTTTTAGTTCTGGGACTGCAACCTTTTTCAAGGAAGCAATCCTGAACTGCAACTTTCAAAATCCTGTGGAGAACCCTGCTGTATGGCATATAAACCTGCAGATATTGAGCATCATATCATGAGTAATGGATTTTACTGTCTCATCCCATGTTATTCATATTGAACATGCTAAAAACCAGATGGTACAATGATTAGGTGATTACATGATAGCATGAAATAATAATAACTTTTCTTGCAGTACATCATTACCAAGTAACAGAATATATGATCTATATATATGTCATAAATAAGATTTGAGGTAAGAAGACTGAAAAATAGATAAAACTTCAGTTTTGAGTAAACAGTTTTTTTAAAATAATTATATCATTTATATTTTTTAAAATTAAACTGTAAGATAATGTTGCAATTTTGGGTCAGTGCATCTGATTTCATGCTGCCATTTCCAATTTTGCCTTGGCCGCTTGCTTTACCATATTTATGTTTTCAGTGAAGTTGGCCATGCAAGAAAATTTACCTTGCAGAGATTATAAAGAGATATTTGTCTCTAAGTAGTTTAATTATTGCACCTAGTTACTGAGATCATACTTTCTAACCAAATGCAGCTAATTAATGACATCAGGCATTCTCAGACAGATACATGTATTTTGAACCATAACTTGAAAGATTACGACTTGATTCATTTTAGATATCAAAGGTGCTTTTCATAAAATTCTGCACATAACAAAATAATTCTTCCATGTAAAAATGTCAACTTACCAAATTGAAAATATCAATTAGAAAACAAGACCAATTTCCAAAATTATTTGCATCTTTTCCTTATATCTAGCTTTTGAAGAAATTTGGTCCATGATTTCCATTTCTAAATGTTACAGAGAGCTATGGGTATTTGTCTGTTCTAAGTAAAAGATTTTGTGCTGTTTAGACAATCAGATTGCCATAGATTCATGGAAAGTAATTAGGATTTCTGGTTCTGTTTAAAATTCTGCTTATAAAAGCATATGGAGCTTTCATTTAAAGTTTATAGGAAAGAAATGATTTTTTGTTTTTGTTGGTTTTAACAGCACTTTTAACACATTATTGGCTATATAATTCCAAGGAAATGGGAGTTAAGTGCCTTTCACAAGGACACACCAATGTGGGGCAGGTACATGTATCAAACCTGCAACCCTTGGATTACAGATTCATTGCTGTACCAACTGAGCTTCCGTGGCTCCTGGAAAAAATGAATCTAATAGGACAGTTTGTTTAGATTTCATTGGTTAAATTCCCATGATATGGCCATTGTTTAAATTCGTAATTGGTTTTCAGAGAAATTTAGCTTTTTGTACCATATTTTCCAGCCCATAAGTTGATGTGGAATATAAGTTGAATTTACTAATTTTGTAAATTTTCCATCCTTTATCCATATATGGATATGGAGTATAAGACGAAGCCAGATCAATACCTTGGCTTCATCTTTTTCGCTAGTACATGTAACTTCTGATTTCATGCATATTATTGGTATCACTGTATGCTATTCCAGATTAATTGGGAAATTGCACTTGCTAACACTAACATGCTTTTCCCCCAGTTTCTTTTGCAGTGTACTTCGTCTCTTAGAATTAAAGAACCAAACTCCACAAGTATGTCTGTTGTATACTTTAACTGATACTGAGATATTTCAGCGTGCGTAAATGCAAAATTCAATCCACATTTTCATTTTTTACATCTCTAGTCAATGTTTTGTGTGCTTTCAAATTCACCAACATATGGGGTTCACATTTACTTCAACAATGAGGTAAGTTATTCTCTGATTGGATAAAATGGTACACAGATCTAGATAAATTACCAGTATTGCAAAACTAAAAATGGATGGTTGATGATCTATGAGTAATCCATCTCTATTCTGAATTTTAACCTACCCGGCATATTATGGGCATTCTTTAGTGAATATATGACAGTAATGTGAATATATGATACATATGTGCTTAATCTAAGGTATTTATAAACATTCATTGAACATTTGAGTCGTTAATATGGATTACATCCCTTTTTAGGATCAATTATATCGCTGAAAAAGATGTACAGTTAATCACTCGATTACATCCCTTTGTAGGATTAATTATATCAATAACAAAGATGTACTGGTAATTGCTCAAGTGTGTCAAATAAAATACTGGTAAATCAAATATCAATACACCTATAGCTAAAATGTGATCAGGAAAAATGAAATATGGTAGAAACAAAGATGAATAAAGCAAAATCCCTTCATATTGTTTTTTTTATTGGAACAAACAATATGCTTTGCATAAGTATAGTACACTATAGAGTATAAACCGTAAGTACTACGCGGCCCTTGAATTTTGAACTCTTTAATCATTTTCTTTTATTTACAAAATAGTGTCAACAATTATAATATAAAAGCAGTCATATTAGTTGATAACAATTTATTGACATGCTAATTGAAGAATTGGTACAGCTATGTGACCTGTTTTGGGTTTTGCCGATTACATCTCAAAATCACAGTATTACCAGTAATTAAAGCAATTTCAAGGACGTAATCGTTATATAAGTCAGTTCGGAGTGTATATAAGATGAAGTCCAGACTTTCAGGTCAAAAAGTATCGACTTACATGCTGGAAAATACAGTATAGCAAGCAAGGACTTAATTTTAAGTATACTGTTCTGATGTGGAGTGCACTATTTTAGGAGAATTGGTTATATTTTGAGATTACAGTCTTCAAGACTTCCATTTAGATTCATGTAGAAACTTGGAAGTGATTTTAAAAGATGCAGTTGTGTAGTGTGATGATTTGTTTGGATTCAACATGCAGAATCTTGAACAAAATTCTGTATATACTCTGAATGATGTGATATATGTTGCCCACACATACAGTTGTATTGGTTTAGAAAACTATAATTTATAGGCACAGATAAAAAATATCAGCTAAGACTTAGTACATGTACATCTGATATTTCCTGCATCTTAAGATTTTTTTTATCTAAAATGAAAAGACTTCCTGTTCATTTGAATTGTTGAAATAATACTAACAGAGAGGAATTAAGGCTGGCAAGCATTCTGTGATCTGGTTTGAGATAGGTTAAAGCCTTTATAAGCCAAATATTATTTTTTAAGTCCAGAGTGAAGTCAATTGGCTTGAAAAACTCCTCTCCCCCAACCTCCTCTTTTGGAATGGGACACAAGTTAATCACAGGGTCTCTACATATATTTTAAGATCAGTAAGGAAAATTCACTTGTCCAGCCCAAAATGGCATGTGAACATTTCCAGCAGTCAAGTAAATTTTCCAATCACTCACCTAGTTGGGCAAAAATTGGGCAAGTGCTGATTCGGGGCTGGCTAGTGTTTCTCTTGAATGAAAGGGATATTTCTGTTAATAATATTGCCAACTGTTCATTGAAGGTCCATACTTTCTGCCAGAAGTTTGTATTAATCAAGTTCATACAAGCACTTCACTCTCACTCTTCAGTACTAATAAATGATTACCAGAGAGAAGGCAGGCTGGTGTTAAAAAGTCACAAAATAAGTTCCAGAAAACAACCTGGCACACAGTTAAATATAGGTAGTTAACATTGTCAACTTTATATTTCTATAATAGCTGCATGAGTAAGGGCTTATTATGGGTGAGTAAAAATTGTTAGTACTGTATAGGGCGCGTTTATTTTTAGATATTTTTCAACCTCAGCAGTATGAAATCCCAATGAAACTGGAAATCCAGCCTTCAGACTTGTTATCATGAAATTGATCCTCATCAAATTTTAAGCCTTTATACCAATTATCAAAGTTGTGACTATTCAGATACAGTAATTAAGACAGTTGGCCAAAATTTAATTATTATGGAGCTGTGCAATGTTGGCTTTTTCCAGGCACTCCAAGAATTAATTCCATTCCTTTCAGTGATGTCGCACTGGCACATCTTGCCAGTGATTATTGTTGCAGGGATGTTCACGTTCTTATTCAAATTAAATTTCTCATATTGCTTATGTGATATTGTATTTACTTAATTTTTGCACACTATGTTTATTAAGATGGATATCAAAAACATATACATGTATGGGTAAGTATTAAAAACATGTATGGGTTAGTATTAAATCAATTCTTCTCATATAACAGTAATTATACACAATCTGTAAAAGATCCACTTTTCCCAATCAAAATCCTGTAAATGTCGAGACTGACTAAGAAAAAGTAATTATTTACAAACTTCATGAAAATTACAAAAATGCTAGTGTGAGTAGGCTTATGATCTAAGATGTTGAATCACATTTTCACACACCCAGTCCACAGATTGATCAAGATAGAACATGTCATTTGGTTAAGTTGTCTCATCATCACAATATGTGAAAGACTATTTCTCCTTCAGATACGTTCCCAATCACATTAACATTGGGAGCTAAGCGCCACTACATTCTGAATCCAGCTCTCCCAAAAAAATGATGATTGTCTTTTTCCATCTATATCATGTAGACCAAGGGCAGTAACTCTTGCCCATTACCTCCCCTTTCCACTGCCAGGTATGCCAGTTTTAAGCTTTCGCTCCAGTACATTCAACATCATACTGAAGGTCTCCCGAAAATCCTGTGATTCTCTCTGTGGTTTTCAACCATCTATCCAGAATTTTGGTATTCTTGTGTGTGGTAAGGAAGCTTTTCCACAGGTGGTATACATTATTTTTTTATTTTGATCAGTATGTATGTGAATTTTGTTGTAGTTGTGGACTTTGTTTATTATGACATTGTGCTCCAACATGGTATCACTAATGTGTATTGTTGTTTATTTTTTATTTTTTTGTTCACTTGTTTAGTACCAAGTGTTGTTTTTGCAACCTATCAACATGTTTGAGTTGTTAATTTTTTTTTTTTAAAATTTGTCAGTCTTGTCATTTCAGGTAAACCATGCTGACAAAATGTACTAAATGCAAAAAGTTCAAAGCCAATGAGGACATTCATGATACATGCCTTGCCTGCACCAAATGCACATCATCTGGAACATGCAGTGTCTGCACACTTTGGTCAGAGGATATTTGGTCCACAGTCTTAAAGAAGAATGTTATGAACATGGAGAAATGGGTCAAGTCTTGCACTGAGCAATATGGAATCAGTTGTGAGCTTAGGTGTGGACATTGCCCGCCCCCCCTCTTCCAAAAATGAGATATACAATACCAAATGGTACCATTGGAGGAGCAAGGGGGTTTTATGATGTTGTTAGAGCTACAGATGTGTTACCTGGTGCAGGAGGCGATAAAGCAGTTACTAAATTTGGGGCAGTTTATGCTCGTACGTCCATCTCACACATCTAAATAGACAATTATGACGTTTTGGGAGAGTGTCCCCCCATTTCTATGCAGCCCAGGGGGCGTAAGTCCCCTGCATGTTGGAGCATGGCCTTTGAGCCTGTTAGCCTGGGCACATTTTTTTTGACGGGGGATCTTAATGACAAATTCCGTCATACTTTAATGCTGAACAATGCCATTCTGGCTGCCGACCAGCCTATCCAGCTGTCCGGTTAACTACACTTAGTGTCAGTGACTGTAGATTGGTCACTTTGCCAATTTGCCCCACATACAGGAATAGGGGGCAGTGAAATGTGGACACATATACAGATGTTACTGATAAATCCATCCGTTTTATCATGCCTTTAGCACTACCGGTACTGGAACCAACCATGCCACCATCTACACAGTTGACTCCCATACCGATTGTTCAGTTGGTGAGCTAGCTGTCCATACTGTTATAACAGATCTATCATATGCATCCAGATAACCATATGTTCACAGCTTCTCCCATGGTATGGTACAGGAATAGGGGGCAGTGAAATGTGGACACATATACAGATGTTACTGATAAATCCATCCGTTTTATCATGCCTTTAGCACTACCGGTACTGGAACCAACCATGCCACCATCTACACAGTTGACTCCCATACCGATTGTTCAGTTGGTGAGCTAGCTGTCCATACTGTTATAACAGATCTATCATATGCATCCAGGTAACCATATGTTCACAGCTTCTCCCATGGTATGGTACCATGATACATACAGGGACGATGATAATGCCTCTTCCATGCCTCTGGGTGTGTTTTACACAAACATGGAAGTAGAGCTTGACGAGGATAACCCATACAGTGAGTAAGAGGATAAACTCGAAGATTAAACATACTCCGATCCGACAATGGAGAGAACTGAGTTTATTTTTAAGGCTGCTGTGGAGGAAATTTGTTGGGAGTTGTCGGTTTCTGAATGCATTCTACCCCCTATGGCCAGTCAGGCCTTAGTTGAGGCATCAGTAGATTAGACAAGGACGAGAAGAATTGCAGACCGTTTTGTCCTACAAGATATGCGATCTAAGCAGTTTGAAAGCTTTCTTCACAAAAAGTCAATTACCAATGACCATTTCATCTCGTTGGTGCAGAACTCACTCGGATGCTTTTCATACTGAGCTTCTGACTTTAGACAAGAATAATGAGACTGTACACATGACTGCTCCTTTCATTTATAAAGTTGACAAAATTGTTTTCACACCACATTGAAACTGCTGCATAACATCGTAGCTAAGTCATCGATGTTAAACATAGCATCGTTAATTATTTTATGGCTTCCTAAAAATCAGGTAACAGTCATGACTGGGAAGGAATCAATGGCTCAAATTGCAAAGTCATCAACAGAGCAGCACATCATTCTATGGCGAATGCTTTTACTGCATCTGCCAACTTAGATTTAGTGCAATAAGACACATGTCTTTGTACAATATCAATTAAGTTGCATCTTGCCCTGACACTGGGGATGACACTTTTTGGGTCACCATTGCTGTTTGGGAGTAAAATAGAGGAAATGAGGAGACAGGCAGTTCATGAACTGCCCCTCCAACTTGCCATGCAGCCTCCACAGCCATACAAGCCCAATCAATCTCAGCCCCAAAAGAGGGATGATTGGATAAGGGATCATTTACTGCTCAATCACATAATCAGTCTTGATCCCAATCAAATGTTAGGAGGCAACAACCCACCCATTTTAGGAGGCAGCCTTATAGAGGGGGCAAGAAACGGGGTTTCTTGTTCCCCAAACCTCCTAACTCTGCTGTTGACTCACTGCACTGACCGTCCACAGACAACCTACCAGTGGATGCCAGACTCCTGCATTTCCACTATCATTGGATAGCTCCATTTCTACAGAACAGGTGGGTGATCCAAGTCACTTCGGAGCGGCTTCATATTTCATTTATCCAACCCTCTCCTCTCTTGTCCTCTCCACTCATGACGGCTGTACCTTCAGGTTCGGAGGATGAAATTATTGAGGAAGAGATCTGGTCGTTAATCGACAAGCAGATGGTGGAGATTGTTTGAAAACTGCAATTTCAGGAGTTCTGTGCTAAAGGCCAAAGGCAAACTCCGGCCGATCATGAACCTAAGCAATCTCAACCAATACATAGTTCCGCCGAAATTCAAAATGGAGACAGCACTATCAATCTGTCTATCCATCAGAAAGGTTTAGTTTGCCATCAGTATCAATCTAACTGATGCATACTTTCATGTCCCTATTCACCTGGCATTGTGGAAATTCCTTCAGTTTGCATACCAAGGAAATATTTACCAGTTTTGAGCTCTTCCATTTGGTCTAAACATCAGCCCATGGGCATTTACAAAGATTATGAACTGCGTTGTCACCCTGCTCTGGTCGATTTCATCCTCAAGTGATGACAGCGTATTTGGACGACATCCTCCAGAAAAATATGGTAAGTTCTTTTCTTGTTGATGGCAGGAAAGATCAATCTCTTTCAAAACATCAAGGTTTTCTAGTGAGCTGGGATGTCCGACCTCCAAATGCCTCAGTGTTTTGTCCATCTTGGTATGGAGTTTATCATCTCCATTTCGTACAACTCCCCCATGTTCATGTGGTATGGATCATTGAACTCGTAGAGTCCATTTCCAGTGGAGGGTGGATTACAGCAACTCCTTGGATTACTCAGTGCGGCAGCAGATCTAATTCTGCTGGGCCGTCTTTTCATACACCCCTTTACTTATGACCATGCTGGCTCAATGGTGCTCCTTTTCCAGTCCACTCAATCAAAAGGTCAGAATCAAAAATGAGGTAGTATCATTCCTTCATCAGTGGTACAACCAGGGTTGGTTCACAATAGGAATTCCTTTGGAAAGGCCCCAGCTAGAAGTTACAGTATATATGGATGCCAGTATGTATGGTTGGGGAGCCCACCTGTTGCCAGGCTTCAGTATTGTCAATGGCAAGTGGGGGCTGGAGGAAATGCCTCTTCACATCAACCTTCTGGTAGTGAAGGCTATAATCAGCGCATTTCATTTCTGCAGGAAAGTAGTCCTAATCATGTCGGACAATTTGGTGGTGGTGACCTACCTGCTCAAACAGTGGGGAACCAAATCACCCATGCTATGTGTTCTGGTTTGGCAGTTTCTGTGTTGGTGTTCCCAACCCAATATAAGTGTACAAATCAGACACATTCCTGGCAAACTCAATGTCCTGGTTAACTCTCTGTCCAGAAAGGGTCAGATCATTCATACTAAATGGTCAATCCATCTGTCAGTCTTTCATGGGATTTGTGAGCTTGGGAGGGGGGTGTCTGATCAATCTTTTTCCGACAGGGTTGAATCGCAAACTGCCCACCTTTGTCTCTCCAGTTCTGGATCCAGAAGCCTGGGCCATGGATGCACATTCAGTCATAGTACCAAAAATAATAGAGAGGGGTCAGAACTGCAAACTGGTTCTCATAGCCTCACTCAGATAGGACAAATCCTGGGTCATTGATCTTCTTGATTTAGTGATAGATCTGCCCAGGAAAATTCAGGCCAAGCCAAATCTTCTCAAACAGCCATGGCGACAGATATTTCATCCCTGTCTGGACTGACTCCTCCTTCATGCCTGGCTCTTGTTAGGGGAGCTTTGCAAAGGAAAGAATTTAAACCGTCAGTTGTGGAGAGAATCTCGCAAGCAAGATGGCCCTCCACTTTGAAGGTTTATTAGGGAAAGTGGCGTGTATTCACAGACAGATGCAAAGTCAATAACATGTCCCTCTGTGTGCCGTCATCCCACAACTGGCTGACTTTTTTCTCTGGCTGTTAGAGGAGAAAAAGTTGACCCCAATTACCATCAAAGGCTACTGCTTCATAATATCGAACACTTTCAGACATTATCGCAGAGGGGATATTGGTCTTGATAACAGTCTATCAGATTTACTGGTAAATTTTGACCTGAAGAGACCAAAATTTCTCACGCTGTTTCCAAAAGGGAATTTTTCTTGGGTTCTGACATGGCTCAACTCAGATAATTTGAGCCTTTTGGCAGAACCTCACTGAAGCTACTATCATACAAAACGTATTTCCTAATAACTTAAGCCTCAGCATGCAGGGTGAGAGGAGTTACATGCCCTTTTAGTGGACCTGAACTATCTCTAATTCAAATCAGATGGTTCCACAGTTATATGATGCAACCAGGTTTTGTAGCCAAGAATAGGCTGTCATTGTTGGGTAATCAAAGAGTCATCATATGCTTCCTGTCTTCAATAGATATGTCGAGAAGAGCAACCATGCAATATCCTGTCTGCTCCCGAAAGCATTACTTGTGCAGAGAGACAAGTCATAGCACAAGAAAACAACTCTTTCTCCAGGTGAATACTGTGAAAGAGAATATCACTCTTAATTCCCTATCATTATGACTGAAGTGGGTTATGTGCTTGGCATACTCTGAAGTCTCGAAGGATCCTAGTCACCTCATAAAGATTTTATCTCATGAAATTAGCGCGATCTCCACAAGCCTCTTCTTTGAATGTTACGTTTTGATCAGGGACATAATAGAGGCGTAGCTGGCATGCACAGTCAATCTTCTCTAGTTTTTATCTTTGGGATTTGCCCTGCAGAGACAGGATTTGACTCTGGTGGGTACAGTGGCTGCTGCCCAGGTGACCACCAGACCCAGTTGACATAAACAAAACTTTCTCATTGGTAATAGTTTAGCGCTTTCACTGGATTTGCCCATAAAAAGATTGCCGATGAGAAGAATTCAATAATCCTCGTTAGCCAGGTATAAATGTCATGGATCATGTGACTCTCAGTTGTGCTACTCTCAAGTTAGGAGAGTGGGTTATCTTTCATATAAGGAATACATCCTTTCTTCCTTTAAAGGATGCCCAGGGTATAGGCATGATGCTCAACATTCCCTCCTATTACCTATTCTCCGAACATTAATGTGATTGGGTACGTATTTGAAGAAGCAAAATGTTCAGTTAATTATGTTTCTTCAAGAATCCTTACCTGATCACATTACTTTAAAACCCTTCTAACCTCCCCACAAATGCGAGCATCCTAGTTGATGTAATGCTTAGCGTAAAATTATTGCCACCTGCCAGTGGAAAGGGGAGGTAATGAACAAGAGTTACTGCATGAGATAGACAGAAAATATAATTTTCGTCTTTTTGGGAGGGTAGAATTTGGGAGGTAGCAGAGCTTAGTTCCCAGCATTAATGTAATTGGGTAAGCATTCTCAGAGAAACATAATTTAATGGAAAAATGTGCTTTTTTATGAACTTGATGAGGATAACAGTTGATCATTTTTTACATCATTTTTGTCATTTTATAACATACTTTGCAACTGTAAATTAAACGAACTCACTTACTTGCACTTGCAATACTAATAAACACTCATGCACTCTCTCTTTTTTTCTTGTATTCACACATATGACATATGCGGGTTAAGTTCAATAGACCTGGCAGCACTAACACGGCAATAACCAAAAGTGTCAATTACACTCACAAATGCAGTACCCTCTGTGAGAAAATTGCAAACCTCCTGTGTTGGAAGAATTGAGAAGGTAATGGCTGATTTCTCAAAAACTGGTGGTCAGATGTGTTTATTTTGTACCGGTATAATAAATAAAGTGGACTGTATTGATTGGGTACATATCATACCGTAGTTCAGATTTTCCCTTTAAAGAAGAAACTATCATCAGTGTATGAATATAAGGAAATTAGTTAATAGGGGGAAAAAAAAGAAATAAACCTTCAGCATAGCAATTTAGTGCATGAAACTTGCCTTATTTTCAAATTGATGTCTTCACTATAGTTTGTTTCCTGAAACATTATTAATTCTTCTAATCTTCATTTTCATGGTGTGATTGAAATCTGCTTTAGTTTAACAACATTTAGCACAAGGTGTACAAATTTGTCAGCATGCAACTATTCTGTTGTGATTTTACAGGGCTACATTTGTAACTGTGTTGATTATGTTTGTCATGCTATGATTGTCAACTCTCTTATACCTGGTAGTCTCAGATGAGACTGGTAACTGAGAATTTCTTCAACTTAATTAGCATGATCTGAGTTGATAGCCTTTGGGAATTAATTTGTTACATTTTTTCTGGAAATTCAATCCAGATGGTGTTATATTATTTACATGTTCTTATTGTCTGATTATACAGAAACAGTGAGCCATGCATGCCTGTTATACCTAGGGGCTGAAAATTCCATGCTTAAATATCCATGTAAAATGAATCTTGTCAGTTTGAGTCACTTGATAATCAGCTGATCTTGTTGTGTATATACATTGAATACTTCCTTTGCGACTAAGCAAGAGTGTACTGGGTAAGCAACTCGGCCCTGGACTTATCTGCCGGTACAGGCGTGGGGTTTTGCTCACACCAGTAAAACACCGGTAAAAACGGATTTTTTGCGGCGGCTCATCGGGATTTGTCCCGGTATGCCCAATGGCCAGTACACCACTGAGACTAAGACTACCTTATTTTGATTCATACTTTTTCTCAGCATGCATGATGTTTCAGTATGTCAGAAATTTGTTTAGGTTCATCTTTTTCTGTCCATTTCACTTCCTGGATTTAAAAGTTACAGGAGGATAGAGCAATAGGGATTTGCCTTTCTTAGACCAAGACTGCCTTGTTTTGTATCATACTTTTTCCTCAGCATGCATGAGAACTCAATTTTTAAGGAAAAAAATTAGGTTCATATTTCTCTGTCCAGTTGATAACCCAGATTAAAGGTTTGGAAAGATTGAGCAGTAGGAATTTACCTTTGTTTATCTGTCTGTACACAGTTTGATTTCCTTGTGATACCTGGACTGCCCTTGGGTAGATGAAGAACCCTATTAAATGGGGATCAAAAGGTCAAGGGCCTAGGTCACTGGAATTGTAATTGTGATTAATGTTTCAAATATTCCAGCAGATACTTTTCATTAAACTTAGATGGGCTGCATTCTGAGGATTAAGTGGTGTAAATCAAGGATGTTGACTTTATTATTTAATTCATAGTGTCGGCATAATAACTTCTAAGGTTCTTGCACTTATTTCTCATCAAGCTACATATGTATTTTGCCCTTATGTAGGGCAACTTCCAGTTAAATAAGAAGACAAAAGGTAAAAGGTCAATCTCACTGAAGTTGGTTATAAGAGTCTGATTTCTGCATATTATAAATGTTTCCTGCAACAGTTTTTTTCCCCTCAAACTTCTGAGCAGCACTGTACTTGAGTAGAACAAACCCAATATCAGTTTGGGGCTTAAAGGTCGAGGTCGCTTGCTGTTAAATTTTGATTTTCTTTCTTCTTGATAACTCTAATTTCCTTCATTCATATGCTAAAACATGCTACTGTACTTCCCTTTGGGTACTGAAGGTGAGAGAGAGAGAGAAGGTTGTATGTGATGTTTGATATGCTCACACACTCTTCTGTACTTTCCTGTTGGTGCTGGCAGAAAGAGAGAGGTAACTTTGCAACTGCTTCATTAGTTCTGCAAACATTTCTGGTGGGGTTACTTCTGCCAGCTTTATAATTGATTTCAGCTAATGATTTTTCTTCCATGATGAAATATGGCACATAATTATGGCTAAAAATATGTCACTAGCAGAAATCTGCTTATTATTCCTGTGCCCCCCTTTCTTAAGGAACTGAAAGGATTATGTTTTCTGTTTGTCAAAGAACAGAAAGTAATTCTTGTAAAATCTAGATGTGTCATTATTCAGAGTTTATCTTGATAAATGAAATCATACAGTGTATATTACCATTAGCAAATATTGATTCTCAGGCACATAGTTCTGTGGCCCATCTGGGTCTAAATGGTTCATCTTTTGACCCTTGCATACAAGTTGTATGATTAGAATTTTGATGGCATCTTAATTGACTGGTTTTATCAATTGGACTTGTAATTACATGGATCTGTGTGTCTGATACATTAATTAGATACCATGAAATAATATGACTTGGTTCTTCCAACATTCATATCAGAACAATTTTGTTTGAAGTTTTGACATTACTATATAAAAAGAGATCATAATCCTGTGGTAGCCTGACAGTTGTTGAAACTTCATCTGATGATAGTTATGCTTTTGCAGTAATTGTGCAGTCTTCTTAGAGATATTTGTAACAAAATTATAATGTATCACTCATCCTTTTTTGTCATATACTGTATCTTTCACTACCAGATATCCCTTTGGGTTGATAAAGTGCTTTTAGAAACAGCAGCTAGTTGTGAAGAATGAGGACATGATTTTGATCTTGTGCTAAATGGAGTAGTAATACATGTATAGTACTTGCTTATTATAACGCTTTTGATAGGAGCCATAGAGTATACCACCTTACAGTGAAGTACATTATATGTACAATATTCCCTCATTATAACACTGTCCATGGGAGCATACCACCTTATAGTGAGACCACCTTATAATGAAGTACATGATACATATAATTTATTCCCTAATTATAATGCTATCCATGGGAGCCATAGAGTTTAACACCTTATAGTTAAGTACATTATACATACAGTATGCCCTCAGTATAACACTGTCAATGAGAGCCATAAAGTATACCACATTATAGTGAGACCACCTTATAATTAAGTACATGATACGTATTAATTTTACTATCACTTTAATGAAATAGGATCCTGGACCATATTTGCCATATAATAGGAAGTGTGTTATAATGAAGGACCTTACAGTGAGAGAGTACTATACATTAAAATCAGTCTTAAATCAAAGATCACTTATGAAAACAAAATAAAATGGTCTCTTTGCTGCTTTTTGAGCATCTTAAGTATCAGTTATTGAATCTAACACCCTGTGGGCTAAGAGAAGTAGAAAAGGACCGATGCACACTCCTGCATGTCACAAGAGGGACTGTTTGGAGGCAACCTTTTTGCTTTGGGGTGTGTCCCATGATAATGTTCCAGCTAAGAAGAGTGCAGATTATATAAAAAAGTTGATTTTGTTTTGAATTTTACCCTTTCTTGCTTTGATCTTTGTTTTGTATGCTTTTTGCAGGCATACCTAATCTTAATCAGCAGTATCTAGCCAGAATTGTGCTGATGTGCCATTTTTGGTGGTGTCAAAAGACATAAAAGAGGCAGTTTTTAGCACCAGTATGCACTCTTCTGGAATGATTGGCAAACAAAGTAGACACTTACAATATGGCAGCTTTATCCATTCTTGTTCTTTTTTTTAAATAAGAGAACTGACCATCACCAGTTTGTGCATTTATAAGATTTCTAATTTTACAACTGCAGAACCGTACTAAGAATAAGTTGTTGTAATTTTTTCCAGCTGAACACTTTGTATAATCTTAGACTGTAACTAAAAAATTGGAAAAAGATGCCTGTGTGCTTTTACACTTGTTTATATACCTTCCTCCTGTTTGTCTTAAAGTTATTTCTTTGTTTCTTTTGTACATGGTTCCAAGACATCTGTGCATATATATGACCGCACACACACACACATGTACAAGCACACATATACACACTATTTTGTTCTAATATTTAAGTAAAAACAATTGCATCGTACTAACACTTCATTTTTATATACATTTATGCAAGAAACGAAACAGGACCTCAGAGTAATGTATCCTTAACAGCCAGTTGGATATATTATACAACACATGCAATGCACAATCCAGGCTGGTGCAGCTTTGGTATTTGCTCAGACATTCTTAAATAACATGTCACACAATATACATAATCTGGATTTACATTTAAAACAGCCTAAAAATGTAAGAGATTTGGCATGTTATTAGCTAAAAGCATGAAGGACAGGATCTGGTGAATCAATTCTACAGGATCTGGTGAATCAATTCTACAGGATCTGGTGAATCAATTCTACACTCAGCATGCAAGTGTTCAAGCCAGAATACTGTGCAGTTATGTGTTGATTTCAGGTCCAAATTGTATACTTTTATACAGATAGAGAACTAGCGTTCAGTTTTTATATACCCACCATAAGGTGGAGCATATTATGTTATGATGTTGTCCATCTGTCTGTTACTAATTTCATTTCCACATAATGACACAAGTTAGCCACCATCAGCAGTTTGTGGATGGTTTGCACATGGGGTAAGGAAGAACCCATTCAATTTTGGGATCAACAGGTGAAAGGTCAAAGTCACTGTGAATGAAGGAAGAAAAATGGTTTACACACAATAACTTGAGTTCTCTGCCATCTGCAGCTACCAGACTTTGTGGATAGCTTGCACTTAGGTTATGTAAGAAGCCTATTGATTTTGGGGTCAACAGGTCAAAGGTGAAGGTCACTGATCGAGAGAAGAACAGTTATTTATGCACACAAATTTCATTTATTGATCATGTACCTTCACCAGATTTTGTGAATGACTTGCACCTTGGTTAAGAAAGAAGTCTGTTGATTTGGAGAAGATGAAATGTTTTGGTCACTTGGAATAAAGTACCTTGTCCAAGGACACAATGGTAGCAGATCTGGGCTAATCTTATGGTAGGATTCAGACCCACACCCATTGAGTCATGATTCCAGCATGCTAACCACTGAGCCACCATCGCTCCTGCTTTCGTTAGTTGCCTCATGCGAATTGCAGGAGAGTGTATAGGGCCTATTCTACATCCTCGAGCCTGCAGGGTGCATGGTCATAGTAAGTCTGAATAGAAAATAATGGTTTTTGCACATCAAGTTTAGTTGAAGACCACATACCTTGACCAAAGGTTGAAGTCACTGAGTCTGAATATTCTGATTTGCTTACTTTCAATGAGGGAAAACCCTAACATAGACTTTAATAGCTGTGTTTCCTCTGAAAACGAATATATATTAAACTGGAGAAATAACCATATACTGATTAGTCTATTACTACCATTCATGGTCATGTTAACTTGAAAATCTAATACAGTAATTCTAGTATGGTTCACTTTTTAAGCACAGATTTTATAAATGGAAAGTTAAAAGTACCATTTGGTTTTATCATGAATACATTTCATAAGGTGAGTCACATCATTTCAGAATTTTGTGAAAAACATGAGGAAGTGTAGCTTTCTTGTGACATGCAGGAGAGTACATCAGGCCCATTCTACATCGCTGAGCTCACAGTGGGTTTACAGAGAAAATTTAATATGGGCACTTCCAAAGTCAAGAGCCATTTCTCATATTGATACAGTTTCTAAGTTAGATTTTCCTTCCTGTCATTTTTGTAAAGGATTGTGGCATATAAGGCTGTCAGTTTTATACAAATGTTGCTGATCTACCATCAAATATGGAAACAAGCATTCTGATAATAAAGGCTTTCAAATTTATACAGATGATGCCAAGTTACCATCAAATATGGCCACCATTACTAAAAATGGAAACTCCTTTAATTGAGTTTTTTTGCAAAAACCACTCAACAGGATTTCACCAGATTTTACAGAAGTCATTCCAACATGAAGGGCTTCTAAGTTTATGCAGATAACACCAATTTACATGTACTATCAAATTAACCTACTGCTATTAAAAACAGAAAAACCTTTAATAACTTATTGTATAAGAAAAACTTAACAGACTTGGGCGAAAAAAATTGGATAAAAACTGTCCTTGTTTGAATGCCTTTCAGATTTATATAAATGATGTTCTGATGTCAGCTGTGGCTTCCATTACTATAAGCAAGAGAACATTTACTCAACTTATTTAAAAAGCATGTTGAATAGAATTTGACTTGCACTGGGGGCCTTTCAGTATTGGACAGATGAAGCTGATGTGCCATTAAATATGGATAAAGATGCAAAAACTTGAGAAATCTTCAAACAAGTGTTTGTCTAACAGGTGTAATCAAGAGTATTTGGGAATAAATTTCAACAGAATGCAGCCTACTGACTCAGATTTTTTTGGCCAACTTCTCTTGTATTGCGCTATTAGGCAGATATCAGTCAGGTGAGTGATCTCAGACCCATTTATGCCTCTTGTTCAAGTGCTTGCTAAGTGACCTTTTGCAGTTGATTAATGAGACACTTTCATTTATTATCTCGTTCTTAAAAGTGTTTTACCGACTGCAATTGGCAAGGTTGTACAACGGCAGACATGCAGTTTTTGGTATTTGGAGGTAATGTCTCTGCTGTTAGATACTGTTCTAATGTATACAATGTCAATGTAGTGCCATTGTCAAAACTAAGGCTGCAATGTTTACCAATATTTTAAAATGTGTACATAGTATGCAATCAAAGTGATGTCATTTAATCAAAGCAATCAAAACTCCATCTTTCCCTGATCTGTACATATTACTTACAGCTGACAGCTATTTATCTGTAAGCCATTGACATTGACAATGTACAGTACCTTGCTCCTCTTGCAATTGTTTCATTTGCTGTAGATATTTCAATCAATATTATGATAGGATTCAGTGTGCAAGACATGTCTTTATTGAGTATATATGACAATTTAGGTAAAACATCCTTGGACTCATTGTGATATTGTTTCATACTGCTGCATGTGTACACATTATGAAAATATCTATACAGCAACCAGACTTACTGTGCCTGGATGTTTGCATCAGTTAACACAAGATGTACCACATGTGTATTCATTTACATGGTTACCAGTTTTGTAAGTGTTTACAGGCAGTAAATCTAAACTAAACTGTTTACACGTTTCAACATTGCAGCCTATTACTGCCACTGTGACAATAATGAAAATAAACAACTTTAATTTTCATCTTTATTTATGAAAGGTTATTTAACACACATATTTGTGGAAACATACTATAAGGGTTCTATTGATAGATACTGTTCTCATATAAAAACTGCCCCCCCCCCCCCCCAAAAAAAAATAAAATTGCAAATTCCATTTGACGAAAATTACAGAGGGAGAATTCTGTCTCCTTATGAAAATTGTGGAGAAATCAATGTTGATTCAGTGGCAAACTTTTCATATTATTGACTATACATTGTATTTTGTGATAGGTTATTCTCAACAGGTTAACTGTCCATGTGCACCAGACGAGGCCTCAGCTGTAGTGGCTAATCAAGAAAACTACTGATACATTGACTATGCTTCAGAACTGGCTCTCACTCCAAGGTTACTCAAAGCATGTGCCTATGCACCCATTAAAATCTGGATTCTAGTGGTGGAAAATAATAATAGCTTCTGAAGCAGATTTTAACAACAATGATTTTATAACAAAAAGATTTAAACAATCATGTCTGGTTTTTATCAACTCATTATAGTACCTCAACTTTGTTATTATAGAAAAGAATGTTAGCTTTTATTGTTTTATGTCTTTTATGACCTGTCATGATATGTATTTATATATGCATGCATTTTATGTGGTTTAACACAATACTGGCAACATAGTGCCAATTAAGAGTTGACTCATTAACCCCTGAGCCAAACAGCTAGGTATTCCCCTACAGCATACTTGCAGAGGGATCACTTAGAGCAGTGTTAGCCTTACCAGTAGCTGTATCCCTGACACTCACTGACAGTACTTGACTTGCTGATTTTTACAGAGGGGGCTACTTGAAATAAATTAGTTATTTTTTGCTTCGTATTCCTTCAGTTAAGCTAAAGTTTGGCACAGCTGTTCTCAATAAAATTATGTAGATAATGGTATAAATTTCATGCAGCATGCAGAAGAATTAAAACTCATCCATAAAGGCAAAAAATTTTTTTATTTACTTACCAATTTGCTTCTTTTGTCATTAAAAATTCATAAAATCCATTATGAATTCACACTGAATAATTAAAACCTTCAACACATGAAATAATTTACATAAATTCCATTTGTCATCTCTCTTACAAACTTTAACCTCGTGTGAAAACTGCATATTTTCCTCACACTTTACTTACATTTCTTCCTTAGAATTCTCCACTAAACATTTAAAAACTAATGAAACACTTTGAACAAACTCTGAATTATGTACACTCATGCTAACTAAATTCATTTTCCCAAACACAAGCAAATCTTTATTTACCGATTCTTCAAAAGATCTACAAGATATGGTTTAATCCACACATAAATGAATATATCTCCATCAGAGTCTGTCAGGTATGTTTCTACTTCCATTGGCTGATTCTTGTCATTTTGCATCATTTTCAAATCTAAATAACTCCACTATTTCTGGCGCTTTTGAAGTCAAATTTTTTTCCCTTTGTCCTGTAATGTTTCCTCTATCTATGTAAGCTTAAATTTGATTGGTTAAACTGCCTGCATAATTAGGAAATAGTCTGGAATCAACCAATGGTTTTTGCCACTTTAACTCGTCGTTCGGGATACAGGCCTAGACTAATACTGCCACTCAAACGAGGCGCCCGGGATTCAAGCAAGGTAAACTGCCACGTTATCGTGGCACTCGGGAGATGAGGGAAGCAAAGTGCAACGAGTTATTGTGGCGGCAGGGGTTAATGAGTTAAGTGCTGATAATGTAAAGATAAAAAAAGAAAAAAACTTTTTGGTTACAAAAGGGGCCAGCATTTAATTTTCAAGATCACTTTAGTCTGAATTTATTTTATGCATGATTAATAATGTTCACAATGGTTACTGGACAACTAGAAGCTTCATAGAGGTTTAATTGGGTTTTGAAATGTTCAGATTTCATTTCAGTGACTTATTTGCTTTATATAATCAGGCATGTTGACCATTCTTCCAGCACACATGCCAGACATCAGAATGCTGGCAGTATCGCTCACCAAGGACCTTTTTAGTATGATGTAACTATCAGAACCTGAAGCTAGGTTCTAAAGCTACAACTTCGCATTAATTATCATACACAGAACACCTCAAACAATGTTCTAAAATTATAGTATATTGGTCATCATTTAATTGAAAACTAAAAGTAATAAAATCCTCTACAACTTAAGTATTTGGATGAAACAGTTTTACAAATATCTTGCTGTAAACTAGAAACCTTGCAGTACAGATTTTTACACAAGAACATTTGATGTTAGAGAGTTATTAGGAAAAGTGTATTTTCAAGAGTAATGAAACCTGAGTGCCAATATCACAATATGTGTAATATGTTTTATTGAAGAACAAAAGTATCACTTAGGTTGTAAATTGCTAACAAAAATAACTTTCATTTCTTCCTCTTATCAAGAGTTTATTAACTGGAATATCTGCAAAACTCTAGACGTAGCAAGAAAATTTTTATCAGCAGGAACTTATATTTTCTGGAATCACCACAGAGGCATATTTTATTACAGTAGTATCATATCTGAATCCCTGCTTGGTAGATACTGAATCATACACTTGTGAATATTTCAGCCCAGTACTTCAGTACTTTATCACTTCAAGCATTGATGTGCTTTTGATCATATTTCCATTACCGGAGAATCAGTAGTACATGTATATGTAAGCTAATGGATTATACAGTTATATCATTGCAGCTTTTTAAAATTTTCAGTTGGCTACTTGTCCTGCATCAATTTTACTCATCCTACGCTGTAAATAATACTAAATCAGCTTAAAATGCCACTTGTCCAATGGAATAAGCATCTTGAAAAAAGTGACTTGTCCTTCCTCATCCACACTGATATATACGAGTAGACTCAATTGTAAATATGAGTAGATAATGGAATTTTTTTTAGCTCTGATTTATGAATTTTTTATTTTAAAAAATAGCACATATCTACAATATTCTTTCCTATGTATCAGCATATAAGGAATTCATATGTGCAAGTCGTACTAAAGGCAGTCTTCAATATGACAACCTACAAGAAGAAACATCTGTAGTATTGGATATTAGTGGTCAAGATAATGCTATTTTATTGTTGTAAAAAGAGGTTTTAGAATTGGAACCATAAAATATGACACTTCCAAAATTAGAGCAAATTAATATAGCACTACATCAAGACTGCAACTTACACGTTCTTGGATTGTGTGAAACTTTCCTTAATCCAAGCATAACTGATAGAAACTTACAAATAGATGGGTTTGTATTTGAGTGGAAAGATAGAACAGGGAAATCTGTAGGGGGACTTCTGGTAAGGAATAATCGAAATTACAAGTGATGCCTCGAGTAAAATGTGGTGATGTGGAAACTGGCTTGAATTCTTATTTCCCCACATCAGGTCAGTTCTAAACTGCTTTTCATGTCATCCACCAGATGCCCAATTCTCATAGATTGATCAATTTGAGGATCAAATAATCATGACTTCATCTGGAAATCTGCAATTGGTTCTTCTAGGTGATTTTAATATAAACTTTCATTCATCTTGTACAAATAGCAATGGTTAATGTGAAACAAACATACAATATTAACCAGCTTGTGAAATACCAACAAAGCAAACAAACTGTACCTCATCCATTATGGATCATGTATAATCCACTCATCCAGAAAATATCATAGAATTACATGTAAGAGCACTGTTACTTAACCATAAGTGACCACTATCCAGTGTGTCTTACTCACAAGATTGGTTAACATATTCCAAAGAGGGGAAAGCATTTAGAAATGAAATACAGATGTTATATAAAATTCTATGCAAGATTGTTTGAAGAAATTTAGGAATCTCAGGACCCAGATGAAGGTCTTGATATCTGTTCGTCTCAAAATTCATAGATATACTTGATAAGCATGCTTCACAAAAACATCAAAAAATAAAAACACAGACATCCTCATTGGTATAATGAGAAAATCCAAACTGCTAGTAAGCTACAAGATCAATATCACAAACAAAGGGATGAGGGAAATTACAGATTATGCAGTGTTCTTTTTTAGGAAATCACAGCAAACCTATTTCATAGAAGCCATAAACCAAAACAAGACACTAGAACTCTTGGGAAATATATTAATGAATTACATCCCAAAGAAAATCAAGGTTTCCCAACTCCAAAGAAAAATGGTTTAAAAAATTCTCTCTCAGACCAATGACATAGCTGAACATCTAAACAATCATTTCCATAATTGTGCTGAAGATATCAAAATCAGTCACACAACACCAAACTGTATAAAACTGGAAGAATTAGTGGGCTTCAAACCTATGAACAACATTGAAAATAAACTAGAAAAAAACTGAAATAACCAATGAAGATTTATGGCACTATCTCAATAACTTTAATGCTCAGAAAGGCACAAGGGTTGATGGTATAGGTTCTATATTGTTAAAACTAAGTGCTAATATAATACACTAGTCAGCTGCACATATTATAAACTTAAGCCTAAAATGTAAAAAATTTAATTATGCCTTAAAGAGAAGAATTAACACCATTGCACAAATGCAGTGTGAGAAAGCTCTTCCAGAAAATTAGACCTATTTCAGTCCTACCCACCATTTCCAAAATTATTCTGAAACATGTAGAAAAACAAATCAGTACTTTCTTACGAACAAATGACCTCTTACATCAACACTAATCAGGCTTTCGATTAAACCACTCATATCATACTGCGTTGATAAAGATAATTAAGATAAGGGCAACATATTAGGGTCAGTCTTTTTAGTTCTGAAGAAGTCATTTGACTTTTGCTGACTATAACATATCAGGATTGAGCAAATCCCATAGCTCGATGTCCCGAAAAATTTTTGAAGTCACTTTCCTGGGACTAGTGTTTTTTTCCTATTTTAAAAAAAGTCAGGCAAGTGCTCATTTTTATGCCACAATCACTTTATCTACCTTTATCTGGCCATTCAAGCCCTTCGGACATACCGAATGATTGATTCTACCCCTCTTCATGTATTTATTTACATCCTGTATAACACCTGCCAGTGGTCATTGATAACTGTTGGATGACGTGCATGTTCTGTTACCACTTCACTGTATATTGGGCTAAGCAACCAAATTATTGGCCAATCAAAACATGTGAAACAAAACAAAGCTGGTATGATTAATTAGCAGTGTTTTAAAAGGCTTTGTTATATTGTGTGTACTCAAACCAGATTCTCACGAACGATTCACTGTTTGATTTTAATCCAGCAAGTCAGTGCAATTAAATTAATGAAAGGCACTTTACCGATATTAGTGTCAGTTCCCTTTATGAACTGATTAAGTGGCAGTGATGATTCTTTAAATTTTAATTGGTTATACAGAGGATTAACTTTAACGTCTGATATTGCGTTTGAAGCGAAACAATTACGCTAATTAGGGAACTGTCTCTGTTCATATTTAAGTGATAAAATGTATGTTATGATCACTTTAGAAGTAATTGTCAAGGAAGGTGATATTTTTACTATGTGTATAAAGTGAGTTTACTAAAAAAGAAATTTGCAAAAGAAGTTAATAAGGAGGATTCGGAGAATGAAAATTCATGTGAAAAAGTGGAGGGGTTAAAACATAAGACTGCCATTGAGTGTGAGGTAACTGTTTCTCCAAAGAGACATAAGCCAGACTCTGTGGCAACAAAAAATGTGAAATATGACACTTCTAAGAGACTTAGAAATTTTCAGCCCCATTAGGTTGATAGTTATCCCTGGCTTGAATTCATTGACTCAGAAGGAAATATGTTTTGCATTTATTGCAAACAAGATCCCAAATTGGCACAGGTTGGAAATTCAACCAGTGTTTTGTCAATGGAACTGACAAATTCAGGATTGAACCAATTAAGTTTCATGACAGTTCTGGACCTCACAGGCCTCTGCAGCAGAGTGTACGTATGAGCCAGCATGTGCAGAAAATCCCTGAAGTTAGATTTACTGATACTCCACTAGGAAAGACCCTTTAAAAACTATATACGACTGACATGAAAAAAAAAAGAGCTCTCTTTAACACAAACGACAGCCCAGTCCATTATCAAAAACCATTTTTTTTATGGAAATGCTGTGTGGACTCCAGGAGTCGGATGGTGTTGAACTTGGAGATAATTATATGAACAGATTCTGGGCAAGAGACTTCGTTCTACCAATCGATCAAGTCCTGAGACAAGTAGTTAGGGAATGTCTGAATTCCAGCAAATTCCTTTCTATTCTTGCTGATGGAAGTACTGATGCTACTGTATCGGAGCAAAAAATAGTGCATATAAGATACCTGGACAATGGAAAACTGAAAACCTCTGATGTAACAAATGTATAATATCAACCTATGTTTTTGAAAAATTTAATTCTTTTCAGAAATAAATATGTTGCACATTATTTTGGTTGTTCTTTCTATGGATTAAAGTGCATACATCTCATCAAATCTTGACAATTGATTTAAAATTTGGGACAAGTGAAAAGTTAGGTCATGGACAAGTGAATTTTCAGATACCACTTGTCCTAGACAAGTGGATAAAAAAAATTTGCTTAGCCCTGCATATGGTGTGCCTGGGCCAAATCCAATAACCTATTTTATTTCTCTTGTTCATGAACAACCTGCCATTGTATACAGATAACATGAAACTGATATGTATGCAGATGATTGCAGTATCATGATCTTAATCATATCAGTAAATGATGTCAAGACAATGTTATGTATATAAAAACAAAAAGACCACTGCGATGTTAGTAGGAACATCAAACAGATTATCCAATCAAAACCGCATTCAGTTGTCAGTAAATGATGAGTATATATCCACTGTAGAATGCCATAAGCTCGTAGGAGTATATGTTGATGATAAACTAATTTGGAATCATTGTATAGCACACATATCTCTAATATTCTAGCTTTCAAACTAACACTACAGCAAAGATTGAAGAAATCGCTATCAACACATGCAAGGAAACTATTCTATACAATGTAGATACTACCTGTTATGGAGTAGTGTTGCACAGTATGGGGTTCATGCACACAAACTAATATTAATCGTATAATCAAACTTAGAAGCATGCAGCTAGAATTATACTAAATGTTGATCCAATGACACCATCTACTGACATGTTTAAGTCTTTAAACTGGCTTCCTTTTGACAAAAGAATTTTGTGTCATAGATGTATTTTGGTTTGTAAAGCCCTTCATAATTTTACACCTTTTTACCTGAATTATATGCTTGTCCAATCCAGCAATTCTGCCTCTGTGTACTCTTTAAGATCAGCATCAAACATGTTTAAAACTACTACTGTCTGCAATCATATATGGTACCACTTGAACTAAAGCAAGCTGACAATCTTGCCATGTGCGAAGTGGATGTTTCAACTCCCTAAACATATAATATTTCACCAGATATTCCAGCAGTTTCTCCCTTGTTCTTATGTGTATACATAAATCAGTTACAGTGATGTACATGTCTGTACATTATACAAGCTGTAAGTGAAATATTTTTGTGACATTAACCCACAATTAATGCATTCTTTCATTTTTTATATATAAATATTGTGTACATGTTTAGGATATTGTATGCCGCTGAGTACCTCATGTGAGATTTGCTAATATTTAGACAGATGATTTATATCCTCTGAAGATAATGTATCATTATTATTATTATTATTGTTTTTGTTATGGGATTATTTGTTTCTTATCTGTACTCTTCTCCACTTTTATTGTGAAAATGCAAGACATTTTAGGTATAGTATGGGGAAACATGTACTATTGAGATTCAGAGTTTATGTTCTGAAGATTTATTTTTGTGTCCCTTTGGAGATGGAACTTGGTGTTGATTGCTAATTTGTATATGCCCATCATAAGCGGGTTGTAAATATGTTAATGGTGTTTTCTATCTGTTTGTAAACATTTACTTGTCTGGTCCTTAACTCTGCAAGTCTTGGAGAGATTTGGATGAAACTTTACCCACATATATATCATGACTTGACAGTGTGTTAGATACTATAAGCAGGTCACTAGCTCAGAGGTCAAGGTCACAGCAAGGGAAGATGTAACACCATGACCTGTTTCGATGTCCAGAAGTAACTTGTCAGCCACTCAAGATATTCTCATGAAATTGTATGCAGATATACATCATGAATATATGCTGTGTTGCATACTTCAGTCATGCTTTCTACTTTATGGTCAAGGTCACAGCAAGGAAAAATGTAACGCTGTGACCAGTTTGCCTTTTGTCCAGACTGTAAGATTTTGAACTACTGAAAATATTTTCAGGAAAATTTACTCATATATACCACATTTATGCGCCACAGCCTTATGTCAAATTTACAGCAAGGGAAAATATAACTCTGTTACCTGTTGACTTGTTGTGGCATTAACATTTGAACTGCTGAAATTATTTTCATGAAACTTTACCAAGACTTACATGACCAGACATGACACATACTATATTCACACCAGGGCTGAGCAAATCCCATAGCCCGACGTCCCGGACTAGTCATTTTTGAAATCGGGCAAATAAAATTTTCAAAGTCGCTAGTCCGGGACAAGTGCTTTTTAAAAAAGTCGGGCTAGTCCTTATTTTCGTGCTTTAATCACTATATCTACCTTTATTTGGCCAATCATGCCCTCCGGGCATACTGAATACTTGATTCTACCCCTCTTCGTGTATACATTTACATCCTGTTACCGCTTGACTGCATATTGGGCTAAGCGACCAAATTATCGGCGAATCAAAACACGTCAAACAAAAGAAAACCAGTATGATCAATTAGTAGTGTTTTAAGCGGCTTTGTTGCATTGTGTTTACTCAAGCCAGATTATCACGAGCGGCTCACTATGATTTTAATCCAGCGAGTCAGTGTAATTAAATTAATGAAAGGTACTTTATTGACATCAGTGTTGGTTTCTTTTATGAACTGATTAAATGGCAGTAATGATTCTTTAATTTTTAATTGATTATACAGACGATTAACTTCCATGTGTGATATTGCGTTTGAAGTGAAACAATTACGCTAATTAATGAGCTGTCTCTGTTCGTATTTAAAAGAGAAAATGTATGTTATGATCACTTTAGAAGTAGTTGTCAAGCAAGCTGATAGTTACTCTGTGGATAAAATGAGTTTGCTAAATTATTTTCGCAAGGAAGGTAATAACGGCGATTCGGAGAAGGAAAATTTGTTTGAAAGTGGAGGGATAAAATGTAAGACTGATACTGAGTGTACGGTAGCTATTTCTCCAAAGAGACATAGGCAACAATCTGTGATGGCAAAAAATGTCAAATATGACACTACTAAGAGACAGAGAAATTTTCAGCCGCATTGGGTTGATTGTTATCCCTGGCTTGAATGTATTGACTCAGAAGAAAAGATATATACATGAACCTGAAGAAGCCAAATGTATAACAACCAATGTTTTTGAAAAATTAAATTCTTTTAAGAAATATGGATTAAGTACATCTCATCAAATCTCGGTAAGTGATTACCATTTTGGGACTAGTGAAGAGTAAGGTGGGACTAGTGAAGAGTTAGGCGGGACTAGTGAATTTTCTGAAACCACTTGTCCTGGACTAGTGGTTAAAAGAAAAATTTGCTCAGCCCTGCACACCTTCCACCTCAGGTTGAAGTTCACAGCAAGTGTAAATGTAATTTCATCATATGTTTCCTTGTCCAGGCTACACAGAAGACATTTTCATGCAATGTTGCCATGTATATATCATGACTACCAATAAATAGTGCATTGCATACCATCATCTTCCCTACTTCAAGTTCACAGTCACAGCAAGGAAAGGTGTAACACATTGACCTGTTTTCTTCTTGTAACTTTTTGAAACTTTGAAGTATGAAAGATATTTTCATGAACCTCGATTATGATATATATATATATATATATATATATATATATATATATATATATATATATACACGCACACACACAAATCATGGCTAGACACTGTGTCACCTACCAGTCTTGTCCCTTAGCTTAAAGATCTAGGTCGTTAAATAGGAAATTGTAACTCTGTGACCTGGTATCATGTCCATGCTGTAACTTTTAAACCATGGGAAATATTTTGATGAAATTTTGAACCCAATATATATGATGACCAGATTGTAATGTGAATGGTACATTTTTCATTGCAGCACATATCCTCAACTTTCTTATCCCAAATAGGACCTTAAGCTTTGGTCACTGAGTGGTTTTCGTCCATTTGGATGAGAACTTTTGTGCGATTTCCGTGTCAGACATTATTTTGACTAGATCTGAAAAATGATCTGCTACCGTAAACGGGAAATTATATTCAGCTATAAAGTTGGCAAACAGTGTCTGCACATGTATATATTTATCCACATTTGATGCAGATTCTGCAAACATGGATTTCATTGATGGCGTATTTTCACGTTTAATATGCTTTAATGTGCTGCATGACACGAAATGTCATTCTTGCCATCATAGCAGATTTCAAAATCTGCTTTATGGGAAGGGCAGAATGCATATTCATGTCTTTTGAACTTGATTCCAACCACTGAAATTCCCATTTCCATCCATCATTGAATTTCATGTGATATTTTGGTTGCTTAGAAATCTCGACAAACTTTGTAAACACTGAAGCCAAACTTACCCTGTTTTATGCTGAATTGAGCTCTTTGGTAATCCAACCATAATCAATTAATCTCTTTAATCCTTTCGGAATTACTTCTGATCATACATAGTATAATCCACATCTAGAAACTTCAAACACGGAAGCCAACCGACCCTGCCAACAGAATCAAAGGGATGTTATTTGTTTTATGCTGCTTGAAATTGACAACAAGATCGTCTTTCCCTGCTTATGCCAGTTCACAGTCACGTGATCACAGGTAGTATTACTATGAATATACTACAGTGGAAGCAAGGTGTGAATAAAATGTAAAAAATAAAATGTTCAATAATAATTTTGTGTACATGGGAGATTTCTGTGAGTGACAGGAGGGACAGGAGACACCCCTCATCTTGGGAGGAAAACCCTCCCATCCGGGAGGTTTACATGTATGCAAGGGGAAATGGAACTTTGTCACCTGTTTTTGTATGATGTATTTCAGTATTTTGTTAACTTTACAGAGAATGAAAACATGTTGCTAGTTTTAACACAGTATTTCTTTGTTTAAATTGCACGAGTTCCATAAATTTGAAAACACTAGGTCTTGCATACATGTAACAATAGGAACATACATATTTCCTATGAAGATGTTGGTACACAGGACAAATTAATACAAAGTGATACTCATCTTTGAAATCATTAGTGTTACAAATGTTACAGTAGTGATGCTCTCTTTCGAGCATAACAGCCCATTTCAATTCGTAGCAATAGGTAAGTATTGCATGATTAAAATTAGTTTAACCCCCCCCCCCCCCAAAAAAAAATACATATCCAAGCAGTTAAGCAGTTTCATTCATTACATGCTCACTCAGTCTTTGGTTTATTAAAATTTATCACAGTCAGTTTTAGTGTTCCAGCAAACGGGTTTACACACATGGATTGAAATAAAAACTTTAAACAAACACGCACACCCACGCATTCGAACACACATGAATCTTCTTTTCTTCTTTTCAAAGTTCTGGTGTCTTGTCTTTTTGCTCCTAAGTAAGTTTAATCCTAGCAACAATCAAGTGGGCATGTTTGGTACTGATTAATGCATGAAATGGTGGAGAATATGATAGAATAATTTCACTTCCCCCATAAGTGCCTCGTGATCCCATGAGATGACATTGGTCACGTGACTGATCAGAACCACTGTTACATTGATGTGATCAGTTTGGGAGCAAAATTTTGAAGAAGAAAACACAAATATACAGCATAATTTATGATTTTCTGCATAAAAAGTGTTGCAGTTATCGTTCTTTTGCCATTTGTGAGCAATAATTTTCGCCGATTGGGGTGCACATTTGCAGAGGCAAAGTGTTGCAAACCATTTCCCAAATTTTGCAAGTTTTCACTGGACTGCCAGACAATGGAGGGTGCAAACCACCCAAGACAGATCCTAGAGGGGACAGGCTTAATGAGTGAAATACCCCAAAACTTTCGTCAACAAAACGAAAACGACACAGATGATCTCGGCACGTCTTCTACTACAGTTTTCATGGGGAAACAAGTGCATTTGCCATCGGCAACTGTATCCATAGGTGTGCAGCCTAGCGAGGCACATATTGGCCAGCTCAGACAGGCTATTAAGGTGGCCATTACAACTAGAAAAAGACGTGACATCATTGTCTGGGTCTGCTAGCAGAAGTCACGTGACTTCCACCCAATGTGCCAAATATGGCTGCACTGGATAAAGAATTGGCAATGCAATGTCAGCTGTGGGCGCAAAATGCAGATGTGTCAAAAATGCATGCACGCCTGACCAGACACAGACTCTGAAGAGGTCGCTGCGAATGACGATGATGAATTGTTTGCAGAGGTTGAAAGTTTTTTGTTGGAGCAACAAAAAATGGGCCCAAATGTGGACGAAAAGCTGGCTGAAGTTGTCAATAAAGGCCTGCATTCCGTTTTAACTCCCGACAAAGTTAAACCTGTACAGGAGAAGTATCTCAGACCAGGAAATTGTGACAATTTAAAGGTGACCGGAGTGAATATTGAGGTCTGGAATGCCATGTCCAAGAAAGGCGAAGAGTGCAGATATTTCATTGCAAAAGCTGCAAACTCAGTTGGGGCACATGTTGGTCTCAACTTTAAGGGCTATTGAACTGTTCAAAAAGTATAGGAACAACCTACGATAATTACCGATCTTGCATAAATTATCACGTGATATCTGGCTGTGGTGTTCAATTAGGAATATCTGGTTAAGTGCTTCGCATTTGCCTGGAACACTGAATTGTGATGCAGATAGATTGTCTAGAAACATAAATGAGGATTCTGAATGGAAGTTAAGTTCTACAGTCTTTAATGCTATAATTAAAGTCTACGGTCGTATAGATGTGGATTTATTTGATTCGAGGCTAAATCTCACCAACTTCCGTGTTATGTTTCATACATACCTGACCTGAACACTATAGCGGTTAATGTTTTTTCATTGAAATGGAATTACAGTCCTGTTGTCATTATTGCTTTCCAACTTTCAGTCTGTTGGGAGCAGTGCTGCAAACAATAGCCCAAGATGAAGCAGATCTAATTGTGGTGGCACCACTATGGCCAACACAACCTTGGTTTCCCAGCCTCCTGCATGCTGTAGTCGGTCCTTGCTTTCTGCTGCCCCGCCCACAAGAGATTCTGCACTTGGCACACAACCCGCAATGACGACACCCCCTCCACAAATTGAAGATGGGTGTTTTTCATTTATCAGGACAGCAATCAAAAGTCAAGGATTATCAGACAGGGCTGCCATCATCATCATCAATTCATGGAGAACATCAACTCAAAAACAGTATTGGGGTCATCTCCAAAAGTGGATGTTATTTTCAAATAAAAGATAGATTAATTCAGTTGACCAACCTGTCACTTTAGTTATAGAATTTTTAACTGAATTAGTAGATAGAGGTTTGGGTTATAGATCTGCAATTTCATCATTAGTTAGTCTTACTTCTCAAACTACTCTAAGCAATAATGTTTTACTTAAGAGATTTATGAGAGGAGTGTTCATTGCCAAGCCTTCATTTCCAAAGTACTCCTGTGTGTGGGATGTGCAGCTGGTGCTTAAATATTTCCAATCTTTGCAATGCAATGACCAGTTGTCCTTGCAGGAACTATATAGTTAGCCATGCTGCTTGCTTTGTTGACAGGACAGAGGTGTCAGACACTACACCTAATGCAAACAAATAGCATTTATTTTGCTGTTAACAGTGTACAAATACACATGCCTTCATTGCGGAAACAATCAAAACCAGTTCACCATGTGGAGCCCTTTGTTTTTGAATCCTATCCACATGACGAAAAATTGTGTGTTGTAGAGTGTTTACATTGTTATTTGCAATGGACTCAAGTTTTGCGACAATCCGAAAAACAATTATTCATCAGCACACAATCCCCATATAAATAAGTTGCTAAAGGCACAATATCAAACTAGATAAAGACTGTTATGAGAAAGTCTGGTATTGATACATCCGTTTTTCAGGCTCATAGCACAAGGGCTGCATCTGTTTCTGCAGCCTGTGCTAAAGGCACACAATTGGGTACAATTTTGAAGGCAGCTGGTTGGGCTAGTGCCTGTATTTTCAGGAAATTCTATGAGAAGCCCATTACAGACAAGACTCAATTCAGTAGAAAGGTCTTGTCGGCATCTGGAATTTCATAAAGCTGATTAATATACTATGTTTATCGGTTATCTGATTTATTAACAACACATAAAAGGTTTCTTCCTTTTTTCTTCTAGTTGTTGTTAATTTATTCCATGCATGGAAGCCTCTCTCTAAAATCTCATGGGATCACGAGGCACTTATGGGGGAAGTGAAATTGATAAATTAAACTAGACTTACCAAGTCGACGTTTGATTGTAATTTCATGAACCTCATAAGTGATCACATGCCCACCCTTGGTATTTCCCACCGGATAAGACATTGAGGCCTCCATTTCTTATGCTCTAAAGACTGATCAGTCAAGTGACCAATGTCATCTCATCTGATCACTAAGGCACTTATGGGGTTCATGAAATTACAATCAAACGTTGACTTGGTTGTCTAGTTTAATTTATCAATTAAAGGTGCAATGTATATGTAGAGCTCATGCAAAATTAAGTGGGAAATATATTTTAAAAATGTATGCATGTCAGCAAGTGTAACATGTAAGGTTTCACCAGAAACCGGAAAGTTTTATCAGGCTATAATTCCTGCAAGTTCACAATCTGTACTTGATGTGTTTCCGACTGCAATTTAACCGGTTATGGTTTTGGTTAACTCATTAACCCCGGGAGATTCTTTTCATTTTCGCCTGAAATGGTTGTAGGAAACACATTTTTTGGGGTTACTTCTGAATGCAGCAAAACACATCTGCTTAAGAAAGTTTTTCGTTTAGCCAGATGCTTAGATGTATCAGAAACATTGTTTTTGCTTGGCTATTACACTCGCACATGTGTAGAAGGGTAAAAGTTGCACTTCTTTTTTTTTTCGTATTGAATCCCTGATTTTTGTGTTCTGGTCCCTTTTTACTCCAAATCTCAAACTTATCCTACTTTTTGCAAAGATTCATCTGTCTGTGTGCAGTTCGGACTGGTCTGCTTTAGATCTAAGGCCAAAATGTCTAAAATCCGGACACAAACTCTGGTTCCGGAACTGGCAATTTTCGACCTAAAACAAATTGGGTCTTAAAAAATGCAGTTTTTTCGCTGTATTTTTTAATGCGAGTAGAAAGTCGACATTATTTGGTATCATTTTAGAGCTACATCTGTCTACCTTCCAGAAATACCATCCACTTTAGTGTATCCTAAATAATGTTCACATTACAGAGCTCGGAAGTAGGGTACAACCTCATGACGCGTAAATGTGGCGCTAGGGGTTAATGAGTTAATATATCATGGGTAACCACTAAGGGAATTTACTAACTGTTTCAGCCCTAGTTTTGAGACTTAAAAAGTGGGTTTTCTTGTCCCAAAGGGGGTCAGTGTGCCTGACTGGAGTGAGCATCATTGTACAATTGGGAATAAGTTATTTAGGCCTACAAGTCTGAAGAAAAGGACTTGAAATTAAATTATTAATCGAAATAAAATAAAATGTTTTCTTGGAAAAATTTAATACACTTCCAAATAATACTAGCTGGTAAACTTAGCAGTTTCCAATATCTTTGCTACTCTCTCACACACTCACACAACCACAAAGACATTTAATAAAATTAGAAATGTATTCATGGAACACAAATGTCCACCACTGTGCGAAATGTCTTAACCACAAAACATAACCAATATGTGATGGATGAATGTATGCACATTATTTTTCGTAAGCCTTTGGCCTCACATGTATAAATTAGCATTTTCACCCTAACACTTGCTTGAGAGGTGCATACTCAGCCTCCGGCTTACTCCAATAATGCCCCCCATCCATCACAACTAAAGTATGCTTGGATGGGGGACCATTTTCCCACATGTTGTTTAAAAGAATTTGGGATAACATGAAATTTTCTTTAAAAGTCTACCTATTCTCATAATAATTGACAGCAGACACCCTTTAAGCTCATACAAATGTGGATGTTTCATGATATTTCAGTGTAATTATACCATCAAATTCATTTTGTTTTTATTGTATTTAGAGCACTGGTATTTTTTATGTATACATGTCATTCTGCATGTTATTGATAAACTCTCACAGTATGTAAATGTTGACAGAACAAAGAACAGCAATGGTACAGATATATTTGAAATGGGACCGTGAAAAAGGTGCAAAATAAAGACTCATCAGTGAAATTCTGATGCTTCTTTGGACATAAAAGTAGTTTATACTCAATGGCTTTTCATTTGGATGTAATTCATGATTTTTTAGGTAAATCGTCATTACTGCTTAGTGCGTATTTTACATGGCAAAGTCTTAAATGCATGTTATCTTGTTCAAACTTCACAAAAAAGCTGTATAAGTGTACAATGAAAATACATGCACTTTGTTTCAATAATACCCATCCTTGAAGGCATAATGATTGCATGCACACTTGTGTTCACCACTTCACAGGGCAGCAACTTCCTGAATTAACTGTGAGAACTGTCATACAGGTTATTTGGACTCATGATTTTACTGCAGTGAATCTTCCTTGTTAGATATCAGCACTAGAATTAATTTACTGAGCTATTTCACTTTTGACAGATGGTTCTTTAACCAAGCAGCCACACATAGTTCTGTTATCAAGACTGTCTTACTGTATATATGTATACATTGTTTTTTATGTAGGTCAGAGTGAGTAATGGATAATCAATGTTTACTTGTTAGCAGTAATTCACTGCTGTTATTTTGATACCTGAAATATTTGCAAAGTATCTTGTGCTTTTGGTGATTGATTTTGCAACAAAAATTATGGTTATTTTATGTTTTGAATTGGGTAGTGCTACTGTCTTATTACACACTCACCATAAGGTGGAGCCTATTATGCTATGATGTATGTCCATCTGTCCCTTGCCAATTTTGTTTCCACACAATAACTCAAGTTGTCCACCATCTACAGTTACCAAACCTTGTGGATGGCTTGCACTTGGAGTAAGGAAGAACCCTTGTGATTTTGGAGTCAAAAGGTCAAAGGTCAGGGTTACTGACTGAAAGAAGATAAATGGTTTCCACACAATAACTCAAGTTCTAGTAGAAAGCTATCAATTTCAGGGTCAAAAGGTTAACAGTCAAACTCTAGTTCTCCACTATCTTGTTATGGAAGAACCCTATTGATTTGGGGGTCAAAAGTTTAAAGATCAAGGTCATTGTGACTGAAAGAAGAAAAATGGTTTCTGTACACTAATTTAAGTACTCCATCATCTGTGGTTACCAAACTTTGTGAATGGCTTGCACTTGGGGTAAGGAAGAGGTGTATTCATTTAAAGTCAAAAGTTCCAAGGCCAAGGTCACTGTGATGGAAAGAATAAAAATAATTTCTGCACAATAACATTAGTTCTATATTTCATACCTGGACCAGATCTTATGGATGGCTTGTACTTGAGGTAAGGAAGAAAAAGTCAAAGGCCAACATGACTGTGACTGAAAGAAGAAACAATAACATTAGTTCTTCATCACAGACAGGGAGCTGCAGAAGTTAAGTTAGTTGAGTATCAGACTCAAAATCCATGAATCATGAGTTTGATACCTGCCCAAGTCAGCCCTGGTCAGCTGCCTTGGTTTGTCTTTGGGGAATGGCACTTAGCTCCCATTTCCTTAGCATGATATAACCAATAATGTGTTAAAAGTGCCATTAAAATCAACAGGGGAAAAAAATCTCAGGACCAGATTTGGTGGATGTCTTACACTTGGGGTAAGGAAGAATCCTTTTGATTTTTGGTTCAAAAGGTCAGAAACACAGGGCAGGCATATAATGTGCTGTTCGTGGTACTCTTGTTTTGCTGTCCATTTACTGATCAATTTTGGGAGGAAAATCTATATTTGCATAGTCTATCAATACTATTTGGTAATTTTCCTGGTAAGTGTATTTAAGTTTAGCATTTTATTAGTTTTTCACAGGAAATAAAATGGCTAGGAAGCAGTTAGGTGAAACTCCACCATATATAGTTAATTCTTACAGTCAGGTTGGTTTTCACTGGTTTGACATCAACCATACTCAAAGAGTAGTGTTGTACATGCACCTTAAGTACAGATATTTTGTTGTTGTTTAAAAGCTAATTTGTGTAGGTATTTGATACATAATTTATGTACTAAGTAATCATGTAAGAATAATGATGATACCCTCAGGTTTAAATTCTTCCCTTCTACTCTAGCAAGCATTTGCACACAGCAGACTGTGTATGATCTCCATTAACTGATTTAAGACAAAGATTTAAAACCAACTGGTTGGGCTAGACAGGGTAGGTGGCAAACATGCTCCTTTTTATGATAGTATTGTTGTCATTGTTTGGTTTTTAATGGTACTTGGAGCACATTTTTGGCCATATCATGCAGAGGAAATGGAAGCTGCATATAAGTGCCTCTCACAAGGGCACACCAAGGCAACAATAGTGGGGTCTCAGCCTTAAAGTTAAAATCTTCTAAGTAAATTTGGTGTCACTGAGTCATTGCTGTGCTTGTAGAATGAATCATTTTATGTTAGTGGGAAGCGAGACATAGCACACTTTTCTGATGGTGGCAGTGGCAACAATGGTGGTGGCAGCAGCAGCAACAGTTTAAGGTTTTGGTAAAAGTTTTAATTTGCTAATATTTCCTAAATCCCTGGGATAGATTCTCATCATACTTAGCATGAATCGTTATGAAGTTAAGATGATTCATTCTTCAGTCATAGAAAATTTGCTTAAAGGTTTTAGTTAAAGTTTTTAATTTGCTAATATTTCCTAAATCCCTATGATAGATTCTCATCAAACTTGGCAGTAATCATTACGAAGCTAAGACAATTCATTGTACGACACACTCACTTGCCACTATGACCTAGGGGTCAAGATCACTGGCTTAGAAAATTTGCATTAAGGTTTTGGTTATATTTCCTAAACCCCTTGATGAATTTTGTTCATTCATTGGGTCATTATGAACCTAAGACAGTTTATTCTGTGACATTCTTGCTTAACCTTTTGACCTTGAGTCAAGGTCACACATTTTACAGCAATGTTTGCTCATAGGCTCGACATGCAGGCTCTGGCCTTCTTGTCTTTTCACTAAATGATATTAGAATAATTAAATACATTATGAAAACAAGTATTATACAATTGTTTACATTTGTTTTCCCTGCTTCTTCATGAAAATGCAGGGGACATAGTATTTGCATTTCTGTCCATCTACTGTATTACACTTTCATTTCTGCTCCTTAACTTTCAAGTCATTTGTGATTAAGGAATGAAACTTGGTATACTTATACATCATCATTAGAATGTGTGTGGCATATCACATTTTGTGGCCTATCTTCAAGGTCAAAGTCATGGCTCAGTATTTTAAGTTTTCCATCAAACTTCCATTCTGCACTATAATTTAAATGCTGCTTGAGATTATGGGCTGGAACTTGGTATACATATACATCATCACTAGAATGTGTGTCATGGATTACATTCAGTGGGGCCTATCTTAAAGGTCAAAGTCATGGCTCAATATTTTAAGTTTTCCTGTATACTTTCGCTTCTGCTCTATAACTCTAAAGCCATTTGAGATGAAGGGATATAACTTGGTATACTCATACATCATCATTGGAAGGTATGTCAAGCACCATGCTTGAGTTTTATCTTGAAGGTCAAGGTCGGAGCTCAGTTTCCAGTCTTCCTTTCCCGTCCACCCTATAACTTTACAACTTTATAAAATGAAGGGATATAACTTAGTATATTTATATATCATCATTAGAAGAAGATCATTACAATTTGGGGTCAAAGTTGTGGTTCAGTATTTGAAGTTTTCTATTACACTTTTCATTCCACTCTATAACTTAAAAGCTGTTTGAGATTAAGGGATGCAACTTAGTATACCTATATGTCATCATTACTAGGTGTGTCTTGTACCAAATTGGGAGGGGATATTTTCATAGACAGTATCTTGGTGTAGGATGTTGAATTTTCCATTACACTTTTCTTTCCACTCAATACTTTTCATGTCATCTGAGCTGAAGGGATTGAACTTGATACAATTATTTATCATCATTGGAAGGTGTGTTGCATACTACATTGGGGGTCCTATCTTCATGGTTTGGAGTGGTCTAAGACACTCATCTTTACATATCACTCGTATCACACAACTGTCTATGTAGGTTTGAGTCTTGGCTCGACCAATGTTGGTATGTGAGAAAGCTTGCCAGTAGCTTCCCATGGGTCATTTGTTCTTCCTGGGCTCTTCCTCTGCCAAATATACTGGCCGCCATGTATGGTCTATTATATGCCAAAACTGGCATTAAACCCCTAAAATCACAAATCCTATCATCATGGTCTAGGCTACAGGTCAGTAGTTTAGGTTTCGGTTACATTTTCACTTCTGCTTTACAACTTAAGAGCTGTTTAAGAAATGGTTGAAAGTTAGTATACATTTATAATTTTACCAGAAGGTGTGTTATATTTCACTCTTGGTGTTCTGTCCTCTAAGTCAAGGTCAAGGCCACAGGTCAATATTTTATGTTTTTTTGTTTCTGCTTTATCTAATAAAAGCTATTTAACTAAAGAGATCAAACATGGTACACTTACTCTTCTCAGTTTGATGGCACATCATTTATCACAGTCAAGGTTTTACCTGAAAGGTCAAGATCACTGATCAGTTATTTTTAAACCTTTTTTTTTCTTCATGTTTACTCTAATGCTCTTTGAGATATGGTTATGAACCTCAATTAATTACTTTCCATGCCTGCCTGTAACTTTACAGCTCTGTGTTAAAGGTCACAGTCAGATTTCATTATTGTGAACTTTTTTGACATTACCACCTGTGTTGCACCTCAAGTAAGCCCAGAGGACATTCTTCAAGTATTGCCAGTTAAAAAATTACACAGATCTTGATCATTATAGTGGGACAGAGGGACATAAAATGTCCCCTGACAGTTCAACCAAGGTGATGGTCTTTCATGGCTCATAAAACTTCATATTCACCAAAGCTGAGGTGTACAATTGTTTTATGACACGATTTAGTTCAAAACTCTTAAATTTAACTTGATTTATAAAAAAGGGAAAATGCTGTTTCAGCTGCATGATGTCATAAAAATACAGTGAAAATGATGTCATATGACAGTACATTATGACAAATTCAGGGCTTTCCCTGTTTTGCCCACTGCTGCTGGTTGTTTCATTGCAAGAAGGTATGTTTCAGAAAGTAAAGCTGTGAGAAAATGATGTGATGCATCGTGGCATCATGGATCTGAATCAATAAACTTCATTTTATTATCCTGTATACAAAGTGCACAAAAGGAACATTCTGCTTCTTTACCCTAAGTCATGCAGAAGATTCAGCGTTTACATATATGTTATAAAATCGTAAGTCAGTACATACAAACATTTTAAATAAAAGCAAAATGACAATCATTGTGGTTTTTCATGCTCTTGCCTGCAAATTTTCCATGTTTTTCTTGTGCAACTAGTTGTGACCATGTACAGTGGTCAATGTCCAGCATACACCAGATTGGAAAAAATGAGTGCATAGTAACCTAACCTACCTGAAAGTATTCCAGTCATAAGACCTCATCGTTTTTCTACCAAAATCCATCTCAGAAATACTTTGTTGGAATGATACAGCGTAAAAAGGGGTATCACCAGCAAATGGCAGAGAACTCTTTGTCACATGTTAAAATATGCCAGGCAACATAGAACAAGGTCACTGTGACTGAAAGAAGCATGTTTTTTGCATAATAACTTCAGTTCTAGAAAATGCACCTTGAACAAAGTTTGTGGAGGGCTTGCGTTTAAGGTATGAAAGAGGTTTATTGATTTGGGAGTCAAAAGGTAAAAGGTCAAGGTCATGATGACTGGAGGAAAATGGGTTTTCAGAATAACTTTTTTTTTACAGTAAATTCCTTGACCAAACTTTGTGGATGGTTTGCACTTAAGTTAATAAAGAAACCAACAGATTTTGGAGTCAAAAGTCAAAGGTCATGGTCATAGTAAGTCTAAAAAGAAAAGGTTTTTGCACAGTAACTTTAGTTCAAGACCACATACCTTGACCAACAGGCAAAGTCATTGAGACCTATTGGCCAATGATCTCCAGATTCAACCTTGCCCTGCTAGTTCCTGTGTAAAGGACTATTAAACACAGGGCAGGCATTTAATGTGCCATTCATTGTACTCTTGTTTGATGATGTTGACTATTGCTTCATTTTCATTAAAAAAACAATATGCACACAACCTGGAGTCGTCAATACAAATAATTACTTGTCAACCAATTATCAATTTTGTATCTTACAGCAGAAGTTGTACATGCATCCCTCACAGATAGCAGTCTCTGAAGCTTTGTAATTATACACAGAAAATCATTGATGACATCAAAGTGTGTATTCTTTTAATGTTTACAATAATTTGCATAGTGTACCATTAGTCATTTGTACTGATACATGTAGATCTTGAAATAAACATGAAACAGTTGATATAACCAAGCCATAAAACAGTTGATATCACTAAGCCGTGAAACAGCTGATATTACCATGCTGTGAAACAGTATATTACCAAGCTGTGAAACTTGTAATATTACCAAGCTGTGAAACAGTTGATATTACCAAGCTTTAAAATAGAGATGTTTTTTATCAACTGGAGGTATCTGCACATTGTCTGTCTTTATTGTTTGTAAATATGTTCAAGTAATCATGCTCTCTGTACTGATCTGACATCCAGTATGGCCACCAAATGAGGTATCTTGAAAATCTTGTTATCGCTACTCCTGAATGGAAGGTCATATTTACATGGGGTTTTCACCAAAAGACTTATGATGTCTAGTTGGTCCTAAATGAAAATGGTGCTGATATGAGGTCCAATATGGCTGCAACAGTGGCCATCTTTAAAATCTTGTTATCACTACTCTTCCTGAATGGAAACTCATATTGACATTGTGTTTTCACCAGAAGACTTCTTATTATGTCTTGTTAGTCCAAATTGAAAATAATGCCTGTCTGGTGTCAGATATGGCTGCCACAGTGGCCAGCTTGAAAATTTATTATCACTACTACTCCTGAATGAATGCTCGTATCAGGATGGGGTTTTCACTTAAAGATTTCTTATAATGTTTTGTTGATTCTAAATTAAAATGGTGCTGATCTAACATCCAATATGTGGCAATCTTGAAAATCTTTTTTTTTTGATACTCCTCTTAAATGGAAATTCATTTTGACATAGGGTTTTCATCAGAAGAGTTTTTATGGTGCCAATTTGGTCCTTAATGAAATGACTAACCCTCAATATGGCCACCATGGTGGCTATGTTGAAAATATTGTTATCTCGACTCATGCCAAGTGGATGGCTGTATTGACTCATTAACCCCTAGCGCCACGTTTATGCGTCATGAGGTTGTACCCTACTTCCGAGCTCTGTAACATCAACATCATTTAAGATACACTAAAGTGGATGGTATTGCAGGAAAGTAGACATATGTAGCTCTACAATGATACCAAATAATGTCGACTTTCTACTCGCATTAAAAAGTACAGCAAACAAAATGCATTTTTTGAGACCCGATTTTTTTTAGGTCGTAAATTGAAAGTTGCGGAATCGGAGTTGTGTCCGGATTTTAGACTTTTTGGCCTTAGATCTAAAGCAGACCCGTCTGAACTGCACACAGACAGATGAACATTTGCAAAAGTAGGATAAGTTTGAGATTTGGAGAAAAAAGGGGCCAGGACACAAAAATCGGAGGTCTAATACGAAAAAAAAAAAAAAAAAAAAAAAAAGAAGTCCAACTTTTACCCTTCTGCACATGTGCGAGCATAATAGCCAATGAAAAAACAATGTTTCTGATACACCTAAGCATCCGGCTAAACGATAAACTTTCTTAAGCAGATCTGTTTGGCTGAATTCAGAAGTAACCCCAAAAATGTGTTGCCTACTCCCATTTCACGCGAAAATGATAAAAATCTCCAGGGGTTAATGAGTTAACATTGTGTTTTGACCAGTAGACTTCTTATGATGCATAGTTGGTCCTAAATGAAAATGGTGCCAGTTGTACATCCAATATGGCTGCCATGATTGACTGTCTTTAAAATCTTGTTGTCACTACAATCCCTGAATGGATGATCATTATGACATAGGGTTTTCACCAAAAGGCTTCTAATGATGTGTACTATGTCCTAAATGAAAATGGTGCCAAGCTAATATCCACTATGTCCACCACAGCAGCTAATTTGAAAATCTTGTTTTTAATAGCAGCAATACATTTACCCATCACTATTATATAGCTTTATTCCTTTTTCGTGTCGAAAAACTCGTCCGTTCGATGTGAAAACATTCTCCCACTTAAAGTGGAGAATTTGTCAACAAGCCACGTCACGCCCGTGCATCTCTCTGCGCCTGCGCAAACATTCATCTTTTTCATGGACGCCATACCTGGTGGTTGTGTCGCAAAAACGTAACCTGAGGAAATTGTCTGCTGCGGTTTTTCAACTACATTTCGGACTTCCCTCCTTCTAAATTCATCTGTGTTACAGTTGTCCGTCTCGGCTATATGTGTTTTATGCCACTATTCGTCAGTGTTTAGTTCTAGGAAGAGTTTTTCTAGTTCTCCACGTGTACTCTACCCTTAGAGGGGTTAGGGTAAACAATATGTCTTGTTTCTTTTCAGGTACACGGTAAGTCGTCTATGTCATTACAACACGACATAGAACAACTGTGATAGCGCCGCAATTAACAGGCGCATAAATTTACAGAATTAATATTTCATTTATATATTATTCTCTTACTATTTCAATTGTTTCTTTATTATCTACGCGTGTCGCGTCGCATGCTTTTCTTGTATTTTCCTGAGAACAATAAAGCTTGTCAAGTGAACTAGCTTCTAATATCTCTTGGGAAGAACATATATATGTATATTGTTTACCTGTAGCAAACTAACCACTGTGGTGCAGATAGCCCGCAAAGTATATGGTGAACGGGTATGTATAGAGTACGCGACTTACCAAAAAAAGGTGAGTTTTCTACGTGTAGATTTTAAAGGTGAGTTTATACGTTGTTATTATTATTGATTGATACTTCAATAATAATTATTTCAGATAATATTTATTTCAGATAAAAGAAACAATGTCAGCAAATCAGTCTGTAGGTAAGTGTGGCCATAAGAAGGCCGCATGGGATACACACTCAGACTGTCTTACCTGTTCCAAGTGTAAGCGGAACAGTCGCTGCAATATTTGTACAAATTGGACCAATGAAACCTGGAATCTTGCTGATTCCAGGCGTACTTATAGAGGGCGGAAAAAAAATAGTTAAATCCCCCTCATCGTCTGATTTCTCTGGATTTTCTTTTACAGGTACTCAGACTAAGGCAACATACAGCAAGAAGACCACTCTAGTTCACAAGGACATTCCGGGGCCCCAAGAGCCTGCACCAGCCTCCCCGGACATAGTTGAGGTCCCTCCTGTAGGGGCTTGTGAACGCTCCAAGAGTAAATCGCATCTCCCGGGAAGGGAGAAGACGAAAAAGAGCAGTAGTGTGTTACTTCCTTCCACCAAGAAGGAAGTGTACCACTCCAAACATTCCCAAAGTAGCGTGTCGCACCCTCTCGAGGAGGGGCTACACCGCACCTTGGGTAGTAATGAAGACAGACGGACATCTGAGATGTCATCTGACCGGTCACTGACCGGTGACCGGTCCGGTCACCGGTCAGTGTCGGGTGACCGGTCTTCCGGTCACCGGTCAATGTCTTCTGACCGGTCACTGACCGGTGACCGGTCCGGTCACCGGTCAGTGTCGGGTGACCGGTCCACCGGTCACCGGTCAACGTCTTGTGGCCGGTCACTGACCGGTGACCGGTCCGGTCACCGGTCGGTGTCGGGTGACCGGTCCGGTCACCGGTCAATGTCGGGTGACCGGTCACCGGTCACCGGGTACCCGGTACCAGTCACCGGTCACCGGGTACCCGGTACCGGTCACCGGTCACCGGTCACCGGTCTTTGGTTGATCACCGGTCACCGGTCACATCGTTCCGGTGACCGGTCATCCAATACCGGTCGCCGGTCACCGGTCATAGGCCACCGGTCTTCTCGTACCGGTCACCGACGTCACACTGATCAACAATCAGAGGCCTCGTCGTACGGAAGGTCGCAGACCAGGGAAGGGGATCGGATCGGTGTCCCCCCCTTCCCTATTATACCAATGAATCCATATGGGATGTGGGGACCAACATCTCACAATAATTGGCCCCTTATGCCCCCTTGGGCTACTGGACCCTGGACTCTGAGTAGAAACGATGTTGCGGCTCGTGTTCCACCATCGCCTCCTCGCCAGGTAGCATCCACTAGTAGATCCCGACGCCTAGCATCATCCGCGAAAGGCAAGCGGTCTCGTCTTTCTCCTGAAAGATCTAGAACACCTAGAGCCCCTACTCAGCAAGTACGGGAAATGGCGCATAGTGCGCCTCTGTTACCTTCTCCAAAGGACATTGTGTCGCCCGGCCACCCTCCTGCTCGGAGTGTTCTAGATGATGATGCTGTATCTATCATCGTCGATTCCAACGAGTACGAACTGGAACCGACTGATAGACCCAGCTTCCCTCAACCAGAGGAAGCGGAAGAGATATGGTCTTTTGATAAGGCGGTAAATGAAGTTTACCGCCTACTACCTACGGATTTGTGCCCGAAACCGTCTGGTTCACAGTCCAAGAAGATCCTCTCCAGTTTGGAAAAGATCTCCGGGGCTCAACCACAATCAGATCTTCTGCTCCTTCCGCATTCCTCTACAATTGAGGAAATATCACAGAGGTTCTCCTCAGGCCAGGACATCGCTAGACGGCGCAAAGGGTGGGCTGTCCCAGCCTCTACTTTAAGACCTATGGTCTCTGCCTCTAGTTACCGGGTACATTCCCCGAAGTGGCCCGTTAAACCTCCTCAATTGGATGCAGATGCATCTCAAGTCGGCTTGACAACGGGAACCTGGGCACGCCTTCCTATTAAGACGATCGAAGCCATTGAGCAGAAGGTCCGTCTTCTGACCACCATAGCTTCTCATGCGGACCTCTTCTCAGCTACTTCGTTTAGTATGCTGAGGGAGGCCTCTCTGAATCCAGCTGCATTACAGCGTGTGCTGGAAGCTGTTGCCAAGACATCTCGGCATTCACTCGCTATTGCAATGGCCCTTTCAGCGGAACTCCTACACATCCGTCGTGATGTTGCACTGGACTCCTCGAGGGTCTTACTTAGCCACAGTAAAGACCTTCTAAGGGCTGCTCCCTTAGAAGCTGAGAGTCTCTTCGGAGGTCTCATTCCCACTGTGGCCTCACAAGATTTGAAGGACCATCAACATAGGTCCTTCACAACTGCACCTGGCCCATCGCAATCGGCCAGGAAGCGTACTAATGTGCATCGACCTCAGGGGCCACCTGCTAAATTCTTTAAGCAGGTACAGCCCCAATATAGTGCACAACCTCAATATAGTGCACAACCTCAAGTGAGACCTCCTCGTCAGTCAGGTCCTAGGCGTGGACCTAGACGCCGAGGAGCCCCTAGGAAGAAGTTCTACAACCCACCTTCCTTTCCCAAGGAAGGAGGGGGGGGACGGCCCTAGGGACTCGCACCCTCTCCTGCCATCCATTCCTCTCCCAAACATCCCCGTAGGGGCTCGCCTAGGCCTCTTTTCAGAGGCTTGGGCAAGTATCACGGACGATGGGTGGGTCCTTTCTCTTGTAAGCGAGGGTTACCGTATTCAGTTTCAGGAACAACCTCCACTATCAAGGACCCCCGTATTCTTTCATCAGTCCAATCTGGTGAAACTAAGGGAAGAGGTAAATACCCTTTTACAAAAAGGGGCAGTCGAGAGGGTCCTGAACGATCAGTCCCCTGCATTCTACTCCCGAATCTTCCTGGTCACCAAGAAAAGTGGGAAATTTCGCCTCATTATCGATCTCTCCCCCTTAAACCGTTTTCTTTTGGAGGAACATTTCAAGATGGAGACCACCTCCTCAATCCGAAATGCGATGCGGCCATTGGATTGGGCGGTCTCCATCGACCTTCAAGATGCATATCTTCACATTCCGATTTTTCCACCTCATCGGAAATATCTCCGGTTTTGCTTGGACCAGGAAGTTTTTCAATTCCAGGTTCTACCGTTCGGAATAGCTTCCGCACCCAGAGTTTTCACCCGAGTTATGGGAGTAATAGCGTCTTATCTACGAGTACGGGGAACTCCGATCCTCCAATACTTCGATGACTGGTTAATCCACAACGTTCAGGTTCAGTCCCTCCATCAGGATCTGTTTCGTTGTTGGTCCACAGTAACTCGATTGGGTCTTTTACCCAACCTCGAGAAGTCAGAACTTATTCCATCCCAAGACTTCGTTTATGTAGGAATCAACTTCCTCACAAACCAGAACTTAGTCCGGGTCCCCCGAGAGCGTATAGATCGAATCCTGGCACTCTTAGAGACACTACAAGTAAAGACCGTGTTGTCTGCTCGCCTTTACCTATCCCTACTGGGAACCTTGAACGCCGCTGCAGATCTGGTTCCCTTAGGACGGCTCCATATGCGCCCTCTACAGTTTCTCCTACTCGCAAGGTGGAAACCACACAAGGATTCTCTATCAGCTCTGATTCCTCTAGGACCAGATTTCCATCATCATCTGCGATGGTGGATGAATCGAGACAGATTCCTAGCTGGGGTCCCCATGCACGCTCCGGATCCCCACTCCTACCTGTTCGCCGACGCGTCAGATTCCGGTTGGGGTGCTCATCTAGAGCCAGAGGGGATAACTCTTCAGGGCCTTTGGACCCTACACGAGTCGTCCCTCCACATAAACAACCTAGAAATGAAGGCTGTCTTTCTAGCATTACAAGGGTGCGTCGACAGGGTAAGGGGTCGTTGTGTCATGGTCTCCTCCGACAACACGTCCGTCGTAGCGTATCTCCGACGTCAAGGAGGCACACATGCCCCTTCTCTTTGCGTGGAGGTCTGGAACCTCCTCCGCTGGGCTACCTCGGAGAACATCTCCCTCCGAGTTCGCCACATCCCAGGGAAAAAGAACATCTTAGCGGACAGTCTGTCCAGGCCAGGCAAATCAGTTCTCACAGAATGGACTCTTCACCGCGAAGTGACAGAGTCCCTTTTCTCACTATGGGGAAGGCCCCTCGTGGACTTGTTTGCGACCAGGCTCAACAACAGACTCCCCTTTTACGTCTCCCCAGTCCCGGACCAGAGAGCGTGGGCAGTGGACGCGTTCAGCTTCCAGTGGGATCGTCTGTTCGCATACGCCTTCCCACCGTTCCAATTGCTTCCCCAAGTTCTGCAAAAAGTAAGAACTTCCACTGCCCGGATCATTCTCATAGCTCCGTTATGGCCCCAACGATCGTGGTTCAACGATCTTCTAGATCTATTGATAGATCAACCCAGATCTCTCGCTCAACGGAGGGATCTTCTGTCACAACACAGAGGCTCCCTCCTACACAACAGCCCACACATTCTCCACCTTCACGCTTGGTTCATCTCAAGCGATCTATCCGCCAGAACAAGTTTTCGGGCCGGGTTGCCAGTTGCATCATTCAGGCCAGGAGAGCTTCTACATCTAAGGTCTATGATGCCAGGTGGAGAATCTTTTGTGATTGGTGCAGTAGGAAACGTGTTGATCCCAGCTGTTCCTCTATAACTGCCATTGCTGATTTCCTTTTGTTCCTTTTCGAGAACAAAAGATGTTCAGTATCTACTATCAAGGGCTATAGAGCCGCCATTTCTAACACACTAAAATTCTCTCAGGGCTCGGAGATTGGTTCAGATCCACACCTTGCCGATCTCATTAAGTATTTTGAGCTACAGAGACCTGTCACTCGCTCTCTGACGCCTAGATGGAATCTATCATGTGTTTTATGGTCCTTAACAAAAACCCCCTATGAACCATTGGGTGAGGCATCCTTTCAGGATCTCACACTCAAGACGGTATTTTTACTCGCTTTGGCGTCTGCGAGAAGACGTAGCGAGATTCATGCATTGTCGGTGGACACTGGCTGTCTCCGTTTTAATGGCAATTTTGAATCCGTTTCCCTCCTCTGTCAGCCAGGATTTTTAGCCAAAAATCAATTACCTGCGGTTGCTCCATCACCTATAGAGATCCCCAGTCTTAGTCGAATCTGTGCTGGGGATGATCAAGATAGGCTCTTATGCCAGGTTAGGGCACTGCGTTTCTATCTAAATGCTTCAAAAGTGAAAAGAAAGGGCAGGAAACGTCTTTTCCTTCCTCTTAAGGGCTCCGTTGATATTTCGGCCTCCACGATTTCAAGGTGGATTGTCACCACAATTAAAAGAGCTTACCAGTCCCTTACTGATAGAGACCTTTCCTTTATGAAACTAAAAGCCCATGAGGTTCGAGCCGTCGCTGCCTCATGGGCCTATCTAAATCACTCTTCTCTGGAGGACGTCTTGAAGGCAGCATTTTGGCGATCCCATACTACCTTTTCGTCCTTCTACCTCCGCTCATTAGCACATCAAAGCACAGGCATATTTTCTCTGGGTCCCATAGTTGCGGCACAACATGTGGCCCAGAAGGACTCCAGCAAATAGTAAAGTGGACATCTCCCCTCAAATGGTGAGTATTTTACATTTTTCCTCTGTTTTTGATCAGTTTAACATCAGCCGACCCACCTAACTGACAAATTCAGCTATATAATAGTGATGGGTAAATGTATTGCTGCTATTAAAATGTAGTTTTTTGGGGGGTAAAACTAATTTTAATTATGCAATACTTACCCATCACTATTATCAAATGCCCGCCTCCCACCCCGCTCTGATGCCCTGGCGTAATTTCGTCTATGAAAAAGATGAATGTTTGCGCAGGCGCAGAGAGATGCACGGGCGTGACGTGGCTTGTTGACAAATTCTCCACTTTAAGTGGGAGAATGTTTTCACATCGAACGGACGAGTTTTTCGACACGAAAAAGGAATAAAGCTATATAATAGTGATGGGTAAGTATTGCATAATTAAAATTAGTTTTACCCCCCAAAAAACTACATATTGCTGAAGGATACCAGAAGAGATGGTTTCACCACTAACCAGTTAAAAGGAAGAAAGTTCTTATCTTGAATTCCAGGAAATTCTTTTCACTCAGTAGAGTGTCAGTCACTTTGAAGGACTCTTGTTTACAGGTTAGAAAGATGTTTACACTGTCAATCCCTTTTCGGGACTCCATGCATCTGGGGACTCCATGCATCTGGAAGCAATGCCAGGTAGACAGGCAACCTTTGCTTGCTTCAGCAACCCTGACATTGGCCTTAATAATATTCACTTTAACATAAATGATATATGTTCTTTGAAATCTCATCATCAGTAGGGCAGGGGGTCCTGATAAGATCCACCCCCAAAGGTTACTTAAGGAAGGCACTTGCATATTGTCATGATATTTATCAGAAATCTTCAAATTTTCCAGTAGCATGGAAAGAGGCTAATGTTACAGGTACTCCTATTCATAAAAAAGAGGACAAAAATGTTGTTTCAAATTACAGACCTATTTTACTACTAAGCTGCTTGGGCAAAACATTTGAAAAATGTGTCTTCAGGCACTTGTATAATTATCTTACAGCCAACAACCTTATTAGTTATCTTCAGTCTGGGTTTACCCCAAAAGATTCTTCTCCCTTACAACTGTGTGATATGTACAATACTTTTTGCAAGGTGGTTGATGAAGGCAAATAAATTAGAGTAGTATTTTGTGATTTTAGCAAGTCCTTCAACAAAGTCTGGCACAAAGGTTTAATTCATAAGCTTCATGTAAGAAATAATGAAATTGGTGGTAGACTTGTGGCATGGTTTGAAAATTATCTCAAACAGGATGGAAAAAGTTGTTATAGAAGGTTGTACTTTAGACCAACAACATGTCAGGACTGGTGTGCCCCAGAGATCTATACTTGGACTAGGGGTGAAATGATTCATCGATACTTTTGCCATATCGATACACGTATCAAAACAACAGGTGAAGAATCGATACAAAACGATACTTACCCTGTAGAAGTTACTTTAATCTTCAGCAGTCATGAATAAATATTAGACAATTGCCTTTTTATTCTTTAAAATGAGAATTTATCTGAGATGGCCGTCACAGACACAGGCACTAATGTTTGTCAGTAAAAAGAAAAAAGAAACTATTGAAAACACCTACTCACCTTTTATAAAATTAACACAAGATTACGTGGCTCTAAATGTGTCCCCCCCCCCTTTTGCCGATTCCATGCTAATTATTGTATGCTATCAGCATGTTCAGTCACTGATAATATATATCAGCGTAAAGGAGACTTTCCTAATTCGTTCCCCATGTATGATTGAAGTACTTTACTGATCATTTAATAACCACTTTTACACGAAGTTTCTCTGTTGCTTCATATCTTGTCTATATGGATCGAATTTGAAGGCTATACTTCCGGTGTGTCACTCAGTGAAATATGTTGCATTAAATTCTGCTTGGTCATTATTGTTTGTTCCAGTCCAGGGTAAACAATAACCACCAATCAGAATTTACTGCAGCTTATTCACTGCGTGACACTGGAAGTATTGGCGTCCAAACTCGATCCAAGTAGATAACAAAGCAACAGAGAAACTTCGTTCAAAATGGGTATTAAATGATCTGTAAATTACTAAAGTCGTACATTAAGAGCAAGTTTGGAATGTTTCCTTTTACATTGATATAGAGTAATCAGTGACTAAACGTGCCAACAGGATAAATAAAATTAGCACAGAATCAGCAAGGAGGCAGATTTCAAATTGTCACCTTGTGTTAATTTTTTAATTTTGTATAGAAGGGGAGTGGGTATTGTCCATAGTTATCCTTTTCACTAACAGAAATGAGTGCCTGTGGCCACAGCAGTTGTTTTACATCTGCAGAAATTACAATGTGATAGATTTTGGTTGTTAGTCATCTCCGCTCCCACAGCTGGACTTGCTCTAGATAAGATTTTCCTTGCAGGTGGGAATTGCACTATTTCTTTTGTTTTGAAAATAACAGTCATGTCTTTCAAATTTAAGTGAAGACATGAAATTGATAATAAGATGTTTTAAAAGCATTCATGCAGTGCAAAACAAAGGGTGTGTTTACCAAGATAAATCCTGGATCCGATCAAATGGAGTAGCCTCAAATTGCCTGAATGATTGAATTAAAATCACTAACAACTAACATGTAGTCTATTTGGAAGTATTTTTAGATCTTGTCAAGGATGAGAATGGCATATGAACAGATGCTAAATCCATGTCTGTCTGTAATCAGCATACTAGAAATACAACCAATATGTCAACATATATAAAACAGCACAACCCTACCACTGACAGGCCTTCTAAAGATGAAAAGACCATCAAGTTGATATGTGTATCGATAGTGTATCGTATCGTAAGCTGTGTATCGTGATCATATCGATACACAGCACAGGTGTATCGTTTCACCCATAACTTGGACCACTGTTATTTTTTATTGATATTAATGACACTGTCACTGATATTTAGTCCAGTATAAGACTGTTTGCTGATGGTACATCATTTTCAATTACTGTTGAGGACCCAACCCTGGCTGCTGGTGTTTTTAACAAAGACCTACTACTTAAAATTAATTTGTGGGCTAATCAATGGTTAGTTGATTTTAATCCAAACAAAACCAAATCAATGACCATATCTAGAAAATCTTAAAGGGAATCGTGCCCACAACTTCTAATGAATGACACAACTATTAGGAATGTCACTTCTCATAAACACTTGGGCCTAACTTTAAATGAATCCGTATCTTGGCATATACATATACAGAGATAACTACAAAAGCATGGGAAAGGTTAGACATACCACAAAGTTTGAAATTTAAACTTGATAGAAAATCATTAGAACTTCTTTATTTAACCTTTGTAAGACCGCCTATGGAGTATGCTGGTATTATCTGGCATAACTGCACCCTGTATAAAAAAGATGAAATAGCAAAATACAAGCTGAAGCAGGTAGAATTGTTTGTGGGTAGACAAATTCTACATCATATGCTAGAATTTTGGAGGAGATCAAATGGGAAAGACTTTCAACAAGGCACTACAAACATAGAATGATAACTTTTTAAAAAATGTATCATGGCATGGCTCTAGGATACATGCAGGCTTTGATTCCGCCAAGTGTCCAGCACTTAAGTAATAGACAACTTCATGCTGGAACAAAGCCCCAAACGCCCTTCACCAGGACAAATCTATAGCAAAGTTCATTTTTACCATAGTCTGTTGCAGAATGGAATCTTCTCTCTTAGGAAATTTGAAACAACCCTTTGTTATACTCTTTTAAATCACACCTAAATCTGAATCTAGAAAAAGTCCCAATCTATTACTATCAAAGTGAAAGACTAGCACAAATTATGCACACAAGACTTCGACTTGGTTGTAGTTTATTAAACGTCGATCTTTAAAAAACCATTTGTCATCTAGCAATAGATGTTCATGCAGTGAACCAGAAACTGCAAAGCATTTTCTCTTAGACTGTACAAAATATGTTACTCTCAGAAACAGAACAATAGGAATATTGCCCTTTATTACAGATAGAACTTTGTTATTAATGGGTAACCCCATGCAATTGGTTGAGGTCAACGAGATCTTCATGGCGGTCCATAAGTATATAATTACAACTAAGAGATTTGCTTGATCACTACTTATGTCTTCACTTTAAGCTGTTATATCTCCGGTACATATTTTGTTCTTATAAATATATACCACCCGAGCTGAAGTTAAAAAGTCCTTTATCTAAACACCCCCCCCCCCCCACACACACACACACACTCCATCAACATCTTCAGATTTTTTCTTTCTTCATTTGTTGATTTGCAAGTATACAGTAACATGTTTCTGTTGTAAATGCTTATAAGTTACTCTCTGACATTATTACAATATTGTATGTATAAGTTTCTTTTAATACCTCATTAGCATGTTTCATTGTTTGCAAATAATATGCCTTCATGAATCTCATCAGCTACATTATAAAAATAAATATTATTGATAATGACGAGAGAGCTTGAAATAAGCTTATGCTTGTTGCTCAATCTTGTATATCTCTTGTTCAGTTTTATGTACTTTCCACAAAGACTTCTGTAAATAAATACTGTTTAAACCAACCCTCAATGATTGAATGTACCGGTAATACATGTTGCCTTCAGTAGTGCCCAACCTTTTCTGATGGTTTCTTTGAATAAAATACAATATGATTCCATGCCTAGTCTTTTAAATTGCTTTTACACACTCATTTGGCAGTTTGCAGACTTAATGTATGTTTTCATCTTGCAAAGCTTTAATATTTTTATAAAAGTCAGCTAGCTTGTCCTTGGGAGATGTGAGCTTCCCCTTCGGAGATTTGAGCTTGCCCTTGGGAGATTAGAGCATGCCCTTTGAGAGATTTGAGATTACAGCATAATATCACAACTAAAAAGGTAAAACTTTAGGTAAATTAAAATACGAAATGTTTTATGGAAATCGTATTATATTTATTTTACAAATAAAGAACTTTTGTTTTCTTTTTATCTTTGTTTGCACCTTAAAACCATTTGCCGATAAGTAAAGTTATCATAAAAGATATATGTAAATAGTACACGTAGATAGATATGTAGATGAGAAGAAAATGAAGGGCTAGAATGCATATATAGTTAGAAAAGCAAAGACAGACATGTACATGTATATAGAGAGATAAATGGATAGGTAGATAAGGGTTTTGGAAATAGCCAGATTTTTAATGTTTAGGTAAAAGACCTTGAATTGACATTTTAAACAACTATTTTTCTTTGAAACAGTTTCATTAGATTTGTTTGGAAAGTTTGTAAAGTTTCCTTTTTGTTGCCTAAATATGCTAGAAGATTCATCTCGTCAACCAAATCAACAGTAATGAAAGCTAGACTTTTCGTAATGATTTAATTTATACTCACAACTGAGTGATTTGAAAACACTTATTTTATCCATTTACTCAACAATTACACTGTTTCACCTAGTCACCTTGAAATCGGCAACATGCATCAAAATAGTCTTTTGAGAATGATTTGGGAACACTTATTTTTTATTCATTTAATTTTTGTCAAACAGTATGTATTGTTCTCTTGTAATTATCACATAAACAACAGATGATAAACACAGATTGGGGGTGTTCGATTTTCGATACATTGATTACACTTTTAAGGAAATCCATGTAGCTAATCATTAGAGACGAGTGTCTTTCACACCTGTCAAGGAAATCTCACAAGTTATATTATTAAGAATTATCACCTAGTAACCTTTGAAATCAGCAACATGCATCAAAACTTTGACAAATCAGTTTTTTAGGGTTGGCAGGATCAGCACATATCAGAGCTGACAAAATGCCCATATACGTACAATATTACAATTAAAATGTAAATGACAAGTTAAAATATAAATATTTATTCTCAATATGTCAAAACTTGCTTTAAATAGTAAATATTAACATTATCATGTCTGCGCGAGAAAATGTGAGACTGACCTTGAGATGGACTACAAAATGAAAATGACAGACTTTGACAGTATATCGTGTGATATAAATAATCGATAGATGAAAGAAACTGCAGGCAGTTATGTAATAGAAGAATAGAAGAATGTGGTACATATAAATGCTAAATAAAGGCGTTGATGTATGTACTGTGGGCAGATCGCAGAGTATAAAACTTGCAGAACATAAAGCATTACAAACCGAACATGACCTCTCTCTCGTTCAATTTGTTGGACTTACCCACAGGCAAGTACCTTGCAAACCTGAGCTTGCCCAAGCCAAATTTGAGCTTGTCCCAGCCATCGGGCAAGTGGATGTATAAGACCCAGCATCTTGACATTAATCTATAGGTGAATGCATCCAAAAAGTACAATGTTTCACCCATGCTATGGATGATTATATGAATCTGAATATTGCCTTGACAAATGAAAATTAAAAAAGGGTTTTGTCCAAATTCAACCAGATATTAGGTTCAGTGGTAGACAAGTGTATATTTTGAAAACTTTCCATACAAAATAGTGAGAGCTTGAGTATGCAAGTGTATTTCATAATAACAGGCCATGTATATTTTGCATCACTGTGGTGGTCACAGACAGCTAATTACTTTACAGACTATGGAACCAGCCTGTGTGAACTGAAATATTAACTACCGCATTTAAAAGAATGAAGGTTGCTAATTGGCTGAAAATAATTGCTGGCAAAAAGTAACGTCATATTTTCAGGAGATGGGTAATTGTATGCAATAGGAGGCTTAAATTGATTTTTATTTTATTGCTGTTGCCACACAGAAACTACCAGATGTAAATGGAGTTCTCACCAGGCCAGATTTTGATTGTGGGCACCTACAATTAAATTTTAGTCTCAAAAACAAACCCTGCACCATATCATTTTCATAGTTTAAAAGTTTTCTGTTGGATAGATCATGCTTAGGATGTAACAGTTGGGATCTAAATGTGTTTTACCCTCCTATCACGAAAAACTAGTAATGTTGCAAAACATTACACTTGGGTCTAGGGAATTGAATTAGTTGTCTGTGTCTTGCTCTCTAGCTCAACATGCTTGTTATTCCCCAAGGGAATCTCAGTAGGATAACAGACTTTACATCAGATGTTTCATGAAGAGTTTTCTTTTTAAAAAAATAGCATCATTGCTGCCGTTCATTCAGCAGAGTTAGCACTTGAAAAATCACAATGAGCACAAGTATTGTGCTTTTGTAATGCATCTTGTGTATGCCATGCCCTTGCAAGGAGAGAAGTCAAGGTCTGATGGTGTATCCCTTTACAGGAAGTGCTAATGGAGGAACTGAAAAGGTACAGATGGGTAGCTTTGGATGTTTTATTCATTAACAGACTAAATGCCAACCAATGTTTTGAAGGATTGGTACACTGCATTGGAGTGTAAAAACAATCTTAAAGTATCTGTTTGGTACTTGTCATAAAGTACATAAAATGAGTACTTGGTTTTGCCTAGCTGTAGGATTGGGGTCATCTTTAGAAGCTGTATGGACCTTCCTATTATTTCTAATAATAATAAAAATAATGTCACATGTCCTTATTTGCTATGCCAGTAGTATCTAAATTTTACATTTTGGATTGATGTAAATTATGAGATTTTCTGTACTTAGTTGAATAAACTTTATGTTCTCTGTTTTGAGAAGAAAATTTTTTTTTTCATGTGTAAGAATTGTTTTCTAACACCGATTTTTTTACCAAGGTAATATTATTAAAGTTTTTATTTTTTTTTTTTTTTTTTTTTTTACAAGTGACCTGGATTTCTATTTTCATAATAATCTCAGGCTAATTTGGTATGGACCCACACATGGGTAGATAAGGGGGTGTGTGTTCTCTGCAAACCTTACAGTGGTTGTCTGGTCTAAGCAAATTGGATACTAATTGACTCCTATCACTCTTTAGTTGCCAATTTAAGCCATTCATGCTAAACCTCTGGTAGCTTCATTCCCAACATGTACATGTACTAGTATTTATCCTGATTGAAGTATCTGCAAACAGTTGAATATAGATTAAGACAGATTGCTAGTTAAGAAGATTTAATATGGGTAGTGTTTATTATGATTTATTATGACCTAGAACTCTTGACCAAATTCTTCATGAGCAAAAATGTCCATGATCAAAACAAATGGGAACTTCATGTTATTTGTACTCATTCATTTTTTTTGGGATGTCATTTTTATTATGTTAAAAATTCTTTTAGTTTTTAATGTCATTTCAGCAATCATTTTTTCTGCCAGCATGCAAACATGGTACCTTTACACACTTCACTTGGAAAAAAATCCACATCAACATTTTCACCAGTCTGTCATATACCAGTGCAGCAATAAAGTGGTATAAAAAGAAAGCCAATTCATGAACAAATTTTAAAACACTTAGCATCATTCAAGATTTAGTGGCACTCTATTACAAAAGAAAAACAATTTTTTTATGTTAGCTATGATTTGAGGGTCACCACACACCAGAAAACACAATTGCAATAGTTGAATCATACCAAACAGCGCATGCGTGTGACTAGTCTTAGGCTACAGTACACTCTACACTCGGACAATTTCTATTTGAGAGGAAATTGAATCTGTTAACTGATATTTCACCATATAGGGATTTTCTAAGTTCTAGAAATCCAGTTATGCTCAGCAATGACATGACATAAAAACTCCATCTTGAAGTTATCCCACACCTGCTCAACATGAAAAGTTATCCCACACCTGCTAAACATGAAAAGTTATCCCACACCTGCTCAACATGAAAAGAATATTTCTGCTTCAAGTAGATTACCGTACAATACCTATATCTCCTTCCCATGGCACTTAATTTTTTTTTGGTAAGCTTAATTCTCTCCAAACCAAACAATGAATTGAATATTGGAACCATAACTGATTTAATGTGCCATTCGCAGTTTCACTAGGTGTACGATTTCTGGAAAGCTAATATTTGTGCCGCTTTAACTTTTCCATATCTGCAGGATAAATTGGGGTAATGTTTATTTATGATTTGGTCAGAACAGTTACTAGGTTGCAAAACAAAAGGTACTTGGAGTGAAATTGAAACCTTTTTTGTACACATGCTAAAACTAACCTCAAGTTGCAGGTTGCAATGCATTTTGTTGCAGTAAATAATATGAAATGTATACATTCCCAATACAGACTCTTTGATAAAGAACCATGGAAAATGGTACCTTTCTGGAACTGATAATATATAGGTACACTCATGCACCAAGCATCCTCTAAGTGTGTGCATGTATATATAAAATTTGACAAGTTGCATAGTAACAGTTTTTTGTGTACCAGATTTTTATGGCAAAAACGTGTGCACCACCTGGTAAAAAAAATTAAATTTCAGACCTTCCTTCCATATGTCAAAAATAACTTAAAGCCTAAAAAAATTGAACTAATTTGCACATGTATAGGATGGGAGATATCTCTTGATATTACATGTGTTACAAGTTGCAGGGTGAATTCTTGGTTCAGAAGCCTTGCAACCAATGTTGCATTCGGTTTAAAGGTATGAAGAACTGATTAAGGGCGTATCATAATATCTGTTTGTCAGTTAGCTCATGTGGATCTAAGGCCATGTGATCCTATGATATGGCCCTGGGTCTGGAGCTTATGGTATGACCCTCAGTCTGGTGTGGGTCTTGCAGTACCTCTGTTTCTGTCATCTGTCAACAATTGTTATTTTCAGCTTCTTCAAAATAGAAAAAAAATAACACTGAACCAGTTTCAGTCAAATTTGGCAGAGAGCATGTTGGCATGAAGGCCTTTCAAGTTTGTGCAAATGAAGTGACCCCATGCCAACCATAGTGACCACCAATACCAGAAATACAGAAAGGTTTAAACAGCTTCTCAGAAACTGCTCATTAGAATTTGACCAAATTTTATAGAAAGGATCCTGACTTGAATGTATTTTAATTTTATACTTACAATGCCAATCCACCATCCAGTATGGCCACCATTACTTAAAATAGAAAAATCTTTACACGACTAATTCTTCTCAAAAGCTGCTCAACTGAATTTGGGATCAAATTTGACAGAGCATCCTTCCATAGAGGCCTTTCGGTTTATACAAAATTAATGATGCTAATCTGCCATCTAATATGGTTACCATTACTGTAAGTAGAACCACCTTTGATTAACAACTTCTCAAAAACTGCTAAACAGAATTGGACCAAATTGTGACAGAAATGCCTTTAGAATTTGTACAGCTGATGCAGATGTGCAATCCAATATGGCCATTGTTACTAAAGATAGAAAAAACTTTAAATGACTTCTCAAAAACATCTTAAGAGAATTTAACAAAATATGGTTTAAAGGTATTTTTTTTAAATGCAAATGATGCTGATATCAAATATATCTGAAGATACTTAAAATCAAGAACTTTTCAAAGAGCTTTTTTCATGACTAGTCTACAGGATTCTAAGAAATTTGGACGGAAAGCATCCTAGGAACTCAGATTTCTTGGCTAACAGCTCTTGCATTTGAGATGTCAGCAGGTGAGTGATCTCAGGCCTACTACTTGGGCCTCATGTTTAGTTTAGATTTGCTGTTCTGTTATATTTTTACTGTGACTAGAGTGCAGTTTTTAGTAAGACATTTATACACTTTTAATTGAAAACAATAAAACTTAATCATTGACTTAAAAAAGAATGTTATAGTTGCAGAGTAAAAATGAATTCCATACCAGCAACCTTTATTAAATTTGGTAATAAAACATAAACGCCTGAACAGAATCACATAACCAACACTGGACAAGGAAACATTTTTCCAGTATGAATCAAATGTTTTAATTTCACTTGCCAAAACTGAAAACAGTGAGAAGTAAGAAAATGGACATTTCTCAGTGATCTTCTTTCTGTGCTACTGAATCATTCAATATTCTTTCATTATAACACTGTCCATAAAAGCCATAGAGTATACAGCCTTATAATGAAGTACATGATACATATAATTTTACTATCGCTTAATGAAATGGGAACCATTAGCATGTTTGCCTTATAACAAGAACTGTGTTATAATGAAGAGCCTTATAGTGAGGGTTATATTTGTTTGCAGAGCGACTTTTCACATTAGAATTAGAAGACAAAATAACTCTGATTACTACTGTCATCAGTGTCAATAAACTTAATGTGAAAAGATTGCTTTTTCACATGGTATGGGACTTCGTTTCAGGAAATTAATTAGAACAAGAGACAGTCAAATCCAATGACTAGTACAATCCTACCAGATTGTTGTAAGCTCAGGTATTGTAGAGTTTGCTACATGTATCTCCACCTGTTTGTACAGAGTCATCATTGTATGTAATAGATATATCCATTCTTTTCTAGCTCTGTGAGGAAATAAATGTAGTTTTCAAATGTACTGTACTATTTGATGAGCCCGAAGGGGTGAGTCTAATATCACAGTATGTTTTAAAAACTGTACAATTATTCCTCCATACAGCTAGAAAAATATGGATATATCCAATTTAATCCACAGCCCCATTATTCAAAAAATTTTAAAAATGCATTCTTGGGCAATGCTAGATGAGCATTAGCATTTGAAATTGTATATCATTCTTTACTTTCCCTGAAAGACAATGGACCATTTCAACTTTCTTGTACTCGCTCATTAGCATTCTCATCGTTGTGGGCATATATTAACTGATGCAATCACAGGACCAGGTAGACATGACTATACATGACAAAGGGCTCCAAAGTTGGAACAAGTTGCAGAAGTCATTCATCTGCCCTCTCCAGTGGACACAGCTGGAGAATGTTAACAGCAATGGATATAATTGCTTGAGATTCATCAGTCTTGTGGAATGTCTGGAGATTTTTTAGGACCTGCCTGGAGATTCTGGTGTAGATCCATGGATAGAGAGAAATAAGGACAGAGAGAACAAAACCCTGGCGCTCAAGGGATTTCATTAAAAGAATGGTCAAAGTGAAGCTGAATACAATAATTTCATTCACAAAAGTAAAATTGATCTAGTAAACTTGAAAATTAAAATTTTTTTAAAAAATATCTTAAGAAAACAAACTTTTTATTGCAAAGAACAGTTTACATATTCCAAAGTCACTTGTACATTAAATTAAATCTCTGGAGGATTGGCTTTATTTCTCTATCTATCCATTTTTCTACCATCCAGTGTAGAATCACCAGGTACATCCAACAAGTCCATTTCCATATATTCCTTAAGATTGATGAATCTCGATCAGATATATTCATTACCATTTTCTGTTCTATTACAAGCCTGGAGAACTTTAAGCTGCCAGTGTCATTTACATTAATGAGATCTCTAGAGCACTGCTGTTTGCTTATCTCTCAGTCCACTTTTATCTCTGTTCATGAAACCATAATAGAATCACCAGCAGGTCCTTAAAGATTTAGAGCATCTTGTCATTTACAGTATACAGTATTTGGTCATATGATTGCATCAAACAATATATGTGCAACAATGACATCAATGCTAATTAGGGAATAAAGCAAAGTTGGAATGGTCCATTGTCTTGCAATGAAAGTAAAGAATGATTTACAATTTAAAATGCTAATGTTCATCTAGCATTAAAAAATTTGCATTTTTAACATTTTTTTTTTACAAATGTGCTATGGGTTCGATATGATATATCCATATTTGTTCAGCTGTATGGCAAAATAATGTACAATTTTGAAAATGTCTTGTGATATCAAATTCACACCATCGGGGCATATAAAATATCACAATACATTTAAAAAGCTGTACAATTATTTCCTCATACATCTAGAAAAGTATGAATATATCTGTTACCTATTGCATTAGTATAGCAGATGCACAGAAATATTCAGACATGAATACATTAAAAATTGATCTGATATCAAATACATAAAAAATTGAGAATTTAATAAAATATGGTTTAAAGGCATTTGTTTCAATGCAAATGATGCTGATCTGATATCAAATATATCTGAAGATACTTAAAATAAAGAACCTTTCAAAACATGAACGTAGTTAAATTATTCTGACATGTATACATTAAAAAGTTAAGTAACAGAAACATGGCCTAGTTAAAATATTCTGACATGTATATATTAAAACTTGAGTAACAGAAACATGACCTGATGTTTATTTTGAGTTAGACATGTAAATAGTTGTAACAAATTGTTCCTCATATCAGAAAAAAAGAATACAGTTTAATCAACTTGAGAGCAGAAATTAAAAATATAGCATGTGGTAAATGGTTACTACAGTCACAGTGAGGGACAAGAAGAATATTTTTGGGAGGGAAATGTACCAAAAAGAGGACATGGGAATGAAATTGTGTGAAACAGATTTGATATAGTGTTTTATGGGCACAGCTAACAGTAAATTACTTGTTACATTTTATCAAGTTTTAGTGCCTTTCATAGCATGTTACAGAGAATGTCTGTTGTTAATCTCTGCTGTGTGAGTAATTATCATGGCAACTAGGATACAGCAATTATATGCACTCATCAGAACACAAAACATCTGTCTGTATAGTTATGTAGATACTTAAAAATAACGTAGAAGCAACTTAGGAAGTGGTAGACTCCATCAGTCCTTATTGTTTAAAACTTTGCTTAATATTGCATCGGGATAATAATTGTTGAACTGCAGTTATCCAGTATGTGACAAAGTCATCCTTTAATGCAGCAAAACATTCTGATTTGTAGATTAAAAGAAGGAATTTATTTTATCAACAGAAATGTGATTGACTTGTAACCTGAGAGTCTGTCAAAGGCATTTGGCTGACAATAATGAATAATTGAAATGAAATATAAATGATGAAGCATACAAATATATATTACACTAAAAAAACGAGGCAAATTTCATGGCAAGAGAGCTCATACAGTTTTTATCATCATATAAACAGTGAGTGACACATGTTGCTTTCCTTGGCACAAATTAGCATGTACCTTTCACTTGTTGTGAATATCACATAATTTAATAAATGTGGTTTATTTTGTACCTCTTATACAGTGACTGCTCTAATTGACTGAAATAGCTCCAGTCTAAGCTTGTAATCCAAGGGAAACAACATCTCCAGTCCTAAAACTATGTCAGGGTTGAGAGTTTTGTCCCATAATCTACCTTTTTACACACACTGTTGGTTATGTAAATGCTTGAGATAAGATGCTCAAGAATGCTTGAAACATAGAGATATTGGCCTTCCAATATCTTAGCAGGTGCAAGCTGTAGAGCTTGGCAATATCAATTTTATTAGAATGTTTGATAATACATGTCATATTAGTGTTAATTGTTATATTTAAAACTGTCTTTAAACAAATTCGCTACAATGATGACTATTAGGAGACAACATTTTAGTGGTGAATTTATGAAATAAATATCTGCAAAAGTAAAAATATTTTTTGTAATTCAAGATTATTTTTTTAATTATGTTTAAAAATGCCTAGACTTCCATTTAAAAAAAAAAGGCAATCCATATCCGAATTGCAGAGTGTGTTTTTTGGTGTATCCCAAAATATTCTGTTGTTAAGCTCAATGCTGCTACTTAAAAATCTGAGTCAGACAAATAATTTCTATTATCTGATCATTGAACACCTTTTGTTTTGAAAATGAGGTGTCCTTCTTTTTTTTGCAAATGTCCCTGAGGTGTTCTTTTATTTTCACTTGAAATTCCCTTTTGGTGTCACGTACATATTATTTGCCACTGGTGAGTAAATAGACAATGTTGGATGTGGTACATTGACCTCTTGATTTTAAATATGTTTGCATTTTAAGTGCTTTTAAAGATTTTTGATTTGTCTATTTTAATGCAAATAGTTCAACTTATATTGCAATCCAGTACTCTATTTGTGAAGGATTTACCCATAAAACAGAGTTTTTCTGGCCTTTTGAAAGGCCATTTCATACTTATCTACTCTGTCGAGTGTGTGGGTAAAGGTTAGGCTGGTTAGTTACTTATTTTGAGGTTACACCCAAGATATTGTTCCACAACGGTTCAAAGTCTGGGCAATTTGTGAACCTTGGGCGCACATTGATCTCAAAACCTCGTTATTTTGCCTTTGAGGCTGCACCGTTGGAGATATAGTCAGCTGTCTTTTGTAACTTGACATAACAAGTACTTGAATATGATTTTCTTGTGTCTTTGCAAAAAGGGGAGTAAGTGGTTAGGGAGTAGCAGACACTTTTAACTTTGGGGTTCACTAACCAGGTTGTCCGGTTGTTAGTGACATCTCTTCTAATGACTGTTTTTAGTTGGAGAGCTAAATAAAAGTGCTGATGCACACCCATATAGACTCTAGATGGAAGTGCTGATGCACACCCATGTGACTCTAGATGGAAGTGCTGATGCACACCCATATAGACTCTAGATGGAAGTGCTGATGCACACCCATAGGGACTCTAGATGGAAGTGCTGATGCACACCCATATAGACTATAGATGGAAGTGCTGATGCACACCCATAGGGACTCTAGATGGAAGTGCTGATGCACACCCATATAGACTCTAGATGGAAGTGCTGATGCACACCCATAGGGACTCTAGATGGAAGTGCTGATGCACACCCATAGGGACTCTAGATGGAAGTGCTGATGCACACCCATAGGGACTCTAGATGGAAGTGCTGATTCACACCCATAGGGACACTAGATGTAAGTGCTGATGCACACCCATGGGACTCTAGATGGAAGTGCTGATGCACACCCATATAGACTCTAGAAGGAATTGCTGATGCACACCCATATAGACTCTAGATGTAAGTGCTGATGCACACCCATATAGACTCTAGATAGAAGTGCTGATGCACACCCATAGGGACACTAGATGGAAGTGCTGATGCACACCCATAGGGACACTAGATGTAAGTGCTGATGCACACCCATGGGACTCTAGATGGAAGTGCTGATGCACACCCATAGGGACTCGAGAAGGAATTGCTGATTCACACCCATATAGACTCTAGATTGAAGCGCTGATGCACACCCATGGGACTCTAGATGGAAGTGCTGATGCACACCCATGGGGACTCTTGAAGGAATTGCTGATTCACACCCATATAGACTCTAGTTGTAAGTGCTGATGCACACCCATAGGGACACTAGATGGAAGTGCTGATGCACACCCATAGGGACACTAGATGGAAGTGCTGATGCACACCCATAGGGACACTAGATGGAAGTGCTGATGCACACCCATAGGGACACTAGATGGAAGTGCTGATGCAGTCCTATAGAGACTCAGTATGCTCTCTGTATATTTGGGATTTATTAGATTGGTATCCTGCAGAGAGTAGCCTTCACTTCCGATTAAGTTTTTGTTGATTCATTGGTTCAACTGATCACCGTGTCTTATCGGTGTGGAGTTTATATACCCCCTTGCCATACAGCCAGCACAGCCACTTTTTGGGTCATGTGACATTAGTACCCAGTTTATGGTGGGCCGTAGTATCATAACCTTATGTTTGCAGCCTATGCACTATATTCAAATGACATTAATGTTTACTGCAGCCAGTATTCAAATGACATTGAAAGTTTAATGCAGCCAGGATTCGACTTCAGTAGCAGTTAAACTCAAAAACAAAAATAAGTTTTTTATTATGTTGGCTTGAATTGTTATAGTGATTAATAAACAAAGGGAATCTCAATTTATCGATATCCATTTAGACCAAATTCTTTATTAGACCAGCAGCATTTACTAATGGGTTAAGATTAAGATGTAAACTTGTCAGGCAGTAAATTAATGCATAGAATACCAATAAAAGGGAATTCATATGCAGTTGGCTCGCAGGTTTCTCAAATTTTTTTGTCCATTGTTCCCAAATCTTGACCCTGTGTGCGCTTCGTCGGAAGAAAATCAAAAAATACATCTACAACTTTTCATTAGTGGATGTCCACCCATGTCACTGTTGGCACTAGCAATGTCCAAAGTCGCAATAGGTGATAAAACTAAGATGCCAATGAATATCTATTTTAAAACAATGTATCTGTCAATGAAAGCATTCAAAGTTTGTGATAGTCGGCTGAGTTGATATATAAAGTGTTTGACGGCTGTTAGTGTAACGTATTTTCGAGGTTAAAGTCACCCCTATGGCGAGGAAGATTTAATTTATTTTGAGGTTGACAACAGTTACCAAATTTATGCAGATACACAATGTGTCATGTAATTAATGATTTGTTAGTTTGGAAAGAAAAGTAATTCAGAAAACATAGGTATTTATTATAATAAATGCTGGTAGATAATGAGTGTACACTGAAGTTAAATGAGAGAGCAAGATCCAGAACAGAAAATTCCATGGTACAGCTCATTTCCGGTTAACCACATAATGTTTTCATGAGTTACTTGAGCACATGCATACATGTGAACCTCCCACACGAGAGGGTTTTTCTCCCGAGATTAAGGGTGTCTCCCATCCCTCCCATCACTCCGTGAAATCTCCTGAGTATGCAAAATTATTAGAAAAAAATTAAATTTTTTCCATTTATATCACATTTGATTCCAGTGTAGTACATATTTACAGTAATACTGCCTGTGATCATGTGACTGTGAACTGGCTTAAGCAGGGCAAGAGAATGTAGCTGCTAATTTTACTCATTGATCCTGTTGGCAGGGTTCAGTAGGCTGGGTTCATTGTTTGAAGTTTGCCAAGGTGGATTATACTATGTGTCAACAGAAGTAATTCCGAAAGGATTAAAAACTTTAATTGATTATTGTTTGTGTACTAAAGAGCTTATTCAGCATAAAATAGTAAACATTACTTTGATTCTCTCCGCAAGGTATGTTCTGCTATGGTGCTTAAATTTGTCCAGATGGATTAGAGTCAATACTGTGGACAGGATTAAAGATGTTAATTGATTATGGTTGGATTACTCAAGAGCTCATGTGGCATAAAACTGGGTTGGTTTGACTTAGGTCTTTAAAGTTTATCGAAATGTCTCAGCATGAGTTATCTCCCAATGCCAAAACACCAAAATCCAAGCAACCGAAATATCACATGAAATTCAGTGATAGATGGAAACAGGAATTTCAGTGGTTGCAATCAAGTTCAAAGGGACATGAATATGTATTCTGCTCTTCCTGTAAAGTTGATTTTAAAATATGTTATGGTGGCAAGAATGACATCACGCTTCATTGAGAAACCCAATCTCATAAGAGCATATTAACTGTGACAACAAATATGCCTTTGCTGAAATCCATGTTATCAGGATCTGTATTGAATGTGGATAAAGTTGCATGTGGTGAGACACTATTTGCCAACTTTAGTGCTAAACATAATCTCCCATTTCTGGTAGCAGATCATTTTTCAGATTTAGTCAAAATAATGTTCCCGGACTTGGAAATTGCACATAAGTTCTCATGCAAATGGACAAAAATGACTCACATTGCGAACCAAGCTTTGGGTCCTCATTAGGATGAGAAAGTCACAGACATATGCCGCAGTGAAAAATTTGCCATTCTCATTGACGAGTCTTAGTCCCCGTTTTTGGCTAGAATCAAGTGACCGGTCAATGGTTGATCACCGGTCACATCGTCCCGGGGACCGGTTGTTTTTTACCGGTCACCGGTCATTTTGTACCGGTCACCGACCTTACACCGGTCATCACTCAGAGGCCTCGTGGTACGGAAGGGATCGGGAGTCTACCCAGAGGGCCCAGACCAGGGAAGGGGATCGGATCGGTATCCCCCCTTTTCCTATTATCCCAATGAATCCGTACGGGATGTGGGGACCTCCATCTCATAATAATTGGTCCCTTATGCCCCCTTGGGCTACTGGACCCTGGACTCAGAGTAGAGACGATGCTGCGGGTCGTGTCCCGCCATCGCCTCCTCACCAGGTGGCATCCACTTGTAAAACTCGATGCATAACATCATCCATGAAAGACAAGCTGTCTCGTTTTTATCCTGGAACGTCTAGAACACATAGAGCCCCTACTCATCATGACAAACAAGTATGGGAAATGGCACATAGTGCACTTGTGTTACTATCTCCAAAGGACATAGTGATGCCCAGCCACTCTCCTGCTTGGAGTGTTCTAGACGATGATGCGTTATCTATCCTCATTGACTCCAACAAGTACGAAGTAGAAACAGCTCATTTGACACCTCCTATTAGGCCCACCAGCTCCTCTCAGCTAGATGAAGCAGAAGAGATCTGGTCATTTGATAAGGCACGGATTTATGCCTGAAGCCGTCTGGCGCACAGTCCAAGAAAATCCTCTCCATTTTGGAAAAGATCTCCGGGACTCAACCACAATCAGATCTCCTGCTTCTTCCACATTCCTGAACGATTGAGGAAATATCACAGAGGCTCTCCTCAGGCCAAGACGTCGCTAGACGGCGTAGAGGGTGGGCTGTCCCTGCCTCTACTTTGAGACCTATGGTCTCTGCCTCTAGTTACCGGGTACATTCCCCAAAGTGGCCCATTAAGCCTCCCCAATTGGATGCAGATGCATCTCAAGTGGGTTTGACAACTGGAGCTTGGGCACGCCTTCCTATTAAAACGATCAAGGCCATTGAGCAGAAAGTCCGCCTCCTGATCACCATAGCTTCTCATGTTGACCTCTTCTCAGCTACTTCGTTTAATATGCTGAGGGAAGCCGCTCTGAACCCAGCCACATTACAGCGTGTGCTGGAAGCTGTGGCCAAGACATCTCGGCATTCACTTTCTATTGCAATGGCCCTATCACCGGAACTCTTACACAGCCATCGTGATGTTGCACAGGACTCCTCGAGGGTCTTACTTAACCATAGTAAGGACCTTCTAAGGGCTGCTCCACTGGAAGCTGAGAGCCTCTTCGGAGGACTCATCCCCACTGTGGCTTCACAAGATTTGAAGGATCATCAACATAGATCCTTCACAACTGCACCTAGCCCATCGCAATCAGCCAGAAAGCGTACTAATGTGCATCGCCCCCAAGGGCCACCTGCTAAATTCTTTAAACAGATACAACCCCAGTACAGTGCACAACCTCAAATGAGACCTCCTCATCAGTCAGGTCCAAGGCGTGGGTTTCGCCGACGAGCCTCTAGAAGGAAGTTCTCCAACCCACCTTCCTTTCCCAAGGAAGTGGGGGGGGGGGATGGCCCAAGGGACTCTCACCCTCTCCTGCCATCCATTCCTCTCCCAAACATCCCCGTAGGTGCTCGCCTAGGCCTCTTTTCAGAGGCTTGGGCAAGTATACGGACGATGGGTGGGTCCTTTCTATTGTAAGCGAGGGTTACCGTATTCAGTTTCAGGAACAACCTCCTATATCAAGGACCCCCATATTCTTTCATCAGACCAATCTGGTGAAATTAAGGGAAGAGGTAAATACCCTTTTACAAAAAGGGGCAGTCGAGAGGGTCCTGAACGATCAGTCTCCCGCATTTTACTCCCGAATCTTTTGGTCACCAAGAAAAGTGGGAAATTTTGTCTCATTATCGATCTCTCCCCCTTAAACCAGTTTCTTTTGGAGGAACATTTCAAGATGGAGATCACCTCTTCAATCCGGAATGCGATGCGTGAATCAGATTGGGCGGTCTCCATCGACCTTCAGGATGCCTATTTACACATCCCGATTTTTCCACCACATCGGAAATATCTCCGGTTTTGCTTGGACCAGGAAGTCTTTAAATTCCGGGTTCTGCCGTTCAGAATCGCTTCCGCACCCAGAGTTTTCACCCGAGTTATGGGAGTAGTAGCATCCTATCTACGAGTACTGGGAACCCCGATTCTCCAGTACAGTACAGCTCATGTGATTTTTCGGAACTCCGCACATCGCGGTGGGGTACTTAATCCCCTCCACTTTAGCTCCGCGATAGCACTCCGCGGTGGAGGCATAAATTGGCATAAATACCTACAAATCACCACCGCGTTTCGGCAGTCATGCCGATGTAAACTCCACCGTGGAGGGGCTAGTCGACATTACTGATTGACATCTGAACAGCCAATGAATGAAGACCACCTATGGAAAGTCTGAGACGTCATGAGGGATTTACAACCGGATACCATCTGAAGAATCAGTCGTTTTTGTTTCGATCATATATTTGGACAATAAAAAAATAATTTCAAAAGGCTTGTATATTCAGTACACATTACTGTTTATAAAAGGTTGATCGACTTCTTTTGCAATAAGTTTATGACTTTAATTTATTTCAAAGAAATATGAACAAACTTATGCACTGACTTGACGAGAAGCACACATTGCTGAGCCTCTCAAGCAGAATAAATTTATCATTTTGTTCCAAAGGAAAGTAATTCTCAGAGATATGGACAATTAAAATCCAAATTGACATCCGCTTCTGCTTACCCCCCCCCCCCAACAAACCTAAAACATTGAATTTACACTGAAATGCAAACCGCGTGCTTAGTCTTTAAGCAGTAATAGCAGAGTCACGAGGCTGAATATTATGACTGCATGTATACTGTAAGGGACTGATCATTTAATATACGGGCTTTATATGTTGTTTTGTTTTTTTCGACCGGGATATTTTTTGTTCTTTCATCACAGTAATTATTTATTTTAAGTGAAATATGGAACGGATTAACGTCTGCTACAAAAATCAGAGAAAGACAATTGTTTTCAAGCATTTACCCCCCACCCCCACCCCAAACGGTTGGAAAATTCAATTGTCTCTCCCTAATAAAGACTTGACTTCAGCGGATGTTCTTCAGAAATCAAGGCAGTGACCATTGTGAACACTGTTGTAAAATATTAACAAGGGTTTGCATCAAAGGATGATGTAAGTTTCAGCTTGGGAACAGTGTGTTTTTATCACACGAAGCCATCTGACTTGGCGCAATTATGACAGCCTCAATTATGGTCCCGCCATTAAGAACGGAAGTTTGATAATTGTTAGTAATTAACCTGAACTCGGCTTATTACCGAAATGAAAAATAATATGGAAAATTCTACAATCTGAGATGTTCAGAGATTTTAATTTCCAACAAGTTTAGAGCATTTTGCATGGATGTATTGTCTCCACGTGTATCCTATTATTTGCTCATTTTCCAACGGCGAAAATATAAAAATAAAATATACTTTTTTAAGTATTTTTATGCAGATATTAAAGAATGCAGTTTCCTGTTTGTGACTGTTAGAGCCTTTGGTTATTGAGCGTGATTCTGTTTCTTACCACTTGCACTTTTCCAGATTTCAGTTTACGATAACTTGTGCAGTAGTGATTTGGATTCCATATTTTATGAGAGAGAGAGGGGGGAACTTTACTAAGAAGAGTTAATGATCTAAAATTATTCATCTTATTTTTCTGTATTATGCAATAGGAAAACGAACAGAAAAGAAAAAGTTAAACATTAATTTCATCTGATGCGCAAGTTTGTCAAATCAATGGCAAAGAAAACAAACCCGCAGAAGCATTGCTGTTGTACTTTTAGGTTAACAGTTAGCACATGAAATTAACACATCAATATCAAAGAAAACACACAGTGCTGATGGCTTCTATTGTGCTAGGTTACTTGCACGTGTCAACTACATGTGTAAAGGATGACCTTTTGCGACCATTTGTGATTTTTAAAAAAAGCCCCGCTACTTTGGTAATTAATGCAAAATAGTACATTTTAAAATAAAATAATGATGTGAAATCTTAATAATGCTTTATTTAAGCGATTGGATGTCAGAAAAAAATGTACAATATGTGAATGAGTACTCATGCATGGAGTAACCATCGGAACTTGTGCAATTTTGTTTCACTTCAGTCAGGTATGACTGCAGCTTTGTTATTAATTTGTTCGATGTTTATCGTTCTTTTCATTGCAGGTAGTACAATATCACTGACTTTCATATGATCATTACAATTTTGTATTGCGTTTACTGAAAAAGAAATAAGGATATGAATGCATGTTTAGTTTCCGATAACATAGTATTGAAGAAAAAGAAATTAGATTCATTGCGCAAAATGTTGTATTAATACAGTTTACGAGGCATTGTCATTACGTTATCATCATCTTAAATATGATTTGGCACTATGTATCATACATTATCATCGTTAGAACAAGGAAATATTTATAATTAACTGAATTACTATGTTTTTTTAAGTATAAAAAAGTTAGCAAATTGCTCCCCAGAGGGATAACGATGCAGATAAATCGGTGCCCCCCCCCCCCCCCGTCTCTCTCTCAACCTCTGCTTGCATGGGTGATAAACAGTAAATCACGCCCATATTATCAAGACCACGTCCACTCCGCGGTGGTGATCGGATACGACTCCGCGAGAAAGCGTGGTGTGCAGGGCTATTCTCCGCGACAACTCCGTCAGGACGCGTGGAGTGATGGTGGAGGGGTTTTTCTTAATCCTCTCCACCCCCACCGCGATGCGCGGAGTTCCGAAAAATCACGTGAGCTGTACTGTACTTCGACGACTGGTTAATCCACAACGTTCAGGTTCAGTCCCTCCATCAGGATCTGTTCCGTTGTTGGTCCACAGTAACTCGGTTGGGTCTCTTACCCAACCTCGAGAAGTCAGAACTGACTCCATCGCAGGACTTCGTTTATGTAGGGATGAACTTCCTCACAAACCAGAACTTAGTCCGGGTTCCCGGGGAGCGTATAGATCGAATCCTGGCACTTTTAGAGACGCTACGAGTAAAAACCTTGTTGTCTGCTCGCTTTTACCTATCCCTACTGGGAACCTTGAACGCCGCTGCAGATCTGGTTCCCTTAGGACGGCTCCATATGCGCCCTCTACAGTTTCTCCTTCTCGCAAGGTGGAAACGACACAAGGATTCTCTATCAGCTCTGATTCCTCTAGGACCAGACTTTCATCACCATCTGTGATGGTGGATGAATTGAGACAGATTCCTAATTGGGGTCCCCATGCACGCACCCGATCCCCACTCCTACCTGTTCGCCGACGCGTCAGATTCCGGTTGGGTGCTCATCTAGAGCCGGAGGGCATAATTCTTCAGGGTCATTGGACCCGGGACGAGTCGTCCCTCCATATAAACAACCTAGAAATGAAAGCTGTGTTTCTAGCGTTGCAAGGGTGCATCGACAGAGTAAGGGGTCGATGTGTCATGGTCTCCTCTCCAACATGTCCGTCGTAGCGTATCTCCGACATCAAGGAGGCACACATGTCCCTTCTCTTTGCGTGGAGGTCTGGAACCTCCTCCGCTTGGATACCTAGGAGAACATTTTCATCCGAGTTAGCCACATCCCAGGGAAGAAAAACGTCTTAGCGGACAGTCTGTCCAGGTCAGGCAAATCAGTTCTCACGGAATGGACTCTTCACCGCGAAGTGACAGAATCCATTTTCTCACTATGGGGAAGGCCCCTCGTTGACTTGTTTGCGACCAGGCTCAACAACAGACTTCCCTTTTACGTCTCTCCAGTCCCGGACCAGAGAGCTTGGGCAGTGGACGCATTCAGCTTCCAGTGGGATCGTCTGTTCGCATACGCCTTCCCACCGTTCCAACTGCTACCCCAAGTTCTGCAAAAAGTAAGAACTTCCACTGCCCGGATCATTCTCATAGCTCCATTATGGCCCCAACGATCTTGGTTCAACGATCTTCTAGATCTATTGATAGATCAACCCAGGTCTCTTTCTCACAGGAGGGATCTTCTGTCACAACGCAGGGGCTCCCTCCTACACAACAGCCCACACATTCTCCACCTTCACGCTTGGCTCATCTCAAGCAATCTATCCGCCAGAACAAGTTTTCGGGCCAGGTTGCCAGTTGCATCATTCAGGCCAGGAGAGCTTCTACATCCAAGGTCTATGATGCCAGGTGGAGAATCTTCTGTGATTGGTGCAGTAGGAAACGTGTTGATCCCAGCTGTCCCTCTGTAACTGCCATTGCTGATTTCCTTTTGTTCCTTTTCGAGAACAAAAAAATGTTCAGTATCAACTATCAAGGGCTATAGAGCCGCCATCTCTAACACACTTAAATTTTCTCAGGGCTCGGAAATCGGTTCAGATCCACACCTTGCCGATCTCATTATGTATTTTGAGCTACAGAGACCTGTCTCCCGCTCTCTTACGCCCAGATGGAATCTATCATGTGTTTTATGGTCCTTAACCAAAACCCCCTATGAACCATTGAGTGAGGCTTCCTTTCAGGACCTCACACTCAAGACTGTGTTTTTACTTGCTTAGCGTCTGTGAGAAGACGTAGCGAGATTCATGCATTGTCTGTTGACACTGGCTGTCTCCATTTTAATGGCAATTATGAATCCGTTTCCCTCCTTTGTCAGCCAGGATTTTTAGCCAAAAATCCGTTACCTGCGGTAGCTCCTTCCCTAATGAGATCCCCAGTCTCAGTTGAATCTGTGCTGGAGATGATCAAGATAGGCTTTTATGCCCAGTTAGGGCACTGCATTTCTATCTAAATGCTTCAAAAGGGAAAAGAAAGGGCAGGAAACGTCTTTTCCTTCCTCTTAAGTGCTCCGTTGATATTTCGGCCTCCACTATTTCACGGTGGATTGTCCCCACAATTAAAAGAGCTTATCAGTCCCTTACTGATAGAGACCTCTCTTTTATGAAACTAAAAGCCCATGAGGTTTGAGCCATCGCTGCCTCATGGGCCTATCTAAATCACTCTTCCTTGGAGGACATCATGAAGGCAGCTTTTTGGCGATCCCATACTACCTTTTCGTCCTTCTACCTCCGCTCATTAGCACATCAAAGCGCAGGCATTTTTTCTCAGGGACCAATAGTTGCGGCACAACATGTGGCCCAGAGGGACTCCAACAAATAGTAAAGTGGATCTCTCCCTCAAATGGTGAGTACTTTCCATTTTTCTCTGTTTTTGATCAGTTTAACACATCAGCCTACCCACCTAACTGACCAATTCAGCTATATAATAGTGATAGGGTAATGTATTGCTGCTAATAAAATGTATTTTTTGTTTTTTTTGGGGGGGGGGGTAAAACTAATTTTAATTATGCAATACTTACCCATCACTATTATCGAATGCCCTCCTCCCACACCGCTCTGATGTCCTGGCGTAATTTTGTCTATGAAAAAGATGAATATTCGCACAGGCGCAGAGAGGTGCACGGGTGTGACGTGTCTTGTTGACAAAATTCTCCACTCTAAGTGGGAGGATGTATTCACATCGAACGGACGAGATTTTTCGACACGAAAAAGTAATAAGCTATATAATAGTGATGGGTAAGTATTGCATAATTAAAATTAGTTTTACCCCCCCCCCCCCCACCAAACTACATTTTAATTTCAAATGAGATACCGGTTGGGATAAAACAACTTTTTCTAAGATTTTTGACATGAGTGGGCGGATAGAAACAGGGCAGTAGTTTTTTAAATCGTTAGGGTCAAGTATCGGTTTCCTTAACAGAGGCTTTACAGTGGCAGTTTTGAAAAATGATGGGAATTCCCAAGATGAGAGAGAAGTATTATTAACATCAGTTAGTGAAGGCAATATTGAATCTAAGCACTAAAGCAACAGTGATGTCGGAATTGGATCAAGTTCATGACTTTTGGGCACTCTTCATCAGGATTGTACATAAGAAATCCATAGAGATAGGCTCAAATGCTGTTAAAGGTTGCCTTTGAAATTTTGTATCACAGCTATGTGATAACGATAAGTCGATTGAAATTGTGTTATCAAGCTGATCTCTAATGGTTGCACTTTGTCACGGAAGAAATTTGCAAACAGGTCTGGAAGTTTGACTGGAGAGAAGGTTGTTCGAAGTGGTGTACATTTGTTCCTTGACATTAGCTTGTTAGTGATATCAAAGAGCTATTTGCAGCTGGAGCTTTCAGTGATCTTAATACTGAAAAGGTTGATTTTGCTGCATGAACTATGTTTGTGACATTCTTCTTAGCGGCTTCATAGATTTGCTTATGAATAGTAAGACTGAATGAAAGCCTAAGCCTCTCAGATATACGGCGTTCTCTTTTAGCAGTGCAAAGCTGGTCCCTAACACTACTATACCATGGAGAACACTTCTGAATGGATACTCTGCACTTGGTTGCTGGGGCATGTTTGTCAAGAAATGAACTCAAGCACTTATCAAGTTGTTCTGCTGTAGGAGGTAACAAAGTTGTTAGGTTAGCTTAGGTGTCAAGCATTAGCTGGGTTCTGTTAATCATACGGAGGTTTCTCTTAGCAGCAAACAAAGATGGAGGATTAGGAACTGATATGTCAAGATGGTATGTGACACAGAGGTGATCTTAAGCAAGTCCGTGGGACTCCAATGAAGATTAGAATATTATCATCAGGTCTGTGAAGAATCCAGTCTAAAATGTGACAATATTTATGGGTGGGTTGGTTAACTTATTGTTTGATGTTGAAAACGTGAATGGAATCTAGGAGTTTTGATGTATATGGGTTTCCAGGACAGTCAAAGTGAAAGTTAAAATCTCCAAGAATAAACAGGCTGCCACCTATCAAATTTCCATAATCTATAATATGTTAATACCCAGTACCTGACATAATTAAGGAAGTGTAGATTTTGGTGCTTGTCCAAACTATATTGTAATAATGATTAGGAACACATCCTGGCCGAGTTAATGCATCTCCTCCATGCCATATAATCATTTATCTGCCATATCAAATCATGGGGGGGGGGGTAAAGGTATAAAGTATAAATGTTTTCTGTTAAATAGACCAGCAGTAGCATGTTTCTTGGAAATTATAAAAACATCCTTTTAGTATAAACTGAAGTACATTGAATCAACATTAAAGAAAATACCATATCTATATAGCATTTTAGAATTTGCAGCAACCATCTCAGCCTGGCATGATGCCAAAGTTATAAATATTGGCCAAGAAACATGCCATGTGTCCCATGTAGTTCAGAAAAATAATTTCAGCTTTAATTACTAGAAAAGAGACTTGTGTAAAATATGTTATGACTTTATGTTCAGATTAGGTTAGCAGATATAGAAATGTTTTCCTCAATGAATCTGTGGAATTTTAATAAGATTTCTATATAGTTTTAGCCAAATCTTTTTCCAACTATGCTGTTGCAGCATGAACTTTTTGTCTTTCCACAATGGCATGTACAGCTTAAGATTTCATTAATGTTTCACAGCATTCACTTGTTTCTTCCTGTGAATCTTGTGAATTCATTTATTTGTGTGGATGGTTTTGTGAAAAATTACATTTTTTATTGGTACTTAAATTTGTGGATTTGGCAAATGATCTATCGTTTGTACAGATCATTGCTAATTGTGGATTGGGAAAAGGTACTATTGTTTCTACAGAAGGATCATTGCTAATAGGGTCTTGACAAGATACCATTGTTTCTACAGAAGAATCATTGCTAATAGGGTCTTGACAAGATACTATTGTTTCTACAGAAGAATCATTGCCAATTGGGTCTTGACATGATACTATTGTTTCTACAGAAGAATCATCGCTAATTGGGTCTTGACAAGATACTATTGTGTCTACAGAAGGATCATTGCTAATTGGGTCTTGACATTATACTATTGTTTCTACAGAAGAATCATTGCTAATTGGGTCTTGACTTTATACTATTGTTTGTACAGAAGGATCATTGCTAATTGGGTCTTGACAGGATACTATTGTTTCTATAGAAGGAACATTGCTAATTGGGTCTTGATAATTTGCTATTTTTTCTACAGAAGGAACATTAATTGGGTCTTGACGAGGTACTATTGTTTCTACAGAAGGAACATTGCTAATTGGGTCTTGACAAGGTACGATTGTTTCTACAGAAGCAACATTGCTAATTGGGTCTTGACAAGGTACTATTGTTTCTACAGAAGGAACATTACTAATTGGGTCTTGACAAGGTACTATTGTTTCTACATAAGGATCATTACAAATTGGGTCTTGACAAGGTACTATTGTTTCTACAGAAGGAAGATTATTAATTGGGTCTTTCAATTCATGAATTTTAGCAACCATGAAATACACACAAAATTGTATCCCGACAAAAAATAAGGACCACAGTATTTTCCCATTTCAAGGCCTTAAATCAGCCAGAAGAAAATACAAGTTCCAAAAGATTCTACTGGTCTATGTGTTTTTCATTCCCCAGCTTTTCCAGGAAAGCATTGAGAATATTGTGATAACCTTTTTTTTTATGTCTATATGTCTGTTCATTCATCTGTCCATCATGCTATCTCATCAATCATTAGTCAAGATTAAATTGGAACTTGGCAATATACTTGCACATGTAATTAAGTGACAAGGTCCAAAAGCTTATTCTTCCTGACTTCCCCACAGGAACCATAGGGCGGGGTCAGAAGTTACAAGTGATAAAATATATAAGAGCATTTTCAAATACATATTTTGAGAATTTGTATTATGCAAACAGAAAAGAAAGACGGAAGTTGTTGGAGATACCAACCCAGGTCATGTCTAGGGAATGGGAGCTGTTTGGTTTCCAAAACTTACATTTGATAAAACCGCCTATGTATATCACAAGGAAAGGTTGCTACAGCTTACTTTGCATATTTTTCTCCACCACCTGCATTGTGCATGGAAAGCATGGGGATTCGGGGTAATTTACCAGTGAACTGGTGTTAATTTTTTTCACCAATGATTTATTGAACTCTCTGAAAACTCATAATGGTACAAGTCACTTATACTGTACTCCCCATTCATAATTTTGTGTCATGCGTAAATGCACAGTAAATAGAAGCATCTGTGTATTTCGTACTTCGGCTTCCATTGCTGCGGTAGTCATGTGATTATCAACACATTCATGTTGTCTTGATCATGATCTTCTTGATTTTCTTGTGTCTTTATAGCAGAAGAATTTGTCTCGAGTGCAGATTGTTAAGAAAAATTAAATGCATATTGTATATGCTTACTACTTGAAATCTTGCTTTTTCACTTTCAGTACCCTCTCCACAAAATCACCCAGAATATTTGGGATAACAATCCATGATAATTAATAATAGTTTCTCACCTTCCAGTGTTGTACATTGAGCATGCACTCGTGGGTTTCCTGCAATTTTTTGTCCTATCTCACCCAAATCTTGACCCTGTGCGCCTCCATGGGTGCGCTTTTTCGTCAGGAAAAAATAAACAAATATGCCTGCAACTTTTCTTTAGTGGATGCCCACTCTTGTCTCTGTTGGTGCTAGCTGTGTCCAAAGGCGTACAAGGTGATAAAACTGTAAGAAGCCAATGAACATCTATTTTAAAACAATGTATCTGGCAATGAAAACATTCAAGGTTTGTAGTAGTCGGCCTAGTTGCAATGTAAAGTGTTTGATGGGCGTTGGTGTAATGTATTTTCTAAGTTAAAGTCACCGATATGGCAAGGAAGATTTAATTTATTTTGAGGTTGAAATAATGACAAAAAAGACTTCATTTATGCAAATACACAATTTGTCATTTAATTATTGATTTGTTAGTTTGGAAAGAAAAGTAATTCAGAAAACATAGGTATTTGTTATAGTAAATGCGGGTAGATAATGAGTGTACACTAAAGTTAAATGAGAGCAAGATCCAGAATGGAAAATTCCATGGTGCAGCTCACTTCAGGTTAACCAGATATTAAAACCTGTTAATGTTTTCATGAGTTACTTGAACACATGATAAAACTTTTATTGCAATAATGTAAGTATCCAAGGAAAATATAATAGTATAGACCACAAAGTTAAGGCAGCAAAACTGTCAAAACAAATAAGATGATGTAATTTTTATAACACTATTAGTGCTTTATGTATTATTATTTTCCTTTGTCCCTCTAAATTGTTGTGTGTGCCCCAAATTTGGAGGGTGGGAGACAGTGTCCCCTGCTATTGGGATCCTCTGTGCAACACCATATTCTGATCGTCTGCTTCCAGTTCTTGCGTTGACTATGCTCTGATCACATGATTCACACAAGTTTGATAACTGTGCTCTTCTGAAGGTATGGGAAATAGTATGGGTCAGACATTAATTTGCTGTTGTTTGATTAAAGGAGTCTATTTTCAGTATTATAATGATTGATGATGATGCTTTGTATAATTAATGCATACCATAACAATTATATATGTTTCTATCAACATGTACATGTATCTCTCTGTCTGATAGTATGTCAGTACAATTAATGTATTTCTTAACAATAATATATCTTTCTGTCTTCATATCTCTCTCTTTGGTCTAAGTTTGTAGGATCAAATCAATCTTCTTTTTATGCTGCATGACCAGAAAGTGCCAACTATATGATGCAGAGAAACTAGAGAAAAAAAAGACAATCTTCGAAATGTTCTAAATTTTACAACAACATCCACCAAAGTACACAGGTATTAACAAAGGTGGGTGGGGAGTAATCACATTGGATAGTGAAGATTCATCAGAAGATGACAAAAACACATTCTCATGCAGCATTTCCTTGGTATAAATTGATGAAATAATAATAAATAGAATAATTAACTTTCAAGTTGAAGATAATGCAAGGAAAAAGACTTTAAAAAATTGATAAACGAATTACATTTTTATGGTAATAAAATGTATTTGACAGTGATTCATTCCATATACAGTTTAAATATTTTAAAGTTAATTCATGAACCTAATTTAATGTTTACATAACTAAATATGTAGGAAATTTGCACATTTCCCCATTATTCTGGATTTCCTTTAATTAAACTTTGCAAAAAAGTTGACAACTGGTTTGATGCGTTAAAGATACTCAATACCCAAAAAATTATATTGGTTCCCCTGTTTCAAAACAAGATGTAGTGACATAGATAAAATTATGTTTTCTATGGAGGCTGAACTTGCAGTTTAAAAACGAACTCTGTCAATGTTTTCTATGGAAGTTAATAAATATCTATTTGAAAAATCTTGATAAAGGTACGTGCACATCTTGTATAACAATAGCACAAACATTAAGTACCGCAAAAAAAGGAGGAGCCAGGCTATATTTACATGTTTAGAACTGAACTTTGAATTAGCACCATGCAGCCAGTATTGTGCTGACAGGTTGCTAAACCCTAATACATACACACACACGCACATTTTTGGACCACATCACATGAGTAACATTGTCATATTCAACATGTCTTTATATCTCCTCCCTTACCATATGTTTCTGCATGTTAAATATGTATATTCACCAAGTTACAATAATGACAACAATAAATATTTATGAATTAAGTGAATTCTCATTCCATATGAAATTCAGAGTGCATTTATCCAATCATTGCAGAACATGTGCAGTGCAGAACACTGTCTCACCTTCAAACTGCATGGTGATGTACTTTGTATGACTTTAATAATGCTTCCTTGGTTGTGACACCATCAACACCCCAGCTGCTGCTGACAAATTAATACCTGTCTTACTGTCTGTACTGCAGGTGAGACACTTAATCACTTAGTGGTATGACTGTGAATATATTTCAACTTGATGAATAATATGGAAAAGAATAAGAGAAGAAAAAAAAAAAACAATTGTGTATTGTCTTTCACCTAGTATGTACATTGGTGATAAACCATTGTTATATTCACTTAAGAGTGCAACATTCATTACACATAACATTGACATTAATTGATACAGATTTTTTCTTTTTTTAAGGGTATGTTAAAAACCAGTCTGAAATTTCCACATAGCTGTGTATACTGGTATAGATAGTGTGAATGCCTTCTTGGGGTCAGTATATACAGTAAAACCTGTCTTCAGAGACCACCCCTTATGCAAACAAAAAGCAGTCTCCCAAGACAGGTGGTCTCTCACAACAGGTTGGTGCAAATGACCAGTTTCAAAGGTTGAAATTCAACACTGTTTAAGAAGGAAAAATACTCACAATCACTGTAAATGTACTGTATTCTTTATTCATAGTTCTTGTTAAAATATTATAATTATTCATCTGAATTTTTTTAATATAGTAATATAGATCTAGATCTATAATAAAAACATTCACATTCATATTTTAAGATCACGTGTACATGTATTAGCATATGAATTGCAAAAGTAAGCATACATGCCATAACACGACGTGTCACACGAAAAACACAATTTTGGACTCCCAAACCCTCGACACAGTTGTGTTTAGAAAAACACGATTTTCAGCGATCTTGGCGAGAAATAAATCCCCCCCCCCCCCCCCAAAAAAAAAACAAATAAAAAAAAAAGCGAGTATATTTCTTGATCACCATGATACATGCCCCTGATTGGTATATATAAATAGTAAACAGTCCTGCTCAGAGTTCATGTAAAACTATCCTCGGAGCAGTTTATACAGCTGTTTTAGAAGCAATTGAAAGGTAAGGTGGTCAGAGATAAACAGCCACCTTTCAGAGATTTACTTAATTGGCTCACAATAGCTTGGGTGATGTGTCGTATCAATCCTTTGAGCACTGCTGAGGGAGAGCCCATTAGACTAATTTGCATAGGTAAAGTACTCTAAGTGGAACAACCCAATTTGTCTGAAGTTAGTACAACTAAGAGATGCATGTTGAAGAACAGATGTTATTACACATCACTGACTGCATTAACTGAGAATGTTGAAGCCATCTTTATTAAAGTTTGTGATCAGCAACAACTTTTCTTTGAAGTCGGATTTTTACTCCATATATAAAATGCAAAACATGATTATTTTGGTAGGTTGAACAACTGCACCATCCAATCTCTAATGCAATGTTGCACCTAGGATCCCAAGATCAGGAGACACTGTGTGTCCATCACACTCCAGATTTGGGGGACACATAAAATTCTAAAGGAACAAAGGAAAATTGTAGTACATAATGCACTAGAAGTGCTAAAAAAAATGAGATCATCTTTTTTGCTTCGACAGTTTTGCCACCTCAACTTTCTTGTATTTTCCTTGGACATTTACATTATTCCATAAACCTTTTATTATGTGATCAAGTAACTCATGAAAACATGAACATGTTTGAATATCTGGTTAACCTGAAATGAAATGTACCACGGAATTTTCCGTTCCAGATCTTGCTCTCATTTAACTTTAGTGTTCACTCATTATCTGCTAGCATTTATTATAATAAATACCCATGTTTTGTTAATTACTTTTCTTTTAAAAGTATATAATCATTAATCAAATGACAAATTGTGTATTTGCATAAATTTGTACCTTTTTTTAATTAATTCAGCCAGATAATAAATTAAATCTTCACTGCCTTAGGTGTGACTTTAACCTCGAAAATAAGTTACAATAGTGGCAGCCAAAGACTTTAGCAACTCGGCCGACTACCACAAATTTTGAATGTTTTCATTGCCAGATTCATTGTTTTGAAATGGATATTTATTGCCATCTTACAGGTTTTTATCACTTTTAGTGACTCTGGCCATGGCTAGCACCAACATAGATGTGGATACACATGCGCGAAGGAAAAGTGTAGGCATATTTGTGAACACAAATGACACTTGCATTACCTTCAAACCAACTACTGAACTATTGAAAGCAGCAAAGACTGCATGTAACTAAAACTACATTTCACTATCCAATGGATTTTAAAGATAGTAACTTGGTGTATTTTTGTATTTAATGTCTGTGAGGTTGTGACCATGTGTATGTGTACATGTGTGTGGTGGTGTTATTTGACAGTGCTAAGTCCACCATTTGTTTGCACCATTTTTATTTTTGTAAGTATATTAAATGCTTCAGAGAAAACAGATGGTATTTTCTTGTATTCAGATTTGAATTTCCAATCATTTGCTTTAGGCTGATTTGAAAAGATAGCTCATTCTCATTTGGATGACATCGTTTTTGGGGGGTTACGCGCACTGACCCCCCTTGGGACCTCAAAACACACTTTTTGAGTCTCAAAAACCTCCCCAACACTGTCTGGGAATATGGCAAATATGACTAAGGTAATATTTATTTGTCCTGTCGACAAGTCAACTTCACTTCTTTCAATTACATTAATTCTTTCCTCCAGTATTCTGCCATTTTTATCAAGATATTAATGTAATCAGTGATCAATTGTAATAACAACTGTAGCAGTTTTGATCAGGCTTAGGGTAAATATGGAATGAATTAAATCAAAAGACATAATTCACTCATCCAGAAACAGAATAAATTGTTTCCCAGACAACAGCCAGAGGCTTAATTCACTGATGACATAAAATGGATTAACTCAATAAACTAAGAGTGTAACTGGCTGCACCAAGGTAAATAGATGATGGTTTGGTGTGTGGGTTGTAATCACTGTCACATCAAAAGAAGCAAGAAAAAACACAACCTTTTAACAAAGACAATCAAATCCAGAAAATGATTATCATTTACTAGTATTAAAGACAAAGACCTCATTCACTCCAGGCATTAACATGCCTGTCAAGTCTCACTCATTGTGCACGAGACACATACATTTTGTACAGTAATCATGCTCACACGCACATTCTGATTTTCCCACGCATTCTTAAAAAATGTCTGGCATGTATTTTTAACCTAATAATTGTATGGTTTCCTAACTCTCTCTGGTAAATTTCCATGTTTGCACACTGGGATTCCTAAAAACAGATTGACTGTCATGTGACATTTACTTGGAATTGGATTAACCTCTCCCTATAACCCCCCACTGGGGCTTTGGACCAGGTCCCCTACCAAGGAGTTGCCACCTCCTGGACCCCCATCTCACTCCTGACACTTAAGGACCCTTGACAGCGCTGCATTAAGGATTAACTCTAAAGACAAATGATGTACTGGACCTCCACATTGAAGCCCTTTAAAAAGATTTCTCATTATGACATTATCAGCATTGTGTGGGTTTTCGCAAAAGAGAAAGAAACAGTAATAACCTTTATACTGACTATGTACTTCCATGACTATTCTCTTTGAAAAAAGAATGGTTAATCTCAATGGGTATTCACATGACTTTGGGACTACAGTGGCAGTTAGTTACATGTACATGTAATTTAGTCTGGTTTACTGTCTATTACAAATGACACTATCTGCATGACCTGTAAAATTTATGAGGCCGGTAGCCAGTCTCATTTTCTTTTTGTTTTTGTTGTTGAGAACAGTATTTACTTTTTAAGTGGTCGTGGTTACAAAGGATTAAATAAAGATCAGTGGTGTTTGTCTCTGTTTTTGTGATACAGGCATTCATGGCAGTGTTGTTATAACAATCTCCACTTTACCTGCAGACCCTCCTAAGTGGATATGTTTACAAATTATTAAATGAAGTTCAGTAGTGTTTATATGTTTTTTTGTGATGTGGTCATTCATAGTAGTGTCAAAATGCATTTTTTTTTTGTCACGACAGTGCGTTTATATAATAAAATCGATCAGTGCATTATGATTGTGGTCGTTAATGACAGGTGGTAGCTCATAGAGGAGATCGATGAAGACAGGTTTTACTGTATGTATATTACAATGCTGACTATATAGTTCCGATTAGTACTGAAGGATTAAGTAATTTACCTATGATGCATTAGATGCTTGAGATTTATTTTAATAGCAAAATGTGCTTCCAATTCAATTCAAATGAGTTGTACTTGTGGTTAGTTATACATTTAATTTGAAGGCTTTATCTTCCAAATTTTTGTGCAATTCATTTTTACATTTTTGGAACATAACCTTTTGATTGCACTACATAGCCACTTTTGTGCTGATGTGCTGTGAAGCACTACTACATACATAAATTCAGATGAGTTGTCTATCCTGTCCCCAAGTGTCTGTGGTGTTATTATGCTTGATAAAGTCCATTCTCGTGAATCTGATACAAATCCCATTCATGATGGTTATCTGAAATAGTATAAACAGAAGTTGGATAAACAAGACAATTCTGAAGTTTCATAAAGATAAACTAGATCAGAAATCAGGTGCTGATGTCGTATATGCCATGCAGAATTCTAAAAGGAACTTGAGCTACTGCAATGGCTTACCATCGCAAATCCTCCCACTTTATATTGTATATTTCACCCCCTCCTCCAGATGTCTGACTTGGGCTGTTCTTCGGAGAGCTTTCCAGACTGGAGAGGTATCCTAGTCTTCAATGAGCCCGAAGGTTTGGGACACTGATCTTGGGGAAGTACATGTAGGTGGTACACCTCATTTACCACCTTATCAAAGAAGGCAAACCCAGCAGATGGGAAGGACCCGGTGTGATGGGTTTGACCAATAACTTGTATGTGTCTACAAAAATGGACTGTTCATCGTCTCGTGTTTGCTCTTAGGGCAAGGCTGGACTATTTCATCTCATCTCTCTCCTGGGAAAAGGGGAATTCTGGAGAAGGGGATTGGCGATTCCCTCGCAGTGTCGAAGGCTGTGAGTGGTGGTCCCCCTTATCTTCCCTCAATAATGAGGCCTGAGGAGGCAGGGAAGATCTAGGATGTTCCCAGTCTGCGGATCCATGGAGACTCAGCAAAGCAGTCTATAGTGTCATAGTCAAAAAAGGAGACATGGCCGACTTACCACTGGGTGGTGCAAGTCCCCAAGCTCAGTAGGGGTTGAATGGGAACATCAAAAACGGAGGGGTATCAACCAGATCCCTTCTCCCAGACCAGTTCTCAAAACTTTAAGTCCATTACTGAAAGAGATTGAATGGAAACAGAGGGAAAGAGGGGTTATCGGAGCAAATCCCTTCCTCTAGACCAGTGGTCTGAAAACTGATGTCAGACGCCCAGAGTATGTCAGTTGGTGCTTGGCACCTGGCACTTCATGTTCAGCAACTGGCACATGGTGACCCGAGACCAAAACTGAAAGATCAGCACCATGCACCATAGCTGGTGATAGGTGCTGGCACTTCATGTTTACCAAACAAATGCCACTCACTGATTCATGATTGGTGACAGCACCATGCCTGTTGATTGGTGCTCACTGCCCAGTGCCTGGTGACAGAAACTCTGTGAATGTCATTTGAGACATCACTCATTGACTGGTGTCTTGTGACTGTCTATGACTATAACTAGACACATTTCACAGTGACCAGATCCTGGTGACTGGTGACAGATATTCTGTGACTGTCGCTTGACATTTTAGTGCCCAATGACCCAGTGACATCTTCGCTGACTGTCACCTGACACTTTACCCAGTGACTAGTGCTCTGTGCCCAGTACCCTTTGCCTGGTGATCTGGTGACCAGTCACTGGGCAATGACTGGTCAGATGATGTAGACCTTATTGAAGAATCTCTTTTTGGGGCACTCAACTCTGACAAACAAGAAGAAGAGGAAGAGGCGGGAACCTTTCTTCCATGCCCTTTAGGCTTCCCAAACCGCATCAGGCCACAAACAACAATTGGAGCAACTGTCCATGTGTACACATGCTGTGCACACAAGACAGGCGATGTGAGTGTTCCATGCTGCCTTTGTATGCCCACATCTGCAACACATTGAGGCATTATTGAAGGCTATAAAAATACAACAATTAACCGGAACAATAAAAGGGTCAGAATTACTTACCCTGACACCGGTTACTGTTAGAGGGATGAAACACAAGAAGCACCTCTTTGCTAGTGATGTACTCAAAACCCTCAGAATCTAAGAAAATTTACACAGATACATGAAAATAAAGCAAGGACTAGGAAGAAAATAACAAATACAATACAAAAAAGGATATGATTGACAGTAGAAATGCCAAAAGACAACTTAATAGATAAAGTATAGAGCGCCCAAGAGACATATATAAATGCACAAAGTCTAAGGAAAGAAGGATGATATTCCAGTTGTCAGAAGTGGACTAAGGTATCAGACTGGGATCATATTGCTTTTAGCTCTACCATAGACTAGAAGAGATTATTTTAATAGCCTGTTGTTCGTTGTCCATTGTCCAACATCTATCTGTTCATTACCACAAGTTTGTTATCACTACCCCTCCTAAACTACTGGGAGAATTGCCATGAAACTTTACAGACACATTCATCCCAAGGTTTTGTTGGTCCTAAATGAAAATGGTGCTGCTCAGATGTCCAATATGGTGCCACTGCAGCCATCTTGAAAATCTTGTTATCTCTACTCTGGAATGGATGGTCATATCAACATGGAGTTTTCACAAAAAGACTGATTCTAAATGAAAATGGTATCGATCTGATGTCCCATATGGTGGTCACAACAGGCATCTTGAACATTTTATTGCTACTCATCCTAAACAGAAACACATATCAGCATGGGGTTTTCACCAGAAGACTTCTTATGGTGTCTAGTTGGTCCTAACTGAAAATGATGCCAATTTGACATCTAATATGGCTACTGTGGCAGCAATCTTGAAAATCATGTTATAGCTACTCCAGAAGAATTTATGGTCATATCGACATAGGGTTTTTACCGAAAGACTTCTTATGATATCTGGTTGGTCCTAAATGAAAATGGTGCCCCGCAGACATCCAATATGGCTGCCACAATGAACATACTGAAAATCTTGCAACTAATTCTCCTGAATGGATAGTCATATTGGCATGGGGTTTTCACCAAAAGACTTCTAATGGTGTCTAGTATGTCCTAAATGAAAATGGTGCTGATCTTACTTCCAATAAGGCTAATTTGAAAATTGTATCACTCAAGAATATGAGAGATGTTTTGAGCACTCAGCAGTTAAAAAGAAGAAATGGTCTAATCTTAAATTCCTGGAAATACTTTTAGGACAATAGAGCATCTGTCTATCTGAGGGACTCTTGTTTTATTCTAGATATCCAATTACTAATTTGAGAAGGGAATAATATCCTTTTGACTGGGGACTAGCACAAGGAAAAGATATAGCAATGCAATAAAAGTAGGTAAGAACTACATCATTAAAATTAGTTTTACCACCCCCCACCCCCCCCAAAAAACAAAAAAACCCCAAACATATTTATCCATGCATCACATGCATGAACTACAAGCAGCATAGGCCCAGACATTTTGTTGCATAATGCATTGGCAGGTCAAGGTCAGTGCTGTTTGTTCATTGTGCCTGCAGATCATAGTGTATGCAGCTTGTTCATTGTGCCTGCAGGTCGGGGTTAAATGTTGTTTGTTCATGGTGCCTGCAGATCAGGATCTGTGATGTTCATTGTGCTTGTAGATCGGATGCATACTGTTTGTTGAGCCTGCAGATCAAGGTCTGTGCTGTTTGTTCATGGTGTCTGCAGATCTATATATATATAATATATACTGTTTGTTCATTGTGCATGCAGATCAGGGTGCATGCTGTTTGTTCATTGTGCCTGCAGATCAAGATGTGTGCTGTTTGTTCTTTGTGCCTGCAGATCGGGGTGTTATTTCATTCTGCCTGCAGATCGGGGATGTATGCTGTTTGTTCATTGTTCCTGCAAATTCGGGTGTATGCTCTTTGTTCATTGTGCCTGCAGATCACTGTCTGTACCATTTGTTCATTGTGCCAACAAATCAGGGTGTATGCTGTTTGTTTTCAGTGTATTTTGTAAGATCAGATGTGGACATATACATATGGTACAGTAAATTGATTGTGGTCCAGGTTGGTAGTCAACATGACATATTTCACTTCTGAACTTTGAATGTGACATTGACAAATTTGTTTCAGGATTTGTAAAATGATTGGCAGTGGAATTATTACAAATTACTTAAATAGGGAGAAAGTTCTGCTCTGGTTGTTTGGTGTGGGAATTCACAAAATCTCTTGGTCAGAATATCAAAAAGTTTCTTTTAGATTTCTCTACTTGTACTTGATCCATTTCCCTGTCATTAGTAAATAAACAAATAAATTAACTATGTTGTGAAGCAGGAGCTCACAACATACCCTGTTTCTGTGGCGCAAGTCAGTATATTTAAAGTACAGTAAGATGATGGCAAATCAGTTTTGGGGCACATTACATCTTTGATCCCAAGAGGCACCAATAGTGCAAATTTGGAGGCAACACCTAAAAGGGTAATGCGATAAGAGCCCAGACAGGAGTTTTAAGAAATATTGAAAGAAAGTTGAAAATTAGGTCACAGCAACCCAGTTTTGGTGTGTGATAGGTCTTTATCACAAGATGAATCCTCATTTGCAAGTTTGTTGACAATAGGTAAAAAGATACTGATATTAGAGTCCGAAGTGATCCAACATCATGTCCAGAGAAAATTTGATATCAGTACATTTACATGAAAGGTATCAGAATTGAAGCCCAGAAACAATTGTAAACAATTTTCTATTGATCCAAAAATATTGGTCAAAGCAACCCAGTTTTGGTTTAAAACAATTGTTTAATCCCAAGATGAACATGCAATGCAGGTATACAAGTTCTATCCTGGACAAAGAGGGCAGAAACATTGATATTCAATAAATCCCAAAAAGTAAATCAAGTGACCTTGTTTTGGTGTGTGACATACATTAAACCAAAAATGCACCCCGAGTGTAAATTAGGCAGCAATAGAAGAAAATATGTTGGAAATTGAAAGTAGAATTTTAAAAAGAAGTCCTTGAAAGTAGGTCACAGCAATCCACTTTTTGTGTGTAATGCAAGTTTATCCCAAGATGCACTTACATTTGATATGTAAGGCATTGTAACATAGGAGTTACAGCCCAGTCATGGATAGCAGATGGACAAAGTGAATCTTATATAAGCAGATACATAAATAAATTTATTTGTAAAAACCCACCAGTATAAGCCAGAAGATTTATTGGTGTTAGGTCCTGCTAAAGTTGGTCCATTGTACTAGATTTTAGCATTTACTTGAACATTTAATCAACCACTTTTCAAATTCCAAGATTCATTTTTTAGTTTCATTTTAGATGGATGATTTAAACTGATGGGAAATAGCTATTACCGTGCCAGAAAACCTGTCAATATGTGTAAATGTATTTTTTCATTGCATTAGACCACATCATACATCTACATGTATATATAAAAGTTCTGCTGATTAGTAGTTCTGATGATTAGTAATGTTTCCTTTACCGGAGGAAGTTGTTGCCTGCAAGTGATTTAGGTCAATAAATGGGAATGGGAAAATTAAATTGCATATGTTTACCTTGTTTTTTTTTATTGGTGTGAAATTCTAAATGTTGCATAAGAAAACAAAACAAGTTATTGGATACTTACATACTGGCACAGGTTTACACATACGTGCTAGCTCCTTTATGTAGTCACTTGTACAGACGTGGATTTTATATTTGTTTGAAACTATAATTTTGTCGTAAAGATGAAACTGAAATTGATGACAATGAAAGATATAACCGAGTGTTTTTTTGGTTTGCTTCACTGAGCACTGGCCTTTCCCCCCTATAGGGAAATGGAATAGTCTTCAAATAATTAAATCGCATGACTGATTGTGAATTCAAGTGAACACCTTCATGTTGTAGAGAGAAATTCGTATTCAGGTGGAACCTTCTTACTGTAGTAAGGGTGTTAATTAGACATTCTGAGAAAGACAGACGGACAACGAGAGCTATTTGGAGCTTCTTTATATCCTCTAAGATTGCATGTGACCCAGTTAAGTTGTGTTGGCTATATAGTATAATGCCACTAGACCTATGAGTGGACCTTTTATGTCAGTACATGTGTAGAGGAGAGGAGATTGTAAGACCATCCCGTCGTTGCCGCCAATTATTTTAAATAATCTATTCACATTTGCGATCGGTACCTTTAATAAGATCTAATGTGGACAGATTAACCAATGGAATCTGCGATAATATAGGCTGTTGTCAGAAGAAACGATGATTTTCGTCAGTAAGGTGTTAACGTAGGTGTCTGTTAAGGATGGCCTCCACAATAGGCGAGAGAACTCAGTTCTCAAGATCGTCTATCAGGAAATCGAAAAGAAAACCCGGGACAGGATCTGGAGCAAGTAAGTTAGAATTTAATCGTGTATTTTTGTTGCAAGTTGGACTTAATAATATTTTATTGTGATGAATTCGGGGTTAGCCTTCTCTAAACATCCCGGTTGACTTTTCACATCTGTGTACATGTACGTGCCTTTGTGCGAAGATTCTCATTCGACCGCAGTTGAACTTGTAAAATCATTTAAATAAGGTTATGATGTACATACATGCACTCAGTTTGACCTTTGTTAAAGATGTGATCTACGCTGACTTTTGCGAAAGATCTTGTTTCATTTCTATCCTATTACTCGAGGACGTTTAATGCCGATCACAAAACATGTACATTATCTACTGGTTCATATCTCGTTCACACCTGTCGTAAAAATACATAATACTCAATGGGTGATAATTGTATATAAACATAAAGTTTTCAGATCGCTACTCGACTGGGGGTTATTTTTAATTGGATTTTTATTGTTTACTCTTAAATACGAGGGTGCATTACTCTAGTCGTGCACTAGTGTGTGTGGTTTGTTTTTTTGTTTTTTTGTTGTTTTTTTTTTTTTTTTTTTTGGGGGGGGGGGACTCGATCAATTCACCAATGAAAATCTGGGATAGACTTTGAGACCAGCTACAGTATAGCAGATGAAAGACCATTCGGACGACTTTGTTAATTTTTTTCATTAATCAGGGAAAAAGGTTTTGATGTATGTGGCATAGTGAATTGGCACACCATAGGCAATGTATTTATAGATCTCTCAACATTTTTGTAAGCCATAGTTGATTTTCATAATGTCCTGTGAATTTAACTATAAATATGAATAGCACAATCAAACAATGTTTGTTATTTTAAATGAGGTTTATAGAGTGCATTTCTATCAGGGATTGATAGTGGCATTTACACACCATATAATGTTACCATGTCCTTCCCTTACTGCCAGTAAGTTGCAAGTTCATTTCAGCTCAGTAACTTTTGAATGGCTTAATGGATCAAAAAGTAATTTGGTACAGGACTTTATATTAAGAAGACCTATATCAAATTTGATTTTCACTGCTTTCAGGCTAAAGTTAATGGAGTTATGGCCCCGGTTTGACTTGGAATTTTGAAATAAAATTTGGTAAAAGGCATACAATAAGCTTGGCTACATCTGGTTCAGTTTTCACTGTTTTGCTGTATAATTTCTTTGAGTTACATCCCCCTGTTTGACTTGGCATTTCATTTTTGTTTCCACTCAAGAACTTATGAAGGACTTGGATTGAAATAAATTTTAGTAGGAGGCTTTACATAAAGAAGGCCTAAAACAAGTTTGATTTTCACCTCTTTCCGGCAACATTGTCTGGTGTTATGGCTCATTTTTTACTTAGAAATTCCACTTAATGACTTTTGAAATACTTCATGAATTGAAACCAAATTTTATGTTAGGCTTTATATTATAGATGCCTGGGTCAAGTCACTGTTTGATTTTTAAGCTGTCAGCATTTTATGGAGTTGTAGCCCCTGTTTGACTTAGCGTTTTTCCCTTTAATTGCATCATATTTTTGTGTTGACACATTTCTAGTTTATATCAAAAGTTCAGTCCATTAAACATGAATGAAAGATCCATTTATGAACTCTCAAACAATTATACAATATACTGGTACCATGCATACTCACATTGCTATTCAAGATACTTAACAATGATGTTAATCACTACCCACACTCAGACATGTACATAAGCTTGCTAAAAGCATAGGTAAGTACAAAAATCTTGAACAAAAATTATTATACTACCAATACCTCAAGATCTTCAGCTCCTCAGGAATGAAATGGAGAGCAAGACGTTTACTCTCTAGTATTAATTTTAGGTCACTTAGACTTGACAGAGTGTATGCATACCAAGGAAATCTTTTGATTGACAAACATTAGAAAAGAGGAGTATGATTTTAACAATTTTCAAATTTACATTGGTTATGTGGATTTAGCTTGCAACCCTAATAGAAATCCATTTCATCTGTGTCACACAGGTACATTTTGTAGGTATGTAAATCATTGCTCTGCCCTGTTCTTGTTGTCATGGTTTATTTGATTATTGATTTATCTAAGTGAATGCAGACGTGGAATGATCTGTTTTTATTTCAGTTTTATGTCAATATATCATATATAAAATTGTTCTGTCTACCTGGACAAAGGTATAGGTGTGCCTGGCATGTCAGTTAATGATATCACAGCTTTCCCTGTCATGTATAGCAGATGGTAGTATTCATTTGAGTGATGAGAAAGCATTATTCCACTTTAACCTTCATTTTGTTACTGTATTCAGTCTCAAGGAGAGCGGGGGTGGGGAAAAATTTTGAAATGCAGTGTATATAGATTCTTGTGGATATTTTATTTTTCTCACATTACTCCCCCAATTTTGTTCTGCATCCCTATATAGAGGACTTGTATAACATTTTGAACATCTCATGATGAGTGATCTTGATTTTTCACAACAGAAAGTATCTCTCCAGGTTCAAGAAACACAGTAGCAAGTTTGCTACTTGATTAAAAAGTAGATAGCAAAATTCTGCTACTTATGTTTAATTCTGACCCTGTATACCTCATTTATTTATTACCTAGCCTGTTTTTAACATAAATACCAAGATATACATCCCAACATAATATTTTCTTATGTATAGCAGCTTTAATTCTAAACTGCAGGTTCTTATTCTGACTGATAAATGTTCAGTATAGAAAATGCACATATAGGTTTCTACTGCAGTACCGAAACTTTGTTATTTGTGCATATTTGTCTGAATATCATTTTTACTTTGTGTTCTCTTTTCTTATATACATGAATGTATTTTGAGGTAGGAATATTATCCCCCCCCCCCCCGAATTATATTTGTTGTTTTAATCTTGAGGCCTGATGCTGAAAATCTTACCCAAAACAGAAGATGAACTGGCTGGTCAGTAACAGTCTTAGAGCTTTTACCCCAGCAGATTTGTTTCAGAATGGTCAGGAATATCTATCACAAAATGTGTGAAATTGAATTTCTGAAAAAATTAAACAATACATGTATCTAGATGTGAACTTTAATAATACAGTCAGGGACTGAAAATTTGTTAAGTCCAAGATCTTGGACCTAAAAGTTTAACCTTGGGACCCAGCTGTTATTCCATTCTAAAAGTCTGATCACAACATAACAGCTATGATGAAATATGTAGATGTATGCAGAGATGAGCAATGAAAAAGTGATATATAAAAAGAAATTGCATATATATATATATATATATATATATATATATATATATATATATATATATATATATACATACACCTCTCCCTCAATAACTCGTGCACAAAGGGGTCTAGATACACAGACAGCAGTATAAGCAAGGACGCACATTATATTGAGGGACCTCTGAAAATTTAAGAAGGGGTATTGTCCCTGCTGGAGGGGGGTGATCTTAAATGGTTTAATACTCATTGTTTTTAACCATGTTGGGAATAATTGTCAATAAAATGCTTTTTCTAATGAAGTTGTTTGCTTTTCTGTATAAATTACCTTTATTTTCAAGATAACCAACCTTTGAAAGATTGTTAAAACTTTACTCCAAGAGGTTTGACATACATCATATGTGTACCTACGAAAACATTATATATTACATCACTGTTTTTTGCATGTGAATGTGTATATATTTATTTGAGTGTTATTGTTGATTCACATCAAAACAAGATTTTCTCTTTTCAAAAACTAGTGACATTTAATTTGTGAAATAACAGTTGTCAACGTCAAAACTCAAGTTTAAAAGTATTGTTCTATTAGTAAAATATTGATGTCACAATTTCATTGCAAGTAATAGTGAAATTTCTGCTCATCCTTGAGCAAACTTCCAAGTGCCAATTTGGGAATTTTAAGTTCACGACAAACTTTGGAAATTGCTTCTCCATGATGAACTGTATTTGTAAATCAAAGCTTTTCATGCACCAATTACTCCTTTCGCTTGCTTCTGTTGCTATCATTGATCACATTTGCGATTAGTTGGATAAACCACTGATTAATGTTAGATACTTTAATTATGTTGCCTACATAATAATATTTATAACTGTGTACAACTGGTAAATTGAAATGAGATGACCTGACACACTATCGTGATCTCTTGGTCAGGTAGGATTTGCATGCCTTTTGACTTTTTTCTCTTCTCATTATTCCACCTCCTTTATTTGACCTGATACAAAAGTTGTAATTAACATGATAATACAAAGCAGGTCTACTTTTAATTGATTGTAACCATACAACAAACACTTTCACAAATTGGAGATCAAAACACAGTGGGCACTTAATTTGGTTCTCAGAAACGCTCAAAGACATAGCTGTGATGGTAGATTGACACTTTTCGTGTTTGAATACAAGAGCGTATATAGCATATATGATGATTACACTGAAACTGAACTAAAGGACAGAAGTAAAACACGAATATCACTAGATAAACCTTGTTTAATTGGTATTTATTTTTTAAAGTGCTGCCACCAGTAGGCATTACTGACATTTTCATGGATCTAAATATCATTGAATATTGTTATTTACAGTGTATTGAGAATTTTATGTTCAGAAAACTAAAATATATGACTTCTTATTAAAAGTTGCAAATTTCATGATGTTGACTCAGATTTCCGGGCACTAACTCTCTTTTTGACGATAAAACGAGTGATATATCAAAGGTTCATTTACTAGTTTTGATCGCTCTCTTCTTCATGTTCAGCAAATAGCTGTTAAATTCTTTTGGTATTTTCTAGAAAGAAAATGGGATCCATGCCTGACCTGTGTTATAAGCGGGTTTGCAAGTTATCTGGGTGTGAGTTCTAATGAGGGAGAGATGTGTATAATCGTACATATTGTTTTACATGCTTGGCGTGACTACAGATCAATATTGGGACCCAGGTATCCTATGATTGGAGCCATCCTAAATTGGAATAAAAAGTCGGGGACCCAGTGATCATGCAAAAATGTCATCCCCTGCACAGTATATTTTTTATATGTTTGTCATATGGTGGAGCGTATTATGTTATAAATGTTGTTCAACCATCCGTCTGTTGCCAATTTCATTTCCACACAATAATGCAAGTTGTTCACCATCTACATCTACCAAACTTTGTGGGATGGCTTGTATATGGGACAAGGAAGAACCCTATTCAAAAGCTCCAAGGTCATTGTCACTATGACTTAAGGAAGAAAAATTGTTTCAGCACACTAACTGAATTCTCCAACATCTACAATTACCAAACTGCTTGCACATGGGGTAAAGAAGAAACCTATTAATTTTGGGGTCAAAAGGTGAAAGGTCAAGGCCACTGACTGAAAGAAGGAAAATTATTTCCATGAAATACCTCAAGTTCTCCACCATCTACTGTTACCGATCTTTGTGGATAGCTTGCACTTGGGGTAAGGAAGAACCTTATCGATTTCATTCACAAAAGGTCAAAGGTCAATGTAAATCCATCTGACACAATGTTGTTTGTGCACCTAGTCCTGCAGTTTTTTATGGCTTGCCATGAAACTTGGTAAATATTATGGTCATCTAACAGTTTTGTTGGAGTTGTTGCCCTTTTTGTTTGTAGCATAGTGCAGTGTATAACAATCTCGTTAGAATAACTAGTCATGAAGTTTTTAATGGATTGCAATGAAACTTGGTAAATATTACGGTTATTGCCTGAAAATGCACATATTGACAAATCACTCTGCTCTTACAATTTATGTTATTGTCCTTTTTGCCTTGTAGCTGAATGCATTGTATGACACAAAATCATGGCGCAACTAGCAACTCAGCTTTTGATGGATTTCCACGAAACTTATTAATTATTATGGTAATCACAAGGATGCCTGACTGACATGAATATAAAGGGTGGACAACGTGACTGTTCAGAATGTTGACATTATGATTACCATATGTGAGTGGGAGTTTGAATTTCAGGTGATTTAGCAGTTTGAAGTTTTTCCCTTATAAACTAATTCTACACTGCATAGTTTACATTTCACCTTGTTTCTTTCTTTTACAAAAATGCAGTTAAACTCAGTAGGTCAACAAATGAACACTCAAATACCGATTTTCAATTCAAATATTCGCAAAAAAGTACTCAGATTCAACTATTCAGTAGTTCATTTCAGCTGTGATTTGGACAAAATTTGGTTAGTTGAAACCATTTGTATTATTACGAAGATATTTTCAATTAACAAACTAGAATTCTGTGTTTGTGAAACATGTATTCCATGTTTTGACCTCCACCTCTAAGTTTGAGCCTCTTGGTTTAGGTCCTCAAAATGATTTTTCTAGGATAATTGAGAATGGGTCATGTATATTTGGCACCTGAGAACCCCTTAAAAATCCATGCTTTGTATGAACTTGAACATGCCAATAATAATAATAATAATATTAATAACAATTCCCTTGGTAAAAAGTAACAAAGAAACATTGAAATATCTAAACTTTACTCATAAAGTGCTGTATAGGTTTGTAGCACATGATCCCTCAGTGCTGAATTGTTTGAGAAAAGAAATTAAAATTGCACTCTGCTTTTTAATTGCTTGTAATCTAATTACTATACATAATAGATAAACAAATCCTATATGAAAAATTATTATTGATGTCTGAACTTTATTATAAGCATCAAGTCACACATGTAACTTTATGATATTTGAATTTACAGGTGCAAATACAGGTAAATATAAAAATTACCTTTGTATTTCATCTGTATTTTTGTATCTTTTTTAATGAAAAAGTTCAAATATGTCTATAAAAAAAAATACTCCATTCTTTCGTGGCTCAACCATACATATGTATGTCTGTTACAACTTTATATCTAAGTTGTGAAAATCAGAGGTGTAGAATAGGTAACAGTTAACGAGCATTCAGTCAAGGAACACCATAAGTAAGTTTACACCCCTAAAGTCTGTAATAAATGTTCACAAAGCTTTGCAGTTTTCTTGTTATTTATTCTAGTACATGTCTGTCATCTAATGTTCACTTATGAGCTTATAAAGAGAGGCACCTGTCAAGTTCATTACCTGTTCAGGTGTTCCTTGCTTAGAATATTAAGAAATATATCCCAACTCATGTTTTTTTGGCTGAAGTATGAGGTTGATATCAGCTGTCAAGTAAAAATTCGAAATCATATTTATGCGCCAAACCCATGGCCATAACCAATGCAAAAAAAAAAAGAAAAGATAGTTGAAATTCATCTGGTGCGATAGGCTACCATTTTTCTCATGCGGCTGTTGTCAATCGAGTCTGCCACATTTATTCTCTGCTGTGCATTAAAATTCATTTGATCTATGATCAGATGCAAGAAATCCTAATAAAAAAAATAGCCTTAAATAGTCTATAGAATTGATATTCATTTATACATTTAATTTTGAAATACCGCTGAACAGAATGTTGACCGGCATGCCATCAGTTTTTGTCCATCCAGTATGTACATCGGACTCATATTCAGCATTATTTTCGGGCACAAAATCACTCACTGGCATTTCCAGTAACACTTTCCCAGCTCTAATAATCTCATACACATCAAAACTTTCAAAATCACTGTCATCATTGGTATCATAAGCCAGTATTTGATGAATCAAATCATCATCTCGAGATGAACCATGTTCGGAGTCAGCCATTTTGAGTTTTCTAGGTAGTGCCTATCATAAAAATGCATTTGTAAAACTTCTTTGATGAATACAAGGTTAAAACTATGAGAAAATGCTTTTTCCAGGGTCCAATGTACAAATCAAATTTAGTTTAACAACCATTCATGTCAAAGCCAAAGTATCAGGTTGTGTAAACAGTTGCTTACCTGAAAAACGACTTAAGTTGCGACAAGCAGTACAAGACCTCTAGCAGCGGCACGACCTAAGTTGCGTGACTAGTACTTTAATAGTTAAAATAAGTTTTAAAAATATCAACATCGTCAGGGTTCTCTGGGATGCCAAAATCTGCGTAAATACACTCATACTTTTAATTTCTGGATGCATGAAAATTCCAACAACCGAGTCCTTTCATGTTCAGTCAATCTTGATCACGAGTTGTGATCGTTGCTAATAATGAAGTGATGAGGTCACATGCTTGACTTTTGGCTAAATAAAAAATCAAAAAGTTGTTTGTAGCAAATTATCACAGTTATATAAATTATGCAGTATGGAGGGGAAGAGGGGAAACTGAGACATGATAAGATAGGATTGTGGATGCTTCTTGATACAATATACAAATGAAACCAGTGATGAAACCCCCCCAAAAAAACAAAAGTGTGTTTCCTATTGCACTGGTTTTAAAATTAGGGTGGGCAGGTAGGTATTTTTTAAATATTTTATATAATTCAATATTTCAGGCGTTTCAAAGTACTGGAAAAAAACTGGCTCAATTCGATGCACAAATGAATTTTGACAATGTGATTTTTTTTTATAAAAAAAAATTGGGGGGTGGGCGAAAAGTGCTAGGGTCGGCAGTGAGAAACAGGGATGGTCGGTCGACCAGAAATGCACACATTTTTTTCTTTTTGCCTGATCAACATGTCGAAGATTTTGCTTATGGTTGTCCTAAATACAACTGATAAAAAGCACATGATAACATAAAATACAACATAAATCCAACACATATATTGTGATATATATATATATTAAACATTTATTTCAAGTGAGTCTACTTCCTACAATTTTTTCATAAGTGAATCTCTTAATTTATTTATAATTTATAACATTTTTAGCACATACATTATACAGTATTCTAAAGTAAGCCTACAGTATCTTCTGGGCATGGCTTTGTCCACACCACACTATGTCATCTTCTCAAGTTGGTTATTTTTATTGTTGGCTTTAGTTTATGTATTATTATAAAACCTCAAGTTTTTTTTTTTTTCCTTATTCTTTCACCTGGCAGCTTACATTTTCATGTGCTTCTTTTATAAAGATTTTTTTTAAATTGGTGAAGTAATTAAGAGACATCTCCATTTCATTCAGAGATTAGTGATTATGTCAAAATGGTTCATTATCAATATCGATGAACCTGATGATTCTGCATGATAAATCTTTTTTTTAGCTCTGTTGGTTATAGACCTGATGAACTTATGGAATAGTCTTTTCTATGTCATAGTTGTCCATCCATATATTAACAAACTACGTGGAGGATAGCCATGAAACTTTACACACACATTCATCCCATGGTCCAGATGGTTCTAAATGAAAATGGTGCCACTTGGACATCCAATATGGCCCCTACAGTGGCCATCTTGAAAATCTTATTATTGCTACTCATTCTGAATGCATGGTCATATCAACATGGGGTTTTCACTAAAAGACATGTCTAGTTGGTCCTAAATGAAAATGGTGCTGATCTAACATCCAGTATAGCTGCCACAGCAGCCATCTTGAAAATCTTGTTATTACTACTACTCCTGAACAAAAAGTCATGTTGATATGTGGTTTTCACCAGAAGACTTTTTATGATGTCTAGTTGATGCTACATGAAATTGCTGCCACTTAGGCATCCCATATGGCCACCACAATGGCCATCTTGAAAATCTTATAATTTCTCCTGAATGAATGATCATATCAGCATGGGGTTTTCTCTACAAGAACTCTTTTGGTGTCTAGTTTGTTGTAAAGGAAAATGGTGCAATATGAATTCGAATATGGCTGGTGATATCGACATTGTACTTTCACCAGAAGACTTCTTACCTATTATGTTTTGTTGGTCCTAAATGGAAATGGTATGCATCTGATATCCAATATGTCCCTTAAGATATCTAGTTGATCATAAATGAAATTGCCAATCATACATCCAATATGGCTGCCACGACAGCTGTCCAGAAAATCTTGCTGTCGCTACTCCCTCTGAATGGATGGTCATATTGACATGGGACTTTCACCAAAAGACTTTAAATGATGTCTACTTTGTCTTAAATTAAAATGGCACCAAGCTGACATCCAATATGTGCACAACAGCAGATAATTTAAAAATCTTGTTACTGCTGAGGAATATCAGAGACTATTTCAACACAGCAGTTAAAAGGAAGAAATGGTCTTCTCTTGAAAACCTGGAATTTTTTTTGCCCAGTAGAGCATCAGTCCCTTTAAAGGACTTTTGTTCCATATTAATAGGGTAAAATCCATAAGATCATCAGAAAAAAAGCCCCCATAGATATGAATTATCAATATTAATTTGTTATGATATATATGTTCAAACAAATTTCGCATTACTTCATCAAGGAAAGATAGCCCAACTTGGGTTAAAAAAATGTGACCATATATTTTAATTTTTTTTATATTTTTGGCCTTTACATTTTACTGTTTTTACACATTTGTATACATTTTACATTATATTATCATCTTGACCTTTTATCTTTTATCTTGTAGAACCTAGATTTACATTTATTTGGAAGGTTGTATCTTCCTAAAGTTTTTGTGCAAGTCTTCATTTTTACATTTTGACGGCTGTACTTTTGATTGGTACCATGTAGCCATTTTTGTGCCATTAAACTTACATACATACATACATACATACATACATACATACATACATACATACATACATACATACATACATACATACATACATACATACATACATACATACACACACATGCATGTAGCAGGATAAGTTGGAAAAGTAGCAGAAGAAAGGTGGGAACAATACCTTCATGATAACTGTATACAAGTGGAAGCATTTGCAATGTGTGCAGCTGCCACCGAAATGGCAGAAATTAGATGATGACAATATAGAGCACAATTGCAAATATGATCAAGAGAAGAGACTAAGAAAGTACCAGAAATGCTGGGAAAGTGAACACAAATGTCTGAAATATGACCCAGGAGAGATTGTGATGTTTTGTACTTTCTGCACCGAGTATTCACAGAAAAACAAAAGTGTGTGGGATACTTCATTTGTGAGTCTTGTTCGTGAAATACAGTTGTTACTGTTTTGAGTTGATGTTAATGAATAATAAATGTTGAATTAGAAATTGAACTGGTTTCTGTTTGACTGCATCAGGACCAGTGAAATTTAGGCAGGATCATTAAAAAAATAATTATTTTGGTGATGCTGTGGGTAAGGAAAAAAATCCTGATTTTGATCCCTGAAGGAAGAAGCCTTTTTATTTTGGGGTCAAAAGGTCAAAGATCAGGATCACTGTGACTGGTTTCTGCACTGTATCATTAGTTCTATATCACAGACCTGGACTAAACTTTGTGGATATCTTGTGCATGGAATAAGGAAAAAGCTTATTAATTTGGGAGGTCAAAGGTAAAGGTCACTGGCTGAATAATACAAAATGGTTTTTGCACAAAAATGTCATTTGTTGACCATGTACCATCACCAAAGTTTGTGGATAATTTACATTTTGGGTAAGAAAGACATGTATTGATTTGGGGACCAAAACGTCAAAAGTCAAGGTCATTGTGACACAAAATGGGTAGCACAATAACTATTGTTCACGAGTAATATCCTTGACCAAACTTTGTGAATGGCTTGCAGTTAGAGTGGAAGAGAAATCCTTAGATTTTGGGGTCTAAAGGTCAAAGTCATAGTAAGTCTAATAAGAGAGTCATCATTTCTGCACAGTAAGGTTAGTTCAAGACTTCATAACTTTAGCAAAGATCAAATCATTGATACCCATTGAGTCAGCTATGACTTACTGGTGCCTACATAGTGGACTGTTAAATACATGATGGGTGAATACTGCACCATGCACAGTACACTTGTTTATTTTTATGGACTTTGACTTTTTTTTAAAAAACAAAAACCTTGAAGTAGGCAAATAAAAATGTGATATGCATATTTGATTTTATGTGTAGATAACTGGATTATATTTTCATGCTATTATAGAAATTTTTCAGTTTTTTGTACACATTCTTTAACTGCTTATACTTACTTTGATGAAAACATATTATTATCACAATTAAGCAGAAACAACTTGAGGTATACGTGTTTGGATGCATATCTAAATGGCCTGATTATATTTTCATGCCATTATAGCAATTTTTCTAACTTTTCTAATATCTTGAAAAGTTTTTTTTTTTTTTCTTTTAGGTCTACGGTGTTTATGTAAATACAAATCTAGTTTGAATTCTTTTATAGTGTATGACATGGGTATTAATGATATAAATTTTGCAGATAGAAATGCTCAATGCAGTTGAAAAGCCTTAGACATTAAAGGCTGGTGTTGGATTGTTGCATGTATCATTTAAATGCACTGTATATCAATCTTCTGAAGTAATGAGGTGGAGATTGGATAGCCTTCAGCAAAATCATAGGCGTGGACAAGTTTGCTTTAAAGCCTACATGTAAATATGAAGCACATGAAAAGTCTTTGATCATGATACACATCAATTCATCTCAGTTAACTTGTAACAAAATCATATTGTTGATTTTACAATCATGATTGGATTCTGTTTAACAGGATCAGCTACTGTTTGCTCAGTCATTCATCAAGCTGTGCAATAAATTATCTGCATACTGGTATACAGGGTGTCGGTAGAAGCTGGTAGCCTTGGACTTTTTGACAATCTCCGCCTACAGTTCCAGAATTTCAAAAAAGTTTTTTGTAAAAGCTTATCTGTCTGAGTCTAGAAGCCCCGTTCTTTTTCAATTTTGCATCATTTAAAGCGCTTGCCTGACACTATTCAATCTACATCAAAGAGAACCATAAATGTTTAGTCTCTTTTCCTTTAATGCCCCAATCAATCACATTTAGCAGTAGTGATCATGTGCTGATAATAAAGTGAGGAAGGCACACGTGTGACTGTTGGATAAATAAAAAATCAAAAAGTGGTTTGTAACATATTATAACAGTTACATGTATATAAATTATGCATTATGTATGGGATAGCACGAAAGAGAGGTTTATTAAGATGGGCTAGTGGATGCATTCGCTTATTGATCCAATATATGAAAATGATGATAGATGTATCAAACATTTTGCTTACAGCTTGATCTAAATACAGCAGATATAAGCACATGATGAACATTGAATACAACAGACATATTGTTTCAAATTAAATATTTATTCCAAGTGAGTCGTCATCACAAGCAATGGGTGATAATCTGCTACTCTTTTATCATCCATGGCGGCCTGTGCAGGGATTTCTTCATTCTTCATGAATATGCATAAACCAGCTTAACCAATCACTGCAAGCACAAGTAAATTTTTCTCACAATTGTGAACCAACATGACCTTTCATGCTGTTTGAATGAGCCAATCAAAGTTTCTCTTCCAAGCACAGCCATTTATTGATTGATAAAACGTGCACTTTCGTTGATGTGTAGAAAATTGTTACATTGTGTTGTTGATGATGTTTTTTTGTATGTTTATGCATACTCATGAAAAATGAGGAAATCTTGGTGCAGGCAGCCACAGGTGATAAAGGAGTGTATCAGATTATCGCCTGTGGCTTGCGACACTGCAAGTGTGTCTACTTCCTTGAATTCTTTTAGAAACAAATCTGTAAATTATTTTTAATTTGTAACATCATAGCACATGTCTAGTATTGTGAAGCAGGCCTATAGTATCTTCTGACCAGAGTTTTGCCCACACGACCATATATCATCTTCTTAAGGAAAAAAGTATGTGTGGTACTTGTAACCCAACCTGTCATATTTTAATGGCCCCAACCCTGTAACTTTTTATCACATACACAGACCAAAAAAATGTCAGTACCAACTGCGCCCAAATTTTCACCTCTGAACTGGTAACTTGAGATTTGGAAACTGTGACATGAACAAGCACAAGCTGGATTAAAAAAACAGTAGTAAATTTTTTTTTAGTACCAACCTTCTTACTCTGTTATTTTTACACGTTGGCAGAAACACACATGCTTGTTTTTTGGCCTAAGATGATTTATTTTATTGTTGATGTTATTTTTATTTTTATTTTTTTTATTGTAAAACCTCAGGTTTATTTTGTTATTATTTTACCACCTGGCAACTTGCATTTTCCCATGCTTGTTTTTTTTTAACACTTTTTTTGAGAGATATTCATTTCATTCAAAGAACTATGAACATATTGCGATGATTTGACATCAATATCAGTGACCCTTATGATTGTACATTATAATCTTTTACTTTATTTCTTATTGTAATACATGAGAACAATAATTTCAAATGTTTGGACAGTGTTGATGTTTGTGAAGTGATAATACTTGATTTCTTATTGAAATCCATGGGTATAATTGAAATGTTTGGACAGTGTTGAGGTGTGAGAAGTGATAATAACTTGTTGCAAGCTATGGCATAATCAGTAGGTTGTCTATGGTCTTTGGTTGGTTGGTTGATTGATTTTTAATGGCACTTTCAACACATTACTGGCTATATCATGCAGAAGATATGGAAGCTAAGTGCCTTTCCCAAGGGCACACTGAGGCAGCTGACCAGGGTTGGCCTGGATGGGTATCAAACTAGCAGCCCTTGGATTATGAATTTGAGGCTCTTTCAACTGATCTTTCTTGGCTCCCAGGTGTGTTCAGGAATGTAGAGGTGGAAATAAATTTTCAGCCTGGAAAAGTATTTGGTAGCAAATTGCATACATTGCTAAAATTGGCAACTCAATAAGGAAATGTTTTTCTTATTGAAAGTAATTGAGATTAAAACAAAAAATCTTTTAAAAAGAGGCTTGTCTGATTGGCCTCTGAGGGGCTCCTATAAATTCCTAATGTTGATAATTAGGAATTTAAGTCTACTGTATATTCTAGAAGGAGAGAGAATTTAAATGTTTATGCTGGATGTTGTCAAGAAATCTTTGATTTTGAAAGTATTTCTCGCACAAATAATTATTTAGTTTTTAATAAGTATTTAAATGCAGAAGAGAAGAGTTCTCAGATATATAAATTTATCCACAGATTTTGCAATAAAACATATTTTATAAAATGGAATATGCATGAATCTCATATTCATTAAAGATCCAGATAATTTACCTTTATTATTCCTTTCTAGTATTTTTCTGTTTATCAGGATGTGCCCAACCATTGTAAGGTAGTGTTGCTATTAAAAAAAAAAAGCAGATTTGCCAATAAACTCGACTGATATTTGGAACTTTTCCATTCCAATATAGATAAATGTCAAATATACACATTTTGTTGTTTAAATTTATGATCAAATTCACAAGGAAGGTTTTATACATGTTTACTTGTAGACAAGATGGGATATTACCTAATATATGTAATACACTATGGACTTTATTGTCAGTTCTCTTAAGCATGGTATCCAATGTAATACTTTATATACATGGATTTTTCTTCACAAATTTGATGAGAAAAGGAGCCAATATTATGAAGTAAACAAAGTTTTTAATGTGTGTTCTGTTTCTTGATCCAATAACTTCTGAGCATTTACATGTGCTCTACTTGCTTACAGCGTATGAACAGCTATTCAAGTCTTTCAGATGATTAATCCATCAGTGGCCATGAAAGTACACAAACTTGGTTTCATCCTGCTTTCTCTTGGTTGATTAATGTTTCTGATTCCAATTTCACACAGAATGACACTGGAATGAACTACATGTACAGCAAAATCGTTTGTAAAACTTAATGTACATAAATTCAGTGAAATACACATGCATAATTCTGAAAAGTAAAATAAAGTTTGCTTTGGCACAGTCTGATCAAACCAAGATTTTCTTATAAATATGTTATGTTGGAGATCTTAATTTTAATTAGATTGGCTTTGACATTGAAGTGTAATGGTCAGAGTTTCATAATCGATAATCGGTTGCACATAACTACCGGTAACTGATAATAGATTATAATCGATTACTAACAGTAAATTTTAATTTTTGTTTGTTATACAGTTATATCTTTGCTCATGAGGTTCAAAATGTTAATAAAATGTACAGGAGTAATCTCTTTTATTGATATACATGCTATTAATCTGATAAAACTGTTACTTTTTTTATTGTATAGTGTTATTTTTGTTCTACAGCTTTGTTAAATGAAAGCAACTTTCTATGACTGATTGGTTTTATGTAACTGAAAAACTGCTGCAATGCCCCAAAACCGATTCCTTCATATGTGATTTGTCTATCAATGAAAGTATAGCAGGACTTGGTTTTCTTGCTAGTCATTATTTACTAATACTACAGTCCAAGGATTTTATATTTAAACTGAAACAAAACATCAATAAAATGTTTAAATTTATAAACACTTCAGAGTTGTCTCCCTTTGTGGACAATTGATAATGGAGTTTCATAATCGATTGGCATATCGATTTGCCCAACCAACTGATTTGCAATTATAATCGATAGTCAGAACAACACTATGTAACGGGTAGGACTGGGCATGTCGGCTTGGATAACTCAAGTGGTATAGCGGCTGTCAAGAGTTAGGGAGGTCCTGGGTTTGAGCTCAAGTCTGGCTGTGAATTTTTCCCTGCTACATTTGACTCTGCGAGCAGGATTCTACATATGCACCTACAACTGGCTTGGGAGGGTGCAGTTAAGTGGAAGCTGGACCTTTGTGGACAATTGATAATGGAGTTTCATAATCGATTGGCATATCGGTTTGCCCAGCCAACTGATTTTCAATTATAATCGATAATCAGAACAACAATATGTAACGGGTAGGACTGGGCATGTTGGCTTGGATAGCTCAAGTGGTATAGTGGCCGTCAAGAGTTAGGGAGGTCCTGAGGTTCCAGTCTGGCTGTGAATTTTCCCTGCTACATTTGGCTCTGCGAGCAGGATTCCACAAATGCACCTACAACCAGCTTGGGAGTGTGCAGTTAAGTGGAAGCTGGACCTTGAGACACAGGGATGTGTCTCAAAAAGGCAGGGAGAAACTTTAATGGGAAGGACTAGGTGTGCTGGCTCGGATAGCTCAAGTGGTCATGAATTTTTCCCTGATACAGATTCCTTTACTGTGAGTTGTTTAGCATGTAGCCTAATACTGTGGCCATACATATACTGGTACCAATTGAAAATACAGTACAACCATTATATTTTCAAGGGGAAGCAGGATATCTCATTTGCACCCAACCATTTTAACAAATACAGATATATTTCTACAATATTATCTACATTTATGTATAGTCTGTTACTATGTCTCTGATGATGACTTGTTCTGCCAGCATTATTGTAGGATGGCCAGTTGCAGATATTTTAGTCACATATTATCATGATTATCCCCTAAAAACAAAATGGTTGTCCCTAATATGTTCTTGTTCAATCTGGTGAATCTGATTGTTTAAGAACCTCGCATGGTTCGAATACAAACTTTTGATGTTTGCGATCTTGGTTAGTTCAGTACTACATCATAATAACATTAATGCACTGCACAACTGTTGTGTATATGGAAACTATAATAATGAGTGCCTTAACTTTTGGTCTATGACTGTACTTAAAATTGTGTCAAATAGTAAGTCACACTTTAAGTTTGGTTAAGATGTCAACAAGGTATTTACTGACCTTTGAGTTCAAGGTCAGAGTCATTTACCATTTCTTGAGGAAATTTCCATTCGAAAGACGCATTTGGTATTGCATTCTGGGTTGTAAGATTACACATTTCCTGTTCTGAAATAGGCCATTTGCAAAGAGTATATAAGACCTTAATATATGCATTATCATCATTCCAATTTTAAATCTTATTTTAAAAACATTTCATGTTTTTATGATCAGTCTTTGGAATCATCAGATTGTTTGGAATCGTAGTTATGTTGTAGTTACATAATCCTGTAATGTCATAATCCTGTATTGCTGTATACATAATTCGACAGGAATTATTTATTGGAACATTAATTGGAATTACCTAAAGTGTTCGTTAACCTTTGGATTTAAATATATGACTTTGAATACCAGTGGACATTCTCAAAGATTATCTGGATTACATTATCGTTGGTACATGAGGACATTCCAGACTACCCATTCATTCGGAACATTCATTCACTCGGAACATTCATTCACTCGGAACATTCATTCATTCAGAACATGTTATAATTTCTATATTTGGGACTTGTGAATAGGACACTTAGGATTATTGGATTATTTGGATTTTAGTTCATGTTACTGTAAGTGTCTTTTGAATTTTCACTTTAATTATCTAGAAATAAATTGCTTGTTGATTTTACATCCATTGTTGGTTTCACTTTCTTTCTGTTACATTTTTCTTAGACCATAGCGTCGTAACAACAACATAAAAAATAATTCCGAAAAAAATTTATTATACTAATTTTGAAAATGCATAAGTTTGGTTTTATGAAGATTCAGCAGTTGTAATTAATAGTTGTGGTTAAAAAAAATCCAATCTTTGATGGTTCATGGGAAAAAAAATAACCATTGATTCAAGCAATGTGTATCTTGTAGACATATGCTTATTCACACCAGTTCTTTTTGATTTGGTTCTTTTTGATTTGGCCAAATTGTAGCAGGGAATTTTTGTAGTGTTGTTTCAACCATGGTAAATAATCATTAATCTCTACCATGCATCGATACGATTCTTGATACACAGCCTACGATACAATACATTATCGATACACATATCAACTTGATGGTCTTTTCATCTTTAGAATGTCTGTCAATGGTAGGGTGGTGCCATTTTTTATGAATTGACATATTGGGTGTATTTCCAGTATGCAGATTACAAACAAACATAGACTTATCATCTGTTCATATGCCATTATCATCCTTGACAAGATTTTTAAAACAAATACTTCTAAACAGACTAGCTGTTAGTGATTTTTTATTCACCCTTTTAGGCCATTTCAGGCTGCTCCATTCGATCATGTGCATGACTTATCCTGGTCACCACGCCCTTTGTATTACATTAAATGAATGTCTTCACTTAAATTTTGAAGAGATTATGGTGTTATCTTCAAAACAAGAAACAGTGCAATTTCCTTGTGCAAGGAAATTCTTATCTATAACAAGTCTGAGTGTGGGAGCGGAGATGACTAATAGCCATGTCCTTCACATTTGTTTCTGTCAGTGAAAAAGGATATTATTGACAACACCCACTCCCCTTCTACAAATTGACGAGGTGGCTATAACTCGTGCGGTTTGGAATCTGCCCCCTTGCCGATTCTGTGCTGTTTTTTTTATAATTTTTTTATTTTTTATTCCATCGGCAGGTTCGGTCGCTGATTACATATATCAATGTAAAAGGAGATATTCCAAACTTATTCCCCATGTACAATTTAAGCACTTTACACATATCATTTAATAGTCACTTTTGTGTGAAGTTTCTATGTTGCTTTGTATCTGTTTGGACAGAGTTTGGATGCCAATATTTCCGGTATGTCACGCAGTGAACTCACTACAGTTAGTTATGATTGGTGGTTATTGTTTGACCCTGGACTTGAACAAATAATAACCACTAATCAGAATTGCATGTAACACTGCGTGACACACCAGCTGTGTAGCCTTCAATTCGATCCAAGTAGACAAGATGTGATGCAACAGATAAATTTCGCATAAAAGTGGTTTTTAATGATCAGTAAAGTACTTAAATCATACATAGGGAAGAAATCTGCAATGTTTTCTTTCCGTTGATATATGTTATCAGTGGCTGAAGATTCAGAGGAGATAAACTAATTTGCATGGAATTGGGGCGGAAGAAGGGGGCAGATTTGGAACCACGTGAGTTAGTTACCTTGTGTTAATTTGTAGAAGGCGAGTGGGTGTTGTCAATTGCTTTTATTTTTTACTGACAGAAATGAGTGCATGTACTTGCTATGGCTGTCTCAGATGAATTCTCAATTTAAAGAATGAAAAGGCAAATGACTAATAATTATTACGACTTCGGAAGACTAAAGTAACTTGCATAGAGTAAGTATCGTTTTGTATCAATTCTTCCCCTCTTGTATCGATAATTGTATCGATATAGAAAAAGTATTGATACATCGATATATTGATTAATCGTTTCACCCCTACTTTCAAGTTCATCAAGTTCATCAAGTAAACAGAATCAGGACCTTATACATGGAGGTGCATTTTTTTACTTGCACTATCAATATGGTTTCCAAAACAACAGAAAGCATTGTACAAGTTGCTTTCTGTAAGTTTTTATAAACTTTATATATTTATGTCAGAATGAACGGAACTTGTTTAATTTATATTCAAAACATCAGCACATCATCATCATTAATATTTATCTATTGTATAATTATGGATCAGTTACAGTTATATGGACTTGACAGCTTTAATTATCAAATTACGCAATTTTGAGGTTGATAACTTATGGACTGGCTTCTTTATTTTTGCTGAAGCCTGTAAGAGAACATTGGGATTTAAGGGTATGTTACAAATTTGACTTCAATTTAATCTCTGACAAGTAATTAATGGTTGCTTCAGGGAAAAAGCTTTTTCCATCAGAGTTCAGTCCTTTCCAGAAGGAAGTAGTTTTCGTGCGTAAAATGATGCGTCAGGTGTAAACAATGTAATTTGATGTTAATTGTGGCTGGGGCGAGGGGATCTTTTTCCTCGATACTCCCATTATTTGTCAACAACAGCCCATAGGTCAGTGACTGAAGATGTTATGTCAACACCTGTTCATAGGCCAGTGACTGACAATGTATTGTGTACCTTGTTAAATAATGATACATGTAAACATAAAGAAAGGTGGAACATGTTGTTGTGAAAAACTAATTGTAGAAGCTTGTTATTGCTATCTGTTTATTTTTGTATGTTCCACAGGATTTATCTGCCCTCAGGGTAGCATAAGCATGAATTTTTTTATTAGTGTCAAATTGACCTTGTGACAATTACAGTTTTCATTATACTTATTTTAAGAGCTCTTCTATGATGACATCTAGCAAACATTTTTCCCAAAAAGAATTGATATTATAGAGTAAAATTTTCAAATCCCTAACACTACCTTACATTATTGGATGCCTATTGTGCAATACCTTACATTATTGGATGCTTATTGTTGCACTGGCCTGTCAACCTATGTGCCATACTGTTCATGGATTTCTTGTGATTGCACCTGGACTAAAAGTTGGTGGCACATCTACATCCATATAGCCATATTGACTTAGCATTTTCACCAGAATACTTGTTATGATGTCTAGTTGGTCCTAAATGAAAATGGTGCTGATCTTGTGTCTAATATGACCACCACTATGTCAATCTTGAAAATATTATTATTGCTACTCATCCTGAATGGATGGTCATATCAACATGGGGTTTTCAATACAAAACTTCTTATGATGTCTAGTTGGTCCTAAATGAAAATGATGCCAATCTGATATCCAATATGGCCACCACAGCAGCCATCTTTAAATTTTTTATTGTTAATCCTTCTGAACAAAAAGTCCTATTGACATGGAGTTTTCACCAGAAGACTGCTTATGATTTCTAGTTGACCCTTCATGAAATGGTGCCACTCGCACATCCAGTATGGCTGCCACAGTGGCTATCTTGAGAATCTTGTTATTGCTACACCTCCTGAATGGATGGTTGTATCAACATGGGGATTTTACTAAAACTTCTTATGATGTCTAGTTAGTCCTAAATAAAAATGGTGCTGCTCAGACATCCAATATGGCCACTACAATGGCCATCTTGAAAATCTTGTTATCACTACTTCTCCTGAAAGAATGGTCATATCAGTGTGGGGTTTTCACTGAAAGACTTCTTATGATGTCTAGTTGGTTGCAAATGAAAAGGTTGCCAATATGATCTCCAATATGGCTGCCATATCAGCCATCTTGAATATCAGGTTATGGTTACTTCTCCTAGGTGGCTGGTCATATCAACATCAAACTTTTGACTTATAATGACCTAATTGGACTTTTGACTTATAATTTCCTAAATGGAAATGGTGCAAAGCTGATATATGGCAGCTATCTTGAAAATATTGTTATTGTTACTCCCCTAAAATGGAAAGTCATATTACCATGGGGTTTTCACCGAAAGACTTCCTATAATGTATTGTTGGTCCTGAATTAAAATGGTGTTGATCTGACATCCAGTGTGGCCATCTTGAAAATTTTGTTATTGCTACTCCTTTCCTGAATGGAAAGTCATTTTGACATGGGGTTTTCATCATGTATGGTGTCTACTTGGTCTGAAGTGAAAATGATGCAAACTGACTCTCAGTATGGCCACTATGGTGACCATCTTGAAAATATGTACTCCTCCAAAATGGATGACAATATCAATATGGGGTTTTCACCAGTAGACTTCTTATGATACCTAGTTGGTCCCAAATCAATAAGGTGCCAGCCATGCATCCAGTATGGCTGAAACAACAGCTGTCTAGAAAATATTGCTGTCACTACTCCCACTGAATGGATGGTTATAATGAGATGGGGTTTTCATCAAAAGACTTCTAATGATGTCTACTTTGTCGTAAATTAAAATGGTGCCAGTCTGATATCCAGTATGTCCACCACAGCAGCTGATTTTAAAATCTTGTTATTGCTGAAGACACTTGGCAGTTAAAAGAAAGAAATGGTCTTATCTTGAATTCATGGAAATTCTTTTTGTCCAGTAGAGCATCAGTCCCATTGAGGGACTCTTGTTTGTGCTCAGACAGCTTGGGCAACTGCAGAGCCAGATCAGCACAGGTGGGGCAGGGTATGAAGACAATTGTGCATGTGCTTTCCTTTACATTATAGGGGTGGTTTCAAGTTAGCTTTGAGATGTTTTGGACTTTGTCCGTTTTTAGTGAAGTTTTAGAAACAAACAAAAATTTATGAACAGCAGCCTAGCATTCCCTTTGAAGTTTCAGTACTTCTATTCCTTGACAATTGTTATAATTGTACTGGCCCACTTTTAGATGCTAGGCTGTCACAACACCCACAGTTAGAGTGATAGAATGAGAAAAAGAGAATAATAAAAGTGATATGCAAATAACATGAAAAAATACACATATGTTCTTACATTTTATTAATCCTTATACAGGGTTAGATTTTGGGACATATCTGCTTGACAGTTGCAAGTAATTTTGACAGATGACAAGTGGTATTTCAAAAATGCTTGTCTTCTGGACGAGTATTTTAAAATTGAAAATTTTGTGTGTGCTAATTTTGAACAACAATGCATGTAAATTATGCAAATTCAGATAGGAAAAAAACATGAAATAACTTAATAGTAACTGTTATGCAGTTATGAAGAAGCAGGTGACAGATATTGGACTTGGGTCAATATATGTTTAGTGCCTGTCAGTAAAGGTCACCTATGCAACTGGCAGAAACAAGCCTTTATGAGATTGTGACTTTTATAAACAGGTAAATAGGCATTAAGTTGTATTTAAATGAGACAGTTTTTGCATGACCTTTATGTACAGGTACATGGTCACTAAGTTGTGTTTAAATGGGACATTTTGTACATGACCTTTATATACAGGGTACATCTATACAGCACTAAGTGGTGTTTAAACGATACAATTTTGTACATAGCCTTTATGTACAGATACATGCATATGGGCACAAAGTTGTGTTTAATGGGATATTTTGTACATGACCTTTATAAACAGGTAATTGTATATAGGCACTAAGTTGTGTTTAAATCGGACAATTTGTACATACATGTAACATTTATAGACAGGTACATGTATATAGGCACTAAGTTGTGTTTAAATGGGATATTTTGTACATGACCTTTATAAACAGGTACATGTATATGGGCACCAAGTTGTGTTTAAATCAATTTGTAGATGCATGTAACCTTTATAGACAGGTACATGTATCTAGGTACTAAATTGTGTTTAAATGGGACATTTTGTACACGACTTTTATATACAGGTGCATGTATAAGGGCACTAACTTGTGCTTAAATGGGACATTTTGTACTTGACAGTTATATACAGGTTTATTTTTGTGGGTTTTAATGGCAGTTTTAACACATTATTAGCCATAGCATGCTGAGGAAATAGAAGCTAAATGCAGCTGACCTGGGCTGGCCTGGATGGGTATCGAACCCATGACCCTTGGATTACAAGTCTGATGCTTTACCAACTGAGTTACCTGGTTCCCATATATACAGCTACATGGACAATAAGCTGTGTTTAAATGGGACATTTTGTACATGACCTTTATGTACAGGTAAATGGACAATAAGATGTGTTTTAATGGAACATTTTGTTCATGACCTTTACATACAGGTAAATGGACAATAAGCTGTGCTTAAATGGGACATTTTGTACATGACCTTTATATACAGGTAAATGGACAATAAGCTGTGTTTAAATGGGACATTTTGTACATGACCTTTATATACAGGTAAATGGACAATAAGCTGTGTTTAAATGGGACATTTTGTACATGACCTTTATATACAGGTGACTGCTATATACAGGTAACCATGTTAGGAGTAATCAGTCTTGGCAACAAATGACCTCACAGTGTCCATTCTGTGCCAATACACTGGTGGGTACAAGCATAATATTTATAACAGCAGTGATAAAGAATTTGCAGAAAAATCACAATTAATGAACATTTTCAATCTAAATTACTGAATGTTTAAAAAAAAAGGAAGCTTTTATCAATATTTTCAGCATTCAAAGCATCACCATTATTCATAATTTTTGACAAATAATAGTAATTATGTTCATAGTCAACACTGTTGTCTTATGTTTCTGCCTAGCACTTACACATCCAAATGACCAGTCAAGTGACAGCATGATCTAGTTCTCAATTACTCCTGTCACAGGTTGAGTATACTTTACAGAAAAATTTCATATACATTGTTCAGTCTGTTAGATGTTCTCTATAGACAATCCTGTTCATTGTGAATAACATCTAAGCTTCCTAGACAAGTGTTCTTGAGGCTAAAAGTCTCTTTGAAGAGAATTTATATTGCAGAATACCATTTCCAAAAACAAATACTTTTAAAAAATCATTTGCTTACTCTGGTGCTATTTTATGGAATGAACTCCCCATAACCATTAGATCAGAAACAAATCTAAATGTTTTCAAAACAAAATCATATGACTGTTATTTTGAAAGGCAGTTACCATTGTAAATATTGAAATGCATGCACTCTAGTTTACTCTGTTAATGCATAAATATAGACTTTGTGCTTTATAATGTATCCTGATGGCCTCAGAGAAGAACAGTATTTTATAACTAACTGGGTGTTATGGAGTTATATATAATTTTCCTTTTAATAATGGTATAGTTTATTAGTTTATGATCTCTGTTCTTAGTCTAAACAGCTGTTGTCTTATGAGTATACATACGGTAGGCTCGATCAATATTTCACTGAAGTTTTAGTACATCACGTGTTAGCGCGTGAGGTTGAACTTTTGACCTAGTTCTCGTACTTTTAAGAGTAAACATTGAATTGACCAGGAATTATAGTTTAAGGTCACATCCGAAGAATGAATCATGTTTAATTAGAAGGAAATTATTTCGAAATACCCAGTTGTTTATCGAAGAGGAAGTATGGATTTTTATTTAGATTCTGCACATTAAGGCTATATATATAGGAATTATAGCAAGTATTCTTCATAGTTACATTGTATAGAGAGGTCATAAATCAATTGGTTCATTTTGTGTGTGGGATATTTTACTTTTGTGATTAATGCAGTGCATTTAGGATTCAGTACTGTGTCTTCAACCTGAATAATTATACAGCTCCGTGGAATTTATCGGAAACATTTCTAGAACTTGTGATATTATATTCGCAAGGATTACTTGGATATAACTTATTTTTATCAACACATTAGCACAGTGGAGGTTACTTCATTCGGAACATACATTCGGAATATTTGGATTAACTTCCGGAACAGTGAACTTTAAAATAATTTAGGACTTTTAAGGGTATTCTATACTGTAAGTTATTTTTAATTCTTTCACTTTAATTGTTTGTTGAAATATTTTAATATTTTAGGAAATTAAAGATTTGTATTTTAAATCTTGAAAGCTTGTTCGAGTCTTTTCTTTTGTTACAATACCCCTAGTCATCGTAACACTGGGATACCCTCATAAAATAAACTGTTTATTATTATTATTATTATTATTATTATTCTCAACATTTTTCTCCTACTTTTGGGCCAGTTGGCACTAAAAGAACAATTCGTCAGCTTATTTTCTTAGTGTTATTAAGTTGATATAGAGCAGTCTGGCATTTACACATGTGGTAAGACCAGACAAAACCATTTAGTGGTCAATTTGTCAGAGACTAGCTACAGCTATCTCAATTTCATGGTGAATTCATTTTATTGCTTCAACTCTTTTGTGTGCATAATAGAACCATAAATATGGCACTTTGTATTATCCAGCTTAATCAGCTGCAACTTAAGCAAATGCCAAGGTCACTGAAAGACTTCCTGCAAGAGCAGCATGGTAATCTTAGAGTCAAGTTCATGTCCAGGTATTACTCCCCATGCTTTACCATTGGAGATATTGTGATACCCTTTGTTTTTTTTCCATTCACCTGTCAACCAAACTGTCTGTTACCACATCTTCTAAACTGCTCGGTGGAAATTAACAATGTGCAAGAGGGATATTGACTCCTGAAATAGGGTCAACTTGGACCAAAGACAAGTTGGTCCCAAGCAAATTGTCCCAGGTTTGCGACAACAATGACTGAACCTTGATTCAACTTGGCTGGCTCCATGCACTTTGATAAAGGACAACTCAAACCAGCTGTTAAAGACAAGTCAGATCATTTGTATTGAGACAACTCTGACGCAAAAGATTGCTAGACCCAGTTACAGGACAACTCTGCCCCACTTCTGGTATTTATTTATGCCATATTGTTATTCAAAACATCTAAGATGACACTAAATGAATCCAAGCGCTTACAAAGTCAACCCAGTCTGACTTTCAGTCACAACAAGAACCTTTTGTCCATATGTTGTTATAGTTTGAGGACAGGGGTTGAGAAATCTTTACAAGTAGATTCACTCAGTCAGGCAAGTAGTCAATTTTCACTCACGCATAATAAACTCAACCAGCTGTTACAAAAATGTTAAAGTTGACCATGCAAACTACCTACATTCAGTCATGCGGAAGATCTTTTTCCAGAATTTATTCTCTGACCTGTCTAAATCAAGTTGTCAGTATTTACGAGTGGAGACCAGTCTGATCTCCCTCTGATAAGCATTTATTAACTATTGAAGAGTGCAAGTGAAGGGCTTGTATGAACTTGATCAAAATAAATGAAAACAAACTCACAGTAGAAAGCTTGGACTTTCATTTAACAAAGTCTGCAATATTCTCGACACAACAACCTTTTTCATTAAAGAGAAACACTGGTAAGCTCAGTACATAAAAGAATCGATCTTCGCAGATCTAATTGGATCACAAAGAATCTAGATAGAAGTCCAGTTGCAGAACACTTTTCTTCGTCTGGCCACAGTTTCAGTGATGTAACACTGACTGCAATTGCTTACAACCCCAACTGGAGTTCCAAAACAAGGAAAGAAAAGGAATCTTGCTGGATACGCTGTCATAGAACACTGAAACCAAGTGACTTAAACCAAGAAGACTTGAAAAAGGACAAAAATGTGGGGAAAAAATCATCATCTGTTTACAGCCACCACTTTTTCAATTAAATAATTCATTCATTTTGCTCATTACTCGCTCACCCACCTATAATTACTACTTTTTTTTGTAATTCTTCCTGGTGTTATTATTGCTATGGTCATTACTCACATTACAGAAACAATGAAATATCCGGGATATAATTTGTGGTTACACCAATTTACGTTAACAAATAGATGGCACTATGGCTCCTCCCTTTGTAGGTCAATACCAACTAGTTTACAACATCATCAGTCAAGTTGAAGCAAGCTAGATCAGACATAAAATATTTTCATTAATTCTATTAGAAATAGTTATGTACACTTTTGTAATTTCAACGCTTGTTTTGTTTGTTTATTGTTTGTCTTGTCTCTATTTTGCATTGCCTTTGATAAAAACGCAGAGTCTAAAGTGCTTTGGCTAGTTAAAAACTAGTTTTGCACTGTTCGTGGTCAGTTTATTGCATATATATATTTCCAAGGTAAATTTTGGTACCAAAGTCTCTCAAGTGCTCTGATTGTATGCTATCGTTGTGGATGCAGCTAAAATATCGACAAAGATGACCATCATACTGGCAACATACAAATATGGTTCTCCAAAAGTCACAAAATGCAATACAAAGCACTTACTGTTTGCTATAATTTCAAAGTTTGTGCATTGGAGTTTGAGTATGATAGTTTACCAAAGAAAAGGTTTTAAATCCTGATGTGATACATAAATGCATTTGATCTGCATCTTAGTTTTGTAAAAGTCTAGTGTACACTTTTGCAGATGAACAATTTTAACTCTTTAGTTTTTCCTTTTTCCATCTTTCTGTCTAACTGTTAACTTTGATAACGATTAGCATTTTGATCAATTTCTTATACACATTTGGCTGCTGAGTCATTTAAGTTTGTGAATGTCTCTTGGTCAGTGCAACACCCTTACACCAAAAGTAGGACAATGTGACCAATATTTCATACTTCAATGATTTTGGTTAAGTATTGAATTTAAATCACTTTCACGTGCACTGTTGGCTTCAGCTCACGTAATTTCGTGTGCAAATGTGTCTTGGTGAATATGGCAGTCTCATTAAAATATCTCACTGTTATCTGTATTTCATGCTTCATTGACTTTGTGTATGGGTTAGTTTAACAGGGAATTCAAAGATTACTAAGAGGGATGGAAATAGGTTTTTCCCTAAGAAGTGGTTGACAGACACTGAACTTGAGATGTTAGGTTGCAGAGGTGGAATGTCAGAAGCCTATTTTGCTTTGCAAGAATCTAGGTCAGGTTTTTTTGTTCTCTGTTATACAATAATACATCATACATGTATGAAAATTGTCATACATGTAACTTGCAATGGTCATTTTATGCCTCTATAGTTTGCTTTGGCTTGCAAATGAATCAGTAGTTCAAAATGGATGCATTTGTTGTGTTACCTTAATTTGTGTAAGTTCATGTGAACCTGAACTGCAGTTCTTCTAAATGGTAATATGATATTTTAGCAGCAGGCAGATTATGTGGAGTTGCAACCACTTTCCCATGTTACCACACACATAAGTAACTGCTGACCAAATTAAACTGCTGTATGTGTACCATACCTATCCCTAAAAATCACAAGATATTTACTTTAACAATACTAGACAAGTACACAAAACCCCTAATTTGATTGAGACTTTTGTTCAGTTGAAAGGTAATATCACCAAAAGCAATTAAAGCTGATGTGCAAATCTGTGCAAATGCAGTGTTGAGTTTTCATTATTAAACTCATCTTTTTGTATTTGTTATACAATGCAAACTTTTCTCTTGCTATTTTTATGAATCCAAATACATGTATCTTTTTATTTAGGGTGATTTTGGGCAACATTTTCCTTTGGTTCTTTTTCATGTTATTCTGTCTTTACTCCAAAGTACTTTTCTTAATACCTTGCAGCATATATAATTCTGTTTGCATCATACTCAATTTGTGTGCAAACTACATGTAAATTTTCAGAGTAAAACAAAATGTTTTACTAAATTTCAGGTGCCAACATCTATGTGCTGTATATATAATCAGTTCATTGATGTTACCACAATCTTCTGGTAAGTTCAACTAGGGTGCAGTTTATGGAGTTATAAAATGATTGATCAGGTCTGCTTATTTTGAAAATCAAGTGAAATTTAATGAAAGAAATTGTATTATTTTAAGTTTAAGAAACACAGTACACATCTGAGCAATCAAGTTTTTTGACAAAAGGAAGGTAACTTGTCACATTTCAGTTTAAACAATCTTTTTCTTCCAAGTTTGTTTTACTCACACAATACCTTTAAATCCTTATATCTTTGATATACAAAACCTATTGACCAAATATATTTCTAATATGGATACTTTAAAATTATTTTTTTTGACACATAGTCTGTTAACTTAAGTGGCAAATGTGTATGTACTGACCATTTAAAAAGTTGCAATTAAACCAGCATGAAACAGTTTACACTGTAATTTCATAATTTATACAGAGAGAGAGAGAGAGAGAGAGAGGAAATTGGCAGACGTTTGTTCTGATCATCGCAAAAGGTATGTCTGGAAGTTTGGAAAAATAACACCCATCAATGTTATCAAAAACTGCCTCTAGTTTTTAGAAGGTAGCATAAAAAGACAACAAATGTCACTGTCATAAGGCCTCCATCATGAAAAGTGATACATAATTTTAGACTCTGGCAACTTGCATTATTCCATCTTTGCCTTTTTTTCTGAGAAATGAGCAGAAGCATAAACTAAATTGAATGTTAACATTTTGCTAAATTATTACCTTAAACTAACAAATTAAAAATTTATATTCTCAGAAAGTGTCAGTTAAAAGTAAAGTATATTTGGTATTTGGGAATTGGAAGAGGGGACTCGCTCATAGCTACATGTATATACTAACTGTTGTGGCCTTCCACTTCACCTGTTTTGTAAACTTTACGTCCTTCAACTCGTCCATTAGAAAATTTCTATATCCAGAATGAGCGCGAAACCATGTTCCTGTCGTGTGTTCGGCCTACTTTGCTCTGTGATTACTCTGTTTTGTTTTTGTTGGTTTTAACGGTACTTTTAACACATTATTGGCTATGTCATGCAGAGGAAATAGGAGGTTACTGCCTTTCCCAAAGAACATGAGGCAGCCAGGGCTTAGAGCCTGCTCTGTATCAAAACCGTTACCTTTTTTGGATTAGAAGTCTGAAGCTCTTCCAACCGAGCTATGGTGGTTCCCTATGATTACTTAATCATCGAGACAGTGTGATCATCAGTGTTATTGATTCATGATGATGTTGCAAAGGTTGGTACAATAGTATCCACAGTATTGGGAAAATCTTGGTGGGGCTAAGTGCATATTAGGTTGTATCAGTAGATCAAAAACACAGCTTTTCATGACTGATCAGAAAAAGATTGTTATGATTGCTTCTTGTTTCAGTTGAAGTTACACTATAACAAATGTATTCATCCTACATGTACACTTGAATCTTAAAGTAATTATTTAAGAAGGAAAAAAAATGTTCTTGCTGAAATACAATTCTATATGACAATCGTTATATCAATGGATTCATTTTTATTTCTACATTTTTTAAATTTACTGATACATTTCTAATTGGCTTCAGACGAGCATACAGCTTCAGACAATTTTAGTGTTCACTCTACTGCACCTTGGGTCAAGTGCAGTGTTATGTAATTTGGGAAAAAGTATTACTTCTGAATCAATATACAGCTGTTCCTGTTCTGTACCTGGGTCTTGGAAACTTGTTAACATTGTGACTGTTTGATCATCATAGAATTATAAATAGGAAATAAGTGAGGTTAAGATAACAGGGCACAGTTTATAAATCAATAATCAGTAAAGCAGTCAGCTTGCAGACTTCCCCTGTTGGCTGTTACCAGTGTGGTCTCACCAAATGGATATAAGCGCTTTTATTTAGGATTTCAGAAAATTAAAGATTTTGACAAGTCAGCGTTGTCTCCGGCTTAGTGTCCTATTTTTCAGCCTTTATTCAGACAGGGAAACTTAGTGCCTAAAGCCACAGTATAATTTTCTTTGTTCTGTGAAATGGGAAACACTTGGAGAACGGTGGATGCTTTGTGAATATTTTTTTTGGACGTGTCACCATTTATGCTAATTATCCCTCTGGTCTCTGCTAAAGGAAGAAACGGAATTTCTGTTGGCTTGTGTTGGACATCCAGATGTATACATAGAGAGGTTTGCTGTGCCATATCTGAGATTTGCAAGTTTTTAATTTTCATTTACTGTTCAGTTAAAGTTGAGGACATTGTCAGCATTCTTGATTCTCAGTAGAGAATGAATAATGATTGCTGATTCATCTTCGATCTGCTTTAAAAAAATTTAATTCTGATTTTAGGACGTTTTTATGTGGATTAATAGTGTGCAAGTTCATTTATGCTGTTTATTATCATTATGTCCTTTTCATATGTTCCAGTAGGTGTGCAAATTACAGTCAGGTCTATTACATACAAGGCAATTGAATTCTAACTCAGGTTTGAACATGCTGTCATTTTTATTTCTTTATTTCAGTGACACTCTCGATCTTATCATACATATTTACATGAATACTGTCAGCCTAATACAGTGGTTTCAGAATGGTTTCGTTTTTATATCGAGGTTACTTGTAGCTCATGGTATATGTTTGAAATGATATAGTAAGAAAGAAAAAAAAAAAGGACTAGAATTAGTCTGGGTTTACAAAATCTTCAATTCCAAGGTTCCAGAGTCATCAGACTGCTTGTTGTCATAGACACAAGTCCAATAAATTTGCGTCAAAAACATAGAGGTTTAATAGAGCAGAGCCAACCACTCCAATAAAACCTGTCATATTGTCATAGAAATTTTGAAGGCCATTTTAGAGGAGAAATAACTCAAAGGTCAACACTAAACATAAATATGTACAGTTTATTACTTATCGATCAGGATGAAAATGTTGTCAGTAGAGCTGAAACGAATAACCAAATATTTAAATCTGAATACTTTTTGTGAATGTTTTAATATAACATTGGTATTTGAATATTCGTTTGTTTACCTATTTGGTTTGGCAGCATTTTGTAAAGGAAACAGGCATGGCTAACTGTAAACTATGCAATGATGAATCAGTTTACAAGGGAACAACTTCAGACCAGCTAAATCACCTGAAATTCAGACTCTAACTTGCAGGGTAAAATTATTATGTCAAAATTCTGAATAGTCACATTGCTTACAACATCACTAATTCTAGTCACTGTCATTCAGGCACTCTTGAAAAGATTACGTGTAATATGGCAAGTTTATCAAGAACATGGTATAGCATAGCGGCCATATAAAAGTTAACAAAGCCTTTACATGTTAAACAACTTGAAGTTAATCAAAATCTCCAAATTTTAATTAGATTAAATTTGACACATGTCTGTGTGATTTTAATTGTGCACAGATCACTTCTCAGATACATGTTTGAGATAGTCCCTGCATTTAACAGAACAGGTAATCAGGTTTCTGACCTTCTTTACCTATAGTCTCTCATCAGTATTAGATAAAAGTGTATGGTTGTATGAGTTGGAAGATTAACAGAGAAAATAACACCTATGTTCATTTGATTTTAAGCTTGAATCCTCAAAAAATTTACTCAGGACGCCGTAAATGTCTATTATGGTTATTAGATTTACATGACTGAGTGCACAGTGTTTTCATTGCAGCTTGGCAGGGGTTGGGGGTGCCAATAAATACAAAGTAGACAAAGAAAAGAGGATGGATTTGACAGCTTATTAACATGAACAAATATTTGAATCCTATCTGAATACATGATACTAATATTCAAACATGACAATTAGGTATTCATTTCAGCTCTAGTTGACAGCTCTTGTTCACCTTTGGCAACGGTGTTGAAAGGTGAAGTACAATGTTGCTCCAGATGTTATTACCATGTTAAAATCAACCTAGTTTGCCTATTGATTGGCAAAATAACAGAAAGCAGTCAGATATTTCAGATTACAATTCTGTTAAATTAAAACAAATGTGGTGATTGAAATTTCCAGGTTTTTCATGTTGTGAAGTCATTACCAGCTGCTACAGTAATGTATTTTCTAGGTGGGAATAAGGAACTTACTTTTTGACAGAAGAAACTTGAGTGAATATGTGATTTAGTATTTAATAAGTCAATTATTGTCTTGGAAAGAAAAAAAATTCTGAAAAAGGGGATAAATTATTAAGTTAAGCACAAGTAGATAATTGGTGGATACTAAAGTTAAATCATAGCAAAATCTTGAACAGAAAATTCCATAGTGCAACCCATTTAATGGTCAACCAAATACATGTAATTAAATAAGTTAGTACTTTTAGAGTGCTTTCAATGGTCAACCAAATACATGTAATTAAACACATCAGTGCTTTTAGAGTGCTTTTAATGGTCAACCAAATACATGTAATTAAACACGTCAGCACTTTTAGAGTGCTTTCAATGGTCAACCAAATACATGTTATTAAACATATCAGTGCTTTTAGAGTTCTTTCAATGGTCAACCAAATACATGTAATTAAACAGTCTCACGGAATGGACTCTTCACCGCGAAGTGACAGAATCCATTTTCTCACTATGGGGAAGGCCCCTCGTGGACTTGTTTGCGACCAGGCTCAACAACAGACTTCCCTTTTATGTCTCTCCAGTCCCGGACCAGAGAGCTTGGGCAGTGGATGCATTCAGCTTCCAGTGGGATCGTCTGTTCGCATACGCCTTCCCACCGTTCCAACTGCTACCCCAAGTTCTGCAAAAAGTAAGAACTTCCACTGCCCGGATCATTCTCATAGCTCCATTATGGCCCCAACGATCTTGGTTCAATGATCTTCTAGACCTATTGATAGATCAACCCAGGTCTCTTTCTCACAGGAGGGATCTTCTGTCACTACACAGGGGCTCCCTCCTACACAACAGCCCACACATTCTCCACCTTCACGCTTGGCTTATCTCAAGCGATCTATCCGCCAGAACAAGTTTTCGGGCCGGGTTGCCAGTTGCATCATTCAGGTCAGGAGAGCTTCTACATCCAAGGTCTATGATGCCAGGTGGAGAATCTTCTGTGATTGGTGCAGTAGGAAACGTGTTGATCCCAGCTGTCCCTCTGTAACTGCCATTGCTGATTTCCTTTTGTTCCTTTTCGAGAACAAAAAATGTTCAGTATCAACTATCAAGGGCTATAGAGCCGCCATCTCTAACACACTTAAATTTTCTCAGGGCTCGGAAATCGGTTCAGATCCGCACCTTGCTGATCTCATTAAGTATTTTGAGCTACAGAGACCTGTCTCCTGCTCTCTTACGCCCAGATGGAATCTATCATGTGTTTTATGGTCCTTAACCAAAATCCCCTATGAACCATTGAGTGAGGCTTCCTTTCAGGACCTCACACTCAAGACTGTTTTTACTCGCTTAGCGTCTGCGAGAAGACGTAGCAAGATTCATGCATTGTCTGTTGACACTGGCTGTCTCCGGTTGAATGGCAATTTTGAATCCGTTTCCCTCCTTTGTCAGCCAGGATTTTTAGCCAAAAATCAGTTACCTGCGGTAGCTCCATCACCTAATGAGATCCCCAGTCTCAGTCGAATCTGTGCTGGAGATGATCCAGATAGGCTTTTATGCCCAGTGTTAGGGCACTGCATTTCTATCTAAATGCTTCAAAAGGGATTTGAAAGGGCAGGAAACGTCTTTTCCTTCCTCTTAAGTGCTCCGTTGATATTTCGGCCTCCACTATTTCATGGTGGATTGTCCCCACAATTAAAAGAGCTTATCAGTCCCTTACTGATAGAGACCTTTCTTTTATGAAATTAAAAGCCCATGAGGTTCGAGCCATCGCTACCTCATGGGCCTATCTAAATCACTCTTCCTTTGGGGACATCATGAAGGCAGCTTTTTGGCGATTCCATACTACCTTTTCGTCCTTCTACCTCCGCTCATTAGCACATCAAAGCGCAGGCATTTTTTCTCTGGGACCCATAGTTGCGGCACAACATGTGGCCCAGAGGGACTCCAACAAATAGTACAGTGGATCTCTCCCTCGAATGGTGAGTACTTTCCATTTTTCTCTGTTTTTGATCAGTTTAACATCAGCCTACCCACCTAACTGACCAATTCAGCTATATAATAGTGATAGGGTAATGTATTGCTGCTATTAAAATGTAGTTTTTTTTGGGGGGGGGGGTAAAAACTAATTTTAATTATGCAATACTTACCCATCACTATTATCGAATGCCCTCCTCCCACCCCACTCTGATGTCCTGGCGTAATTTCGTCTATGAAAAAGATGAATGTTCACGCAGGCACAGAGAGTTGAACGGGTGTGACGTGTCTTGTTGACAAAATTCTCCACTCTAAGTGGAGGATGTATTCATATCGAACGGACGAGATTTTTCGACACGAAAAAGTAATATGCTATATAATAGTGAAGTGTTGCATAATTAAAATTAGTTTTACCCCCCCCCCCCCCCAAAAAAAAAAAACTACATATTGCTACATACTGATTTGTGTAATTGACAAATTGCAACAAACCAGTATGTGTAAATAACAAATTACAACATACTGGTAAATAGCAAATTGCAACATACTGATATATGTAAATAACATTGCAATATACTGATTTGTGTAAATGACAAATTGCAACAAACCAGTGTATGTAAATAACAAATTGCAACACACTGGTAAATAACAAATTGCAACATACTGGTAAATAACAAATTGCAGCATACTGGTATATGTAAATAACAAATTGCAACATACTGGTATGTATAAATAACAAATTGCTACATACTGATATATGTAAGTAACAAATTGCAACATACTGGTATATGTAAATCACAAATTGCAACATACTGATATTTGTAAATAACAAATTGCAACATACTGGTTTGTGTAAATAGCAAATTGCAACACACTGGTATATGTAAATAACAAATTGCAACAATGGTAAATAACAAATTGCAACATAATGGTAAATTACAGCATACTGGTAAATAACAAATTGCAACAAACTTGGTATATATAAATAACAAATTGCAACATACTGGTAAATAACAAATTGCAACATACGGGTATATGTAAATAACGAATTGCAAGGCATGTGTATGCTGTTCATCTGGAAAGAAGTATAGATTTTCTGCTGCAGAGAAAGTTTTATATTTCTTTCAATCAATAGAAAATATTGCACTAATATAATACTACAAAACTTGTAGTGTCCCAAGATTGTTATGGTTGTCAGGCATGGAAAATCTGCAGAAATTCAGCAGCTCTGGCTCAAATGATCATTTAATGTTGTGGATGGAGTAATTAATTGGCCATTGTATGTGCTCTGTCTGATGTCTAGGGTGGAGGAGTGACAAGCTTGGAAGTCAGCTACACCAAAACAACAAGTCCGCCGGAGATATCAGAAAGGTACACAGGCAAAAACATATATACAGTGGTCCCCCTCATGAGAGGTCACCCCTGTTATAAGGCCACCTTTGCCTGACACCAAAATAGTATATTTTAAGCATTTTGTGCCCCTCATGAGAGGCCACCTCTTTTATAAGGCCATCTTTTCACTACAGAAGGTGTGGCCTTATGAGAAGGGGATCACTGTACTCTAATTTGCATTAGCATCTGTTACCAAATCTTTTAACATTACTCTAGGGAGGATATTACAAATCTTTTAACATTACTCTAGGGAGGATACTATTCACTGAACTTCATTCATAATGTTAATCCTGATCCTTGCAAATATATCAGGCAGGTTGAATGATATTATGATGTACAAATTTCTGTGATGTCATAATGTTGTGACACATCTTCTTATAGATGACATATACAATGTGACCACTTCCATGTATATGGGAAAATATGAACTTAAAATAATAGCTTGTTATACCTAAATCCCAATTGGCAACTGCAAAGTCTCATATCAGATCTGGGTCTGTGCTATTTGTAGTTTGGTGGATGTTTTATATGGGAAAATGTGGTAAAATCTGAATCATTTCATAGGGTGAGCTTGGTTGGGCAATATGTCCCATGACAAAAATATGTGTTCTCCCACTTAACTCTAGCTGGAAATATCTTTTGCCCACTATGTTTGCTGCCATTGTTAACTCATTAACCCCTGAGCCAAACAGCTAGGTATTCCGCTACAGCATACTTGCAAAGGGATCACCTAGAGCAGTGTTAGCCTTACCAGTAGTTGTATCCCTGAGACTCACTGACAGTACTTGACTTGCTGATTTTTAGAGGGGGCTACTTGAAATAAATTAGTTATTTTTTGCTTTGTATTCCTTCAATTAAGCTAAAGTTTGACACAGCTGTTCTCAATAAAATTATGTAGATAATGGTATAAATTTCATGCAACATGCAGAAATAAGACTCGTCCATAAAGGCAAAAAAAAATTATTTACTTACCAATTTGCTTCTTTTGTCATTAAAAATCCATTAAATCCATTGTGAATTCACACTGAATAATTAAAACCTTCAACACATGAAATAATTCACAGAAATTCCATTTGTCATCTCTCTTACAAACTTTAACCTCGTGTGAAAACTGCATATTTCCTCACACTTTACTTACCTTTCTTCCTTAGAATTCTCCACTAAACGTTTAAAAACTACTGAAACACTTTGAACAAACTCTGAATTATGTACACTCGTGCTAACTAAATTCATTTTCCCAAACACAAGCAAGTCTTTATTTACCAATTCTTCAAAATATCTACAAGATATGGTTTAATCCACACATAAATGAATATATCTCCATCAGAGGCTGTCAGGTATGTGTCTACTTCCAGTGGCTGATTCTTGTCATTTTGCATCATTTTCAAATCTAAATAACTCCACTATTTCTGGCGCAATCGAAATCAAATTTTTTTCCCTTTGTGCTGTAATGTTTCCTCTATCTATGTAAGCTTAAATTTGATTGGTTAAACTGCCTGTATAATTAGAAAATAGTCTGGAATCAACCAATGGTTTGCGCTGCTTTAACTCGTCGTTCGGGATACAGGCCTAGACTAATACTGCCACTCAAACGAGGTGCCCGGGATTCAAGTAAGGTAAACTGCGTTGAGTTATAGTGGCACTCGGGAAATGAGGGAAGCCAAGTGTGACGACTTATTGTGGCGGCAGGGGTTAATGAGTTAATGCCTCAACCATGCGCAAATAAACCAAAAATTATGGCTCTTTAATTGTTCAGACAGGATTTGGTTTTTAGCTCTACTGGTCCTAGTCCAGAAGAGCTTATGGGATGGTCTGTTGTCCATTGTCCATCCATCCTTTAGCAAAAGTTTGTTATCACTACTCTTCCTAAACTACTTGCAGAATTTCAATGAAACTCTACACACACATTCATCCAATTGTCAAGTTGGTCCTAAATGAAAATGATCCTGCTCGGACATCCATTATGGTTGCCACAGTGGCCAACTTGAAAATCTTCTTATCACTACTTCACCTGAATGGATGGTCGGATTAACATCAGGTTTTCGCAAAAAAGACTTTTTATCATGTCTAGTTGGTCCTAAATGAAAATGGTACCAATCTGTCATCCAATATGGCCACCACAGCTGGCATCTTGAAAATCTTATTGCTACTTCTCCTGTATGGATGGTATATCAACATGGGGTTTTTGCTAAAAGACTTCATATGATGTCTAGCTGATCCTAAGTAAAAATGGTGACAATCAAACATCCAATATGGCCATCATCGCAGCCATCTTAAAAATCTTGTTATCACAACTCTACCTAAACAGAAAGTCATATTGATGTGGGGTTTACACCAGAAGACTTCTTATGATGTCCAGTTGGTCTTGATGAAGAAGGTGCCAATTTGGCATCCAATATGGTTGCCACACATGGGCGATCTTGAAAATCTTGTTATATCTACTCCCCCTGAATGGATGATCATATCAGCATGAGGTTTTCACTACAAGACTTCTTATGGTGTCTGTTTGGTCTTAAATGAAATTGGTGCTGATCTAGCATCTACTATGGCCACTATGCCAGCCATCTTGAAAATCTTGTTTTTGCTACTTCTCCTGAATGGAAAGTTCTATCTTGAAAATATTGTTATCTCTACTCCTCCCAAATGGATGGCTATATCAACATGGGATTTTCACCATTAGACTTCTTATAATGCCTAGTTGGTCCTAAATGCAAATGGTGCCATTCGTACTGATGGCCGCCACAGCAATTATCCACCTAATTTTTTTTTTTTATTTTTTTTTTTTTTGTGTGTAGAAAAAAACAAATAATCATGCTAATTAGTGGGGGGTTTGGTTTTTGTGGGTTTATCACAATTATTCAGCACATGGTAGGCTGTACATGGCAGCCAGTATATTTGGTAGAGCAAGAACCTGGGAAGATCCTAGGAAGAACCACCTACCCACAGGAAGCTACTGGCAAGCTTTCTCACATACCCATGTTGGTGAAGCCAAGACTCGAACCAATACGGACAGAGGTGAGATGTGAGTTATCTGTAAAGACAAGTGCCTTAGACCACTCAGCTACCCAGGGCCCTTAATTAGTGTGGGTGGAGCATTCCCCATTTGTTTCAGATATCAATTACATCCATAACATTTGCATTGTTGCGATTTGACCGGAATGCATAGATTATCAACACATGAAAGGTTATTAGTTTTGTGCATGTAAATTACAGTGAAAGTGGAGTGAATTCTGTCATACACATTCTGGATTAATTTACTGTAAGCCAAACCTCTTGGACAAAAGATGGCAGGTTTCTTCATTATATTGACCAAATCATAAAAGATACTGAATACTTATGTACACACACGATTAGTTGCCATATGAAATCCAAGCACATTCAAAAGGGAGTTTGAAAAAACCAACAGGGAAAAGCAGAATCATGCATTAGCTTGCATATCACACCCACACCCCTAAAAAAACTTTCAGCTGAAAGGTTTATAATGTTGGCCTATGGGCTAGTATCACATGTTGTAATCTATGTTGGAAAGTTCACAACTACATTTGGTGCCTCAAATTAGGTAATGTATAGTGTTACGGCATTCTCATGGGAACCTCTCTTGAAGCTGCTGTTGATTATAGGATTAAAATGAGGTTAATAATCAGAGATAACAATTCAGTGGTTAAAATGTAGAGCCTCTAAGGTTCGTTACACACATATTCATGCTATACACTTGAATGTTGCCACTTTGGAAATAGAATAATTGGTACAGATTTATAAAACTTTTGATTCTCTTCATCTTATCTGAATGTTGCTTGCAAACAACCAATACCAGATTATTACCATTAATAAGTACATTTGATTTGAGCTCCAAGAGAAGTTCCTTTTAGAGCTGAAATGAATAACTGAATATTCAAAACAGAATACTTTTGTGAAAATACTCATATACAAAATTGATAATTGAATATTTGTTTCATAATGAAAAAACAAGGCAAAATGTGAACTAGGAAGCATTGAATTAGTTTACAAGGGAACAACTTCAGAATTCAAACTCCATCTCACAAGTTAGTCGTAATGTCAAAATTTGAATAATCACATTGCTTACAACATCTTGTTATTGCTACTCCTCCTGAATGGAAAGTCATATCAACATGGGGTTTTCACCAGAAGACTAATAATGTATGATATCTAGTTAGTCCTGAATGAAAATGGTGCCGATCTGACCTCAAATATGGCTACCACAATGAGCATATTTAAAATCTTGTCACAAATTCTCCTGAATAGATGGTCATATCAACATGGAGTTTTCACCCAAAAGTCTTCTGTGTTGTCTAGTTTGTCCCAGAGTGAAATTGGTGTCGATCTTACATCCAATATGGCTGCCACAGAGGCTGATTTGAAAATCTTACCACTCAAGAATATTAGAGATGGTTTCAACACTTGTCAGTTAAAAAGAAGAAGTGGTCATATCTTGACTTCTAGGAAATTCTTTCTGGACTGTAGAGCTTCAGTCCCTTGAAGGACTATTGTTTTTACCATAATTTAAGTTAATTATTGACTAAAATGATACAAAATTGGGTTAAGAAAACATATCATTGTTATTTTATGTAAGCACAACTCCCATTCTGATTACAATTATTTTCCAAAACAGAAATGAAGATTTCAATTTCAATAAAAATCAAGTATTAAAATAAAGATCTAAGAAAAAAATCAATGTATATTGTCTGGTTGAAAACCATAGATGTCCAATGTGCTGAAGTGGCAAAATCAGGGGTTGATCCACCATCCAATTCACTAACACTGTCATGCTTAGTATCTTGTCAGGGGATAACATCAACATTCCAGTTGTCCTCAGTATTTTGTCTGGGGATAACAGCAGCATCCCAGTCATGCCCAGTATCTTTTCTTGTGGTTAACAGCAGCAAGTTCAGTATCTTGTCCAGGGATAACAGTAACATCCGAGTCATGCTCAGTATCTTGTCCACGGATAACAACTGCAACCCAGTTGTGCTCAGTATCTTATCTGGGGATAACAGCAGCATCCCAGTCATGCCCAGTATCTTTTCTTGTGGTTAACAGCAGCAAGTTCAGTATCTTGTCCAGGGATAACAGTAACATCCGAGTCATGCTCAGTATCTTGTCCACGGATAACAACTGCAACCCAGTTGTGCTCAGTATCTTATCTGGGGATAACAGCAGCATCACAGTCGTGCTCTGTATCTTGTCTGGGGATAATGGCAGCATCACAGTCATGCTCAGTATCCTTTCCTGGGATAACAGCAGCATCCCAGTCATGCTTAGTATCTTGTCCAGGGATAACAGCAGCTTCCCAATCATGCATTATCTTATCCGGGGATAACAGCAGCATCATGTATAGAGAAAGTCTTGATTGTTGAAAGTCTTGATTGTTTCAGTTTGTTCGCCTGGTAATTTTAGATGCAGTTCTTTAAGGTTGCTCATGATTTCTAATTCTAGGTGTTGAAGTTGATTTACTTATTCAGACAAGTCGTGCTTTGTGTTTACAAATAGTCAGTTCCTCATGTTGATTAGTAAATGCATAAAAGCATGACAATAACAGCTCAGTTAGACTTTATAATCCTGTAATTGTTTTCTTCCAACACATATCATTGTCTTTGTTTAATGATAGTGTTAGATTGTCTTTGAAATGGAGCAGATGGGTTGTGACATGTTTTTGTTCTCTAATCGATGCATACAAAATTACAAAAAGTAAAATACAAATTATTAGAAAACAGAATATCCCTGCTGTGTAATAAATCCAGAGACAGTTACTTTCAAAGCAGCCAAGTTCTCCATTAGAAACTAAACTTCTTTTTCATCTTCTTTTTCTAAATATGCAAAGTCTGAACCAAATATAAACACATACTGGTGCAATTTTACTTACAGACAATGCATCTTGCATCAGTATTTGGTATTGGTAAGTCAGAGCATCTGTTTATAGCATCCAAGTTTACAACACCAGATCTATATGTTGTCATACAACAGACACTCCACCTGCAGCTTGAAAGTGGTAGAAATGATGTTAGAGAGGAATGATGCCAAAAAGATCAAGTGAATAAAACCAAGAACTAAAGAGAAACTTGTGAACATGGATGTTGTAAGCAAGGCTTTGGATAATTAGATTTTCAGTAACTTAGGCAGTGATAGAGACGATTGTGATAGCCAACCTGACACTCCCACCCCTACAGCATATTGACAATGTGACAGGGACAGTACACTGGAGTCACTGTTCTCAAGAACTTGGTTGTCAATTGAAAGTTTAATATTTATTGTAACAGCATGTAAGAGAGTTATGCATGCATATAGGTTGTGGAATATGAAACTTAGTTGCTTAGATGGACATCTGTTTATTTACATGGAAAAAATTCTCATTTACCAAATGGAAAATTCTTTGCTAATGTGAAACATGCATATTTCTGTTTTTCAAATGTAATTTCGGAACATCTTGAATTTATAAATTTTGATAACACAATCAGTTGAAAGTGAATACCAAACTGCTGTGAAGCTGCTGTCGTCGATGAAATATGAAATTCACTTGAGGTTGGCAGCATAATTTGTGATAGGGACCCTCAAAAACTGCATAATGAAATGGACATATTCAGTGTATATTAGAACATTACCAAAATAGGTATGAGAGGTGCAGTAAAGTAGTTGATGCAAAAGAGATAAAAAACTATGAACGTAGTAAAATGATTATATGCGGCAATTTTGGCATAGAACTGCAATGGAAAGCTGTAAGTAAATGATTGTTTACAAAATCCACAGATTTCATGTTGGCAATGGATATGTATTATGCAGAGAATTTTAATGATGTAATTAATATTTTTTCATCATAAATATATACATTTCTCAAATAAGATGTATCAAATTAGGACAAACTTAGCAATTTGTCATTTAAATGAAAATCTTCACCAACCATTCACTAGCACATGACTGAACCTAATAGATATATGATCAGACAAAATTTTACAAGGCAAACTTATGAATATCACAATGGAATATGGTTCCAGCTGATGGAAGCTTTGTATAGTGGATTGTGTCAACAGTGAAAAGGACAATTCATAATTTGTATTTGGACAATAAATATGAATATTGGACTGTAACTGGAACATAAATTAGGTGTGATTTAATTCTTTTTATATATTATTAAATGATTTTTCTTGTTGTAACATAAGATGCGAAATATATGTACATAAAATTTTACAATAACATTTTATCTTGTCTGTCATTATAGTTCTCTGTTCTTTTTACTATTTACTTTAATCCTTCTAGTATACTATATGCTTCTTTCTTTTATCACACTTTCAAACTTTCCTTCATTATAACACAGAAGAATAAAAGCAATAACAACAATGATGATTATGATAGCAAGTATTATCATTATAACCATCATCTCCTCATCATCATCATCATCAAAGTAGCATCAAAAAATAAATTTCTGTTGTGATATAGAAATGTAACATTCTTTTTTCTGCCTTTTCTTTACTTTTTCTTCTTGTAGAGTCGTTCAAGTAATTGTCATCACAATTTGAAGATAAGATCGGGTCAAAAATCAGATATAAAGATGTGATAATTACTTTTCTAATTGGTCAGGTTGTTCTAAGGTCAAGTCAGAAATCAGATATAAAGGTGTTGTAATTATGACTGATTGATCAGGTTGTTCTAAGATCAGGTCAGGAAATCAGATATAAAAGTGTGATAATTATGACAAATTGATCAGGTTGTTCCAGATCAGAAATCAGATATAGAGGTGTAATAAGTACTTAATAATAATAATAATAATAATAATAATAATAATAATAATAATAGTAATAATAACTTTATTTAAAGAGGGTGACACAATATGTTGCATGGAACTAATCCTCCTGGTGTCCCTCTATTATGTGCATATTTACAAATAGAGTACATGTACATTGTTGCACACACAATAATGATAATAATAATAATTATACAAAAGAGATAAAAAAAACATTGATAATAAGCTATGTGTATATATGGACATAATAAACAGAAAATTTTCAAAGGTTAGGTCAGAAATCAAATATAAACATGTGATAATTACTTGATTGATCAGTTGTATGGTTGCTTAATAATAGGGTTTTGAGGCCTGGTGCCCAACCAAACAGATGCTTTGCAAGAGCTATGAATTCCCTGATTGGCAGAGAGTGAGAGAGTTGTTAATCCTCCTTTTATACCCTTGTCCTGTCATAATCCTTTCAGATTAACTGCTTCTTGACACATGACCATAACAATGACTATTTGCTGACAGTTGCCTCAGGGGGATACTCAGTTTTAGGGTCAGTATGGTGCAGTTTAGTATAACTGACCAGTGGACAGTAAAGTGCTGTCACTTATTCCCTTTCTACTTTGTTTACAATACTATCCAGTCAGGTTTAGATTCCTTTGGATTATTGTTGGACCTTCGCAGGGCTCTGACCGCACATAATTAAGTGTTAAAACTAATGGCTCTCAGATCATATCAAATTCTATGTCAGTAATCTGTGTGTGCAGAACACTTAAACATTGGTGACTTTGTTTCTTTGTGTTGAGGAATATCTACTGCCGTGCATGTAACATTATTTGCTGTTAGTACAATATTAGTTGCAATTCAGTGTAATTGTTTTACTTTGAGATATTAATGACAAAATGTTGGACAATCTATTGCTTTGCTACGTGAAATTGAGTTTAGTGAAATTCTTATGCATTCTTTCACATCGTGACCAGGATTTACTTATACATTGTAGTTTGAAAGGGTGCAGACATCAAAAGATTCTCTAGTATTTGTTAGCTAGACTTCTTTCATTGTTACAACTGATTGTAGTTTGATATTAACTTGACTTGCAAATATATATGGATATAGATGAATTTAGTGTAAAGAGACCGCTGTGCATTCATTTTAAGGTTCTTTTTATTCTGGTATTGATCAATTATGAGGGTTTTATGGTTTAATTTCCACTTGATTCATAGTGTCCATGAAATATCAAGGCTCGAAATTGATGCTGGCAGCTAGCATTTTGCTAGTTACAATTCTGAAATGCTAGTAAACTACAGAATATTTTTAGTGGAGAATATTACAACTATCAAAATTTTGCTAGTACTGAAAAAAAAAGAGTTCATTTTGAGCCCTAAATATGGATACAGTGTACTGTACATGGATTTGCAGGAGTAAATTGATGGTGTTAGTGCCACATTTAATTGAATAGTGATTCAGATATTTCCATTCATTTTTGTGTCAAGATAATAATAGTCATCTCCAAAACATGTCTGAACATTATCTGTATGTGTTGTCCATCCAGATTTGTAATTCCTTACATTTCCATATCTGTACATTAGGTTTTAACCTTCAGCACATCCATATTGAATTGTGATTGCATTTAAAAGTTGGAATTGGTCTTTTCAGAAGTGAATGCTTGTATGTACTGAATGCTGCAATATGAATATGTCTATTTTATACATTGCATGCACAAATACAGTGTTTTACATCATGTACAAGTGGAGCTAAATCATACATTGTTCATGAAATTCACACATTACAGTCTGGACTGGAAGGTCTAATTAATGGTAAGGCTGTACTGTCAGATTTTACATTCCTGACAATTACAAGTTACTTGTTTAAAATTATAGTCCCTTTAAACATTTTATGTCAGTGCAGCAGTCAAGTACAATTTGTTGGTTTTTTTCTCTTATGTCTGCATGGTAATAATCTAATAATAGGCACAATCTGGGATATAGCAGAGATCTGAAGATAGCAGCTTACTACTTGTCACCAAGGTAAACATCCATGTGATTATATCAGGTAACTAAGCATCTGTATCAGCATCATGTTGCTGCTGTCATATGGATTTACCGGACCAGTTACCACCATCTGAACAAATTAGAGGATGGTCAAGCATCATCAAAAATGTCTCAGAATAAAGTGTTCCAGGAGAGATTGCTGTTGGAATTTTCCAGGCTTTTTAGAGATCAATCTTTTGCAATGAAATGCAAGACTTACTGTGACTGAAATGGTGATACAAACTTTGCAAAGTCAAGGTTGCTGTACTCCAGTGCTCAGCACTGGTTAAGCATCAGGAATCAGATAATCACATTTTGTGCTCAAATACTGTAGGAATTCAGAGAAATATCATAGAGACCATAGATGAGGATATAGAAAAGGAAAAACCTATAACTGAAATTCGTATTGATACAGTGGAATTCTGCATTCAAGAGGAATTGTCCAAAACAAAATTTTCAGAAATCGTTGCACACACATGATATGTACTAGATTATTTAAATTGAGGATAAAATAGTTATTTTTAAAAAAAATAACCCAGATATCTACTACAATAATTTTTAAAAGTACGGCCCACTGTGATGTGCATTAGTATTTTCATACATATGAGCAATTAGCCAATTTGCACTTGCACTGTAACTGACCGTTGATAAAGTGGCACATGGTATCGACATATAATTCAGGTACATGTATTATTAATGCCTTGTGTTAGTATTACAATTCAAACTTCACCTTGACATCTGAATGTGGATTGGTGAAAACATTAATAATGTTTCAACACGATGGTCTGAAGCTCTCTTTCCAGATTTCACACACAGTGCACACAAGTCTGGGAATTTTGACTTTTCAGGAAAGTGAGGGAAATGTTAGTCAATTTTATAAGTCAGGGATAATTGAAATTGTAGTCGAAGGTCAGGGAAATGTTGTGTAATGTGCAAATTGTTGTTAATGACTTATGTACGCTTTTGGTTACTTACATTTAATTCAAAGTCATCTGTTCTTGAGAAACTGAGAGAGAAACATGTTACACTAGGGCTAATGATGAAGACGGACACAGAATGCATGAACTGATTGGTTATTTCATCAGGAACCAATTGGTTGTTTGGTCAAATAATAGGTTGTACGTGTATGATGAAGACTAACACAGAATGCATGAACTGACTGGGGTTGTTTTGGTCAAATTATTACCATTAGGTTGTTCTTGACTGTATTTTTACTCAAGATTGCTCTTTGTAGTTCTATATTTTAGCTGGGTGTGTGGTACTAACATTTTTGTGACTTTTAAAAATCCTATTAATTTACAGTGCTGGATTCCTGCATAGTTTACATGCAAATATTTGAATGAAAAGGCAGCTAGCCTTCAGAAAACTATTTTGTAAAACTTTTGTGAATTTAAATTATTTGCAGGATTCTGCTTATTTTATATCCACTTAGTTTGTATTGTATGTCAGATCAATATGTAAACTTATTTTTTAAAATTAAGATACAGTTTCTCAGAACAGTATAAATTTATGATGACTTCTTCAAGGAGATATTGTTAATTTAATTTATTATATACATAGGTACAGTATATATTTAAACAGCCAATGAGAATTTGAGTTTAATTTCATCATCATTTTGTAACATTACAGAATCATTAGTATTATAATATATATAAATGCATGTATGTTGGATTCACACTTACACATTTTAAACCATTGTAAATCAAACAACTTTGAATCAGAACTTCTACAACCAATACTAATTTTTCTTTCATCATGCTTATCAGTCATGGGTAACTTGCAAATAATAACCATATACATGTATAATATAAAACTTAAGAAATTTTAATTTTTAAACATTTTTCCACAAGATATATAAAACTGGTTGATAATCTGAAAATAGCAACTGTTGAGTCTTTTATAGGCAACATACATTGTTTTTCTTTTTCAAATGTCGGGTGCTATTTTAAATTACCTTTCTGTTTCTTAATGCAAATTCTAATTCATCCTATTTTTTGTGTCAGAAAATTATGATAAATAATAAAATTACCAACTATAACTGTCTGAAAACTTAGGGTGCATTTTAAAAATGTTCAGATAAAAAATTAAGTTTGTCAAAAAACTTGAGGCAAAGACAGTCTACTAGACAAACTTAGAGCCACGGTGTTCACTGAAAGTCATTTACAAATTGCAAAGACCCTGATCAATGCAGTTCATGGTATGAAAGCAGACATTAATATTACAAGCATGGTGACTGGTTCAGGATATCCCATGCTGGGGAGAAAATGGATCGCCAGAAGCAGGCCACATTCCGCATTCCATTCATTGATCTGATTGTATATGCCTGGTGTTGTATTCACATATACATGTAATAAAACCTTTCATATTGATTGCTGTTAATCTAGTTAGGTCTCTGTAGTAACCAGTCAAGAAAATATAAAGAGATATGTTGGACATGCGTAGGATTTTAGAAACAGATAATTGTTGCAATATAAAGGACTGGATATCAATATATATGTGGAGAATCCCCATTGGGAATGGAATATGCTGCTTTTGAAATGTGAAGAAAATGGGGGAAGTTTGGAATCATACAATATCTGATCTGTTTTTGTAAGATATGAAGGCTGAAAGCTCAGCTGTTAGCATGGAGATCTAGATGAACTGAATGAGTGTTTTTTTTTTATACAAATACTAACCTTTATACTTCAAGGAAGACTTTGGTTCAGAAGAAGACAGGTGCAGCTGAGAAGAACTAAACTTTGCTTAACCGATATTCCAGTGGATTTCTAAGCATTTGATCAATATTTAGGTGTGCACAACTGAGTAGGAATCGGGTGGCAATGTAAGAGCTTGCCTAACTGAGAAGGAATTGGGTGGCTTTGCCCGACTGAGTAGGAATTGGGTGGCTTTGCCCAACTGAGTAGGAATTGTGTGGCTATTCAAGAGCTTGCTCAACTGAGTAGGAATTGGGTGGCTATACAAGAGCTTGCCCAGATGAGTAGGAATTGGGTGGCTTTGCCCAACTGAGTAGGAATTGGGTGGCTATACAAGAGCCTGCCCAAATGAGTAGGAATTGGATTGCTATTTAAGAGCTTGCCTGACTGAGTAGGAATAGGGTGGCTATATAAGAGCTTGCCCGACTGAGTAGGAATTGGGTGGCTTTGCCCGACTGAGTAGGAATTTGGTGGCTTTGCCCAACTGAGTAGGAATTGGGTAGCTATACAAGAACTTGCTCAACTGAGTAGGAATTGGGTGGCTATACAAGAGCTTGCTCAACTGAGTAGGAATCAAGTGGCTATACAAAAGCTTGCCCAACTGAGTAGGAATAAAGTGGCTATACAAGAGCTTGCCCAAATGAGTAGAGCAAAGAAAATTAACTATATAATGTATACAAAATCAGTTTTTTAGTACTTTAACATTTTTCATTGACATTTCATAAAATGTTCACAAGATACATTGAGTTCTATTTCTGTCACTGAAATCATTCAAAACAAAAAGTACCAGTTTGAAGGAAATAGATATGCAAATGATAATCAGAGAATTCATTATTTTTCTGAAAAGTCAGTTGCCACTCGGATTGTTCATTGAACTTAATTCCTGTCAGTAATATAGATATGCAATTGTGTTACCAGTATGTATGAGCTAGATGGTGTAGGTAGTAGTTAATTATTATACTTATCTGATACTAGTATAACTTTTTAACAAGTTCCCCTTGCAGGATAGGTGATGTAAAACAGGCTGGGTCTGCTCCTTCCTGCATGTAGTAAGAGGTGACTGCTGGAGGGAGGAGCTGGCGGTGGTTCAGTGGATAGATTGCTGGACTTGCAATCAAATCATCCTGGTTCGGTTACTGTTGTGTGTCCTTAGGCAAGGCACTTTGCTCCAATTGACTGCGCCTTAACTCATTAACCCCTGGCGCCACGTTTACGCATCATGAGGTTGTACCCTACTTCCGAGCTCTGTAACGTGAACATCATTTAGGATACACTAAAGTGGATGGTATTTCAGGAAAGTAGACAGATGTAGCTCTACAATGATACCAAATAATGTAGACTTTTTGGCCTTAGATCTAAAGCAGACCGGTCCGAACTGCACACAGACAGATGAACCTTTGCAAAAAGTAGGATAAGTTTGAGATTTGGAGTAAAAAGGGTCCAGGACACAAAAATCGGGGATCCAATACAAAAAAAAAGAAAAAAAAAAGAAGTCCAACTTTTACCCTTCTGCACATGCGCGAGCGTAATAGCCAATCAAAAACAATGTTTCTGATACATCTAAGCATCCGGCTAAACGAAAAACTTTCTTAAGCAGATGTGTTTTGCTGCTTTCAGAAGTAACCCCAAAAATGCGTTTCCTACCCAGGCATCACCAAATTTGAATATTCCTTGCTTATTTTATCATTTATGCATTACCATTGCACAGAAATTACAAAAATAGCCATTGCTGGACAATTTCTAAGAAATTTCCCCAAACTTGTTTAAACAACCTACTTGTGTTGCTGTGCAATAAAATATCAGACTAAACAAATCATTTAATGAGTTTACACAATATCTTCTTTGTATTCAGAGCTCTAGATAAGCAGTGTTTTTTTGTATTTTACACAGAAAGAAAAAAATGCATACATTTTTTATTGTGTTCAAAGTATGCCAGACATTTAAAATGTAAGTATTTAGTCCAAAGTTGTGAGCATATTGCTCCTGCCATAAACACAGTCCATCCATGTTGATGGCATGTTCAATCAATATAAACTGCTATCGGGTCAAGTCACGTTCCATGCATGTTTGAAATAATAGTAAAAAATGCATTTTTGTTGGAAATGAGGGAATAAAATACTCAATTTATTATGTTCTTGTCTAGAATGTAGGTAATTTTTTGTACTAATCTATTGGGATTATATACATAGTAAGTAAACAATATAACAGGATCTGCCATGTCCATCTCATGTAAGTTATGCAGTAGATCATGTCTACAGATGTCTGGGAGCTATATTTAAAGAGCGAATCCAGGCAAAGCTGTTCCGTGAGTGGAACATCAGGATACAATAGAGATAGCAAATTTTATGTTGTAATTAAAACAGTGGTCGATGTAAACCATTACATTTTTTTTCTGGCCAATATAAGCTTTATAAGATATATGTATCACATCGTGATGGCAATTTAACAATTTTATGTTAGTGTTTGCAACTTGGATTATGCAGGTGCAGGTCTAAGAAAAACCACGAATCCTCTCATCCTGACTGGTGTCAAGAAAAAATTTACTACTTGTCTCTGGGCAGAGTTGATGCAAATGTCCACCTTGAGAATAAATGTGTGCACATTTTCTACACTTAGTTCAACATTGCTTAACATCTAGCATGCATCATTTATGGATTACTTTTGCTTATTTTGCCAATTTGTTGTCAGTTCAGAAAATATTGCAAAGGAAGCCAACTTTGTTTTTTACACAGGTACCCGACGCAAACTTGGTATTAAAATTGGTCCAGATCATGAAAATATTATGTTTTCATAGTGATGACCGGGTTAAAATCCCTTCTAATACATGGCCTCATATAAATATGTACCCAGAGACAAGGTTTGTATCCTAAGTCGAGAAATTGCAGTTTCACATCTTCCCCTTGATTTCCTAATGGTATTCAAATTTTCAGTGACATTTTTGGGTAATCTAAGCATCATTTAAGTGTGGAGAAATTTTACTTTTCAACAAGCTATCGCACAATTTTTTACAAGTTAGACTCGTGATAAGTTAAGAGCCAGAGAATGTAACAATTTTGGGATTTTACGTGTGGTCAAACAGTGTTAAGCTCAAGACTGTGCAGCTTCACTCATTTTCAAGACTGTGCAGCTTTATTGTATTATGACTAGGGGTAAATGTAACAAAAGAAAAGACTCAAACAAGCTTTCAAGATTTAAAAAAACAAATATTTAATTTCCTAAAATATTAAAATATTTCAACAAACAATCAGAGTGAAAGAATTAAAAATAACTTACAGTATAGAATATCCTTAAAAGTCCTAAATTGTTCTAAAGTTCACTGATCCAGAAGTTAATCCAAATATTCCGAATGAAGAGTATTCCAAATGAAACCTCCAATGTGCTGGAGTGCCAACAAGAATCAGTTATATCCAAATATAATTAATTCCAAGTAATCCTTGTGAATATGGAAGATCACACAAGTTCTAGAAATGTTTCCGATAATTCCAACGGAGCTGTATAATTCTCAAAGTTTAAGTAGCAGTACTAAATCCAGAATGTACTGTATAATAATATCTCAATTGCAGAATACCACACACAAAATGAACCAATCTCGTTTATGAATGATGAACGCTCCGATTACATCTTTTTATATAGTTTCTTAATCTGCGTCATTGAAATACAAATAAAACCCATTTCTTAATTCCGTCTTAAATCAACATCTCGGTATTTACAAACTTATTCTACTTCTAGTCAACAGAAAATGAATCACTCACTGTAATTGCGAAATCTCGGTCAGAACATTGAATGCAGGTCAAAAGGACAAATCTCGCGTGCTGAATCACGTGATATGACTCATGCTTCAACCGACAATATTGATTTTACCGTATATGTGCACTCTGCAAAATGACACCTATTAGACTATTATACACAAGTTATAAACTAATAAAACTATACCATTATTTAAAGAAATGATACATAATTCCATAACAGTTGATACATTGTCATACCAAAGCAAAGGCACCAGTAAATATTTGTATAAGTATATAATTACTTTTCACAAGAAAAATGTTGCTAACTTGCATTTGAAAGAAGTAGTGAAGTATCTCTGCCGATTCCCACCAACGTTCACACAATGCATGCCATTGTAATCTATTTATGAAGCACATAATGTCAAGACATCAGCCGACTGGTCACAGTTTAATTGGGGTCATGACATCATAACCTTCCAATTATTTTTTGGTCAATCGGGAATCTTTCTTATGATAGACACCCTTGAATAGTTCTGAAGAAATTGAGATTTTACTAAAATGGATTACTTATTATGAAAGTGAGTGAAAATTGCAGACAGTCTTGGAATGTAAGTTAGCTACATTTTTTTTTATATAAAAAGTAATTACATACTTATGGAAAATTTTCTGGCTCTTAACCTACCACATGTCTAACTCATTAAGATGTGTGATAGCTCATTGAAAAGGAAAACTTCTCCACATTAAACGGACAGCCTAAGTTACTGAAAAATGTAAATGTAAATGCAAAAACCATAAAGGCGGGGGGGGGGGGGGGGGGGGGGGGGGGGACTAGGGGCAAAACTACAATTTCACGAGTTTAAACCTTGTCTCATATTATATCATATTATATATTTATTTAAGGGGCCATGTATTAGTTGGGTTTTAAACTCGCTGTCTTCACTCCGAACATAATATATTCATGGTTTGAACCCATTTTAGTATCAAGCTAGAGTTTATTTACTAAAAGTGTAAGTAATGTAGTGGATAAGTGAACTGTGTCGAGTAAATTGGTGACAGGGACAAATACCGGTATCTGTTTCAACTCCCTCATCAAAGGGACAAGTACTTGAAATTTTTTTTCCCAAATCCTGAGGTAAGACACCAGATTCTAAAGAACACTTTTTCCCCAAGGAAAACAGTGTATCCACATTAACAAGAGACTTCAAATGGAAAACAATGTATTCATATTAACAAGGGACTTAAAATGGAAAACAGTGTATCTGCATTAATAAGGGACTACAGCTGGGCAGTGTGGTATGAATAAAGTAGTTCCCTGGTGAAAAGACTGGATATTCTCAGTTGATAAGGAACTTCCTTATCTCAGATACAATGAACAGGTTAGTCATACTTTTATAGTTTATGGTTTTTGTCTCTGTTATAGGTTAGTTGGTATGGACATTAACATCACAGATTCTAATGAAGCCAAACATTTTTGCTTTTCTGCCTTATTGACTTCAAAGTGTATTTGATTAGTTGTCAAAGTGGCCAGAGATCATAGATTGGATTACTGTTGGAATACATTTTTGTGGAGCTTGTAGAGAAATGTACAGGCGAGTGACCCAGTCAAGTCTTTGCCTTGCTCATTGTTTGGGGTGGTCTATTGTGAATTATATCATTGTGAGAAATGAGACGGATCAATATAGTTGAAGCTCAGTTTATTTCTGTGTGTTTGTAAGACAAGTTCTGTGAAGACTCTGTTCTTCTGTGTGGACAAGGACATAGTTTGAATTGATTTGGATTTTGGGGCAAATTTGCATTGTTCTCTGGTCATTTTTTTTTTTTTTTTTTCGTCATCAAAAGGATTGTATTATTTTCATGCTGCAGTAAATTTGATTTTGATATTTTTTCTATTAATCGTGTGACCATGTAGTGAATCTCTAGCTTAGCCCTTGACAGTGTGGTTGTTTTGGTTTGGTGATTCACGGCACAGCAACAAAAGTTATTGGAGTATAGTGCCTTGCCCAAGAACATCTCACAGTAGCCAATCCAGGCAGATCCGATGGTAGTATTTGAACCTGCACCCTTTCGTTCATGAGTCTGGCATGCTAACCACTGACCCACTGAGATCCTCCCTCCATTAGCCACCTCTTTTGAAATACAGCATGTCACATCAGGCCTTTTTTACATAAGCTGCAAGGGGTTTGTTTGTATGGGTGTTTAACAGTGTTTATAGGCACTTCAACACAATGAAAGGATATATAGTGCCAATGCAGTGTTAATAAAGTGCCTCGACCAACGACACATCAAAGCAGCTTACCCAGGATGATTTGGGCAAGATTCAAGCCTGCGACCTTTTGTTTGTGAGTCTGGCACACTTAACACTGAGCCACTGCAGCTCCCTTAGTGTTGATAATGTAATCATTGGAATATAATCATTTCTTGATTTTGTTTTTTTAAAGACAATAATTGTATTTGTCAAACAATGTGCTGCTGGAATTATTAAATTGCAAAATACTTCACAGAAACAGAAAATTTCAACCCATGCAGATATTGGTAAGTTGTCATGAAATGTAAGAGTAAATTTTGTTTTTTAATGCTAAACTGCAGCATATCTTTAAAAATAGGGATTGGGCTTTGTAAAATTTTCCCATATAGAGTAGGCCAGCATGTACAGTGAGTGGAGAATTGAGTAGCTGGTAATATTACCATACATATCTGCATTACAATTGATTCCTTCAATTGGAGGCCAGATATAAGCTCAGGTTTCATAGTTTTGTGTCAGATCTTGATAATATCTTGGTGATCCATTAAGATCAGAATCTACAAGATACGCAACATATATATAGAACATAGATCAGCATCAGCAAGTTAGAATTACCGTATATACTCGCATATAATCTGGGTACAAATGCAAACAACATAGACCCTGATTGCTGTCACATAATAATGCGCCGGCAGATCAGGGTCTATGTTGTTTGTTGTACTGATTAGTCCTTACAAATTGCATAGACCCAGATCTGCCAGCGCAAATTGCATAGACCCAGATCTGCCAGCGCAATATGCGACGGCAGATCAGGGTCTATGCATTTTGCAGTTGGTATCGGATTATACATGAGTATATATGGTAGATAAGCAAGATATTGTCTACACAAGACTTTTATTTTCCGTCTGCTAGTACAGTCACATTTATAATTAGCAGGCTGGACTTTAATCCTACTAGGCATCGGGTCAGCCTGGGTCAGCTACAGAGATGTTTTCCTGGTCAAGACACTTCACTCAAATTGCGGCATTAAATAACCTTCATGTATTGCTGTTTTAGTGAAACACTAAACTTGCGCAAACTAAGTTGAATTAAAAATTTCATGCATATCTCCCAGAGGTGAACTTCGTAACAGTGTGCATACTTTGCCAGTGTTCACTGACAGTGGAACACATTCTTGTCGATTGTATGACTTTCACCCCGCAATATAGTAGTTTTCTTTGTGAACTCAATTACGAAGCTTGGACTATTTGAGGGAAAATGGTTTATATAAAAAATTTTGACCCAATTTGTTTTGGATTTTATATTTTTTACCTTTGTCTTTTATTTTTATATACCTTTGACAGAATTGACCATCTTTATCTTTTATTGCATAGTTTATGTTTATTTGGAAGGGTTAATCTTTCTAAAGTTTTTTTTTTTTGCAGTTCTGGTCGCAATGATTGCTGGAAACTGTGTTGGTCAACAGTAGACTGGTTTTGGCAGGTTTTTGTAATGCGTGGATAGAACTCATAAAATTACAGTTTTTTTTGTCTCTTCCTGTTTAAAATTTTTTTACTTTTTATTTTTAAATCTTTTAAATTTTCAAAAGCGGTAGATTTCAACTATAAAACAGTATGTGCGGTAGACGGCGTTAAAAGCCATATTTTTGTCCTAACGCTGGTCGAATCACACATGAGTTAAAGCCTAGTGAGCACTAATTATAGGTAACCCAGGCAATCTGTTCCTCATTCATAGGTCACATGCTTCACTTTGTGCACAAAGTTTACAGCTTTCAATAGAAGTACGTTAAGTAGACGATCTTCATAAGGGTAAGGGGCATATGTGGGGATAAATACTAATAATTTACTAGTCTTTAAAGAACTTGAAAATAAAATTCTCCATTTGCTCAGCACAATTGAAGTTATCTCTGGCAAATTAAATTTTCTTTTATGTCTCTGACAGTTTCGATGGGCACGTCACTACAGGAGGGGCCCAATCTGAAATCAGATTTTTTGAGCACTGCTTCAAGTCTGTTTGCCTGCATAAGATATTTTTACTGTACTAATACGGGTACACTTGTTCTTACACTGAATTATAAACCTTATTGGTTTACTCTACACCCAACACCACAACACCCACCCTCGAAGTGCCCTCCTGTATGTCATAAGAGGCAACTAATGAAAGCAACCTTTTTACCATTGGATGCATCCTAACATGATGCTCCAGCTGAGAAGGTCATGGACTTTTTAAAAGAATGTGGCTTATATAAAAAAAAATGACTTTGTGTTTTAAGGAATGTACCCTTTGAGGCTTTGTTTGTTTTGTGTGCCTTTTTGGGATACTTAAACTTACCTGGTAGTGTATAGCCAAGATTGTACTGATGTGTTGTTAGAACGCATGCATACATACATATATAGTGGAAGCCACTCAGCACTGATTAACAAAAGAAACTTTTTCTTGTTGTTAATTTTCAGATTTATTAAATCATTCTGCAAAGTATGGGTTGTAAATTATCACCTATGGTTGATCAGTCATGAACATCCATTAGCTCAACAGTTTCTATTTCAATACAGTGGAAAGATTCACAAGTGTAAGAGAGCTCAGTAGAATCGTGGTAAAATATCAGGAATTTGAAATGTCTCCTATGATCCACGTACTCATTAGCATATCAAATTCACAAAATTCAGGATTTTCTTTTACAAATTTACAGATATTCTTAACTAACACTCCTAGATAAAAGGTTTTATGGTGCACAGTCACAGTGCTTGTATTGTGTTGAATATTGTATGTTATCTTTCTGTATGTCCAATACAGTATCTTATTGCCTGATAGTATTATATCATCACATGTTTACAAGTGTGACCTGTTCATGTTGATAATTGGAAGGAAACTGAGTCAGTGGTAGATATATTACAAGCACCTATGTCATGGATACTTATGACACATGCAGGCAGTACTTCTAACTTTAATTCCTGGATAATAACAGCAAGCAAGCAATCTTTCTTGTGTTTGTGTGGAATCTTTCAGTCAAGTTTGGATGGAACAACGATTCTGGCTTTTTTTGTGTATTGCAGCATTAGAAGTTCCAATTTTGTCAACAAGCCTACTAGCTGCTTGCTGACAACTTGAGTTCAGAACAGAACCTATCAGTAGTTTATGGGCAGAGAGCAAGATGTATCCCATTTATGATAATTGCTTTTTTGAGTGGAAGTATGCTTATTTGATTTACACTTCCAGAAAGATGGATACGGAAAGGTGAAGACAGATCTGGAAAGATTGCAACTTCTCAGCATCTTCATTTTATGTTTCCATCTTTTCTTATTTTGGATGCATTCTCTCTCTACCATTTAACAATGGATATATACCTTTGACTAAAAGATACAATAGTCCTTGTTTACTTTTGGACTTTACATCTATAAGGAATTGGAAATATTTAATGTGACATGGATCATTAACCATTTGCTGACCTAGCTCCCAACATCCATCCATTAAGGACAGCTGGTAGCTCAACACAAAGGATGGCATGATGGACCTCAGGGGGGAAAAAAGAGGAGACTTGAAACTTGAGGGATCCACTCCCTGTGACATATGGACTACTTTGTAAAGTTCATGGGAATAATGGAATACATTCATTACAGATTTGCAAAATTATTACCCTCTGTGACATTCTGTGCCAGCTTATCAGTCAGCCTTGCATATTGATTTCAGAGATCATGTTAAGTGAAGCGAAAATGTAGAACCTGACTAAGGTTTGAACATGAAGCATTGGAATCAGTGCTGATTGAAATCAGGTCTGGAAATCATAAACTTCTGAGCTTGAGTTTCTTTTTCAGTCAATCAAAGATAATGTTACAAAAGTAAAGTTACTTGTGATCATTGTTCGAAATTACCATAGACCTGGTGCCGATGCATTTGTCTCAGGACCCATGCATTTGGCAAATCATCAGTCCTTCTTGATGATGATTGATTCTGTATTTAGACGCTATACATGTATTTGAACTAACATAGTTGTGTATACAACAAGAGTCTAAGCATGTAAATTAAATAAAACCCGTTTTCTTTCTCTTTTTTTTCCCTTAGCTTTTACTGTTTTTGTCTTAGATGTTGGACTGTGCAAACTTAAATTTGCAGATCCTGTCAGAAGTAAAAGTTTAAATGTCATCAGTTTCTTTCTTATGTAATTGTATTTTTACTAAATGATTGGCTGAAAATGGAGAAATCGTAGAAATGGGGTAAATATTGCCCAATCAGACTGATCAGTACAATGTATTTGTGTTCTTTTCCATGTCTGCTAATCATCAATGTAAACGTGTTGTTTACAATTTAAATCTTTATTTTTTCTTAGTTTGTCTTGGGGTGGGTGAAATGGGGGTTACTTCAGCTCCCATGAAGGGCCTGCAGTTTACATTTGCTTTAGGCTGTTGTGGCTTACACCATTTTTAGCCAAGTTTAAAACACAGTGATTGTTTGATCACAAAATCTCAAGCTAGATAGTTTTGTCTTAAAATTAAGTATGTATGCATAAAGTATATTCACGTTATCAGACGCATATCATTTCCAAAAAGATTGGGGGGGGGGGAGAAACACGACTGTCAGATGAATGGAATAGGATTGTGAATTACTTTAGTTCATTCCTTTTCATAACATTGTGTTCAAGTAATATTGAAGAAATGCTAGCTGGACAGGATAACAAGGAGTAGCCTTGACTTCCATAGATGACTTATGATACTGGGATGACCTAGACTAGGAGTGATACATTAATATGAATTTTAAACAGTGAAGGTAATTCATTTGGACTTAACTATGTATTTACAGATCTTGACCGCACTCAAAGGAATGTGTGAATGTATAAAACAAAGGATTGACTTTAAGTTTAGGTTACCTGATGCTTTGGACCATTGGATAGGAGGAATTCAACCATATGACTTGTTGGTATCAACCTGAGGTCAGATTATCAGCTCATCCCCCCCCCCCCCCCCCACCACCCTCTGCTATGTGTATATTAATATTTACACTGATTATGAATGATAATTGATTTGCTGTAAAATGATAGGCCTATCTGATGTACTGGGCTTTAAATGATGGACAAATAATTAGGCCTCAGTTGGTATCAATATTGATACAGACAATGTATAATTGATCAGGTTACTCTCTGCAATGAATTGTTTGATTTATTTCTGACTGGACTGTCAAGAATGATTTTGAATTTTATATGCCCATGTCATATAAGCAGTAGCCTCCAGGTTTATTCTGCAGTGTTGGAACATATTTCTTGATTTTCATGCTTCATTTATTAATGCTCTTGAACCTGTTGGTTGATGATATGGATTGAATTTGACATACAGTATAACAATTTGTAAGTCATCAAAAATAATGTCTATATATGGTTTAACATTACATCAGCACAATCAGTTTAGGTATCTCAAAAGACTCACATAACAAAGATAATGCACAAAAGGGTAAAATCTTTAAAATACAGAGTTCATTCACATATATATATATATATATATATATATATATATACACATACATGCATGCATACATACATACATACATATATACATACATACATACTGCACTCTTTTGAAAAGTCCAAGACTTACTCGATTGTTTTCCTTCATTAATCACCTCTTATGACTTGCAGGGGGATGCATCAAGTCTGTTTGGCATCCCCAAGCCCGCAGAGGGCAAAAACAGTTCTATTTTATGGTTCATATGAAAATCACATCTTCTACATATACTTTACAACTATTGTAATGTTTTACAGTGAAGTTTAAAAACTTAAAAACTGGTTTCAAGATAGCGTGTACTGTCATTTGTAAATTTTGAGATTACACATTTTCTAGCTCAGCTGGCATCAGGCTGTTAAACAAGTTTTGGGAAATTTCTTAGAAATTGTCCAGGTATGGCTATTTTTGTAATTTCTGTGCAATGGTAAGGAATATTCAAATTTGGTGATGTCATCGAAATTCACCCATTAACTCGTTAACCCCTGGAGATTCTTTTCATTTTTACCTGAAATGGAGGTAGGAAACACATTTTTAGGGTTACTTCTGAATGCAGCCAAACACATCTGCTTAAGAGAGTTTTTCATTTAACTGGATGCTTAGGTGTAGCAAAAACATTGTTTTTGATTGGCTATTACGATTGTGCTCGTGCAGAAGGGTCAAAGTAGGACTCCCCCTCTCCCCCCCCCCGTATTGGACCCCCAATTTGTTGTGTCCTTCCCCTTTTTTAATGCAAATCTCAAACTTATCCTGCTTTTTGCAAAGGTTCATCTGTCTGTAGTTTGGACCGGTCTGCTGTACATCTGTCCGTGTGCAGTTTGGACCGGTCTGCTGTACATCTGTCCGTGTGCAGTTTGGACCGGTCTGCTGTACATCTGTCCGTGTGCAGTTTGGACCGGTCTGCTGTACATCTGTCCGTGTGCAGTTTGGACCGGTCTGCTGTACATCTAAGGCCAAAAAGTCTAGAGTCTGGACACAAACTCCAGTTCCGAAACTGTCAATTTTCGACCCAAAAATTGATGTTGACATTACAGAGCTCAGAAGTAGAGTACAACGTCTCAACTCGTAAATATGGTGCGAGGGGTTAATGAGTTAAAGGGAGCTTCTTTTCTTGTTGTGGCACAAGTTTTCTATGACAACACAGATTAATATCTTTTATGTCATCAGGTTTACCAGACTTTTAGATAATGGTTGATAAAATTTGAAAATAAGCTGTGGAAATGAGTACAGAAATAGTCTTACTAATTTTGAGATAATGGCTGTAAATAAAGGTACATTTTTGCAGTGGAAATGTTTGAAGAGATACAAATCATTCTTCTCAAGGACAGGGTTGATGTTGAATGGAATTAGTTTGCAAAGATAGGTTTAAAAATCATGTTTCCAGACTTTGGTAAGTCCTGCAATTCATACAGTCTTGTCATCTGAGATGTTAATACATTTCTCCAACTGTTCCTGAGGCAAATATGTAATGCTTCTGGCTGGTGGATATCAAATGGAAACAAATAGTGAAAGGTGTTAATCATAGTCAGGAAATGATAGATTGGAACTTAGGAATAAGTGAAAAAGTTCTTCCGTCGATGGATATAAAATAGAAGCAGTAGGGAAAGGTGATAATTATAGTCTGGAAATGATAGATTGGGACTTGTGAGTAAGGAAAAAAAATCAATTGGAATTAGTTTTCTGGATCAGTATGGAGTCTGGTGTAAAGGAAAACAAACTTCTTGTGATGAGCCAGTTTTATGAAATGTAAAATGTGTGGAAAATTCCTTATTTTCCAAAGTTTTGGTTGTTAGCATTCTTATAAGGGTTAGGTTTTCACTTTCTTTTCTGCAGTTGATGACTTTCCCAAAGCATGGGATGTCACTATATTTGTACACTCTTCCAAAGTAAAGACAATAATAATACATACCACTACATTGCTTAGTCCATTCTGGTTATGCTACAAGTTGTCAGTTGAAAGTGACTCAAAGATAATTTGGATATAATTTGATTTCATATTAAAATTACACGTCTTAGCAGTATCTTGGAGCATCTTGATACAATTTTGAGTTTACATAGCGAATCAGTTATAATTACATTGCTGTAGTGAAAAGCAGTAGGTTCCTGTATTAGGTTGCACAAATTTGACAGCCTTACAAATGGTTTCCTCACATACATGTATCTACAAAATCTGAATCCAACTTCATTATTTATTTTATTGTTTTACATCTTTCTTCTGCGTGAAATTTGTTTTCAACAGTTCCAAACCAAACTTTATTGAAACAGCAGATCAGTAGTCCAATGTATTGGTGATAAAACAGATAGGTATGACTTCGTGATGACATAGAGGACAGATTTTTTGTTCTCCATCTGATTCTCAGTGTAGTCAAAAAATAGCGATTGTTTTTTTTAAGGTGGGTTTTGCATGGAAGATAGTACAGACTTCCTTCCACACATTGAAGTTTGGGTGGAGCAAATCTAGTTAAATATGGCTTGGTCATAGTAGGAGTGAGACAATTTACACTGGTATTGGAAGTGCAGCGACTGTTAAGTTAGCTAAACATTTTGCAGTATAAATCATGTTGAGAAATGCTTCCTTCGACTGAAGAAAAACTGAGTTAGTAGGGCACTTCCCCAGTTCTGTTCAGTTGTTTTCAGTTTGTTTTTATTTGCAGAACAACCAGTATTAGTCCCATATGTACTCACTTATAAGTTGGGTCCAAGTGCAAACTGCATGCACCCAGATCGGCTGCAGCATAATGCTGGGTCTATGATGTTTGTTAAGGGTAATCAGTAGAATAATGAACATAAACCCTAATCTGCTGGCACATGATATGATGGCAGATTAGGGTCTGTGGTGTTTGCATTGACTCGACTTGTAAGCAGTTGTAGACAGTATCTAGGTTTACACTGAGTGTATTCAGAGGCATCTTCTAATTCACTAGTCATTTATATCCACAGCCCCCTTTCTCCCAGGACACCTGGTCAGTATAGACAAATAGTTTCACTTTCTTGGGACTATATCCATACCATGATTTTACATTCAGAAGTTGAGAATTCAAGGTTGATTTTACACACGAGCTTTTGCTCCCAAAACTTGCCTAATTGGGAGGGGGTTTCAGATACTTTCTCAAAGGGGTTGAAATTTTCGGGTGTGTCCTTGGAAGAAGGTGGCAGCTGGTGTGCAAATGGTTAGTGCAGAAACAAGTGGTACATTAAATCCCAACTTCATCATCATCAGCAGCAACTAGTGTTGAAGAACATCTTATCTTTCCCATACATGCTTGAATTCCTAAGGCCTTATATGAACCAGTTTGATAAGGATTACTTACCAGTGGTCAGTCTGTGAGTCCTCAGGGCAGGCTGGACCCATAACCCATCTAGGGATGACCAGAGGCTATAGATTAGAATTTTTCCATACCTAAAGCCATAGAAAATGGACTGTGATACTAATGGCTTGTATGAAATTTTCATCCTTTTCAAGATAACCTAATGTACTTTTCATTCATTTAGTTTTGTCTCTTTGTGTCGCTTTTCGTGACTTCATATAGTGTTTTTGAAGGATAAATGTAGAATAATGTCCATTTTTATACTGTTGGATTGTAGGTGGATCCCTGGATCATCTCTATAAAGTTTCTGACATGATATTCAAATAGATAAAATTGGATTTATGCAGAATTGTCAGAGTGATATGCCAGTGGGTGAAATGGATTTGTTCAGAATTGCCCATAATTGTATACTAGTGGACTTGACTGGATTTATATAGACTTGTCATTCATTTGCTATTGATGGACTATATAGTGCTTAATGAAATCACCAGTGTCGCTGAAGATGCCAGCAAGACAGCGTTACTTGCTGTTCTCATGCACTCGACCACCACCTGATGAGATTGTGTCGGAGGGACCCCATATATTTGGTAGGTTTGCATTGGTAGCTTTTGAGTGTATTTACTACCTGTAAGATAGGGCCAAACAGAAAAAGGTATAGACTTGGGAGGTTAGAAACTTGTGTCACAGCATGTACAACTCCCCACACCCACCCCAGTTTATCGTCTGGTGAAGTTGATTTTAAGCCTTAGTTTCACCAACCTATAAATAGTTTAATCCATTACATAAGTTAATACTGTAGTATATTCTAAATTTTCAGTAAAAACTGGAAGCAATAAGATTGCAAAATTTAGATTGGGGACATTAAATCTGAAGCCAGGGATCATATTTATTCCAATTGGCCTTATCTTGTAGGTGAAATTTTGTATTGTAGGTGTATTTGCAGGGTCAGTTCTAGAATGCATGAATACAAGATTTGTGCTTATTTCTAAAAATTATGTCGAAAAATTAAATGTGTGAAAATCACATGTTTTCAGGCCCTGCCTTTATTTCTTCATTAAATCACTTTATATATAGAATAAAGAAGTTGCCCATTTTTTAAAATTGGGGGGTGGGGGGGGGGGGGTAGATTTCTCACAAAATTTTCTGTTCTAGAATTGACCTTGATTTTGTGTCTGATACATTGCTCCCTTACTATAACATTGTTCATGGGACCCATGAAAATTTGCCATGTTAAAAGTGCTCCCTCACTATAACACTGTTTATGGGACCCATGAAAGTATATCATTTTAAAAGTGCTCCCTCACTATACACTGTTTATGGGACCCATGAAAGTGTGCCATGTTAAAAGTGCTCCCTCACTATAACACTGTTTATGGGACCCATGAAAGTGTGCCATGTTAAAAGTGTTCCCTCACTATAACAGTTTATGGGACCCATGAAAGTGTCAAATATTAAAAGTGTTCCCTCACTATAACAGTTTATTGGACCCATGAAAGTGTGCCATGTTAAAACTGCTCCCTGACTATAACACTGTTTATGGGACCCTGGAATATGTGCCATGTTAAAGTGTTCCCTCACTATAACACTGTTTATGGGACCCATGAAAGTGTGCCATGTTAAAATTGTTTCCTCACTATAACACTGTTTATGGGACCCATGAATGTGTGCCATGTTAAAAGTGTTCCCTCACTATAACACTGTTTATGGGACCCATGAAAGTGTGCAATATTAAAAGCTAGGTCACATTATACACTTCTCAACAACTCACAAGCTATGGAGTCCATAAACATCAACTACTGCATAAGCCAGGGTGCAGAATAGTGAGAAAGGCTCAAATTTTGGTGAACAGTCGGGAGTAATGGGCCTTTCAACTTTTGTTGGTATGTCATAATCCTACACAATTCATCTAATGCACTATAATATTTATGGATATTAGATCTGTAGAAGTAAAATATAGTCAATAACTTATCACAGACTTTTAATATAGATCAAGTTGACATGCTGTACTCAGAGATTCATGTATCAGTATAGTTGGAGTTGCTTCCCTTTTAAGGTTAGAACATGCGTATCCGTTGCAAGCAAACACATGAACTAAAGCTTCATAGCTAGAATTACACTCAAAAAGTGTTGGAGCCAAACCCATCATTTGTACTAATAAAAAGTCGGCACATGGCAGTTGCACAGTCCCTTAACACTACATCTGGATTGAGAGAAAAAAGGGAAAGAAAGAGAAAAGACAAAAGTTTGTGTTTTAGTAGAACTTGCAAGTTTATTTTCAAATGTATCGCTGCAAATTTTGAAGAACAATCCACAGATAAGGCAAAAAGCAACAACTTGGGACTTGTCTGCAGCGTGTGATTTTAACAAGAAATGATTCTGGCCCAACATGTTTGAATAGAAGAGGGTATGTCACGTTTATAATGATTGCAATACAACCAAATTAAAAATAAAATAAGAACAAGAATTTCACTTGACAAGACTTCTTTAATTGGTTTTTATTTCATGAAGTGTTGCAACCAGTAGGCATTTCACAGTATTTTCATTGATTGATATTTTGTTTATTTTGTTACTTGTTGCGAAAATTTATTGTTTATAAACGGCTTTAATTTTTTTTTATTTCTTATTAAAATTAGCGAATTTCATGATGTTAGTTCCATTATTAATGAACACTAGCCACCATTTTCAGCAATTAAATGAGTTATATATTTAGTTTTTATTTAAAAATTTTAATCATGATTTTTAAATGTTAAGCAAATATGGAGTTTATTTTTCATCTTTTCTGTAAGAAAAAAAATTAGATCCACCTTTACCTCTGCACTATAAGCAGGTTCATGAGTTATCAAGTCACTAAAATGAGGGAGCGGTGTACTGAGGTAGGTTCAGTGTCATAAACTATATTCATCCCAGAAATGGAATCCTTGACCATACCTATGATATGTGATGGACTGTGCTATACTAAGGCAATTAGTTAACAACGTTGAGAAGGCTTCAAACCTTCAGGTGTAAAATCTATGATCATGTTCAGGAAAAACTTGAACTTTGTAGTCGTATCATCTCTCTTTTACTTGCCCCTGTTTTGTTGGAAGGGATTCTGTTGTTCACCAATGGAGACAAATATCATGTAAGTAAATATTGGACATTACATGCTAATTATAATTATATCATGGTCAGCGGTTTCAACATTTAAGGGAAATTGTCACCCTATTCATCAGCAATACTTGACCTAATTGGGGTCAAAGGGTTAATAAATAATGCTAAACTCCTTGCCAGCTATTCATGACCACATAATGATCTCTGCCACCAAAAGTAAATGGCAGCAGGTTATAGTTGTGTGTTACACATTGCCTTATTTATTCAATGTTTATGTAGTTATCTGATATTTTCCATCCACACAGATGGATTTTGACAGGCTGGCATATACTCTTGCACTTTATCAAAGTTGGCTCATGAACTTCAGATTAGTTTAGAGCTGGTGATGCAATGGAATATGAGAGTGTTAGTGAATGGCTTCAATGTGCCAAAAATTAGCAGAAAAAAGTGATAAGAATTTTCATGGATTGATGGTGTACGAAAACTTTGAGGGTATGAAAAATGTCAGACAAAAGAGTGCTTGTTGTCTTGCCTGGCTAACTGAAATTGTCCCTTAAGGATTCCTCTTAAGGTGTTTAAAATTCACTTGCCCAACTCCAAATGGCTAATGGAAATTGTTGACAGTCAACAGAATTTTAAAATCATGCGCCCAATTGAGTGAATACTGATTCAGAGCTGACAAGTGTTTCTCTTTAATGAAAGGGATGTTCTTTCAGAAATATTGCTGACTTTGTTCATTGACAGTCCATACTTTCTACCAAAATTGTGTTTTCCATTTGTTTTTATCAAGCTCATACAGGTCCTTCACTCTCACTTTTCAATACTAATAAATGCTTACCAGGGGGAGAGCAGACAGGCTTCAGTTTGTATTTACTTGCAACTGGTGTTAAAAGGGTCACAGAATAAGTTCCTGGAAACAACCTTTCACACAATCCAATATGGGCCAGTAAATATCATCAGGTTTTATATTTTTATAATAGCTGGTTGAGTAAGAGTTTATTCAGGGCAAGTAAAAATGTTTAGTACTTGCCTAACTGGGCAAGTTGATTTTTCAACACCTGCCCTTTTTTCTGGGACTTGGGTCTACTTTCTGTACTTTTGATACAAGATACAACAATCACTAGTTTTTTTGCTGTCCATATATAAGCACATACTTGTGGATGAAAAAAGCACCATAACAGTAACCTTTTACAACTGCTTTATTTGTAGTATAGATTGCTAAATAAACTTGTAATTCCTGAACATGTACAAAGGATAGAGTAGTTGTAGAAACTGAGGATAGGATTGTTCTAAACCACTAAATAAAAAATGGTAAAAATTAATGATGTAACAGTGAATTGAACTTTCAATTGATTGTGATTGTCACTACCACAATAGTACTTGATCAGTGGCAAGATAAACTATTGCCTATTGCCATTGTTGGTATGTCAGACTATTGATAGTTACGATAGCTGTTCTCATTGTTCAAATCACTTTATTTAAATGTTGCCAGGAGCTTTAGTAGCTGCTTTACCGTAAGTAAACTATCCCCAAAAATAGATCAGAAGCTAGTGCTAGATATCTAAATTCTTTATTTATCATAGTACAAGTTACCGGTACTACTGAAGTGGAGAACTACAAATCACCTGTTGTCAACTTAATACTAATCAATCTGCACTTTAATGAAATGATTGCAATAATGTTTACAACTATTGCAATCATATTCCAGTAATCAAAATGCTCCCAGTAGTCACCCCTAATAACAATTATGTAATAAGAATTACTATAATGGAAGATTTTTCCACAAAAACTCCTTTGCTTTGAAAAATGTTCGGATTTAAGTGCGTTATTGTTCAGAGGAGACCAAAAAGGTGAAAATAACAAAATTCCCCATTTGATATCAGAATCTGTTAAGACAGCACTTGTACAGTACATGCATCAACAAAAGCATCCAAAGATTTGCTGCTATTATGCAGTTGTGAAAGATTTACTAAGGTAATGCAGTTAGATAGCCAGGAATCCCTACAGATGTCACACTGATCACATTGTTCCTTGAATTTAAATTATAAGCACATACAGCCCTGTCAAAATATACACAGAAATCTTGGGATTTTTTAAAATTAAAAGTTATAGAAGCATCAAGTAAAAACAACTTTTTAATGAATAATTTGTCAATGCAGAGGAGGGAAAACAATTCAAAACAAGACTGTAGATACAGAGACCGGCATTAGCAAACACCTTCATCATTTTTTTAATAAAAAGCACCTACTCATAAGGAACAAAAGTTACAAACTTTGTTTTTTGTTGTTAAGGTGGTCCCATTAGTATCCTTTACAGACTCTTTTCACTATAGGATAATTACCATTATGGTCACATGCTCACTAATTTGATTGTGTTTATAGTATGGTGTGATTACATCTGCTTCTGTCACGCCTTTCCTGGCTATATGCATGCAAGAATGTCCAAAAAGAATTGCAACACTGTAATAATTTTCGTATTGATAACACACTGACGATATTTTGTCTAGTACTAATAGCTCTGCAGTTTGATGCCATGAGCAGTTGAAGAGACAGTATTTTCCCAATTTGGCTTGTTCTGTTTTTTTTTTTGTTTTTTTAAAGGGAGAGAGTTGTGTAAAAATTAACCCCAACTACCCCATACATGTTTCTCCTCTCTGATTGATGTAGACCAATAATCTGTCCCCATTATGATTTTTTTTATTCTGTTGCGCAATAAGGACCATCAGAATATAAAAATTGTTATGGGAACAGATTTATCTGTGTGATTGATGCTGAAATGTCTGTCATAAAACTGTTGGTCATGGATTCCACAATATAGTAGCAGTCTGTATTGATTTGCACTGATTCAAAACAACTATATTTGGCTCTGTAACTACCATTTATTGTCAGGTTGTATGGTAGATATTGGAATATATCTGTAATCCATGCAGCTTATATCCATTGTAAGGCATAACCTTTGTAGTAAAGCATTGTAACAGTTAGCTAACAAATCCCCAGCCATATGACTGATTCCCTTATTACACACGACAACAGCTACTGCTACCATGTGTGTGTGGATGCTGGCTCATAGAGCCAGTAACACAGACTGCTACTAGTACACTTTTCGTAATAATGAATGCATCTGATATGGGTCAAAGTAATAGTAACCAGTCTAGCTACTTACTGAATACATACACAATATGGAGACCTTACTAAGAACTAGATCATCAGATGTGAGGAAAAAATCACGTTTATTTGGTTAGTATTGTTTATTCTGTGTGAATTGTACATTGTAAATGGGGGATTTGTGGTTTTATCAAACACGTCCAGATGTACATGGGAGGGTATACTCCTTATCTTAATTAAGAATGCTGCTGAATGTATCTCACTTCCTGACTGTGAAGTCAAATCTACAGATAGGGGGTTGATGAGGATAGGGATGCTATTACCAGAGAAATGAAGACAGCATATTTGTCCTATTACACATCTCATATTCTCAGAGACTGCTGTGCAGTATTCTAGCTCCTACTGGTAGCCATTTTGACATCTACATGTAGGTCAAACATACAGCATTTTATTTTTATGAATTTTTGTGTAAGTTTGCTTGTTGCCCATAGATACATATATCTACTACATCAATAGAAGTAGCTCACAGTCAGTTAAAATGTATACTGCATGGATAACACTAGAGCATCATCTGTCCAGAGGCTGATCAAAGTAACAAAGTTCCATTCCTGGGCCCAAAAAAATGATCCTATGTAAAAAAAAAAATTGTAGTTAAATTATTGTTACAGTTTTAGTTTTCTCATATTTAACTTGAAAAACTATTTAAAAAAAAACAATTTAAACTAGGTGTAAATTGTATTGTTTTATGTTCAGTTGCCATATATTCATTGTTGTTAACTGACTTGACTTGCTCTATTCGCAGATATTCATTCCTCACAATAAGCACTAAGGGATGGATGATAACTATAATACATTTATGCTCATTTGCAGTCATTATTTAGTGATTGCTAGTTTTGGTTCTCTTTTTGCTATGGAAGAGAAACACTACACTAAAATTAACACAAACACAAACTGTAAAAACAGGATAATAAGCTTATATATTAACCTAACAGATTTGCATACACATTGTTGGAGGGATCTGCAGAAATCAGATCAGTACTTCTTGAGGATCAAAATTATTGTAGAAACACTAGATGTTTAGATAAATAATAAAAATGAATATTAAATTATTTTATTAAATTTTTTTTATTAATTAATAAATTTTAATTTTAATTAATATTATTTTAAAATAGTCGATAAATAATTAGTTTTTTTTTCTTATATAAAAAGGTATATAGATAGGTGTGTGTATATATATATATATATATGTTATATATAAAATGTATACATTTAATATTCAGAGTGTAATTGCTTTTTATGTATTGAACAAGTGTATAATATACCATTCCCTTAAGATGATTTCTATCATACCTTTTCATTTCCTTTCCTATCTATTCTATATTGAATCTTTCATTTATAGTATTCATTATTTTGTACTTGCCATGTGATTTTGTTGTGTATAATGGAGCGGAACTTGTAAGTTCTTTTGAACGTGTTTCTTATCCTTTTGCAAGTAAAAATATTTTATGTCAATAAAATATGTTTAAACTTAGCTATATGAAAATATGTGTATGTATGGAAAAGACACACATACACTGGAACTTGAGTATTTTCTTTTAAAGGAAAAAAGAAGTGCTTATATATATATACAGGAAAAACAAAGTGTCAAACATAAATATAACTCTTCCTGGGCATGAACTCATCCACTCATATTTATCAGTGCTGGCAGAGAAAGGCAAGTCATTTTTAGCTCATCTGGCCTTAAAGCCAAGTGGGCTTATGGTATGACCCTGCGGCCATCATGTATCCATCAGTCAACAATTGCTTGTTACCACTATGGAGTCCATATTTTTGATCCAATTTCAGTCAGATTTAGAATATGGGTTTATATCATCAAAACCTTGGACTAGTACAATAATGAGCAAATTTTATGCATATTAAAAAGGTAATCTTCTACTTGATTGGGTAACCTTGTTACCACTGTGGAGGGCATGTTTCTGATCCGATTTTTATCAAACTTGGAATGTATGCATGTATCATTAAGATCTCAGATAAGTTCGATAATGAGCAAGATCTACACATATTAATGAGGTGGTATTGCATCTGATTGGCTGAGCTTGTTAGCGCTCTTGGGTGTGCTTTTTCATCAGAAAAAAAAAAGAAAAATATGTCTACAACTTTTCATTAGTGGATGTCCACCCATGTCTCTATTGGCACTAGCAAAGTCCAAAGTCGCAAAAGGTGATAAAACTGTAAGATGACAATGAATATCTATTTTAATATGATGTATTTTGGGGTTAAAGTCACCCCTACAGCAAGGAAGATTTGATTGATTTTGGGTTTGACAAAAGTGACTAATTTATGCAAATACACAATATTTCATTTAATTAATGATTTGTTGAAAGAAAAGTAATTCAGAAAACATAGGTATTTATTTTAATAAATGCTGGTAAATAATGAGTGTATACTAATGTTGAATGAGAGAGAAAGATCTGGGACTGAAAATTCAATGGTGCAGCTCATTTCAGGTTAACCAGATAATGTTTTCATGAGTTACTTGAGCACATGATAAAACTTTTATTGCAGTAATGTAAGTTTTCAAGGAAATATGATAGTACATTGCAGACCACAAAGTTAAGGTGGTAAAACTGTTGAAGCAACCAAGATTATCTCATTTTTATATAGCACTATTAGTGCATTATGTACTGTTATTTTCCTTTGTCCCGCTAAATTGGTATGTGTACCCCAGATTTGGAGGGAGGGAAACACAGTGTCCCCTGCCCTTGGGATCCTATGAGCAACACTGGTACAGTGTAGGATGAGTAAAACTGATGCAGGACAAGTAAAAGTTCCAAGTTACTTGCTATACAGGACAGGTAACCAACTGAACATTTTTTGAGCCCTGTCATCAAACCATCTAACGATTGCTTTGTTCTTTATTAAGTGATTAGCACAACTGATTGTCTGCAATGTTTACCTTCTTGCAATTCCGCTTGTTCTTTTTTGACGCAGGGTCTATTCCAGGATGCATGATTGTGGGATTCATTCTGATTTATTTTTAGCTCTACTGGTCATAGACCAGAAGAGCTTATGGGATGTTTTTTTTGTCTCTCCTCTATCTGTTTGTTAGCACAAGTTTGTTAACACTACTACTCCCAAACTACTTGGAGGATTGCCATGAAACTTTACACACACATTCATTCTATGGCCTAGTTGGTCCTAAATGAAAATGGTACTGCTGGGACATTCAATATGGCTGCAAGGGCAACCATCTTAAAAATCTTGTTATCGCTACTCCTTCTGAATGAATGGTCATGTCAACATCGGGTTTTCTCCAGAAGACTTCTTATCATGTGTAGTTGGTGCGAAATGAAAATGGTGCTGATCAGGCATCCAGTATGGCCACCATGGTCGCCATCTTGAAAATCTTGTTATTGCTGCTCCTCCTGAATGGAAAGTCATACTGACATGGGGTTTTCACCAGAAGACCTTTTTCGATGTCAAGCTGGTCCTAAATGAAAATGATGCAGATCTAATGTCTACGAATGACTGCCACACACATTATATTTTCAAGTTCTACCATTATTTATTAATTAAATCCATCTTATGTTAAAAAAATTCTTCCTTTTTTCAGATAGGGGGAGGGGGGCATATTTTCCTCTTTTTTTAGGACCCTGTTGATGTGTTCTTTTCTTTAACCATATTTGTGTAATGTACTTTTAGATTTGGTTCACAAGTGTTGAGATTGAAACTTTACAAAAAGTTCTTTCAAGCTACATTCACTATCAGTTAGGAGTTATCTACAGTAAGCATATTCATCCCTCACTGATCTTAAAAGCAAGTGTACATGCTTTTTATCTGGATCTAATAGTAGGTGAAAACAGGGGTAAGACTGTTCATTCATCATGTTTCTCTAGAAAATGAGGGGACCAAGTCTTCCACTCACTAACAGTATTTGGGGCAATGATGAAGCTAACAATGGGGGCAAGGAGTGAGAGAAGTTGACCCTGAAAGGGCATGAATTATGAAGGTGATGGGAAACTAGTTGAACTTTTATTATTTACAGTAGGAATCATTGGATCAGAGATGGGGAACTGGGTACAACTACTTTAGCTCCTCAAACAAAACTGCTGTGTGATATTTCTATAAAGCATTTTATCTTACTGTAAAAAAAATGGATTTGAGATGTAAATGATTATACTTATTGATGTTTTCACTGGTGGTGAGAATATATTCCAATTTTGCGAGTTGAATTCTTTAAACAAGCTTTTTGGGCTGTTTTGTAAGACTAAGTGTTTTAGATTTCTACCTTTTTACAACAAGAAGTTGATATTTATTTTCCATTTGTTTTCCAGATATTAGACAACAATTATCAGAACAATTAAAATGTCTGGAAAATCGCCTGGAGATGCAGACTGCCATGGTATCAGAATTGCAGGAGTTCTTCAGACGGAAAGCAGAAATAGAACAGGAATACTCCCGTAATCTGGAAAGACTAGTCAAAAACACATGGGCAAGACATAAACAAGAGAGACAAAAGTAAGTTGATGCTTTTGAAAATCTACCAGTTTATCTTGCCTGTGAATTCTGAGATATGTGTATAATTTTTCTGGTGGCCATAGTGATGGTATCAACAATGTACAGATGCTATGTTAAAGTTTCTGGAAAGTTAGATGTCTACATCAGTTATATTCATCTGAAACTTACAAATAATAATAGTATGTGCCTGATGTTTGTACCCTGATATACTAGGGTTTTCTGTCTTGCCAGCAATGGCAGCACCAGCAGTGTTTACTTTAGGAATAATATTACTGTATGCCTGATGTTTGTACCCTGTCTTGCCTGCAGTGGCAGCATCAGCAGTGTTTACATTAGGAATAATGCTCCTATATGCCTGATGTTTGTACCCTGCTATACTAGGGTTTTCTGTCTTGTCTGCAATGGCAGCATTTTACATTAGGAATAATGTTACTATATGATTGATGTTTGTACACTGATATGCAAGGGTTTCCTGTCTTGTCACTAATGGCAGCATCAGTAGTATTTACTTTACGAATAATATTACTATATGCCTGAAGTTTGTACCCTGATATACTAGGGTTTTCTGTTTTGCCTGCATTGACAGCTTCAACAGCATTTACTTTACAAATAATATTACTGTATGTCTGAAGTTTGTACCCTGTCTTGCCTGCAATGGCAGCATCAGTAGCATTTTTTAAACTAATAATGTTACTATATGCCTGATGCTTGTACCCTCATATGCAAGGGTTTCTGTCTTGCCCTCAATGGCAGCAACAGCAATATTTTACATAAGGAATAATGTTACTATATGCCTGATGTTTGTGTCCTGTCTTGCCAGCAATGGCAGCATCAGCAGTGTTTACACTAGGAATATTGTTACTGTATACCTGGTGTTTGTACCCTGTCTTACCTGCAGTGGCAGCATCAGCAGTGTTTACATTAGGAATAATATACTACTACTGAAGTTTGTACCCTGATATACAAGGGTTTTCTGTCTGCCTGCAGTGCCAGCATAGCAGTGTATACATTAAGATTCTGCAGTGCCAGCATCAGCAGTGTATACATTAAGATACTTTGTTGAAGTTTTGTGAAGTTATTCATCTTCTAAATTAGTTGTTGCATTCAGTAAAAAATTTGCTGTACTATTACTATATGCTTGGTATACTAAAAAAATGTCTCGCCTGCTTAAGCAGAAAGCTGTGTCATTATGACACCATCAGGCAAGAAATCTCTTGTTTCTTCTACTGAATATTTAAATCAACAGCATGGACTCTGAGCCACTAGTGTATCAGTTGATGGCAGATCTGGATCAGCAGCATGGACCCTAAGCCTCTAGTGCATCAGGGATGGTAGATCTCGGTCTACACAGTTTGCTGTTATTTTACCATTATATGCAAGTAATATGTAGAGTGTGGAAAGGATTTTTAGACCAGGGAAAGGATTTTTGAGGTGAAGAATGTGCACAGCAATGAAAAGAGGAAAGGATATTAGATGGGAATGTCCCCCTCCCAGAGGGCATTTGTTGTCACCCAGAATTTTTTTTGAAAAATCAGGGCAAAAATTTTTCTTACTGGTGCATGTTGTGTATTATAAGCATAATATTGGCAGAAAAATGCTTGTCATACTCAAAATGATGTGCCTCTTCCAACACCTTTGATCCAGTAGCACGACCCAAGTGACCTGGCAGTTTGACTGTCCATACTAGCATAATTAAGTGGGCTTAATCTAGTTGGTAAATGATTCATTGGTTTGTATGCATATTACTCTACCTATTAGTCAAGGAACCCTATTATAACCATTACAGAAAGTATCCTAAACATGTACATTATCCAAAAATGAATTCAGTGGTAAAACTTTATATATAACATGATATTGAAACCACAGTAATTTTTGTTTGTTACTTTAAACCAGGGGTCCCCAACCTTTTTGTGCCTACGGGCACATTTGTGAGTTTATGAGAGAGTGCGAACACCAACCAATTAACTTGACCCATTTTTTTATTTTTTATTATTCATTATAACCTTTTTCGTGGGCACACACAAAAAATTGGCAGGCACCGTGTGGGGACCACTGCTTTAAACACTTTTTTAGAATACATATTAGGACAATAGTAACTAGTAAAGTTAACATTTTGTTGCTATCTTTTTTTGACAGGAAACCTTTAAGTTCAAAAGTAATTTGTACAAATCTTTACAACCTTTATCGATGTGAAGAATAATTTCTAATTGGTAAGGGATAAAGATCTGGCATTCATGTTGTTTTTTTTTTTTAAATTTTAGGTTGAATTTTCTGCATAATGATTTTATAGCCTGAATTACGCCTTGAGGGGCAGGAAAATTTGTATTAGTACCATACTTTGCTATAAAGCTTTCAAATTGAAGTAGACTTGCCTGGTACATAAACTTCTCACTGATATATGTAACATAACGTTCAGTCTATTTTTTATTAGTGAGTTTGTTTTCTAAACATCATCTCCTGTTTGAGGTACATTTCTCTCTGTTAAAGTTTCCAAGCCAGTAAAACATCATGCCAAAACATACTTCTCATGTCCTTTAATAATTTAACTATATATTCATCTCCTAATATAACATTGTTTGTTATCTTGCATACTTTGTTTTCAAACAAATTAACAGATTTTCTTCTAGTTGTAAGAAGTCTATGAATCCAAGATATTTTGAAAGCTAATATAATTTTTGTAATATCTATCATTACCAATCTTCCTTTGTGGAATTTCTGATAAGAATTTCTCCTTTAATTCCATCTACTTTTGACTTCTATATAAATGTGAAAAATAGGTCATTCAGTTGGCTAGTAAAGTGAGGGGGGGGGGGGGCAAGGAGATAAACAAATGGTTTAGTTTTGGAATCATTAAAGTTTTCAAAAGTGTTATTTTACCAATTGGTGGTAGGGTTCATTTTCTCAATTCTTTAGAAACTTTTTTTTATCATGTGTGTTTTATTTTTAAAATGTATCTGTACCATTATATTTAAGTCAAATGAAAACTTTAACTCAGTAGGGTTAATTCAGTGACCCACTGCAGTTTTAGCCTATGATGAAAGGTTTCTACACTATACTTCTTGTTTCTCATCCAGACTTCCCTTGTTTTGGTAAAATTAAGTTTCATACCTGAAATCCTCGCTAACAAACTTAATACATCATTGGAAGATGTAAGAAATTCAAAAAGATCCATTAAAAATCAAAGTAGTATCATCTGGAATCTGTGAAATTAAATATTGTCTCCTTTAATTTCATTAATTTATATATTTTTAATGTTTTTTAATAATATTACAAAATTTGTGCACATATTAACAAAAGATGTGGAAATCTAGGGACACCATGACTATAGCCTCAAAAAACATGGAAAATTTCAACTATAAAGCCATTTTAATCAACTGCTGATGAGATATTACAATAAAAGTTTTTTCCCACTGTCTTAGCATTTGTGACATGTGCATATACCAATGAATTTTGAGCAATAAATAGTTGATAATCAGCACTCTTGCATTGACTTCAAGGTCTTAGATTTTGGCTTGTAGGGGCAGGTGGTATCTGTAATGGCTTGGAAGCATAATAACATAAACAAGTTTGAATGGATTTGTAGCTCGACTGGTCATAGACCAGAGGAGTTTATGGGATGGGATGTTGTTCGGCATCCCTTTGTCCATTAGCATAAGTTTGTTATTGCTACTCCTCCTAAACTACTTGCAGGATTGCCATGAAACTTTACACAAACATTCATCCCATGGTCTAGTTGGTCCTAGATGAAAATGGTGCTGTTTGGACATCCAATATGGCTGCCAAAGTGGCCATCTTGATAATCTTGTTATAGCTACTCCTCATGAATGGATGGTCATATCAACATGGGGTTTTCACTAAAAGACTTCTTATCATGTCTACTTGGACTAAATGAAAATGGTGCTGATCTGACATCCAAGGTGGCGCCATGGCAGCCATCTTGGAAATCTTGTTATTGCTACTTTTCCTGAATGGATGGTCATATCAACATGGGGTTTTCACTAAAAGACTTCTTATGATTTCTAGTTGATCCTTGATGAAAATGGAACTGATCTGAAATCCAATATGGCCACCATGGCAGCCATTTTGAAAATCTTTTTGCTACTCCTGAATGGATGGGGGGCACCGGGTGGCCGAGTGGTCTAAGGCACTCGCCTTTACAGATCACTGACATCTCACCTCTGTCCGTGTGGGTTTGAGTCTCGGGCTCGGCCAATGTGGATATGTGAGAAAGCTTGCCAGTAGCTTCCCGTGGGTCGGTGGTTCTTCCCAGGATTTTCATGGGTTCTTCCTCCACCAAATATACTGGCGGCCATGTATTGTCTATCATGTGCTGAAAAATGGCGTTAAACACATAACAACAACAACCTGAATGGATGGTCATATTAACATGGACTTTTTATGATGTCTGGTTGGTCCTAAATGAACATTTTGTGCTGATGTGACATCCAATATGGCCACCATGACAGTCATCTTAAAAATCTTGTTATCACTACTATTCCTGAATGACTGGTCATATCAACATGGGGTTTTCACTAAAAGACTTCTTCTGGTGTCTAGTTATTCCTAAATAAAAATGATGTTGATCTGGAGTCCAATATGGCCACCCCAGCAGCCATCTTGAAAATCTCCTGAAAAGATGTTCATATCAGCATGGGATTTTCACTAAAAGACTTCTTATGATGTCTACTTGGTCCTGAATGAAAATGGTGCCGATCTGACATTCAATATGGCTGCCATGGCAGTCATTTTGAAAATCTTGTTATCGCTACTCCTCCTGAATGGATGGTCATATTAACATGGAGTTTTCACTAAAAGACTTCTTATGATGTCTAGTTTATTTACTGATTTTGACAAAGTACTTTTAAGCAATTGTTTACCTTGCCACCAACTTTCAGTATGAATGAAATGATGCAAAATCACATGGCGACCTAAGACACATAGCTGCTTTTATACAAGTTATTTTTTCTTGAACTTTTGTTAAAGAGACCTTGGGAATCTGGCTGTTTATGTGACCTCTTGGGCAGATATGACTGTACATGAAAAACTTGGCACTCAGATGTTGACCCAATTCCAATATCCTTTATACCGGTAGCTTCTTTGATAAGTTGGTACATTTATTGAGAGAACTACTCAAGCAAGATAAGACCCTACTGGCTATTCCAGTAGATTGTCAGCAGGAGATGCTGGTTCAGAATGATGAGAACTTGTTGAAGATACCATCTTCCTAGTTACATCTGCCTGCACAAGATAATCTCTTCTGCTTTTGAAACACTAACAAATATACCATGGCAGAGAAGTGTGATATGCCTTCCTTCTATCTGCTAGGTTAGGTGATTCATTTATGTAAGCAGCAGTTTGTCCTAAAACCAATATAGCATCTGGCTTGGCTTTTTTTTTAACCCACTTTATGTGATTTTCCCACCTAACTCAATAAGTTTAACTGACAGTATCATGTTGCAACTTGGTGACATCTTCATTTGGATTCAAAATGTTTTAAATATATATGCATTAGCTATTTATTACTCAGATGCTTTATTACATGTATCTGCTATCTCATTGTTTAACTGTGAGACCAGTTGAATTGAAAGGGATAGCCACATGTATACGCAATGCAATGGTCAAGGGGTTTTCAGGTTATCATATTCTATACGCCTGCCATAAGGCAGCACATATTATGTTATGATGTTGTCCATCAATCTGCCTGCATGTTACGTTTCAGCATAATAACTCAAGTTCTCTACCATCTACAGTTACCAAACAGTTACCAAACTTTGGGATTGCTTGCTCTTGGGATAGAAAGAACCCTATGGATTTTGGTGTCATATGGTCAAAGGTCAAGGTCACTGATTGAAAGAAGAAAAAAAATGGTTTCCTCACAATAACTGGAGTTCTCCACCATAGTTACCAAACTTTGTAGATGACTTGCACTTGGGGTAAGGAAGAACCCTATCAATTTCAGGGTGAAAAGGTCAATGGTAAAGAGCTCAAGAATACAAATGTTTTCCACACAATAATTTGAGTTCTCTTTTATCTGTGGTTACCAATCTTTGTGGGTGGCTTGCACTTGGGGTAAAGAAGAATCCTATTATTTTGGCTCAAAAGGTCAAAGGTCAAGGTCACTGTGACTGAAAGAAGAAAAATGGTTGCTGCACAATAACATTACATGTAGTTCTACTTCATATACCTGGACCAAAGTTTTATGGATGACTTGCACTTTGGATAAGGAAGAACCCTGTCGATTTCAAGATCGAAGATCAAAGTCACTGACGGAAAGAATGAAAATCATTTCTGCACAATAATATTAGTTCCACATCACTGGCCTAGAGTGAACTTTTTGGATGGCTTACACTTTGGGTAAGAAAGAAGCCCTTTGATTTTGGGGTCATAGTGTCAAAGGCCAAGGTCACAGTGACTGCAAGATAAAAGTGGTTTCTGCACACAAATCTCAGTTATCTTCATAGAAGATTGTTAAAAATAGGGCAGCCATATAATGTGCCATTCACAGTACTCTTGCTAAACCTAGTTAGCAGTCTTTATGAACTTGCACTTCTATGTTTTTGACTGCACATTTCAAAGTCCTTGGGTAATATTTGTTTGTTTGTCTGACAGTTGGGTTAACCGAGAGTTGACCGTATAACTAAAAATAATAGCTTTCTTTGAACTACCTGTCATGGTAATGGCAGATATCTTTTAATGACCATGAGCCTCTTACACTGTTAACACATACTATTTAAAAATAACACAAGAAGTATGGTGAAAGTTTCCACGAATTGGGCTCAGCCTGTGCAGTTATAGCTTGTACCTATCCAAAAAACAGAGTCAACCAAAGTTGTAATTTGGCAGTATTTGTGTATCTGTGTACGTGACAGTCCTACACAAAGAAGCTATTGCACACCTTAAGTTTGTAGATGCACCATATGTTTTGCTTGGCTTACCAATTACCAGTTTCAGCTAAAGTTTCAAATTGTGGAGCCTGATGTTGATCATATGCTGGGCATAAAAAAAAACAGCTGTAAAAGTCACCTGTGTGACTATTAAGCAATCACCTGACTGAAGCAGAAACAGACACTTTTTTTTAGCGTTCCTGGTCCTAAATTATTGAAAGAATGAACCTCTTTAACCAACCTCCTGGCTTGGTGGGCCATTTTTCTCACTGCACAAAGGGGGGTTATCATTTTAATATGGTTGTAGATTGTCTGATGGACTGTTTATATTAATTATTAAAATAACACTTTTCCAATGGACATTTTTGCCAAGATTCTATTGAAATATTTCATTATGAGAACTTAAGAATTATTTTTGCTTATCCAGATGTCAAACACAGGTTATATTTGCAAAATTCCTTTTTAAATGAAATATCACAGCCTGTGGACAAAGTAACCTTACTGCATGACAAGTATACATGGATCTGCTGTCAAGTTTTTCACTGACTGACATAATATACTGTAAATTCCTTTTTTTTTTTATTTGTATCAATTATTGTGGTTTTGCACACCAAAAAAAATCACTTTTTCATGGTACCATCTTTATCTAAAGTTTTTCTGACAGCAAAAAATAATCATCAAAAAGAAAATAATTCCCAGCAAAACTGTCAGAAAACTTATGGTTGAGTAATGGTGGGGAAAGAGCAACCTCAATTTTGTATCTGGAGTTAGAATAATGATTATGTTTGCAATCCAGATATGACAAAATCATTTTAGTCTTTATATCAGTTAATCTTTATATCTTTGGTATAAATGCTGTTGTTTTCAAACAGATGATACCTACACCCAAACAGCAGCTTGTCAGTGTCATCGAAGTTCAGAGTTCATCTGTCAGAACTGTCAGTTACATGATCATCTCACTGTGTACAAGATTAAACTGTTTCAGTTTTTGGTTGATGGAAAAGATACTTCTCAAACCTTCATGCAAAAAAAATCCAATAAATATTGCTTCCTTTATTCAAATTCCCTACATAACAGTCCCCAGTATGACAAACTGTGAAGTGCACCACCATTTTCATACAAACTCAACTGAATTAGCCAGTCTGCTTTTGGGATAATAATAAAGCAATAATAAAGTTGCATGCAGTGTCAACACAAGGTGTGAGTATTATTACATTGTCTTATTATTATAACATTTTGAACTTCACACTGACACCTGAATGGGTTGTATGGTATTTAGCAGGGTGAACATTAATCATGTTTTGAGCATCAGTGTCAGCATATCTCTCCCTCCCTCCCTCCCTCTCTCTCTCTCTCTCTCTCTCTCTCTCTCTCTCTCTCTCTCTCTCTCTCTCTCTCTCATGTAAAAGAAGAAACAGCTTTTAGTGATAAATATACAAAACTAATGTCATTTATAAGGAGAGAAGCAGTATATTACACTGAATAGAATGGGATTTTATGAATGCTAAATGTTTGGATATGTAAAGGTAAACTTAATGTTATGCAAACTTAGTAATTCTACTAAACCGATACTTTTTTTTCTCGGAATTATTTAAGATATATTTTGGATAATGGGACTATAGATGGGTTGAGTGTTTCCTTTTTTATTAAGCATTTTACAATTATGACATCAAACTTACAAGGGACCAACTTTCCTAAATTGAAGAATCATGACACAGCTTGCATAGGACGGATTAAAATGATTTCCACATTTAATTAAATATTAGGAACACAAGTTTATGCATACCAGTGTTATCAATTTATCCTTTTGTTTTACACTGGCCTTATATCGAATGTTGTGCTTTATCTACAGGGAAGCTAATAATTATTATAACTATTATAAACTATTATTTCAGAATGGAACTTCTTACTGCAAGTGAAATGCATTTCTTTTTTCATATCCATCGATTGATGTTAACTTGAAAATAATGACTATATATTATGATATATAATTTAAGAAATGTTCAGACATTTTTGTGAAATATGTACTATGGTTGATAATCATAAAACAGCTACTATTTTATAGGCAACATACTACTTCAGGTTTTCATTTTTCACATATTGGGTGTAATACTAAATAAATTACCAGTCTGTTTCATCATGCAAACTGTAACGGATCTTATTTAGTGTGTCGGAAAATTAAGATCAAGAAAAAAATTACTGACCACAACTGTTGAAAAAAATTTAGCGTGTCCAAAAACTTTGGGTTTCAGAAGACTTATGGTAAATATGTATTTAATTTCATTGACATGTCTGATGGGAAGGGAAAGGGCAGGTCTTGGTCTCTTTACAAATACATGTAAATCATTTTTTGTTGGGTCTTTAAATTCCTAATTTTAGCAACCATGAAGTCACAAAAATCGGTATTCCTATGATAGTTCACATAATATGGCTTTTACCTCTTTTAGGATGATAATTTGAATATACACCTTGATTTTCAAGTGGAGCAGGTTACAGTTTTGTGGGTCAGTCATTGCTAGTTGCACCCTATGAATACACTGATGATAATGTTACAAGAGGAGGAGAGTCATTGCTACAGGAACCTTATGATTTTGTGTGGTAGGAAATTCTTTTGTTCCATGAAATCTGAGAATAATTTTCAGCATTACCAAAGAATTGAAAGCTCAAGATTTATTAGCTAGAGTTAGGGTCATTTTACAGGCATGTAAATTTTCCGCATACATCTGGAACTCCGAAATCAGAGGGTTTGGTTCATGCATTAAAGTAACCAGAGGAGATGCTGTATGAGTTACTTCCCTTTCCAATCTATCAATGAAGTGCAATAGTATGAATGTATACATGTATGTATCAAGGATTTTGACATTCTAATGGCTCTTACTGGACATTTTTTCCCTAAAATTAATGTGGCAGTAGTTGTGAAATTTAATATACAAACATTCAAAGGAGATACAACAATTTGTGGAAGAAAAAACACATTGCTATACCTAATTATTTAATATACCGGGAAATGTGTCATTTTCAGTTTCAGATTTTTTCAGTTTCAGATTTGCTGCTTTAGTGTTAGTATTATCCTTCCATGATCAACTGGTTTCCTCTCAAAGTAATTATTTATACAAAAAATATAACATTTGCTTTTAGAAAACCATACTGTAGAATTTCACCCAACAACAGTATTTTGATTCCACTCAACTGTTTTTAAAAATTAATTATTAATTGACAACAAGCTGACTTGCAACCTCAAAAATATGTAACACCTAATTGATGGACATTTCCAGTAAAGTCAGATGGTGAAGTTGTATTTGATCAGGCCGCCAAATAACTCTTGGAAGATGATAATAAAAGTTAGTTGTTGTCGCCAATGTCTTGTTTTCTTAATTCGGGCCTAGGCTTCACATAATTTGTTCTAAAGGTATGATGTGTGGACACACCGCGACACAATATAGTTAACAACCACATGGCATGAGGGACTGATGTAATGTCTATAGTACAGACATAGGGCAATTGTTGGTTTATAGGGTTTTTAGCTCATGTCTACTTGGTCCTAAATGAAAATCGAACTGATTTGATTTCTAATATGGTCACTAGGGCAGCCAACTTGAAAATCTTGTTATTGCTACTCCTCCTGAACAGAAAGTCATATTGGCATGGGGTTTTCACCAGAAGACTTCTTAAGATGTCTAGTTGGTACTAGATGAAAATGTTATCGATTTGACATCCAGTATGACCACCATGGCATCCAGTGATCTCCCCAGAAATTTTCTATAGCATCGGGGTAAGCGCATTAGGGTCATAAAATGTTTTAAAAAGTGCGTGTTGACGTCATAAAAGTGAAACAAATTAATATCAATTAAATAAAAGAGAAGTGTATATATTTACATAGTATTCTTTATTTACCCTGGTTATGACAAGGCTTAATGTCTATCACATTTGTTTCTTAATTTAAATAAAGGATATACATCTTTTCTTCTTTTCGCCATATATACTGACTGCCACATCAAAATTAAAGTCTTTTAAGGATTGTCCTTCAGTACTGATTGTCATCTGGTAGTTCAGTTCTCTCAGTGTCAACCTGTTCCTTAAAACACTCTTAATTCTATTCATTGAGGAGAATGACCTTTCACAATCTGAAAAAAATGGAACATAAAATTTATTAATGGATGTACAAAAAAGAGACAAAACTACCCGAATCCTAACTTAGTGAATTACCTAGGACAAATTCTTCAAGACAGTGATGTGTTTTCAAATAATCATAACAGAATAAGATAATACATATTCCTTTCCATTGAGAACAATATATCAGGGTGTTTGTTATTGTTTAATTTCTTAACTGAATCAATGTCAGAGAGCTTAAAAAATGTTCAAAAATGACTTTACTGGTTAATGAGTAAGCATATGGATGAAACTATTTAAGTTATATTTATGAAGGAATATTTTTTATTTATATCTTTTCAAAACAGGTAAAACTGGAAGATTAGTAAGCATATGGATGAAACTATTTAAGTTATATTTATGAAGGAATACTTTTTATTTATATCTTTTCAAAAGAGGTAAAACTGGAAGATAAAGATTGTTCTGTTTATTACTTGGATAGACAGAAAAGAGAAATGAGAAATTAATAGGGCAGCACCCACTTACTGACCAAACACTATTTCTCTTGCTTCAGAGTAAACTATGTAAACATAATAACAACTCGTGAATAAAATGCAACTTTCTTTCCTCATCACAACCTAATAAGAATGACAACAATTGCAACAACAACTACTCATTACTACTATAAAAAAAATATATTACAACACACACCCTCCCACCAGTAGATCTGAACCAAAATTTAGCAATATGGAAAACTTACCATCGGATCCAGCAATTTCCACCCAAGGGTATAACGTCTTCCATTCATTGTTAAATCCAGTCATTCATTTCTGGATCTCTTTCTTTGTGGAAATGATGCTGACGCTATCAGAATCGGAATCACTGCCACTATTGGTGATGCCAATTTCTGATTTTCATAACCAGGCCAACATGGGGTTAGCCGGGCGCTGGGTAATTTTACGTTTCTTGGAAGGTGGTGTGTTCATTTTTCACAAGAAATTTTAATGTAATATTTGTAACTGCTTTGGCTGGTAGTGAAAATGACTGAAATACATAAAAACTACCAGTAGACTCCATCGTCGCTATCTAATCACGTGACTAAATATGTGCAGACGAAACCCGCACTAAAGGTCGTCAACGGCAGTCGCGCAAGCCAGGTACAAAAGATAATGGTTAAGCGAGTGAGTAATTATCATGGATTATCATAATAAAATACCCAAGAAGAGGTAAGAACATGTGTGATTTGAGTAATAGGGCTTTGAATTAGGTACAGGATGTTTGTTTAACAGATTAATTTTATAAGGGTCGTGGGAAACATTAAAGCGTTGTGGCGCAAGAGCATAGCATAGTGGCAGGTTCTCTACAGCATCGGGGGTTATCAGGGTTTGAAACGATAGCTTAGTGGGCCCGCTACGGTAAAAGGCCCTTGGGAGAACACTGACATCCATCTGGAAAATCTTGTTATTGCTGATTCTGAATGGAAAGTCGTATCAATATGGGGTTTTCACTAGAAGACTAATTATGATACCTAGTTGGTCCTGGATGAAAATGGTGCTGATCTGACATTAAATATGGCTGTCACAATGAACATATTGAAAATCTTTTCACTAATTCTCCTGAATGTCATATCAACATGGTGTTTTTACCGAACGTCTTTTAATGGTGTCTAGTTGGTCCTAAATGAATATGGTGCCAAACTTACTTCCAGTATGGCTGCTACACTAGCTGATTTGAAAATCTTGTTGCTTAAGATTATCAGAGATGGTTTCAACACTCAGCAATTAAAAAGAAAAATGGTCTTATCTTGAATTCCTGGACATTCTTTTTGGATAGTAGAGCATCAGCCCTTTCGAGGGACTCATGTCATTACAGTTGTTAATTTGCCCTGAAAAGTCAATGGAAGCTCATAGCAAAAGAAGTTTATGCACCCAGCCCCAAATTCACATTCTGGATTTCTCAATGACTGAAGGTCTTTTTTGACACACAGTGATGCTCACAGTGTAAATGCAAGTCCTGTCCCTATGTAATCTTATTGTAAAACATTGTATACTAAACAGCATGATGCAATTCAAAGTAGTTGCTATCCAGGCCATTTTTGAGATCTTCTATTTGCCTTGAACCCAGTGTGTCTAGTGCTATGGGTTGCTTGTTCTACTTCCTAGCTAACTATTGGTATTTCACGGTCTGGATACTGTGAAGTAACTATGAGAGGGGTACATGCCTCACATCAATTTCAAGAACAGCACAAGCCCAAAACACCTAATTCTCAAATATATCCATATCTTTAATTACTAAACAATAATAGCTGAAAAAGTCACATCATAGCCTTAAGTTAAGAAATTTTATGGACCAATTTACGAAAATTTACCCTGCTACCTTCGTGCAGTTAGTCCTACAGTTTTTGATGGATTGCCATGAATCTTGGTAAATATTGTAATCATCACCTAAAGATGTGCATATTGACAAATTACTTTGCTCCCACAATTTTTAGCCCTACTGGTCAAAGACCAGAGCTTATGGGATGTCCTGTTATCTGTTGTCTGTCATCCAATGTCTGTCCATCTGTTAGAACAAGTTAATTATTGCTACTCCTCCTAAACTACTTGGAGGATTGCCATGAAACTTTACACGCACATTCATCCCAAGATCTAGTTGGTCCTAAATGAAAATGGTGCTGCTCAGGCATCCAATATGGCCACCACAGCAGCCATCTTGAAAATGTTGTTACCACTACTCCTTCTGAATAAAGGGTCATATCAAAAGGCTTATTATGACGTCTGGTTGGTCCTAGATGAAAATGGTACTGAGCTGACATTCAATATGGCCACCATTGCAGCCATCTTTAAAATCTTGTTATAGCTTCTCCTGAATGGAAAGTCATATTAACATGGGGTTTTCACCAGAAAACTTCTTATGATGTCTAGTTGGTTGCAAAATGGTGCTGCCTCCACAATGGTCATCTTGAAAAACTTGCTATTGCTACTCCACCTGAATGGATGGTCATATCAACATGGGGTTTTCACCAGAAGACTTCTTATGATGTCAAGTTGGTCCTGAATGAATATGGTGCTGATCTGATATCCAATATGGACACCATCCTGAAACAGTGGCCTTCTTGAAAAACTTGCTAATTCCTACTACTCCTAGATGGAAAGTCATATCAACATGGGCTTTTCAACAGAAAACTAATTTTGATATCTAGTTGGTCTGGGATGAAATAGTACCAGTCTCACCTCAAATTTGGCTGCCATAATGAACATATTGACAATCTTTTCTCTAATTCTCAAGAATGGATGGTCATGTCAGCATAGGGTCTTCACTGAAAGTCGTCAAATGGTGTCTGGTTTGTTCTAAATGAAAACGGTGCCAGTCTTACATCCAGTATGGCTGTCACAGTGGCTAATTTGGAAATTTTATTGCTCAAGAGTATCAAAGATGATTTCAACACTGCATTTAAAAAGAAGAAATAGTCTTATCTTGAATTCCTGTAAGTTCTTTTCAGACAGTAGAGCATTAGTCCCTTTGAGGGACTTGTATTACTTTTTTTTTTATCAAGCTCTTTTTTGTTCATGCCACAGTTTCCAGTCTAAAGTTACTTTTTCAGAGGTCAAATGCTGATTTTCTTTTTTGGCCATTGTAGTAAAAAGTTGTAGGGTCAGGGCCAATTAAATGGGGTGGGTCAGGCTACCGGAAGCACACATAATTATTTTTTTTAATGGAAAAAAACAAAGATGAGTAAATGTTTGTAACAGTCATCAGGGTTTTACAAATCCACATGCCCAACACCTGCAACAAGCTCAGATTTGGCTTGGGCAAGCTTAGGTTTGCAAGGTACTTGCATACTTGTAAGTTAAAAAAATTGAGAGAACGAGGGGTCATGTTCAGTTAATAATACTTTATGTTCTGCATGTTTTATACTCTGTGATCTCACTACAGTACAGATATCAGCACCTTAATTTCTTGTTTATATGTATATTTATATGTATATGGGATTCACAGACTTTAAAGTTCCAACCTAGCCACATGCACTTTGTGAGCTCTGAAATGTGCTGCGGGCTGTAAACCATTGGCTTGTCAAGTTTGTTTTGATGCATGTTGCCAATTTCAAGATAACTAGGTGATATTTGTTAATAATATGACTCACTGAGATCTCTTTGACAGGTGTGTTTGGAAATGAAAGGCACTCATCTCTAATGATTAGTCACCTGGAAGTTTAGCACCCCCAGGTAGTGTTATCATCTGTTGCTGGCATTCGCAACCTTTTAGAACTGCTGTGCCAGGTCCACTCAATTGTATAGTGCTGTGTTGAGTGCTGCGTGCCATGAGATAAGTCATCTTCCAAAGACTTGGCACTTTCCAAAGAGTCTGGTGTGCCACCGTTAGCACGCATGCCAAAGGTTGCTGACTCCTGATCTGTTGTTTACATGATAATTACAGGAGACCGATACATACGTAGTGTTTGGGAAATAATTAAATGGATAAAAATAAGTGCTCTTAAATCATTCTCAAAAGTTGCCTTATAAAAGATTGTTCTGATGCATGTCACTGATTTCAAGGTGAAAATTGGATGACATGTGGAAGCAGAAGGAGACGTGAGTGGACACAACACACCCCAGAAAGAAAAAAAAACAATAAGAGGGAATTCACTGATATTGGAATATTTCACTGAGTGAAACTTAGTTTTATCTTGTTTTCTTTCTGGATGGATTCTGAAATCTGCACGATCAGTTGAACATTAAGTGGAAATGTAGATAAAGAAAAATGTTATAATATATTAAACCATTATTCAAATTAAGTTAACAGTTCTGTTCTTGGTTGTTTGATTTTTAGTCTAAGGTATTTTACCTAAACATCTCACTCTTTTATAAATCTAGGTATTTACAAAACCCTTTTCTACCTATCCATTTATCTGTGTATCTTTATACATGTACATATATATGTCTGTCTTTGCTCTTCTAACAATAGCAACATTCTAACACTTTCTTTTTTTTCTCATGTACATCTATCTACATGTACTATTTACATATATCTTTTTTGGTAACTTGAATTCTGAAAATATGGTTTTAAGGTGCAAACAAAGATAAAAAGAAAACAAATGTTCTTTATTGGTAAAATAAATATAACGCAATTTCCTTAAAACATCCTGCATTTTATTTTACCTTATTTGTTTACATTAGTTGTGATATTTTGTTGTCATATTTTGGGGCAAGCTCAAATCCCTCGAGAGCAAGTTCAATTTTCCAGTCAGCTTGCTGACTTTTATGAAAATTTGAAAGTCCTGCATTCATAGATTATTTTCTTAGTTATGCGACTTATTCATAGTTAAATATCTTTAATTTGTATTTGTATTTTTTATTCAACAACAGTATCAATAAATATTTCTTTCAACTCCAGCACATTTCTTGATACAGGCAAAGAACAAAGAACATGCATGAGACACAATGCATCACATCTCCAACACAGACATTGACACGGACCAAGAACAATGAACATGCATGAGACACAATGCATCACATCTCGAACACACACATTGACACAGGCCAAGAACAGTGAATGCACATGAGACACAATGCATCACATCTCCAACACACATTGACACAGGTTAAGAACAAAGAATACATACAAGACACCATGCATCACATCTCCAACACAAATATTAACACAGCCAAAGAACAAAGAACATGCATGAGACACAATGCATCACATGACCAACACACACATTGACACAGACCAAGAACAATGAAAACACGTGCATCACATCTCCAACACACACAATCAATCAAGCTTTGCTCACTACTTAGTTTATCTATTTCATATTATGCTAGAACCTTGATAGCTCAATCTTCCAAGGGACCAGATAAATTGGTTCTTGTTAGAGTCAATCAGGTTAAGTATAATAACTTCAGTTGCATTTTAAACACCAGTTTGAGCAATCCTGGATGTTGAAACCCACCATTTGGAGGCATCATGATTCTGCTGTATTTCAAAATCATGCAGAAATCCTGACTTTAGGAATTTACTAATAAGTATATTGTTCCAGATGATTTACATTTGCTGAAAATGATATGGCCATTACCCTCTTCTCAGTGACCCCCAACCGCAGCACTCTTTAATAGTTAATACATCATGACACCTGTTGAATTCAAATGTTGATCAGAAGATGAAGTTTTCAGTTGGTTCTTCAACAGACTGCTGGTGAACTCTCCGATCCATTATTCTTATCAAATGTTAATGCTGCTGACTGCTGAGTCAGTGAGCGTTAATTTTGGTTTGTTTCTGTTTTTGAAAGTTATCATCAATTTAAGATACGGTAAGCAGAATTGACATGCTAAGATGATACAAGCTCAAGAGATTCCCATCTTTTTTTCTTTAGTCAACAAACTTGATTGAAGTTTTTCAGTTTCTAAGCTATTTTTAAAAGAAACTTCAGAAATGAATACATAAAGATTAATGTTCCATTGACACCTTACCTCTGGGAAAAGAATGGCATTATGTCCTTACTTAAAACTGGTTAGAGATCAAATGGTACATGTATCAAATTAGCAAGAATATGAACTGTCCCCCCCCCCCTCCTTTCCTTAAAGTTAAAGTTTTCTCTTGCCTGATAGACCAGCAATTTTCAAAAGTTTCTTGTTTCATAAGTTTGTAAAATTTGGAGCTGGCCACAAGGACCAGCTTCTTCAGTTTTTTATTGACCCAACTAGAAAATTATCGACGTTTGACTGGCAGACAGGCGCTAATTTCATACACTGGGAATATCAATGTGGATATTGGACTTGTTTGATTTTCTAGATATTTACAGATCGTCGGTGTAGCCTAATGCAGTCAACATTATGTCAAGCACATCTTTCAGATTGATCTTGATCAAGCCTAGCTTTCATAAAACTTTATCAACTTGCATTGTTTTACATAATTACAACTGTAAAATTTCTAAAAAGCCATATTTAAGGTCAATATCTCAATAGTCCATACTAACCAATATGTTTCAAAATCTAGGTATAATGTAATTGTCTTGTTGTAGTTAACAAATAATTAGCATGCACAATTTGTAATGAGTTTTTACTCAAAATTGATAAGTTTTATGAAAGTGGGACCTGAGTCCAGATCAAATTTGAATGTGAAGCCATCAAGATAAAGTTTGTATTCATGTTAAGGAATATTTTCTGATGTCATAGCAACATTATGGCCTAGCATGCAAGTCTTTGGCCATTTTCTCATAAAATTATACAGAAGAAATAACATGCTATGCGAAATTTAATATGGCAGTTACCGTATATACTTGCGTATAAGCAGATACCAACTGCAAACTGCATAGACCCAGATCTGCTGGCACATTATGCGACGGCAGATCAGGGTCTGTGTTGTTTGTATTTGGACCAGACTTATATGCGAGTATATACTGTATTAAAAATTGATAGGCTATATATGTATTTCAGTTTCTTGCAAAGAAAGACTAAAGTTATTCATTTTGTATGAGTGCCCATTCAGAAACCTTTTTTTTTTTTTTTAATGCACACAAGTTGTAGATAAAAATCAAGACATTTACATATACAATTAGTGAATTAAATCTTTTTTTTTATACCTAAAATACTTCACTCGTAAACTGCATTTCAAGCATACAAGTAAAGAATAATCCAATAAAAAGTAATGACCTGCTCAATGTGAGCTTCATTTTTGTGCCAGTGGAACATAAAAATTATTGTTCACCCTCTCAAATATGGAAGATATGTGCACATGGTGTGGTGTCAAAATAATGTGTTCAAATTTGCATGTCTCACATGTCAAGTATGTGCCACAGCAATGTTTTCTCTAGGACATGTGATTGCACAATCCCCCACCCCCAAATTCATGAAACCTCCCCCCTTAGAAATGAGGAAGTATTTGCAGTGTGCATACCAAAACATGTTACATTTATATTAACAAACTCAGTTTGATCATGTATGCGCTTGATTTCTAGATCACCAGCCATAATCAAGCACTTACTAAGTGAATTTTGTACATTGAGCAGCTAGACGCTTACATTGATGATCTAGTTACTAAAAGTATTTTACCAACTGCACTTTGCAAGGTTTTACAGTGGTGGACGTGCAGATTCGAGTTTTATCTTTATTCATTAAAAGTTATTTATCACACACACATTTGTTGAAACATCCTTCAAGGGGCCTAGATACTGTTCTCAGGTACCAGATATAAGATTGGTACTGAAATGGTTCAAAATTATTAAAATATTACGTTAGAGTGAAGACCGTGGGTTTTTAATGCTTTTTATGCATGATTTCAATTAATATATGTCTTTTATTATTTAAAAAAATAAAAAAACATGTGAAATATGAACTCCATATCACTTTTCTCAGTGTTGACTAGGTCCTTGATGTACAGAGTATACACCCATTTTTAAGTTCATCCTCACTGTCAGTGTGGTCCAGAAAGGGATCTAGATCTGCTATTCTCTGATACATTGGCATATTTAGTTCTATAACTGTGATTTATAATTCAAAAAAAAAAAATAGACTCTAATCATTACCACATTATTTACCGGCAGAATCGGGTGGACACTGCAGCCTTGTATGGTCCCTAATTTAATTGTGCTGTATCCTTCAGCTCTACAGACAGTCCTGTTTCCGGTTTACAGTAGGGAAGGCATGCACAGGCTATCGACCAGCCTTATACCAAAGAATGATCAATTCAACCTACATTACTAGTACAACATTATGCAGAAATATTTGAAAGAATTATTTAAACAGTGATAAAATAATACAGCTTATTGCATAAAGTACCGTATTTGACATAATAGCCATATATGCCATAAAAAGTGCACACTTCTCATTTTTGGTCAAAACTTGCACAAAATTTCCTTCCTGAGCATGTTTCTCAATCAAAGCATGCCTTGTGTGTGTGTGTGGGGGGGGGGGGGGGGGGAAGGGGGTGGCAGCTGAAATCTACCTAGAATATTCATTTCATTGGGCAATTTTATGTCAAGATATTTTGATGTATACTTATTTCTTTGCAGCTGAAATCTACCTAGAACATTCATTTCATTGGACAATTTTATGACAAGATATTTTGATGTATGCTTATTTCTTTGCTGGTTCTATCATTTAAATTTGGTTATTGTGGAAAGCTAACTTTTTGTGACAATTCATACTGGCTCTAAATACTTGTGTTATGTAGAAGTAAACAACACTGCAGACATCGAGATAGCATGGTAAAATATATTTGGAGTGAATTAGCCTTTGATCTGAAGGAGACCCAGGTTGGTTGTGAAGACCAATGATACATGTAATTGGAAATTTTCACTTGGATTATAGATAATATGAGAACCAGAACACAAAGTTTTCACAGTTCATTAGTAGCCTATCAGAAACAAGGCAGATGGGATGGAAGAATAAAAAACATGAGTAAACATATAAATGGTAATTTTGGAGTATTGAGACATTTTGGTGTTCAGCTACAGCCTTCAGTTTTGACTTGGATTGCAGGTTGACCATATAGGTTTTGCTGAAAAATCCTCACTTTTTAACTGCAGTTAAGAAATAAAATCTACATTTAAAAGAAATATTATTTTGGGGGAAACCTGCATAGAAGTATTGCAAAAATAACGGCATTTCATTTTCAATGTATATTTATCAAATTAATTATTCCATCATGCACGTTTTTAAAAATTTAACAACATTTTTACAGCAAATTAAGCAGTAGATGTAGGAATTTGAAAGAAATGTCCAGTTTAATAATGTAAACTTAGGTCATTGCAAAATCTATTTTTGTTTTATCCATCTGTGCGTAACTATGAGGAAAAATTCATATAATGCAGAAAAATCCAGTGTTCTTATTTGCAACCAGCATCTAGCTTAAGACTTGAGACTTATTGTGTCTAGTTGGTCCTAAAGGAGAATGGTACCACTCAGACATCAAATATGGCCACCACAGTGGCCATCTTGAAAATCTTGTTATTGCTCCTCCTCATGAACAGAAAGTCACATTGATATGGTGTTTTCACCTCAAGACTTCCTATGATGTCTAGATGGCCCTAAATGAAAACAGTGCCAATGGGACATCCACAATGGCCATCTTGTCAATCTTGTTATTGCTATTGATCCTGAACAAATAATCAATATGGGGTTTTAACTAACAGACTTTTTTAATGTCTAGCTGATCTGACATTCAATATAGCCACCATGATAGCCATCTTGAAAATATTGATATCACTTATTCCTCATGAATGCAAAGTCATATCAACATGGGGTTTTCACCTGGAGACTTCTTATGATGTCCAGTCAGTGAAAATGGTGCCCATCAAACAAGCCAAGAAAAAGCACTTTTAATGATTGCTTCTGTTGTGAATTTGATCATTTTTACGGGTTCTGTCATTATTATGTATTGCGCATCTATTTAGTGTTACAACTCTAGGTCATAAAAATATGTAACAGAAAGAAAGTGAAACCAACAATGTAAGTAAAATCAACAAACAATTTATTTCCAGACAGTTAAAGTGAAAATTCAAAAGACATTTACAATTTGTGAGTTAAATTCCAAATAATCCTAAATGTCCTAATCACAAGTCCAAAATAATAGAATGTTCAAGTGAATTCCAGTAGCTTGAATGTCCTGATGTACCACAAAGAAGTAATCCAGAATGTATTTGAATGAGTTCACTTACATCCCAAAATCATGTATATATCCAAAAGTCAATGAGCACTTTTATATTTACAATGAATATTGTAAATAAATAAGTCCTCTCAAATTATATCTGATTTCAACAACACAACTAAAATAGATTCCTTACAGACTGATCTTTTAGAACCAAAATTCTCGAACAGGAATGAATTTATTTACCAAAATCTGTATATAAATACACATGCCTACATGACCTATGTCACATCACAATATGAATAATTCTAATAGGAAAAATACTTGCCTTCCTGATACATGTCACAACTTACAAGCAAGGGCAAAGGTTAAGTATATATTTTCAAATAACCATACAACTTACAATCCTAAACAAAGGTTAAGTACATAAACATGATACATAACACTGTGCTGGCCTCTTCTTGGCTACGTCGTTTAGTATGCTGAATGAGGTCGCTTTGAATCTAGCCACATTATGCATCACCTAATAGGTAATGTCACAATCGTGTTTTTCACACTCATTTTACACATTTACTGTGTGTATTATGCCAATTTAATGTTTATAATGTATTTGTTGGATATATCTTTGTAGAACATTTCTTAGAAATTCAAGATAGCACTTCTGTAGTATGTTTTGTATCTTCTGTCATGTGGATAGTCATTTTGGAGCATTATTTACCCTACAGTCGGGCACCTCAGAATGACAATATACAAGACAGTCGGGTACCTCAGAATGGCTCTATACCAGACAGTCAGATACCATAAAATGGCTATTACCCGACAGTTGTGTATATAACCTCGGCCCACCTTATGTGAAGTATGCTTCTGTTTCCAGTCTTTGACAGCCTCAGCATTCTAACCATCACTGTAATTGAATATTAGAATGCTCATCTATGAATAGATGAACAAATTTAACACCTGTTACAGTGTTTTAAATAAGAACAATAACACAGAAAAGGTCTCTGGCTGCAATTATGTTGGTGGCCCTTGTCCGAAATCAAGTTGCTGGCTATTTTTAGGAACTGATGTCACTGCGTGTGATGTATCACTGAGGTATAAAGTACATGGCTGTTAGAATGATTGCCAGATTGCTGGAAGTTGGATAAACTGGTGTAGAGTGTATATTTGATTTGAATGATAATTGGGTGAGTTTGATTTACACCCAAAACAAGCTGTCATTTGTATGCTAAGCCTGTTGGAGTGCACAGTGTGCTTTGAAAAGTTCAAGGTCATGAGATAGGATGGCAATGTCTGGTCATGTTAGATGAAAAACAATTGAGTAATAAAGGAAGTGATAAGGAAATGTGAAGTGCAGTAAGTGGGAATCATGTGCTTTCTACATTGTATTGGTGATCCTCATGTATGGGGTACAGTAACAAGCTAAATGTATAATAATTAGAAAAGCATTTTGATTGTCAGAATAATTTTAAAGTAATATTTAGAGTAAAGTAAAGTTGTATGGTGGAGAGGCCAGGTTTTTCTATTAATATTCTAGGTTTTTCTAATTATTGTGCATTTGACATAGAAAAACTTTGCATATGAAGAGAAATAATTGTTTTTTATATGAAAAACTAGGCTAATAGTATAAAATCAGGTTGCACTCTTGAAAACTGTATATCAGACAAAATACCAGGTTTTCACTTGGTATCATACATTTTATTCCAAAACCTAGTATTCTGGGATAAAAACTCGGCTCTTCCAATACAAATGAAAATTCTAGTTTATCAAAGGCAAAGGGCACAATTCTTAGAAAACTTGGTTTAGTGGAGAAAAACCTGCTTTTTCGTGTGATTTTCCAGGTTTCACAAGATAAACAAGCGTTTTCTCAGGTAAACCTACTTTCTCTGATGAAACTTGTGATATCAATAAGTATCACAGGTTTCTGCTAGAAAAACCTGGTTACACAAAATAATTCACATGACAGGTTTCTAATTAAAACTTTGTTTATTGGTATAGGAAAAACCTTCAATACTGTATCTGCAAAATCTGGGATCTCTCTCTATCATTGGCTCACTCAGTTATCTTTCTAGATACAGTGTATGAGTAATGGGATTGGTAGAAGTATCCCCTACTACTTGCCTACTCATGACTTTATTTTGAGAAGTATGTTGATCCAAAAAGAGAGGGGCAATATTATGATTGGGGACAACTACCATGTAATTTCTCAACTTCACATTTATTTCAATGAAATTTTCAATGAAGGTTTATGGATTTAGTTGGTATATTTTGCAATAAATTAGAAATAAATGCATTGTGTGACAATAAATGAGTCCTCAAATCCAAAAATCCATCAAAGTTCCGTAATACATTTCATATTTAAAAATGAACTTCATCCGATAGAAGTAACTTTTAATTTATTCATAATTTGTAGAAAAATAATATTTTAAGCACAATGGTGTTTTTTTGGTATAAAAAAGCCATCATTGGAAGACATTTGAAAATTAGCAGCCTCAAATTTGTAATAGTCAAATCCACTTTGGTCTGTGCATAGTCAAATCCACATTGGTCTCTGTGTAATTTGTAATAGTCAAATCCACATTGGACTCTCAGTAATATGTTATATGTAGTCAGATCCACATTGGTCAGTGTAATTTGTAATACTCAAATCCACATTGGTGTGTGTAATTTATAATTGTCAAATCCACATTGGTCTCTGTAATTTGTAATAGTCAAATCCACATTGGTGTCTGTGTAATTTGTAATAGTCAAATCCACACTGGCCTCTGTAATTTGTAATAGTCAAATTCACATTGGTCTCTAATTTGTAATTGTCATATCCTGATTGGTCTCTGTAATAGTCAAATCCACATTGGTCTCTGTGTAATTTGTAATTGTCAAATCCACATTGGTCTCATTGGTCTCTGTGTAATTTGTAATAGTCAAATACACATTGGTCTCATTGGTCTCTGTGTAATTTGTTATAGTCAAATCCACATTTGTCTGTGTTTAATTTGTGATAGTAAAATCCACATTGGTCTCTGTAATTTATAATAATCAAATCCACATTGGTCTCTGTAATTTTTAGTAGTCAAATCCACATTGGTCTCTGTAATTTGTAATAGTCAAAATACACATTGGTCTCTGTGTAATTTGTAATAGTCAAATACACATTGGTCTCTGTAATTTGTAATAATCAAATACGCATTGGTCTCTGTAATTTGTAATAATCAAATACACATTGGTCTCTGTAATTTGTAATGATCAACACATTGATCTCTGTAATTTGTAATAGTCAAATACACATTGATCTCTGTAATTTGTGATAGTCAAATACACATTGGTCTCTAATTTGTAATAGTCAAATACACATTGGTCTCTTTAATTTGTAATAGTCAAATACACATTGATCTCTGTAATTTGTAATGGTCAAATACACATTGGTCTCTGTAATTTGTAATAGTCAAATATACATTGATCTCTGTAATTTGTAATAGTCAAATACACATTGGTCTCTGTAATTTGTAATAGTCAAATACACATTGGTCTCTGTAATTTGTAATAGTCAAATACACATTGATCTCTGTAATTTGTAATAGTCAAATACACATTGGTCTCTGTAATTTGTAATAGTCAAATACTGTACACATTGATCTCTGTAATTTGTAATAGTCAAATACACATTGGTCTCTGTAATTTGTAATAGTCAAATACACTTTGGTCTCTGTAATTTATCCTTATCATTTAAAGTCTTGACACTGTTATACAGCTTCACAGTTTTAGCTCGGGTTTAGTCAAGTATTCATGACATGAATCGCTGAAATTTTAATAAGAATGTTATCTCTGCTGAGATTGGGCCACTTGATCAAAGAATTTATAACTGTTAGCCATATGGCTAATTGACATTTTGGATTTGAGGAGACTGCTCCACCCCCTAATTATCATAGCCATTTATTTTAAATCGGCATTTTCCTCCCTTAACAGATGGTTATTGACAGAATATATTTGAGTAAATTGTGAAAATTTCATGAAAAATAGCGAAGTTAAGGGATGAGACCCACTAATTAATTTTCCATAGAACTTAATGTTACACTATTTAAAACTAAAAATAATTTCTGCATTAGATTGGCATACAAACCACACATTCATTCAAGTTAGAGAAAAAAAATCACATTGCCAAAATTAATTTGTGCAACTAATGGAGCCGGTTTTGCCCAGCACTTTGAAGTGCCTGAAATATTATTTGATTTATATATAATGTTTTAAAAAAAAAAAAAAATACCTGCCTACCCTAAATTTAAAACCAGTGCAATAGGAAACACATATTTTTTTTTTTTGCCTAATACATAGATTGAAGTTTATGAAATTAATAATGCAAACAAAGTAAATATATTTACTCGCCAATGGATGCATCTAAAAATATTTAGTACTTTTTGTTTTTTTATACCCCGCCACCCACTCACCCCCGTCAACTGGTTCTCTCAATGTGAAATAAGTAGTGATTCAATACCTTAAAAACATTTGTAATAGTACTACATGTTATATATATATATATATATATATATATATATATATATATATATATATAGCACAAAAGTGTCTCAGTGACCCACTTGGTTGGACAATCTCTTGTCCAGCCACCAATCTATACCTGTAAATATGCAATTAGGTATACATTGACACCTTTCTAGGTGATCAGATTGGGCAGCAGTTCATTAAAACATTTGTTATGTGAAAGATGATTGACATATGTGAAGATATCAGTGGTTGTGCAGGAAGGCAACTTCAACAATCAACTGCTGACCATGGTAGTTTTTTTTTTTTTTTTTTAACCCCAAATCAAATTCGAGTGGATGCATATACTTGCCATCACAATTTGACCAGTTCCTGTGAAAAATATCAGGTTTAGCAATTGTATGGGTGAAAAGCTGTGATATCACAAGGAATTTGTCAGACCTGGCTTTTCTCATGGAGAAAAACCTTGTGTATGAAAACCTATGAGAGCAAGAGAAATGGCAGGTTTTTCTGATTTTCTGCAAACAGCTTAGAAATTATTTTCAAGCTATCCAATAGTTTGAATTAAAACCTAGAATAAGAAGAAAAAAAACAGTTTTATTATAAAACTTACAATATCAACAGAAAAACCAGGCTGATCTTTAGTTTCCCAGGTCTTTCTGTAAAATTTGATATAGCAGGACCAAACCGATGTGGTGTAACCCTGTATTAGCAACAGAAAAAGCAGGCTGATCTTTACTAGCCCAGGTTTTTGTATAAAAATTGGTATAACAGGAGGAAACCAAGTTGTAACCCACAAATGATGCTGATCCACCATCAGTTATGGCCACATTTACTAAAAATACAAAAAAGGTTTGATTTGGGTTTTTGGGATGTGTTATATGTCACTCTTTCAACAGTCTTTTTAACAAATAAATTTCTGACCCCCATACAGCTTCAAAAAATATTCTTGCTCTAATTTGTGGGGGGAAAAAAGAAATAATATCCATTATATTAGTTGGAGAAAATTTTTGTTATCTTCACCTACAAGAAAAAAAATAACTGGTTCCAACAAAAAATCCCAGTCGCGCACCCCATCCCAATTAAATGGTTGGTCCCTTAGCTCATGCAATCAGGTGTTGAGAGATCAGAATAATGCAGAGAAAGAGAGAGAGAGACTATACTAGGCCTACTTAATGCAGTTATACTTGACCCACTTAATACCACATAACTGATTCACTTATCTACATGAGAAAGAGAGAGACTATACTTGGCACTTAATGCAGTTATACTTGGCCCACTTAATACCACATAACTGATTCACTTATCTACATGAGAGAGAGAGAGAGAGAGAGAGAGAGAGAGAGAGAGAGAGAGAGACTATACTTGGCACTTAATGCAGTTATACTTGGCCCACTTAATACCATATAACTGATTCACTTATCTACATGAGAGAGAGAGAGACTATACTTGGCACTTAATGCAGTTATACTTGGCCCACTTAATACCACATAACTGATTCACTTATCTACATGAGAGAGAGAGAGAGAGAGACTATACTTGGCACTTAATGTAGTTATACTTGGCCCACTTAATACCACATAACTGATTCACTTATCTACATATGAGAGAGAGAGAGAGAGAGAGAGAGAGAGAGAGAGAGAGAGAGAGAGACTATACTTAAAGCACTTAATGCAGTTATACTTGGCCCACTTAATGCCATATAACTGATTCACTTATCTACATGAGAGAGAGAGAGAGAGAGAGAGAGAGAGAGAGAGAGAGAGAGAGAGAGAGAGAGAGAGAGAGAGAGAGAGAGAGAGAGAGACTATACTTGGCACTTAATGCAGTTATACTTGGCCCACTTAATGCCATATAACTGATTCACTTATCTACATGAAGCTTTATAGTATGTGGCTACCTATGAACTTTTTAACCAAAATAACATGGTTTGACAAATGGCAAACCTGCTAATGTTCCTGCTGATCATGTCACACAATCCTACTGTACATCAAAGTACATTTTACCAATTTGTTCCCCTCACAGAACACCACCCCACTTGTGAGGCCATCATGTCATTACAAAAGGAAGTGAAGTTTGCTTGTGTGTTGATTCCATATTCTGTATATCACTTTCTTGACAGGAAACTCCATATTTTCCAGACTTCTTATTGTCTAAACAGCCATAGGAAAGGTAATACTATTCTGGTAAAAGTACCCAAAATAAACACATTACCAATAGGTCATCAGCTCCTCATGCTTCTGCTAAAGTTGTACTTCATAGTGAACCCCATTTTAATGTTGGAATCAAGGCCCAGCCATCCTGCTTTTTTAAAATAGGTTTTTGTAAATTGTCCAATCCCCTGAATAAGTGCACTTGATTTCTTTCATTTTTTTTTTTTTTTCTTGCCCTTCTTTACTTTCTATGCCATGAAATTCAGGGCAGTCAATTCAAGAAGATGGCAAAGAAAGCAGGATTTTTGTTTTGGATTCTGCCTCTTACAATCAGAAACCACACAGATTCACATATCACATTTTCTCTTATAAGGCATTTAACCTGTTTGAAAGATTACTATCTATTCAAATCAACATCTGACCATTGGTCATTACCAAAAACAATTATTTGGACCAGCAAAACCTGCATTTTTAGTTGACCAAATAACTGATGCACACTTTTGAGTAAAAAAAATTCAAATTCTGTTCATTTTTCATTTCACCATTCATATAACCTTGCTTCCAAAACACACTGACATTTGGTTGCAAGTTTGTTTTAATTGGCTGGATACTAACAAATCGACCAATCAGATAAGGCCAAACATACATTCAACTTCCGTATTTCATGTATTTTTTCGTACAGGAAAAAATAATTGTTAATTTCAGTGTACGAAAAATTATGTGTAAAATAAATAATAATTATTTTGGAGTACTGACCATGTATGAAAAATAAAGGGATCGAACCCGAACAAGGTCTACATGACACCCGATACTCGACGACCTAACAGTACTAACGTACAAAATAAACGTACAATTTGTGTCTCATTCTGCTGTCAACTCAAGAATCCAATTACAATAAAAAATACAAGTACAGTGAAACCCTGCTATAACGCGATATTTGGGGTCCATAAAATTCTATCGCGGAAAAAGCGGGGTCGCGTTATTGCGGGGTTTTACTATCTTTTACTTCATTCAGAGAACAACGTATACACGTCTAATATAGAGCATGAATAGGGTAGCAACACTGTTTACTATCTGATATCGATCCGTCTTTGTTTTCCCACATGACAACCCTTTGATTGAGCCACGAGTTTGATCCTTGTTCAGTGCCAAGTAACAGAGAGTGGTTATTTGAACTCCCTGTGATCTTGTCGCCCAAGCTCAGTCTCTACATAAGCACCCACATATGACAATCTTTGATCTTGCCTCCCAAGCTCAGTCTCTACATAAGCACCCACATATGACAATCTTTGATCAACCACCGCATTGTCTGGCGCTTGGTTGTTACAGGATGAATTGAAGTCCAGCGCACGTGTTGGCGGCTTACGTTTTTTTATGTTTATTAAATCGTGAGAATCTTTTATCAACCACCACATTGTCTGATGATCGGTTGTATATGCAGTTAAAGAAGAAAAACATGTCAGCTATTGTTTGAGCAATGATTGTATACAGAATGAATTGAAGACAAACACAAAGAAGACTTACTGGCTTTACTCATGGATCAGTAATAAGTAACATTTCCGATAATGTTTATTTTGGCACAACACTTCAAGAAATTGGTGAAATTGTTAAATTTCAGAAGATACGCCACGATCGAATTCATATGTGATCTCTTCCCCAAAATGATAATAAACTTTTTATACACTATTTCTCGTACTTAAAAAAAAAAATTTTTTTTTCTGTGTACGAGAAAAATACATGTACATGTATATAAAATTTCAGGAACCACGCCACAAACGTATTATATTCGAATTCATACACGATCTCTTCCCCAAAATGATACTATAATATACACATTTTATACACTATTTCTTGTACTTTGAAAAAAAACAATTTCATGTGCGAATGAATATATGAAATTTTGGGAGCCACGCCACGATCGTGTTATATCCGAATTCGCGTTATAGCGGGGCACGTTATAGCGGGGTTTCACTGAACTCAAAAAGACTTTAGTTGTTATTAGTGAGAGAGAGAGAGATGGCTGAAACAATAATGTTGTCAGTGTGCAATATCATGTGTATTCCTATCACACTTATTTGTAGATGTTATGGTGTGTTATGTTTCCAAAATGATTAAGATGGTCTGTACATGTATTATTTATAGCTATTATTTATCGGTAAATTGTATGCAACGATATGCGCCCCTGTTGTCAAAAAGTTAAGTGCAACTTGTATTCTTACAGCAACAGTAACATCATTATCAAATTACAATTAAAAAAAATAAAAGAACTTAAAAGTACTTGTTGTTTTTAGTGAATGCGTGTGTGTGTGTGAGAGAGAGAGAGAGAGAGAGAGAGAGAGATGAAACAATGTTGTGTCAGTATGTAAGATCGTATGTATTCGGAGCAGTTTTTATTTGTAGCTTTTGGAGAGAGAGAGAAAGAGAGAGGTTACAGGGCGAGTGTAATCTGTATTCAGTTGCCTGATGTACAAAGGCCCTATTATATAGAGGATATTTTCTTTTCCTACGTTAATACCAGATATATTTCATCGTGTGGTACAAAAAAACCTGATATTTTAACGAGTGGCAAAGCCACGAGTTAAAATATACCGTTTTTGGTACCACAAGATGAAATATATCCGGTATTAACACAGGAAAAGAAAATTTTCTTTTTATTATATAACAAAGTTTCTCCAAAATCGAAGCTTAGAAGATTAAACTCACTATTCAGCACCACACTCCCCCGCCCGCCCACCCCTTTTTTGTAAATTCACCTCTTTTTCATACGCTGGTCATATAAATATCAGTGACTTAAGATATCGGTATGATTGGTTTGACCTAGTCTGTCGCAGTAAATTATATTTTTTACATTTTTAAAACTATTTTATCATATTTGACCACAAAGCAAGTCCGATTCATCAATGCATCACAGCGGGTTTATCATTGTTGCAAGGAAGTAAGGGGAAATAACTTCATAGAGACGCGAATGGCATCGACTCAAATTTCATCAGCAAAAATTAATTTCCATGTCTGAAATGTAATGCAGATTCTATTTATTTGTTCTAGCTCACCAAGTGCTCGTTTTTGTTGCTGCAGGTATAACTTCTGTAGGCACATACAATCCAGCATCGCATGGCATGATGGGAAATCTTATATTTTCACATGTGAAAATATAAGGATATATTGTTCATGTGTGAAAATATAGGAATGAAAAAATACGAAAATTATTTCGCCAATAAGTTTCTATATTTCACGCTAAAGTATATAATAAATTCCATTATCAATTAACACCACTGAATAAACAATTCATTCTTGTTTTAATTAAAATATCCATTCTCACAAAAACCACATGGCTAGTGTTATTTACATGCTAATAATACAAGTCTAGGGCTTTGGCCAGGTTATTCCAGTTGACACCAGACTGAGGGCAAGATTCGACCGACGAGATCAAATTAGTGAGGCTACCAGTAGGGAAATGAGGCTAACCATAGGGAAATTAAATTCTGTCAGTGAGCTCATGTATGAACAGCAGTAGATATTGTAATCACCAGCGATCACACGCATCACTTGTTATTCGTACTCGCCGATAAAGATAACAATAGAGAGATGTATCATAGAATATATTCTCAATAAAATGTTCATTTGATGAGAAAACATCAAATGGCGTCACAACACTTATTTTAAAACTCGCGAGCTATACTGTGGTGCTTTGTGACAGTGACGGCCTTAGTAAAGAGTAATCATTAACTATATTGTTTAAGGACTGAAAACAAGAACTTTCTAATGAAGACATCTCCAAGTAAAAACAGTACAAGCACTTAAAAGATATTATATAAGAATCGAATTCACGGAGTCAGTGACTTTCGCATTAATGATAGAAAATTACATGGTTTTGATATTTTATTTTCGTATTACTATATTGAACAATAAGACTAATTTGACCAATGGTGTGTGGTCTTCACTTTACCATGTACTGAGATTTAATTTTTGCTGGATAGGAAAACACATCAAATGGCTTCCGAACTCGTTTTAAAACGCGCTTGGTGCTTTGTTCTCCTATTCATGCACTCTGCTTTTTATGAGTTCTGTCCAGCAACACATCGATGTAAATTCTGTTTGGTAACACATGAATCGGACCTGAAAAGATCCAGAACTTGCTGGACTGAATGTCCTGCATGAGTAAAATGTGTATTTTCAAGAATTATTCTACTTGAGCTGTAAACATGAAGCATGCTGTCACTTCATTCTTGATTTTTTTTTTTTCAGAAGAGAACATTGGGACAAATTGTCCACATTCTACTGCTGGAAACAGCTACTGGATGTCACCACAAAACAGAGTCGTGACCATCTCATTATGGGGGAGATCTGCCGCCTCCATGTCGTTAATAGGCTCAGTGAAATCATGGAGAATGCAAACAGAATATTTTTAAAGGTGAGGCACTAAGAACAGAATTTGAAAGATTGAACAGACCGATTTTGTAATACAGTAAAATCTGTCTTAAAAGACCACTGTTTAGGAAGACCACCTGTCATGATAAGACATTTTCATGCATAATAATAATAATAATAATGATGACTTTATTTAGAGAAGGTAACTCAGTAAGTTACAGGAACTAATCTACCTTGAGGCCTTCTGTTATGTACAATACATAAAGTACAACGTTATAAATTTGGCTTAACACTAAAGAATCAAGTTGTTTTGAAAATCAAACAAAGTTTCAAGCCTGTAACACATGCACAGGCGTCACTGAACACATACAAATGTATAAAATATCATATTGTATTGAAAATTCATCTCAGAAAAAAAATTATTACCAGAGAAAAGCAGGAGGTTTTTATATTACTTAACTGTTTGACTGTCTTAAGATTTCATCCATTTTGAGACATTGATTATTAAAAGAAGAAATACTTGGAGCCTGCCTTATGTCACAAGGAATGGTGTTCCATACCAGTGGACCAGTATATTGAAAGTTATTTTAAACAATTCTTTTTTTGACTTTGGTATAATGTAATTTTCACTTGTAACTGATCTTAAATTTTGAGTACCATCACCATCTCTTTGGTGAAAGATAGTGCGTAGGTAGACAGGTATGGCTTTTCTGGACACTTTATACATAAATTTGGCTTTTCTAAGAAATATTCTTTCAGGTATTGGTAACATTTTTATATAGTTCATTGCATCCTGAAAATTGTCTTTACATCAATCTATAATTAAATGACCTGCCCTCTTTTGGAGTCTGAACTATTTTCTTACGTTTCAGTTAGAGGTATTACTCCAAATTACATTACAATAGTCCAAATATGGCTAAATATAACTTATAAAAGATGAACCTATACTGAAAAGGAATGAATGTTCTGATTTTCTTAAGTAACCAAACATATGAAGTAACCTTTGATCAGTAGTTACATAATCTCCTAAGAGACTACCAGTCTTGAGAAACATTTGCAGGCAGCAGGGATGCTGTACCATGTATCTTACAGGGGTAGAAAATTCACTGATCCAACTTGAAATGGCTAGTAAAACTTTATAAAGTAGGACCCCACTATAACCCGATGGTTGGGGTCCACAAAACAAGATCGTGCTATGTCCCGAATCATGCTATAACCAACCTAGACAAAACCAAGTCATTTAGCTGAAGAAAATGATGCATGCACCAACAAAAATGGGTGGGTGGGTGAGGAGTAAATTGTGGGCTCAAAACAACGTGCTTCATTGGCACAGTTACCATCTTAAATCAATGCATCAATGCATATTAAACGAGAAATACACATGCAGTGAAAACAGAGATTGCACATATAATATTTTACTTTATTCAGAGAACCATGTATTGGTACATTTATATGTACATGTCTATTGTATAGCATGAATAGTTAAAGGATCAACACGTGTACTTACCAACCGATCTCATGGCATGTGTAGGAGTGAGTCCATAATAATTCCATCGAAAAAATGCACACAGAAGTATAATATCATTGTCTGATAAAGTTCTGAAATCCAACATCGTCGTCTAGTCATTGTAAATCGTCGTCGTCTAGTCATCTTAAATCACGTCCGACTCCGATTCCTCAGCTTTACTGTCGTATGCGAGTACTTATGCAGAGACTGAGCTTGGGCTCTGCAAGTAACACTTTGATCATAAAGTCAGAAATCTATTAACTCTTTAACTTCAACTGACGTTTATATCCGCTGCATAAATGTGCCTTGCCTCCCCAGTGACTGATAAATCCGCTTGTAAACAAAGCACTACTACTCTCAGTGACTGATATATTCACTTGCTGGTTATGCTACCTGTACCCCGGTGACGGATAGATCCGCACTGTATGTTCATGTTACAATCGATCTTATTGGTCAATAATTGAAAGTAAAAGGACATTCAACCAATCAAAATAGAGTTAACAAATGATTGTTCTTACTAAATCTGGGGATTTTTTTTTACATTTTTGTACCACGTGTTAGTTAATACATGTGTTTGTAGTTGACAGTGGAAACAATGGTTTTTGCTTACGCTAGCGATCGAGAATCCGAATGTTCAGGTTTTTCCGAGGACGAACTTAACAATATTAAATTAAGAAGTGTTGGTAGTGACATTGAACTATCTTCTTTGTCAAGTCGGTCCGAAATTGAGACAGAATCTGATGAAGAAGACAGCCAAGTGTGGACAAGAGAGCCACGTGCTCCAAAAGTCAGTGTTTACCGAAAGTGTCGGCCCAGCTTTCGTTTAGATGAGGGAAAGAAAGAAATAGACAAACAGTGCAATGTCTGTCTGTGTATAAAGCATAACTGATTCTATAAATACCATGCAGAACTTAAGAAGTAGTAGAACATAGTGACTAGTTAAACATTTTTTTAGTAATTACATGTATATTTTTGACCAATATCTTTGTATTAAAGACCGACATAAATTTTAGTGTTTACAAATAGTGTTTTGTGTTCTATTCATGGATTTTATACCAATCTTGTGGATGTCAGCAGGATAAAATAATAAAACAAATGCAAGGTAGTTATAGCTTTTATATATGCATGGTTTTAGTCTCTAAATCAGTCTATTATACAGAAAATAACTAAAACAATTAGGTCATATCCCCAAATCATCAGCTAAAAAGTTATCATTTGGCTGCAGCAGCATCAGGCTCTGGTAGTCAGCCCCCAAATCAGCTGCAGTAGTGACCCCAGCAGCTAGGCGTAGCAGTGAGCCACTATAGTAGCACTAGAAGTTAAAGAGTTAAAGGATGCAACTGGACACGTGCCAATTGTGCAGCTAGAGAACATGGAGTTCAAATAACCACCCTCTGTTACTTGGCACTGAACAAGTATCAAACTCGCGGCTTGATCAAAGGGTTGTCACGTGGGAAAACAACTTGAAAACAAAGTGAGTGCTTTTACAAGCCAAAGGCTTATCGGCCCACGTGCACTGGCAGATAACTTGGGAAATATAACTTGGGAATTAAATCTGACTTGTGGAAACACCGGATTTAATCCTGTCCATGGCTTCAAGCTTCTCTTTAACGGTAAAAGCTTTACGTTTCCGTATACTGTTATCCATTGTAAATAACTACTAATTAAAACTCTGACACATATTTGTTTGAACGACTACAGCAAGAATAATTGTTAATCAACAATGGGGTCATTTGTATAGGGAATTACAATACTATTCACTGGTCAACTGATTGCGTAGCGATTGTCTAACAACACCGACAAGCCAAGTGTGCGCGTTGGCGGCTTTCAGTTTTTTTTGTGTGTTTTTTTTATGTTTTATAAATCATTGCCGCATGGTTTGAACAACCTTTAGCTTTGAGATTGACTTTGATGATTGTCAATGACTTAAATTAATTGATTTATAAATTCAGGTGCGAATCTTTTATCAACCACTGCATTGTTTGATGCTTGGCTGTGTATGCAGTCGAATGAGCAAACATATGTCGGCTATTGTTTGAGCAACTATTGTACACAGAATGTATTGAAGACAAACACAGAGAAGACTTAATGACTTTATTGTTCATGTATCAGTAATAATAAGATTAACACTTATCAGCTTAAATATGAGCTGACATCTTTCAAAAATAAACTAAGATCAAAGTGCAGTGATTGACTACTGACACATTTGAAATTAACATTCACAAATAGAAATGTTCAGCATCTTTATTCATATAAAGAAACATTTTTTCTTCAAGAATACAATACAGCTTGCCAAATTATTAAATCAAACTCGTTTATTTTGGCACAAAACTTTGCAGTAGTTCAAGAAATTGGCGAAATTATTGCAAAATTTCAGTAGCCATGCCACGATCTTATTATATCCAAATTCATACACGATCTCTTCCCCAAAATAATAATTAATTTTTTACACATTATTTTTCGTACTTTGAAGAAAAAAAATGTTTTTTTCATGTACGAAAAAATAGATTAAATTTCGGGAGCCATGCCACGATCGTGTTATATCCGAATTCGTGCTATAACGAAGTGTGCTATAGCGGGGTCCTACTGTAGTAATCATGTAATTTTTCCCATCACCTGGTGAGTGCTGATTCAGGGCTGACCAGTATTACTGTTTAATGAAAAAGATGTTCTTTCGAGAATATTGCCTTTGTTCATTTAAAGCCCATTCTCTGTACCGGAAGTTTGTTTTCCATTTGTTTTGATCAAGCTCATAAAAGCACTTCACTGTCACACTTCAGTACTAATACCGGTAAACACTTACCAGAGGGAGAGTAGACAGGTCTTTGTTTGTAATTATTTACAACTGGTGTTAGAAGAGTCACAGAATAAGTTCCAGAAAACGACCATTCGCATGATAAAATTTAGATCATTAACATCATCAGAATTTATATTTTTAGAATAGCTGGTTATGTTATAGTTTATTCTGGGCAAGTGAAAATTTTTAGTACTTGCCAGACTGGGCTAGTGGATTTTTAGAGAATTTTCAACTCATGTGTTACTTTCACAAAGTCCCATAGGCTCAACAAGGCTAGCTTATAATATCCAGTATAAGTATACAGTTTCACAAAAGGATACTTTCCTAGGAGAACGAAAAGCCATCTTGTGTAGAGTTTGGTTCTAGACAGGTAATGTTTCTTTTGACTGTAAGCCTTACATTTTACACTATGATGAAAAAAGATAAATGGATCTTGCATCATCATGTCTGGATGCATGTAAAGGTGGCTAAATTCAATGGTAAAATGCTGTTGGTTAATTTTGTCACAAGATATCTGACATGTAGGGCAGTTTTATTTGTTTACAAAGAGATGCCAACATGTGTCAGTGTATAGGATTGTCACCTGCTGTAATCTTTCTATCACAGTTCACTCACTTCAAGCATTATGTTTGTAACATGACTGCTACAGGAGTGTATTACCCATTATGTTTATAACATGACTGCTACAGGTGTGTATTACCCATTTGGTTTGGATGTGAACTTTTACCAGTACTTTTGTCATATATAGTGCTTGTAGAGTTAATGGATCTTTCTTAAGTTTGCTCAGTGCCTAGTCTACTCTAATTTACATAAGCAAATTTTTTCTAATGCACAAAAAAATATGAACTTTTACAGACTAATCACTTAAACTTAAGAAAGTCATCTTCAGAAATTAAGCAGAATCAGAGCAGTCACAGTAGTATCTGAGATACTTTGGCTCAAAGTTACTCTATATTTCCTTTATTTCTGTCCAGGTTGTGGGAACATTTCCCACATGTTGTCCCACATTATCATGATACAACTACTCTTACCTGACCTAAGCTGATAGCCCTCCTCTTGGTCATAGGTAATACTTACACCAGACCTAAGGCCAAAAAACAAAAATGTGTGTTTCCTATTTCACTGGTTTTAAAATTAGAGTAGGCAGGTCGGCAATGTGATTTATTTATTTTTTTATTATTCCAGGGGGAAAATAAGTGCTATGGTCGGCAAATAGAAACAGGGTTGTTTGACTGACTGGAAACGCACGTTTTTTTTGTTTTTGTTTTTTTTTTGCCTTTTTTTTTTTTGCCTAAACTGATAACCCTCCCTTTGGCCATTGGTAATACTTGCACCAGACCTAAGCTGATGGCCCTCCTTTTGGTCAAATGTAACATGACACAACTACTCATACCAGACCTAAGCTGAGAACCCTATCATTGGTCATAGGTAATATGATAATAAATACACATACCAGACCTAAGCTGAGAACCCTATCATTGGTCATAGGTAATATGATAATAAATACACATACCAGACCTAAGCAGAGAACAAAATCATTGGTCATATGTAATATGATAATAAATACACATTTTAATAGCAGCAATACATTTACCCATCACTATTATATAGCTTTATTCCTTTTTCGTGTCGAAAAACTCGTCCGTTCGATGTGAAAACATTCTCCCACTTAAAGTGGAGAATTTGTCAACAAGCCACGTCACGCCCGTGCATCTCTCTACGCCTGCGCGAACATTCATCTTTTTCATGGACGCCATACCTGGTGGTTGTGTCGCAAAAACGTAACCTGAGGAAATTGTCTGCTGCGGTTTTTCAACTACATTTCGGACTTCCCTCCTTCTAAATTCATCTGTGTTACAGTTGTCCGTCTCGGCTATATGTGTTTTATGCCACTATTCTTCAGTGTTTAGTTCTAGGAAGAGTTTTTCTAGTTCTCCACGTGTACTCTACCCTTAGAGGGGTTAGGGTAAACAATATATCTTGTTTCTTTTCAGGTACACGGTAAGTCGTCTATGTCATTACAACGCGACATAGAACAACTGTGATAGCGCCGCAATTAACAGGCGCATAATTTTACAGAATTAATATTTCATTTATATATTATTCTCCTACTATTTCAATTGTTTCTTTATTATCTACGTGTGTCGCGTCGCATGCTTTTCTTGTATTTTCCTGAGAACAATAAAGCTTGTCAAGTGAACTAGCTTCTAATATCTCTTGGGAAGAACATATATATGTATATTGTTTACCTGTAGCAAACTAACCACTGTGGTGCAGATAGCCCGCAAAGTATATGGTGAACGGGTATGTATAGAGTACGTGACATACCAAAAAAAGGTGAGTTTTCTACGTGTAGATTTTAAAGGTGAGTTTACACGTTGTTATTATTATTGGTTGATATTTCAATACTATTTATTTCAGATAATATTTATTTCAGATAAAAAGAAACAATGCCAGCAAATCAGTCTGTAGGTAAGTGTGGCCATAAGAAGGCCCCATGGGATACACACTCAGACTGTCTTACCTGTTCCAAGTGTAAGCGGAACAGTCGCTGCAATATCTGTACAAATTGGACCAATGAAACCTGGAATCTTGCTGATTCCAGGCGTACTTATAGAGGGCGGAAAAAAATAGTTAAATCCCCCTCATCATCTGATTTCTCTGGATTTTCTTTTACAGGTACTCAGACTAAGGCAACATACAGCAAGAAGGCCACTCTAGTTCACAAGAACATTCCGGGGCCCCAAGAGCCTGCACCAGCCTCCCCGGACATAGTTGAGGTCCCTCCTGTAGGGGCCAGTGAACGCTCCAAGAGTAAATCGCATCTCCCGGGAAGGGAGAAGACGAAAAAGAGCAGTAGTGTGTTACTTCCTTCCACCAGGAAGGAAGTGTACCACTCCAAACATTCCCAAAGTAGCGTGCCGCACCCTCTCGAGGAGGGGCTACACCGCACCTTGGGTAGTAATGAAGACAGACGGACATCTGAGATGTCGTCTGACCGGTCACTGACTGGTGACCGGTCCGGTCACCGGTCAGTGTCGGGTGACCGGTCTTCCGGTCACCGGTCAATGTCTTCTGACCGGTCACTGATCGGTGACCGGTCCGGTCACCGGTCAGTGTCGGGTGACCGGTCAATGTCGGGTGACCGGTGACCGGTCCGGTCACCGGTCAGTGTCGGGTGACCGGTCCAGTCACCGGTCAATGTCGGGTCACCGGTACCGGTCACCGGTCTTTGGTTGATCACCGGTCACCGGTCACATCGTTCCGGTGACCGGTCATCCAATACCGGTCACCGGTCATAGGCCACCGGTCTTCTCGTACCGGTCACCGACGTCACACTGATCAACAATCAGAGGCCTCGTCGTACGGAAGGTCGCAGACCTGGGAAGGGGATCGGATCGGTATCCCCCCCTTCCCTATTATACCAATGAATCCATACGGGATGTGGGGACCAACATCTCATAATAATTGGCCCCTTATGCCCCCTTGGGCTACTGGACCCTGGACTCTGAGTAGAAACGATGTTGCGGCTCGTGTTCCGCCATCGCCTCCTTGCCAGGTAGCATCCACTAGTAGATCCCGACGCCTAGCATCATCCGCGAAAGGCAAGCGGTCTCGTCTTTCTCCTGGAACATCTAGAACACCTAGAGCCCCTACTCAGCATGACAAACAAGTACGGGAAATGGCGCATAGTGCACCTCTGTTACCTTCTCCAAAGGACATTGTGTCGCCCGGCCACCCTCCTGCTCGGAGTGTTCTAGATGATGATGCTTTATCTATCATCGTCGATTCCAACGACTATGAACTGGAAGCAACTAGACCCAGCTTCCCTCAACCAGAGGAAGCGGAAGAGATATGGTCTTTTGATAAGGCGGTAAATGAAGTTTACCGCCTACTACCTACGGATTTGTGCCCGAAACCGTCTGGTTCACATTCCAAGAAGATCCTCTCCAGTTTGGAAAAGATCTCCGGGGCTCAACCACAATCAGATCTTCTGCTCCTTCCGCATTCCTCTACAATTGAGGAAATATCACAGAGGTTCTCCTCAGGCCGGGACATCGCTAGACGGCGCAAAGGGTGGGCTGTCCCAGCCTCTACTTTAAGACCTATGGTCTCTGCCTCTAGTTACCGGGTACATTCCCCGAAGTGGCCTGTTAAACCTCCTCAATTGGATGCAGATGCATCTCAAGTCAGCTTGACAACGGGAACCTGGGCACGCCTTCCTATTAAGACGATCGAAGCCATTGAGCAGAAGGTCCGTCTTCTGACCACCATAGCTTCTCATGCGGACCTCTTCTCAGCTACGTCGTTTAATATGCTGAGGGAGGCCTCTCTGAATCCAGCCGCATTACAGCGTGTGCTGGAAGCTGTTGCCAAGACATCTCGGCATTCACTCGCTATTGCAATGGCCCTTTCAGCGGAACTCCTACACATCCATCGTGATGTTGCACTGGACTCCTCGAGGGTCTTACTTAGCCACAGTAAAGACCTTCTAAGGGCTGCTCCTTTGGAAGCTGAGAGTCTCTTCGGAGGTCTCATTCCAACTGTGGCCTCACAAGATTTGAAGGACCATCAACATAGGTCCTTCACAACTGCACCTGGCCCATCGCAATCGGCCAGGAAGCGTACTAATGTGCATCGACCTCAGGGGCCACCTGCTAAATTCTTTAAGCAGGTACAGCCCCAATATAGTGCACAACCTCAATATAGTGCACAACCTCAAGTGAGACCTCCTCGTCAGTCAGGTCCTAGGCGTGGACCTAGACGCCAAGGAGCCCCTAGGAAGAAGTTCTACAACCCACCTTCCTTTCCCAAGGAAGGAGGGGTGGAACATCCCTAGGGACTCGCACCCTCTCCTGCCATCCATTCCTCTCCCAAACATCCCCGTAGGGGCTCGCCTAGGCCTCTTTTCAGAGGCTTGGGCAAGTATCACGGACGATGGGTGGGTCCTTTCTCTTGTAAGCGAGGGTTACCGTATTCAGTTTCAGGACCCCCGTATTCTTTCATCAGTCCAATCTGGTGAAACTAAGGGAAGAGGTAAATACCCTTTTACAAAAAGGGGCAGTCGAGAGGGTCCTGAACGATCAGTCTCCTGCATTCTACTCCCGAATCTTCCTGGTCACCAAGAAAAGTGGGAAATTTCGCCTTATTATCGATCTCTCCCCCTTAAACCGTTTTCTTTTGGAGGAACATTTCAAGATGGAGACCACCTCCTCAATCCGAAATGCGATGCGGCCATCGGATTGGGCGGTCTCCATCGACCTTCAAGATGCATATCTTCACATTCCGATTTTTCCACCTCATCGGAAATATCTCCGGTTTTGCTTGGACCAGGAAGTTTTTCAATTCCGGGTTCTGCCGTTCGGAATAGCTTCCGCACCCAGAGTTTTCACGCGAGTTATGGGAGTAATAGCGTCTTATCTACGAGTACGGGGAACCCTGATCCTCCAATACTTCGACAACTGGTTAATCCACAACGTTCAGGTTCAGTCCCTCCATCAGGATCTGTTCTGTTGTTGGTCCACAGTAACTCGATTGGGTCTTTTACCCAACCTCGAGAAGTCAGAACTGATTCCATCCCAAGACTTCGTTTATGTAGGAATCAACTTCCTCACAAACCAGAACTTAGTCCGGGTTCCCGGAGAGCGTATAGATCGAATCCTGGCACTCTTAGAGACACTACGAGTAAAAACCGTGTTGTCTGCTTGCCTTTACCTATCCCTACTGGGAACCTTGAACGCCGCTGCAGATCTGGTTGCCTTAGGACGGCTCCATATGCGCCCTCTACAGTTTCTCCTACTCTCAAGGTGGAAACCACACAAGGATTCTCTATCAGCTCTGATTCCTCTAGGACCAGATTTCCATCATCATCTGCGATGGTGGATGAATCGAGACAGATTCCTAGCTGGGGTCCCCATGCACGCTCCGGATCCCCACTCCTACCTGTTCGCCGACGCGTCAGATTCCGGTTGGGGTGCTCATCTAGAGCCGGAGGGGATAACTCTTCAGGGCCTTTGGACTCTACACGAGTCGTCCCTCCACATAAACAACCTAGAAATGAAGGCTGTCTTACTAGCGTTACAAGGGTGCGTCGACAGGGTAAGGGGTCGTTGTGTCATGGTCTCCTCCGACAACACATCCGTCGTAGCGTATATCCGACGTCAAGGAGGCACACATGCCCCTTCTCTTTGCGTGGAGGTCTGGAACCTCCTCCGCTGGGCTACCTCGGAGAACATCTCCCTCAGAGTTCGCCACATCCCAGGGAAAAAGAACATCTTAGCGGACAGTCTGTCCAGGTCAGGCAAATCAGTTCTCACAGAATGGACTCTTCACCGCGAAGTGACAGAGTCCCTTTTCTCACTATGGGGAAGGCCCCTCGTGGACTTGTTTGCGACCAGGCTCAACAACAGACTCCCCTTTTACGTCTCCCCAGTCCCAGACCAGAGAGCGTGGGCAGTGGACGCGTTCAGCTTCCAGTGGGATCGTCTGTTCGCATACGCCTTCCCACCGTTCCAATTGCTTCCCCAAGTTCTGCAAAAAGTAAGAACTTCCACTGCCCGGATCATTCTCATAGCTCCGTTATGGCCCCAACGATCTTGGTTCAACGATCTTCTAGATCTATTGATAGATCAACCCAGATCTCTCGCTCACCGGAGGGATCTTCTGTCACAACACAGGGGCTCCCTCCTACACAACAGCCCACACATTCTCCACCTTCACGCTTGGTTCATCTCAAGCGATCTATCCGCCAGAACAAGTTTTCGGGCCGGGTTGCCAGTTGCATCATTCAGGCCAGGAGAGCTTCTACATCCAAGGTCTATGATGCCAGGTGGAGAATCTTCTGTGATTGGTGCAGTAGGAAACGTGTTGATCCCAGCTGTTCCTCTATAACTGCCATTGCTGATTTCCTTTTGTTCCTTTTCGAGAACAAAAGATGTTCAGTATCTACTATCAAGGGCTATAGAGCCGCCATTTCTAACACACTTAAATTCTCTCAGGGCTCGGAGATTGGTTCAGATCCACACCTTGCCGATCTCATTAAGTATTTTGAGCTACAGAGACCTGTCACTCGCTCTCTGACGCCTAGATGGAATCTATCATGTGTTTTATGGTCCTTAACAAAAAACCCCTATGAACCATTGAGTGAGGCATCCTTTCAGGATCTCACACTCAAGACGGTATTTTTACTCGCTTTGGCGTCTGCGAGAAGACGTAGCGAGATTCATGCATTGTCGGTGGACACTGGCTGTCTCCGTTTTAATGGCAATTTTGAATCCGTTTCCCTCCTTTGTCAGCCAGGATTTTTAGCCAAAAATCAATTACCTGCGGTAGCTCCATCACCTATAGAGATCCCCAGTCTTAGTCGATTCCGTGCTGGGGATGATCAAGATATTCTCTTATGCCCAGTTAGGGCACTGCGTTTCTATCTAAATGCTTCAAAAGTGAAAAGAAAGGGCAGGAAACGTCTTTTCCTTCCTCTTAAGGGCTCCGTTGATATTTCGGCCTCCACGATTTCAAGGTGGATTGTCACCACAATTAAAAGAGCTTACCAGTCCCTTACTTATAGAGACCTTTCCTTTATGAAACTAAAAGCCCATGAGGTTCGAGCCGTCGCTGCCTCATGGGCCTATCTAAATCACTCTTCTCTGGAGGACGTCATGAAGGCAGCATTTTGGCGATCCCATACTACCTTTTCGTCCTTCTACCTCTGCTCATTAGCACATCAAAGCGCAGGCATATTTTCTCTGGGTCCCATAGTTGCGGCACAACATGTGGCCCAGAAGGACTCCAGCAAATAGTAAAGTGGACATCTCCCCTCAAATGGTGAGTAGTTTACATTTTTCCTCTGTTTTTGATCAGTTTAACATCAGCCGACCCACCTAACTGACAAATTCAGCTATATAATAGTGATGGGTAAATGTATTGCTGCTATTAAAATGTAGTTTTTTGGGGGGTAAAACTAATTTTAATTATGCAATACTTACCCATCACTATTATCAAATGCCCTCCTCCCACCCCGCTCTGATGCCCTGGCGTAATTTCGTCTATGAAAAAGATGAATGTTCGCGCAGGCGCAGATAGATGCACAGGCGTGACGTGGCTTGTTGACAAATTCTCCACTTTAAGTGGGAGAATGTTTTCACATCGAACGGACGATTTTTTCGACACGAAAAAGGAATAAAGCTATATAATAGTGATGGGTAAGTATTGCATAATTAAAATTAGTTTTACCCCCCAAAAAACTACATACCAGACCTAAGCTGAGAACCCTATCATTGGTCATAGGTAATATGATAATAAATACAAATACCAGACCTAAGCTGATAACCCTCCTTTTAGCCATATAGGTAATTAAATAAGTAGGCAAGGTTGGTTGATATGTCAGAAAGGTCTTTAGGCATTAAAACCCTCTGAAATAGCCACATAATTGGGTCCTTTTCGGCTTTTAAATTGATCCTACTACATATTTTTGTTGTACGCATCAAGAATATTGTAGACCTCCTCCAGGAAACACAACTTGGTAGAGAGAGAGAGTACACATTTTGTTGTTGTCGTTGCTTGCATTCATTTTATTATTTAATCTTCATAGCCATAGTTTGGATTTTCACAGGAAAGAACTCTGAAACTCTCATGCATTGTAAGTGTATCTCCATAAAATTATTTATATATATCTTAAAGCACATGCTCTTTTTTGGAAAAGTGTTATTTTCAGATTGAATGGTTATAAGCTTACCTGGCCGTAAGACTGAGTGAGTTTATATAGTCCTTTGTCTGTTGTTCATTGTCTTTTGTCTTCTAACGGGTCTTATTTACAGCATATTCTTTGACACCACTTGACCATTTTGCACATGATTTTACAATGGAGCATTCTGGCATCAAGGCCTTTCAGATTTTTCCAAATGATGCCAGTTTATCATCCAATATGGCTGCCAATACTAAAAATAGAAAAACCCTTAAGCAAGTTCTTATCTAAAATCACTCTAAAGAATTCAACCATATTTGACAGAAAGAATCGAGGCATGAAGGGCTTTCAAATTTATAAAAATTACGCCAATTTACCTTCAGATATGGCCACAATTAGTAAAATATAAAACTATAAGCCACTTCTTTTCCAAAAAAATGCTAAATGGAATTTTATTGAAAGCATCCTGACATAAAAGACATTAAAGTTTATAGAGGTGATGCTGATCCACTCTCAAATGTGACTGCCATTACCAGGTTCTATTCTAGAACTGACAATTTAGGGGGAAAATCCCCCCTTTTTTGATAAAAAGGGGCAAATTTTCTTAATGTAGGTGGGATTTAATAGAGAAATAAAGGTAGGGTATGAATATATACTAAGTTATTTTGGCTAATTTCTTGGTGCAATTTTGAGAAATTAGTAAGAATTGTACAATTGTGCATCCTAGATTAGACTCTACATTACCAAAAAATAAGAAAAACAACTTTATCTCAGAAAGCTGCTCAATATAATTTGACCAATTTTGACAGAAACCATCCTGACTTTTGATTCTGATGTGCCATCAAATATGGATGAAGATGCAGCATTGGAAATAAATGACTTCAGAAAATATCCTACTGACCTAATTTCTTATCCAACTCCTTGCATTTAGCTGTCTGGCAGATGTCAGCCAGGCGAGCACTCTCAGAACCAATAGGGCTCTTTTTTTTTTCAGCTTCATTTATAAATTATATTCAGTAAAACTTGCCATAAGGACACCTTCATATGAAAATTCACATGTCCATCAAAAACACACTCAAGAATCCGCACTTAAAATCCTAGTGTAATTGGCTGTTTATATAAAGACAGCTGTCTAACAGGAACAGAGCTGACACTTGAATTGGACATTTGTTGCCCAGATGCTCATTATTATTGCATATACAGGACATGTACCTTATGATGAAATGATGTTTGTATGCATATAGTAGCATTTTACGGCACCTTAGCACAGTAGTTGCTATATAGTACCAACTAAAGGTAAAGTTCAAAAAATGTAAAAATGAAGAATCGCACAAAAACTTTAGGAAGATAAACCCTTTCCAAAAAATGTAAACACAAAGGATAACAGTATAAAATAAAAAAGGTAGAGATGATAAAGTTCTGTACAAGGTATATTAAATAAAAGATAAAAGTGAAAGATGTAAAATCCTTAAAAACTTTTTATCAGATTGTGAATATTTGCATTGAGGATTGTTAAGATGCACCTGTTTCCACATTACCTTGAAACCTATTTTGGTACTTTAATTGAATTAATTTATTAAGATGTATTTGTGGCTTGGTAGTTCGTTGATTATTTCAAGGGAAAGAAACAAATGTTCAGAGCTTCCAGGAGACTCCTTTACATAAGGACACCTGGTTAGTAATGTCCATTATAGAAGGGACACCTGATTAGCAATGTCCTTTTACTGTTCTATTTACAAAAAGAAAAATTATTTCTGCACAATAACATTAGTTCTACATCACAGACCAGGCCCAAACTCTGTGGATGGCTTGCACTTAGGGCAAGAAAGAAACCTATCGATTTTGGCATGAAAAGGCAAAGGGCAAGGTCAGTCTGACTGAAAGAAGAAAAATGGTCTTTCTGCAAAAATTTCACTTACCTAAAAAGAGGACTATTAAAGATGGTGCTGGTATATAGTTTGCCATTCACAGTACTATTGTTCAATAAATATTTTACTTCTCAAGGTCTTTAATGCCACTCATCACTTTATGAGAAATTTGACAGCCTTTGTGTTCTTATTGTTTCAGTGTCGAGACATTGGCGCAGAAAGTCATGAAGAAATCCTAAAAACTCTCAATGAGCTACAGAAGGTATTTATCATTATATTCCCTGATTTCAGTGTCTTGATGTATGTGGACAGTTGATACAGTGGTTGATGATGTATGTGCTCTTCAAACAGTTTGCTGTATTGCCGGTTACTTATTGTGCATCAACTACAAAACTTAAATGATCTTTAGAGAAAATAATTTCAATCATTAAAGGTTCGAAAATAACTTGGAGTATTTTTATGGAAAGTGCAATTTACAAATTTAAAACCATCATACAATTTTGTCATCAGGTCTATAAATACAGTTGTCCCTCAATATATCACTGACCTTCATAATAACATGGGTATGGTCGTAGATCCCATTAAACTGGTCCTGGTCCAACCCTCAGTATATCACTGACCTTCATAATAACATGGGTATGACCATAGATCCCATTAAACTCAGGATATTACTGACCATCATAATAACATTTGTACGGTCATAGACCCCATTAAACTGGTCCTGGTCTAGCCCTCAGTATATTACTGACCCTCTTAATAACATGGGTATGGTCATAGATCCCATTAAACTGGTCCAACCCTCAGTATATCACTGACCCTCTTTATAACATGGGTATGGTCATAGATCCCATTAAACTGGTCCAACCCTCAGTATATCGCTGACCCTTTTAATAACATTTGTATGGTCATAGATCCCATTAAACTGGTCCAACCCTCAGTATATCACTGACCTTCTTAATAACATGGGTATGGTCATAGATCACATTAAACTGGTCCAACCCTCAGTATATCACTGACCCTCTTTATAACATGGGTATGGTCAAAGATCCCATTAAACTGGTCCAACCCTCAGTATATCTCTGACCCTCTTAATAACATGGGTATGGTCATAGATCCCATTAGACTGGTCCCGTTTTGATTATCATTACTACTTCATATATTTAATTTCATTTTAGTTCTTGGCACATGTGATTTCAAATTAATAAATACTCCATTTTTTTGTTTAACAACTTTGCAGAAAAAGTCCTTAGGATAAGGCTCCTTCACTTATAACCTGGGTCACTTGTATGACTCCCATTAATAGTGTTATACACACACGGCACACAATCACTCTTATATAAAAACCCAAGATATTCCAACCCCACTATAGTAAGAGTACCGGTATACATGAGAGAAACTGATATGTGCATGTACCTAATTTTGATAGCTTCCATTTTTATAAAGGATCACTGTGATTTCAGAGAGGTTGTGTGACCTAGTGATTTCAGTCTGTACATGGTCATTGCATGTGCCCTTGAGTAAGGCATTTAATCTTGTTTGCTGTATTCAACCAGCTGTAATTGGTACCAAGATGTACTTTGAAGTAACATGTGATGAACTGGTGTCTCATCCAGTAGGGGAGTCATACACTATCAACACTTATCAGTCATTCTTACAAGAAAAATGGATCGAAGCACTAGCCTTTGGAGCCTCCTGAAGTTTAACCATAATTATCCTAACTGCACTATCAGTCACTTCACACAAGAGAACTGGGGAGAAGCATTAGCTTTTGGAGCCACCTGAGGTTTGACCATAATTATCCAATCTACTCTATCAGTCACTTCATGCAAGAGAAATCAAGCAAAGTACTAGCCTTTGAGGTTTAACCATAATTATCCTAACTACACAGTCACTTCACACAAGAGAAATGGGGTGAAGCACTAGCCTATGGAGCCACCTGAGGTTTAACAATAATTATCCTAACTTTATTATATACACTATCAGTCACTTCACAAAAGAGAAATGGGGTGAAGCACTCACTTTTTGAGCCACCTGAGGTTTTACCGTAATTATCCTAAACTACACTATCAGCACTTCACACAAGAGAAATGGGGCAAAGCACTAGCCGTTGGAGCCACCTGGAGGAGCCACCTGAGATTTAGCCGTAATTATCCTAACTACACTATTAGTCATTTCACACAAGAGAAATGGGCCAAAGCACTAACCTATGGAGCCATCTGATGTTTAACAATAATTATCCTAACTGCACTACACAATCAGTCACTTCACACAAGAGAATGGGACGAATCACTAGCATTTTGAGCCACCTGAGGTTTTACCATAATTATCCTAACTACGCTATGTACACTATCAGTCACTTCACAGAAGAGAAATGGGGCAAAGCACTAGCTAATGGAGCCACCTGAGGTTTAAATATAATTATCCTAACTACACTATTTACACTATCAGTCACTTAATACAAGGCAAATGGAAAGAAGCACTAGCCTTTGGAACCACCTGAGGTTTTACCATAATTATCCTAGCTATACTATCAGTCACTTCACACGAGAAATGGCTAGAAGCACTAGCCTTTGGATCCACCTGAATTTTAACCACAATTATCTTAACTGCAGCATATATTTCAGAGATGCTACCAGGGCATGCAAGTGCACAAATCATGCACAAAGTTTACAAGTTTGTACATTTAGAAATCAGTGATGCATGTGAGCTCCTGCAAATTAGTTCAAAGTCTCACATATAAAAATGCACTCTGTGCAGTATACAATTTTTATTTTACTGTTAAGATAAACTGAATAAATAAGAATCTAACAAAATTTAAACACTAAGGATGCGTATTGGATCAAAAATACCTCTGTCCATTCCAAAGTATGCAGATGTAGGTTAATACAAAAGACTGTTTGGAAATCCCACTAATTATTTATAACAGAAAAACGTGTACTTGAGGAGTTCTGCAATTGATGCCCTTTACTCAAATTTGCGCATGTGCGAACATTGGTTCATTTCCAGAAGGTGAGATTATAGTCAATGGCTGGACATAATATTACTGATTCTTTTCAACTTCAAGTCAGTGCTGGCTTGATTGTGCAAAGTAAATGGCAGAATGAAGAAAGTGAAGGATGAAGTGGAGTTTCTCACCAAATGAAGGACAATAATTCCTAATCAATGTCATGCTGGGCTAGATGAACCTCCAAAGAAGAAACCAAAAACTTGATGCAAAGTTTCAGAAATATTGACTGTTACATTACATATGGTTACAACACAACATCAAGTATGTTCTGTAATATTTACAGAAATGATGGGGAAAATAACCCCTTTATGTCGGAAATCTGTGTTTGAATTGTAGGGCGTCAGCTCTTATGACATGCAGAGTCACCAGATCACATGCATTTTGGAGCAGAGATATCCTTGAGACAATACCTGTGAACTGTGGAAAATTCTATAAAACAAGAGTAAAGAACAGACTCCCAACTTGTTTAAACTGGCTAAGCTGGCTATGCATATGCCCCTTCAAATGGCAGACTGTGAAAGGGGGTTCTCAGCACAGAACACTATATATACTTAGACAAGGAACAGATCAAGCTCAGAAACGATCAACAGATTAATGCTTGTACAACTAGAGGGGGAATCTTATTTGGATATTTAAGTGTTGGGTAAACAATAAACATTTTTGATTTCCCTTACCATCCCACACACATTTTATTCTTCTCCCCCCTTGTTTTGGTGACAAGGGGGAGATTCCCACCCACCCCTTCAGTTACAATCCTGGCAGCACTCAGATATTTACTTTTTTTTCTTCTTTTTTTTCTTTTTCTTCAGGCAATGAAGACATACCAACAGTACCAGGTGGAGGCAGTGGCAGCAGAAGAAGCCCTGAAGAAAGTCCAGTCCCAGCGAGGCAAAGTGGAGCAGCAGCTTTCTGGCAAATCTCTCACTGGCAGCCGCAAATTTAAACGCATTGAGAAACAAGAGGATGAGGTGAGGCTAGTCTACAGTGTGTTCATGAAACTGAGTCATCATATTTAACTTGAAATAATCTGTAAACCTTGCTTTAGCAGACGTCGAGAGAGCATTGTCATCATCAAGGTTAAAATTATGCATCAAGATTTTATGTTAAAATTTTTTATTTTGAAGTCATGCACAGGAAGGATACTTCATAGTGCAGCTGCAGTCAAGACATTGTGGTCTGCAGAACCTTTGTTATGGTTATTCCTCCTAATCCCACCCTCATGTCCACCTCACTCATCCCTGACTCGCAGTGGGATTAAAATTACAAGACCACTATGCTTATACATAAGCCATCCCAGTCATAGTCCTGGGTTTGAGGTGTCTTTCAAACACTTTCAAAAGAGTTGCACAAGAAATATATGGAGTGACAGTCTGGATCACTTAATCCCTGCATTTTTCTTGAAAAAAGATTGGAGCAAGAATATAATCTGAACTTGATTCTTTTTCATCTTGGTTGGGGGAAGGAACTACCCTGTGTGTTTTAGAAGATTGGACTTTTTTCTCCTTAAGATTAACATGACAGATGATGCTAAATAAGAATTTCATCAGAACTATGTCATATATTTGTCTCATTGCTGGTTAATTGTGTGCCACCAAATTTCTGTTGTATGTTTTATAGTGCCTAATCACATGTAATGTTGAAATTTTGAATGCATGTCCCATTTTGATAAAGATGTTTAGTCTGGAAATGGTTATCTTTTTTTAAAGGCTTGTAGAAAATCAAAACAATGTCACTTCAGTTGGAATATTTAATTTGAATTCTTTTGTGATACACATTAACCTTAATGACAGCAAACAGTTGTTTGATATACAATGTAAGGCTTGATGATGCATTTGTATTGATACTGACAATAGATAAAGTTTGGCTTGTTAACCCTTGAATGTTTTTCTATTTCAGAAAAAGGGCAAATACCAAGTGAGCAAATTCAAGGCTCTCCATGCAAGGAATGAATATCTGTTGAATATTGAGGTTACCAATGCCGCCATTAACAGATACTTCTCAGATGACTTTTCAGACTTGATGGATGTAAGTAGTGTACTGCTTTCTGTCTCAGTTTGCTTAGTAATTTCACTCATAATGAATGATATGTATACTTTTTCATTATCTCTCTTGCTGTTTCAAAACTTCTAGCTCATCTGGCCATTAACTGCTTGACCATTATTTTTTCACATTTGACTGAGCATCCTGACATGAAGACATTTGTTGATTGATTGATTGACTGTTTGATTGATGCTTAATGGTACAGCAGCACATGAAAAACTGTTAAGTGCCAGTGCATGAGGAGTAAAATCACTTACCCAGATATGTTCCATGGCAGCTGACCCAGAATGGTCTAAGCAGGATTTGAACTCACAACCCACTGATTGTCAGTCCAGCATGCTAATCACTGAGCCATCACAATTTCCTCCCTTTAAATTTGTACAGATGCAGGTAATGTGACTGCAAATGTGGCTAATATTACTAAAATTAGGCAAATACCTTCAAAACAATCTCTCAGAAACCCCTTTACTACTCTTAACCAACTTGAATAGGGAAGATTCTGGTGTCCGAACTTAAAAGGTTTGTACAAATGATTCATACCAGTACAAATAGAAAATGCTTCTTTTGCATTTGATCAAAAACTGTTTAACATTGAGCATCCTGGCATTGGGTCTTTGCCACTGCTACCTACATGAGTGATTCAAGCCCACTTGTGACTTTAGTTCATTTTTTACATTAGTGGATAATTCACTATTTGATGGCAGCATATAGATCGTTTCATGATGATGAGTGTATTATATATAAATAAGTTGGTGTACTTGACAGCTGATATATCAAGCAAGTAAGTTTTGGATTTCATATGTGTTATCGATATGTTAGTATACATACCCCAAATGGAATAAACTGCATAGTCACGTTGATGATATTTTCCATGTTTCAGTGCATGGACTTTGGCTATCACAATTCTATACGAGGTACCATTATGATCTACCAGTCTGCACATTGTAATTTGCGGAACTCGCATCAGTATGCAGTCGACCAACTTAACAATTCGATTTCCAAGATGGATCCTCTCACAGATAAGCAGAAGTTCTTGGAAGTGTACAACCAAGCATTTATGTTGCCAAAGAAATTTGAGTTTCAGCCATGTCGCAAGGACGAGGTGAGTTTGTTGGTCAAGGTTATTCACAGGGTTCCCATGCTAACAGAAAATCAGGGGAAAAAAACAGAACAAGTTTGTTCCCAACTGGGAATAGCCCTCTGATTTTGAAAATATTGATCTAAGTCGGGGGGGGGGGGGGATTTTCAGCTGCCACATGATCACAGAAAAAATATGTAGATGAGTCACATTAAACTGATCATTAGTTAAATTTATTGAGGTTTCAGAATGCTTCAGTCAGTTGAAGTACAGTTGCTGTGTGGATCATGTAGGTGCTTATCATAAGCATTTGTATAGTCAATCCAAACACTCAGGCAACTGGATTGATCAAGTAGACTGGTTACCCTGGAGTCAGCTCCTTATCAGCATCTTATGTAGACAGTATGAAGACCAGTGTAGTATCACATTGTGCCAGCATGTTATATGTGATGCGTGATCTTGTTAAATTAAGGAGGAAAATAATAAATCTTATCTTCCCCATATTCTCTTTTGATATGTAAAGTTAATAAAAATATATTATGATAAATCTTTGCTTACTGTTCAGTTGTTCGTACTGGGAATACAGTGTTGTTAAACATTATTGTCAGTAGTAACCTTTGCCACTACTCCACCCCCAACTCGCCTTTGCAGTGAATTTTGTTATCAGACCTTGCTAAACATAACCAGTTTTTACCACATATTTCAGAGAACACCTTCTATCAAGGCCTTTCAACTAAAACAACAAAATGCCAATCTGCTGTTGAAATAGCTAATGTTACTCAAAAGAGAAAACTTTGGAATAGCTTCACAAAAACTGCTCTGCCAATGTTTACCATACTGTAAGGAGAAAATCCTTAAATCAAGAGCATTTCAGATAGAACATAAAATGCCTATGCATGTCTCTAGAAATCTTAGGTAGCTATTTTACAATGGATTGTTTCAGTTTTCATTTTTCCTAAACTGCAATGGCATAGTGGTAAGTATTAATAGAAATACAATCGAACCTGCGTATAATTACCACTAAGAGACCATCTAGATATGGTCTATATTAATACTGGTAGATATAGATTAAAATACAGAAGGATGGAGGGAGGGAAGGACACAGGAAATGCTCTATACTCTTGTCCCATAGAGGCAGGGATATGATAGAGTTAGAATCTTAACCTTCAGAATCTATTCACCTTTGGTAACTCTACCAGCATGATAAATTTCAGTGATAAGTATCACTATCTGATTTTAGGATTTTGTGCCTGAGCATGAGTACTGTGTTAAAATAGCTTCAAGAATATATGGCTACATAGGGAAATATAAGAAAATCAGGACTTTTTATTTTTTCCTTTTTTCAGATTCGGCAAATCAGTGCCCAAAAAGGGGTACAAGACCACCTGGTGCAGAGTTACAAGTCCATAGAAAAAATGTTGGATCAGCTCAAACTTGACAACGATGAGGTCAGATCACAAAATAGATCAGTCTTTAATTCCTGTTTGAAATCAACAATATTATTTTTTTTTTTTTTTTTAAAGTATAGATAAGATTGTTACTCACTTGATTCATTAGTGTTGATCTAGGTAATGTCAGTCCTTCACTTGATGGCTTCATTAGTGTTGATCTAGGTAATGTCAGTCATTCACTTGATGGCTTCATTAGTGTTGATCTAGGTAATGTCAGTCATTCACTTGATGGCTTCATTAGTGTTGATCTAGGTAATGTCAGTCACTCACTTGATGGCTTCATTAGTGTTGATCTAGGTAATGTCAGTCATTCACTTGATGGCTTCATTAGTGTTGATCTAGGTAATGTAGTCATTCACTTGATGGCTTCATTAGTGTTGATCTAGGTAATGTCAGTCATTCACTTGATGGCTTCATTAGTGTTGATCTAGGTAATGTCAGTCATTCACTTGATGGCTTCATAAGCATTGATCTAGGTAATGTCAGTCATTCACTTGATGGCTTCATTAGTGTTGATCTAGGTAATGTCAGTCATTCACTTGATGGCTTCGTAAGCATTGATCTAGGTAATGTCAGTCATTCACTTGATGGCTTCATTAGTGTTGATCTAGGTAATGTCAGTCATTCACTTGATGGCTTCATTAGTGTTGATCTAGGTAATGTCAGTCACTCACTTGGTGGCTTCATAAGCATTGATCTAGGTAATGTCAGTCACTCACTTGGTGGCTTCATAAGCATTGATCTAAGTAATGTCAGTCACTCACTTGATGACTTCATAAGCATTGATCTAGGTAATGTCAGTCACTCACTTGATGGCTTCATAAGCATTGATCTAGGTAATGTCAGTCAGTTTAACACCAAGTATTTTACTTTGCTCCTTTTCTTGAAAACTGTTGAACAAAAGGTCATGAAACTTGGTGGGTACATTCATCTTGGGGTGTAATGCATCCCACTTCTAAAATGTTGGTCATATTGACCTACATTTGTATGCTTCATAACTGAAGTTTTTTACTTTTGCACAGATGCGCATAATAGACATAACATTCCATGTAATTCAGATACAGCTGTGTATATGGTATATGTTCTTTTTTTTCATCAGTTATCTATGTACAAGTTTGACACTTTAAAGGCTTGTGTTAAAAGTATATGATCCTGTATATAATTCTGCATGTTAAACGACAAAATACATGTCACTCTACATATACTTCATGGTTTCCACTCTTTTCTAAAACAAACAGGAGAATGGTGTGATACTGTCTTCACATTCATATACATATTTTGTGTTTGTGCTGGTGTATGTATGCTGTCATATAAGTCAGCTCACACTCTTGAGGCTAATATGATTGGGAATATTTTGTGGACATGCAGAATGGTCACAGAATGTTAATTCCACCCCTTAGGGTTTGTAGCAAGGTAAGGGAGAGAATAAATTGCCATTACTGCAGTTTTGGGGATTTTCTTTGTAGATCTGAAAGATATTTTGCAGGATGTTTCTGATTAACACATCAATTGCAATAGAGCTACAGTGATCCAACTTCAGCACTCATTGTAAGGCCCTTAATTATAACATCATTCCTTTTATAAGGTGGGTATGGTCATGGATTCCATTTCATTATTTGGGATTAAAATTATATGCATAATGTACTTCATTATAAGGTGGTCTCACTGTAAGGCAGTGTAATCTGTGACCCCCATAGACAGTGTTATAATGAGAGAGTGCTGTATTTGAAATGACACCATGTCCTTCAAACATTTTTCTATATACAAATACAGATTCATTTATCCCAAACTTCCAATTATCTGAACCATTCTCATCTTCCTCGATGAGTTAGGATAATCAGAGTACTGCTATATATGATCAGTAGAGTACTGCAAATAGTACGGTTGGAAGCTTTAATTTAACAAAATCTCATTCAAATAAATATTTCCATTATATTCCAGACATGGAAATCTCTCGAAACAACAGAGAAGTCCTTGAGTGAGTTAGTCACCAGGAAAGATGTTGATGTCACTAGTCTTTTCAGCGACGACAGTCCCCCTCCAAAGTCTCCACTTGATACAGATCGTAAAAAGTCAACAAGATTAGAAACAGAGAGTTATTATTTAGATGTAAGTTTAGTTATTTCTAGGGAGTTCCATCATAAACATTGACAGGCAATACAAATTTTATTTTAATATACTTGTAATCTAGAATCAATACACATCAGTTTATCCCTAGTATCTAAGTCATACTATCTGACTATGCTAAATTTGCACAAGTAGTGTTTGCCATGATGTTTACAATAAGGTTAATGAGCCTGATGAATATCATATTTTTTAAAGATGCTTCCTATTTCAACCAAAAATTTTATTTTATAGTGTGCAGCATGTACTACAAATAACAAACTTTTATTGCAAGGTTATAGTCTTGCAAAATGATCTTGTTTGTTTTATCGGTTTTAATGGCACTTGTAAACACATTATTGGCTATATAATCCCAAGGAAATGGGAGCTAAGTGCCTTTCCAAAGGACACACTGTGGCAGCTGACTCAGGCTGGCCTGGGTGAATATCGAACCTGCAACCATTGGAGTATGAGTCTGATGCACTGCAAACTGAGCTACCATGGCTCCCTGAAAAAGGAAGGCACGGTCTACATTGTCAACGGATTTTTCTAATGAGGGAAGATAAAAGGGGTGAAACGATTATTTGATATATCAGTGTATCCATAATTTTTAAATATCAATACCTATATTGATACAAGAGGTGAAGAATTGATACAAACATTACTTACCATATACAAGTTACTTCAGTCTTCAGCAGCCCAGCAGCCGTAAACAATTATTAGTCATTTGCCTTCTTTTTCTTAAAATTGGGAATACATCTCAGACAGCCGTAGCAGGCATATGCATTCACTTTAGTCAGTAAAAATTAAAAACTATTGACAACACCAACTCGCCTTCTATAAATTAACAGAAGGAGACTAAATCGCATGGTTCAAAATGTGCCCCCCACCCCCACCCCAGCCCCCGTCAATTCCATGCTCATTATTTTATCCGACAGCATGTTCAGCCACTGATAACATATATCGACGTAAAGAAGACATTCCAGATTTGTTCTCCATATATGATCTAAGTACTTTACTGGTCATTTAAAAACCACTTTTATGCAAAGTTTATCTGTTGCTTCATATCTTGTCTATTTGGATCTAATTTGAAGGCCACACTTCCAGTGTGTCAAGAAGTAAAATGTTACATTCTGTTCTGATTGGTGGTATTTGTTTGTTCAAGTCCAGGGTAAAATGATAACCACCAATCAGAACTAACTGTAGCTGGTCCCATGCGTGACACACCAGATGTATTGGCATCCAAATTCAATCCAAACAGATGCAAAGCAACATGGGGAATATGTTTGAAATGTCTCCTTTTATGCTGATATATGTAATCGTTGACTGAACGTTTTGACTGGTTTAAAAATAACTAATTAGCACAGAATCGGCAAGGGGACAGATTCCAAACTGCACGAGTTGCAAGTTATAGCTACCTTGTTAATTTGTAGAAGGGGAGTGGGCATTCTCAATAATTTCTTTTTTCACTGACTGAAAGGAGAGTCTGTGACCGCAGCAGTTGTTTTGCATCTACTGGAAGTAAAATGTGAAGGGTTTGGTTGTTAGCTGTCTCCTCTCTCACATTCGGACTTCTTTTAGATAAGATTTTCCTTGCACGAGGAAATTGCACTATTTCTACTGTTTGAAAATAACACCATAATGCCTTCCAACTTCAAGTGAAGACATGAAATTGGTAACAAGATGTTTTTAAAGCATCCATGCAGTGGAAAACAAATGGCGTAGTGACCAAGATGAGTCCTGCATCTGATCAAATGGAGCAGCCTGAAATGGCCTAAAAAGCTGAATTAAAGTCACTCACAGCTAACAGGTAGTCTGTCTGGAATTATTTTTCAATTTTTTTTATCTTGTCAATCAAGGATGAGAATGGCATATGAACAGATGATAAGTCTATGTCTGCCTGTAATTTGCATACTGGAAATATAACCAGTATGTCAACGCATATTAAATGACACCACCCTACTACTGACAGACCTTCTGAAGATGAAAAGACTATCAAGTTGATATGTGTATCTATAATGTATCGTATAGTAGGCTGTGTATCATGAATCATATCCATACACGACAGAGGTGTATTGTTTCACCCCTAGGAGATAAACAACAATTTTGACTAGGTAGATTTTGTGATTTCCAAAATGAATTCCTTATATGTTGGACATTTGTGTATTTTACTCAAATATGTCCCACTTGCTTTTCAGAAATTTAGGAAGTATACTCTAAGCAACAACAGGATAGCCAGATTACAGGTCAAATACAATACTATACAGAAAGCTGTAGGAGAGGATAGCTTGTCTTCCAGCGGTCTCCGTGTCAGGTTAGTTATATTTGTATGACTTTCCTTGACCTGTTCTTTTACCCAGTATCCATGAGATATGACATGATTCCCATTTGATGAAAACTTGATTAAATGTTTTGGGTACTTTGTAATAATCTTAATAGTTGACTCTGCCACTTTTTAGAACATGGATGTGATGTCTGTAGATGTCAAGGATAACCAGAATTTCAGTCGAGATACTTTATTGTATTAATGATTGAATTTTTAGAAGTGCATATTGAGATTGTATGGCATCTATAGAAACTCATATATCGCATATCTCCTTGACTCTTGTATTGAAATTTTCAGGCTGTGTCACTGTTTTGTACTATTCAGATAACAGTGTTAACTAAAAGATGTTAGAGTCTTGATGTGGTTGCCTAACCACATGTGGTCTAAAGTACACATTATAAGTGAGAGAAGAAAGAGCTAGAATTAAGAATTTGAAGTATCAGAAATTGACAGCTTTAGAAAGTCCTTTCATAAAGGTAATATGAACACTTCTGTGTCAGAATGTAAATCTGTTTATCTGAGCATTTCTATGGAATCATATATGCCAGTATGCAGTGTTGAGTACCTGTGTTCACTTCATGATACCTTACCTTTGTTTTTATACTTCATCACCTTCCTTTAAAGGTAAGTGGTAGGTGAAGTGTTGCAATAGGTATTTCAGAGATTTTCCATATGTGATTTGAAGGATTCAATTAAGAAGTTTTCTTACCACTTTTAGACCACCATCTCTACCTCCAAAACCAAAGAAACGAAGGATTGGCCGAAACCCAGTTATTGGTCAACCCAAGCTGTTTGGTGGCAACCTAGAGGAGCATATTGAGGTAATGAATTGCTTTCCTATGAATGAAGAAGTTTCTTTCTTTTGTATCAACCATTACTAGATAAATGATCATACAAGTTTAATATTGTTACCATGTATTTAATATAGGAGTTTTCTAGAATAAATACAGTTACACAAAGTCTTTAGAAAATAGATTATCAAATGTTCTACCAATGAATACCGTTCATATTTGAAAAGAACTCTATGGTCTGTATCAGTTTAAACTTGGGGGAGGAGGAGTTCACTATTCATCACTTAATGTCTTGGGCTACCAAAATTTCATAAAATTACCTTCATATTCTTGGTCTATTTATGCAATACTATACACAGAAGTCTTTTGCATGAGTGCAGACTCATTCCAGCAATAATCATAATAAAACAATCCAATATTCATAAAGAAGATTAATAAAGTTCACTTTGAAACATAAATATACTAAAAATTTAGAGGTTTGTGAATTCAGGGACAGAAATTTAGAGGTTTGTGAATTCAGGGACAGAGTCTTAAAAAAGGCTGTGATGCTTATTTGCCTATTTCATTTATAGGCTTGCTTTTGTTTCTGTTTGAAGTTTTTGTTTTATATGCCTCCCATAAGGTGGAGCTTATTATGGTACGGTGTGGTCCATCCGTTCATCTGCCTGTTACCAATTTTGTTTCCTCACAAAAATTCTGAGTTGTCCACCATATACAATTACCAAACTTTGTGGATGGCTTGCACTTGGGCAAGGAAAGAATTCTATCAGTTTCAGGGTCAAAAGATCAAAGGTCAAGGTAACTTCACTCACAAAAAACAAATCGTTTATGCGCAAAAATGTCAGTTATCAACCATGTACTTTCACCAAGTACACATTTCGTATGAAAGAAGCCTATGGATTTTGGTGTCAAAATGTCAGAGGTCAAGGTCACTTTGGAAAAAAGAAGAAAAAGATTTTGTACATTATATATGTAATTTTAGTACCTTGACCAAAGTTTGTGGAGGACTTACACTTAAGGTATGGAAGAGACCTATTGATTTTAGGAGTCAAAAGGTCAAGGTCATTGTGATGCCAAGCAAGATGGGTTTTGCAGAAAAACTTTCATTCTCATGTAAGTTCCTTAACAAAACTTTGTGGATGGCCTGCACTTAGGGTAATTAAAAAATGTATAGATTCTGGGGTCTAAAGGTCAGAGGTCATGGTCATGGTAAATCTAATAAGAAAATTATGGCTATAACACATTAAGTTTAGTTCAGGACCATATACCTTGTCCAGTGGTCAAGGTTATTGAGATCAGTTGGTCAGTAATCTGCAGTCAACCATACTGTATTAGAACCTATATAGAGAACTGTTAAACACTGGGCAGGTTTATAATGTGCCATTCATGGTACTCTTGTTATATAGGGCAAGCTACATTGCACAGTATAAATTCTTATGAATTAGAAAAAGTCACATCATGTCACATAATTTCTTGACAAATCTAATAATTGATAGATATATTTCCCTAAGTGAATTTAGCAAAGTGCAGAAGCTTAAATATTCAAGTACGTGTGACACTTTTCTAACTACATATTCATTATTCATTCACAACTGTCACATTTTTGTAGGTTGCAGGCCCTCCCTGTTCAGGACTTTCACATATTTTTGTTTACACTACAGGCCAAGTTAATGACTCATATTTGTTTAGGCTACAGGCCAGGTTAGTGACTGTCACAGATTTTGAGTAGGCAATGGGCCAGGTTCATGATTTTCAAATATTGTTTTGTAGACTACAGGCCAGGTTCATAGCTGTCATATATTTTTTGTAGACTACAGGCCAGGTTCATAACTGTCATATATTTTTTGTAGACTACAGGCAAGGTTCATAACTGTCGTAAATTTTTTGTAGACTACAGGCCAGGTTCATAACTGTCATATTTTTTGTAAGCTACAGGCCAGGTTCATAACTGTCACACATTGTTTTAGGCTACAGGCCAGGTTCATAACTGTCATATATTTTTTGTAGACTACAGGCCAGGATCATAACTCTCATATATTTTTTTTTAGACTACATGCCAGGTTCATAACTGTCATATATTTTTTGTAAGCTACAGGCCAGGTTCATAACTGTCACACATTGTTTTAGGCTACAGGCCAGGTTCATAACTGTCATATATTTTTTGTAGACTACAGGCCAGGATCATAACTCTCATATATTTTTTTTTAGACTACATGCCAGGTTCATAACTGTCATATATTTTTTGTAAACTACAGGCCAGGTTCATAACTGTCACATTATTAGGCTACAGGCCAGGTTCATAACTCATATTTTTTTTGTTGTAGACTACAGGCCAGGTTCATAACTGTCATATTTTTTGTAAGCTACAGGCCAGGTTCATAACTGTCACACATTGTTTTAGGCTATAGGCCAGGTTCATAACTGTCACATATTATTTTGTAGGCTACAGGCCAGGTTCATAACTGTCATATTTTTTGTAGGCTACAGGCCAGGTTCATAACTGTCACACGTTGAGTTAGGCTATAGGCCAGGTTCATAACTGTCACATTATTTTGTAGGCTACTGGCCAAGAGATTCCTTTGATCATCAAGAGTTGTGTTCGAGTGATAAATTTATATGGTAAGTAGACATTCTTTAAATCCACTATTTTAATAGTAGTAATACATTACTTGCTACTACTGCATTGCTTTCCTTTTCCAGCACTGGTAGTCCCCCATCCAAGCTAAATTATTCACTTCTCCAATTAGTATTGGAGGGCCAGAATTGAAAAGAACAAAACCCAGTCTGACTCCTGCATCAAAGTCAATATACATATTACTATCCTCTTTTTACTTGAATGACGTAGATGTTTGACATGTGCTATATTGCTCATCAAAATTTGCCTTCATTTTTGGTATTAAATGTATTTTTGGCATTCCACCTACCTTTTGTATCAATCAAGTGTTAGTTTCCTCAGTCCTTGCTATATTTGAGTGTTATCTGTATTATTTTTAAAAATTTTAGCTGTTTTTTTGCATCATGCTTAGCAAGTGGTGCTCCTGTAAATTTTATCCCCTTTCATTATTCCTGTGCATTGGTAAGTATCGTCTACCCTTTTTTGTTTTTCTGCATAAAGTTTACTTATACAGAATATAATGTTGCAAGGTGTGGGCAAGTGTGGCCATAAGATGGTCATGTGGGACACTCATCTCACCTGCTTAGCATGCACAGGGTGTGTACGTATGGACGGTTGTCCAGTTTGTTGTCTTTGGTCTGATGAGGTGTGGAACTTGGCTGAAAGTCACCACACATATAAGGGGAAGAAGAAAGATCCTTCTTCCTCATCTTCACTGAATGATCCCCTCCATTCCCAGGAGGGGTTTGGATCTCTTCCCCTTTTGGGGTAGAATAATGCCTCTTGTGGGTCAAGTACATTCTGCAACCTCTGTGGTTCGTAGTTTAATAGCAGCAATTACTTGTCCTGTCGCTATTGTTAGCTTATTCCATTTTCGTGCCAAAATCCACCGTCCGTTCGATGAGAATACATCCTCACTGAATAGAGAGAAGGTAAGAATGACATTTGCACTCCAGGCTGTGGCTCATTTAGGCTTGCCTAAATACGTCATCTTTTTCCGGACGCCATACTGTGTAGACGTTTGCCTGAGAACAGCACCAGAGAAAATTGTGCCTGCAACAACTTACCGCATTGGCGGTCTCCATTCTGCAGTTCATAATAAGTCTTGGTGTTGCACTATCCATTCCATATATTTATTGTAAACTTTACCCCATTTTCATTTAGAACTTCGTTCTTTAATGGGTGTCAAAGTATACCTCGAAAATGTATTCCACTCCTTGCGGTTGGAAACACGCTCCCAATTTACTGATAAACAACTGAGGTACGGGTAAGTCTCTGTGTTTTGAAAAATAACAACAGGCCCTGCCTAACATAGAGGACTGCGTATTCCTCTCTCTTCATAAGAAAAAGTGACCATTATCGGTAAATTTTCAAACGTATATTATTAATGTAAAACCGCACCACTCATTGCGTGGTCATTGCGTATGTGTCTGCATATTCTTTAAATAAAACTCAGTGTGAAATATTTTATTTTTCAACAGGAGAAGACCAGTTTATTTCTATGAGGTTAAATTAATCATTTACTTCGTACATACAGGTATTTAATGCATACACATTTGTGTACGCGATCCATCATTTACCTCGTGCATAGAGGTACCCATTTACCTCGTGCATACAGGTACGCACTGCATACAAACAAGTGAGTTTAGCGTGACACAACAGTGTGAGTTTATTGACATTTATTAAATATTGTCATTACTTCTCTTTTTCAGAAATAATGTCAGAACAGTCTGTGGGGAAGTGTGGCCGTAAGAAGGGCTCTTGTGACACTCACCCAGACTGGATATAGTGCTCCAAGTGCACACAAAAATAAAAAATGAAGGTTACACACCTCGCAGTTTATGACCTTCTGGCACCTGGAATCTAGTTGATTCCAGATGTACTAATCTTCAGATTTTGCTGGATTTTCTCTTAGGTATCAGAAATTGGGACCAACTTTGGATTTTCTCTTAGGTATCAGAAATTGGTGACCTGTGAGTCCTTCTAGTAGGAGGGACTGGACGTTCGAGGAGTCGATCGCCTACCCCCCATAGGGAGGAGAAGCCGAACACTTCTCAGGTTCAAGACAGTGTATATGCCTCAGATAATGAGTTGCTCCTTCCTGTTAGGGAAGTGGAGCATCGCAACAGTGGGTCGCTCCCTCCTGTTAGGGAACTAGAGCACCGCAACAGCGGGTCGCGCCTTCCCGTTTGGGAAGTAGAGCACCGCAACAGTGGGTGGCACCTTCCCGTAGGGAATAAAGCACTGCAACAGCGGGTCGCACCTTCTCTTTAGGGAAGTAGAGCACCACAAAAGTGGGTTGCACCCTCCCGTTTGCGAGGTAGAGCACTGTGACAGCGAACTGCTCCCTCTCAGGGAGGTAGAGCAACGCAAACGCATCTCATGCTCATGGTAGCGTGTCGCTCCCTCGTCTCGGGAGGTGATGCATCGCTCCCATCACTTTCGGGGTAGTGATATAAAAGTCAAGATGATTTCTTCTCTGATTATCACTGAGTACCCACCTCTACTGTCCCATCCTGTGCAGGATTGGGAGTCTGCCCACTGGGCTCAGACTAGGGAAGGGGAATGGATCGGCATCCCCCCAACCCTATTATCCCAATGTATCCTTATGGGATGTAGGGCCCTCCACCTTAAGGCTCTTGGCCCACTATGCCCCCGTGGGCTACTGGACCATGCCCTCACAATCGAGGTGTTGCTGCGGCTAACGTGTCCCGCCATCACCTCCGCAGCAGGTGGCCCCAATGCGGAAGGCTAGACGTGTCACATCATCCAGGGTAGACAGACGGTCTGGCCTCCCCACTGGAACTCGCACTGAACTTCGGGCCATGGCGCAGAGTGTTCCTATTCCCCCTCCACATCGAGGGACATAGCGATGCCCACCACTCTCTGACTCAGAGTATACCAGATGATGGCAATGTCCTCTCTTTTCTCGTTGACTCAAATGAGTTCGAGACAGAAACAGCAGCACTGACACCTCTCAGGCCCACACCTTCCTCTTAATTGATAAGGCAGTAAACCGCCTCTTACCTCCGGAATTGTGCCCAACCATGTGGCACACAATCCAAAAGATCCTTTCCATTATGGAAAAGATCTCCGGGGAGCAAACACAATCAGACCTCTTGCTTCTCCCTCATTCCCCAACGATTGAGGAACTCTCACAGAGGCTTTTGCAAGGCCAAAATGTAGCTCGGCAACGTCGAGGGTGGTTTGTCCCTACCTCGACATTAAGACCCCTGGTCTCTTCTGCCAGTTACAGGATACATGCCTATTAAAACAATCAATGTCATGGAGCAGGAAACTTGGTTTTGTAACCATTGTGTTGCATTCTGATCTTTTCTCAGCAACTGCCTTTAGTATGCTGAGAGAGGCCTCCTTGAATCCAGTCGCATTACATGCGTGCTGGAAGCAGTGGCAAGGACATTCTGGCATGCGCTTCCTTGGCAATGACTTTATCAGCGGAATTCTGCACATCCGTTATGACGTTGCATTGGAGTAAAGACCTTCTAAGGGCTGCTCCGCTAAAAGCCGAGACCCTCTTGGGGGCCTCTACCACCTGTGGCTTCTTGAGGCTTGCTGGATCATCAACATCGATCCTTTACATTCACTCCTGGCCCATCGCAATCGGCTAGGAAGCGTGTTAATGCGAATCGCCCTCGGGCCATCCGCCAAGTTCTTCAAGCCGACGCAACCCCAGCCTAAGCTGCAACCTCAAACTAAACATCCTCCTCGTACATCGCTGCTGACTTGGTTCCTTTAGGACATCTCCATATACGCCCTCTACAGTTATTCCTCCTTACAAGGTGGAAACCACACAGAGATTCTCTATCAACCCCGATCCCACTAGGACAGGATTTTTACCACCACTTGCTCTGGTGGATGAATCGGGACAGATTCCTGGCTGGGGTCCCAATGCATGTATTGCTGACCTCCACTCTTATCTGTTCGCCGACGCATCAGATTCCGGTTGGGGTGATCCTTTTGAACCGGAGGGCATAATTCTCCAGGGTCTTTGGACTCTGGCTGAATCATCCCTCCACATCAACAGTCTAGAAATGGAAGCAGTATATCTAGCGTTGCAAGGATGCATCGACAGAGTAAAGGGTCGCTGCATCGTGGTCTCTTCAGACAACATGTCCGTCGTAACGTATGTATGACATCAGGGAGGCACACATGCCCCGTCTCTTGCTTGGAGGTCTGGAACCTCCTCCTGTGGGCAGCCTCTCACTAAAAATCAATCACCTTCGTTAGCTCCATTACCTATAGAGATCCCCAGTCTAAGTCAAATCTGTGCAGGGGATTATCCAGATAAACCCTTATGCCCCGTGAGGGCCCTCCGTTTTATTTTAATGCCTCCAAAGGTAAAAGGAAGGGTAGGGAACGTCTCTTCCTTCCTCTTAAGGACTCTGTAGACATTTCAGCTGCCACCATCTCCTGGTGGACTGTCACTACAATCAAAAGGGCGTATCAGTCCTTTACTGATCGAGACATTTCCCTTAGGAAACTAAAAGCTCATGAGGTTTGAGCCGTTGATTCCTCATGGTCCTACATAAATCGATCCCCCAAAGATGACATGATGAAGGCAGCTTCTGGCATTCCCATACTACCTTCTCCTCCTTTTATCTCTGCTCATTAGCACAACAGAGCACAGGCATTTTTCCTCTGGGGCCCATCGTTGCAGCACAACATGTGGCTCAAAGAGACACCAAACTTCTATAAGATGTACCTCTCCCTCTACGGTGAGTACATTACATTTTTCTCTGTTTTTGATCAGTTTAACTAGAGCATCAGCCTACCCACCTAACTGACAAATTCAGCTAACAATAGTGACAGGATAAGTAATTGCTGCTATTAAAATATAATTTTTTTGGGGGGGGGGGGTAAAACTAATTTTAATTATGCAATACTTACCTGTCGCTATTGTTGAATGCCCTCCTCCCACCCCGCTCTGATGTCTTGCATAATCGTCGTCTATGAAAAAGATGATTTATTTAGGCAAGCCTAAATGAGGCACAGACTGGAGTGCAAAGGTCATTCTTACCATCTCTCCATTCAGGGAGGATGTATTCACATCGAACGGACGGTGGTTTTCGGCACGAAAATGGAATAAGCTAACAATAGTGACAGGTAAGTTTGCATAATTAAAATTAGTTTTTACCCCCCCCCCCAAAAAAAACTAAATATCACCTAAGGCCCAAGGATCCCTGATGTTTGTTACAATGTCATCAGTGCCAATGAGGGATCCATCCTTGGCCCCTCCCAAGGGAGACAAAACACCTGAGAGCAAGTTGAAACTCCTGCTTAGGGATGAACAGCTCCCTCTCAAGGTCATTGTCCTGGTGAACGTAATTAGCGAATCATGTCTTCCTGAGAAGGAAGAGCAGTGATTTTGTTCTAATAAATCTTATGTGGGTCTGTACATCAGATCTTCAAACACCGATCACCAGTCAATGGGTTTCAGATATCGGTCTAGGAACAGAGATCAGGTTTAAAACCACCCCTTTTGTATGCGACCAGATGGGGACAGGGCATCAGTCTATACTTGTCCAACTAGGGAGGAGGATTGGATTGGCATCCCGCCTTCCCTATCTTCCCTTTTAATCCCTATGGGATGTGGGGACCCCCCTTTCTGGGAAGTGAATCCCCCCCCCCCCCAATGGTGCCATGGATATCTCTCCCTTGACTACAAGGTAGGGTAGATGTTACAGGCCATGGACCTGTTTCGTCACCTCCTGCCTGGGCCAGCATAAAGGAGAGGCGCCTCAAAGGGATGAGAAACATTCTCATTCGCCTAAAAGGTCTACTAGTAATGTCAGCCCCATCACACCTCCATGTGATTCTGCTGGATGAGGACAACCCCATTTCCACATCGCCCTCTCTGCAGGAAAGTATTAGGAGGGATAGACCTGTCTCACCTCAAGAGTGTGCTCAGGATGATGACGTTATTTCCATAATGGTGGACTTGAATGAGTTTGCTGAGGAACCAGTGGTGATGGTCCCTCCCCTACCATAGGGGTCCCCAGCCCCCTCCACCTGTTGGGCCAGGTGTTGGAGGAGAAGGAAGTACAGATGTTGATAAGGTAGTAAGCACAGTTTACCACCTCCTTCACGCAGACTTTCTGTACACCAATGCATCAGATTCGGGTTGGGTCCCTCACTTGAAGCCAGAGGGCATAGTTCTTCAGGGATCTTGGTCCTAAGAAGAAACAACCCTTCATATAAACTACTTGCAAATGCAGGCAGTGTTTCTAGCCCTGCAAGGGTATGTCAGTCTCTTAAGGTGTCATTGCATGATGGTCACCTAAGACAACACATGTGGTAGCGTTCATCAGGTGGCAAGGAGGTACACATGCTCCTTCTCTTTGTGTGGAGGTCTGGAACCTCCTCCGATTGCAAGCCTTGGAGAAGATCACTCTCCATGTCCGCCACATTCCAGACAGAGGAATATCCTGGTAGACAGTCTGTCCAGAGGGGGTCATGTGGTCCTCACAGAATGGTCTATACACCAATCAGTTGCAGAGTCACTTTTCCAACTAGGGGGGAAACCCTTGATAGACTTGTTCACTACAAGACTGAACAACAAGTTCCCCTTTTATGTCTCTCCAGTAATAGATCAGGGGGCCTGGGGAGTGGACACTTTCAGTCTAAAGTGGGATTATCTGTTTGCATATGCCTTCCCACCTTTCAGAATGATTCCACAGGTGTTGCACCAAGTCAGGATCTCCACTGCTTGACTCATCCTGGTAGCCCCCATCTGGCCCCAATGGTCGCGGTTCAGTGACATACTTGACCCTTTAGTAGATGAGCCCAGGAGATTGCCACAGAGGAGGTACCTGCTGTTGCAGAACAGGGGGTCTCTCCTTCACAACAGCCCACAGATTCCCCACCTTTATGCTTGGTTCATCTCGAGCGATCAATCCACCAGGACCAGTTTTTGAGTAAGGTTGCCAAATGCATTGTCCAGTGCTAGGAGGCAGTCCACATCCAAAATCTACGATGCTAAGTGGAGAATCTTCAATGATTGGTGCAGTGGGAAATGCATTGATCCTAGCTGTCCCCTTTTGAGTGCAGTTGCAGATTTTCTTCTCATTCTTTTCAAGGAGAGAGAATGTTCAGTGGCCACTATTAAAGGCTATAAGGCAGCCCTTTCTAACACTCTAGTATTTTGAGCTTCAGCGACCAGTATCTCGCTCACTAATGCCTAGATTGATTATTTCATGTTTTCTTTGGGGATTGTCAAAATCCCCATATGAACCATTCAATGAGCTTCCTTTGAGAACCTTACCCTTGAGACGGTTTTTCCTCAATCCTTATCCTCAGTGAGAAGGAGCAAGCTTTGTGCCTTGTCAGTAGAAAAGGGTTGTTTATGGTTCAATGGTAATTAGGATTCAGTTTCTCTTCTTTGCCAATCTAGATTTTTGTTTTTGGATAAGAATCAGCTACCTTCAGTAGCTCACATTCTATTGAGATCCCCAGTCTCAATCATATCTTTGCTGGGGATGATCAAGATAGACTCCTTTGCCCAGTTAAGGCCTAAAGGTTCTATTTCACTTCTAAAGGGAAAAGAAAGGATCGGAAACAAGTCTTCTACCTATTAAGGGTTACTCTGATATTTCAGCATTCACTATTTCCTGGTGGATTGTCCTAACTATCAAGAAAGCTTAGCAATCCCTCAATGAGAGGGACCTTTCTTTCAGGAGAATTAATGCCCATGACGTTAGGGCTATTGCTACATCTTGGGCCTGTTTGAATCACTCCTCTTTGGATGATGTTATAAGAGCCACCTTCTGGCTATCTCGCCCTACCTTGTCCTCCTTTTGCCTTCGATCTTTGGTGCATCAAAGTGGAGGCATCTTTTCATTGAGCTCTATAGTAATGGCACAACAAGTGGTTAAACTATCTAGCAGCTTACAGTAGTGAACACTCCAACCATAAGCGTAAGTAAATTAGTTATTATACCAGAGTTGTCGAGGCCATCAGCCTAATTCAGCAATGCAATAGTAGCGAATAATTGTATTGCTGCTATTAAAATATATTTTGGGTGTGTGTGTGTAAAACAAATTATAATTATGTAATTCTTACCTGCAACTATTGCAAAGATTCCCTCTGCTTACCCCATTCTGATGTCCTGTGTTCTGAGTCAAAGTAAAAAGAAGGTAATATCACGTATGTTGGCTGTGATGCAGGAGTCAGACTGGGATCTTGTTCTTTTCATTTCTGGCCTTTCAATGCTAATTGGAGGAGGGAATAATTTAGCTTGGATGTGGACTGTGAGTTCCGAAAAAAGAAAGCAATGCAATAGTAGTAGGTAAGTATTACATAATTAAAAATAGTTTTACGCGCCCCCCCCCCCCCCAAAAAAAAAAAAAAAATTCCTGGAACACTGGTTTTCATGGATTTCTTTGTTTGCCATGAATTTAATGATCCACTGAATAATGATCCCTCAGTGGAAATAATAAGACTCCTTCTTTAATCGATGAATTTAAGTATTGACAAAAATTTAATTTTTCTTGAAACCACAAAAATTTATATTCATGAAAGTTAATGAATTTAAAGTAGACAATATCCATCCCTTTTCATTTAACAAAGATAAGTGAAAGTATGTGTTTTTGCTAGACATGTAAAAGTTTTGTTATTGTGATTAATGACAACATCTTGAAAGTTTGATAGCTGTTGTGTATATTAAGGGGATCAAAGTATATTGTACCTTAAGCATGACAGTATGATTTATGTAAATAAAACATGGACACTTCAGGGCATCCATGCTTTAATTATTGAAAATGCAAGTGCAAGCTATATAAAGAACTAGGCAGTTAAAAGTTTTGTTTCAATTTTTAGCAGTCATGCCAAGTAAGCTTCTGGAATAGTCCTGCATCTATCTTGCATTTGTTATCAGTTAATATCTTCTGCTTCTTCTAAAAAGAAAACACTGGACTAATTTCAACCAAACTTGGCAGGAAGCAGGTTTGTACTAATCATGCTGATCTGAAAATAGGAAAACCTTCATTTGACTTTAATTCAAAAACTCCTCAACAGAATTTGACAAAATTAAACAGAAAGCATCCTGGCATAAATAACTTAAACTCTATGCAAATGTTACTGACTGCCATCAAATATGGACACTGGTGCTAAAAATAGAAAAACCTTTAAATGTCTTCTCAAGAATCGCTCAAAAGCTTTTACTAAATTTAATAGAAAGCATCCTTGCATAAGGGGCTTTGAGGTTCATACTAGTGGTACCAATTTGCCATCAAAATTTCTCAGCTGTTGCTAAAAATATAAAATTGTTAGTACCTTATCTCAAGAAACTGCTCAACAGTATTTGACCAGATTTGACATAAAGTGTCTTGGCTTGAAGGTCTTCCAAATTTATACAAATGATGCAGATCCATCATCAAATATGGCTGCTGTTACTAAATATAGAAAAAATTTAACATTTGTATATAACAAACTGTTCAGCAGAATTTGACCAACTTTGATAGAAAGTAGCCTATTATATTAGGCAAATGATGCTGAAACGGCATGAAATATGGTTGAAGATACAAAAAAAAATAGGAAAACCTCAAAACAGTTCTTTTCATAACATGTGCAATCAACAGCATTGGAGGAAATTTCTACTGACGCAGATTTCTTGGCCAACTGCTCAGAGTCACTTTGGCCTCTTCTTCATTTCTAATTTTATTATGATATTTTCTTGAATTGTTTCCTTTGGCAAGACAAAAGCAATATCTAAGCTTCTTTTTATCTGGATCTTTCCAGGAAGAAGAAAAAAAATACATACCTTAGATGCAGCAAATTCGAGCGAAAGAATTATTGGTCTTGTAATCCATTTCTTCTGTTTCCAGGTATGCATCATCAAGGTGTATTCCGGATCTCTGGTTCACAAGTTGAAATCAATGATATGAAAAATTCCTTTGAAAAAGGCAAGTAGACATCTTTTTGCTGAAATTAACTTAAGATAAGCAGACATTAATGTGCAATATATTGTACAAATATTTCTTTGAAGATCAAATCTAAACAACTAATATGGAGTACATCTGCAGGCACACATGATGAGTTGGGTTAACTTTGAGGTGATGATGTGAATCATATCTCCAGGCACACATGATAGCTTGAGGTTAACTTTGAGGTGATGATATGAAGCACATTTCCAGGCACACATGATAGCTTGAGGTTAACATTGAGGTGATTATATAATGTACATTTCCAGACACACATGCAAATTTCCAGTTAATAATGAGGTGATGATGTGAAGCACATCTCCAGGTACTGATGATATCTTGAGGTTAACTTTAAGGTGATGATGTGTAGCACATCTCCAGGCACACACAATAGCTTGAGGTTAACATTGAGGTGACGACATGAAGCATATTTTGAGGCACACGTGTTAGCTTGAGTTTAACTTTGAGGTGAGGATATGAAACACATCTCCAGGCCCACATGAAGCACATCTTAAGATTAACTTATGTGAAGCACAGTTCCAGGCACACATGATAGCTTGAGTTTAATTTTAAGGTGATGAAGTGAAGCACAGTTCCAGGCACACATGATAGCTTGAGTTTAACTTTAAGGTGATGAAGTGAAGCACAGCTCCAGGCACACATGATAGTTTGAGTTTAACTTTGAAGTGATAATGTGAAGCTGACATTCCAGGTACACATGATAGCTAGGGGTTAGCTTTGGGATGATAATATGAAACACATCTCCAGGCAAACATGATAGCTTGAGCTTAACTTTGAGGTGATAATATGAGCACAAGTTTGTTATCACTACTCCTTCTAAACTACTTGGAGGATTGCCATGAAACTTTACACACATTCATCCCATGGTCTAGTTGATCCTAGATGAAAATGGTGCTCGTTGCAAATCCAATATGGCCACCATGGCAGCCATCTTGAAAATCTTGTTATCACTACTCCTCCTGAATGGATCATCATATCAACATGGGGTTCTCACTGAAAGACTTCTTATGATGCCTAGTTGGTACTAAATGAAAATGGTGTAGATCTGACATCCAGTATGGCCACCATGGCAGCCATCATGAAAATCTTGTTAATGCTACTCCTCCTGAATCAATGGTCATATCAACATGGGGTTTTCACTAAAAGACCCCTTATGATGTCTAGTTGGTCCAAAATGAAAATGGTGCAGATCTAACATCCAATATGGCTACTACTCCTAAATGGATGGTCATATCAACATTGGGTTTTCATTGAAAGACTTCTTATGATGTCTAGTTAGTCCTAAATGAAAATATACATATACATACACATGCTCATATAGATTAAGATTCCTGATCATTACTATCAAGTCACTTAGAACATAAATTTCCATGGCACTGTGAACTGTGACTTGCACTGTGTTTCAAAGAAGTCTCATCATGATTAGTTGTATGGTCTTCTACACTTTGATGAAGTATATCTGGATATACCTGGGCTTGAAGAGAGGAGGTGTTATATATTTAGGCACTATGTGGTTTGTGCCTACCTGTACTTTGATTTTCATTATCTTGATTAATGGCATTGTCTTCTCCAGTTTGATGAAGTGTATCTGGGTCTGCCAGGGCAGAGGGAGGTGTTAAGTAATTGGGCCCTGTGTAGCTTGTGTCTACATATAAACAAGGGAGTTTGTTTTTATGGCTTTGCTTGACAGGCACAGATAAGAGTGGAGGTTATGTGCCAAGCTGAGGATGGCTCTGGTGACACAGTGCTGGTGTTAGATCTATTGTTTATGTCTTAACACAGTTCAAGAAATTCATTTTAAGTCCAAGCCAAGCATCCACTGCCCTGAAATAAAATGGTATTTGTTGATGGGAATACAGTACATTAAACTCTATTTTCATGAAGTTGTGATTTTGGACATGTGCTACAAGTATTTGTAGAGTTGGAAATTAGTCCTGGGTTCATTCAACTGCTTTAGTGATGAGTTGTTCCTAACATGGATAGGGATACTGTCTTGATTTTCTTTGATGTGGATAAAATCTGGGATTACCTTTCTGTATAAATTTAATTCCACATCATGAATATCCTCTTGGGTGAATCCAGAGAACTCAAAAAGACTGGATCCATTGAAAATTTTCTTCAGTATTGACATTGTTAGATTTACTGCCATTTTATTTGTATGCAGAACTCTGGTAAGTATTTTCAAAAAATAATACAATTTTTAACAGCATCAATCAAAATGAGGATTTACCAAAAGCATTTAAGTACTTACATGAACAATATCCATGATGAATAAATCCTAGATGAACGAACAATCATATGATATTCACTGATTTTGACAAAGTACTTCTGAGCAATTATTTACCTGGCCACCATCTTGCAGCATGAATGAAATTATGTGAAACCATGTGTTTTCATCATTCAAAATGGTAGACATTCTTAAAAGGAAGAAAGGGTCTTATCTTGATTTCCTGGAAATTCTTTTCACCCATGACTCTTGTTAAGATGGAGGACAGTGGAGAATCCTTGTCCTTGGATGAGCAACCTCATAACCTCAAAATATTCTATGTACAGTTTTCTTTGAATATCTTGTTAGCTTGCATTGATTTTTTTCAGTCCTCTGCCTTCATTACTCATGTCAGCCACATCATCTAAGTAAAGATTATCGTAATTGAAGAGAGCTAAAAATAAGCTTAAGCTTGTTGCTCAATTCTCTCTATCTCTTGTTCGATATTTATGTATTTTCCATGATGAATCCAGGGATTTAAATTGGGACCAAGGATTTAAAGTCTAAGATGCTCATGTGTACAGAAATTGAAAGTCAATATGCTTACTCTGCATTTCAGGGGATGACCCACTGACAGATGAAGATGCATGTGAAAAAATCAACTCTGCAGCAGGAGTGCTTAAATTATTTTTCCGTGAGCTTCAGCCACCATTGTTTCCACTTCATCTCTTTGATGAGCTCATAAATTGCAGCAGTAAGTGTCAGAAATATAAAGTAATAATTTATGTTCCAATGCTTATTTTCACATTATTTTTTTTTATGCCTCATCAGCAAAATTTGCCGGGTGTTATAGTTTACTGTTGTCCATCCAGGTGTGCATGCATCCATTTTGGTTTCTGGATGATAGATAGCTTCTAGTGAACACATTGCAATGCAACTTGGCACATTTATAGAACCCTATTGATTTGAGGGTCAATAACTCCATGGTCAAAGTCACTTTGCCAATGCAGCTCTTTTTTGCATTGTTTCAGCCAGGATGCATCATTGCAGGATTTGCACAAAATAGACACTTAAGTTGTACAAACAAGAGATTTTAAAAGTAGTGCTAATAAAATGAACATGTTGCGTCTTTTTTACCTTTGATTTGCCAGTCAATCATTAAAATGAACAAAATCCATTAAGCAATCATTGCCAATTGCACCATTTGCTAGGCTCAGTGAACTTGTTTTCCAAAATTCTCCCCAAATCCCATATAGGGTGAAACTTTGTATCATCTCAAAATATTTTTTAATCAGTGTGTCCCATAATATTTCTTTGTTGAGAATAAGTTCGGCATGCCCAAATTGTATAGCCTTGATGAAAATGTGATACAAATTTAAGTAAAGTGTTGAGGTAACTTCTGCCAATGTTTCATAAAAATTTTTGATTAAAAGAAAACTTTGTATTCTCAGATTTTGTACATTATGTGCTTCAAGTCACATAATGTGACCATGACATAGTATCATTGGCATTTGTAAAGGTGGCAAGATTTGCTTAGAGATAGTTATGAAATGGCTGATAAACGATATCTGTACCCCATTATCATACTCATACTGTGAAAGTGATCAAAATGACCGTAGATATTATGACTCTAGTGAACAAGCCAGTAAAAATCCACAAAAGCCGTGATAAAAGTGAAACAGAAAGTGAAACTTTAATATCTCATTTATTATGAGGTTGGCCTTTAATGCTCACACCTCTGGCCCACTTTTTCAAATGAAGGGGGACAGTTGGCCCCTTTTTTTCCAAACATGGCAGAAACACTGTTTCTGGATGATAACTTATGTTATAGATAATAGATTTAAATAAAAATTTACTACATTTCTTCCCCCATCATCCTAGGAAGAACCCAGTTGAGTTGGGAGTCAGTAGCTCCAAGGTCAAGGTCAAGGTCACCATAATTAAATATAGATTTGTCCATTGCATTTCATTTCTGAATAATAACTTAAATACTACACAATGCATTTGTGTGAAACTTTGTACATGTGTTTCCCTCTTCCCAAGAAAGGCCCTTTTTGATTTGGGAGTACCTTCAAGGTTACTGTTACTACAAAAAGATTTGGCTTTTGCATTTCATTCCAGACCAGAACTTATGTTCTCTTAAACCAATTTCAACAAAACCAGGTACATGTATTGTAATCCTTTTTATTTTGTGGATTTAGAAGTTGGTAGCTTGAAGTTCAAGGTCAGTGTTACTAAAATTAGATTTTGCCCTTTTGTTTCATTTCTGGACAATAACTGAACTTCTCTCTAACCAATTCTATGGAAACTTAGTTTATTTGTTTCCCATTGTCCGAAAAAGAACCTCTTGGATTTCAGAGTTGGTACCTTGAAGGTCAAGTTCAGTATTGTTTATCCTTATAAACTTTGGAATCATTCCAATTTAAATATTGGCTTGTATTTAAAATAAAGTCCTGCTATCACGGTTTGCTAGAATCATATATTAATTTTATAATTACCAATACTTTTTTTCATCCTTGTCCACTAAACTTGAACCGCTGCAAAAATAAACTTCAGTATGTTAACCTTATATGCAGTCTTTTGAATACATAAAGTGCACCCAAGTGCAAAATTACATCCCTTCTATGCATAGTATTTTGAATGTGTAAAGTACACTCAAGTGCATCTTCTTATACTTTTTTCCCAAATAAGTAGACTGTATATATTTGTTTATAATTGTGTCTATGTCAGCTGTAGGTTCATATAGGATGACATCTCAGTTCTTGGGAAATTTTAGGCCAGAAACAAATCTTCAGTGGGTGAAGATTGACATTGGAGTACTGTTGGAACCATGTATGAACACGTCTTTTCATGTGTCCTCAAACTATGCTGCAAAAAATGCATTCAAACAACTAACTTATTTTGGTGGGGTATCATGTGCCATTTGTGGTGCACTTGATCTGTTTTTAATCATCCAGACAAATTGCCACATGGAAGTACAATTGACTGCTTGTATAATTATGGATGATCTAGATAAACAGTTATCTACAGAAAAACCATGTCTCCTGATCATTTAATTTATAGATTCACTTAATATTAGCTTGTCATAAACTACAGTTTTCCTTTGGTATAGTAGAGGATTTTAGGTCTGTACAAGTTGTTATTACAAGATGTTCACAAGGACAAAGTTTTCTATTCCAAAGCATAACCCATAATGTTGATTTTTTTGTGTTGTTTGTCTAATCCAGCAATCTTATTAGCTAGGAACTTTAAGTGTTGTGTGTCTAGCTAGGAACTTTAAGTGTTGTGTGTCTAATTCAGCAATCTTATTAGCTAGGAACTTGAAGTGTTGTTTGTCTAATCCAGCAATCTTATTAGCTAGGAACTTTAAGTGTTGTGTGTCTAATCCAGCAATCTTATTAGCTAGGAACTTCAAGTGTTGTGTGTCTAATCCAGCAATCTTATTAGCTAGGAACTCCAAGTGTTGTGTGTCTAATCCAGCAATCTTATTAGCTAGGAACTTTAAGTGTTGTGTGTCTAATCCAGCAATCTTGTTAGCTGAGAATTTTAAGTGTCGTTTGTCTAATCCAGCAATCTTATTAGCTAGGAACTTTCAAGAAGCTGCTTCAGAACTTTTGGGTATTGCAAGTAATCTGATCTAATGAATTTAACCACAGTGCATTCAACTATCAACAAAACTGATACTTAAGGTGGGAACAATTTATTTGGAATTACTTGAAAGTTAAGTGTATGACTCCAATGCACAGGGTTGTTGGCATCATGGCTGGTCATATCAGCATGGGGTTTTCACCAGAAGACTTCTTATAATGCCTAGTTGGTTCTAACTGAAAATGATTCCCCTTGAACATCCAATATTGCCACTACAGTGACCATCTAAAAATCTTGGTGCTGCTTGTAAATCCAATATGGCCATCACAGCAGCCATCTTGAAAATCTTATCACTACTCTTCCTGAATGGATGGTTATATCAACATGGGGTTTTCACTATAAGACTTCTTATGATGTCTAGTTGATCCTAAATAAAAATGGTGCTGATTTGAAGGTCAATATGGTCACCTTGCCAGCCATCTTGAAAATCTTATCACAACTCCTCCTGAATAGAAAATTATATTAACTTGGGGTTTTAACCAAAAAACTTCTTGGTGCTGATCTGAAGTCTAATATGGCCACCACACCATGGCCATCTTGAAAATGTTGCTATTGCTACTCCTCCTACTTGGATAGTCATATCAACATGGGGTTTTCACTAAAAGACTTCTTTCTAGTTGATCCTTAATAAAAATGGTGCTGATCTGAAGTCCAATATGGCCACCATCTTGAAAATCTTCTCACAACTCCTCCTGAATAGAAAGTTATATTAACGTTGGGTTTTCACCCAAAAACTTCTTATGATCTCCAGTTGGTCTTAAATGAACATGGTGCAGATGTGACATCCAATATGGCCACCACACAGCTGCCATCTTGAAAAACTTGTTATCGCAACTCCATAATGGATAATCATATCAACATGAGGTTTTCACTAAAAGACTTGTGATGTCTAGTTAGTCCTAAATGAAAATGGTGCTTATCTGGAGCCCAGTATGGCTGCTACAACAGCCATCTTAAAAAGCTTGCTATTGCTACTCCTACATGGACGGTCATATCAATATGGGGTTTTCACTAAAAGACTTCTTATGATGTCTAGTTGATCCTAAATAAAAATGGTGCTGATTTGAAGGTCAATATGGTCACCTCGCCAGCCATCTTGAAAATCTTATCACAACTCCTCCTGAATAGAAAGTTATATTGACGTGGGGTTTTCACCAAAAAACTTCTTGTGATATCCAGTTGGTCTTAAATGAACATGGTGCCACTGTGACATCATGTATGACCACCACACAGTGGCCATCTTGAAAATCTTGTCATCGCTACTCCTCCTGAATTGATGATCTTATGAACATGATATTTTCACTAAAAGACTTCTTACTTGGTCCTAAATGAAGATGGTGCCAATATGATGTCCAATATTGCTGTTACAGCAGCCATCTAGAAAACATTTCTATCGCTACTCCTCCTAAATGGAAAGTCATATTGACATGGGGTTTTCACCAAAAGACTTCTTCTGATGTCTACTTGGTCCTAGATGAAAATGGCTCTGATCTGGGAACTGATATGACTGCCAAAGTCGCCAGCTTGAAAATCTTGTTATTGTTACTCCTCCTGAATGGATGGTCATATCGACATGGGGTTTTCACTAAAAGACTTCTTATGATGTCTAGTTGATCCTAAATAAAAATGGTGCTGATCTGAAGTCCAAATAAGGGTCACGATCAAAAAAAAAGTTTGGGAACCACTTTCTTATGGTGTCTAGTTGGCCCTAATCAAAACTGGTGCCAATCTGACATCCAATGTGGCCACTACAATGGCCATATTGAAAATCTTGTTATAGCTACTTCTCCTGAATTGAAAGTCATATTGGCATGGGGTTTTCACCAAAGACTTCTTATAATGTCTAGTTGGTCCTAAATAAAAATGGTGCAGCCCAGACATCCAATATGGCCACTACAGTTGCCATCTTTAAAATCTTGTTATTACTATTTCTTCTGAACGGAAAGTCATCACAACATAGGGTTTTTACCAGAAGACTTCTTATGGTGTCTAGTTTGTTTTTCCAGAAGACTAATTGTAATATCTAGTTGGTTCTGAATGAAAATGGTGCTGATCTGACCTCAAATATAGCAACTGTCTTCAAAATCTTCTTGTCACTACTCCTCCTAAATGGAAAGTCATATCAACTTGGGGTTTTCACCAGAAGACTTCTTATGGGGTCTAGTTGGTCCTGAATGAAAATAATGCTGATCTGACATCCAATATTGGTACCATGGTGGCCATCTTGAAAATCTTTTTATTGCTGCTCTTCCAGATTTAATGTTCATATCAACATAGTGTTTTCACCAAAATACTTCTTATGATGTCTAGTTGGTCCTAAATGAAACTGGTGCCCTGCAGACATTTAGTTTGGCTACCACAGTGAACATATTGAAACTTTTGTCACTAATTCTCCTGAATGATGGTAATATTGGCATGGGATTTTCATCAAAAAGTTTTTAAATGGTGTCTAGTTTGTCCTAAATGAAAATGGTGCCAATATGACATCCAATATGGCTGCCACAGCAGCTAATTTGAAAATCTTGTCACTCAAGAATATCAGAGATGGTTTCAACACTTAGCAGTTATAAAGAAGAAATGGTGTTATCTTGGATTTCTGGACATTCTTTTCAGACAGTAGAGCATCAGTCCCTTCAAGTAACTCTTGTTCTTTTATGTGATCTTCAAAATCAACAACAACAACAATTTAAGAATTCAGAAGATTCTTAAAACTGATACAGATTGTTTATTTGCATCTCGTAAGGTATTTTTTTTTTATATAAATAGAGTTTTTCAGTAAAGATGTGTCACTGTCAGTTTTAAAGAAATGAAACTTTTAAACAAACCTTCACATCAAACAAATCGAGGACTGTCACAACGTATAATTAAAGAGAAATATTTGATTTTCAGGATTGGAGGAGCCTCAGAAGATAGAGAAAATAAAAGACCTTCTGACCACCCTGCCACGGTCCATACTAGTGATCATGAGATATCTGTTTGCATTCCTTAGCCAGTAAGATAATAATATTCACTTTGATATATGTGTATGATATAATCTCTTCATAAGCTACCGTATATACTCGCATATAAGCCAGTACCAACTGCAAACTGCATAGACCCAGATCTGCTGGTGCATTATGCGCCAGCAGATCTGGGTCTATGCAGTTTGTAAGGACTAATCAGTAGAACAAACAACATAGACCCTGATCTGCTGGCACATTATGCGACCCCAGATCAGGGTCTATGTTGTTTGCATTTGGACCGGTTTTATACACGAGTACATACGGTATATGTCACAGTACTTAAGAACAAAGCCGGCTGTGAAAATAAGGCTCAGCAGTAAGCTATGCAGTTTCTAAGATGTTTTCCTTCTATAGTAAATTATATGAAAGTGAGCTGCCCAGATCAACTTATTGCTTCCTTTATCAAAAAATGTAGAAAATTCCAAGGAGTATCTGTGACTATCCACCTAATGTTGTGTCACTTTATCTGTAAAATTGTACTTTGATTTATCCGCAACTGCTCCATCTTAGCATCGCATCGTCAGTATTGTATATCATAGTTTCATACTGTGAAATAGCACACAGTAACATAACATTGCAACGTCGTTAGTTAAGTGTTTGCAGTTCTGTGATAATAAGGAATTTCAAACTTGTGTTGATTTGATTTTAAGTTGGGGTTTTTTGTTTTTTTAAATCAATAACATACAGCATGCTGCATTTATTATTATTATTATTATTATTATTATTATTATTATTATTATTATTTAACATGTCAATTTCATATCCCATGGACACTTTGGTGAAATGTACATTTCAGTTTATCTGAGTATTCGGATGAGAATATGATGGATCCGTATAACCTGGCAATCTGTTTTGGTCCAACTCTCCTCCCTATTCCACCGGACCGAGATCAGGTCACATTCCAGGGCAACGTTAATGAGGTCATCAAATCCATCATTACAAACCAGGAGGAAATATTCCCTAACGATGGTGGAGAGGTATATGAGAAGTGCATCGTAGATGTCAGGTAAGTCAGAGAGAACAAAATAATTACCTCGTTGGTATCTGAGGAAGCCTTAGTGCTTAACTTCAACCTTTGACCTCTTATTTTTGGATGCTCAATATTATTGCAACGTAATGCATCTTATTTTAATGATTATGTAGTATCGTAAACTTCCATGCAGGTCTGAGCAATCTGGAATCTAATACAATTTTGTAATGTCATGGAACTCACCTGCATTAGTAGATAGTGGGTCATACAGTGTCACTTTTCTGACAGTGTTAGCTTGATCAACATTGTTAAGATATTTTTGTTTTTGAAAGGCACATAACATACTGTATAGTAGCACGCTGTGTAATATTGTTAAGTATCAGATCTTTCATATACGTTGGTGTAGGATAGGAACATTCCACCCAAGGGTCCTTGGGGCTTTCCTGGGGGTCAGAATTTTCCATCAGACATGGTGCTTTTCTGAGGGTCAAAATTTTGCATCAGACACTAAGAAAAACCTCAAATTTGACATACAATTCTGATCCTGAGGGAGGAATTTACCTATCTAACACCAGTGCATAATGGAGGATGATTTTCTCACATCTTTGAACAAGACATGAGGGTCAAAGTCAAAATGGCACATTGAAAATACTGATCCAACTTTAAAACAGCAAGACACCAATTGAAAATTTCTGGACCTTAAGAGAAAGTCTAATAAGTTAGGTTTACATTGAAAAATTCAGTGTAAACTTTAAATGACATTTAAACATGTATCAGCATTCAAAGAACAGTGTTCAAGACTGTCAAGGTAATGGCAATACATGTTTGAACAGTGTACTAAAGGTAGCTTACTCAATGATGCAAATGTGAACAGGTCAAAAAATAAAGTCTACTCTTATCCCTAAGATTAAACAAGACAGATGAAAAATAATGATATAGTCCTCTAATCAACATTGATCTAGAGTTGATTTTATTTTCATAAATACTAGTGACCAGATGAATTTAAAACAATTAAAAAATTATGACTTTCACGACTCGAAATGGGACTACTTAGTCTGTACCTGTAGCTAGGTCAGTCATTGCAAAACATTCTGTTTTGCAGGACATTAACTTCAACTGCTGTACAACTTAGGATGTAAATGTGTTGTAACTAACGTTTGTCTCCATTATTGTAAGAGAAGGATAAAGACCTGATGGAAATCAGGGATTTTTTGCCAGCTTGTGTCCACTGTGATCGCAGTAGGTCATGTGATAGACAACAGTCATGTGAGGAGAGAGTTATTCCCTATTGTTGTTCTACATCGAAAAACATGATCATACACATGAAGAAATGCAAGAAATGACTTAGAGTTTTAGAGAAAGGTTTTTGACCTTATTATTGAACTCATTGATTTTCAGTAATATTTATATTGCACCAAAACTTATCGTTGATGGTGTAAGATGGCAGCTTGCACTGGTCAGATTAGTAACTGATGTCCATTGAAACTTAAATAGTAGTTCTATTGATAATTCACGACCATCTTTTGTAAAGAATAACTCTTTCAAATATGTAATTATGTTTACAATTATTGAAGTTTGGGCTGTTCAAGTGAAACTTACATGCTACCCAGGGAACGCAGTTTAAAAAATAATACTCCATTCTAAATTACATCCATGGGTGAGTGATAAAAATGACAAGTGTCTTGATGGGGTCCAATTTATGTTTTATTGTAACGGCCTTTAGCATATAATCATGTTATAAACATAGCAAGAGTATGGACAAATTCTGGTAAATCTTGTATTGTGTTCTCTAATCCAAAAAAATGTCTGCAATGTATTCTTGTTGCTGATGTTGCTGGAGGGCAGGAGGAGGAGGGTGGAGGGGAGGGGAGGAGGAGGATATTGGTGGCAGATTTTAGGGAATCTTGATTATGGCATAAAGAAAGGTTTGATACTTTTGTCATATAGTATGAAACAAATAGAATAAATATTGTGTACAGTATGGTTTTTATTTCACAGCCATGATACTATTGATGGAATGGAGGAAGAAGAGGAGGAGGAAGAAGAGTCCAGCTCAATACAGAGTGATGATGAAGAAGGTAGTAAACCAGTCACGAAACACTCTGACTATGGACTGGTAGCCTTTATAGTAAAATATATTCTTTTCTTATATACATTTGAAACCATTCAAGCCAAAACATGTCCATCAGTTGTGTTCTGTATGCATGCTTGATGACTCTTAATACTAGATACAGTTTTATTATATCCAAGTTTCATCATTATTGCTTTGCTGATTTGGCAAGAGCATCAGCTAAATAACAGCTATACATGGCTATCATCACTTGACCACATTTCCTGTCGGCTAAAACACGGTATTGGTGCTGAGAGTAGTCTCACTCACTTAAAAAATTGAAATGTTTGATAGAACATTTCAATGAAGCTCATTATATACCCTAGGGTGTCCCCTAGTCAGATCAAGTTAGATTTAGCTTGAACATGCATGCGATTTTGTTTAACCATTATTTCAATTCATTGGTATAACAACAGTTACAGACACTACACTTGGTGTATAACATGCAAGAAAAACAGCATGAAAACTTTAAAACTTTATTTTTTTTCACAGTAACATCAGTAACAGGATATCAACATTTAAAGTAAACAACATAACTGGAAGTGGTAAACAACTTAATAACAAAATCAAAACATCTATGACAAAGGTATCACTAAGAAAAAAAACCTAACCATGAAACTTTTGCATAACAAACATAAAAGACATAGAATAATCTTATTTAGGCATTTATCTAACACCAAGAAGAATATTTAAACAAACAAAATCATTAATACTGGCCAAAAGTATTGCAAACTTCCATAAGAGTCAGAAGTACATTGTCCATAAAATTGGTTACAGACACTACAAAACTATAGCATTTCAATACAGCTGCAGAACCATACATATCTCCATAAAATTCACTTCAAAAATAATTCAACATGAACACATTGACTAGAATTATTCATTAAATGAATGTTGATTAGTTAATAAAATGATAAAACCACATTGTAACAGGTATATGTCCAATACTTGTGTTAAAATTATGAACTGGTAAATAGCACTTGAAAGTTTAATACTAAATAGTGTTTGTAAGAGTAAAATATTGAAGTATAATGAATGTTCAATAAATCATAGTCACTAAAGTATTGTTCAACCCAAGGTGCTGACTCAAACACAGACCCATATGTGATTGACCTTAAGGTTACAGACACTACACATTAAACCTTGACTTTATATTGTCATTTCAAATAGAAGTGCTTATGATTTTTTTCCAGATTTGACTTGAGCTTAGACAATTCAGCTGCATTAAACTTGAAATGACCCCTTTCATTGACTATTTGTGGAGCTTTTACCCTGTACAAGATAGCATCTAGAGCCTCTTGTGAATAATCATCTTTTTCAGGCCAAACATACATGTTGCCAGACTTTCTCATGTATTTAAGTCTAACTTCGTTATGAAGAATGTCTATTACTTCTGCTAAGTATACATCTAGAGGTCCCTTCTTTGGCTTAAGTCCTACAGCAACAAATTCTCCAGGGTGGTATTTCTCTATTGGTTTCTCTGTGTTGGTTGGTGCTTTTTTGTCAACTTTGATCTTCTTTGTCACAATGTTTTGTCTTTCTGTTGACTTCCGTTTCTTATTAGGCTTTTCGCTTGTTGCTGAGTTATGATCTTTCTGGTTACTTCCTTGTTTTCTTTTCTTGTCATTATTTTCTATTGTTGATGGATTCTTGTCTTTAAGTTGTTTTCCTTTCTGACTTAAATTATCTTTATTGAGTACTAACTTTCTCATTTCCCAGGCATTAACATTTTCGCTGAAGTTGCATCTCCCGTCAACCTTCATGCATTGCTCACAATAACAGCTCAGATTTCTTATGCTCAGTTCATAATCATTGCTTCCTGACTTTACAGCATGTAATTTTCTTGTACCTTGCAGTGTTTGCACATCAGTTTCTTCTCTATTTCTCTCAACATCTTTAACAAGGATGAACTCCCTTCTCGAAACTGTTTTAGCTTCATTATCTGTATTTTCCATTTTCAGTTTCTCTGTACAGAAATGATATACATCTTCTGCACAACCTATCACCTTTCTATTGCTGATTACAGCTCTGTAGCAAGCATTCTTGACTGTCGCACCGAGACCATCGCAAACACTCTTTCCATGTGATGTTTCGAAATAATTTCGTGTTACAGATGGCTTTTTCCTCAGACTTATGTCAGCAAAGGCTTTCTTCCCCTTATACTGGGCAGCACAGCCATCTGTCCACTCATGGATCTCCTCTACTTTCACACCTTTCTTCTTCAGAATTTCTATAGCTTTGTTCTCAAAAGTGATAGCTAAGTCTGCATCATGTTTGGTTTCTTCACTGATGCCAATAATGGCATGCTTTATCTTGAATTCTTTTTCTCCCTGTTTTTCTGTATAGTAACACATGATTGGATGTATTGTAACTTGGTTCCTGTCGAAGAATCCAGATTGTACTTCACTTTGAAAAACACACCCATAGTTCTCACTAAAGTCCATGACCATAGCAATAGAACCCTCACCAATTCTATCAACACAAATTCCCATCTGTTGCTGTTGCCATTTGGCCCTGAAAACGTGCTCTGGATACTCTTGCATGTCAGTTTCTAAGCATGTAATTAATGTTTTTATGTCTGTTTCTTTAGGCACACAGGAGACGCAACGCTTTACTTTATCATCTTTTGCTATTTCTATACTTTCCCATTGATGCCATGATATCTGCCTGTCACTATACTTTTCAACAAATGGTTTAATGTAACTCTGCAAACATTTCACACCGCATTGTTTGCATTCTCTTCTTAAACATTTAATAGCTGGATTGGTGTCGTATTTACAAAAAGTAGCATCACTTAAGCTTTTCTTATCTACTGAAATTTCATCCAAATCTCCATTTTCTTTCACTGCTTTTTTTACATTTGTTAGTGCCTCACTTTTTAGGGCCACGTTACAGCACTTTTGGCATAAGCATGATCTTCTGCTTGTTTCAGACACCTTTTTAACATTCACTGGTTTCAATTTAGAAAATGAAGTTAATCCTATTTTGTGACTATGGTTCCTTAACTTGTAGTCTTTGTAGGCTTCTTCTAATGTCATAGTCATCACATGTTTTTGAAGTATTTCTTTTTGACCACCTTTTCTTACTTTCACAGTTTCACGTTTATTAGGCACTTCCCTACTGATTTCTGGACTTAGAAAAAAATCTTTCACAGATTTCTTTAATGGAGAGTTAAGTGCATCCCTTCTTCTTTTTCTTTGTTTCGTCTCCCACCATGTAGAACTAGGTTTTTGCCCTTTCACTGATACTTTGAAATACTTTTTTAGTCTGTGTCTTTTATATTTCTTCAGTAATGCGTCACAAATGATGTTGTATGCATGTTTCTTTGCACCCCCTTTCCTTGTTTTCACTTCTGAAATGCTCTCTGACACAGATTGTATAACAGTATCTGTCAATTCAAGTTTTTTTCTGCAATCCGGTGTCATTATCATTATATTCCTATTTAGAAACTTTGATGTTGATGGAGATTCAATTAATTTACTTATGATGACTGCTTTTCTCTTTGGGGTATTTGGTAATACTTCCTTTACCTTTTTTAATTGTCTGTACAGAGTTGCTTTAGGTAACACTTTATTCATTGGTGAATCTCTGGCTGACCCAGTATTTCCTATTTCACAATCAGTCTGAATACACTCTTGCTGTATACTTTCATTCAGTTTGATACGCATTCTCCATGCTTGGGTTCTTTTCACAGCTTCTTTCTTCTTTCTACTTAATTCAGCAGTTTTCGGACTTCTTAAATCAACACTCTTATTAACCGATATTGCCAGGGCTGCTTTTTCTTTCTTTTTCTGGCGATACCTTTTCATTTCTTCACGTTTTTTCCTTCTTAATTCTTGTTGAAGATTTGAATCGGAAAGTGATTGCTGTTTTTTTAGTAGTCTTGCATCTTTTCTTCTTTCTCTATCAACCCTTTTTAGCTCCTCATGTTTCGCCTTATTTTCCCTCTGTTTTTTTCTCCAGGCTTGTACCTTTAGCCTCGTCTTCTCCCTTCTAGCTTTAATCTTCTGTTCATCTTCTTCTGGCTTATCTTTGCTTCCTAAAAGCAAACAACTTCATTCTCATTTTTGTTCCTCTATGTATACGGATGAAATTTAGACTTTACAAAACATACTTGTAATGAGTACGCAATATGCTTTCATACATAAGCAAACTGGAATAACCTGTAGATTCTTAAAGAAAAGTATCTGATTGAAAAAGAAATAGCATAAAACCTGATGATTATTCAATGTTCTAGCATTTACAATGATTGCACACTTTCCTTAATAATGTAAACAACAGTCGGGTCAATTCACATGTCTAGTAGTGTCTGTAACCATTTGACAATATCAGCAATGTATCCAATACTAAGTCTGAGCTCATTGAATTCTCATAATATTTCTGTTTGAATTTACTAGTCTAATGATATGGAATGCAAAAATACTCAGTTTCAATTGCATATTGTAAGAAATCACTGAAAATGTTGCCTGTTATCAGAAATCTAGATGAAAGAAACTATAAATATACCAAAATATTACAAATTGCAGACAGACAATATGTCAAAATTTAGCCTTACACATCAATACTGTAATAGGAAACATAATTTGGCTTCATTTTTTTAAAAAAAAACAGGGATAAAGTCATAGACAGTATAAAAAGGGGATATTGGTTACAGACACTACAATTTAAGAGTGTGGTTTACCATTCAATACAAACTTACCAGAGTTGTTCCCAGAGGTTTGCTTTTGTCGTCTTCCCATGTCTTAGGGATGTACCATGGTAAAGAACAGAAAAAGTAATTAGGCAGCTTCTTCTAGGATAAGAAATTCAGGTTACATTGTCTTGTAGTAAATTACTCAAACAGACAGTGCTGCAAGAATGATGCAATATTCAATCAAGAGAGTTATTGCATCACTTTTTTGCTCTTGGCTGCAGAGGTAAATAGATGATGCAACATTACATCATATAAGATGGAACTTTCTATTGAGAAAAACAATGTTTTAATGACAAGTAGAACAATACTTTTATCTTTCATTTTTATACCTGTTTGTGTAGTGTCTGTAACTTTTTTTATTGAGTTGCTGTTTTTTAATGGTACAATACAGCACCACCAATTTTGGCCAACTTGGACATCACATGGATACACATGAGCCTTTGTAGGATTTATACTTTTCCATAATGAAACAACAAAATTATTGCCATATAAACTTGTAAAGGTTACAGACACTACAAAATTTAGAACTGGAAAGTTTGACAAAGAACAAGCTCTCAATCGAATATCTTGGCTAGCCATGTGATTTAAATGGTTTTACTACTTATTATAATATAAAGTCGAGTTCTAGATGTCAATAAAAGTTATAATGAATGTTATTTTGTACAAAATGTTGGCATATAACAACAGATTAGTGTTTGAATTTCAGTGTTGAAACAAAACTTCTACTGACGGTATTTTGCTTATAAAATCCATAATATTTTACCGATTTCTTTAATTCAAGAAGCAATATTTGCAGGATAGAATTCCGCATAAAACCAGACCAATAAATGCATAATTTCAGTATGATATTTAGAGAATTCTCTATTTTATATTCAAGCTTTTTTCAAGTGAGACTACATAATGCTCAAAAATGGCCATTTTTAGAGCTTGTTTCCATGCATATCTCAACAATGGGTTACACTAACCTCTTGAAATTTTCAGGAAAGTAAGAGAGGTATATGCCAGGCTTACCAATCTTTAAAATTGGTTCATATCTTGTTTAATTTTTCTATTTCATGCATATAACATGAAAATTCCTTTATCAGCACCAATACCGTGTTTTAGCCGTGTGTCTTGTAACTCACTGGTTATTACTGGGCCACTTTTGAGCAAAGTCAGGTAGTAGGTCATACATATAAATCATGTGTGAAACTGCCAGCAATTTGCCAGTGTTATTAATAGGAAGAGTTTTCAACATCATCATAAGCCATGGGCAAAAATGTGCTACGCGCTTTTTCACCTGTGGCTGCCTGCAATAAGATTTCCTCATTTCTAATGAATAGGCACATACCTGCTTAACCGGTCGTTGTGAGCCCAAGTAAAATATTCTTGGAAAGTTTAGCCTTTCATTTTTTATGAATGAGCCAATTAAGGTTTCTTTTCCAAACATAGTCTCTTATCAGTCAATACAAGGAGCACTTTCAGTGATGCATAAGAGCTTGTTTCATTGTGTTCTTGATGATGTGTATTATTTTGGGTGCATATTCATGAGAAATGAGGCAATCTTGTAACATGCAGTTTGCCAGTGCTTATTTTCATTGTTTACAGAAGTAAGAAGATTACAAGAAGGGAGGCTGTAAATATGTACAGTGTGTGATTTTTTTTTTCTCCTTTTTTCATATTTGTCATTGTGGATCACCAGTTATTTCAGTTTCTACAATTGAACTAGACATTTTGAATTGTTGGTGCACTGTGGATGTGCTGAGATCAAGAAAAGAGGCTGCCATAAATTGATGGTGATTTTTTTTTTCTTTTTATTTTGAGGGTTAATTTCCATTTCTTGCTATATATATATATATATATATATATATATATATATATTAGTTCAAATGTATAAGGTTATTGCAGTTTTCTTGTATCAATAAACAACACCAGCATGAATTTTGATTAATTTGTTGTTTTTAAGTATTGTTCGGAAGACTGTGTGGTTATGCAGTTATCGGGAGGGGGATGATCACTGACCGATTGGGTTGGGTGTTAATGACATGTATTGGATCGGGTAAACAGGTCTGATAGCTGTACCAATTATTGTTAAATTACCATGTCAATAAATTGTTATAAACTAATATGACTGCTTTTATATTATAATTTTTATCATTATTTTGTATGCATTTGTATGTGCTTGTATTTTCTGATTTCTCCAACATGAAATAAAAGAAGACAATTAAAAAGTTCACATTTCACTGGCCGCCTTAGTACTTTAGTCTATACTCTATAGCAGGCATGTGCAACCTATGGCCCATGGGCCTGATCTGACCCACAACCTGGTTTTATCCACTTATTTACATCATAGGGTGTGGATTTAAAAATCGCTCATCCGGCCCATGCCCTGAAGGAAGTTGCACATTCCTGCTCTATAGTGTACTGTACTTGAAGCATATCGTTTGTTCCTAAAACAAAATAAAAAATGAATGGATTTTGCTTTATTCATTATTTTATTTTACCATACTTCATTCTTCCTGATCACATGTTAGCCATAGGTCCATTGATATTTGATTTACCAGTATTTTATTTGACGCACTCAAGCGATTACATCTTTTTCTTTGATATAAATGATCCTATCAAGGGATGTAATCCACATTAACAACTCGAATGTTTGATGAATATTTATAAAATACCATAGATTAAACACATAATTATCATATATTCACAATACTGTCATATATTCACTAAAGTATGCCCATAATATAGTGACTTTTTTCTGTTTTTATGTCTCTATTGTTAATTTTCTTTACATTTCTTATTTCCCTGTGGATAGCTTCATTTCCTTATTGGTAGCCTCACTAATTTGATCTCGTTTGTCTAATCTTGACCTCAAAAAGGTGTCAACTGGAATAACCTGGCCAAAGCTTTAGGCATATTCAATTAACATGTAAATAATACTGCATAACCATGTGGTTCTTGTGACAGTGGATATTGTAATTAAAACAAGAATGAAATGTGTATTTAGAGGTGTCAGTCGATAATGGAATATAGTAGTGCCCTTGTACATAAGGAGGATCACAATCGTCTTGTAACTGAACAATACAGATAACAATCGCCCGGAAAGATCCCTCTCTCTCTCTCTCTCTCTCTCTCTCTCTCTCTCTCTCTCTCTCTCTCTCTCTCCAAAACAAAACGGGAAAAAGCATGTTAAGCGTCGGTGACTGCAATTTCCCAATTAATCTGGAATATCATACAGTGATACCATTAATATTCATGAAACCGGAAGTTACTAGTGAAAAAGACAAAGCCAAGGTGTTGATCTGGCTTTGTCTTGTACTCCACATCAACTTCTATATGGATAAACGATGGAAAAATTACAAAATTAGCAAATTCGAGTTATACTCCACATCGACTTATTGGATTGAAAATATGGTATATAGTCTCGAGATTACCTGTTTACCTGAAAAATGCAATTTGGAGACAAAATTCTACTGGATTAGAATAATAGCCATCTGGTAATAAAGATGGATGCCATAACATAAGTATGACTTTACCTGGGTCACCGGACCCACTTTGGCTTTCATTGCTATTCACTGGATAACCATAACAGGGCCTGGGGAAAAATTGAAGTGAAGCACAAATGCTATATGGTAAATAAAATTAATAAAGAAAGCAAAGCATACCAATTCACACCTTTAAGGTAATGAAAAGTAACATTTACATCTGTCGGGAAGAATCTTAAGTAAGAATAATTTAGTTGCATACAAGAATAGCATCTATTTAATATCATGTACATTATGACATCATGATCTCGATGATGTCAACACTTTCTCCAAGGATGAGATCAAAATGCATCATCTTGATGTAAACAAACTGCAGGTGGGTGTAGTTTTGCCGTTTTTCCCCAAACTGATGTCTGCAAATTCTCTGTGCAGATAGATTCTGGCAGGTTGAGACTAACCATGGATGTAATATTGGATAAATTTACCTCCATAAGGGAGGTAAGCCTATAAAAACTATTGCCTTCAGTAATACTAGCAAACTTCTTATTGTTTGTTTCACACATGATTTATATGTATGACCCTTGTTTTGGTTTTGCACAGTAATTGTCAATAACATCCAAATTACAAGACAAACAGAGCTGTCAACTATTGTGATGTGAATTATCCTGTCTTTCTCAAGAAAATTATCATCATATAACATTTGGAACCTAATTTATGCTCTTTTACACCTTTATTCAAGGGGAAGTAAAAACAATTTAATGCAATGCCTTTGTCAACATTTTCAGATTCAACTATGGGTAAGATTTCAAGCTGTTTTAGGCTTGCTTAGACTTATATTTCTAGTTCAGTTCACCACATAAATCTTTTTATTAAGTTTTATCTACACTGCCATTTTGATGATAATTTCATATTAAATTAATCTTTTTAGTAAAGTGTGTCCTGTCCAGTATTGAAATATAATTATAGTGTTTGTACTGGTGGATATTTGGGATGAGACTTAAGTACAACAGGGTGAGCTCACAATATACAACAGTACATACACTATAATTTACTTATTATATACCCACAATAATACCCATTTTTGTTAAATGATAAATTGTGTTTAAGGATAGAGGGTACAGTTTGATCTACCAAGAAGATTTGCTTGTGAATTTTAATATGTGAATAGGAAGTTTTGCATGGTGGAAATAATTAATAAAAAGTGGGTCTCACCAGACCAACTTTTTTAAGGGAAACTCACAAAAAGATGACATCTTAACGACATATATTATTGTTGAAAATATAAATTCTTACCCATGGTAAGAAAAATTAAAAAATTACTCAACTTCTTGCAAAGGGAATTTTCAAACATTGTATTCATCTGTTGAGTAAAGCATCATTGTTCCAATATTAGCGTAACATAAACTCGACACACCTGAGTTGTTGAGATAACAAATTTGACATTACATGGGATCGGATAAATAATTGTTAGAAATATAAACCTTTACCCATTATTACAAAAATGAACAAATTTAAATTATTTCTTTCATTTTAAAATATTTTCCCCATATACAATGTGGAGTCCATTGTTGTTTCTGATGTACCCTCGATCCTTAAATTGATTTTCCAAAATCAAAATGAATATTAATGTTCATGAAAGAAATATTGTTTGAATTACCGAATCATGCATAAATACATGGTATGATGTGACATGATTTTACCTACTGTTGCATCATGATAGACCTGTTGTGACATCATGTTACACAGCAACAAACTTGATGAGTCCTATGTGTGCTTACACCCAGCAAGTCCTTGACAATGTCCAATAAGAGAAAACTAGACTGGATCATCACAATGTACCGTATATACTCGCGTATAAGCTCGGTCCAAATGCAAACAACATAGACCCTGATCTGCTGGTGCATAATGCACCAGCAGATCAGGGTCTATGTTGTTTGTTCTACTGATTAGTCCTTACAAACTGCATAGACCCAGATCTGCCTGCGCATATTGCGACAGCAGATCTGAGTCTATGCAGTTTGCAGTTGGTATTGGTTTATACACGAGTGTATACGGTATTTGCATGGGCAGTCATGTGAGGGGTATATAATAATAATGCTATTTATAATGTTTTTTAGCAGCTAGACATCATTTGCCCCTGCTGGGGAACTTATTTTTTGGTGTGATCTGCCTAATTTGTTGTGACCCTATTACTGTGAACAGTCTTATTTCTGTGAAAGTGGTGTGCATGACAGAATTCAGTTTGTCACTGTGTCCCAGTCTTACTTGAATTCACAACATCTCTTCAGCTGAGATTCACTCTAGAGTGTCATAAGTACACTGTTCTGCAAATAATAGAAATGCAGAGTAAAACTAGGCTCAAGACCAATGATAATAGAAATACAGAGTAAAACCAGACTCAAGACCTATAATAATAGAAATACAGAGTAAAACCAGGCTCAAGACATATAATAGAAATACAGAGCAAAACCAGGCTCAAGACCTATAATAATAGAAATACAGAGTAAAACCAGGCTCAAGACCTATAATAATAGAAATACAGAGTAAAACCAGGATGTATAATAATAAAAATACAGAGTAAAACCAGGCTCAATACGTATAATAGAAATACAGAGTAAAACCAGGCTCAAGACCTATAATAATAGAAATACCGAGTAAAACCAGACTCAGGACCTATAATAATAGAAATACAGAGTAAAACCAGGCTCAAGACATAATAGAAATACACAGCAAAACCAGGCTCAAGACCTATATTAATAGAAATACAGAATAAAACCAGGTTCAGGACCTATGAAAATAGAAATACAGAGTAAAACCAGGCTCAAGATGTATAATAATAGAAATACAGAGTAAAACCAGGCTCAAAACCTATAATAAAAGAAATACAGAGTAAAACCAGACTCAAGACCAATAATAATAGAAATACAGAGTAAAACCAGACTCAAGACCTATAATAATAGAAATACAGAGTAAAACCAGGCTCAAGATGTATAATAATAGAAATACAGAATAAAACCAGGCTCAAGACATATAATAATTAAAAAGTAAAGCCTAATTATCAATGTATCTTTACAACGTAAAGAAATTTCACAAGTGGATACCAAAATTTTGAAGCTTTACTTACCCCTTTTTATAGTTGATATATGTTGGAAATAAATAGTTAGAAATTATCTGTGCAGTGTATAAATCAGTTCAGAGATTTTTCATTTCTACCACATTTAGAATATACCCATATCTATTTTATTTTACCCAAGATGCCTTGTTAATTCCTGGTAATGTCAATTTTAAGCAAATATGTCGTAAAATATACTGGTAATCTGGACTTTTTGATAACAGTTACTCCCCCAAACTCGATATTAATTTGTAAATTGATTTGTTATTCAAATGATCAGTTATCTAGAAAAAAATGATTTCATCTATCGAGTCCAGATCTTTGGTGTTTTGCTTTTTATCACTTTTAACTCAAACATGAACATGTAACCCTGTGCTTGACAATACCCCAAGCTTGCACATGTTCTAGAGTGAGACACTTGTAACTCAAACATGAATATGTAACCCTGTGCTTGACATTACCCCAATCTTGCATATGTTATAGAATGAAACACTTGTAACTCAAACATGAATATGTAACCCTGTGCTTGACAATACCCCAAGCTTGCATGTGTTCTAGAGTGAGACACTTGTAACTCAAATATGAATATGTAACCCTGTGCTTGACAATACCCCAAGCTTGCACATGTTCTAGAGAGAGAAACGTGTGCACATGTTCTAGAGAGAGAAACGTGTGCACATGTTCTAGAGAGAGAAACGTGTGCACATGTTCTAGAGAGAGACATAATGCTTAGATAAGAAATTGGATATTACTAGTAGGGAGAACAAAAGAATAAAAATATATTTGTTTTTTTACTGTGGTAATTTTGCATGCTCATATCAGCAACAAACACTGTTTGTTCACACCAGATCAAAGAAGAATTTTTACATTTTCTGTGCATTTTCCTATGTGACCCAATTCACTTAAAAGTGCTAGTATGGTAACCTTACATTGATTCCACTTATGTTTCATTGGAGTCAAATGAAGGTCAAGGTACCAGACAATATCACTTTGAGGACATTAAAGGAAATACTATGTTAAACTGATACATGCACATGGTGTTGAAATAATTGATTTCTGAATAACATAAAAAGAAATAAAAATATAAGGATTAAAAAGGGGGAGTTAGAATTTATATCTTGCATTTTTTATATACTATAAATCACAGAATTGTAGCGGGTATAAATTGGTAGCAAATTTAGTAACAAACTTATATTCATAAAAATTATATGCACACTAAAATTATGTGATGAGAGTATATGTATGATAGGAAGTACAACATCATCCAGGCAGTCAGTTCTGAAATTTCTAACTGTGGTAGATATTAACAGCCATCATTTCATAAGCATTATATTAAGAATGTAACATTAACAGATGGACTTGTACATGTTACTTTATAGAAATACTCAACATTGATGATTTCTCTATAAATTTGTTTGGACATCCATCATGGTAGCTAGCAGCTGTTCATGTTAAATGTGGCTTGACATCACTTTGTGTTGGAATGAAACGATTCACTTCATTTCATGTTGACTAATGTAGCATGCAAACACATATATTGCTTTTCATTAAGTACAATAACTACCACAAAAATTTTATTTTTTTTGCCCATCAGTAATTCACTAAAATTTTATATTGTAAAGATTCGCTAAAATGTAATGACACTGAAATATTGTGATTGACATTATATTGCAGTCATGCAATACTTAAATGCCCAAGTAAATATTTGTATGTTATTTCTTTAAAGACAACTTTCAGGTGGGAAAAAACTATCTACTCTTCTTACAATAAGTGCTTTCTAATTTTAAGATAATTTCCAATCTTAAGGTGTTCTAATGGATGCACAGTGCTGAAATTTTCTTAAATAGAAACCTTAGTTCCCTCCTGGCAGGAAGACTATAGCTTTGAGATTATCTCTTAAATGACAACTTTCCTGAAATGTCTTAAGTATTTTGGTCTTGTTATGTGCTTGCTTGCATGAATCCTCAGGTGTTACATTTAAATGTGAAACTTTCTGGTCAAGAGAGTAATTTATATAACTACAGTCAAGCCTGTCAATAGCAGTCACCCATTGGGAAAAGGCAAAACTGGTGTCTGTACACAGGTTCACCTTTTTAAAATTGGTTTTTGAATAAATACCATGCATCGAATATTATTATCAAATATTATCATTATTGTTGTTGTTGTTGTTGTTATTATTATTATTGCATGATCAAGATTGTTTTATGTGCACTATACAACAAAATAATAAATTACATGTATATGTTGTTCTCTTCCAAATTTATGTTCCACACAAGATTACTGTATCCTGCTCACTTTAATCCATCCTAAAAATTAAATCAACAATAACTTAAAATAATCACAAATCTCAATAATATATGGATAAGCCAGTTGCTCAACTCGCAGAGATCAAAAGACATTTGACTTGTGTGAGAAGCCTGGGATGAATAGGAAATCAAACAAAACCGTATATTGCTATTCTGTGTGACCCATAAACTGAAACTTCGCCTGTCTTTACAGACAAGTGTTAAATATAGAATGACCCCAGACCCTAATGAAAAGTGATGTAACTCGTATCTCTTCTCAAAGACAAACTTTTTTCTTCAGAGATAGCTTTAATTCACAGGCAAATAGATAAAGATATCAAACTATAATTGTCACAATGGCACAAAAGGCAACTTCTATTTCTGCTACGATAACATAACTACTTTACCCCATCATCCAGCAAATGAATTGCTTTGACCCTCTACCCAAATGACAAAAACTGCCTTGCTTTCAAATTTGACATTGATATCTCCGAGTTACACTATCAACGTGACTGGAGTACAGTGAGTACAAATGAGATAAGAAATGTTTGCACATCGATTCATATGATATTCCTTTATCTAAACAAGGCCTTCCTCATGAAGCAAATGACTGAACGGTCACTGTAGATGTGCGCTGGTGGTCGCTTAAGGCAGGGAGAAACCATTGTTCGGTTAGGAAACACCTGACCGCAGAAGGCAGGTGACCATTACATATAGAACATTTATATAAGAAATTTGCCAGGGGGAGGGGGGATTAGAACGATCGTTATGAACAGATGACCGCTAAGTAAAGGTGACTATCTATGTAAAAGACCTCATCATCCCTCCCCTTTTCTGTGTACTTTGAATATTATATTGTTTGAGTTATCCTGTTGTTTCCTTCTTCTAGATGATATACATGTAGAGTAATTGTATATCATTCTCAATCAGAGATTTAGAATATTTCTTTCCTTAACTGTTTGTTCAACCAGATCAATGGAATTTTGAAATCTCTAATCCCAACTGAGAATATACACAAAGTTAAGTCCTGATACATGCATCACAAATTTCACTTTTCATGTTGAAAAATCGCGTCCATTCAGTGTAAATACATCCTCCCACTGAGTGGAGAATTGTCAATCAGACATGGTCCACTTATGCACCTCACATGCCCATACGCAGAAACAGTCATCTTTTTCAAGGACGTCATGTTAATGGTTGTGTTGTTCATAACGTGGCCAGAGAAAAATTGCCTGTTGCGAGTTTAAACCACATTCAGTTCTCCCTTCAGCGATATTTCATCTAGTGTTACATTCATCCAACTCATCTTCTGTTTTTATGCTGGTAACCCCTGCCTTTTTTCAGTAATTAGTTCTGGAAAGGTCTTCTTGGGTTACCAAGTTGTATCCCACCCTTTAGGGGTTAGGGTACATCCCTCTTATTTTTCAAAATACAGTTGGTTCACCGGTAAGTCTTGTGTGTTAAGTTATAATGCAACATAGGCCCTACCTCAAGTAATAGGAATTTGCAATTCCCTTAATTAAATAATTGATCAAACATCAATTCTATGTTTTTTCTGTGTCACCATTGTATTTTAATACCATGCATGTCTGCATTGCTCCTAGAGAACAATAAAGGTTAACAATTGAACATATTCCTTGTTAAAAAAAAAGAATAGGAGAGTGAGAAGACAGGAAATTCCTCACAGGTGAATCATTGTTTACCATTGTGCAAATACACTGGGGTGTATATAGCACGCAAGTACATGCAAACAAGTGAGTTTCACGTGTGAAAATCATACAATATTGTTATTATTATTGTTCTCTTTCAGATAACATTTATAAAAAATGTCGGGACAATCTGTGGGAAAGTGTGGCCACAAGAAGGACTCTCAGGACACTCACCCAGACTGCCTCAAAGGTGGCATCCACCAGGAAGGCTGGAGGCATAGCATCATCCACAAAGACAAGCAGTCTCGTTGTCATCCTGGAACTTCTAGAACACATAGAGCCCCTACTCACCATGACGAACAAGTACAGAAAATGGCACAGAGTGCTCCTGTGTAACTTCCTCCAAAGGACATACTAATGCCCTGCCACTCTTTTGCTGTGAGTGTTCTAGCTGATGATGCATTATCTATCCTCATCGACTCCAATGAGTTCAAGGTAGAAACAGCTCATTTGACACCTCCTATCAGACCCACCAGTTCCTCTCGTTTGGATGCAGAGGAGGAGATCTGGCTACCTGCGGACTTGTGCCCGAAACCATCTGACGCAGAGCCCAAGAAGATTCTTTCCTTTTTGGAAAAGATCTCCAGGACTCAAACACAATCAGTTCTGCTTCTTCCTCTTTCCTCAAAGATTGAGGAAATATCACAGAGTTCTCCACAGGCCAAGACTTCGCTCGACAGCATAGAGGATGGTCTGTTCCTCCCTCTACTTCGAGAAATATGGTCTCTGCCTCTAGTTACCGGGTATATTCCCTGAAGTCGCCCATTACCCCCCCCCCCCCCCCCCCCCAGTTGGATGCAGGTGCATCCCAAGTGGGTATTACAACTGGAGCCTGGGCATGCCTTCCCATTGAAATGATTGAAGCCATGGAGCAAAAAGTTCTGCTTCTGGTCACCATAGCTTCCCATTCTGACCACTTCTTGGCTACTTCATTTAGTATGCTGAAGTAGGCCGCTCTGAACTCAGTTGCATTACAACGTGTGCTAGAAGCTGCAGCCAAGACATTCCGGCATTCACTTTCTGTCGCAATTGCTTCATCAGCAGAACTGTTACATATCTGCTGTGACATTGTGCTGGACTCCTCAAAGGTCTTACTTGACCATAGTAAAGACCTTCTAAGGGTTGCTCCATTGGAAGCTGAGTGACTCATTCTCACCATGGCTTCACAAGACTTGAAGGATCATCAACAGAGATATTTCACAACTGCTCCAGGCCGATCACAATTGGCCAGGAAGTGAACTAATGTGAAATACCCCCAGGGTCCACCCGCAAAATTCTTAAAACAGATGCAGCCCTAGTCCAATGCACAACCTCAAATGAGGCTTCCTCCTCGTTAGTCAGGTCCTCGGTGTGAAAGTTACCGAAGAGCCTCTAGGAGGAAGTTCTCCAACCTGCCTTCCTTTCCCCCAAGGAAAGAGGGGGGTGGCCCTAAGGTACTCGCACCCTATCCTGCTGTGCATTCCTCTCCCAAACTCTCCCATAGGTGCTCGTCTAGGCTCATGTCAGATGCTTGATCGAGCATCACAGACGATAGGTGGGTCCTTTCTATTGTGAGTGAGGGTTACCGACTTAAGGTTCCGGAACAACCTCTTTTATCAAGGACCCCCCGTGTTCTTTCACCAGTTCAGTCTAGTGGAATTAAGGGAAGAGTTGCACCCCTTTTGCAGAAAGGAGCAATCAAGAGGGTCCTGAATGATCCGTCTCATGCATTCTACTCCCAAAACTTCCTGGTCACCAAGAAAAGCTGGAAATTCCGTATCATAATTGATCTCTCCCCGTTAAACTAGTTTCTTCTGGGGGAACATTTCTAGATGTGTCTGTCAGATTGGTCGATCTCGATCGACCTTCAGGATGACCATTTGCACATCCTGATTTTTCCTCCACCTTGTTTTGCTTGGACCAGGAAGTTTTTCATTTCCGGGTTCTGCCATTAAGAATTGCTTCTGCACCCAGATTCTTACCTGAGTTATGGGAGTGGTAGTGTCCAATCTCCAATTACTGGGAACCCTGATTATTCATTATTTCGATGACTGGCTGATCCATAATGTTCAGGTTCAGACCCTCAGCCAGGATCTGTTCTGTTGTTGGTCCACAGTAACTCTGTTGGGTATTTTACCCAGTCTAGAGAAATCAGAACTCCTTCCATCTTAGGACTTCTTTTGCATGTGGATGAACTTCCTCATGAACCAGAACTATGTCCAGGTTCCACTGGATCGGACAGATCGAATCCTGGCACTTCTGGAGCCGCTATGAGTAAAAACATCATTTGTCTGCTCACCTCTACCTATCCATATTGGGAACGTTGAACGCTGCTGTGGATCTGGTTTCCATAGGATGTCTCCATATGTGTCCTCAACAGTTTCTCCTTCTTGCAAGGTGGAAACCACACAGATCCTTTATCAGCTCTGATTCCTCTAGGACCAGACTTTCATCACCATTTGCACTGGTGGAGGAATCTGGACAGATTCCTGACTGGGGTCCCCATGCATGCACCTGCCCCCACTCCTATCTGTTTGCCAATGCATCAGATTCCTATCGGGGTGCTCACCTAGAACTGGAGGGCATAATTCTCAAGGGTCATTGGACTCTGGAAGAATCATCCCTCCACATCAACAACCTAGAAAGCTGTATTTCTAGCATTACAATGGTGCATTGACAGAGTAAAGGGTCGATGTTTATTGGTCTCCAACGACAACACAGCAAACAATCCCTTTCTCTTTGTGTGGAGGTTGGAACCTTCTCTGCTGGGCCACCTCAGAGAACATTACCCTCCGAGTTTGCCACATTCCGGGGAAGAAGAACATTTTAGCAGACAGTCTGTCTAGGTCAACCAAAACAGTCCTCATAGAATGGACTCTTCACTGCTCCATAACAGAGTCTCTTTTTTCACTATGGGGAAAGCCTCTGGTGGACTTATGTGCAACCAGGCTCAACAACAGACTTCCCTTTTACACATTCAGCTTTGAGTGGGATTGTCTGTTCAAGTATGCCTTCCCACTGTTCCGACTGCTACCTCAAGTTCTGCAGAAAGTCAGAACTACTATTATCATTCTCATAGCCCCACTGTGGCCCGAACAATCATGGTTCAGCAATCTTCTAGACCTGTCGATAGATCAGCCCAGGTCTCTACCTCACAGGAGGGATCTTCTGTCGCAACACAGAGGCTCCTTCCTACATAATAACTCACACATTCTCCACCTTTATGCTTGGCTAAACTCGGGTGATCTATCTGCCAGAACAAGTTTTTGGGCTGGGTTGCCATTTGCATCATTCAGGCCAGGAGAATTTTGCCATCCAAGGTCTATGATGCCAGGTGGAGAATCTTCAGTGATTGGTGCAGTAGGAAACACATTGATCCTTGCTGTCCCTCTGTAATTTCCTTTGCTGATTTCCTTTTGTTACTTTTCGAGAACAAAAGATGTTCAGTATCAACTATCAAGGGCTATAGAGCTGCCATTTCCAACACACTTAAACTCTCTCAGGGCTCTGCAATCGGTTCAGATTTGCATCTTGCTGATCTCATTAAGTATTTTGAGTTGCAGACACCTGTCTCCCGCTCTTTTATGCCCAGTTGGAATCTATATTGTGTTTTTATGGTCCTTAATCAAAAACCCCTATGAACCATTGAGTGAGGCCTCCTTTCAGGACCTCACACTCAAGACTATGTTTTTACTCGCTTTGGCATCTGCAAGAAGAGACAGTGAGATTCATGTATTGTCTGTTAACACTGGCTGTCTCTGGTTTAATCACAATTACGATTCTGTTCCCTCCTTTGTCAGTCGGGATTTTTAGACAAAAATCAGTTACCTTTGGTAGCTCCATTACCTATAGAGATTCCCAGTCTCAAATCTGTGCTGGAGATGATCAAGATAGGCTTTTATGCCCAGTTTTGGCACTGCTTTTTGTACCTAAATGCCTTGAAAGGGAAAAGAAAGAGTAGGAAACATCTTTTCCTTCCTCTTAAGGGATCCATTGATATTTCGGCATCCAATATCTCATGGAAGATTGTCACCACAATCAAAAGAGCTTATCAATCTCTTACCGATAAAGCCCTTTTAAGAAACTAAAAGCCCATGAGATTTGAGCCATCGCTGCCTTAAGGTCCTATCTAAATCATTCTTCCTTGGAGGAATCATGAGGGCAGCATTTTGGCGATTCCATAATACCTTCTCCTTCTACCTTTGCTCATTAGCACAGCAAAGTGCAGGCATTCTTTCTCTGGGACCCATTGTTGCAGGATAACATGTGGACCACAGATCTCTCCCTTAATGATGAGTACTTTCATTTTTCTCTGTTTTTGATCAGCTTAATACATCAGCCTACCCACCTAACAGACAAAAATTCATCTACGCATTAGCAATGGGTAAGATTTTGCTGCTATTAAAAAGTGGTGGGGGGGGGGACTAATTTTCATTATGCAATACTTACCTGTCACTATTGCCAAATGCCCTCCTCCCACCCAGCTCTGATGTCCTGGTGTAATCATCATCTATGAAAAAGATGACTGTTTCTTCGCATGGTCATGCAAGGTGATTGGCTATTCTCCCCTCTCTGGGAGGATGTATTCACATTGAATGAAAATTGTGCAGATCTGATATCCAATATGGCCACCACAGTGTTAATCATGATAATCTTATCATTGCTCCTTCTAGATTGAAAGTCACATCGACATTAGGTTTTCACCAGAAGACTTCTTATGATGTCTAGTTGGTACTAAATGAAAATGGTGCAGATCTAACGTCCAGTATGGCCGTTGTAGCAGCCATCTTGCAAATGTTATTGCTACTGCTCCTAAATTGAAAGTCATATTGACATGGGGTTTCACCAGAAGACTAATTATTATGTCTAGATGGGCCTAAATGAAAATGGTGCTGATCTGACCATGGCAGTCATCTTCAGAATCTTCTTGTAGCTGCATACTATTTGCAAAGTCATATTGACACGAGGTTTTCATCAGAAGACTTATTATGGTATCTAGTTTGTCCTGAATGAAAATGATGCCAATCTGACATCCAATATGGCCACCATGGTGGTCATCTTGAAAATCATGTTATCGTTACTCCACCAGAATTGACATACGGTTTTGACCCAAACACTTCTTACATCTAGTTGGTCCTAAATGACCATGGTGTCCCCCAGACATCCAATATGGCTGCTACAATGAACATATTGATATTGACTAATTTTCCTGAATGGAAGGTCATATTGGCATGGGGTTTTCACCAAAAGTCTTCTAATGGTGTCTTGTTTGTCCTAAATGAAAATGGTGCCACAGCAGCTAGTTTTGAAAATCGTGTCATTCAGGAATATCAGAGATGATTTTAACACTCAGCAGTTAAAAAAAGAAATGGTCTTGTCTTGAAATCATGGGGAAAAAAATTTCCAGCAGTATCGTGTAACTCCTTTGAGGGACTCCTAAATGACCATGGTGTCCCCCAGACATCCAATATGGCTGCTACAATGAACATATTGATATTGACTAATTTTCCTGAATGGAAGGTCATATTGGAATGCGGCAAACTCGGAGGGTAATGTTCTCTGAGGTGGCCAAGGAATATCAGAGATGGTTTTAACACTCAGCAGTTAAAAAAAGAAATGGTCTTGTCTTGAAATCATGGGGAAAAAATTTCCGGCAGTAGAGTGTAACTCCTTTGAGGGACTCCTGTTTTAAAGTGGGTCCTACTGGTAGACTATCCATGAAATTAAAAACAGTTATTCAGTCCAGTAAATTTTCATTTGACAATAGTAGCAGCATGTTGCGCATATCGAAGGCCATTATATACAATTGTGCAGGCTTTTGTCCATTACTACATTTATCAGTTTTTCTTCATGAGTGCCAACATTGTATTTATCAATATTCTGTGACCATTCCATATTTTGGCATGATATTTGGTGTTCAGTAAGTTCAGAGTATTCTTTTTGGCAAGCAAAAAGATAAGAATAAATTGCCAGGTTACCTATATTTCATTCAACATGAGACTAAATGTCAAGTTCTTTTTATCACATAATGAAAATCACTTTTGGTTGCCATGGACAGTACATGTTTGCCATGTTCTGATTATAATTTGTTATGTCATGAGGTGATATTACATTGATTATCATTTGTTATGTCATAAGGTGATATTACATTGATTATCATTTGTTATGTTATGGGGTGATATTACATTATCATTTGTTATGTCATGGGATGATATTACATTGATTATCATTTGTTATGTCATGGGTTATATTACATTGATTATTATTTGTTATGTCATAAGGTGATATTACATTGATTATCATTTGCTATGTTATGGGGTGATATTACATTATCATTTGTTATGTCATGGGATGATATTACATTGATTATCATTTGTTATGTCATGAGGTGCTATTACATTATCATTTGTTATGTCATAAGATGATATTACATTGATTATCATTTGCTATGTTATGGGGTGATATTACATTATCATTTGTTATGTCATGGGATGATATTACATTGATTATCATTTGTTATGTCATTGGGTGATATTACATTGATTATTATTTGTCATGTCATAGGTGATATTACATTATCATTTGTTATGTCATGAGGTGATGTTACCATGATTATCATTTGTTATGTCAATAGGTGATTTTGTCATAAGGTGACTCTTTACATGTACAAACTATGAGATGAGTTTTGGGAAAGGCATATCAGTGATATCATGGTGGGAAAGGCATATCAGTGATATCATGGTGTTTCCGCTGTCAGTCGCCAGATTTGCAATTTGCAAAATATATAACCTTTTTTTTTAATGAAATAATATGAACTTTGGTGAAACTTTCTGGCAAAAGAAAAATCATCTAAAAAAGTTATTACAATCTACCAGTTAAGAAAACATTCCACTCTTAGTCTATGTGACTCTCTTATAGTTTTGTTGCTACTAATCCTCACATGAATAAGTTCATGAACTGTGGTTGTGTCAACCATTGTAGCTGGATGCATATCACATAGTGTTCGTACAAAGATAATTTAATAAGAAAATTACAATACTTGCTACTTTTACATTGCTTTCCTTTTCTGGGATGCTAAGTCCACAGTCCAACCTAATTATTAGCTCCTCCAGTTAGTGATTGGAGGCCCAGAATTGAAAAGAACATGGTCCCAGTCTGATTTCTTAGTCATTGCTGTCTGTCTTGAACCGTTTTTTTTTCAGCCAAACATCTTTTTTTTTTAGCTCTACTAGTCATAGACCAGAAGAGCTTATGGGATGGTCTGTTGTCCATCATCCATCCATCTATTAGCACAAGTTTGTTATCGCTACTCCTCCTAAACTTCTTGGAGGATTGCCTTGAAACTTTAAACACACATTCATCCCATAGTCTAGTTGGTCCTAAATGAAAATGATGCCTTTCTGATATGCCACCATGGCAGCCATCTTAAAAATCTATCACTACTTCTCCTATATGGATGGTATTATCAACATGGAGTTGTCACTCAAAGACTTCTTATGATACCTAGTTGGGCTTAAATGAAAATAGTGTTGATCTGATGTTCAATATGGCCACCACAGTAGCCATCTTGAACATTTTTTTATTGTTACTCCTCCTGAATGGAAGGTCATATCAACATTGGGTTTTCACTAAAAGACTTCTTATGATGTCTAGTTTGTCCTAAATGAAAATGGTGCTGATCTGATGTCCAATATGGCTGCTACTGAGGCGATCTTGAAAATCATGTTATTGCTACAACTCCTGAATGGATGGTCATATCAACATGGGGTTTTCACTAAAATATTTCTTATGATGTCTAGCTGGTCCTAAATAAAAATGGGTCTGATCTGACATCAAATATGGCCACCATGGCATCCATCTTAAAAATCTTGTTATCACAACTCACCTTGAACAAAAAGTCATATTGACATGGGGTTTTCGTCAGAAGACTTCTTATGATGTCCAGTTGGTCTTAAATGAAAATGGTGACAATCTGACATCCAATATGGCCACCACAGAAGACATCTTGAAAATCTTGTTATTGCTACTTCTGAAAGGAAAGTCATATCTTGAAAATATTGTTATCTCTACTTCACTACAAAATGGTTGGCTATATCAACATGGGGTGTTCACCAATAGACTTTTTATGATACCTAGTTGGTCCTAAATGAAAATGGTGCCAGTGATACATCCAATATGGCTGCCATAACTGTCTTAAAAATCTTGTTGTCACTACTCCTTCTGAATGGATGATCAATATGACATGGGGTTTACACCAATGCCTAAATGAAAATGCCAGTCATACAGTTAATATGCCATGACGACTGCCCTAAAAATGTTGTCACAACTCTTCCTGAATGGATGATCATTATGGCATGGGGTTTTTACCAAAAGACTTATAATAATGTCTACTTTGTCCTAAATGAAAATGTACCAAGCTGACATCCAGTATGTGTACCACAGTTGCTAAATTGAAAATCTTGTTATTGCTGAAGAATATCAGAGATGGTTTCAACACTCAACAGTTAAAAGGAATAAATGGTATTATCTTGAATTCCTGGAAATTCTTTTTGCCCAGTAGAGCATCAGTCCCATCGAGGGATTCTTGTTGTGTTTGAGTATTTTTCCCCCCAGCTGTTGCATTAATTGTGTGTTTTTTATGTTTCTTTTTAGTGAAATTGAAGGGTTTTTGCACCTTGCTCAGTGAAGCATTACTTATGTTAATCGTTCCCACTTTGTACCGGTGTCAGGGTAAGTATCGCCCACCCTATTTGGTTATCAGTTATATTGTGTTTGTCAATTTTGTTTCTTTAGACACATGAATATATCACAAGGTGTGTGTAAGTGTGGGTACAAGAAGGCCACTTGAGATTCTCACCCCACCTGTCTGTCATGTACTAAATGTACACACACCAACAAATGTCTTGTTTGTTGCCTGTGGATAGATGCAGTACAGAACTTTGCAGAAAGTTGCCATTTTTGGGTGGAAGAAAGGCCCATTTTCATTCCAATATGACCCCCTCTGTTCCCAGGAGGGGTCTGGATCACTTATGGTTTTAAGGAGGTCTACAGTATTTTTATGACTGGTTGATGCACATCCTCCAAGATAATCTCCTGAAGGACCTATCCCTCTGTTGGTTGACAATAACTCATCTAGGTCTAATCCTCAACCTAGAGAAGTTTTATCTCATCCCTTCTCAGGTCTTTGTGTATGTGGAGATGAATTTCCTCACCAGTCAAGGGAGGGTTCACATTCCACCAGACAGAACCACTCAGATTCTCTCTCTCATAGCAGGGCTCATGGCTAAGACTTCATTGTCGGCTTGCCTTCACCTCTCTCTCACCTGGTAACTCTGAACACGGCTGCGGATTTAGTTCCCATAGAGAGATCTCTTTTGTTCCCTCCCTAGATAATGCTTCTAGCAAACTGGAGACTTCACAAGGACCTGCTATCAGCTTGGATTCCCCTGGCATACAATTTTCATCACCACCTGAGTTGGTGGCTAGATCAGGATTAGTTCCTGACAGGAGTCCTGATTCACATACCCAAACCCAACTCTTTATGTACACAGACACATCAGATTCGGGATGCTATGCTCAGTTGGAGCCAAAGGGGATAGTTCTTCAGGGACTGTGGTCTTGAGAAGAAGCAACCCTTCATATCAACAGCATAGAAATGCAGGCAGTGTTCTTAGCCCCTACAGGTGTGTTTCAACCTCATAAGGCATTGTTGTGTTATGGTCGCCTTGGACAACACGTCCATAATAGTGCAGCTCTCAGGTTTCAAGTAGGTAAACATGCCCCTTCTCTCTGCATGGAAGTCTGGAACATCGTCCGATGCGCAGTCTTGGAGATCACACTCAGAGTCTGCCATATTCTGGGCAAAAGGAATATTGTTGCGGACAGCCTGTCCGGATGAGGCCGTGTGGTCCTCTCGGAATGGTCTTTGCCCAGTTGGTAGCAGAATAACTTTTTCAACTGAGGGGGAGGCAGTAGTGGACCTGTTCGCTACGAGACTGAACAGCAAGCTCCCTCTTTATCTCTTTCCAATACCAGATCAGAGGACTTGTGTGGTGGATGCTTTCAGTCTGAAGTGGGATCATCTGTACACTTAGCCTTCCCTCCCTTCAAAATTATTCTGCAGGTTATCCACCAAGTTAGGATCTCCATGTCTCGGCTTATCCTGATGACCCCTTCTATGGCCACAATGGTCATGGTTCAACAATTTACCCAACATGTTGATAGATGAGCCCAGGAGATTACCACCGAAGAGGGACCTGCTGTCGCAGTACAGGTGATCCCTCTTACACAAGTCTTATTGTCCACATTCACGCTTGGTTCATCTCAAACAATCCACAAAGAACAGTTTTCAAGCAAGGTTGCCAACTGAATCTCCCAGGCTAGGAGGCAATCCACTACTAACGTTTACAATGCCAAGTAAACAATCTTCTGTAATCAGTATAGTAGGAAATGTGTTGATCCTTGCTATCCCTCTTTAACTGCTGTTGCAAAGATTCTTCTTATTTTTGTGGAAAGAGAATCGTCCATATCTACCATTAAGGGCAGCCCTTTCTTACATTCTCAAGTTCTCTAGGGGTTCTGCCATTGGTTCAGACCCTCATCTTTCTTATCTCATCAGGTATTTTGAGCTTTAGAGACTGGTATCTCATTCATTAATGCATAGATGGAAGCTTTTATGTGTTGATTGGGTATTATCAAAAACCCCTTATGAACCTTTGAGTGAACCTCCTTCAAGAACCTTACCCTTCAGACAGTTTTCCTGCTGTCCTGAGCATCAGCGAGGAGGAGTGAAATCCATGCCTTGTCTGTGGAAAAGGGTTGTTTACAGTTCAATTGTAATTTTGGTTCAGTTTCTTTTCTTTGCCAACCCAGGTTTCTTGCTAAGAATTAGCTACCTTCAGTACTCCTGTTCCTGTTGAGATTCTCAGTCTCAGTAGTATCTGTGCTGGGGATGATCAAGATAGGCTCCTTTGTCCAGCTAGGGGATTAAGGTTTATTTGGCTTATCTAATTGGAGAAGGAAAATTCAGAATAGTCTCTTTCTCCCCCTCAAGGGTTTCTCTGATAATTTGGTGGCCACCATTTCCAGGTCGATTGTCCTCACTACCAAGAGAGTTTAAAAGTCCCTTACCGAGAGGGATTTTTCTTTCATCAGAATTAAAGACCATGAGGTTATGGCTATTGCTGCCACTTGGGCCTACTTGAATCACTCCTCTTTGGATGATGTTATGTGAGATACCTTCTGAAGATCGCACTCTACCTTTTCACTAATTTACCTTCAATCTTCGGCACACCAGAGGGAAGGCTTTGACATGGTAGGTCCCATTTTGAGAGCACAATATGTGGCCAAGCCATCTACCAGCCTTCAGTAGGAAACGCTCCTACAGTAACGGTAAGTGCAAGTTTCTTGTATCAGTTTTAGTTTTGAGGCCATCAGCCTCTGTCCTAACTGGTAAATTCAGAAATGCAATAGTAGTAGGTAATGTTTTACTTTTAAAATGTAGTTGGGGGGGGGGGTAAAACTAATTTGAAGTATGTAATATTTATCTGCTACTATTGCAAAGATTATTTCCTGCCTCCCTGCTTTGATATACTGTAGCTCTATCCAAGTCAAAAGAGGAAGATATTCCATATGTTGGCTATGACTAAGGAATCAGACTGGGATCATGTTCTTTACAGTTCTGGGGGACTTAGTGTTCTGGAAAAGGGCAGCAACGCAATAGTAGCAGATAAGTTTTACATAATTAGATTTAGTTTTACCCCGAAAAGATACATTTTACTGACAATTTCAGTGACTCGTTCAGTTCATTAACATAATTGGGAACTTATAAATGTTTAGATCTACATCTTGAGGTAAAAATTGCTTAGGTGTGACAGTCCACTAGAGTTTATTTTTTAAGTGAACAGATAAAACACATGACGCATCAGAAGTGAAAGGCAGTTGTCAACTTCATTACAGAAGATCTGCGTGCATCCCTGAAATAATTTCAAATTTATAATACCTCAGAATCACTACAAATTGAAAAAGATTATCAAAGTACTTTGCAATCTTTTCTAATTATGACCACTTCTTCTGGTATTTTTCATTATGCTTTGTCCTAAACATGGTGGATTGTTGCACTGCTAATTTAATCAGTGCAGTTTGATAAGAATTCATTCACACTCAAAGATTTCATGTTGAACTGGAAAACACCATGCTAAATGAAACAAGTTTAATGTACAATAAAGTCGTTGTCTCAATTTTTGTTGAGCCCACATTAGTGTGAAGTGAGACATAACCAGTCACTTTTCTGCTGCCAGCAGCAGTGGCATCAACAGTTTTGTTAAGTTTTTGGTTAGTTTTTCATTTGCAGATACTTAGCTCTACTGATTATGGACCAAAAGAGCTTCTGGGATGTCCTGTTGACCATCGTCCATGTGTCCATTGTTATTGCTACTCCTCCTGAATGCATGATCATATCAACATGAGGTTTTGACTAAAAGATGCCTTATGGGATCTAGTTGGTCATAAATGAAAGTGGTGCCCATCTTACTTCCAATATGGCCACCATGATGGCTATTTTGAAAAATCTTGTTATTGCTTCTCCTCCGGAATTGATGGTCTGAAATGAAAAAGGTGCTTATCTTACATGCAGTATGGTCATCCAGGTGACCAGAAATTGTTTCGACACTCAGCAGTTAAAAAAGAAGAAACAGTCTTTTCTTGGTTCCCAGGAAATTCTTTTTGGCCAGTGGAGCATCGGTCCCTTCGAGGGACTATTGTTCCTAAACCCCACGATAGTTTATTATCATACTTGGCATAAACCATTGCAAAGCTAAAACAATTATTTCTGCAACATGCTCATGTGGCTCATTTGCTCTGGAGTCAAAGTCACAGTCATAGAAGATTTGCATTAGGGTTTTGGTTAAATTATTTTCTATTTGCTTGTATGTCCTAAACCCCATGATTGATTTTCATATTTTGGATGAATCATTTTAAAGTGTAGCAAAAAAAAAATATGAAGATCAGCAGGAACACTGATATAATGTAACAAAACAAAGTTACTGCAGAGTACTTCTTAATTTTCAGGATTCAATTGTTCTACCTTGACTTTTAGTTCAGGTTAATTTCATTTTCACAGTATTACACTAAAATCATTTTTAAACCAGCATCTTAAAATACAGGAAAATGGCCAGTTACATTTATGCCAGAATTTTCATTACCATCCATGTTTTCTTTCAGATACAGAAGTATATGAGGCCACAGCATTGTACGACTTCTCTGGTCGAACAGGTCGAGAATTGTCTTTCAGAAAGGGAGATAGTCTAATTCTTTATACCAAGGCTTCAGAGGAATGGTGGGAAGGAGCTTTTGCTGGGAATGAGGGCCTGATTCCTGCTAATTATGTAGCGATCAAGCATCCGTAAGTAACAGCAACTTTCTGGTAAAAGTATATCCCTGATTTGCTTGCAGTCTACCACAAGGCTTGGTATCTGAAATTTGATTGTGAATAGTCAGGCCTTGTCAATCCAAACTCCTTGTTACCAATTACAGTTCTAATGTGAAAACTTTGTTTTGGAAGGATTCATTAAATCTTTCATTGTTTTTAGTTGAAATGATGGGAGTTGGGTCGTAGATCAAGACTGAATATAAGAAATTCATCTGATATAGCGTTTGGTCAGCTATCCAGTCTTCAAACTTTCTTTCATGGCGATGAATTGTCTATTTCAAAGTGAATAATTAATACAGATGCCCTAGCTGCAATGTACAAGCTTTAGACTAGGGTAGAATAAAAATGCTTTTGATTCTACAGGTATATAAAAAAAACTTGTAGACCAAAGATCTTCCTCCCTTCTTCCCAAGTTGCTTCATTTCAAACTTGCCCAATACCCAACCCCACCCCACCCTCCTTTTTTTCCATTTCAGGCCTCGCAATCATATTTTATATAAATCCCTCTAAAATCCCTGTAATATTTTTATTCCCATATTTTTCTCAAAAATTTTTCCAAAATCCTTGTGGGAGAAGTACATGACAATTTTTCTTGTAAAGCTTTCTTTTTTGTCAGAAAAAAAGATAAAGAGGACAGAGTGGTTCATGATATATGCCTTCTGGACATAGAGTGATTTGTAATATGGGATATAGAATGGTTCATGATATATGTAATCAGTAGATAAAACACAGAGTGGTTCATGATATATACACTCTGGATAAAGAGTGATTTGTAATACGTGTACTCAAGGACATAGAATGATTCATGATATATGTACTCGATAGGCAAAACACAGTGGTTCATGATATATACACACTCGACATAGAGTGATTCATAATATATGTACTCAATAGACAAAACTCAGAGTGGTTCATGATATATACACTCTGGAGATAGAGTGATTTGTAATATATGTACTCACAGACATAGAATTGTTCATAATATATGTACTCGATAGACAAAACACATAAAGTGATTCATGATATATACACTCTGGACATAAAGCAATTCATGATATATGTACTCAATATACAAACAGTGGTTCATGATATATACACACTGGACATAGAGTGATTCATGATATATATACTCAAGGACATAGAATGGTTCATGATATATGTACTCAACAGACTTGAGAAAAAAAGGTAGCAGTAATGGGTTATATATGTTTAAATTATTATTTAAATGCATTATGTTACTAATATTGGCTAATTTGCCTGTACATGACCTTAAATATAAGGTAATATTAGTACATTATTATCCCTATATTTTGTTATTATTTTCCATATAAATTCCTAATATTTTTCCAGGAGAGGGGGGGGGGATAAATGCTCCGATACAATTTCTATAATTTTGACAAATATGATTGTTAAATAGGTTGAAGTATCATCCTGTATCTAAGTTCATATCATAGTCCTACAGATCACAAGAAAATTTACTTGATAACATCATAGATACAAAACCAATATTGGACCACTTATTTGATTATTAGATTAACATGGTGATTCCACCTGTACAATGGTATATTTAATATTTTGAACCTGTCCCTTTGTTATATTTACAGACAACAAATATTTGAAATAGTTCTGTAATGTAAGTATAGACTGGTATCATGAGGGTATTCAATAAATATATTCATTATTTAATTGAATACCAGTCCAAATGTACACTGATAGTAAGCACTAGAGCTGTGGAGTCTCTGCTTTCAAAAGTGGAGACAACTTTCTAGCTTAAGGGGAAGTCACTATGAATTTTCTTGTGGTGAAGGAATAGGAATGTTTTCTTATATTTCCTCTTGTTGGTTCTTTTGCCTTGCTGTGAAATAATCTTTTCTTTACATCAATTATTTCAATAATCATTATACTCTGATTTTTCCATGCACACTATTTTTAACATTACTGAACTGCAATTCTTACAACAAATAACATGAATTTTGTCAGTAAGGATAAAAGTTAGTGCAAGGTGACTTATCTCCAAAAGTCACATAAAGTTCTTGACCAGCCAGTATTCAATTATAACAGATTTAGTTCTTTGTTTCCAAATTTGTTTGATGGTAAATTTAAATATAACACTAAATAGCAAACTGAATTACTTGTACTTGTTAGCTCTGCTGGTCACAGACCAGAAGAGAACTTAAGGGATGGCCTCTTGTTAATTGCTACTCCTGCTAAACTACTTGGTGGATTGACATGAAACTTTACCCATTCATTCCAAGGTCTAGCTGGTCCTAAATGAAAATGGTGCCGCTTGGATATCCAATATGGCCTCCATGGTGGCCGTTTTTAATATCTTGTTATCACTACTCCTCCATAATGGATGGTCATTATATCAATATGGAGGTTTTACTAAAAGACTTGTAATGTCTAGTTGGTCCTAAATGAAAATGGTGCTGTGCTGACATTCAATATGGCCACTATGGCAGAAGTCTTTTGTTGATTGCCAGGGTAGACATCTTGAAAATTTGATTATTGCTCCTTCTCCTGGATGGATGGTCATATCAGCATGGGGTTTTCACCAAAAGACTTCTTTCGATGTCTACTTGTCCTAATGAAAATGGTGCCAATCTTACATCCAATATGGAAACCTTAGAAATCTTGTTATAGCTTCTCCTCCTAAATGGAAAGTCATATCGACATGGGGTTTTCACCACAAGACTTCTTATTGTGTCTAGTTGGTACAAAATGAGAATTATTCCAGTCTGACATCAAACATGGCCACCATTGCAGCCATCTTGAAAATCTTTTTATCATTTCTTCAGAAAGGATGGTCATATGGACATGGGCTTTTCACCAAAAGACTTCTTACAATATCTAGTTGATCCTAAATGAAAATGGTGCTGACATTACATACAGTGTGGCAGCAATGTTGGCCAGCTTGACAATCTTGTTATTTTTACTCTTCCTGAATGGATTGACATAGGGTTTTCACCAAAAGACTTCTTATGATGTCTAGATGGTTTTAAATGAAATTATGACCACCACAGTGGCCAGCTTGAAAATCTTTTTATTGGTGAAGAATAACAGAGATGGTTTCAACATTCATCAGTTAAAAGAAAAAATGGTCTGATCTTAGAAATTCTGTTTGACCAGTAGAGCATCAGTCCCTTCAAGATACTCTTGTTTTTGGTCCATTTATCAAGTTGTATGTATGAAATTGATGTCAAACTGTCAGAATTTTCCAAGTCACCTTGTACAAGTTATGCATGTAGGTTTTAATCACCCAAATAAGTAATTAATCAGCATTTATAATTTGTACCATGTATGATAACAGCATGTATACGCATATTACTTGACTTGTATATGAAGATCATTGGGTGAGAAGATTGTCCATTATTTCAACTATTTGATAAATGTTGTGCATCTCTTGTCATGGCTTAAATGACCATTCGACAAGAAAAAGGCAGCTGAAATTCACTTTCCATACTGCATCTTTTATTATCTGCAAGGAAATAGGTTATTGTACTAGGGTGTTTAAATCGATGCTTCCATGTACTTCATATAATATTTTAAAGCAAAAACCATTCTGTATAATGATGTCACTAATGTAAACATGGGGAAGGCTGAAAGCAATTAGCATTCATAACCAGGGTACAAATGTGTTGATAGATGTCAATGAATGTTATGTGTGTGTATGTATATATATATATATATATATATATATATATATATATATATATATATATATATATACACACACACACATCCAAATTGACCCCTGTAATTTAATAAAACCTTTGCTTCAATGTAGGAGGACTTTCATCAGTATTATTTCTGTTTTAATCTCAACTGAAATAAAGTTATTAGAATCATTTTTTCAGTACTTTTATATGATAAATAAAGGAATGAAGTATAAGAAAAATTTCAAGAAGTGATAATTGGACCATGGAAAATTATGACAGTTACTACTTGGTCTATCATGTCCAAGATTATTTTCCATATTTTAGGAGTTTATTCAGCAGGTACTTGATAAAATGTTGTACTCTACTTTTTCTTTACATGTGTTTAACAGTATCCAAAATACAAAGCATTTTTTATACTGCAGAAATTAGTCATACTCAAATCTTTTAACTAAATTAAAACATCTAAAAAAACAAATATCATCTTTTCAGATTCCCTTTCAACACTGAATGATTTGCAGAACCTTAAATTTGACAACCCATTATAAAGAAATATGATCAATGCATACAGTCAGGAAAAAATTTTCTGTACTGTTGGCTGCCTAGTCACATTGGAATTAAGGGTAATGAAATGGCAGATAAAGCAGTCAAAGATGCTATGCAGTCATCCATTTCAAGATGGAAGAGTCTACGTATATATACTGACTTCAAATATTATATACATCAGTATATTCTATATACTTGACAAAATATGTGGAATGAAAAACTCCATGAACAAGTTTCAGAACATCAGAATCATCATTTTTTTTTAGAATGGCGTCTCTGATATAGAACAAATCACAGAGATTAGGACGTATTGTGCCGATTGTGTATACACATACATGACTCGTGCATACCTGAAGGGTGAACCTCGACCAGAGTGCATACTGTGACAGTGAAACACAATCTTGTCAAATGTATCTACTTTCACCCAGTGAGACAGAAGTATTTTGATGTGAACATGATTAAGAAACTTTATAATAATGTACCACGATAGAAAATCTTGGACTTTTTGAGAGAATGTGGATTATGACAAATTGTATTTTAATGATTTTTTATTTTTTACGTTTTGTTTTTTATCCATTTTACAGAATTCTGACATCTTTATCTTTTATTTTTCATCTTTTAATACTTCATGGTTACATTTATTATGAAGGGTTCATCTTCCTAATAAATTTTTCTTCATTTCTTTACATTTAAATTTTTAGAACTTTTCATTGACACCATATAGTCATTATTGTGCTGGAATGCCATCAAGTCCTATCACATAATACATATTGATACTACAAGCTGGTATGCTATCAAGTCCTATCACATACTACATATTGATACTACAAGCTGGTATGCTATCAAGTCCTATCACATAATACATATTGATACTACAAGCTTTGTATTAAAGCTTATTGATTCAATTGAATCACAATGGCATAAGTTCACTTATCATTCAGTCATGTCTTACAGCATGCTTAAAGAATTTGTTTACATGTGTGACATCATCGATACATAGGTCTATTATCATAATAACCAGGACAGAAGTAGGGTTCATTTTTATTAATGAACCTGATATATATGTACTATCTGGAACTGGATACTACATTGAAAGGGTTAAATTAATGGAAAAAAGAATGCATAAATAATACCTTGGAGATCTTGAAGGTGGGATAGCCTGGCCAATTGTAAGACATTTGAACAATTCCTATATCACATGCAAAGCCCATACTGCAGTCAACAAAGTTACAATTTCTTTCTTTATCCTGAGAGAACCAAGCCATCAGTCCTTTTTTTATAAAGGGGAAGCAAAACTTTCTATTTAGAAAGGGATATGGTACCAAACTGTGGCTTCAATTAGAACTATCAAGGTCATAGCAGTGGTTATTTCTGTTACTCTTAACTGTTAAGATGTTTCATAAATGAGAGAGACCATTTACAGCATAATGTTTTACATCTTTCAGCACTGGGGTAAAACCTTTCTAGAAGGCATAACAAAATTTACATTTTCATCAAAATTGTTACAGCAAATGTGCTGTATACAAATTAAAAGTTTGATATAGCAATTGAATTGAAAATCTAGGCAATCTACAACGGGTGTGTTTCACATACATTCATCAAAGTTGTCAGACATTCAGAATACCCATGAAAATAAATAAATTCACAGTATAATGAAATACTCAGTTCAGGTTTTTGTACACTTGATCTTTTCTTGTGTTTCAGGCTTGAAGACAGGAGAAGTCTGCCATCAGAGGACGACAAGAGCAGCTCAACGTCATCACTCAACTCAAGTTTGAAGTCCTCACTAGACTTCCCAATGGAAAAATCTTTATCACAGCCAAACATCACAAACAAATCTTCCGATTCCGATACCATCACAGAGTCACCTCGTGCACAATGTAGTGTATCAGTGTTAGCAGAAGTCCAATCATCCATTCTGGTGGAACCAACAATATCATCAAGTGTAGATCGCCCAGAAATCAAGCGTCAGTTTTCCACCCCTGAGAGTAACTCCAGTCGTTTCAATGCGTCAGAAGATTTGAAAAGTATGGACACTGTGTTGGCAGAGATTTTGTCTGATGTAAGTGCACTAGAAAAGCAACAAAAGTCGGATAAAAGAACAAGTCTTCCCACTATTAAACACAAACCAACTGCCAAAGACACACCAGATTTGGTGCTAGATCTTCCTGAGGGATCTGACTCTTCATCTCCTCATGAAAGCAGTGGGCCAGACAGCCCCACACTTAGTGCTGCAGAAACGTTTGCTAAGTCTAACCAAGGAACTCTCAAGAAAGCAGACACTATGCCACGTAATATGTCTTCAGAAGATATACTTAGCTTAGGCCAGAAAGCACACTCTATGCCACGTAATGTGTCAGCAGAAGTGACACTTAAGCAAGGGGAAGTGCTTATCAAAGGAAACCAGCCACTTCTTTCAACATTTTCACATGTTCCAAGAGGACCAACTATTATGTCAGCAAGTATGCATGCTGGTCGTAAATTCAGTTTAGAAGAACTTCAGTTACGGATTGGTTCTGGAGCACCAGGTCCTCAAACAACATCAACACCTCCACCAGTTGCAGAGAAGCCAAAGGTTCCACTCAAAGTCAGACCTCCTGTGATGAAAAAGCCATCGCCAGAAGTTCAACGCAGACTTAAGTTGACAGACTCCCCTTCTAAGGATCAGTCTGGATCTCCCAATACATCAAAATGACCATTACCTCCTCATTGTTAGTGTTGAAGTAAAGTGTTATAACCATGAGTGGTCCTTCCAAAACCAGTGTACCAGGATGCATATTATTCCATTTTGTTGTGTGTTTGGCCTGTATGCATAGATGTATGCATGCCATATCCTGGTATCTAAGCTCAAATATAAAGTTTCACAATAGATCTCTTACACTAGGAGGAATGTAATCTTTGTACTCTCAGCAATTTTAATTTTCCCAGACTGAATATATATGGTAATTTGAATCAGTATGGTGACTTGAGAAAGCCTGGGAGAGGTGTTAGAATTATTTGGAGTTGTTATTGATGTGCAATACTCATACTATGAAGGTGAGACCCCATTAATGTTGCAAGAATCGGGTGGCAGGAGGAGGTATTTATAACTGGAGGGGGCTTAGAATAGGTTGTATATTTACATTTAAGCAGTACACTTTTTTTTACATAATATACAGGAATATAGAGTGCTGTATTGGTGAAAAGAAACTTGTGCTAAAATGAAGTACATGCATGTAGAGACCTATACTACTGTATGGGCACTGATTGAACATAATAACTAAGGATTTTGAAGATTCCTAGGGTACATGAACATAGAGACTGATAACACTAGGAACACTGATTGAACATAATAACTAAGGATTATGAAGATTCCTAGGATACATGACCATAGAGACTGATAACACTGTATGAATACTGAACATGTAAACTTGGGATTATGAAGATTCCTTAGGTACATGACCATAGAGACTGATAACACTGCCTGAACACTGAACATAATAACTAAGGATTATGAAGATTTGTAAGGTATATGAGCATAGAGTCCGATATCAGTGTATGAACACTGATTGAACATAATAGCTAAGGATTATGAAGATTCCTAGGGTACATGACCATAGAGACTGATAACACTGTATGAACACTGATTGAACATGTCAACTAAGGATTATGAAGATTCCTAGGGTACATGACCATAGAGACCTATACCACTGTGTGAACACTGATTGAACATAATAAATGAGGATTATGAAGATTCCTAGGGTACATGACCATAGAGACCTATACCACTGTATGAACACTGAACATGTTAACTTAGGATTATGAAGATTCCTAGGGTACATGACCATAGAGTTTTTTGTTGGTTTTAACTGCACTTTTAATACATTAATGGCTGTATCATGTAGAGGAAATTTGAGCCAAGTGCCTTTCTCAAGGACACACCAAGGTAGCTGACCCCAGCTGGCCTGGGTGAGTATAAAATCCACAACCCTTGGATTATGAGTCTGACACTCTAAAAACTGAGCTACCATTGCTCCCTGACCATTGAGACCAATACTACTGCATGGACACTTGATTGAACATGCAAACAAAGGATTCCTAGGGTACATGAGCATAGAAACCTATACCACTGTATGGACACTTGATTGAACATGCAAACTAAGGATTATAAAGATTCCTAGGGTACATGAGCATAGAAACCTATACCACAGTATAATCACTGATTTAACATGTAAACTCGGGATTGTGAATATTCTTAGTGTGCATGACCATAGAAACCTATACCACTGTATGAACACTGATTGAACTAGGGATTGTGATGATTCCTAGGGTAGTAAGTTTTGAGAGACTTTATCTGAAGGCTTTTTAATCAGTGAATCAGTACAGACAGATTGAATATAATGCTACATGTGGCATATGGCAAAAATAGTGAAAAATAGCTAGAAATAGTGACAGGTGTCCTCATATGGAGACTGTACCTTGCCTTATTTAATTTTAAAGGGACAAGACTGTCAAGGTATTTTAACTGACAAGTGTTCGTAGTGAGTTTCAGGTTGGGATGCTATACGTTGTGGAATTTTTTTTATTGTTTTTTTTTTACACAGGACAGTCAAGGCAATCTGTACTAATGATGCATGAAGCTTTTGTGTGTGTGTTTCTGGACAGTGTTTTAATGAATACTGGCTTATTTTGTGTCTCTTACATTTGTTGGCTGGATAAATGGGGGAAAACTAAAGGGCTGTATTAGAATTATTGAAAGATGTTAGGTTTGTAAAATTGTATCCAGAACCTCCTTATATGAAACACAGTATAAATCAAGAAACCTTTGACATTCTTGCAAATGAGTATGCATCATGACTTATAAAAGGATATTGCTTCAGTCTGTCATTCATTCATGTAAATATTTTGTGTCTATGAAATAAGTAATGCAATTTTATGGGATATACATTTGCAATAATAAATTGTGCATAAAGTTCCTTGGTATACAGTGTATAAAATAATTGCCATCTGCTTAACAAAGTTTGGGAAGAATTCTTAAGTCATCTGGTGAAAGCTAGTTTTTGTGATACCAGAAATATCCTGTATGAATTGCAGAGCTGTATACAGCCTTGGATGTGTTGAAATAATGCATATCATAATACAGTGGTCCCTAAATAAAAAAAGTAATGTGTTTTGCTGATTTTTATGTGAACAACATACCAGGAGTTTCATTTGATCATTACAATTCACTACCATCTTAGCCCTTGTTCTCCAACCATTCAGATAAATGTAATATGTATTGTAATTTATACTTACTAATCATAGCATAACAAAATTTAAAAATGTGTACTGTATGAATTTGCCTATAAATTGAGTCCAACTCTACAACTGCTCAGACCCAGATCTGCCATTGCATAATGCACTGGCAGATCTGGGTCTTTGCAATTTGTTAGGAGTAATCAGTAGAACATACAACATAAATGCTGATCTGCTGGTGCATTATGTGATGGCAGTCCATGTTGTTTGCAGTTGGACTCCACTTATATGCGAGTATATAATGTACACTTTTGGGAATATAAATGTAAACCAATCTGTTATTTCAATAATTTCAGCAACATGCAAATGTAAATAGTTTTATAACGGTATTGTGTAATTCGCATTTCGTAGTATGCATATCATCAAATACAGTGATAGAAATACAATATATTGTATAGTCATGAAAATATAAATATTTCTTGTTTTTTAAATAGTTTTTCCAAAAAGGAGTTTAAAAAAACAACTAATCATGGCAGAGTTTGAGCAGTCATTATAATTCTGCAATGTAATTAAAACGTATAAGAATGATTTTTGTTTAATCACCTGTATTATTACAGCTATACGAGTTGTGTGTAATCAGCTGTATGATTACAGCTGTATGGGATATGAATGAGTTGTGTATAATCACATGTATGATAACAGCTGTAAGAAATAATCACTAATTAATCTTGAACTGAGAAAATGATGCTTGGCATTTAAATAAATTGCACCAAAGAGTCTGAAAGTCAAATTATTTGCATTTTCTGTTTCACTTTTCTATCAGTTTCCTCATATAGCATGTTATTCAGTTCAGTGTAATTGAAACAGATATGAACTAAATGTGTAATCACCTTTTACAAGTGCAATGATTGTAAATATTTTTACATCAAAGTGCTTAATTATATATTTAGATATTGCTAGATTTCTCCAGAGAGGAATTGGGCAAGTTTTGCATCATAAAAAAAGTTGAATATGATACAAGTGTCAGTGTGTGAGAGATATGTTTACAAGACTTGTACATTGTACAGTTTTCCTATTCCAAGCGTTGTTACCTTTTACAAGATTCCTGTTTGTCTTTCTTACCTTTCTAAAAAGTTGAGATTTATTCTAAATCGTAATTATTCTGAGAGTTCTTCATTGAATTGCAGCGTATAGAATGCAATAGCTAAGGATGTAGCTGCCATGTGCAACTGAAATAATGTGCATCAAGCAATATGCTTTCACCGTAAAGGAATAATATGGAATATAATGTATGTATTGTGTGATTGTAGTCCAGCAAGATCTAACAACATACAGTTGATGCTTCCAACCTTAAATTGCGACATTGTATATGGAGCAAAGGGAACCAGGCCCTGTAGTCATGAAATATGTTGTAATATTCTGCTGAATAGATGCACCTGGTATTTGTAGAAAAGGGAACCAGGCCATGTACTCATGAAATATCTTGCATTATTCTGCCAAATAGATGCCCATGGTATTTTGAGCAATGGAATCTAGGCCTTGTAGACATGACAATTAGATGCACCTGGCATGTGAAAATAAGGATTATTGAGCATCTATTTCAGGCCCAAACAATGGAAGTATCTTGTTTTCTCTGAATGCACTTTTAGATACCTATAGATTGCAGCTTATTTGGTCATTCAAGACAAAAATAGAAACATCACCCAGATCACTCAAACTCTGGGAACTAAACACAGTATATGCTGAGGTCATTTTCCTACCAAAATGCGGACATATATACGAGTTGAGTTGCAAAGGAGCAAGTGGCATGACACCTGCAAGGTCATGTTTTGTTGATGAATGTTCTATCTGTAGATATCGTGTGTAAAATTTGACAGTTTAGTAATTTAAATTTTGCTTTCTTGATTTAATTCCTGTATTGGACATGTATGTATCCAAGTCCAAGATAGGTACTTGTTTATATTTTAACTCAAAGAAAGGGGAGGGGAGGTTGTGTTTATTGAGGCAGGTGTATTTATGAAGCAGACTATGGTAATCACGGAATTTGAAGTCAGCCTCAAATTCAGACCCAAGAGTTCAAATGGTTTGATTTTCAATAACATTACTTAGAAAGGAAGTATAATCTCCATTGTTTGTTCTATATAGTTAGTCAAGTTTGCTTGTGTTGTTAAAAGGTGCTAAATATGATTTCCAATGTTAGAGTCTCGAGTTGGGGCTCATTTTTTTGTGTTCAGCTTGGTTTCATGGTTTTGTGTCCTGATTACCCAGAGAAGTCCACATACAATTGACATATGAACCTTAATTCTGGCATGCCTCTAGGTAATGATTTACACCTAGCTGGGTGGTCAGATTGGGCAGCAGTCATTTGGTGTGTTTGTTTAGCAATAATTTAATGTCATATTTAGGTATATAGAATTCCTTGTGTCCGGCCGGTGACAGACCTTCAATTACTGTCACTTGACACATTTCCTGTTGACCGGCTCCAGTTGACTGGTGACAGACCTATGATGACTGTTAATTGACGCATTACCCGATGACTGGCAACAGATCCTAAGTGATTGTCACTTGACCTACTATCTGGGCAATGACTGGTCAGATGATGTATACCTTATTGGGGAGTGTCTGTTCAGGAAACTCAACTCTGATGAATGAAATCTCCTTCTCTTAAACCCAGGTCTATTCGAGCAAGATGACTACCACACTTTGGAAAGGTAGGACTTGCTACTGGATGCTGGCAACTTTACCTCACTGGGAAGTGCATACGATCCCTCACTCATCAGAGCTGACAACTTCCTACCAAGTGTCGTGATCCAACCTAGTGGAAGCAGGTGACTTCTGTACCCCAGACACCTCCCTTATGGGAGCTGATGACTTCCCCAAATTAGGAAGTGCTGTAGACTCCTCCTGGGAATGGAGTGGGTCTTCCAGTGATGAAGAGGAAGAAGCAGGTCCCGTCCTGACCCTGTAAGCACAGAAACTTTCCACTAAGTCCATATTTCATATAGACAAGAATACAAATAGGACAACTGTCCATGCCCAAGAGACACGTAGAAGTGAACCCTAATTTTGGTTTCCTGTGGATCATATCTTGGACCTTCAAAAAGCAAAACAAGTAGCTTGACCCACTCACCTCTTTGGCTTTTAACTTCTTGTCACCCCTGTGTATAACTCTATTCCAATGGCAACAGCATCATTAGCCATTGACATTCAGATTTGAAATTTTTCATGTTTTATAGTCAAATCTGTTGAAGAGACCTACTCAATTTGACAAACTCTTGCCTGACTACCAATCTACACCAGTAAAAATGCCTTTAGGTAAGAATTTACACCTGGTTGGGTGATCAGATCGGGCAACAGTCGATTGGATTGCATGTTAAGTGATAGATTATTGACATATATTGGGGTATATAGAATTCCTCGTGTCCGACTGGCTAGTCATCCTTCCATTCACCCATCCTTCTATCTTTCACACAATCTTGTGAACTCATCTTGTGTAGTTTTTAGCTCTACTGGTCAGAGACCAAAAGAGCTTATGGGATGGTCTGTTGTCCATTGTCCATCGTCGTCCGTTTGGACAAGCCACCTTGAAAATGTGCTATCACTACTCGTGAATGGATGTTCATATCAACATGGGGTTTTCACTAAAAGACTTCTTATGATGTCTAGCTGGTCCTAAATAAATATGGTGCTGATCTGACATCCAATATGGCCACCATGGCAGCCGTCTTAAAAGTCTTGTTATCATGACTCTACTTGAACAGGAAGTCATATTAAGATTGGGTTTTCACCAGAAGACATCTATTGATGTCTAATTGGTCTTAAATGAAAATGGTGTTAATCTGACATCCAATATGGCCACCACAGCAGCAATCTTGAAAATGTTGTTATTCCTACTTCTCCTGAATGGAAAATCTCTACTCCAGTCCCAAATGGATGGATATATCAACATGGGGTTTTCACCAATAGACTTCTTATGATACTTAGTTGGTCCTAAATGGATATGGTGCTAGTCACACTTCCAATATGGCTGCCAGAACTGTCTTACAAATTTTGTTGTCACTACTCCCCCTGAATGGATGATCATTATGACATGGGATTTTCACCAAGACCTAAATGAAAATGGTGCCAGTCATACACCCAGTATGGCTGCCACAACTGTCTTAAAAATGTTATTGTCACTACTCCCCCTGAATGGAAGATCATTATGACATGGGGGTTTTTGCCAAAAGACTCAGGATGCTGTCCACCTTGTCCTAAATGAAAATGGTGCCAAGCTGACATCCTATATATGTATCACAGCAGCTAATTTAAAAAAATTTGTATTGCTGAAGAATATCGGAGATGGTTTCAGTTCTCAACAGTTAAAAGGAAGAAATGGTCTTATTTTGAATTCCTGGACATTCTTTTTGCCCAGTAGAGCATCAGTCCATTTGAGGGACTCTTGTTTATGGATTGCCATTAGGATGTGCATATGAGCAAATCGCTGTGCTCTGCAATTTTTTCAAAGGTTATTCCCCTTTTTTGTTATGTATCTCAATGTATTGTATGACATAATTTTGTGAATACAACTTGCCTTGCAGTTTTTAATGGATTACTGTGAAACATGGTGGAGCTATTGCCTTTTTACTTGATGCAGGATGTAATGTATGACAGAATCTTGTAAATGCAACTGGTCTGTTATTAGTGGATCACCATGAAATTTTATACATGTTGTGGTTATTATCTGAAGATGCAGATATCGATAAATCAGTTTGCCCATGCAGTTTGTGTAATTATTCCATTTTTTTCTTGCAGTTGAATGAAATGTATTTTGTGAATACAACTAGTCTTATGGTTGAATCTTCTTAACACATCTTGTGTTGCAGTTTTTGGTGGCAGTTTTTGATGAATTGCTATGAAACATGGTACCTATCATGCTGTTTTCACAATTAATTTTTCAAGCCATTGGCCCACTGGCCAGTGAACTTCCAAAATGCACAGGCCTGAGCTAAATTTCAATGGCCAACAGAAAAATCAAAATATTAAGGTTACCACAGTATTTTCTCATAATAACCTTAGACTGACTTTAACCAAATATATATTGTGTTAAAAATGAGAGCTTAAAGCTCAGGTGACATTTTGCTACGGTATGTGCAATTCTAAATTTTTTAACCAGTTTGTCATTTTCAGCTTGCTTTAACTTGAATAAACACTGAGCTGCTGCACTAGTTGCCACTGGTTTGGATGCAGCTTTTTAAAGAGAAATGCACTTTGTATGCATTTTAAAAGCCTGGTGAGTTTTAATGTCATCAATGTTGAAGTTGTCTGTTCCTTTGACAAATGTTGAGGGTTCATCAACTGTTGAATTTATTGTATACCTCGGCCATTAGAATTATTTCAACCATATCGGTTGAAAGGAACACCATCACATAGTTTGTTTATAGAATTGTTTAGCTTGCCAAGATTGAGATTCATCTGGCATGGATGTGGGCCTTTTGCCAGGTCTGGCCAACTCAAAATGTCGTAGAAAATTAATTCAGTGGTAATGAATTAACTGGCTGTTTACAAATACCAAAACTGAAAACAAAATAGGATGATGTCATGAAGCATTGAATTAGGATACTTAAAACTTGAATAATTGAGTGCCCTCCATCCACTACATGAGGGCTTGTATGCTCCATACCTAAAAAATGTGTCACATGCTGTCTTAACTAGACAGCCAATCGGATACATCCAATTAGGAGAGTACTAATGAATCTTCGCAGTACAAATATCCAGATCAGTATTGAACATTCAAAATGGAAGACGAACCACTTCAATGTAAACAGTTTACCTGTATATGCTCTATTGCAGATGTTTAAAATATTTTTCTAACTCCGCCTTTTTTGCGCCAAAATGTAAGAAAACAATTAACTCAAATAATCCAGTTGTTATTTTCCACCTCTCTCCATTCGCTACAAGAGGACGCTGAATTATTCCAATTAGGAAATAATACCCATACTACAATTTCCAGTCTGACACATTTTAATTGACTCTGCCTTCAGGTGTTAATGTAGCAAATGGAGAGAGGCAGAATATATCGACTGGATTATTCGGGTTAGATACTTGGCAGTTCGGATACGATGAAAGGACAATAGATTTTTGACTATTTTTTGCTTCTGATTTTGGACAATATTTTTTATTTGCATTTCTTTGAATATTTACTGGCCCGGCAGGCCTGTGAACTTGGAAATTTTGCTGGCTCAAGTTAAACTGGTGCTTTTTTCGAAGACTGATTATGGTCCACATCTGAAGATGTGCATATTAACAAGTCACTGTGCTCCATGGTTCATATAACCTTGAAAAATCCTGAAATTTGTTGGGTTCTCTTGAAAAAGTTTCTTTAAAATTTTTTCCATGAACTTGTATTTATCTGAGTTAATACAAAACGTTAAAACTGAATAAAACATATCACAGTAGTGGTGTGCTAATTAGTTGTATATCACAGTAGTGGTGTGCTTTCTGGTTACATGATTTTTCATCTCCTTTTGTACCTATTTATGCTGTAACATTTGGAGAATGTTTAATTTCTGCAAGAAAAAAATACTTCCTGAAAACTTTGAAGTGTTTGAAAAATCCTTGAAAAACAATTTTGGGCTGTACTAACCTTGTGCTTTGGTGATTTTTATAAGCAATATCACTCCATTTTACTTACAGCAGATGCAGTATATGACACAAGCCTTCTGAACTCGACTAGTCTTGCAGTTAATGATGCATATCTACCTTATTTGGTACATATTATGATTTTTATCTGAAGTTGTGCAAATCGCTGTACTCCACTGTTTTTGTAAGTTATTGCACTTTTTGATTTACAGACTGGTTCAATATATGAAAAGTTAGTCTTATGGTTATAGACATATTTCAGTGATAAATGGTACATATTGTGGTAATCATATCAAGCTGTACAATCTGACCAATCATCTTGCTTTTATTATTTTTGCAAGAGTTATTGCCCTTTTTGACTTGCAACTGGAGGCAACTACTCAGTTGTTTTTAATTGAGACAGTCCTATTGACTCATCTGCATCATTGGGGGTAGGGGTGCATGTGGGACAGCCGGGGGATATATTTATATAATCAAATTGCTCACCATTCCTCTAGTTAGAGAATTCTCTCAATGTCATTGAAATTGTTCATCTAGTCGTGATTGGTAAATACAAGAATTTTCAGTTCCAGACTTTGAAGGTAGTGTTGTACTGGCAATATTATTTAGAGAAAATTTATTTTTAAAAAGATTGAATAGGTCAGAGAGTGTGTACAAGAACTTTGAGATTAATGTGTTCACTTTTTTTGGTACAGGTTGGACAGAATTTGGTTTGTATTAAATTATTATGTGATCCGTTATTTCTCTTGTTATAACTAAACTATGTTAATAACTTGTACGTCTTTTGTCCTAAATGTCTCATTGTACACCAGTTGAACTGTGCCATTTTTCTGGCACCATTAAGGTAACATATTTTAAATTTCAAGAAATCATTTCTTCATATGTTTTTTTTTTTGTTGTAAGTGTGTTAATATTTCTACTGATTGTTTTAGTTTACATTACATCGTAGTTCTTTGTGGACTTTTAATTTAGTGTACAGTGACAATATTATACTATTCTAAAAAATAATTTTACAGTGATTTCAAAGAACAGTCATTATGTTATTATTCGCTTTACATTTTTTCATTGAAAGAGAGACATTAAACTTTTCAGTGCTGAGATTTTGAAAGCCATTAAAAAACTAACTTGTTCTCCAGTTTATAATTCATGAATCTAGATTACTGTTATTTCTTTAGTACCTTGACGTTAGTCAATGTGTTCTTTGTAGATTCAATTTCTTTTTCTTTCTTCTATTACATGATAATTTTGTTAATTCAGGAACTGCATTAATTAAATCTTGCATACTTAGGCAAAGTTCTGTACAGTAGTTAAAAATAATCAATTGTATTTAGCATATAGACAGCAAATAGTGTAATGCATATAGGTACTATCCAGACTATCCTGCACATGCTACTGAATACCATATTTGACTGTGTACTGAGCAAACTGAACTGCTAAAGAGTGTAGACCCAGATATGGCAATTCATAATAACCCAGCAGAGTAGTGTCTGCACAGTGTATTATTTCAATCAAACGACATAGACTTTGACCTGCTGGAGCAGTATGTGATGGCAGATCTGGGTCTTTGTTGTTCATTGTGAATGAGCCTTTGAAATGGACCAATACAGTATAATATACTGAATCAAGTTATATGAATAGACTCTGCTTACAGGGAATAAGAATGATATAGTATTGAACATACTAGGATTATAAATACCAGAACAGTACCTTGGATAATTGAACATCAGAAAGTATCCTGCATGCAGGGACTATTATTAGTGTCCAACTGCACATGTAATGACTAGGAATGTATGACTAAATTCTGCATATATTGACTGTTACCTTATGTACTCACGTATAAGTAGGGTCCAACTGCAAACAACATAGACTCTACCATTCCATAATGTGCTGGCAGATCAAAGTCTGTTGTTGTTTTTTTTTCTTCTACTTATTACCTAACAAACTGCATAGACCCAGATCTGATGGCACATAATGCACTGGCAGATCTTGGACTATGAAGTTTGCAGTTGGATCTGACTTGCACACGAGTATATACGGTGATATAATATTTCCCTGTGGGAATTACCTACAGTGTTTATATCTAGATGCTTACTCCAGATATTGCCAGGGATAATCTACAATGTTCATATCTAGATGGTCACTTCAGGTATTGCCAATTAGTTTTCTTGTAAATATTTATATATATGCTAGCTAAGGTTAGGGAGATGTGCATACAGTTTGTGTGAGAGCTGTTACTATACAGTATCCAAATGTGTATTTCTTGTACAATGACTTGTACAAATTGGATGTGTAACATCCCATATACTATCTTCCATATACATTTTACAAACAGTAAAACAAGCATAATAAAAAAGTAAAAAGATGAAGTGTTTTCGTTTTTTTGATTGTATTCTACCTTTCATAATAGAGAAAAGGCCTTTTTTTTAGTATGGATGGTTAGGCCATGGATGTCAGACTTATAAACTCATTGTAGGCAATCTTGAAAAAGTTGCATTTTTAGTAGGAATGCACATTGTAGCAAGCAGTTCCTGTAGGAATACACATTGTAGGAAGCAGTTCTTGTAGGAATACACATTTTAGCAAGCAGTTCTTGTAGGAATACACATTTTAGCAAGCATTTCTTGTAGGAATACCACATTTTAGCAAGCAGTTCTTGGAGGAATACACATTATAGCAAGCTAAGTGTGGATTAAAACTTACCTTGGAAAAAAACTAGCCATCTGATACAAGATGCAGTGAAATTGTCAACATACTCGTCAGAAAAACAATACCTTGGATGCAGAGTTAAATGATTTGTTGCGTTCTTTACAGTTTTTCATCCCTTGCCATTTTGACAAGCCAGGAGGTTTCTAGTCTCAGTTTGAAATTGAAAATGTATTTGCTTATTGATTTATCTCAGTGTAGTTATTCACTGTGTTTTCCCCCTTGCAAAATTAAACATGAATGATGTGGGGTTTTTATTACCTCGGCTGGTCTTTGACCAAAAGAGCTTATGGGATGGCCTGTTCTCTATCACCAATCTGTCGGTTAGCACTAGTTTGTTATTGCTACTCCTCCTAAACTACTTGAAGGATTGTCATGAAACTTTACACACACATTCATCCCAAGGTCTAGTTGATCCTAAATGAAATTGTGCCACTAAGACAACCACTATGCCCGTTACAGTGGTCAACTTGAAAATCTTATTATTACTGCTCCTCTTGAACAGATGGTCATATCAACATTGGGATTTCACTAAAACACTTTATATTGTAACATGCTGGTGGTCAAGGGCAAATAAAATGGAACAGATTGACAGCTCAAACATTTATGATTGACTAGATCTATCCAGTGTATTGTAGTGCCAACAAAACGATGCTTTCACCACAAAGTTCTTATTTAGATTATAATAACACGAACAAAACAAATGAACAGTCAGCACAATTTATTCTTTTGCTTCTAGGCTTATATATAAAGTTTTCTCACAAATTTTAGTGTTCAAAATATCAAAATATGAAATTTGCAAATGTGTAGAATGACATATATAACAGAAATGTGATATAAATCAAAGCATGTTAAAATGACAAGAATAATGTTCAAATAATTGTATTTTCAAAAACCAATCTTGCCCAGAAAAATGATTTTATGGCTACAGAAAATGGGTTATGTGATGTACCGATTTTTGTAAGTCAAATCAAGGTTCGGAACCAGATCTGGGTTTGTGTTTTCGAGAATAAATATGGTAGTGGCACAGACAGTTTGAAATGAGATGTCAACAGTGTGTCATGTAGATTATTTCAACATCCATATGACACAAAAACTGAAATCGATTGAATTTTTTTATTTCAAAGTAATAAATGTAATCGAGAAGGAAATTTGATAATGTCAATCGAAATACAGATTTTTCAATGGATTGGACTATGGCAATGGAAAGCAGATGTCTGTTGACGATGACACACTAACAGTGTTGTCAGTCAAATCACTATGTGGAAACTTTTATCTGATATGAAGAGGGAAATAAATGTTGAAACAGCTTGTAAAAATAATTATTATCAGTATTGTCTCAACGAAAAAGTTTATATTGGGAAATGACCAATGAAATACTGTTCTCTGCCAGTGATCAAGATTGAAGGAACACTCCAACATTCAGTATTAATAATTGCTGTATCAGACTAGGTTTGTTTTTTGGGGGTTTAACACCATTTTTCAGCACATGATAGGTTATACATGGCAGCCATTATATTTGGTGGAGGAAGAACCACTGACCCACGGGAAGTTGCTGGCAAGATTTCTCAGATACCCCGTTGGTTAAGCCAAGACTCAAACCCACACAGATGTGAGATGTACTGATCTGTAAAGGCGAGTGTATTAGACCACTCGGCCACCCTGGGCCCCCCGTATCAGACTAACATATTTTTGATCATGTAGTGTGTTGTAACTAGTCTACCTTGTTATTATATTTGAAGAACTTTCAACTGTTCTGAAATTTGGACAGAGAGGTTTTGTTTGTTCTTTTGATCTTTACTTGATTTTGTGGGGTTTAACACTATTTTTCAGAACATGATAGGCTAAACATGGCGGCCATTGGATTTGGTGGAGGAAGAACTATCAACCCACAAGAAGCTAATGGCAAGCTTTCTCACATACCCATGTTGGTCGAGCTGTGACTCTTAACTCGTATGGAGAAAGGTGAGATGTGTGAGTGATCTGTAAGGGCGAGCACCTTAGCCCACTTGGCCACTTGGGGACCCCAGATCTTTACTGGAACACAGCTGAACCACAACTTCCGCAACAGTGGATTTTACCCTTATAGGTTTTGGGGACACTATCGGGTAATTCAAAGACACAGTTTTCACAAATATCACCAAATATGGAGAATTCAGAAAAATATTAACATGAGCGCCCTCTAGAGGAAAGTCAAATGCCCAATGCACACAGTAATAAAACTGGTGCCCAATTTTCAATGGTGATAATAGCACACATTTCACAATGAACTGCAAGCAAGAATAAAAATTGAGCATGAAAAATTTCATTACACTAATGAAGCAAAATTATGAAAGTATATGAGTATTACATTAACCCTGGAGAGAAAAAATGGATACAATGGGTCATTTCTCCATTCAAAGTAGAAGGTAAGCGAAGTCAGTTTACATTATGATCATGTACAAAATTGGAGCATCAAAAATATTTCTCCAGATGATGAATAATTGAACAAATCATTCAAATTAGAAAATTCAATCCTTCTGTTAGATGGAAAGTTCCAGAAAGTCTTGAACAGAAAGAACCCCACACACACACACACATCATAGGCTCATGCGCAGTAATCGTAGTCTTTTCTTGTTCACATCAGATGTGTTCAAATCACTCTCGGAAAATTGCTTTTTTCTCGTGTCCTAAGACACTTTCTGGCATTCTAATCTGTTGTTCCTTATTATTCAAGTGATAATACTGTATCCTCAGTCCACTATTAAATGAGTGTTTGTATAAGCTCCCGTTAGATTTTAGGTATTTTTTTGACATTTTAACTAGTCGCGCTCAATCCTATTATACCCTTCCCCTTCTTCAGTGATAGGGTAGGTAATAGCTATTCTTATTGGCATCCAATTTGCCCCATATTATCAATATATATAATTAATTGGACGTTTCCAGAATTTTAGGGTAAGTATTGTCTTCCCCTTCACATCCTGAATTGTTGGCCTCCTATCAACATTTATATATATATATATATATATATATATATATATATATATATATATATATATATATATATATATATATATATATATATATATAATATGATGGTACCTTGAATAACATTATATGATGAAGCTATAAGACGCTCATTGGAGTTCTCACACCATTTGATACCATCAATTTTTTTGTTTTGGAGGTCTCACACCATTGTTAGCATAATATATTTTAATTGCTTTCCGTTGCAAGAATTTTTCATTTTTGCAGGAAATATAAAATGTTGCAGAGTGTGGCAAAGTGTGGGCCTAAAAAGGACACATGGGACACACACCACCTGTTTTTCGTGTATGAATTGTGCACGCACGGACCATTGTCTGTTTTGTTGTCTTTTGTCCAGTGAGGTTTGGGACTGTGAAGAGAGTAGGTGGTCATATAAGGGGAGGAGAAAAGGCCCTTCTTCCTCCTCATCTCGTTCCCAGGAGGGAATGGGATCCTTCTCTGGGGTCTTAGGTGCTCAAGAGAAGAGTATTCTTCGATTTCAGGAGAGTATGGGATCTTTCTCTTTGGAGAAAAATTATAAGGCCCTAGAATCCCTGATGGTCTATCCGATGCAGTCAGCGCCAGCTAGCTTTCGATCCAAGGTATCTCCCAAGTGAGGAAAAACACTGGAAGATAGTGAGTACGCATACCCTCCCCATTAGGACGTGAGCGGCACCCTCTCACAGAGAGCGAGTGTACCCCCCCCCCCAGCTAGGGCGTGGGCAGCAACCTCTCAAGTCCCTTGGACCAGTCAAGGCAATGAGAAGATCGCACCACCCTGATAGGGAGAGCAGCGATCGGGCTCTATAAGTTCTGAGGAGGATTCTTCCATCAGATAAGTCACTTGACTGGGCACTGGTCTTCGAGAACCCCCTCCCCCCCCCCTGCTGCTGATCAATCTTGTTGGGGACATGGGGTCAGTGTATTCACGTCCGACTAGGGAAGGGGATCGGATTGGCATCCCCGTTCCTTATGTTCCTTCTTAATCCCTACGGGATGTGGGGCGTCCATTTCAGAGAAGAAGTGAAGCTTTCTTCCCATTGCTTTGTCTCACAGCAGTACATACTGATGTTGCCGGTCTCGGAGTGCTTGTGTGGAGTCAAAGAAAAAGGGGGAGGGGGCCGGTCTTCATCACTCAGACAACCGAAAAACGACAAGTAGCATTCTCGTCCTCTTGGGAAGCTGCTACTGGGGGGCAGTGAGGAGTTTCGGGACGAGGACACTCCTATCACCAGGTCTCCCCCTTAACAGAGAGACATGGAGATGGAAAATCCTGCCTCTCATAGGGTTGAGCGCAGTACGATGATATTCTGTCGGTCTTGGTGGACTCCAGTGAGATCCTCGCCCATTTGGGTCACCTGTCTCCTCCCACCCGTCAGCTAAGGCGGCGGCGGAGGAAGAGATCTGGTTCTTCAGAGGACAAGAACATTCTCTCCAGTTTGGGGAGACTTTCGGGGACTGCATCACACCCCGATCTCCTTTTACTCCCTCATTCGGCTATGACTAAGGATCTTCCTCAAATGTTAGGGTGTGATCAGGAGTTCGCTACGCAACATAAAAGGTGATCTGTTCCTCCCACCCCACTAACCACCTACCCCTTACGCTGATACCGCTGTTAGGAGGTTTCATTCCCTCCATGGCTTCTCAGGACCTGAAGGACCAACAACACCAGTCCATCGCATCCGCTCCTGGCCCGTCGAAACCGGGCAGAAAGCGTTCTCACCCTGACCGCCATTCGGGACCTTCTGCTAAATTCTTTAAGAATATGCATCCTCAATAGTCCAAGAAGCAACCCTCATTCAAGCCTCCCTCTCGCCCGCTTTAGCTAGACAAGACGGCCGGAGGGGCCCAGGGAGGTAAGTTGTGGGACACTCCCCCTTTTCCGTGGGTATTCGGCTAGCCCTCATTTCCGAGGTTTGGTCGGGCATCACTGACAAAATATGTGGTCCTTTTATTCTAAGGGAGGGCAACCGGCTTCGTTTCCCTCTTTCAAGGACCCCCATATTTTTTCCACCAGTTAAAACTGGTTCAAATACGGGAAGATGTGCACACCCTTCTGCGGAAGGGTGCAGTAGAGAGAATGGTAAACGACCAGTCTCTGGCCTTCTACTTTCGGATTTTCCTGGTATCATAAATTGGCGGAATGTTTCGGCGTATCATCGATCATTCCGCCTTAAACAAGTTTCTTCAGAAGGAATTATTCAAGATGGAGAGTACTACCTTAGTCAGGAACGCTATAAGGCACGACGACTGGGCAGTCTCCATCGAGCTTCAGGTTGCGTATTTTCACATCACAATTTTTCCTCCCCACAGAAATGCCTCCAGTTTTGCCTGGATCAGGAGGGTTTCCAAATTCAAGCCCTACCATTCGGCCTAGCCTCCGCTCCCAGTGCTTTTACCAGGGTGATGGGAGTAAGTGGGTTCTAGGGATCCCCATCTTTCAGTATTTCGATGAACGGTTATTGCACAAGAGCCTCAAAGAGTCCCTCTTGCAGGATCTGTCCCGCTGCTGGTCCACGGTGACCCGGCTTGGACTTATTCTGAACCTAGAGAAATCGGAGCTAATCCCTTCTGATGATTGCGTGTATGTCAGGATCAAGATCCTCACCAATCGAAGGTGAATTCGTGTTCCTCTGAGCGGGATAAACAGAATCCTGGCTCTTCTAGTGGCTCTTCAAGCCAAGACCTCGTTGTCAAACGCTTTTACCTATCCTTCCTGGAACCTTAAACTCCGCGGCGGACCTGGTTCACCTAGGAAGACTTTACTTGTGCCCTCTCCTTTTGGCGAACTGGAGACAACAAAAAGATCCCCCGTCAGCTCGGATTTCTCTGTGACCAGATTTTCATCACCACTTGAGTTGGTGGGAAAATCGGGATCGGTTTCTGTCTAGAGTCCCAATGAACGCCCACGAACCCTACTCCTATCTGTACACCGACACGTCAGACTCGGGTTGGGGTGCTCACTTAGAGCCAGAAAGGGTATTTCTTCAGGGCTCTTGGTTCCGGGAAGAAGTTACCCTTCACACGAACAATTTTAAAATGAGGGCGGTATTCTTAGCCATACATGGTGCGTACACTAAATAATCTTTGTGTGATGGTTTGGAATCTCGTTCGCTAGGCAGCCTCGGAGGGGATTGCCCTCCGTGTTTGCCATATTCCGGGCAAGAAAAATATTCTGGCAGACAGTCTGTCCAAGAGAGGCAAGGTAGTCCGTGGGAGTGGTCTCTGCACCAGTGCGTAGCAGAGTCCCTGTTTAGAATGTGGGGGAGACCCTATTCTACTATTAAGGGCTTATTTCCCACAAGTAGTATGGGTCCAAGTAAAAGAGGAATATTACTGCGCATGGGCATATGATGTGGGAGTCAGACTAGGTCTGTGTTCTTTCTGTTCTAGACGTTCTTGAACTTTCCATCTAACGGGAGGATGTAATTTTCTAATTTGGACGAGGGTAATTCCGTCTCGGAAAAGGTAAGTAAGACAATGCAATAGTGACGGGTAAGTATTACATCATTAAAATTATTTTCCCCCCCCCCCCCCCAAAAAAAAAAAAAAAAAAAAAACCAACAAAAAAATCAAAAACAAAAATTACAAATTACAAACAAAATACATTTTCAGAAACTGTGACACACCAACATTTACGTTAATATTATTTGCATTTGAACAGATGTACGAATAGTCCAACATGAGGGGAATGTACATTATTGTCATAATGATATATGAACACGCACTTGATGAGTAAAATGTATGAAAAAGTAGTCGGGTTCGGACCATTACACCCTTGCTGATAAAGTTCATTCATGAATTTGTACTCATTTTGATATGAAAGGTTATCATATTATTTACGTATCTCAATATTCAAGGTATATTGATTTGGTGCCAAGAGATGGAGTAATGTCTTGTCTCACAGTACATGAGACATAACTTACTTACTATCCAGAACTGCAAAGGATATAATTATGAACAGAATAGTACACATTTTGTAGTCTCAGACACAGACACGCATACTTACCATTTGAACTTGTTACCGTTCAAAAATATATATATATTTTTTTTTAAATTCACAATTGTCTCAAATGTTTTTAAAAAAGATGTAATGTCACCTTTACTTTTTATTTTACATAATTTTTAAGTTCAATTTAGAGTCAAATTTTGTATGCCCCCACCGCCAAAGATAATGACTGAAATGTCAAGAAAAGAAGAAGAAAAAATAAAATCAATGTTGAAGTTAAAGCTGAAGATAGAAGCATGTGTTTCCTTCTCTTCCAAAGTGGTTGACTGTGATTTTGTGATTGATGTTTCTTCCGTCTAGGTTTCCCTCTGTCTGGCGCATGATGTTACTTTCTCCGTCATAGTCGCTTGACTCTCCCATCTTGTGCATGTGTGGTCATGGAACCACATTGAGCTGACTTCGTATTTGATCCCATATGGAAGTACAGCTTTCTCCACCCTTTAAAGCCGGATAGGTTGGTGATCCAAAGGCTAAGCCAGCTACCGAGTTCCACGTGATAATGCCTGCGATCCCTGGAGACATTCTGCTGGTGGACTCTTCAGGTACAAACTTGGGGCTCCAGCAAAGGAGGCTTCTCCGGGGTATTCGTCATTTAGTGGAGAGGTTCCGTTCCGGTGCTCATAAACAGCTCCGTGTTTGGGTGTCCCCAGAGGTATCGTCCTCAACATGTAGGATGGTGCCGGCCGCTTGGGTATTGGGCGGGATTCCAGCATTGCGTTCAATCTGGTTGTCTCTGGACAAGGATCATAAGGGGAAACAGGCCTGGCTAGAAATACTGGTGTAGAAGTGGCCTGATACTTCTTTCCTGTTGCGGCTTTAATGGCTGCAGAAGTGTCCCCCTTATAGTGAACATATATTGCGCTTCGCTGGTGATACCAAGACCTACCTCTCCGGTGTGGTAGGGATCTCCCCAAGATAAATGGAAGGTGATCTAAGAGTCATCAGTCGCGATGAAGCTGCAGATGTTGAAGAGTTTCTTTCAGGGTATGTACCCTTGTTGCCCGAGTAGTTTCCATTGGCCTTTGTGCTCTGGAGTTTGACCCTGTCCAAGATGAAATTCTCCTCTGGCTGTGTGATGTAAGTAAGAGGATTTCCCTTGCCTTCTTGGTTGGAATTCCAGTCCATGATGCCTTCCCCTGTAAGGGGCTTTGATTGCACATTTTCCGACACCGCATAGCTGCAGTGCCTGCACTTTATTTTCTCACCATGGTGGTATTGGTGGTGTCTACGTTGGGGTTACCAATTAATGCAGGATATATAAGACACAGGGCATTGGAGAACCATTCTGAAACAATACCCAGAGAGACAATATTAAGAGTCCTTGAATCCATCGGTCTTCTCAAAATATATGACGTGATTTTTAACATTCCAAAATCTCTTTAGAGCGAAAAACTTTGCAAACAAATATGGGTGTCTTTTTTGAATAGAGCTATTTCATTGACATGCATGTTGACTGTTTGTTGGATTAAGGAATGCCTTGCCAACGGTATGTCAACGGTATGTCACGTGGTTTGCAGGCGACACAGTGTGTTGTTGTGTAGAGACAGGGTATGTCTTTGTTTCGTGGCGATTATTTCAACATCAAAATGACACAAAAACAACGACATACATGAAAATTTGTGATTTGAAAGTCATAAATATAATTGAGAAGGAAATTTGATAATGCCAATCGGAATACGAATTCTTCAGTAGATTAGTCTACGGCAATGGAAAGCAGATGTCTATATTGATAACAACGCAGTAACAGTGTCATCAGTCAAATCACTATAAGGAAACTTTTATCTGATATGAAGAGGTAAATAAACGTTGAAACAACTTTGGATAATTATTATTATCAGTATTGGTAGCATGTCTCAACGACAAAGTTTATATTGGGAAATGACCAATGAGACACTGTCGGCGTGAAAACACACTATATCGTTCAGTATTAATAATTACTGTATCAGACTAACATAATTTTAATGATGTCGTGTGTCGGTATTAACCAGTCTACCTTGTTATTATATTCGAAGAAGAACTTAGAGAGGTTATATTAACATGAGCGCTTAAGTGGGAAACCGAATAGCCAATATACACAGTAGTAAAAATGGCACCCGATTTCGAATGGCGAGAATAACACTGCAGTCAGAATAAAAATTGAATATGAACAATTTCATCACACTGATGAAGAAAAATTATGAATGTACATAAGTATTACATTAACCCTGGAGACAAAAATGGATACAGTGACTTATTTCTCCATTCAAAGTTGAAGGTAAGTGACTACAGTTTACAATATGATCATGTACAAACATGGGGCATCAAACATATTTCCCCAGATGATGAATATTTGAACAAATCATTCATATAGGACATACCCATCAAAAATATTATTTGCATTTTAAACAGAGGGACAAACATTCCAACATGAGGGGAATGTAATATCTCCAAGCATTATTAGTATCATCATGCATGCATGCCCGTGCACTTGATGAGTAAAAAGTATGAAAAGGTGGTCTAGCTTGCTTCAGTATGATGTCTAATTGGTCTTAAATAAAAATGGTGCCAATCGGACATCCAATATGTCTGACAAAGCATCCATTTTGAAAATCTTGTTATCGATACTCCTTCCAGTTGGAAAGTCATATCGACTTGGGGTATTCCATCTTTGCTAGCCAAGGTCTTCGATACACTTCGTTCCACATCAACCCTTGATATAAATTAACCTAGTTAAAACGCTATCTACTGCTCCGCTGTCTGATTAGATGCACTTGAGAGAAATCGATCCAATCAGATCCCTTGTTACATTTAAATTAGGAGATTGTTAGGAATAATCATGGCGGCCTCCGTACGTAATGGCACATGCTGCAGGTAAGTTTCTCGAGTTTAAACCATTTTAAGCAAATTTTAATTTCGCGTCAATACGTGAGTAAATAACCTTAATGAATATCTAACAGGTCACGTAATGAGCGCTCTCACTGGTTAATTGATTTCGATTTAACGGCAAGGACGCTTTTATCCGCAAGAGGGCCCTTGTTCAAAACAACGTTTAAGCTAGCTAAATATGCCATGGGTTGGTGCGGAACAAAATTAATCGACGACTCTCGGCTAATGAAGACGGGCGTATTCACCAGAAGACTTCTTATGAAGTCTAGTTGGTACCGATCTCGCCAAAAGTATGGCCACCATGGCGGTCATCTTGAAATTCTTGTTATCTCTATTCGTCTTAGATGGATAGTCATTTGATATTGGGTTTACACCAAAAGACTTCTTATCATGTATAGTTGGTCATAAAAGAATACAGTTCCAGTCTGATATCCAATATGGCCACCTTGTCGGTAATCCTGAAAATCTTGTTATCACTACACTTCCCAAACAAAAAGACATATCGCCATGTGGTTTTCACCAAAGATAATTTTTATCATATCTACTTTGTCCTAAATAGAAATGGTGTAAATCTGACATCCTATATGTACGCCAATGCAGCCATCTTTAAAATCTTTTTCTCGTTATTCATCTTAAATGGAAAGTCGTATCGACATGGAGTATACACCAGAAACCTTGTTATGAAGTTTAGTTGGTTGGAAATGGAAATGGTGCCAATCTGATCTCCATCTTGAAAATATTATTACCGCTACTCCTCGCGGATCGATGATCATATCGACATGTGGTTTTCACTAAAAGACTTCTTGTGGTATCTAAAATACTTCTTATGATACTTAGTTGATCTTAAATAAAATTGCTGCCGTTTTGACCTCTAATGTGACCGCCATTGTTGCCATCTTGAAAATCTTATTATTGCTACTTCATGTGTTTTCACGCAAGTACTTGCTACTAAGTTTAGCTTGTCCTATTTAGGGGCTCAGGGTGGCCGAGTGGTCTAAGGCGCTCGCCTTTACAGATCACTGACATCTCACCTCTGTCCGCGTGGGTTCTAGTCTCGGCTCGGCCAACGTGAGTATAAAGCTTGCCAGTAGCTTCCAGTGGGTCGGTGGTTATTCCAAGGGTTTTCCTTGGTTCAACCTTCACCAAATATACTAGCCGCCATTTATAGCCTATAGCCTATCATGTGCTAAAAAAAGGCGTTAAACCCTCAAAACCAAACCAAACCTTGTCCTATTTAAAAATGCTGCTGATCTGACCACACAAAATGGATGCAACGAAGACCATCTTTAAAATCGGATGGTCATTTCACTTAAAGACTTCTTATCTAGTTGGTCCTAAATGAAAATGGACCAAACTAAATATGGGACCATCTTATCTCCACATGGCCGCCATTGTTGCCATCTCAAAAATCTTGTTACTGTACTTCGCTTGAACTGTTTTCACTGAAACACTTTTTATTATATGTATTATCTCCTATTTGAAAATGGTGCCGATCTCACTTCATCAAATGGTCGCAACAGAAGCCATCTTGAAATGTTTGTTATTGTTACTCCTGATGAACATGTGGTTCTTTGTACACGATGTTTCCACTGAAACGTTCCTCCTGAAGAGGTGCTGATCTGATCTCACAAAATGGATGCAACGGCGGCTTTCTTTAAAAGCGTCTTATCTCTACTTCTACGGTACAGAGAGTCATAACAATATGAGGTTTTTACTAACACACTTCTTGCAGTAAGTCCTTGGTCCCTCAATGAAACTTTTGCCAACATGACCTCCCAATGTGACAGCTACAGCAGCAGTCATGAAACCCTTGCTACGACTACTTCTTAGGAATGGATGGTCGTATCGATATAGTGCTCTCACAAAAACACTTCTTGTTAGATTTTTGTTTAATTTAGTTGGTTTTCAATAAACAATTTGATAGGCAGCACTCCAACGTTAATATAAAAGTCAAAGGTCTTGACTCAGGTTTTTGTATATAATGGCTTGTGAGTATGATAACACAAGCACAAAGTATGAATGGGTAGGGGGAGGGGAAGGGGTATTTTTCTTTTTATGAAACCCAGCATGCGGATATATCCGAATACCTTGAAAGATGTCAGTTTAATAACTTGATTTTTAATAAAAAGTAGTATCTGTTTTAATTAAACTTAGCATGTGGGAATATCCTCACAGAATCTGAGATGAGTTAATTGATTTTCTATCTATGATATCAGGTTCAAGACACAAGTCATGATAAAGACTGTTGTACTGCACTTGTAAACATATTAACTCAAACATGTAAGAAAATATTTTTGTTACCAAACTTTGTATGTTGGAGTTTCTAAAGAATATCTGCTATCAATTCAACACTCAGCGGTTAAAAAGAATATAAGATGTGAAGAAACTGACGAAAGTCCCATTTAGGGACTCTTGTTTTAAAATCTAATTGATTTCCAGATAGGTAAACAAGGTTCCTGTGTCTCAACAAAAAACATCCGGAAATATTACCATATTATCTGCTAATCAATTTCTAACAACTAGAAAACACGAAACTGCATATAAATATTAGTTATTAAAGTGACGCTGTAATAATAATCCATTACAAGGTCTAAACTGTTTCATGAATACAGTTCTCAACAGCTTATATTTTTTTTTAAATCAAATTTTATCTTCTTATTCAGACAATCATGGGATTTGTTACCAACATGTTATTGACCACGCCGAAAAATTTATCCCCCCAGAAAGGATCTTATATGCTATTGGGAAATATTGCAAACAAAATGATGAAGTGGCTTTAACGTAGTTATTCCCCACCCCCACCCACAAAATGGGAAATATTGTACACAGAATGATAAAGTGGCATTAAAGTAGTTATTACCCTTGTCCACCCCCCCCCTCCCACCCCATCCATCTTCTATCATCTGTTCGTCCTGTCACACTTGTTCTCAATCACTCAAAATCGATCTTGAGTTGTTTTTGTTTTCTCCTCCACTCCAGCTGTTTCACCTGGACTCTCGAATTATGTTGCTACAACTGCTATATAACAAGGATTGTGTTGACGTGCAGTTAAACCCTATTACTACTTCTTCCACGTGAGTTGAATCACTCCAACTCGATCGCGACTACTTGATCTCGATTACTTCAATTTGATTTCAATACTGTCACAAGGATTGACCGAGCGGGTTTGGATTAGTAAAGAGGCGAAAACCCGTTATCAAAATAAATGATTTATTTACAATGTGTGTGTGTGTGTGTGTGTGTGTGTGTGTGTGTGTGTGTGTGTGTTTCTGACACCATGATACACAATCAAATTTTGATCTGGTACACAATTTAAATTACACATTTACTTCCTACAAATGATCTTCACATGCACTAAATAATGCTACACGAATGATCCGCTGAATTCTTAATGAAGTATTGAGAAGTTTTCCACGTGTGATTGCTGGATTTATCCACTCTTACGACGAAATGGCTACACTTTGTCTATTGAACAACACAAATTATCTTATGCATATTATAAGCATGAATCATAATATTGTTTTATTAACATAACATATATGAACCTGTTCTGTTCACTTGACATCTATGAAACTGTTCTGTTCACTTGACATATATGAAACTGTTCTGGTTACTTGACATATATGAAACTGTTCTGTTCACTTGACATATAGGAAACTGTTCTGTTCACTTGACATATATGAAACTGTTCTGTTCACTTGACATTTAGGAAGCTGTTCTGTTCACTTTACATATATGAAACTGTTCTGTTCACTTGACATATATGAAACTGTTCTGTTTACTTGACAGATATGAAACTGTTCTGTTTACTTGACAGATATGAAACTGTTCTGTTCACTTGACATATATGAAACTGTTCTGTTTACTTGACAGATATGAAACTGTTCTGTTCACTTAACATATATGAAACTGTTCTGTTTACTTGACAGATATGAAACTATTCTGTTCACTTAACAGATATAAAACTTGTGTTCACTTAACAGATATGAAACTGTTCTGTTCACTTGACAAATATGAAACTTCTGTTCACTTTACGTGTGTGAAATTGTTAGACTATGCGGACCACACGAAATTATTAAACTCTGCTAATCACATAACAGACGTGAATTTTTGAAATTATGCCGTTAATATAACATACACAGAGCATCTTCCATCACTGCTCATTTAAAACGAAATTTATAAAATGAGTCGAATAATTGATATTTTCTGCGAGCCTTGAAGAGCATACATTTTATTTGAAATGAGCACCAATGTAAGATTCTATTTTTCGCATGACGAACAATATTGATTTTATTTGACCAAATCGGTGAATAACGTAGTGAAATGACCTTAAAATATATTCGGATGCCTCGGTCGTTACGCCTTACCTTTGCATAACGTTATGGCGTTATTTATTATGTCATGACGTATTATTACACATGTTACATATATAGAGAATCTGAAATGGGTAATAATTTAATACTGAATTGATGAAACGAGTTGAATAATTTCCAGATTTTGTGAGCCTTGGCAAAATTGGAAATATTTCAACGAGTTTCATAATTCGATATTAGAGAATTCGTTATTTGAGATTCAGTTATCACATAGTTTTTATTATGAGGGTAAAGAATTTAGACAGAAATAAGAACAAACGATTTCGGCATTTCATTTGATTCTGGCTCAGATGCTGAACCTTTCTATTATTGCGCATGAAATAATAGTCCCAATTCGATGATCAATAACATTTAGATTTGTTTTTCTTTCTAGAAATTACAATTCAAAGAGCAACTATCATTCCAATCAATAGAACATTTGATACGAGCAACATCATGTTTCAACACTGGATCTCCAGTGGAAATTCCTGTGTGATGTCAGACAGTTCACTCAGTCAAGGTCAGCTTGAGTTGTTGAGGCGCCATATACGTGGATTTCGATGAGACTGTTTACAACGTTTCCACCGAAGAAAGTATAAATTCCACCATGAACATTCACCACAGATGCAGTATTGGATATGGCAGAAGAAATATAATTCCAGTTGTTGGATTTTTGTCTGAAGGGATGATTACTGGATGCAGAAATAATACTAAATCTAAAGGTTTTATTCCGCTGCCGGTTTGCATTCATATGGCCCTATAAGGAATCCCATATTGAATGTTTTGCGACCAGATATTTGCATTGTTTGATTTGGAAGGATGCTGTGTTTAGATAACTTTTTGTCAGTTGAGAGACCAGTATTTGTCTACATTCTCTTCATATGAGAGCTGAGTTTATTTACTCCTATAGATTTTAGGTTGACATTTAAAAACCATGCTTGTCCTTGGGGTGGGGTGCAGGATCCATTCCGCGTGGTAGCAGCAATGTAAAAGGGACTGTCAGCATTACATTTGGCTGCTGGGCGTTTCTCTATATAGACTCGGTATGTTCAGTGTTGGATAGCGTTATGTAGTTTTTCGGTTCTCTCACAATTTCGGTTTAACTAGGCGAAAGTCCAGCGGGTTTACGTCTGTTTCGGTTTAGTTTGACGTTCGAAGAATTCAACGTAGGGTAAATTGACCACATTCCGACGTACGTAACCATTACTGTGCGTTTTTTGTGATAGTTGCCCGTTTGTGTCCCAATGTCCATTCGGCAAACAATTGGAAAGACGGCTGCCATATTATTGTTTGGAATAGTATAACATAAAAGGTTCCAGAAGGCGGGGCAAGAAAAATTGCCATGGTCGCAGATCAATCAGTAATGAGAATACTGCGAAAAGAATTTCATGGGCCTATTTGGACCAATCAGATTCACAGAGAGTAATATGTTAACGTGTTGATATATCAAAAATAATAAACCACACACACTTTATGTAATATGTACCAACTATGTGATACATGGAGGATCTCAAATGATTAATGATTTAGTATTGACTTTATGAACGAGTTAAATAATTTTCAGCTTTTGCAAGCCTTGGTGAGCGAAAGCTGGAAATTATTCAACGAGTTTCATAAACTCAATAATAAGTCATTACCCATTTGAAATTCTGTTTATCACATAGTTTTCATTATAGTGAAATACTCTAAATAGAAAGAACACGTTTTTCTGCATTTCATTTAATTCTGGCTCTGACGCTGCACCTTTCAATTCTTGCGCGTGAAAAAATAGTCACAGACGCTTGTTGAAGCAAAATTGCACAATTCGATGACCAATGTCTTTTTACAAATTATAATTCAAAGAGCAAATGGCATTCCCAATCAATAAAAATTTGCGACAAACAACATGATTTTTCAACACTGGATCTGCAATGGAAATTCCTGTGCGATGTCACATAGTTCACTCAGGTCGGGTCAGCTGAAATAGTTGAGGAGCCATATACATGAGGAGACTGTTTACAACATTTCTATCGAAAATGAACTCACACAGCATTACATTTTCTTAAATGTTGTAGGCATACCAATATATTTTAAACTATTATCTCTTCGGATTTCAGTTCTAAAATGCCTATTTTTTTGTGTGGAGGCGCCGTCTTAATATTTATTCCTTATTGTATTATATTAACTATTTATTGTATGATATCAAACGATTCGCTGTATGATATCATAATTTGAATGTTTAATATCAACTATTTTGAAATAACAAAAATGATTTCCTGATTTCATTATGTCATAAAAATCGAATTTATGATCTATAGTCCCAACAACTTATGATATAAAAAATAGAAACTAATAATATATAAATCACATATAAAATTAACTTTATTTATATCAAAAGATATAGTTTACGATATCATAAATTTATTGGCCATGTTTGAAATCCTATCTTGCGTCTAATATTGACAGATATAGCCTTTTGATAATTCTCCCCCGTTTTCAGCGCTCGATATGATTCTTAGTATGTTGTGGGCTTCGGAAACGCAAAAATTCCAAACATTATGTGATAGACTCAGATTAAGTTACAGTTAAAATTATTTTCTTCGATTACAATTTCAGCTTGTCGGAAAATAGTAAAAATGTCCACAATTTTATAAAATTGTGACTAAATTCGGACTTTTTACCCTCTCGCTGTGGTACTAATGCAAGAAAGAATTCGAAATTTGAATTGGAATTATAGTGAATATTTTATGCAAAAAATCAGTTTATAGTAAATATATTCAAGATAATAATATCTTGAAAGCAAACTTTTGATATCATAAAATTACTGTTAGATATAAAAAGCTCAGTTTTAGAATAATAAATTTCAAAAGAAAACAACATATTGTTAAAATTTCGATATCATACAATTGTTTGTTCGTTATCAGAAAGTGTGATGCAAACACACACACACACACACACACACACACACACACACAAACAAACAAACAACAACAAAAAACCCTAATAAATAGTGAAAGAGTGCCCATAATTTTGAATCCTTGTGCGTGCAGTGGAAGCATATAACGATAAGTTTGGTTTGATGTTTACGGCACAGCAACACAGATAGATTATTTAGTGACAAGGCAATTGGAGTAAAGTGTTTTGCCCAGGGTCACTTCGGTAGCCGATGCAGGCTGATCCGATGGTAGGATTTAAACCTGCACCATTTCAGTCGCGAGTCCGGCACGCAAACCACTGAACCACACTGGCTCCTCGCCATAAATCTAGAAGTAAACAAACGTTTTAGCCTGTTTTAACTGTGTGAACTAGATCGTGAAGAAGAGGTGCTTGTATTATACCTGTAATTTACCCCGTGACATTACTTGCCATATTTACGCAATTGTTCACACTTCTGTTCAGAGGAGAGGGAAGTATTGAAGCTATTGAAGCGAGAGATCACAATATTGTAACCGTTAAATAGATCGCCATTTTCTACTTGTACCCGAAATGGATGGACGTTTTCTGGATTTACAATTGGCTATAGCCCTTATGGTTTTGTTAGTTGGTCTACCCCATCGAGGTTACAGCCAACAAGGTAAGGAAAGTTTCTTTTTTTTATAGATTATGTGGCTAACCCATAACTACACACATCGCACATAAAATCCTTAACAATTCATTATTTACACACAACATAAGGCAAATGTTTATACTAAAGGGTATCCGCCGAAGAGCTTACTGTCGTATTGTTGTTGTTGTGGGCTTAACGCCATTTTTCAGCACATGATAGACTATACATGGCGACCAGTTTTATCTGGTGGAGGAAGAACACATTTCACATATCCACATTGGCCGAGCCCGAGACTCGAACCCACGCGGACAGAGGTGAAATGGCAGTGATCGGTAAAGGCGAGCGCCTTAGACCACTCGGCCACCTGGGGCCCCTCTGTCGTATTGTAACGCATGGGATATTTCATAACAGGCAAAACCATGGTATCAATGTTTAACAATCAACGGACATAATCACTTTGTCGATAATACGCCGATATGTTTCTTTAATAAAGCGGTTATGACTTTAAAAACAGCTGAGGGTATACCATAGCGGTTATGACTTTAAGAACAGCTGAGGGTATACCATAGCGGTTATCACTTTAAAAACAGCTGAGGGTATATCATAGCGGTTATCACTTTAAAAACAGCTGAGGGTATACCATAGCGGTTATCACTTTAAAAACAACTGAGGGTATACAGTATCAATGGCCGTTCATGTCATTAGCGTATTGATTTTTCACGAAGAATATCTTTCACGAAAAAGGTTAATGTTTTTCACTGAGAATCAAAATCACACGAGAGAAACAAAATGAAATTTGAATAATTAATTGATACAGGATGTCAGCCATCAATTATAATACGTCATATATTTAGAATGTACTAAGTTTACATTCTGGAGACTTGTTCACGTAGTTTTTATCTTAATTTCCTGTATAAAATACTTTGCTATCGGATATAGACCATAAAGTTGTGTTAGGCAATTTAAATTTCATAATTAGTAACAAACTTCTGCATTCATCAATCAACAAAATCACATTTAGTAAGGTGATTGCCAAATAAAAGATATAAACAATTTTGCATATCAAAACTTCTAGTTTATTCACAATATTTCTGCATTATTGCGAGACTCGTTTTACTGTGCAAGAAAATAAATAAATAAATGCCCTCACTTTCAGCGTGTTTAGAGTTTTTTTTTACAATGAAATTAAATAGCCTGTGGAGGGGGAGGGGGGGGGGGGAAGAACCGCACAAACACGTGATCCAAATCAATGAGATCCTTTTGATAATGAATTAGTAATAATCGTATAGATCCTGATTCACTTATCATAAACAGCAGGAAAAAAGCTGTTTCTTCCCAAAAATTACTTGTATAACAAAATCGCCTTTTTAAAATTCAGTCTTTCCCAAGTCAGGCACACATATAATCAGATCCTTAATGAATGGTGTACGCGTGAACTTGTGTAGTGATAGTAGTGGCGGGGGGGGGGGGGGGGATGGGTAGGGCAGTTATGGAAGAACTTTCCACTGGAGAAGTTTATAGTCGTGACCTACATTTCTATGGAGACAATTTTAGAGTTAATTAAAATATGCTGTGGACCACTATACTGAAAAATGAAGCTAGATTTTATTGTTGCTCCATTGGCTGACTTTTATTTTTAAAAGGTCAGATTCCTGTGAAGTGTTATGGAACACTTTTATGTTTAAAAGGTCAGATTCATGTGAAGTATTATGGAACAGTTTTGTTTTTAAAAGATCAGATTCCTTTGAAGTGTTATGGAACACTTTTGTGTCCATGTTTAAATTCATGTGCAAATTCCTGGAGCAATGTTTCCGCTCTCGGTCGCCAAATTCGTAAATTGGAAAAAAATAAGTAAATAAATAAAATTTGACAAAAACTATATGAATATGGCGACATTCTTTTACGATAAAAATTCCTCAAAATTGATAAAATCTATATTTGAACGTGATTTTCCGCACGTGTAACCACTATTGGTAATCCACTTCTGAATGAAAGCAGTTACCTTAAAACATGTGGCTTTCAAAAGAGCTTTACATTAGATAGACTCAACGATTTTTTTCCCTCCTGGACCGTACCGTCTATATCTTTCTTATACAGAGGTAGGGACCAGGAAAACTGGAGGAATGGCAATCAGTGTGCTTTCTTAAGTATACCATCGCCTCTCCCATTTCCCATCCCGACCCCATGATAGAGATGAGTCTACAGTGAAAATAAACAGGGCATAACTCTTCGAAAAACAGTGTGAGAACAATGATTGGTTAACATGCATATCTTCTGATGATGACCGTAATATGTATTTAGTTTCACAGCAATCCAGAAAAAAAAACTGCAAGAACAGTTGCATTTTTAAAATTCTGTCATATATTGCATCAAGCTGTAAGTATCACTGGAGCACAAAGATCTGTCAATATATATATATGCATCTTTAGTTGATGACCATGTATGTACTAAGTTTCACAGCGGTCCATACAAAATAAAACCGCACAAAAAGTGGCGGTCACAATATTCTGTTTAACATTGCATTCCGTTGTAGCACTGAAAGGGCAGTAGCTCTAGCAAACTTTACGAGAGCGTAGGGATTTGTCGATATTCGAATCTTCAGCTGATGCCATAATATGGACAAAGTTTCATGCCGATCCATGGAAATATGTGAGACAGGATGTGTTCCGAAGATTCTTTCATACATTACATCAAGCTGCTGTTAAAAAATACCAATAACTCTAACAACAAAAGACCCAAGTAGGACTGATATCGCTCATCTTATACATTACTGAACAGTTGACCAATTCACTAAACAGGCGTATTGTAAGAACACAAACTATGCAAATTATTTCCAAATAAAAAGGCATAATTAATATGCGTAGGCTCTTTGCTCGTGGGTGTCTTTACTCTTCGAAATAAAATTTGAAAGTGTTTCAGGAGTAAAGCATATTTTGGGGTATTTTATTATTATTATTATTATTATTATTACTAAAATATAAAACTAAAAAATACAAATTTCAAATAATTTGTGAGTAAAAAGAGCACTGAATATATGAAATTTCATAAAATTTATGCAAAATACATGTGATCACATATAATTGACAAAACGTATCAGACATTGTAACATGGCCATGCTAGTGGCTGTCAAACTCTTTTTCACAAACATATCAGACTTGCTTCCAAATATTTGAGAACTGCAAATGTTGTAACGTTTTGGAAAAAAAATTCTGCAGATAAATTTATGAACTTTGACATAGATTCTTACAAGAAATGTGTTCTTTTTGGAGCAAAATCACTGCTTGACAGAAACACAATTACTTGCAAACAAATATCTATATTGCGTAAAGAAATTCTGATTCTTAATTACAACATTGCACATAGTTTATACTAGCCTGCAGTTGTACATTATCTCTGTCAGTAGTGCATCTGCTAAAACTTTTCCTCCGTTACTATCTCTTCCTCCACACACAACGCATCCATAACCATTAGAATAGTGTCTCAAGAGTGTAATGCTTCATTGGTTTTACAAACTCATTTTATAGCCAACTGTGTTTATCTACTTAGAATGTTACTTGCTATATTTATATTTTATCCTTTTTTCAATTATAAATTACAAATTATTCATTTTAATCTTTAAGGTATATTATTTTGCTAATATTTATAAATCGCTCTATTGAAATGTATGCATCTTGTTTTTGTTTGTTGTTTTTTAAAATCTGCTTTGCATTTTCTTTACAAGGGGAAGAGCTCTATGTAACCCCAAACCTGTGATTCTCAGTAGTCAGTATCATATGTTACTTTTCTTGCCGTCCTCTAGCGGCAAAAGAAAGGTATTTTAGAAAAGAAAATAAACTGTATTACATAGCACAGAAAATTATTTCTAACTGCGCAAAATTTTATTAATATGCGCAGATTTTGCGCATAATAAAACTCAATGGATATCTTCATTATATAAGCCTATTTACTAAGTTTGATCAAAATCTGATCAGAAATAGTAACTAAAGTGCTGACAATCTCAGTCAATCAAAAGTGCTCATTCTCATATTGGATTAATACTTGACTTTGTGATTTATGTCAATTCATTCAAAGATATTCTGGATTACACCATTCAGGCATATCAGAACATTAAAGACTACTAACGCATTAGGACATTCAAAGCTACTGGAATTCATTCGGAACATTCTATATTTAGGACTTGTGATTAGAACACTTAGGATTATTGGATTATTTGGATTTTAATTCACGTTACTGTAAGTATCTTTTGAATTTTCACTTGAATTGTTAGGAAATAAATTACTTGTTGAAATTACTTATATTGTTGGTTTCACTTCTTTATGTTACATTATTTTAAGACTTAGAGTCGTAACAGAAATTGGGGACTCGTCAGGGATCTGAAATTCTTTAAATTGCAATATAAATTTACTTTGTTTTGGAATTTTCATTGTTCCAGGTAAAGATATTTATTTCACACATTTAAACAATCTTTAGTGAAACCAGCAAGCATGCACAATGTCATCTAAGGTTGAAAAGTTTGTTTCAAGTCCTACCCAGGTAGGGTTAGTGTCTATGAAAAAGGACGAGTTGCTTGAACTTGCCAGACATTATGATCTTTCTGAAGCAAAAGCATCTTTGACAAAGCAAGAGATAAAGAATATTTTAATTCAACATTTGGCGGAAAAGAAAATTTTGGATGAAAGAGCTTTGGGTTTAATTGGGAAGTCTGTATCTGGTTTCGATTGGACGTTAAAGGAATTGCAGTTTAAAAAACCAGATGGAATTGGAATTAGCAAAGCTTAGCTTAAGAAAGAGGAAATGCAGAGAGGAGAGAGGGTAATAGAAATGCAGATGCAGTTGCAAAGAGAAGAAAAGGACAGGCAGATGCAGAGAGAGAAAGAGGAGAGGAAAATACAATATAGATTAAAAGAGTTAGAACTGGCAAGCAGAGCAAACCCCCCTCCCCATACACACAAGTTCAGGTTTTGATGTTACCATATATATTAGGTTAGTACCCCCTTTTTAGGAAAAGGAAGTAGATAAATACTTTCTTCACTTTGAGAAAATTGATGAAAACTTGAAATGGCCCAGAGAGCATTGGACTTTGTTATTACAAAGTGTACTTATTGGTAAAGCTCGTGAAGTCAACACTTCACTGTTAGTGCAACAAAGCACTGATTATGATGTGGTTAAGGAGTACATCTTGAATGTTATGAGTTGGTATACGAGGCATATCGACAAAGGTTTAGGAATTGTAGGAAAGAAACTGGACAAACTCATGTCGAATTTTTCAAGAGAAAAAGAACAAATATTTGATAGGTGGTGCTTAGCCAAGAAGGTTGATCAAGATTACCATAACCTCAGACAGCTCGTATTAATTGAAGAGTTCGAGAGGTGCATCCATGGTGATGTCAAGACCTATCTTGACGAGCAGAATGTGGAAACTTTGGAAAATGCTGCTCGTATGGCTGATGATTATTCCTTTACTCACAAAATTTCATTTGGCAACAAGTCTTCCTCTCCGCAGTTTTCTGGTAAAAAAAAAAAACATTTCAGTCTCAAACAAGTACTTCCAAATTTCAAAACAACACAACTGTTAGGAATCAAACATCTGATAAAACTAATCAGTAATCCTTATCTCTTCCTATGTGCACTTATTGCAAAATGAAAGAGCACATCATTTCTAATTGCTTCAGGTTAAAAAATAAGCAACAGAATAAACATAGAGTTATTCCAAATGATCTTATTTCAAAGAGGTCAAGGTCACGGTCTTGTATTGAAAGCAATACATTTGTTGGGTCAAACAAACCCCAGTCTGATTATATTTTGGAGACTTATGAACCATTCATGTCAGAAAGTTCTATATCCCTTATTTGTGATTCTACCAAACCTATCCCTATTAAAATATTAAGGGACACAGGAGCTTCTCAGAGTCTTTTGTTATCAGGTACTTTGCCTTTGTCGGAGAAGTCTTCTTCTAGTGAAAGTGTACTTATTCATGGAGTAGAGTGCGGCTCTGTAAATGGTGATCTCCATTGTGTTAATTTGGCATCAGACTTAGTATCTCGACTTGTGACTGTTGTGGCAGTGACTTCTTTATCTATAGAAGGCATCCATGTGTTGTTAGGCAATGACCTAGCTGGAGATAACGTCGTGGTCAATCCATTTGCAACTGACAAGCCTTGTTTGGATCAAAAAGTTGATCCTATTGAGATTGAAAACCCTGATTTGTATCCTGCTTGTGCAGTTACTAGAGCTATGGCAAAAAGAGCTCTTGAGATTGATGTTAATCAGGAAGTTATTCGTTTAGCTGACACATTTATTGGTCAGTCTTTTGATGAAGTCACTTTCTCTCCTGATATTGATCAATCAAAAGGTCTTGATCACAGTGATCCTCTTTTCACAAATCATTCTCTTTATTATAATCTGTGTGACAAAAGACAATCACTTATTGTCTAACAGGAACAAGATCCAGAGATCTCCTATTTGTTTCAGAGGGCTATTAGTGAAACTGAAGCCACACAAGTTCCAGTGTGTTAGTTTGTAGCAAATGGGGGGTCCTTATGAGAAAATGGAGATCACCTGAGGTACCCGCTGGTGACGACTGGTCAGTGAGCTATCAGATTGTTGTTCCTAACTCATATCGACAGGAAATTCTTAGTCTAGCCCATGACATTCCTTTGGCTGGTCATTTAGGAGTCAATAAGGCTTATGACAAGATCTTGAATCATTTTTATTGGCCGAAACTTAAAAGTAATATTTCTAAATACTGCAGATCTTGTCACACTTGTCATATTGGCAGGAAAACCCAATGAGAAGATTCATAAGGCTCATCTGCTAGCTATTCCTACATTTGACGAACCATTTAGTAGAATAATGGTGGATTGTGTCGGTCCCTTACCTAAGGCCAAGTCAGGCAACCAATACTTATTGACCACCATGTGTGCGTCTACAAAAGGCAATTCCTCGGAGAAATATAAAAACTTAAACCATTGTAAAAGCTTTGGTGATGTTTTTTTTTTTACACTTGTTGGCCTTCCCAAATCTGTCCAGTCTGATCAAGGGTCAAATTTTATGTTTGGAATTTTCCAACAAGTTATGCATGAATTAGGCATCCAACAGTTTAAATCGAGGAGCTTTTAGAAAGATTTCATCAAACTTTGAAGAATATGATTCGGTCATATTGCTTTGATACAGGAAAGGATTGGGATGAGGGTGTTCATTTGTTATTGTTTGCTGTTAGGGAATCAGTTCAAGAGTCATTGGATTTCAGTCCCTTTGAACTGGTTTTTGGACGTACTGTCCGTGGACCATTGAAATTATTGAAAGAGAAGCTTCTTTCAAATGAAGATTCAAAGATTAATCTTCTTGACTATGTCTCTGATTTCAAATACAAGTTGTCAAAGGCCTGCGAAGTAGCAAGAACTAATCTTCACTCAACTCAGTCAAAAATGAAATTAAGGTATGACAGAAATACATAGGAAAGGAGCTTTAAACCTGATGAGAAAGTTCTGGCTCTCTTACCCATACCTCAAAATCCTATTCGGGCTAAATTTGATGGTCCTTATACCGTTGAAAAGAAAGTAAATGACTTAAATTATATCATTAACACTCATGGGAGGCGGAAACAGAAATAACTTTGTCACATCAATATGTTAATGGAATATTTTGACATGGATAGCATAGCTAATTATTTAATTAATTTAGTTGTACCTGTCCCACACAGTGAAGATATATCAACGATGGAATACAATCAAATTATAGTGACTCTGGTGTGACCAAACTTCGAAATTCAGAAATATTGAAAAATGTGAACCAGAAACTTTCACATCTACAACAACAGGAAAGAAATGAACTAAAACAGCTATTACATGGGTATGAGCACTTGTTTCCTGATGTTCCTACACGAACAAATAAAATCTATCATGACGTTGACATTGTAGATTCTACACCTGTGAAACAGCATCCTTACAGGATGAATCCTCTCAAACAGGAATATTTGAAGAAAGAAATTCAGTATTTATTGGAGAATGATTTTATAAAAACCAAGTAAAAGTAACTGGAGTTCACCCTGTATTCTTGTGCCTGAGCCAAATAATACATTCCGCATGTGTACTGACTATAGAAAAGTCAACAGTGTTACCAAATTCATTTCCAATACCAAGAATGGACGATTGCATTGATAAAATTGGAAATGCAAAATATGTCACCAAGTTTGACCTTTTAAAAGGATTCTGGCAAATTCCACTCAAGGAAAGGGAAAAAGAAATTTCAGCATTTGTAACTTCAGATGGGCTTTATCAATATACAGTCATGCCATTTGGAATGAAAAATTATCGGCAACGTTTCAACGTTTGATGAACATGATAACATCTGGTCTAGATAATTGTGACGCATACAGCGATGACGTCATTATCTACAACGATACCTTGGAAGATCACTTGAAAACCACTCGGAAATTCTTCGATCGTCTAAGCGATGTAAATCTGACGATTAATTTGAGCAAAAGTGAGTTTTGCCATGCTTGTGTCACATTTTTTGGACATATTGTGGGACAAGGTCAAGTTAAACCTATGGAAGCTCAGGTTAAAGCTATCTCAGAATTCCCTGTGCCTGTTTGTAAAAAGCAACTGATGTGATTTTTGGGTATGGCTAGATATTATCGGAAATTTTGTTCAAATTTTTCCATAATTGCAGAACCTTTGACAAATTTGTTGAGTAAGAAATCCAGGTTTCATTGGTCTCACCAGTGTCAGAAATCCTTTGATAAATTGAAGGCCATGCTTAAGACTGCACCAGTTCTTTCAGCAGCAAATTTCAGCCAATTATTTGTAATGTCTGTTGATGCAAGTGATGTAGGGGTTGGTGAAGTATTGATTTAAGAAGACAAAAATGGTGTGGATCACCCTGTGTTTTATTTTTCTAAAAAAACTAAACAAGCGCCAGAAATATTATTCCACAATTGAGAAGGAATGTTTACTTTGATATTGGCTTTACAACATTTTGAAGTGTATGTTACCTCGGCTCTTTCTCCGGCTATTGTATACAGTGATCACAATCCCCTTACTTTCGTCAACAAAATGAAAGAAAAAAATCGGAGATTGTTGAGATGGAGTTTAATACTGCAGGAATATAACATTGACATTCGGCACATCAGGGGAAAAGACAATGTGATCGCAGATGCACTTTCACGTGCATAGACTACATTGCTTTGTTTTGTGTAATTGAGTTGAGTGACATTTACAAGACATTTTTCCTTGTAATTTGGATTATGCATATTTAAAAGAAAGCTTTATTGCATCAATCTTTCTTTTTCTTTATGAAGGGAAGTGTTATGTATATTGAATTTATAATATTTGTCCACAAGGTAAGTTGTTAGGTTTCTGCATGAAAACAATACTGAACTCTTCCATTCCATATATTTTTCTTTCACGTAACTTTCTGCTATCTTGTATTTAAAATTTGCCATTGTAGATAACTACGAAGGAACTAATACGACTTATCCCAATGCTACTCCATCGGGCGAAAGCAGTAAATTTCCTGTGATATTTTTCTCGGCTCTAGCAGCTGTCATTCTGTGTACATGTGTTATAGGACTCACTACTTGTGTCAGAAAGTAAGTCAACAAAATTAACGTACAGGCACACTTATCATTACGAGTCCCGAAATCCTCCTCCTTCTTCTTCTGTCAATTATGTTCAACATAACGAAATATATTTTCCTCAGGAAAACGATAATGAAGAGAAAAACTGTGTAAGATGATATAAATAGGAATTAAATTTTTAAAGTTCGTCTCGTGCTGCTGGGAGGGAAATTTTAAAGTTCGTCCCGTGATGCTGGGAGGGGAATTTTAAAGTTTGTCACGTGATGCTGAGAGAGGAATTTTAAAGTTAGTCCCGCGATGCAGAGTGGAATTTTAATGTTAGACCCGTGCTTCTTTGAGGGGAATTTTAAAGTTAGTGCCGTGATGCTGAGGGGAATTTTAAAGTTAGTCACGTGCTTCTTTGAGGGGAATTTTAAAGTTAGTCTCGTCTGCTGAGAGGGGAATTTTAAAGATTTTTAACGGTGTTATTTCAAAATTGGGTCCCTTTCATCTAAGACATCAGATCATCTGTTTACGACGAAGAAAACGCCTGCAAAAAATTAGCTTCACTATGTTATTTCCTCATGTTTAGACGGTTGTATAAAAGGTTTTGACACTATAATGGCAAGTATGAGTGTGAGTATATGACTCAGTAGATTATAAAACACATTAAATATTCAATATTATTGTTTGTTTAATGTGTAAGTAGTACAACCTAGCACCACCGCGTTATATATGTACATGTAGTTAGATTTCGTTAGATTTGTAACCATGCCTTTATCTTTTATTACTTGCAACGTTTATCATTTAAACTTGTCTAAGTTTTAAAAAAAAATATATAAAAAATTTTTGTTAAAAAAATGTCTAGATGCAAAGAATGTCATCAGCCAGACGCTTTAGAAGCATTACGTATGATTCGCATGAATTTAAATGAAAGATGCCATCTGCACATCCTGAATACGAAATCGCTTAAATTGTACATGACGATGGTAACCAAGGCCACAGACAACCTGCAATATAATGTATTGTAAAAATGACGACAATGGAGGATACAAATATACAGCTAGCGACGGAGATTACAGGTTGTCATTCTTACACTACATGATACTGCAGGCTTCCTCCGTTGTTGGTTTACTCTCCATCGTTGACAATTTTAGCGATTTTGTATGCAGGGTATGATCTTATATCTGACAGAGCAAGGGCCAACGCGAGGCCGGGAAGAAGAGGTCCGCCGGAACCGAATCTAAACATGATGATTTCTTTGGTTTTGAATGGACGCCTGTCCGAATCCCTCAGGAGCTCCATTGAGAGAAACATGGAAATGGATTCTGGGATAATACCGACGAAATTCCCCATGGAGCTGGTCACGTCTGAGATGAAGTTACCAAAGCCACCGCCATATGAAGAAGTACAAACTTCTGATCTGAAGTCGGATGATCCTCCGCCATCTTACAGCGATTCAATCAAAGACAGTGGTGTAGCCAAATATAATCAGTATGCATGAATAGTATTTTCAGTTTGATACAACATTACGAGCGTTTTTTTATTATTATTTTAAAATATTTTTCTTCATATCGTAAGGAATATTTTGAAACAAAGACTAGAGAGAGAGAGAGAGAGACAGAGAGAGAGAGAGAGAGAGAGAGAGAGAGAGAGAGAGAGAGAGAGAGAGAGAGAGAGAGAGAGATGGTGGTGGTGGTTGTGATGGAGGGCTGGCCCTAAATAACTTGAAAATATATTCTTGCTCTAATTTGCAGAAAATATTCAGATTCGATATAAAAGTACACCACCCCACCCCCGCACCATGCGCGAAAAAAAGTAGTTTGTCCCTAAGATTATAACGATTCAATTTTTAACAAATTCATTTAAAGTTTATATATGTAGAGACAGATATTGACAAATTTATTGAATATTATAGTTTTGCGCTACGCAAAAAAAAAAAAAAAAAAAGAATAAAAAACTGGATGCTTTGAATGTTGAAGCTCAACGTCACTTGCTAGCGAACAGTATTTTCTAGGACTAAAGCGGTTAGTAAATTCCTTAATCAGTTACGTGTAATACATTAACCGAACTGTAATTAGTAACCGCAGTCGAAAACAGCTGTTGTACAGAGTATGAACTGGCAACAATTACAGCATAATCCAAGCTTACAGTCTCTAAAATCTAGTGAAAATTACATGTTACACTTACTAACACAAAAATATGCTTTTGCATGCGCTTTGTGTATACATTCCACTTTGAATTATTGTGTCCTATTCTCCGCCATTTCATGCAGTTATCAGTAAAATTCAGGCCGATTGTCAGGATCAGAAACGCAAAGTGTAAAACTTTAGTACCGCTAACGTTAAAATGACTTTGACGCAAAACCGTAAGACGCCTGAATTGTCAAAGAAAATAAAAACAGGTTTCGTGTGTTTGCGAATGTTTGTATGTGTTTGCATAAAGTATGAGTGATGAAGGTATTAATATTATTCAGTATATCTTAGAAGAGCAGATCACGGTACATGTATAGCATTTGGCTGCATGCGGGGCAGAGAGAGAGAGAGAGAGAGTTAGAGTTAGAGGTCTATCCACACAAGTGTCACCTGAAGAGGGAGATGGCCTCTTTAAAAATAGCCAAGACCCTTATGAGAGAGGTCATCATTGAAGAGGTGGAGAAGATCAAGAGGGAGTGAGCAGGGAAGAGGAAAGAATAGGAGCACCAGAAGAGAGAACGGGACTTCCAGCGTTTAAATGCCAAACTGGATAAAGATCCAGAAAAAATTTCGCCAGATGGGTCATTAACACTGAATCCCGGAGAAGAAAGACTGGTAGAAAGAGGCCAACGAGCCTATTTTTAGGCTCGAGGTCTCCATCAAGACATCTTGGAAGAAAAATGAAAGAACTGGGGACAAATATGTGCAGCCTGTGGCGCCAGACCCGGGAGGTGCGACCACTGTCGAGGGAGAGGAGTGGCAGCAAAACAAACGGCCCTTTTCATGGCCACCCAGATCTCTAGAAAAGAGAGATACTATTCAGTTGCCAACAATTTTTTGTTTTTTTTTGTGTCTATGATCTTGACAACTAAAACTTAAAACCACTTACCTCTTCACTATTCTGTGATAGTTTGTGTGAGAGGGTATATAGTACTGTGTCTATAAACACTTCCTACCCTTGTATGTGATAGTATGCTATCACGTGTGTGTGAGAGTGTGTGTGCGTGTGTCTATTTCATCCCCCTTTATTTACATCTTATCACTCTTCTTGTGTGATAGTAAGGAGGGGGGGGGGGTGTTGGATAGTAGGGATGTGTGTTTGGATAGTAATAAAAAAGCAGTTGCTGGATTGTAGGGTGTATGTTTGGATTGTATAGGTGTGTATTTGGATTGTATAGGTGCGTGTTGGATTGTAGAGGTGTGTGTTAGATTGTAGATAAAAATGTTAATTTTTTTTACATTGTCCCCATAAACACTTGTGTCCCCATAATACCATCCCTATGTTAAACCTATGGACAACTTTAACATAGGACTTCACCTTGTCTCCATACCGGTTCCTAATGTAAACCTATGGGCTCATGTTAATTCCTGTATGTCACTCAATACGCTCATATAACTACTCCTACTCCATTACTTTTGGTCGAGGGGCCCCAATAAACTGATTCACTGAGTAAAAAAAGAGTGGGCGTATTAACGTCACCGGATGATGACAATAAATGCAGACAATTCAGTTCACTTGATATCTTGTTCACATGACTGTAACACCAAATTTAATCGAAACTTAAATTATTAGAAACAGCTATTGTGTGTAAATGAAAGCGTGTTTAGCAGTCAGTCTGGGTCTATAAATCCACAAAACAATATTTTGGACAAAACAATTAAGCTCATATAATAATAATAATAATAATAATAATAATAATAATAATAATAATAATACTTTATTTATAGATGGTGACTCACTTAGTCAAGAACTATTCTCCCCTGAGGCCCTCTTAAGAAAAGTATAACAATCTGCATCGTATGAAAGATAATAGTAATTACTATTTATTTTAACATGTTTAGTATTATAGATACTAAATTCTACTATAATATATTAGTAACACATACATACTCATAATATCTCTTCTTAAATACTGTAATATTTTCTGCAGATTTTACATGCAGTGGAAGCTTGTTTCACAGAACTGTACAAGAGTATTGGAAGCTTTTCTTAAATTGCTCTGTTCTTGGTTTTGGTGAATGAAGGTTTCCATGTGATGTTTGTGTTGAATAAGGCCTGAATAAATCCTGAAGATACTCTGGTGCAGCTCCATGCCGACATATCTATACAATAACTGCCTTGTGAAAATCAATATTATATTGTAAACCATTTTAGTTCTGTAAACAATGCTTTTGTTGAATAATTAACTAAAATAATGCATGCTGCCCTTTTCTGAAGTTTATAAATCCTGTGAAGCCGAGATTTGGCAGTTTCCCCGTACAGTTGAACAATAATCCATTGTTGGAAGAATATATGAATTGAAGTATAGAATGTGAGTTTCTGTAGGTAAACATTTCTTGATTCTGCTGAGTAGGGCAATTTTGGATGACAGTGCTTTACAAAGTTTGCCAATATGGTCATCCCATTGTAAATTATTATCTACAGACACACCTACAAGCTTGTCATTTTCTCGTCAATTGACGAATCCCCAAACAAAACCCACCAACCTCCAGCCATCAGTCCAAAAGTTGTTTATTCGGCAGTCTACGCCGAGTTGGCTATGTGTGGAATGTTGCGCATGAGGCAACAAGGTTGACATGCGTTACTGCACGTGTTTAACTGATTGCAGACAATCAAAGCGGTTGTGCTATATAACATGTATAATTTTCATCCGATTTTCGTGAGATTTTCACAATTAACTGAAAATGACGTCATATAAAAAAATCTAATTTTAAAAAGAATAACTTTGATTTTGAAGCAACTAGTATGCTAGTGAGTGGGTGTGATCTCAGTTTTTGGGATTCGTCAATTGATGGTAATACAATGATTATAAACATAGTATGCGGCAACAAAAGTGGGTGCATCAGCCAGAATGCAGACAATCCAACTTATCAAATATCCTATAAACACACAGCAACGCAAACTACATTAGGCTGAAATCCAATAATTTCTGGTACAATTATTTTGTAGAACCAATGTGTAGAAGGGACCATACTTTCAACTATTGATCATATAGAAAGCAGACAGCAAAGCTCATATGAGACCATGTCAATGTAATTAAAGCTACATATCAAATCTGGTTTAAATCAAATAATAAACAACAAAGTTATGAATTGAAAATAAAAGTGGGTGCATTGGACAATCAGGGGCTGTAATGCCACTAAATGATGACAAAGACTGATGGTCAACAAACTCAAACAAGATGTCATCAATATAAATAAGCACACACAATTTGGTTAAAATATGTAAAAAAAAAAAAAATAATAATAATTGGGGGGGCGGGGTAAAACTAATTTTAATAATGTAATACCTACCTGCTGTTATTGCATAGCTGTACTTTTCCGGGGGGAAAATACCCCGACCGAGTGACGAAAATTCGTCCTCCCAATTAGTGAGAACCAGAAAGTTCCAGAACACTGGACCGTATAGTGCGCAAGTTCTGACATGCGCCGTAGGCTTCATTTTTTTCGAGGGCGCATCTTATGTAGAGGGACGTCAGAGCGGGGTGTCGGAGGAGGGAATCTGGCAATAACAACAGGTATGTATTACATCATTAAAATTAGTCCCCCCCCCCCCGCCAAAAAAAACCAAAACAAAACAAAAACAAACTACATTTTAATATCAGTAATAGCCTACCTGTTGTTATTGCATAGCTGAATCTGTCATTTTGGTGGGAGGTTGATGAACCCACAACTGGCGAATAACAAACAACACAAGGAATACTCACCCTCACAGAAGAGCAGAGGACTACTGTGAAACGGAATCTGCCTGGGCCATTTTCTGAGCGACGACAATCGGGCCCAGTGAGAAAATGCCTTCGCTTGGGTGGGCCAACGAGCGAAGGTTAAAGTAGGAAAAAATAGCGTGAGAGTGCCAAAACGCACTTTTCATCACATCCTTCAAAGAGGAATGTGTTAGATAGGCCCATTAGGTAGCAATGACACGAACCTCATGGGCTTTCATTTTCACGAAAGACAGGTCCCTATCAGTAAGGGACTGATAAGCTCTCTTGATAGTTAATGTATTCCACCTGGAAATGGTGGAAGCCGAAATATCAGCTGAACCTTTAATGGGTATTAAAACACGCTTCCTACCCTTCCTTCTCTCTTTAGAAGCTGCCAAATAAAAACGTAAAACCCTAACCGGACACAAAAGTCGATCTTGATAATCCCCAGCACATATACGGCCGAGACTGGGATCTCAATCATGTGTGGTGCAACCGAATGAAGCTGGCTTTTTGCTAAAATAAAAAACAACCTGGCTGACAGAGAAGAGAAACTGACTCATAATTCCCACTTAACCTGATGCAGCCCTGTTCTATGGATAGGGCATGAAGTTCACTCCTTCGTCTTGCAGACGCTAAGGCAAGCATAAAAGCCGTCTTGATGGTGAGGTTCTCAAAGGATGCTTCACCCAAAGGCTTTTAGGGGGGCTTTGTAAGAGGCCACAAGACATAAGAAATATTACATTTAGGCATTAGAGAGCGAGACACTGGTCTTTGCAATTCAAAATATCTGATCAGGTCTCCCAAATGAGAGTCTGTGCCGATGGCCGGGCCCTTTGAGAATTTAAGAGTGTTGGAAAGGGCTGCTCGATAGCCCTTAATAGTAGAGACCGAGCATTGTTTCTCTTCGAAAAGAAAGAGAAGAAAATCAGCTACAGCAGTCACAGAGGGACAGCTAGGATTGACACGTTTTCTACTACACCAATCACAAAAGAGTTTCCATTTGGCATCATATATCTTGGACGTCGAGCTTCTCCTGAACTGAATGATACACTTGGCAACTTTGAACGAAAACTTTTCCTGCTGTGCGGGAGAGAGCCCCTGTGTTGCGACAGGAGGTCCCTCTCCTGAGGTAAGGTCCGTGGATGGTCCACCAGCAGATCGAGAAGATCGTTGAATCACGGGCACTGGGGCCACAGAAAGGCAATCAAGACGAGCTAGACCGTGGAGTGCCTGACTTTTGTGAAGGACCTGTGGAATCAACTTGAATGGTGGGAAGGCGTACGCGAACAGACGATCCCAGTTCAGGCTGAAAGCGTCAACCGCCCAGGCCCTCTGGTCGGGGACTGGGGAAACGTAAAAAGGGAGCTTGTTGTTCAACCTGGTGGTAAACAAATCCACCAGAGGAGGTCCCCAAAGTTGGAACAGGGAGTCTGCTATGGATTGGTGGAGCGATCATTCCGTAAGGACTACCTTCCCTTTCCTGGACAGACTGTCCGCCAAAATGTTTTTCCTGCCCGGAATGTGGAGAACTCGGAGGAAAATTCCTTCCGAAGTTGCCCAGCGAAGGAGGTTCCAAACTTCCACGCAGAGAGAAGGTGCATGTGTGCCTCCTTGTCTCCTGTGGTACGTAACCACCGATGTGTTGTAGGAGGAGACCATCACACAGTGACCTCTTATTTGATGGACACCCCCCTGAAGGCCTAAGAACACTGCTCTCATTTCTAAATTGTTTATGTGGAGTCGAATCTTCCCGGGACCAAGAACCCCGAAGAATCAGTCCCTCTGGCTCAAGGTGAGCGCCCCACCCTGAATCTAACGCATCTGCGAACATATTTGAGTGGGAAATCGGAGTATTTTAGAGGGTCCCTGTGCGGTTTCCATGTAGCTGAAAGGAGAAACTGGAGAGGACGTAGGCGCAGCCTGCCTCGGGGAACCAAGTCTGCTGCTTCGTTCAAGGTCCCCAGCAGAGACGGAAAAGACGAGCTGTTAATGTGGTCTTTGCTCTCAGCGTCTCCAACAAGGACATGATCTTGTCTACTCTCTCCAGAGGGACACGAACTAACCCTCTGTTTGTGAGGAAATTCATCCTCCCCCCCCCCCCCCGCCCGTAGACAAAATCTTGAGAAGTAGTGAGTTCCAATTTCTCTAAGTTTGGTAGAAGACCAGCCTGATCACTATAGACCAACATCGAGATAGGTCTAGTCTGAAGGACTCTTGACTGACGTTGTGTATCAACCAATCGTCGAAATACTGCGATACCTAATGATCGCATATGGGCTGCCACTACTTCCATGACCCTGGTAAAAAAAACTCTGGGAGCGGAGGCTAGGCCAAATGGCAGAGCTCGAAATTGGAAGACCTCCCCATCCAGACAAAACCGGAGGTACTTCCTGTGTGGAGGAAAAATAGAGCTGTGAAGGTACGCATCCTGAAGATCGACGGAGACTGCCCAATCGCCAGGTATTATGGCGTTCCTGACTGAGGTTGTAGTATCCATCTTGAAATGTTCCTCCTGCAGAAATCTGTTTATGGCGGAAAAGTTGATAATTAGACGAAACTTTCCCCCTTTTTTGAGACCAGGAAAATCCGGGAGTAGAAGGCCCTCGATTGGTCTTGTAACACCCTCTCTACTGCACCCTTCCGCAGAAGGGAATGAACCTCTTCTTTTAAGAGCCCCAGATTTGACTGGTGAAAGCAAATGGGGTGCCTTATGGTGGGATCCTGGAACCGAAGCCGGTAGCCGTCCCTTACGATGTAAAGACCCAGCCATCGACCGTTATGTCTAACCAGGCTTCTAAAAAGAAACCTATTCTGGCGCCCACGGGAACGGACGGAAGAGGTATGCTTAGCAGGAGAGGGTGCGAGTCCCTAGGACCTAGGGCCGTTCCCCCTTGTCCTTAGGAAAGGGGAAAAGCTCTGTGAACTTCATCCCTGAATCTTTGCGGCGCCCCCTCCTAGGGCCCTACTGCGCAGGGGAGCTCTGAATTGGGGCTGTTGCTTCGCATTGGGCCGTACAGCTTTAAAGAATATAGCTGATGGACCCTGTGGGCGTTCAGGGTGGTTTCGCTTCTTGTCTATTTTCGCAGAGCCAGGAGCGGAAGCGAGATACCGGTGTTGATGGTCCTCAAATCCTGCGTCGCCACGGAGGTGATGAGATCTCCAAAGAGAGTCTCTGCCTCCAGAGAAGCAGCCCTCAGACGATTCTTACTGTGCTCCAGTAAAATCTTTGAGGTGTCTAGAGCAACATCCCTGCGGAGGTGGAGAAGCTCTGCTGACAAAGCCATGGACAAGGACAAAGCATATCTCGAGATTTTAGCTACCGCTTCCAACTGACGGTGAAGAGCCAATGGGGACTAAAACTTCTCTCTAAGCAGGGTGAATGAGGCTGCTGAAAAAAGGTCAGCATGTGAGGCTACAGTTACGAGAAACCTAGCCTTTTGCTCTAGGGATTCCAGTGTTTTCACTGGCAGGCGAGTCCAAGTCCCCGAAGAAATACCCACTTGAGCTGATTCCGCATCCAACTTGGGCGGTTTAGTTTGCCAGGAGAAGGAATGAACCTTGTAGCTAGAAGAAGCTATCAAGGGCCGCAACGTAGAAGGGGGAACAGACCACCTCTGACGTTGCCTGGCAAAGTCTTGGCCTTTGCCAAACCTGCGAGAGAGGTCCTTGATTGTCACCGAGTGGAGGAGTAACAGGAGATCTGCTCAAGAAATTTGCCCCAGAAAGTTTCTCCAAGCTGGAAAGAATTTTGGAGTCACCAGAACCCGAAGGTTTGGGGCACAACTCACTGAGTAAGAGGCCGTAAACCTCGTTAACCGCTTTATCAAATGACCAGGTCTCCTCATCATCTGCCTCCGTATCCGACGGTTGGGGAGGGGCATGGGGCCCAATCGTCGGAGAAATCACATCGACCTTCTCTGTGTTAAACTCGTTTGCATCAACGAGGACAGAGAGGGCATCCTCGTTTTGTTTCCTCTCCTGGGAGATTGGATTACGCGACCCAATGTCTCTCTGTCTTGGGGAAGACACTGGGGGAGAAGAAACTTGAAGAGGTAACTCCTCTCGCGTAGATAAGGATCGGCATTCACAGTGGTCTCCACTAGAGGTTTTGGGCAACTCTGCCAACCGCCTAGGGCGTATTGGGGAAGAATAGTCTATTTCTCTTCCCAAGGTTGCATGTAGGGAAAAGGCCCAACTCCCCCCCCCCCCGTGGTGGAAAACCACACATCCTTTAGGGATTAAAAGGGATCAAAAGAAAAGGGAGGGATGCCGATCCGATCCACCTCCTTAATCTGGTGTTTGTAAACCCGGTCCCAATCCCCCATTGGATGAAAAGGTAAACTGGAGAGGAGGGTATTGTCCCGACTCCTATCTCCGTATCGTACGGGCCCCGAAGACCCGTCCCTGGTCACCGGGCAAGGACATGTTAGGCGAATCAGATCTGTAGGAAGACCCTGTCCCAGAGCTGATGGACTTAGATCTCAGGTCTCCCCTCTCCCAGGGGCCTGATCCTGTCACCGACAACGGGCCCCTGGGACTGGAGGGGTCCCGCTTCCCCCTTACTGGGGGGGGTGGCGACTCACTACCAGCCCTAACCGAGCTGTGGGTCAGTAGAGAATGTCGTTCCCCAATCTTGGGCGGGCGCGGCTCTTTCTCTGCCCTAGTGGACGAGAGAAGATGTTGCCCCCACCCCCATGGAGTGACGCGACTCAGTTTCCTTTTTTTTTTTTTTAAACATAAAGTTCAGAGAAGGCTCAAACCGATGCTCTTACTTTCAGTTGTGTCCAAATGGTAAACAGTCTAACCTTTACACCATCATGACAACTTTGACTATTGCGTAACAAAAAAAAAAGTATAAGGGGAAACTACTCAGTTCTCTGGGTAGCAACAAGAAGCAAGGTAACTGGTCAACCAGGCTAAAGTGAGCAAGGGACCTACTGAAATTAGCAACGATTGCTAAATTATAGAGAAGGCTAACCGAAATATAAACTGCAAAACGTAGCCTATGTTCGATAACTGGCCGTGTAAATATAATACTACGAAGTGGTGTGCAACCTACTACCACGATATGAAAAATCACAATTCGCTATATAAATACGGTGAATTAATTATATGGGAGGCAATAATTTGCAAAAACGGGCAAGCCCAAGACTGCAATAATGCAAGGGTGGTGAAAATTATTGTAAAAATAACCCACAACTTACTAGAAAACACACACACACCAATTGAATAACGAACACAATGTGAAGGATAAAAAGGACAAAATAATTTGTCAAGGTGTACACCACGTGTACGTAACAAAAGTCTAAAAACTCTCAAGAGAGCTTAACTACACAGTTGATAAAACTCTATTTGTGTATAATCCTACGTCTTAGAAGAATATAGCACAATAAATAATTAGTAATTCGCTTGTTGAACCCACGAGGCGGCAGCTATATTCTTCACGTGATACGACATGAACAATCCGACATCACGACCGAGAAAAGAATGAAGATTATGGTGCATGTCAGAGCGTGCGCACTATACGGTCCAGTGTTCTGGAACTTTCTGGTTCTCACTAATTGGGAGGACGAATTTTCACTACTCGGTCGGGGTATTTCCCCCGCGGAAAAGTACAGCTATGCAATAACAACAGGTAGGCTATTACTGATATTAAATGAGTAATCGCTGGCAAAGTTATTCTGCTGAAACTAAAGTGTAAGCAAGTGACCTCAATTCGAATGATGTTCTACTGGCCGAAAAGAATTTCCAGGAATTGAAGACAAGACCATTTCTTCATTTTAAATGCTGAGTTTTGAAACCATCTCTGATATTCTTCCATCTCTGTTATTCTTCAGTTATAAGATTTTCAAAGCAGCTGGTGTGATGTTCTTATTGGATGTCAGATTGGTGCCATTTTCATTTAGGACCAAAAAAACAGTAAAAGAAATCTTCTGGTGAAAACCCAATATTGATATGACCATGCATTCAGGAGGAGCAGCGATAACAAGGTTTTCAAGATGGCCACTGCGGCGGCCATATTGGACATCCGATCGGCACTATTTTCATTTAGGTCATCAGATTGTCACCATTTTGATTAAGGTCCAACCTCATAAGAAGTCTTCTGGTGAAAACCCCATGTCAATAGAACTTTCCATTCAGGAGTAGCGATAACAACATTTGTTCAAGATGGGTGCTATGGTGGCCATACTGGACGGCCGATCGGCACCTTTTTCATTTAGGACCAACTAAATAAGGGGTCCAGAACCTTTTTGTGCCTACGGGCACATTTGTGAGTTTATGAGAGAGTGGCGAGCACCAACCAATTAACTTGAACCATTTTTTTTTATTTGTTATTATTCATTATAACCTCTTCCGCAGGCACACAAAAAAAAACTTGGCGGGCGCCATGGCGCCAGCGGGCACTGCGTTGGGGACCACTGAACTAGACTATAGGATGAATGTGGGGGGTAACGTTTCATGGCAATCCTCCAAATACTTTAGGAGTAGCGATAAATTGTGCTAATGGTTGGACGGACGGACAACAGACGACGTATGGACAATAGGCCATCCCAGAAGCTCTTCTGGTCTGACCAATAGAGCTAAAAAGGAGGGATAATATTAAGTTATAACTCCATCAACTGTTGACGCAGAACGGAGAGAATCAAACTCATTCAAGACAATATCCATGCAAAGTTGCATACAAAATACGTTTAAAATCCAATAATCCCCGGTATGATTATGCTGTGGAAACTGTCTAAATTTTAACTGGGCGGAAAATCAAGCGAAAAAGATTGAAGAAGAACGCTGACAATCAAAATCATCTTGAATTGCATCAATATAAAGTTGTATACCAAATCTGGTCAAAACCCAACGATCCCTGATAAAGTATGATACAAAAACCAAACTGAATAGATGGACAGATGGGTGGAATGATAGACCAACTGATGGATGGACAATGTGATTACCATGTGGTCAAAAAATAATAATGAAAGAAAATAAGTACTCCTTCATTACATAATATTGTAATGTTTTTCCCCTAACCTATTGATAGTGCACAAGGCCATCAGCTTGTGTGGTTTTAAACTTGGAGAGATTTAGAAATGTGTTTAAGGTTATTAGAATATTAGAAGAGCAAATATGAGAGAGAGAGGGAGAATATATATATATATATATATATATGTAAATAAATACACTGGGAGTGAGTAGTGCAACTTGCATTTATTGCTTCAAGCTGTGTACAGAGTAAAGTGGGTCCTTAAGTACATGGATCATTTTCTACATGGGATTACATGTAAAAATAAAAATCTTTATATTTACAGAATAACAAACAATAACAGAACAATTCACATACAATTTAACATCAACCAGACAATACTGGTTTTGACAAGTGGCTTAATACGGTGTACAATAATCACAGGATAATGTTACAGGCAATTATTTGTTCAATGTTCAGACCTGGATACAAAAGTTTGTTAGAGAAAAAAAGAAGAAAAGTTCGCACGTGATGATTGTCCCTACTGATGTAACACTGAACATGCGATGCGGTTTTGTTTCAAAATGACACTGACAAAGGTTTACGGTCAGAACAATGTCTACATTTAAAAAAAATTGCAGGGAATGCCAAAATTAATTCTTGTGAGTTTCAAATGGCATCGTAAATGGCATCCGGTGCTGCATCTAAAAATGTATTCATGAGAATTCTTACACATGGTTTAATAATTCCATACGTCTCCTCCTTTAACACGAACAGTATGCATTTCGGTTCATGCTCTTATGTCAAGAACCCAATGTTAAAACTGCCTACACGCCCCATGATTTCCCCCTGCAAGGGTATGAAGGATCCAACTTTATAATGTCACTGACTCTTTTGACAGTTTTCAACATTTTATTTAGTTTAAAAAAAAAAAAAAAAAAAAGTTTTTTCTTTCTTTATAAAGAAGTTTTAAGAAGAAAATAATAATTGCCAAAAAAACGATGCAAACGATAGGGTCATATCACCTGCTGGCCAATTGAAGCCCATGTAAAAGACTCTTCATCCACTTTTCAGGCTGTTTGGATCAATACATTGTTAGCTGCAACACCGGATACCATTTGCGAATGCGGATAATTATGTCCTGATAATGATTTATTTTTATTCTCATGGTTGTTCCAAAAACGATTTTTAAAAATATTTTTATTGTGATGGTCATCACAGAGACATATATACCACGTTATATATGCCTCTGGTCGTGATGATTGTTATCAGGACAGATTTATCGGTCAACCGTTCGCGCCATTTGAAACCAACATAGTCACATTAGAGTCACTTGTGCGTTCAGGATAGTAATCTGCAGATTTTAATCATACCATCTTGAAATGATGAAACAAGGATGACTGCCGCCAAGTTCCGCAATAGAAAAACAAAATATAAATGGCGAGGTTTACTTCAGAAATAATCTCTTTTGCAAGGATAAACTGCATGACCAAGTCATTGTAACTAACGGTAATTTTTTGCAAGCCAAACTTGATGCAGGGAACTATTTGATAAAAAAAAGTCGATGATGATACCAAAGCAACAGCTGAAGATTTGGAAGGAATATAATGGCCTGCAGAAATTTATATACATACTGACATGCCAAGTTCAGCATAAGCTTTCATGTATTTGATCAGGAAGTTTTAAAATAGGTGAACTAATCAGATTTCTTATTATACATTTGATTATGGACTAATCTTTGATGATCTGTCCAGTAAGTAGGACTAATTAATAATACAAGAATCTTGTAACTGTTCAGGTATTTGTCTACATTTTTAGACGCTTCTGAAAATCTAGTTCAAATGGCATTGACAAAACATCCCTGAATTAAAGTTGTAGTCAGAAAACCACGGGAAATATTTAGTGAAACTTCTCTTCAACCGCAGTAAGGGGAAATAATTTTTGCTTTTTTTTATTGAGGTGACCAATATATGACGGCTTGATTAGTATTAAAATGGTTTTATGGGTGCCAAAACATTTGATCCGTCTGCCAAGGAGGCCGGTTTATGGGAGTTACACCGTTAAGCTTCAAATCTACCACAAGTTGGCTGGGATTGCTTCACGCTAATTAATCATGTGTTTATGATATTAATCTGATAAATATGTTCACGCATCCATGAAGGTCATACTTCCTCCAGTCAGCTCTCTTAATGTACCATCATGCTAATTTATGGCATCTGATCTACACATGTTTAGAGGTATCCTAGCAAATAACATACGATCAAATCTTCTGAAGAATCATGCAACAAAAGCAGCAAACAGTTGGCTACCCATGACAAATGGCTTAAACAAGTACCTAAAATGGCACATAATAATCCAGTCTGGTGACCATTACCCTAGCAATGACTATGACCTCTGAGCTAGGGATTGCTCTGTTGTATGATAAGATATGGACCTGGTAGAGTTTCATCAAAATATTTGTAGGGGTTAAAAAATGTGAGTGTGGATAAGGAAACAGGGTATTGACTCACATTAACCCTTTTGATCTTGAGGCAGAGCAAGGGTACGATTTAATATGTGAGGCTTGGTCAAGTTAAGATATATAAAAGGCTAAAATTTTATTAAAATATCTGTATTGGTTCAGAAGTTATAGCCGAACATAGACCGATTCATATTTTCACTTGAAATGACCTTGACCTTCAGGCAGAGGGCGTTATCATTCTATGTAACACACTGTCTAGTCATTATATACAAATAATTCAAGTTTCACTAACATATCTTCATTGGTTCAAAACTTGTACTCCTGACTAGTATACACGCCAGAGTTTCATTTTCCCATGCTGTGACCTTCACCTTGAGGCAAGGGACATGGCTTTGGTATGCAACACATCAATTATACATGATACATAACTGGCTTAGGTTTCATCAAAATATATTCAGTGGTTCAAAAGCAAAACTCAGGGCAATGATATAAGTCACAGAATTGGATTTTCCCTTGACTTTAAGGCAGGAAGCATGGCTATGGTATGCAACATGTTGTCTATACATGATATATAATTGGCAAAAGTTTCATTTAAATATATTCAGTGGTTCAAACGTTATACTCTAGACAAGGAAACAACACAAAAGAATTACATTTTGCCTTTCTGTGACCTTGACCTTGTTGCAGGTTGCTTGGCTATTGTATGCAACACAATATCTAGTCTTGACATATACTCAAGCAAAGTTTAATGAAAATTGCCCCAAATGTTACAAAGTCATGAGCCAGACAAGCAAATGTTAACATGCAGACAATGCAATAACATAATATGCCCCCCAAAAATATGGGCATATAAAGAAAAGAAATGCATTTAGGCTCATTATATGAATAACTATTACAATTTAAAATCTCCTAACTTAAAGTTGACAGCAGTTAATTTTATTCTTAATGAATGTTGGGTGCAGACTTTCCTCATAACATTCTAGACAACAACTCTGAAACAGAACACCTGTGAAATTGCATTATGAATTCAGGTGTCACCCCCCCCCCCCCAAAAAAAAAAAAAAACTGTTATTGGATTTACATGCATCAGGTGAAAATTCATAGAACTGTGCAAGAAGTATTTATAAGGTGCTTTACTTCAAGGTACTTATAATGCTCAAATTGAAAACATATTTGACTAGCTGCTTTAAACAGTACAAGTAAAATGACTGTAACATAACCCTACTAATACTTGGGAAAATATACCCAACAGAGAAATAGGAAAAAATCAGAACACAAAAACAGATTCATCATCAATCCATTTCACAGACTGCCCTATCTGATTTTGAAGTGCAGTATGGGAATTCTTTTAGGGTCCTCAGAGGCAAAAAATAGGCTCCCAGTCCCAATCTAGATGGGTTCCAATCCCAATGTAAAATATTTCGATATCATGGAGAATTCCAAATTTCAGCAATATATTCCTCAACATTGCATTCCCAATTGATTATTTTTTTTTTTTTTCCAAATGATGGGTTAATGCCTTATTTCCAATCAGCCAAGAAAAATCCCTAAGTAAATTAACAATGGGACTTCCTCGTTTGGAATCCTGCGATAAATCTCCTGGTCAGGTGCAGTATTTGAAACTAAATGTGGAGGGGAAAAAATGCTTCAATAAACAAAAATCTTTCCATGCAAAGTACAGCAATTTTTGTTCATAAAATCAGTTACTATCTTTTTAATCATAACTCTGGAGGTTTTAGGAAAATTCTGCTCAAGTCTGACTTTACTGCATAGCTACAAGTAAATTTGGATAAAAGAGACCCTGTAAGGGACTGACAGTCTACAGGCCAACTGTTTTTCCCCAGGAATCCATCATAATCAGTTTCTGCTGTCCTTTTATTCTTTTTAACTGCCGAGTATTGAAACCAACTAAGATACCGCTGGGACTCCAACATAACAAATTAGGTAACAAAACTATTTTCCTCTATGTCTGAGTTAACATATTCATAAGATGCCTTAAGTGCAGCAAAAACTATTTTGTCATGGCCTTTGACCTTAAACCCAATATAATGGATAGAAGATCAATAAACTTGTCTCAGACACTGCCAATATATAACCACATGCTAAGCTGGATTAAATCTATAATTGTTATTTTTTGGAAAAAAAGAAAACTAAGTTACTGACCTGGGATCATTCAAGGCATTCTTCAGATATATCCATAAAATGGGTTTTATATACTTGTTTGTGTTATCATGCTTACAAGCCAGTACTGTTTAAAACTTGTATCCTAGACATTTGACTTTAAAATTAATGTCAGAGTGCTGACAATCAACTTGCTTATTAGAATTTAACTAAATACACAGTCTGGCCAAAGTCATTTGTATATGTGCAAGTCAATGTGTTTATAGCTCCCCATAAGTGCAATGAAACATAATGCAAGAAATGACTTAAAGCCAAGGTCAATTAAATCTGGTTTTTCAAACTCCTTCACAAAAAGTATAGATACACTGGTGGTCAGATCTGCACCATTTTCATTCAGAACCAATTATGATATAGCAATAAGTGTTTTAGTGAAAAATCCATGTAAATGTGACCATTCATTTAAGATTTTCAAGATGGCAACCATTTTTCTTCAGAACAGCTATGTAGTGCACTAGAGTGTTTCAGTGAAAACCCATATGTCAATATGACCATCCGTTCAAGACAAGTAGCTATATCAACATTTTCAAGAGGGGCGTCAAGGTAGCCATTCTGGAGGCTGAATCAGCATCATTTTAACACGGGAATAACTGCCTACTGAAATAAAGATGCTTTTTGTGTTTTTTTAAATGCCAGTATAACCATCCTTTAAAAAAGAAGTTGCTGTAATGATTTTGTCATGATGGCTGTTCTGGTTGTAATTTTGGGAGGTCAAATCAGCATCAATTTCATTTAGGACCAACTACATATAGCGAGATGTGTTATACCAAAAACCCCATGTCAATATGACCATTATTTCGAGAGGAGTAGAGATAAAAAGATTTTTCAAGATAGCCTCTATGCCTGCCATTTTGGAGGTCTGATCAGCACCATGTTCATATAGGTCCAACTAGATATTGTAAGAAGTCTTTAGTAAAAACCCCATATTGATATGACCATCTGTTCATGAATAATAGTGATAACAAGATTTTCAACATGGCCTATAAGGTGGCAATATTGGAGGGTCTAATAAGTACCATTTTTATTTAGCATAAGAAGTCTTTTAATGATAATCCCATGTTTCTATGTCTATCCACACAGAATTAGTCATAAGAAGATTTTCAAGATAGCCACCATGGAGGCCATGCTGGAAGTCTTATTGGCACCCTTTTTATTTAGGATCATCTACATTAGACTTTTAGTGAAAACCCCACGTCAAATATGATCATCTGTTTAGAAAGAGTAATGCATGGTTCCTACACTAATTCTTTATTTTCTCAATGACTTTTCCATAACTTCTCCATGACAACTTTCTTGTTTTCCACAACTAAATTCTTTAATGTTTATGCCAAAAAAAAACAGAAAATTCTATCTGTACACAGAAAATAATGATAATATTGATCAACATGATAGGAAAGACAACCAAATAATCAGCTTTTTTGTCAAGATGGCCTCCTCCTCCCTCAATGCCATCCGATCCACAAACTTTAACACTACAGACTGATAAGCAAGTAAAGGGAGATTTTCAATTTTTGGCCAATTTCCATTACTTTACCATGAAATTTTTTACAAGACTTTTCAATTTCTTTCCATGAGAAACATTTTTTCCAGGATTTTCCATGACCATGAGAACCCTGCATTTGCTAAAAAGATTTTAAAGATGACTGCCATCTTGACTGTCAGATCACCACCATTTTCATTTAGGACCAACTAAACATGATAAGAAAACTTTAGGTGAAAAACCTGTCACTCCACCCATTTGTTCAGAAGCAGTGATAACAAGATTTCCAAGATGGCAGCTATGGCAGCCATATTTGACATCAGATTGGCACCATTTATATTTAGGAGCAACTAAATGTCATACAAAGTTTGTTTTTTAAAAACCACGTCAATAAGACATTCATTCAGAAGGAGTAATGATAAGATTTTCAATAGGGCCACTATATTGAAGGTTTGAGGGGCATTATTTTCATTTTGGACTAACTACATACTGTAAGAAGTTTTTTTAGAGAAAACCCCATGTTGATACGACCATCCATTCAGAAGGAGTAGCCATAACAAGATTTTCAAGATGGCCACCATGACAACCATGCTAGAGCTCAGATTTGCACTATTTTCATTTAGGACCAAATAGACATAATCACAAGTCTTTCAGTGAAAACCCCATGTCTATATGACCATCCATTCAAGATAAATAACAATAAGATTTTCAAGCTGTCCACTATAACACCAATATTTAGGGCAATCTAGACCCAAGGATGAATGTGTGTGTGTAAAGTTTCATGAAAATACTATTAGTAGTTTAGGTTGGTTGGTTGGTTTTAATGGCACTTTGTAACACACGTCCTTCATAATTCTATAAAACCTAGCTCTTAGGTATACAAGAAGTATTTTCTCCGGATCATAAATACTTAGAAGGAAATTAAACAAGTAAAATCCTGTCCATGAAACCAAATCACTTCCTGTCATGCATACCCTACATGCAGATTCTAAGTAAAGCAATAGAACAGAACCATGTTTTACTTGGTTATTCAGTCTGATACATGAAAACAGGAACACACAGATAGGATATAGGATATCACAGCCCCACCACATGAAACTCACTTACTCTTTAAAACAGCATATTCATGTGCTTTTCTCTTTCATCCCACAAAGCTGGAAGATTTCCAACATATGACAATTGATGTACACACGGATGGCCCAGATTTATTACGCATTCCCACCTTTGCTTGGTGAACAAGTTTTCCGTGGAACCAGGTGACTTGCCTGAATCTGTACATTGATGTATCCTGATGTACCTCATGTGCAAAACTGGTAACACACAAGTTTAGCATTGTTGATACTGTTGGCATCATCACTGTAAATGTGAAATCTTTATCTAAACATGATAAGGCTAGTAAGATAAAAACCTGGAAACAAATACCTGGTATATAAAACTAAAATAATCTTCAATTTAAGTCATGATTGGCATTACAATTAGCAACAGTGATTGTTTGGTTCAACATTTTAAAAATGAAAGATCTTTAATTAAATCACAAAAGCATACAACTTTTTCACTACCCTAGTTCCCTGTGTTGTATACTGCTGAGGACTGTCACAATTTTATACACTTGACAAAGCAGGAAACCACAAATCTTTTGGAAGACATTATATACAGCTCCAAAAAGCTAACACCCATACTTATTCTGCCTCCCTTACCTCCAAAATCCACCCATATTGTCCAATTTGGCTCATTTAATTTTTTCGAAAAGTTGGTGATGTCAGGGTTTTGCTAATTAGACTCACTTTCCCTAAATTGTAAATATGCATATGTTTTGATTTTTTAAATGCGTATATTACACTTTTATAAGGAGACAAGGTTTTAGTTTGTGCAAAAATTGTCTTATAATGACACTTTCAGTGAGAGCACATGCTCTCTACACTGTGCTTTGCCAAATCTTGAGTTGACTGGGCTATATACATTGCATGGGCCACAGTGACCCTGTCATCAATCTGTTGACATCATGGTATGAGTAAACATCATGAACAATGTACAGGGAAGCACCTGCTCTATGTTTTAGGTCCCTGCTCCAATTTCCCTTTTTTTGATACAACCATCCATTCAGGAGGAGTAGCTCTAACAAGATTTTCAAGATGGCCACCAGGTGTAGCTTTCTTTCAAAATATTTTCACCTCTATTCTTTGTGACAGCCACAAAATCACGTCATGCCATTTTCTCAGTTCTCCATTTTTTGCAAGGAGCTGAGATGGCTCAGTGGTTAGTGTGCCAGACTCGCAACCAAAAGGGTGTGGATACAAATCCTACCATAGGATCAGCCAAGGTTGGCTACCATGGTGTGTACTTGGCCAAGGCACTTTACTCTGATTACCTTGGCACTAAATGACCTCCTTGTGTAATTGTGCTGTAAAATACCAAACCAAAACCATTTTTTTTTGGCAATGGAATGGTTTTAAATACTATAAAAGATACAAAAAAAATAACATGATGTTAGGACAATTCATTAGGATGAAATGAATCTTGGATATTACAAGGGTTTTGGGGCATCTGACCAATGACAGTTATACAAATTAAATACACTTGTGATATCCAACATTTGCGGTGGATCAAGGATGGATGTAACAACTTTTGTTTTTGAGAAGTATATTTAGGACCTTTCTGACTATTTGGCTCCACATTTACTTTTGAATCCACGTGCTGAATATAAATTGTCTGGGAGGCAACAAAATTTGTTTTCATGAAACCTTATTTTTTTGCTGCTCTTTCTTAATTAGCTGATCAATTGCTTGAACAACATCATTCAGAAATATAATCAACTTGTTACAGATTTCCTGATTGCCAAAGTGTTACAATTATTATGTAAGCAATGTAAGCATTCAAACATCACAAATGAACCAATCATTCTCCCTTTATACAATCCATCAAAACACTTTTAGGTATCCTATACATGTCACATGCAACAATTTGTGTCCCAAAATGGACAACTTGGATTCAACCAAACCTAAACTGCATTGAATAAAGCTGAGGAAAACAAAATGAATAAATGCATCTAAATTAGTTATGTCATCAAAATGTACAGACAACTTCATGTTATGGCAATTCTTTGCATAAATGTAAATGCATATAACCATTGGTTAAACAACAAGAATATTTTACATATCTCAAAGGTATTGTACAAATGTAAGTTCCATAACACAAGGTTAAAGAAATGTTTAATTTACAGTTAACAACCCTTCTTTACATGCTTATACTATATTCATTTGCCATAAAATTAATGTCATATTTTAACACATGCTACAGCAAATGGGAAAGCATTGATAAGCACAAATATTTGACACATTACATGAGGGAATTCAAATCATTTCAACAATATGTCATTTATATATATATATGCTTAAAGTGTGTAGCATCCAAACTTTGATTTTTCCCCCCAATATTTTTTGTTCAGAAAATCAAAGATAGAATGGAACAATATCATCAACACTAACAGTAAAAGGATTATCAAAGTATAAAGAAGCTTCACAAAGAGTATCTTTGAGCTTTCATTTTTTCCATGTTAGGAACAAGAATTCTCCATCACATAAATCATCAATTAATTAAGAAGCACATGAAAATTTTACTGAAATTTTATCAGTTCATACATTCCTCAGCAGTCAAAACAAAGAACATATTAAGACAACCAAGAAAAGTCAAACAACATCCCGTACAAAAAGGCAACTTTTCATTCAACAGGCTTTCATGATAAAAAAAACACATAATAAAACATCTGAATGATACAAGAGGTGTTTTTGCTCATCTCCGTGCAGAAAATGTCTAATTATGGCACAAAGCTAAACAGAAAGTAAAACATAAAACCGCAATGTCAATCAAGGATGATTTAAATAATCTAATCAAATAAGACATATCTGTGGATAAAGATTGCCCTAAAATTTTGTATATTTATTCCATGTAGATTCCCACTATCTTTCAGAATGAAAGAAAAAACTATGGGTACATTTATTGCCATCACTGTTTCTGTGACTGTATTTATTGTAGCAAATATTTATTTTTCATAATCTCCATTTTTACCAAACATTTGTTATTACCTTAAAAAGGATTAATTCTAGACATTTGAGGTTCAAAATTACCTATTGACTGTCATTTCTGTGAACACAAGTTTATGAAATATAGGTACCGAAACCACAGACCACATGAAACTGAAACATATCTGCAACAGTGTTTTAAACTCGACAGATAAATCAATATGACCTTGATTTTATCATAACTCATCCAAATGATGTACAAGCATCACAACTTTATCTAATAAGAAACATCACCTAGAACTAGATACACATGAGGCAATGTAAGTGAAGCTCCAACCAGTGAACATTACAAACACCAAAATTACAAGTACCAGGCAAACCTCCTGAATTTTGTTCAGTTTACCATACAGTCACACTTAATCATACAAAACACACTCTGGTTCTGGAATATATATATATATATATATATATATATATATATATATATATATATATATATATATATATATATATATATATATATATATATATATATATATATATATACACACACACACAGAGTACTTGCTACTTTACCTGTATCTGTTTGCTTCCATCTTTTATTAATAAATGTTGTCCCTATTTACAAACATCGATGGAATCAAGGTTTCTAGGCATCAATACTTTATCAAACCATTCCATTTTGTAAAGATTGACAGTGTCAGATTTTTAAACAGGAAATCTAGATCTCTTCATATGATTTTGAGATAGAATGATTTCTACACAAACAATGCTTCTTAATGGATAATCACTTAAGCTTTATAAAAGAAATGTCCACAAAAATTACATGAAAAGATTCAATGTATATAATCTTAACATGTCAAAAAGACCATACTTACTTTTAAACTTTTTCACTGGAAATAAAGATTTTGGTGCACAGAGAAAGTTGCAACAAACAACTTAACAGAATAAAGTGATTCATAAAATCACTAAATTAAAAAGGTAAATTTAACCACGATTTAATAAGATAGTTGTCATTTCAATAATATAAAGATGTTTTTAAGAATATAATCGTGTTTTTAATAATATAATTGTACTTTTCAAGGAGTTTTAAAAAAAGACTCAATGTAAGCTCATGGTTTGGTTTCACATGATAAATGCTGATATATACACATGTAATATTTTCTATGAATGACTTTTCTGATCTACCTGTTCTGTTCATGACTTTTAGGACATAGTGAAAACATCACATACAACCCAATTATTGTACTTTATCTCTCAAACGAACCCCACAAATGAGCTAGTGTCTAGCCTATCAAGGTAGCAGTTATTGCTTCTTTAGACAGAAGTATGCAAGTGACACTAGTATTGCAAGTATGATTTTGCTTGCCATGCTTAGAGCAGGAATGGCTGATTTGATAACCCTATCAACTGAAGAAATCAAAACATTAAACAGCAAGTGCTAGTTCACCAAATTGTTGCTTATAATCAAGTACAGATATTTATTTTATCTTTTATTTTTTCCTACTAGTCAATACTTGCTTGTATTTTAACCATGTTGGAAAGAACCATCTCAAGATAGGAAATACAGATAATATTGGTGAAGTATTCCTAACAGTGCTAAGTTAACCAGTATGATATTAGTCAAATTAGAGGTAAAACTTTGGATTTAAGCACATGAATGTCATACCATGCTATGTTATTAAAGGCATGCACATAAGACTTCTCTGTACGAGTGATTAACAGCTTGAAAAAAATGTGTATGCCCTCACTGCAGACATGCAGACCAAAAAGTACAAGTCCCAAAAATTAAAAAAGAGGTCCAAGTGGGCCTGATATTGCTCACCTGGCTTACATAACTTAATAGTTGACTGTTTCACTAAGCAAATTTATGTTGTAGTGTAAGAACACATCATATGTAAATTATCTCCCAAACTTTATATCATGTTTATTTGACCTATTTTACTTTATTCTGATAAAAAAATTCTTACTAAAGATGGAAAGCACAATTGATATGCACCATCTCTTGCTCATAATCGAAGTCATCCAAGACCGGGATGATAATATTCCCGACAGTTCAAAAAAATGACTTTATGAGTGGCAAGAAGCCATCAATCAGGTACAAAATCACATCATTAATATGCAAAAATCTCGCTCATTACTGAAACAGTTCAAGATCCTGATGATAGATATTCCAAGTTTGATCAAAATCAGACCACAAATATGGCTTCCAGAGTGGTAATAAGCTCAGCCAATCAGATGCAAGATTACATCATTAATATACATGGATCTCACACATTATCGAACCCATCCAAAATCTTGATGTTATAAGCCAATATTTCAAGTCTGATCAAAACTGGATCAGAAATATGGCTTCCAGATTAGTAACAAGCTCAGTCAATCATATGCAAAAGCAACTAATTAATATGACTGCATCTCAATAATTATTGAACTTGTAAAAGATCTTGATGATGTAAGCATATATTCCAACTGTGATCTAAATCGGATCAGAAATATGGCTTCCGGAGGGGTAACAAGCTCTGCCAATCAGATGCAAGATCAACTCATTAATATGCGTTGATCTCACTCATTACTGAACTCATCCAAGATCTCAATGATGTAGACACTGATTAAAATTGGATCAGAAATATGACCTCCAGAATAGTAACAAACTCGGCCAATCAGATGCAAGATTATCTGAATATTCATTTTTCTTGCTTATTATCAAATCCATCTAAGATCTTGATGATATAAACCCATATTGAAAGTTTTATCAAAATCTTATCAAAAATAAGGTTTCTAGAGGGGTAATAAGCTCATATGCCACACCACATGCTTCTTTGGCATTACAGCCAGGTGAGCTAAAAAAAAAATTAAAATGTGAAATATTGCTATAATTGTATAAAAATCTAAACAAGTCATGTACATATGAATAAAAATAAGCATGTTAATTCTCATTTGTCTACCTCAAGCAGTTTTTACGGAATCATGCTAGAAGTTTTTTTCCACATCAAAATCCCAAATTTTTTTAAAATGTGTACAAAATTGAACAAATTTTGTAATAGCCTAAAAAGCTAATCAGGTCATCAACATATGAAGCCAAGTAAGCATATCAAATTTTATTAGTCTACTTCAAGTGGTTTTTGGTTAATTGTGCTAACAAAGTTTTTGATTAAAAAAAAGAAAAAAAAAGGTTTAGAAATGTGTAAAAAAATGGGAAAATTGTTTTAATGACCTGAAAATCTAATCAGGTCATCTACATGTGTATACAAATATAGTAACCAAATTTCATATGTCTGTCAAGTGGTTTTTGTGCAATCTTTCAAACAAACTTCTTTGGATGGATAGATGTATGACTGTATGGGCATATGGACATGACTAAATCAAGATGCCCCAGCTGCAAGCAGTGGGGACATAAAATTATTGACACTGAACTATTGCTGTGCAATATACCATGAGGTCTAACTCTATGCTTTTTCTCCACTAGCACACTTCAAAAAGGCATAAATTATGATGGTAAAAATCTGACAGAATTACAAGTAAATAGGTGATTAATGTCACAGTGTCACAGTATGCACTTATGTACACAAATATCTCATACAAATTGAATGTTATTATGAACAGAAAATGTTTTCCAATGAAAAAAAAAAGCACTATCACATGTATGATTAAAACTGAAAATACTACTTGACTAATAACAGTCATTATGGAACGATAGTATTTTGGAGAACAATTAATGATTAAGTGACATCTATATGGAGTATGAACTATATGAAATAAGATCATTTTTACAGCACTATTTAAAAATACTGACTGTGAACTAAAATTAATTCTACATGATTGTTGCAATTATCAGAAACAAATCCAATCCAAGTCTCAGTTAATAATATGAACAACTCATCTGCCTTCAGTCAATAATGCAGAGTTACATACATAAACTATCATATATACTCATATATAAGTCAGATCCAACTGCAAACTGCACAGACCCAGATCTCCCATTACATAATCTGGGTCTATGCAGTTTGTTATAAGTAATTAATAGAACAAACATAGACCCTGTTCTGCCAGTGCATTATGCCATGGGAGATCAGGGTCTATGTTGTTTGCAACTGGACCCAACTTATAAGCGAGTATATATTGTATATGGTCTCTTATGCGTAACAGTGCAATATTGTAAAGATTACATTCAAGAATCCAACTTGATCTTGGTTGTATGAAGTTATAATGCAAGTCCAATTGCAAACAACACAGACTCTGATCTGTTGTCGCATAATGCGCTGGAAGATCTGGGTTTATGCAGTTTGTTAGGAGTGATTAGTAAAACAAACGACGATAGATGCTGATTTGTCAGCTCATTATGCCATGGCAGATCAGGGTCTATGTTGTTTGCAATTGGACACATCTTATAAGTGAATATATATGGTATATGATCTCTCATGCATAACAATGCAATATCATACAGACTACATTCAACAGAATCCAACCCGATCTTGGTTGTGCAAAGTTATTTTAATCATGCATACTGGATTACCTATGGCCTTGCACATCAGTCATCTAACAAGTTTACTTTGTAATACTTCAGTGGAATTAAATATTTGCAAATTCTGCACATTCAGCATATCTGCTGCATAAAATGGTCACAATTTGCTGATTGGCATTATATGTATAACCATTTTCCTGATAAAATTGATAAAAATTTTGTGAATGCAGTTGTCTCATTAAATTTGTGAAAAATTCACCAAAAAGTCAAGTCCAAAAAGTTAAAATATGTGTTTAAAAAATGGACAAAAATCTAATTAGATTATCTACAAATATGCCAGCAAAATTTCATTTGTCTACATTGAGTGGTTTTTGCACAATCTTGCTAACAAGTTTTCTGTGAAGGATGGACAGACACATAGACTGACATGACCAAATCAAGATGCCCCTATTAAGTGGGGACATAGAAAAATGTAAAATGTGTTGTCAAAGTTTTCATCTAAACTTGATTCAGGCACATGAAATCTATCCATAAAAACCAACATATTGATGAGACAATCATCAAAATTGTCCAATTTAAAGTGCTTTTTTTTTTATATATATAAACACTGGTTGACAGAATAAAAACTCTGACTTAATCTGTGGTCATGATTAGGCATATTTTATAATTTATTTTTAGCACCTGATATATCACCAGTTTCAACACTGGTGAAAGTATACAGAAAATATCCACCCCCCACCCCCTCATTGAAAGAGCTTGACAACAGAATTGCCTTTACATTCTAATGGTCAAAACAGCTGAAAACTTCCCTTATTTAACAGAAATTTTTGATTTCCCTGAAGACAGTGTGTGTGTGTGCACACACAGACCTACACAATTATCTTCCTTTAAAAATATGCAGTTTTTTCATCTAACAGATGACTGGGGATCTGTCAATATTTTCCGAAACTTAGCCTGCCGAGTCACAGGTGCACTTGATTCATGTAAGGTATTTTTACTTTTCAATTTTCTGGCAGGAGAACTAGAAGACAGACCAGTGGAAGTTGATGACTCACTGATCACAGACTTTAGAGGACTAATGGAGGGGGTTGAAATGAGGAAGTTCCCAGATCGCAGGCTATACTGATTTCCTGCCATCACTGACTGAAGAGAAGATCGCAGACTCTTGCTAGGAGACAATGTCAGGTGCTGTGACCTTGACCTTGTGTCTGGACGAGAGGGACTGGAAGATGTAGACACATTTGGACTTTTGTTAGATGAGGGTGGTGTAGCTTTGCTGGCATCAGAGTGGATTGATCCTTCTTGGTCATCACTTATTGGAGGGGATAATGTTGACACAGAAGTCAGGTCACACAGTTTAGGAATTGAAATTGATATTTGGGTTGATTCTTTGCTCTTGCTTTTTGCCTGCTCCACTGTGCCATCAAATTTGCTGCCAATTGATTGATCTGTTTTCTTAATTTCAGCAACTGGTTTTGGATTGAACAAAGGAGAATTATCTGGAGAACAGGTAATCTGTTTTTTATTTCTACATGCTGAACAACAATCCGAGTGTAGCGACTCCTCATCAGAAGAAACAGATCTGATGGAAAGCACTTCCTGATCCTTGGTGTTCATCTCTTTTCTAAATCCAAGATGTTTGCAATTACTACATGCGGAGTTATTATGGGCAATCTTCACACAGGTACACTGTGTTTTCAGGTTAACTTGAAGAAATGGGTACAAAGGTTTCTCATTCAGAATTGCTCTTAATACACTTGCACTGTTTTTATTCTCCATTTTCCCATCACTATTATTATCCTTGCTTTTGACCATAGAAGTGGACTTATTCAAATGTTCTTTTACAGATAAGCTGTCTGACTTTCTCATCTTTACAAATGGAATGGGCTGTTCATGGGAGGAAGTGCTCAAATCAAGCTTCCATGGTTTTTGGTTAGACTTTCCAGCATTGGATGTTACTGATGCCCCAAGGACTGACAACTCTGTCAAAAGACTGCGATACAAGGTTAGTTTCTGCTTGGAAACTTCGGCATCAACATCTTCAGACACAACATTTGTTAGGGAAAGAGCATTCCTCATTGTAGATGAGGACCTTTCACTTGACTTTCTTTTCAGACCCAGAATTTTATCAATATTGCTAGCAGAGAGGGCTGGGGCTGTTGGAAACTGACAAACAGCATCCTCTTTTGTGTTGCATTCAGTTATTTTTACCTTGTCTTTAAGTTGCTTACTCAAAACTGTGGCAGGAATCCATTTCAACAAATCCATTCTGGACATTGGTTCCAATACAACTGTCAGATCTTTCATTGTTGAAAGAAGTTCGTGGCTTCTCTTGCTAAGATCAGTAGAAAGTCTGTCCAGAAATTCTCTCTTATGCTTTTTGTTAAATTTGTATGCATGATTCAGATACATGGTCTTCCGTCTAGGTTTGTATGAAACAAGGTAGCCTTGTGGACGAAATCGTAATTTTTCCAAGAAGGCATTCTTTACTGGAGTCCTACAGAAATTCTCGGAATCTGTCACAATGGGTAGATTCAGTTCTGACTTGAAGTGCTTCTGAATTCTCTGTCCAAGCAGGGAAGAAATTGCAATTTGTAGCAGGGACAATGATCCCTTGGTAGAAGCTGTCTCTTCCATCTCTTCACTACTATCACTTGCATCACTCATTTCACTCGTTTGTTCAACAGACTTGTCTATTGACATGGAGTAGCTCAAGCGTTTTTTAGAGGTGGTTGGCTCCTCTCGACTCAGTTGGGAAATAAGAGACCTGGGAGTCCGTGGAGTACAAGGAGACTTTGGCCCCTGGCTGTCACTGATATCAAGCACATCACAATCAATTTCCAAGCTCCTAGTTCGAGACCTAATTTTTTCAGCCTTTTGTTTTGGAACAAGATCAAGGTACTTAATGAATTTCTCCAATGGCATCTTGCTTACTGAGTCTCGTTGCACCATCTTTGGGCTTATTGGGGGAGGACCACCTTTTGGCTCCATGTCCTTAGAGTAACGTAGAATTCTTTGCAGTTCTGGTGGTCGGTCAGTACAGTCTGTTTGGTGTTTTCGCACCTCTTCTTTTGAAGTAAACTCCTCCTCACAAAAGTAGCAGATATAGATTTCAGAGAAAGGAAGCCTTGGACCTGAAAAGTATGTAGGATATATTAAAAATGAAACAAGAACTGGGCCTGATATCATTCAACTGATTTATGTTGCTGCAGTAGACAATGTCATTAGGGATAGAAATGTTGCATCATCTAAAAATCTGAGGTGTGATACATATCATGATACATAGTAAATAAATTATATGTATCACAAAATCTACTGGTTTGGATACTTTGCCACGTGACACAATGCAATACTGAACTTGCGACAAGATACAAATCACAATACAGCAAATTTTAGAGTTGCAAGTATTGTGATATGTATTTCTCTTATAAAACATTGTCCTTCGGGTAGTCCATGCTTTCTACTGTGGTTCAGGCAAGTTGTAGAGATTTCATCTTGGTTACCAAGATGTCTGTCATGCATTTAATGTACACAAAGATCAAATGCATGGCAAACATCTTGGTGACCAAGACAGTGGAAATTTCTAGACACTAGACGGGTAAGTCTTCACTCTCTCCCTGAGTTCAGTGCACCTTGCTTAATAATATAAAGTGCAATGAATGCTGAAAGAATAAGCAAGTCTGTGCATATACTGTTAAATACATAAACATTAGTCTGTCAAGCTATTTGGATATTTTACTGTTTTCATTGCTCTGTTTATTGATAATATACTGTTCAAAGGAAAAGAGGAGAAAACTTTTGCTCTTTATTTAAAAATTATAATTTCTAATTTGCTTTTATCATGATGTGCCATATTATATGAGTTGTATAGATACTTCATCTCACTTCTGATGTATTGCATCACAGTGAATCAGAAATTACTGATTTCAACCAAATACATGCATCAAAGGAAAGCAATATTGTGATACTGATAAGTGTCAATGAATCATTACACCTCAAATTTGGAATATAAGTGTCCCACTCTTGTTCAAACACCAAAATACTAACAGTCCATATGTAACTAGACCCATTAGTAATGGGTACAATGCAAATGGCCCTGCTGACTGCAATTTGCTAGGCAGGGCTTTTAACTTTCAAACTGTATTGGGAAATCAGTTTAGAGAATGGGCATTCAGGGGCTATAACTCCTCTAAATGATGCTGCAAAATAATGGAACTCCAATTCTTTTTAGGTCTTAAACCCTTCCTTAGTAAAGTTTAGGGGTGAAACGATTCATCAATATATTGATGCATCAATACTTTTGCCATATCGATACACATATTGATACAAGAGGTGAAGAATCGATACAAAACGATATCTACCCTATATAATTTACTTTAATCTTCAGTAGTCATGAATAATTATTAGTCGTTTGCCTTCTTATTCTTTAAACTGAGAATCGATAATGTATCGTATCGTAGGCTGTGTATCGTGAATCATATCGATATGCGGCACCGGTGTATCGTTTCACCCCTAGTAAAGTTACATGTATGCTGCACACACCCAAGTTTGGAGGATTAGCAATCTGAGGCCATAACTCTTCAAAATTATGCTGTTGAGTGTTTTAAATCCAAATCTTGTAAAGAATTCTCAATATTGAGCTGCATGCCAAATTTGGTTGAAATTTAACAATCCTTGGTAAAGTAATGCATCAGAAACCAAAGTCAGAAGGATGGACAATCCATGGGCATAACTCCAGTAAAGATGTGAAGCAGTGGAAATCGAATTTACTTGAAATCCAGCAATCCTTGGTTAAGTTATGCTGCAGAAATTAAAGGTCAGACAATTGCGGACGACAAGCCTCTAAATGATGACAGAGAAAGTTCAAGTAATAATTCACCAAGATAAAACTGCATGGCAAAATTTTAGTAACATAAGGCCGAACTGAGTCACAATTGCTCAACTGGATGACTCCTGCCTAACAGCCAAATGCAAAAGCAGTTGGCCAAGAAATGTGGGTCCGCAGAATGCTTTCTGTATAAATATTTTCCAATGCTGTAGATTTCATCTGTTACAAAAACGATTGTTTTGAGGTTTCTTTATTTTTTTGTATCTTTGTCCATATTTGATCAGCATCATTTGTCCAGTACTGAAAAGCCTTTATGACAGAATGCTTCTGTCTAAGTTGATCAAATTCAGCATTACCGCTCACTTTTGCAGTTGGGAGTATATGTACCCCCTAATGGTCCAACTTGCCAGTACATGGATTTACACCTGTAGTGGGAGATCCAGTGATTTGTAGATCAAATCTGTGGTAAACAATGGTATAATGTGTCAGTCGCATGTTTTTTCCAGGATGCGCAATCACACAAATACCCCCCCCCCCTTAAAAATGTGCAAGCGAGCAAAAATTGCACAATGAAACATGTAACATTCATTAATTAATGTCTAAGCTGTTACATGCAGTTCTAATGCAAACTACACAGTGCCATTGTCATAACACATGATTGCTGCCGCTGTGCCGATAATGACAATAAACAACTGTATGTTTGATCTGTACTCATTAAATGTTATTCAACACATACACATTTACTGAAACATACTATAAGGGCTTTATTCTTATATACTGTTCTTGTGTAAAAACTGCACCTCTCCCCATGCCAGTGCAGACTGCCTGTCCCGCTCTGTGTGAAAATCCTGGAAAAGTCACTGCAATCATCATGTACTATGTTTAATTTGTGACACAGAATCTGTTCATTAACAGCAACTTGCAGGAGGATTACTCAATACATTTTCATAAACTTTTTTTTTATGGCAGAGCCACATCATTTGTAAAAACTTGAAAGCCCTTTCTGAAAGAATACTTCCTGTCAAATTTGGTCAAATTCTGCAGAGCTGTTTTTAGAACAAGTCATATAAATGTATTTTTTCTTCTTCCATTTTTTCTAATGAAAGCCATATTTAATAGAGGGTTGGCATCATTTATACAAATCTGAAAGCCCTTCATGACAGTATGTTTGATGCCAAATTTGGTAAAATTCTGTTAAAATAATTTCTGAGAAGTTATTTATAGGTGTTTGTAATTTTAGCAATTGGACTGATCAGCTGTGAATTAGAATTTCTGTTAAATGATAGTCAACCTACAGAAAGATGTCACCTGCAGCTGAGGGTCAATTATTACAGAACACATGATGGCTGGTGGACTTCGGGCTATATCATAACTTCATTTGGTCTAAGGCCAAGTAAGCTAGAATACGAGGCCCAGAGTGGGCCTGAGATCGCTCACCTGGAAAACATCCACCTAACAACCAAATGTAAGGGCAGTTCAAAATGAAATCTGGGTTTCTATCATGCTTGAAATGTTTTAGAAATGGCAGGTATAATGGATGATGGATTGGAATTATTGGTGCCAACTTGAAAGGCCTTATGCCCAGATATTTTCTGTGAAAGTTGGTCAGGTTTTGTTGACCAGTTTTTGTGAAGTCATGTAAGGATTTTTCTTGTTTTAGTAACAACTGCCATATTAAATAATGAATCAGATATCTTTCATGCAAAATTTGAAGGTTTTTATGCCAGGATGCTTTCTACTGAATTTGGTTAAATGGTGTTCTGCAGTTTTGGAGACGAAGTCATTTTCATCTTTGCTTTTTTAAAATTTAGTAATGTTTCCAGATTTGATGGCAGATCAACATTATTTGTACAAAACTGAATGGCCTTTTTGCTAAGATGCTTTGTGTCAAATTCGGTCAAATTCTGTTTAGCAGTTTTTTTTAAAGTTGTTTCAAGATTTTATTTTCTATTTTTAGTAACAGCAGCCATATTTGATTGTTAGCTGACACTTGTACAAATTTGAAAGGCCTTTCATGTCAGGATACTTTCTGTCAATTGTAGTCAAATTCTGTTCAGTGGTTTGTGTTAAGAAGGTATTTAAAGGTTTTTCTGTTATCAGAAACAATGGTCATATATCTCATAATAGATCAGCATTATTTGCACAAACCTGAAAGACCTTCATGCCAGGATGCTGTCAAATTTTGTTAAATTCTGTACAGTTATTTGAGAAGTCGTTTAAAAGTTTGTCTGTTTTTGGTAATGATAGCCAAATTTGACAGTTGATAGTCATTTGTATAAAATTCACAAGTCTTCAAGCAAAAACGCTTTCTGTGAAATTTGATATGACCATCCATTCAGGAGGACTAGTGATAACAAGGTTTTCAAGATGGCCACTGTGGTGGACATACTACACATCAGATTGGCACCATCTTCATTTTGGAGCAACCAGACGTCATAACAAGTCTTCTGATGAAAACCCCATGTCAATATGGCTTACCATTCAAAAGATGGAATAGAAATAACAAGATTTTCAAGATGGCTGACATGGTGGACATATTAGATATCAGATTGGCACCATTTTCATTTAGGACCAACTAGACATCATAAGAAGTCTTTTAGTGAAAACCCCATGACAGACCATCTCATAAACTCTTCTGGTCGATGACCAGAACAATTAAAAATGGATCCAATGGTTTTTTAAAAGTTTGAAATAGCAACTACTGACAAACGAATGATGCACAACAGAAGCAGGGCTATACCATAAGCTTGCTTTGGCCTTATGGCCATATCAGCTAATAATTTTGGGATTTACTGTGTGAAAACAATAGTGGATGGGTCTGTCAATCAGAGGGCTATAAACTACACTAAATAATGATCCAGAATGATGACAACAGAAATTTTTTTTGTTGAAATTCAATAATAGTTCAGAGATGATTGTGGGTAAATGAAAGTGGGTGAGTCTGACAGATTATAACTGCTAAATGATGACACAGAATGATGGCAACAGAACTCAGCCAAGAAAGGAAGTTATTGTGGAAAAGTGGTGGGTCTGACAATCAGAGCCTATAACTAAGCTGGATCATGACGCAGACGACTGACAATCAAACTCAGCTAAGGTCTCATCTATATCAACCTGCATACCAAATTATTGGGCAAAAACATAAGTGGGTGGGTCTGATATTTTGGGGCTACAACTCCGATGATGCACAACACTGATGACCAAAGTCTCATTAATATCCAGTGGCATATCAAATTTGGATAAAATCCAATAGGAACTAGAACTTGTAGCAATGAGAACATCGCAAGGGCCCTGCTCTCTAAAAGAATTTTTGTTGGCAATTCCATGTTTAGAGAAGAAGGGCATTCAGGGGCCATAACTCTCCCAAAATTATGATGTGAAATTCTGTATATCCAGCTCAATCAAAGTCTCATTAATATGAAGGTGGCATGATAACTTTGGCTCAAATGCAATATTCCTTAGTAAACTTATGTTGCAGAAATCAAAGTTAGGTGGACTGGCAATCAGGAGTTAGATCTCTTCCAAAAGACAATGTGGATCACTTGAAATTTAAATCATTCAAATTCTCATGTATGATCTTTATAAAGCTGTATGCCAAATTTGCTTAAAATGTATGATAATGTGGAACACTTAAAATTAAACTCACTCAAGGTCTCATCAAAATAAGGCAACATGCAAAATTTTGTCAAATGCAATAAAGCTTAATCAAGTTATGCTGTGAAAACCAATGTCAGGACAACAGGCAATCAAGGGCAATAACTCCTGTAAATGATACTTCAGAATGCTGAAAATCAAACTACTCTGTGTCATCAACCTGTAGGCACATGCCAAATTTGGTTGAAATCCTACAAATTTTGGTGAAATGATAGATTAATACTTGCCTCCACATATAAGAAAACCGAGTGTAAAGTACAGTTGGTGAACCAGGATAAAATATTTGGTTTACCTCAGACGAATATGGTGTTTATGCCTGACTGGCATATAGAACAGTCGCTGCATTAAATTTCCTGCTATGTAATGTAACATAATCTAGTCTCTGCTTAAAGTTGCAAACATGAGCATGGCTGATGATAGTTTCGGTTCCCTTAAATGCAAGTAATAAAAAGTATACTCAAACACGGAAAATTGCATGTTTTTTTTTCAAGCCTGTCGTTTAAGGCAGTATCCAAGCAGGAAGCTCTTTTAAAATGTACCAATCAAAAACTTAGACCCCCAGGCTTCCAAAAATGTCCACTTAATTGTCGCTGATGATCCCATGATGATGACAGTAAAAAGAAAAAAAAAAAAAAAAAACAACCAACAACTTAAAAACTTTGACCATTCCAAGGCCCTCCAGGAATTTAAATAAAAAAAAAAAAACAGGTGAATCTTCCAGCAATTAAAATTTAATTATGTTAATAGTGTGTGTACAACAGATTCCCATGCATAAAAAGGCCTATAAATTTACGAGGTTTTACAGTTTAACTTTTTGCTGCATTTCCCCTTTATCAAGAAAATCCACCCACCCATTTTTAAAATCAAAGAGGAATTTCCCCCTAAATTTTCATTTCTAGAGTAGATCCTGAGTCTATGAGACAATCAAGTAATCAAGTGCTATAACTCTATCCAAAGTGGAGATGATGAGACAAAACACATAAAAGGCCAATCAAGGCCTTAAGACAATGTACATCTAATGAATTTGTGGCACATTTATGACCTCAAATATTTACTAATAAATTCATGCAAATACGTTCTCACGATGTGTTGTGATAGTGTGAGGAATGAAGACTCACTCATGTGACCCAAGTTATCATGCTATGGAAGTTTACCACACTTCAGGTACACTTTTGAAACATAATAAACATGTCAGGCCTTTGTAATGAAATAGTTACCTTGATGATTTCTTTGAAAATAAACATTGGCTCTCTGGATGATCTTATAACTAAAATTTTTAATTCTTGTAATTTTGGCTGCATACCGATGCTCAATGTAATTTCAGTACAGTGGTAACCCTCTTGAATGGCCCCCTTGACCAGCGGCCACCTGCTTTATATGGCCAGAATTCCATGGCACCGACAAGTTTGTGTTTAAAAGTACTTCTCAAGGATGGCTACCCCTCTAACACGGCCAGCAGCTGGCATATTAGTGCAAAAACTGTCAAATTTACCCCTTGTGAGCGGCGACATAATGGTTGTTTACAGATAGAAATCTCACTAATATTTGTTGATTTCTCAACTCAACACATTGACATTTGTCCCAACATGCCTATAAAGTAACTTTAATCCATACAAAGATGTAAGTAATTCGATTATCCTTACTGCTGTGTGTTCCTCAGAGGTTCGGTTTTGTAACTTTGATAATTACTGGCTATAATATTATTACCACCGATAATTATCAAGATAACAAAAAGCTATACTGCTGAGAAGCACAGTATTGTTCAGCTCAAGTTGGCATGAAACCCAGTCGCCAGATAGTAAAATGGTACGATAGCCTTTGTGGCTTCCCTCTTTTAAGATTACAAAATGTATTTAACCAGGTACCAGACTGATGAAAAAAAAAGTTGATCACGTGACAAGCTCACTTGCTTTGTAAACACTAACTACAAATTGCCAATGAAGGAATAAGTTGTTGCAAAAATCTCCTGTGTGGAGGTACTGGAACTACTTCATGAGGTGGGATGAAACCATGTGTGTTTGCAGGAATTTTTCGTGGGGTGGGGGTGGGGGGCAAAGCCCAAATCAAAGGTGATATATATATATATATATATATATATATATATATATATATATATATATATATATATATATATATATATATACACACACTGCACAATGGATTCCACTCTCCCTGTGGTCACCCATGCATGCAACAAGTGTTTTGACCAGTTGACTGCATTTCACTTAGCGACCTACTATATAAACATGTCTGCAATAATGCTTCGGAGCTCATTTGAGCCATAAAATACCAAACTGCCAATGGTAATATTAAATTTGAAGTAAAAACCCATGGCAAATAATAATAATATAAAATTTGTATAATTTACCCAGTTTGGGCAAATATTCCCAATAACCATTAATCCTAATCCTATCTTCCATACACATCAATTCGAATCCTGGGTAAAAACTCTAAGCAGATCTATAACATTTATGTTTTGGGAAATAAATTAAGAGAAACTACCAGTCCTCCAATCCAGCAAAAGCTTTATTCTGTGATGTATAAATTTGTGATAAAAAATGCTCTCAATGTAAACCCCAAATAACCTCCTCCCATATCAGGTAAATGTCAGCACCAATAAATGAGTAAACAATATACATGTATAACTCTGTGAAACAATAACCATGTATGGTATGATTCTCTGCATTGTGGATTAGTGTGGTTTTCAATGCTTGTATATTTACTATGAATAAATCGATTAAATTGTTCATCCTGACTTAGTTTTCTTTTGGTCAAGTGCTAGGCTGGAATGGATGATTTTATGGAAACATTGGAGTTTTGACATGAAAATAGAAGTATAGACAAGGATCGATGGATGGACAGACAAATGGACAAAATTATTAAAAGTATTGGAATTGAAGAATTATGAATGGCAAAAGGTACATCTGGACCACTAGTTTAATATGTATATCAAGTTTCATTTACATATCCTGAATAATTTTTTAGTTATGCTCTGAAAACAAGAGTGACAGATGGACAGACCGAACTCATTTCTATATCCTCCACCAACTTTGTTGGGCAGGGATAAGGGAGTTATTGTGCAGAAACAAAATAAATATCTAGCTGCATACCAAATCTGACTGAAATCCATAAACAATTAAGGAAGTTATTGTGTGGAAACTAAAGTGTGATGGATGAACGTAAGGAAGTGTTGATAGAAGAACAAATGGACGGGCACAATTTAATGTCTCCATTTTCTATGAAAAGATGGGGACAGCAACTGTTGCAAGGTTTCTCTATTTTCTGTATCTTCATCCATATCTCATAGCACATCAGCATTTCTCCAATCCTGAAAGACCTTTATGCCAAGACCTGGTCATTCAGCCCCAGAGAGTTTTTCAAGGACTTTTCAAGGAGTTATGGACTTCTGAAAGTTTTCAAGAAGTATTTTTTTTCTTACAGATACTAATCTCTTTTCATCATTGCATAATTGGGCACAAATGTAGAAGAAAAATTAGTTAGTGTGCCACTACTGCAAAGGGACACTACTCCATATCGTAACTACCTGTGTCATGTCATGTCATTTGATCCACCAAATTTTATCCCATTAAAAAAAGTATTCATTATTTTTTAAAAATCTGTAAACAACAAATATTCTGAATCTAAAAAGTGAAATATTTTATTAACTTTTTACATTTTCTATTCCCTCTGATAAATGCAAGTTGTTATTCACTAATTCAAGGAGTTTTCATGGATAAAGACATACTTTTTAAAAATTCAAAGACTTTTCAAGGCAAGAATTGTTAAAGGTTGCATGAAGGATGCTTTTTATCAAATTTGGTTAAATTCAGTTCAGCACAGTTAAATTTATTTAAAGTTTTCTCCTATTTTTGTAACTGCAGTCCGTTGCAGTGTTGTACTTTGAGTGTGGGATCATGGGTTTCCCACAATTTATTTGTCCAATGTCCCCCAAATTTTGACTCCTGTGTGATCAGAAAAGAAAAAAAACATATGCCTACTATTTTTCTTTCGTGCACATCTGTCTATGTCTATGTGGCTCTAGCAATGAAAAAATCACTAAGGCAATGAAAACATTAAGATGGCAGTTCATTTCCATTTAAAAAAAACATTTTTAGCAATAAAACTGTCAATGCAAAGTCACTTACAACCAGTAGTGTAAGGTATTTTAGAGGTTGAATTATTGGCAAAAAAAACTAATTTGTTGGGATAAGAGACTTAAGAAATACACAATTTAGCATTTAATCAATGAATTATTAGTTTCAAAAGGAAAATAATTTATAAACAAATGGGAATTATTATAATAAATACTGGTAGATAATGAGTGAACACTCAAGTTAAATGAGACTAAGATCCAGAATGAAAAATTCCAGTGTAGCTCTTTTCTGGTGAACCAGATATTCAAACATGTAAATATAAAATGATTATAATAGTATAATAGTATTATAAGTGTCCAAGGAAAAATGAAAGTGCAGTGCAGATAAGAAAGTTAAAGTGACAAAATTGTCAAAAGCAAACAAGATTAGCCCTTCTTTTGTCACTACAAGAGCATTAAGTATCACCCCACTATTAGTATTAGTATTTTTCCTCATTGCTTTGAAATTCTGTGCGCCCCCGAAATTTGGAGGACAGGGGGACACAATGTCCCCTGCCCTTGGGATTATAAGTGCAACACTGCACATGTTCTCACAATTGGCATTGTTTATACAAAGTCGGCATCATTTGTATAAAATTAGAAGTCCTCCATGCCAGAATGCTTTCTGTCAAATTTTACCAAATTCTGTTGAGCAGTTTTGGAAAGAAGTAATTTAAAGATTTTTCTATTTTTATTAATGGTGGTGATATCTGAAAGAAGCTCTGCATCATCTGTATATACTTGAAAGCCCTTACTTGACACTGAATTGGCATCATTTATATAAAATTAAAAGCCCTTCAAGCAAGAATGCTTTCTATCAAATTCTGTTCAGCATTTTTTTTAAAAATTTTTTTATAGATAGGAATGGTCACATAAAGTTTCTTATATTTTCAGTAACGGTGGTTATGGTCAATGGTGGATTGGCTTCATTTGTATTAACTTGAAAGCCCTTCAGGCTAAAGTGCTTTCTGTCAAATTTGGTCCAGTTCTATTCAGTTGCTGTTGAAAAGTTGTCTTAAATTTTTTTTCTTCGTAACAGTGGCTATATTTGATGGTGGATTTGCATCATTCGAGTTTTGAGCAGAAGTTTAAATTAGCAAATGTTTACGGATGATTTACGATAGATGACAATGACAGACCATACCACAAGTTAACTTGGCCTTATGACCAGGTGAGCTAAAAACAAGTTTTGTTGAAATTTGTCATACGGAACATTCTTTGAATGATGTATCTAATATACAAGGGATGCAAATGACACAATTCAGCACCAAAGAATTTTAAAATCATCGACTTGGAGAGCATTTATATCAACGAAGGATTGGCTCAGCATAATAAAGAGATAAAGACTTTGCCATACCTGATGGACATCCATTAGGACTAGGAAGGGTTATACTGTTTGGAATACCCTGCAAATAATTTAATATATCATACAAATACCATGAATTATACTAAATACAAGTAACAAAAACACAATTACTATATGCACAAAAACAGACTTACTTGCCAAGGAAGATAGTAAATATACAGTATAAAATGCAAAACTTATCCAACTGAATCTAATCAATGGTGGTAAGACCAATGATTTACACTGATAGCACTGCAAAAACTATACTCGTAATATTTTTTAACAAGATTCCCTCAAAAGGGACTGACACTTTACTGGGTGAAAAGAATTTCAAGGAATTCAAGATAAGACTATTTCTTCCTTTTAACTCCGAAGTATTGAAACCATCTCTGATATCCTTCAGCAATAACATAATTTTCAAATTAGATGCAGTGGTGCACATATTGGATGTCAGCTTGGTACCATTTTCATTTAGGGCAAAGCAGACATCATTAGAATGTTTTGGTGAAAACCCCATGTCATAATGATCATTCATTCAGGAGGAGTAGTGACAACAACAATTTTAAGACAGTCATTGTGGCAGCCATATTGGATGTCTGACTGGCACCATTTTCATTTAAGACCAACTAGGTGTCATAAGTCTATTGGTGAAAACCCCATGTTGATATAACCATCCATTTGGGAGTCAAGATAACAATATTTTCAACACAGCTACCATGGTGGTCATATTGAGGGTTGGTCATTTTCATTTAGGACCAAGAAGACACCATAAGAACTCTTCTGATGAAAACCCCATGTCAAAATGACTTTCCTTTTATGAGTCGCTAAAACATGATTTTCAAGATGGCCTCATACTGGACATCACATAAGTACCATTTTAATTTGCGATCTACAAAACAATATAAGAAGTCTTTTAGTGAAAAATCCATGATGATATGACCATTCATTCAGGAGCAGTAGTGATAACAAGATTTTCAAGCTGGCCACTGTGGCAGCCATATTACCCCCCCCCCTCCCGATCAGCAACATTTTCATTAAGACCAAGCAGACATCATAGGAAGTCTTTTGGTGAAAATCCAATGTCAATTGGACTTTTCTTCAGGAGTAGCGATAAAATGATTTTCTAGATGATTGCTGTGGTGGCAATATTGGACGTCAGATTGGCACCATTTTCCTTCAGGACCAAGCATACATCATAAGAAGTCTTTTAGTGAAGTCCCATGTTGAAATTACTATCCATTCAGGAGGAGCAGCGATAACAAGATTTTAAAGATGGCCACTGTGTGGCAGCCATATTGAATGTCATATCAGCACCATTTTTATTTAGAACCAACTAGACATCATAAGAAGTCTTTTTTTTAAAAACCCATGTTGATAAGATGGCCACTGTGGCGGATATATACTGGATGTGCGAGCAGCACCATTTTCATCTATTACCATCTAGACCATGGGATGAATGTGTGTGTAAAGTTCATGGCAATCCTCCATGTGGTGTAGGAGGAGTAGCAATAATAAACTTGTAATAAAAGACAGATGGATGACAGATGGATGATGGACAACAGACCATCCCATCAGCTTTTCTGGTTTCTGATCAGTAGAGCTAATACAAATCAGTTTGGGGCATCTTGATCATGTACATATTCCTAACAGATTATAATAGAATTTAGTATTTATAATACTAAAGACATGTTAAACTAAATAGTAGTTATTATTATCTTTTGTATTATGTAAATTGTTATACTTTCTCCTTGTGGGGGCTGCAAGGGAGAATAGTCCTTGACTAAATGAGTTACCCACTATGATTATTATTATTATTAGTAGTAGTAGTAACAAAGAAAACCCACTAGTGCATTCAATCCCATTCTTACTTAAATTAAAGCTGCATTTCTTCCCAAACAGATTTTTTAGTAAAAGTACAAATGTTTTTTGCAGCACTACTAATATAAATTGGTGGTCTTGCCACGAAAATCCACAGAAATCATCTGGTTTGACTAGTTTAATTCTTGGAAAACCTGTGTTGTGGTCTAAAAATAGTATTATTTGCACTCAGTTACATGAGTGTTTTGATAATGAGACTCGCTTCCTCTAAAGTGTCAATACCAAATTGTCTGGATGCTTAATTGGGTCTACTGCACTTTTATAGGCAGAACAAGGTTTACATCTGGCAAATCATCTTATAGCGACACTTGGACAGTGTGAGTACATGCCATCTAAATTTTGCCACCTGCGAGTTAATTATGGGTTGGCTATAGGCAGCTGCGTGTGCAACAGTAACCTTGTAGCCAATATGATGACATCCTGATATAATTGCATGACAAAACAATATACTGGGAAACATCTCATGTTATTTAAATGCTAAATCATCTGCCCAACATTTTGGGTCCCCATTAAGATTTCCCCCTTTATCTTCAGTCTGATGTATATTTGTTTGAAATATTTCAACACAGTTCACTGCATGAACCACAAAATGATGTCATGCCATTCTCCCAAGTGTATTACAAATTTACGTCAAAAGCTGTTTTGAGAAACTCTCGTAATATGTTCTTAGAAAGAATGCATGGGAGTGAAAATTGGCACAGAGATGCGCAGATAGATAGCAATTCCTGTTTACATTACTATGTACATGTATTTTGTAATAGGTAATGCCGGTACCCCTTTGTTCTCTATCATTAATCCACATCATTTACAGTACCGGTTTTGCAATCTCAAATGGATTAAGAACCACAAGAAATGATGCCCTCACTCTTCTCTGGACGTAAATAATGAAGTTAGCCAAGGGCATTGTTTTCATTGTGGTAGTACTGGTACATTTTAACGAGTTAGGCATGTTTTGATCAATCCTTTCAGTCCTAATCATTTGTATAAATATCCCGAACAAAATCACCCAACTTATCTCACATAGATATATTAAAGAATTATAAAAAGTGTTTTATTTATTCTAAAATTTATGTGACTTTTCTGTTTTTCTGCCTCTATCATTAATTTTCTTTACATTTCTGCATAGCCTCATTTCCTTATTAGTAGCCTCACTAATTTTATCTTGTCTGTCGAATCTTGCCCTAAAACTGGTGTCAACTGGAATAACCTGGCTCAAGCTCTAGGCATATTTAATTAGCATGTAAATAACACTGCACAGCCATGTGGTTTTTGTGACAATGGATATCATAATTAAAACAAGAATGAACTGTTTATTCAAATGTGTCAATTGCTAATGGAATATAGTAGTGCCCTTGTACATGAGTAAGATCACAACCATCTGGTTGGTAACTGAACAATACAGATTACAATTGTCCTGAAACCTCTCCCTCTCTCTCCCCAAAACGAAACTGTGGAAAAAGCATGTAAGCGTCAGTGATGCAATTTCCCAATTACCGGTAATCTGGAATAGCATACAGTGATACCATTAATATTCATGAAACCGGAAGCCAAGGTATTGATATGGCCTCGTCTTATACTCCGCATCAACTTGTATATGGATGAAGGATGGAAAATTTACAAAATTAGCGAATTCGACTTATATTCCGCATGGACTTATAGGCTGGCAAATACGGTAGCTACATTCAACATTTTCTGTCATAAATTTGTTAAGCTGGTCTTATCATAGGAGAAATATTATAACTTCTGCAGCAGGTGACCTCCTAACACCCTCTGATTACATAAACACAGGCTGAAATGTTTATTTTTGCATAATTTTGTATACAATAGAATCTTTCAAGAAATACATCATACTGATACTGTCACCACTATTGTCTTTTTTGAAACATCTTTTTTAACATTTATCAACCAAAAAAAAAAAAAAAAAATCCCCGCCAGACAGGATTATAAAAAAATTGAGTTAATGCAGCTTCACCACACAAAAATTCTTATCTTGTGCACAATATTGAATATTCCATAATAAATAAATGGCCACTGGGATCTACAAGATAGCCTGATATTATTGTTACCTGTTTTTGTCGGACAGGGGCTGTAGTCCTTGAAGTATGACATATCTGTAACAGGTCCTTTCTACCCATGTGTTTATAGGAACTCATCACAACGGTCTTCAAATCCTCTGTTTGATAAAGCTGAAACAGCATTACATGGACATTGATAATAACTATGCATGTGGGAAAAATGAAATATAAGTTTCAGTTTCTGAAGGATTTACCTCCCCTGTAAAATGATGTCTTCCATTTATTGGGTAAACTATCCTTGGCAATGTATTGACGAGAAGGCTACATTGTCAGATACTGCAAATTCCAGGCTTAGAAATTCAACACCAGATATTCTACACAATGTGTCATAGGTAATGCAACAAACATGGCCAACATAACACGCTTGTATCTCTATTATGATGAAATACAATTCACACAGTGTTAGATATGCATTTGGAAGAGAGATAATATCAAGAGTAAATTTTAGTAGGATATTTTTTATCCTGGTAACTACTTAGTCTATGTAAACATACTGTGCAGAGGACTTCACAAAGGTTATAAAACAAGGAAGATTCTTAATCTAATTACAATCAAGAAAGTCAACCAGCAGTTAATCACAATTAACAAAGTCAACCAGCAGTGGCGAGTTTTATGGTGTAGAACATGATGATGACCTTTACAGGAATGGGAGAAAAAAAAAAAAATTCTGATGAGACTCAGGTTTTAACTGGACAGAATATCTCAGTCGAGAAAGACCAATGAGAAACGGAGGTTGGAGTGTCTTAATGTTAGAAAGGTGTCTGTAAAGGTGAGCTGTATGTTTTGGCACTACACAACTCATAATGGAGCAAGGAGAATTGTGCCAATTGATAGAAATCTTTACTCAGCAAAATGCATACAACTGTAAGACACCTATTTGTGGCCTACATTTTCAAGTTTTTAGGGCAGATCATAAAATTTTGCAAGATGAAAATGCAAACCCAAATGCTTAATAGAAACAACTTAATGGAACCAAAACAACAATATACCCACTATCAAATGGCCTGCAGAGTATCCAGGCATTACATTATTTGAAATAACTGGCGTATTATTAAATTCAATTTAGTTCAAGAAGTTGACAGAATTTAAAATAGACAGGACTCATAACTACAATGCATTTATGTATGTACATGCATATGTATAGGGTTTAATGTCACATCAGCACAATACAGGCTATATTGTGCAGATTAAAAATTAATTTCTAAAAATGTAAAGATACAAAATTCCAAAAATTTATGAAAGATTAAAATCCTTCCAAATAAATGCAAAAATTAGTCCTATAAGATAAATATAAAAGGTAAAAATGTTAAAATTCTTCCTCCACCACATATACTGGCTGCCATGTATAGTATCATGTGCTGAAGAATGGCACTAAACCCCACAAAACCAAATATATTTAGTGATCGTGAAAATCTACGCTACAAACACACTAAAATGTCATCACTGTGTAAAAATGAAAAAAGAGTCTCCAGAAGGGACTGATACTCTAATGGCCAAAAAGACTTTCCAGGAATTCAATATAAGATCATTTCTTCCTTTAAATTGCTCAGTGTTGAAAGTATCTCTGATATTCTTCAGTGGTAAAAAAAAATTTCAAATTAGCTGCAGTGTTTACTATATTGGCTGTCAGATTGGTACCATTTTCATTTAGGACCAACAAGACATCATAAGAAGTCTTTGGTGGAAACCCCAAGTATATTTTATTACAAGTGTTTTGGTGAAAATCCCATGTCAATATGACCATCCATTCAGGGGGAGTAATGACAACAAGATTTTCAAGATTGCCATCATGGCAGCCATATTAGATGTATTATGGTACCATTTTCATTTAGAACCAAATAGGTATCATAAGAAGTCTACTGGTGAAAACTCCATGTTGATATGGCCATCCAATTGGGAGGAATGGAGATGACAATAATTTCAAAATGACCACCATGGTGGCCATTCTGAGGGTCAATTTGCATCATTTTCCCATCAAGATATAACCATTCCTTCCTTGTAACTGCAGAGTGTTGAAACCATTTCTGATATTCTTCAGTGATAACAAAATTTTCAAATTAGCTGCTGTGGTGGACATATTGGTTGTCAGATTGGCACCATCTTCATTTAGGACCAAATTGATATCATTAGAAGTCTTTTGGTGAAAACCTCATGTTCTGGATGTACACATTTTTAAAAAAATCAGCTTGCCCAGGGCAAGTTGACTGGAAAATTGAAATTGCTCTTGGGAAATCTGAGCTTGCCCCAAACATAATATCCCAACAGGAGTAAAAAAAATAAGATAAAATAAAATATGGGATATTTTATGGAAATCGCATCATATTAACTTTTGTTTTCTTTGTTATCTTTGTTGGCACCTTAAAACCATATGCCGATGATTAAAGTTAGCAAGAAATATATATGTAAATAATACATGTAGATAGATATGTAGATGAGAAAGGGTTAGAATGCAGATATAGTTAGAAGAGCAAAAACAGACATGTACATGTATATAGACAGGGTTTGTAAATAGCTATATTTTTAAAAGAGAGAGAGAGAGAGAGAGAGAGAGATGTTTAGGTAAAATCCCTTTAACAGAAAAATTAAACAACCAATAACAATAGTCAGGAATACTCATCAATCCATGATAATTGGAACTTTCTTGCATGTTTTGTAGCATCATACTGGTTATTTTTCTTTAAAAATGGTTCATTAAAGCTAGAAACTTCATAAAGTTTCCTTGTTTTGCCTAGATAAGATAGCAAACTCATCTCATGAACTACATCAACAATAATGAAGCTAGACTGTTTGTAATGATATATTTATACTCACAACTGAAGGTATGTGTGAACACTTATTTTATCCATTTACTTAACAATTATCATCTAGTCACCTTGAAATTGGCAACATGCATAAAAATATTTGACATGCTGACTTTTAAGATTGAAAACACTTATTTTTATCCATTTAATTGTCTGCCAAGCAGCAAATATGTATCAGTCTTCTGTAATTTTTGCATAAACAACAGATCGTAAACACTGTTTGTGGATGCTATATTTTCTGTATGTCGATCACGCTTTGAAAGAAATCCTCCTGGTGGTTAATCATTTGAGACGAGTGCCTTTTATTTCCCAAAACAGGAGTTATATTATTAACAGTTAACACAGACTCACGATAAAATCAGTGACATGCATCAAACCAATTTTTGACAAGCTGATTGTTTGGAGTCAGCAAGATCACAAACTGCCTGAGGCTAGGTTAGGTCCTGAAAGTTGGTGAATCCTATATATATATATACAAAATATTACAATTAAAATGTAACTGATAAGTTAAATTATAAATATTTATTCCTTATTTGTCAAAACTTGCTTTAAATAATAAATATTTACATTATCACATATGTGTGAGAAAATGTGAGACTGACCATGACACTGACTACAAGATGAAAATGGCATATCGTAGATGACAAAAATTATGGCTAGTTATGTAGTGGAAGAATGCAGTATATATAAACACTAAATAAAGGTGCTGATATATTTACTGTGGCAAGATTGCAGGGTATAAAACTTACAAAACATAAAGCATTATGAATGGAACACGACCCTATACTGATATGACCATTCATTCAGAAGGAGTAGGAATAACAAGATTCTCAAGGTGGCAGCAGTGGTGGCCATATTGGATTTGCAAGTGTCACTATTTCATTTAGGACCAACTAAACATCATAAGAAATCTCCATGTTGATATGACCATACATTCAGGAGGTTAAGCGATAACAAGATTTTCAAGATATTGGTTATCAGATTGGCACCATTTTCATTTAGGACCAACTAGACCATGGGATGAATGTGTGTGTAAAGTTTCAAGGCAATCCTCCAAGTAGTTTAGGTTGAGTAGCAATAACAAATCTGTGCTAACAGACAGACGGTCAATGGACAACAGACCATCCCATAAGCTCTTCTGATCTATGACCAGTGGAGCTAATAAAAAAAGAAAAGACCCATCTTATCACAAATACACAAGGTGTTCATTTAACTTTTTCACTAAGACTGACATGTTTATCGGCTGCATACATCTGCATAGCCTCCGCAGTGACTGATAAATCCGCTTGTAAACAAAGCACTACTATCTGCAGTGACTGATCTATCCGGTTGCTGGTTATGCTCCATACATGTATACAGTACCTCAGTGATGGATAGATCCACTCTGCATGTTCATGTTACAATCGGTCTTACTGGTCAATAATGGGAAGTAAAAGGACATTCAATCAAAATACAGTTAACAAATGACTGTTCTTACTGAATCCGTGGATTTGTTGTAATTTTGTACCTCTTGTTAGTTAATACATGTATTTGTAGTTGACAGTAGAAACAACGGCTTTTGCTTACACCTGCGATTCAGAATCCGAATGTTCAGGTTTTTCCGAGGATGAACTTGACAATGTTGAATTAAGTTTTGACAGTGACAGTGAACTATCTTCTTTATCAAGACAACTGAGTGTGGACAAGAGAGTCATGAGCACTGAAAGTCACAGTGCTTACCGAAAGTGTCGGCCCAACATTAGATTTAGATGAGGGGAAGAAAGAAATTGACAAACAGTGTCATGTCCATCTGTGTATAAAGCATAACTGTTTCTGTAAATACCGTGAAGAGCAACTCAAGTAGCAGAACATAGTGACTAGTTAAACATTTTTAAAGTAATGAAATGTATATTTTTGACTAATAACTTTGTATAAAAGACTGCCAGTTACATTTTAGTTTTTAAAAATAGTGTTTTGTTTGAAATCTTGTGGATGTCAGCAGGATAAAAGAATCAAACAGATGCAAGGTAGTTATAGCTTTTATATATGTATGGTTTTAGTCTATAAATCAGTCTATTACACAGAAAATAACTAAAAAAATGAGCCCATATCCCCAAATCATAAGCTAAAAAGTAATAATTTGGCTGCAGCAGCATCAGGCTCTGGTAGTCAACCCCCAAATCAGCTGCAGTAGTGACCCCAGCAGCTAAGAAGAGCAGTGAGCCACTACAGTAGCACTAGTAATTAAAGAGTTAAGATAATTCTCATATGTTGTGTTCGTCTTTTAGATGAGATTTGAGAGAAGTTTTATCAAGTAAATGAATAAACTTTTATTCAAGTAAAAAGCTTAATTAAAATTCTGAAAATGAACAAATGTCAGAGACATGCAGCAATAATTTCTGAAAATGACGATAAACTATAAGACAAATAATTATGACCAATAGCAATATGAAAGTATGTGAAAAGAACAATAAACGTCAAACAAATTAATAACAAAATCGAACAAGTTATGATTTTTACCCCATGCACGAGTTCTCATTAACATAATGTCCAATTTCTTCTGACATCTGATCACAGCATTACAGAGAGGTAATTAAAACTTGAGAAAGCACAGTTCTAGGTTTGCTGCATGAACATAAACAACAACAAAAAAAATTATTGCTATAAGTTAACTGACAATGTACTGTTCTAGAAACATAAAGACGATAACGAAGTCAAGTTCATTCTCATACTAAATTTCTATGTTGTGAAGAAAAGAAGATACATTCATGCACTTAATAACAGCTCTGTGTGCATGGGCAGGGACACTACATACATGTATGTTAGTCTCAGATACATGTGCCTGAGAGAGACAGCATTAATTTATTAAGATTTCATATCTTTAATTTAAACTGTACTATTTTGTATTAATTATCAAAAGTACATGTATCAGGTTTTTTTTGTTTTTTTTTAAATATGTATCACAAATGGTCCCCAAAAGTCATCCTAGATACATATAGGTTCATATGTCACTTTTTGAAGATAGATGCTCATGTGCAAACTAATAACCTAGTACAAAAAAACCGTGGAACACATTACCAACAGAAATTTTAAGTAACCCATCTATACCAAATCTCAAAATTTACCTGAACTGGGATAAACATAACACTTCTGCATATTCTAACACTGATGACTGGGTAGGCCAATTCCAGCATACATGTACTACCCTGGGAACCAAATGTAGTAGTTTAAATAACGATTTATTATTGTTATGTATATTGAATTTATAATATGTGCCGATGAGGTAAGTTGTACTTTAGTCATTTTGTAATTAACATATTTACAGCATTTGAGTTCAAGGTCAGTCTTGTTTACATAGCATTTAACAATTAGATTGGAATTTTCCACATCTTGATGTGAGAAAAGTCAGGTGCACAAGGGAATTTTCCATTAGAGTTACTCATATTCTAGAATATTCTGTCAGGTGACTTATCTTTATATACAGGTTTGGTAAACAAGATTTCATTCCTATACTAAACTTCATGTTATTAAGATCAGTCTATTATGGAATTTATTTTAGTAATCAGATGTTACAGTTGTAAATATCAGAGCAAATTCAGAGAAAGGATTTATTTAATTTAAATCATTGAAATTACTAAAAGTGCTAATTCTCATATTGGATTAATACATAACTTTGTGATTTATGTGAATTCATTCAAAGATATTCTGGATTACATTATTCAGGTATATCAGAGCAGTCAAGACTACTGACACATCAGAAGATTTAAGACTACTGACACACCAGGACATTCAAGGCTACTGGAATTCTTTCGGAACATTCTATATTTAGGACTTGTGATTGGGACACCTAGGATTATTGGATTATTTGGACTTTAATTCACATTGTTATAAGTGTCTTTTGGATTTTCACTTTAACTGTCGAGAAATAAATTGCTTGTTGATTTTACTTACAATGTTGGTTTCACTTTCTTTCTTTTACATTATTTTAAGACCTAGAGTTGTAACATTCTTCAACCATGTTTCCAACAGTAGGTACTTTACTTGCGAACATATCAAAACAGCTGAACCCTTTCTATTCGAATGTCAACAATATATACATGTAGCTCCAAGCCATCATGTTCTTTTCACTTTACCATTCTGACTTACAATTAAGACATTATTATTTGAAAATTCCATGTACTCTGATGAAATTAATATACATATATTTATGGCAATGTAAAACTTCACAAAGTCATGAAAATGTTTTTCAAATTAATACATATATCACAACCACACAAATCTATTCTATCTTATCTCTATTACATTATCTCTTCAATACAGTATACTCAAATTAATTACGTATATATGTACATGTATATCTGGTTAAGATCTACTTTATACAGTAAGCAAATATTGATTGTTAGAATGCCGTTTTGATACAGTTTTTAATAAACTTCCAGCTTTCTACTGAATCCCCAGATATTGTATTGTTATGAATTATATGTGAAGATGTTTTCTTGAATAAAAATTGTATAGAAACAAAAAAGTTGAATCATTTTAGCTCTATCTTCTGTGTATCTTGATGTGATATTTCATGCACTTTCTCTGACGATGTTTGCAATAAATACTGTTGAAACAAAACCATACAACTTTATACGTGGAAAGTGATACCGATTTAAAATCCCCACACCCCGCCAAGTAGAGAGATAAAATGAAAAAAATTCTGTTCCTTGTGTTTCTTTTTTTAGATTTTTCTTTTCAATCATTTGAAATAAAAGCACGAAAAATTTAATGAAGAGAATTATTGTATTGTACAATGTTAAATAACCATTAAAACATATGCTGCAGAAATGACAAATTAGGGCCTGCTGTTTGTTAACTTTCTCTTGTTTTTCACATTTTATTATTAATTTCAGCACTAAGTTGAGTTCAGATCAATTACAAACAAATATCAAATTTTCGTTCTTAATGGTGGGACCATAATTAGGGCTGTTAAATTCAACACGCCAAGTCAGATGGCTTCATGTAATAGAAACACACCTTTCTCAAGTTGAAATTGACATGATCTTTTGATGCTAACCCTTGTCCATATTTTACAACAGTGTTAACAATGGCCAATGTAGATTTTCCAGGGTATTCTAGGAAAAACCCTGGAAAATTCTAGCATGGAAAACCATGGAGTATTTGGAATAATATTCCAGGCTCCTTCCAGGGTACGCTGGAAAACCATGAAGAAAAAAAAAAGTGGAAAAGCATGGAATATTTGCTTGGAAAACCCTGGAAAATTCTAGCATGGAGTATTTGGACTAATATTCCAGGCTCCTTCCAGGGTAGACTGGAAAACCCTGGAATATCACGGAAAACCCTGGAATATTGGCCTGGAATACCCTGGATTGTTTACCTAGAAAACCCTGACCATTTTTCAACAAGAGAGATTTTCCTAGAAAATAAATTTCATTTGGCAAGACCCTGACAGGATTGAAGCTGTCCTGTGGGATCCTTCAGCTAATAAATATTAGAATTTAACAGTGTTGCAACTTTCATTGATGACAACTTCAGGAGAAACATGGCCCAATAAACCCCAACCCACTCGTTATATGGACTGAGGTGTTGAGTAATTTTTGTACAAGAAAAGAAAAACTTACTTCTTGTCATTGGTAGCTTAATAGGTTGTGCACTGGATCCAGCTGGTTAATAGAAGACATTGCCAGTTTTAATAAATGTCGCTAGTTACACTTTCAGAGTAACACTACGGCACTGGTGTGTCATAAAATCCAAATTACTGGCTCCTTATATCACCTTATTTTTCTTTAAATATGTACTCCATTGGTCATTGTCCAAATTTATTATGAAGCAATCTTCAAAGGACAAAATAACAAAAATCATATTACCTTCTGCCGCAATTTTAATAGCTTTAAAAAAATGTCACAAAAGTGCCTCCATTTATAAACAAACAATAACATTTTGTAGGCTTGAAAACTGACACTAAAAGGGGTTCAAGTCAATCCACTACATTTAATAAGCACTAATTTCGAGACCAAAAAAAAAATATAACAATTATGTTTCTTAGGTTGTCACCCCTGGAGACAGTAGAGAAGCTAGACATCATAAAAAGTCCTTTAGTGAAATGCCAATGTTGATATTACTATCTACTGAGGACAAATAACAGTAACAAGATTTTCAAAAAGATGGCCACAGTGGTGGCCATCTTGGACAATCAAGTGGAACCATTTTCATTTAGAACCAACTAGACATCATCAGAAGTCTTCTGGTGAAAACCCCATGTCAATGTGACTCTCCGTTCAGGAGAAGAAACCATAACATTATTATCAAGATGGCTGCCATAATGGATGTCTGAGGGGAACCATTTTCATTTAGGACCAACTTAATACCATTGTAAGTCTTCTGGTGAAAACCCCATATCGATTTTCAAAAAGCATCTGATCTTGTAGATCATGAACTTCTAGAAAAACTATAAATCTATCAATGTAGTGACACATATGGTTTGCTTCATACTTGAATGACAGATTTCAAAAAGTGACTTTAAATGGACATACATCTGAAAATAAAAGAATAAACTGTGGGCCACTTTTGTCCCTTTATTTTCATAAACGATCTACCCTGACAGATTGGTAATACAGTATCATCAACTGATCAATATGTTTACGATACTAGTTTATCTGATGAACACAGCTGTAAAACTGATTAAGAAAAAATCTTTAAATGACATTAAACAGGCTGCAAATATGGTGTAATGAGAATGACATGGCTGCAAATACAGATAAAACAAAGGTTTCACGAATAACAAAACAATGAAAAAAGAGCAAAATTAAAGACTGATAACTTGAGCTTTTTTCTACTGTGTGAAAATAATTTCCAGGAATGCAAGATAAGACCATTTCTTCCTTTTAACTGTCGAGTGTTGAAACCATCTCTGATATTCTTCAGTCATAACAAGATTTTCAAATCAGCTGCTGTGGTACACATACTGGATTTCAGCTTGGCACCATTTTCATTTAGGACCAAGGAGACATCATTAGAAGTCTTTTAGTTTTACTGAAAACACCATGTTGATACATGTATAACCATATGATGTCAGAGGAGTAGCGCTGACAAGAGTTTCAAGATGGCTGCTGGGTCAGCCATATTGGATGTCAGATTGGCACCATTTTTATTTAGGACTAACTAGACATCATAAGAAGCCTTTTAATGAAAACCCCATGTTGATATGACCACCCATTCAGAAGGAATAGCAATAAGATTTTCTAGCTGGCCAATGTGGCAGCCATACTGGATGTCCGAGAAGCACCATTCCATTTAGGACCAACTTGACCATGGGATGAATGTGTGTGTAAACTTTCATGGCAATTCTCCAAGTAGTTTAGGAGGAGTAGCAATAACAAACGGGTGCTAACAGACGGATGATGGACAACAGACAATCCCATAAGCTTTTATGGTCTTTGACGAGAAGAGCTAATGAAAAACTTAAAGTGCTTTCCAAATACAATACTTCTTGGTATGCTTGTTGACAATAATTTACTTTGGTCTGGTCATACAAGTTTCATTACAAAGAAAACAAACTGTTATCTTTGGCTTGTAAGAAAAATAAAGTATTTAATTCCAGAACAGTACCATAACACTTTTTACAAGAGCAACATGCAGTCTCTTTTAACTACTGTAATATGGGGAAATACATCTGATGTTAATATTATGAAAGTATTGCAGTTGCAAAACCAAGTCTCTAAAATAATACTAGATGGGCAAACTGGAAACATTATAGAGGCAATGATTACTTTAAAATTCCTACCTTTTCCACAATGACTTCACCTTCGATAAGTCAAAATGATGTATCAAGTTTGCCCAGTTTACTTGAGAAATACTTTTTAATGCAGAGAAACCATGCAAAGAAAGAATTAATTAAAAACAGTTTTCAATACTCTGGGGCCTATATATGGAATAATATCCCAAAAGAAATAAAGAATCTTCTAGCCTATCAGCTTTTCAGCAGAGAGGTATTAAATAGATGAAATCTAAATCTCAATTTATACCACAAAGTCTAGCAACCTCCTGCAGCTACTTTTTTTTGTATATATATTTATGTTGGTATCTTTTATGCACGAGTTTAACTTTGACTAGTGGATAGTAGTTTCATCATCCAATCACAGAATTATAGAGGTGTAAGTAAAACTTGAGAATGCATAGTTCTGATGGTTGCTGTACAAATATAAAAACAAAAATGATTCCTAGAACCAAACTGACCATATATTATTTGGGAAATATAAAGATGATAATGAAGTTCATTATCTTACTGAATTTCTCTATGTTGTGAAAAAAGAAAAATGCATTCGTGCACTTAATAGATCTGTGTATATGTGCAGGTGTACTACATAAATGTATCTTGTCTCAGGTATGTGAGAAAAAAAGGGAGAGTGAGCACTATTAAGATTTCATCATCGTCAGTTTAAAGTAGCAGTGAAATTTTTTTTAAAAAAATCCCAAATGGTCACAAAAAGTCATCCTAGATAGATGTAGGTTCACACATAAACTTGTAGAAGATTAATGGTCATATGAACTGATTAACCTAGCACAATATCAGCTATTTTGCAGGTTTGTTTTTCATTGTGATTTCAGGTGTTATTTCCTGTGTGAACTGATAACCTGCAGGTTTGTTTTCTTTGCAATTGTACTACCAGTACATGTAATTTTGCATACGTGGTGACAATAAACAATGGACTACAGGATAGGTGAAGTGTTCATTTAACTGAATATGATATACTGAGTTTAGTGAAGAAAAGTGATCATTTTAGTAAAAATCTTCAACTAATCCAGAGCTAAAAAAAATCAGTTAGCTAGATGAGTAGGGAGGGACCATCTAAATCTAGATTGTGCACCTACAGTATTACAGATAGCCCACTCAATCTGGTGGATGTGGACAGATGGGCAGGGGATTAAGTGCCCACTATGAGTAGTGGAAGTCCACTCCGTCTAGTGGATTCCCCCCCCCCAAGTCTAATGGAAATCCACTGAATCTAGTGGAAGTCCGTTATGGATTTTATTGCAGCCGTAGTGGATTTTATGGCCCCCCTCACTGATTCTATTGTATTCGCTCCGCGAGTCAACACACTAAACAAACAGATGAGAGAAACCCACCGTAAACCTGACCATGGCAGGTGTCAATTTCATACCTTTACCTGTACAAACTATAAAGTCGTAACATTTCTTGTGGTATTTATCAGTGACCTAGCTAGGGAAACATAAAAACAAATGCGCGTAACATAAAAAAAAATGAGATTTTAAATTTCTTGGACATCTTCCCACCCTTGTCCATGACACATACATCCCTGTTGATTGAATACATGTATATGTACCTTTTAGCATATTTACATATTGTTCTGCATGAAGCGGTAACTTTGATGTTCTTTCACAATAAATGATATTTCATAAAAGTGCTTTGCATACTGGTTATTAATTTGTCATAGTTTCCCTTTTATTTCCATACTATTTCCAAGGCCCACTTTGAAGAAATTATTGAAAGCAGTAATACATATAAAACTTTAAAAGAGATTACAAATGAACACTGTACTATTTATATCGGATATGTACGATCAAGAACATTGGAACATTATGACATGTCATAATTCTTTCCAAAGTTTATTCTAAAAGAATATTGTGACATCATATTTTAAAATAAAAAAGATACACAAACTATGCACCAAAAAAGTTCTTCTGTACTTTTACCCTTAAACTTTGAAAATAACATTATCAGAGAATACAACAATTTTTTAAATGCATGGAATTGTGCATGGAATTGTGTACACTGTATTGACTGTTGCACTCTATCAGTGGCCATTCGTGTCATCAGCAAAGTGATTTAAATGAGAAAAAAAAGTTACTTTCTGTCCTCACTTTCTTCACGAATCTACATGCATCACCAGGCACTTTTCTGAGAAGTGACATTCTTATTTTGAAGTCAGTTGCTACGCCTGTTACTGTAGCTTCCTGCCTTGAGTCAACAACAGTCAGTCAGGACAGTTCATACATGCATCAGCTACTGTTCAATGTCACACTTTGATGTTTCAAAAATGTACATTAACTGTTGAATGAAAATATCACAAAACCACACACCTAAAACTAAAAAGATGTTGGTCTCTAGTATTATATGAAAAACTAAATATAATTATTTTTTATTTTCCCAATTAGAGACCTATTGTTTAACTTAAATTTAGAAAAAAGTGTAATGGCCTTGTTGCACATCTAAACTTACTGTATATACTCGCGTATAAGCTGAATAATTTAGGAAAAAATAAAAGCCTGGAACAAGGGGGGTTGGCTTATCCGCAGGACAAGGTCTAAACTTAAATTTTAAAAAAATTTCTTCTTGACTACCGGCATATATTGCTGTTAGCCAGGAAACCTTGGTACAGGAGGTCCCGCGGGTTCAGGTTAGACAGAAGCCGTTAGCCAGGACACCTTGGTACCAGAGGACCTAGGGCTTCAGGTTAGACAAAAACAGATGTTTTATGAGTCAGCTTATCCTCGGGTCATGCATTTTTTAATGTTTTACATATTCAGTTTGGGCGGTCGGCTTATACGCAAGTTAAAGTATATATGACAGTTCTTTTTTTTTTCTTCTAAAAATCAAAACAAGTGTATTTGTTTCAAGCTATATCCCATCCCCTCCGTCTCTCTTTTTCTCCCCCAGCCTACAACTCTCCCCCTCACTCCTTAGAGTAATAAGCAAATAGAGTAAAAGTCTTGAATTACTTCAATTAGGGCAGTTCCTAGCAGCTACTGGTCAATCTTGCGCTTCGATGTTTCAAAATAAACACAGTCGAATGAAAATGTTTCTTCTTGTCATAAAATCATATGCTTTAAAACTAATAAGATATTAGTTTGTGAAAAACGAATTAAAACAGAGAAATGCATAGCCGTTAAGTTCTGATATTATCGCGTAAAACTGGTTTCTCGCAGTATATAAAGCCAACTATATATAGTCTTTTTATTTTCCCGATCAGGGATCAAGCATTTAAATGTAACAAGTTTGTAATTGTTCTGATACACATCTAAAATTATTAAAATTTTATTTTCTAAAAATCGCAACAAGTATTTTTTTAAAGCTAAATCCTATCACACCCCCACCCCCAGTAGTGCACTGAGTAGAAGTTATATTACTTAAATCTGAATTCAAGCATGCAATGGGAACTGCTATGAAAACATCAAGGGCTTCTGTTTAATCAAGCCACTTCAGCTGGGATAACATCCTGTAATACAAGCTCTCAAAAGATAATGAAAGAGCGTTAGATACACAATCAGCATGTCAACCCTGCCCCTGGGCATTACTTTTATACACATACCCATATCCATATACATGTATGTATATAAATACCTCTTGGTAGGCAAAATACTACCAATTTCTATTGTTCAAGTTACATGTATTTCTGTGTGTTCCACTTTTGAGTTTCAACATTCTAAAGCTGCTGAAAACATGTCTCAATGTAATTTGATAATGATACCCATGCAATTCATGGTTTGTTTTGATTGTGATAAAACTTGGTTTTTGGCAAGCAAAGCCAGAGTGAATTCCGATGGTGTGCCCCAGTTCGGACAATGCTACGAAGTGCAATGGGGCCAACATTCCTCAGATGTAAATGATGCTGTAGTCATTGGTTCCGGTGATTGGCTAGAAATGAGACTTGTTAAATGCAAAGAAAGGTACAGTCCTGAATGTATTCTTTTATTCTCCACATTAATCTTTCAATGCATCACATATAATACACGTCTATCCCAGCAGCACAAAGCTATGACATGTTTATGAAAGCTGTATTACACTACAAGCTTTCTTGGTCTAAACAAATGCATCTTTCTTTGTAATAAAATAGTGTTTATTACATGCAAACATGAGAGAGAGAGAGAGAGAGATTATGCACCATAACTTTTGATCTACATTACCTGTAGCTTTTAACTCTAATTTGGAAACTGGCATTGATAATTAGAGAGTATGTATTTTTTAAATGTGCTATGTTAATCTTCATTTTGGTGTTTGTCTACTGACAAAATTTAGAAATAAAATTTTGATTCCGCTCTTTATTCAAAACAAGTAAATTATGGTAAATTGCTGCTTAGCAATTCATTTTGTATTTAAAAAGAATTTATTTAATTCATTGGGTTATTAACCTGCTATTAGTGTGCTTTTCTTATTTTCTTATTATCTATTGTTGAATCTAGTCAGAATTAACATGTACAAACTTCAAGCTTCAGAAATTTAATAGACTGAAAGTTGAATGAGTGAGCATTACTGCAATAATCAAAATGAACACAGTGACATTATATTTGCGATGACCTTGGAATTAATATGAACGGTTTAAGATAAACAGGAAATAATTGGGATTTACAAACTTTGAAGCCCAAACTTCTTCCACCTCCAGTTCAGAGTAGTTAACGAAGTTCTAACAGGGTCAAATTTTTAAAGCTGTAAAAAATAAGACGCCACATATTAATAGCAATCAGTAGATTTTATAGGATTGGCAAACACATGGCTTAGCCATTTCGGGTGATATACATGGCCTTATTGATAGATATGATGTGTTCAGCTTATACGCAATACAGTTCAAGTTAAACAAGAGAGGGGGGGGGAATATGAACAAGAAGAAATTCCACTTAGATAAAGCTAAAACCAAACCGATTTACAGAAATGGAGGCTATTTTGTTGTACAGCAAATACAATCGTATCTACCATAGATACCCATTTCACAACTAAGTTTGCACAACAGTAGGCATTTTGGTTGAATTGCAAAAGATGCTGATGATATGATGAATGTCCAGGAGAAATTAACTGCTAGTACAATATGGGAAGAAAAAAAAAATTGTCCCCATCTGCACATACTAACTGGTCTCACCCTATTTTCTATGCTGTGCACATGTATATCTTCAGGCAGTTAACCTTTGATTATTATTGCTTTTAATTGTCCAAAATTTGTTCATGTGACTTTAAGCTTTGTTTTGGTTCACAAAAATTCAGTGCCATTCTGGAGATTATGGACATATTTTCAGTAATTTCACATTGTTGGCCTAATTGCTAAACCCTGTATACATATGTATTTGGTCCATCTTCTTTGGTGACAACATGTTTTACTTGTATTCACATCAACTTCTTATAAAGGATAATTGGGTCAAAATGTAACTAATCAGTACCTAAACTGATAAACAATATTTGCTTGGCATTCGGGCACAGTTTGCAGTATCTGTCATGTGGACTGAAAGAATGTACTGTCAAATAAATTGCATCTGCATTAACTGAAAATAATACATACATGTTCATCTCCAACCGAAAATATTTAAGTGATTAAAATTTTTCATCACTTTCACCCGTCCATTTGGTAATGTTAAACTCGTCAGATGACCAAACCATCAAACCTAAGTATATTTTTTTAAGCCGTAGGTTATAGAATGCAGAATCATGTGCTTCGTAGACTCTGCATAAAAAGAGTTGGTCTACAGTAAAAGTAAACATGTGTCTAGTTCCTGAGAAAATGTGTCACATGGAAATGAATATTTGGGTCTCAAGTACTAAACAGGCTGGACTACTCAAAGTTGTATAGCGCTGTGTATTTTTTCATTGTGTGGGAACATGTTAACTCTTTAATTATGACTGACAATATATCCGCTGCATACATGTGCCTTGCCTCCGCAGTGACCGACTAATCCGCTTGTAAAGAAAGCACTACTATCCGCCATAGCTGATATATCTGCTTTCTGGTTATGTGCCCTAGACTCTAGTGATGAATAGATCCGCTCTGTATGTTCAAAATAGAGTTACCAATGATGTTTCTTGCATGAAAGACATTATATTCTAAATATGGCAACTAAATACAGGGATTTTCTGGAATTATCTACCACGTGAGAGTTGTTAATAGATGTGGTTGTTGACAGTAGAACAACAGCTTTTGCTAGTAATTTGGAATCATAACTTTCAGGTTTTTCAGAGGACAAAATTGATGATATTAATTTAAGAAGTGTTAGCTGTGACACTGAATTATTGTCTTTGTCCAGTCTGTTAGAAATTGAGATAGAATCAAATAATAAAGACAGTGCAGTGTGGACAAGAGAGCCATGTGCTCTGCAAGTCAGAGCGTTCACTAAGTGTTGGTCCTACATGTACTTTCGTTTTGAATGAGGGGAAAAAAAACCCAAAGAGATAGATTTCTTCTTTAAATATTTAGCCCTGGTATTAAATGAAAGAACTGTGGCTGAAACTAACAACTATGCAGCAAAATATATGAAAGAGAAGTCTGACAATGTTTGACAGAAAAAAAGGCAGCATGAGGTGTCCATTATGTGCAAGCAGTGTGATGTTCCTCTTTGACTTTGTGTAAAGCATAACTGCTTTTACAAATATCACCAACACAGGGATCACACTGGGCATCACCAATGTCGCAAATTGCAATTTTTATTCCCTGATTGGCGACAAAATATACCATCTGCCGATTTTTTGGGCAACAACATTTTTGGCTGTTAAAACTTGTGGAGGAATTCAAAGGCACCATGAAAGGAAGCCGCAAACTTGGGTATACAATGCACTGGAATCTATCTATTGTGACATTTGGCCCGAGTACTGAAATGGGTGATACACTCCAATAGTCATGCTACCGGACTAGCTACAATCGACCAAACAACTGCTAATCCTTTTTTGTTTGTTTGGAAAATTGTACCAGAAAAAAAGTTTTGCTGAAACTTCAAAGAAAACTAATTACCTTTGAAGCCCCAATCATTCTGTATAAATACGAATCAAATGAAAAATAAAATTCAGTCTCAATCAGAACTATATACTGTCATGTGTAAACGTAAGTTAGACTTTTTGTATTCATTATCTCATCCTAAGAGTAAGTTAACAAAATTAACAGCATTTGGATTTAGTGCAAGTGCATCAGACAACCCAGTCACTGAAACAGATGTTATACCTGACAGTCCAACGTCATCTACTTGTAGTGCAGCTGGTAATAATGCTTTAAGTACAACACCACATCATGATGAACGGACCCCGAAATCCCGAAAATTTCTTGACAGTTGGAAATTTGGGTGTCCGTGGCTGAGATATGATACAAAATTAAAACTGATGTTCTGTGGTATGTGTATCAAGGTGCAAGTCATCAATTCATTCACAACTGGTTGTGATATTTTGAAAAAGGAATGTGTCACCAAACATGAATTCAGATGGTGTAAGTAATAGTTACATCTGTTAATTTTGCTCATTTATATTTTACTTTTGCCATCGATCCTGATGTTTTCTTAAAAAAAATGTGTGCATATTTCCACAATTTACCTTCAGATGTCTTAATTTTGTTTTCACATAATTATGTGCATAATATTTTCGCAGAGATCTACATTCTAAATTACCTTAAAGGGATGTTATGATATCCCAACTGAAAATTTCAGATGTTTCCTCAATAGTGCCTAGGGATTTTCCCTAAATTACAACTACATACTGTTTTTGAGGGAGAGGTGGTTGAAACATTTGTTACATTTGGAATTGCTACAATTACAGGAATAATTGCTAAACGGGGGCTGGATTTTGTGTGTGTGTGTGAAGGGGTGGGGGTGCGTTTCATACTTTTCGGACAATCTTCAAGAATTTTACATTCAAACAATTAGGTCCATCCCAATTGAATATTTCCAAGGTTGCCATTTATTCTCATACACAAATTAATTTTACGCAAATGTTTCCATGTGTCAGTGAAGGCAGAAAAAAGGAAGAAAATATTATAAAGAAAACTAGTCTTGAACGGTAGTCTTTAGAAACTTTAGAAAACTATATTGAAATATGTACATAATAAGGCTTTGAGGCACATGACAGAATGTATCAATCACAACCTGTGACCCTATGACACTGAAATATACACGATTCTCGTCTAGCCAAGTCAGGCAGCTTAACATTCTACTGTTCAGCCGACACAAGAAATTTACAAATACTGAGTCTGTAATAAACTGGATACAGTGTATCATTTAATATGATAAAAAGTCAGTCAGTTTATACAACTGTTTAAAGACAATTAAAAGGTAAGGTGGTCAGAGATAAAAAGACTCCTTTCAGAGATTTACAGAACTGGCTCACAACAGCTAGGGTGATGTGTCGTGTCAAATCCTTTGAGCACTGCTGAGGGAGAGCCCATTAGGCTTATTTGCATAGGTAAAGTACTCTAAGTGGAACAACCCAATTTGTCTGAAGTTCAGTACATCAAAGAGAGAGAATCTAATGAGAATCGGCACATAAAAATGTGAAGGAGACTTCGCCTTTTTTGAAACTGCATTCAGCAAGTATGGAGCTGTAAAATCACGACACACACTCATGTGACATTTGATTTTATTTTTTTATGAAACAACATTTTAATAGTGCAAAACATTATAAATAAGCATACAAAACAGTCATGTAATGATTTATTCTGTAATATTGTGGTATTGTATTGTTTGCTGTCAATAAAGTAATAAATACTCCATCTTTTTCAATTTTCATTGCCTACTACATTAATAGACATGGAAAAATACTAACTCCTTGCTTGGCGACACTTTTTGAAAATTGGCTACAAAATATTGAGATTGGCGATTTTTTTTACAACTTTTTTAAAGTCAGCACCATCCCTGCAAAAGCAACTATAGAACTAGTAATACATAATGACCAATTAGAAATTTGTATTACATGTCCAACTTTGAGATATAACTTTGTATAAAATAATGATATTAAAAATTTGAGTGTTACAAATATATGTAGAGTGTTCTGTGTTTAATTCATGGACTTTCTTATCCATCTTGTGGAAGTCAAGGGATAAAAGAATCATACAGACAAAAGGTAGCTTTTATATACATGTATGCATGGTTTTAGTATATCAGTATATCAATCAGTCAATTTTAAGGAAAATAACTAAACAAATTGGCCCATATCCCCGAATCATCATCTAAAATGTTGTAATTTCAAAGCAGCAGCATCAGGCTCTGGTAGTCAACCCCCAAATCAGCTGCAGTAGTAACCCCAGCAGCTAGGCAGAGCAGAGAGCTACTACAAGTAGCACTAGTAGTTAAAAGTTCAGCAAACAATTTAAAACTTAGAGAATGAAAAAATAAATCACTGCATTTTTCGCATTTTTTTATTTTAATAGCGAAATGAAACCTAATACTTACATGTGATTTCTTTTTCCTTTTGTTTAAAAGCAGAATCTCTCTCTCTCTTTAAAATTACTATAATTAAACTTTGTATAATTTGTGAAGCACCTAAATAGTCTTGGGATTCTTTGCTTCGAAATTTATCTTCATCTTTTGCAATATACATATGTGAATGCGTTTTAGTGGGTCAGTCTGTAAAGATTAAACGGCACTGTGTACTACTTAAAAAGAGCATTCTGCACTGTGTACTGTACATGTAGCTTGAGCCGACAGGTAAGTTCCATGCGATGTAGTGGAAGTCCATTATTACATAATTATATTGCTGTGACTTTCTAATTGGGACAATAAAACTTAATCCATCTACTACAAGCCATGACCTGGACAATCCACGACGACCACTATATCCGGTTCAAGATGGAAACAGAGTGAAAAGGATTCAGGTCCACCATGGGAACATGGATTTTCCATAAAATGTGATGCTTGTGAAAAAAAAGTCTTAATTTGTCTGAAAAAAAACTACAGCATGCTGGTGAAATGTGGCATTTTCATTTTGAAGTTCTTGAAAGATGATGGTAAATTATTAATATTCAGCCCCCTACAGGGGCTCCATTTGTAGGTCCCTCCACCTTATGAAGATCATCTGGTTAAATATGTTAAAAGATATCAACTTTGTGAATAAAGCAAAGCACATGACCGATGACTGGGGGAACAGTACTATTTCTGTCCTCTGTATTTCGTTGGTTACCTAGAATTAGCACTCACTTGTCCTGCATGAATAGCAATGTGCTGTTCTTTGCTCACACTAACTTGCTAATGCATCATTGGTTAAATATATTGAGCGGTACATACAGTATGTATTTGCTTGACAATGAAGCTAAGCGAGGCGGTTAGCGACTTATAAAATTTTCCTAAAGGAACTGAGATATTTACATTGTATTTTAATCCATTTAATTCAAAGAGCTGGTAGCTGCTGGTTCTGTTGCTATATGGAGTGAGTGTTTTCGGTAATTGTGACACATCCACTGTACTATGACATGAACTAAAGAAAAATTTGAAGCTACTGCTTTTACTGATTGATTAAAAAAAAAAGACCAATGCCTATTGGACTTCATTTCTGTTTACGACTTTGATTTAGAAATGTTGAGATTTTTTCAACGTTCAGAAAGTGAAACTGAGTACTGGTTTACATCAGAACTTGGAAAAAACATTGCTTTTAATGAAATAAAATCAAATAACAAATTTCATAGAGAAGGTCACACACATTTTCCAGAAGTACAGTATTAATAGAGGAAAATAAACACAGAAAACTAGCCAATTTAAAATTATTTTTACATATTTTTGTTGTTAAGTATAGCAATTTCAACACCGTCAAAATAATATTAAAGAAATATGGCCCAGTTGGGCAAGTGGAGTTAGAGTCAGGGCAAGTGATGTTTTTAATACCACCTGCCCTGGACCTGTATCTGAACAACAAATCTGCACTCTTTAGAGAACATATTAGGTCATGCTCAATAAAATATGTTCACTTTTATACCCTAAAAGGATGATTTACTTACATGTATATGTGTAGGTTCAATAACTCCTATATACATTGATATCAATAACTAATGGTTAACCGAGATACATGCATCACACATTTTAAAATGGATGCATTTGCTCTCTGACCACTAACCAACTCCAGCAAATAGAGGACATAATTCTGAAGCTCCCCCTAATGTGTCAAACAAAATTAGAACAGTGTAGTCTTTCACATCATTCAAACTGTATTACTGTACAATTATTGACTCTAAATTAAGAGAACCAGAATGTACTCAACAATAACATAGCTAGCCTCGATGAAGCTTGTAGCAGTCTCCAGAATCCACTGTAAACAATAATTATCATGCAGAAAATAAATTCAGACTAAAGTGATCCTGACAACAAAGTGTTGGCCTCTGTGACAGGGCATTAAAGATGTAAAACAATAAAAAAGAACATTCTTTTTTATGATATCCAAGTGGAGGTACTATAAGGAATTAAAAGAGATAAAAATTTGAGATTGATTTTGCGTTTCTTTTTTTCTTAAAGTCATTCTTAAAACCAGCTTTACAAACTATTATCATTATCCACTCCTAAAAGTATGATTTTATTTGGTGAAAGTCACAGGCTTTGATGTGTGAGGTCGTAAAGGTACCTTTTAGGCATAAAAAACTTATAGTAGCCTTAGTTCAACCAAACCAAAATATTGTTGTGTGTGTCTGATGCACACCAATAAAAGAAAGTCACAGATTTTTAGTAACCTTGGAGTGAGAGCCAGTTTGACCACTTTAATGTTTGTTTGTTTTGTGCGGTTTAATGCCATTTTTCAGCACATGATAGGGTGTACATGGTAGCCGGTATATATGGTAGAGGAAGAGCCCAGAAGAACCACCAACCCACAGGAAGCTAATGGCAAGCTTTCTCACATAACCACGTTGGTTGAACTGAGACTGTAAGTCATGTGGACAGAGGTAGATGTGTTTGTGATCAGTAAAGATGAGCACCTTAGACCACTCGGCCACCTGGGGCTCCTGACCACTATAAAAAGCATACGGTAGTTCATGCATCAGAAATTACCCTGATGAGCCACAACAGCTGATGCCTTACATGAAATGCATGCAGTTCACTCATCTAATCCAGATATGCCAACTCATGCTTGTGTGAAATAGGAATGCTAGCTTTAAACAAGAGTCCCTCGATGTGACTAATGCTCTATTGTTCTAAAAGAATTCCAGGAATTCAAGATAAGACCATTTCTTCTTTTTAACTGCTGAGTGTTGAAACCATCTCTGATATTCTTGAACAATAAGATGTTCAAATCAGCAGCTGTGGCAGCCATACTGGATGTAAGATTGGCCCCATTTTCATTTAGAACAAACTAGACACCATTAGAAGACTTTTGGTGAAAACCCTATATCAATATGACCATCCATTCAGGAGAATTAGTGACAAGATTGTCAATATGTTCACCGTGGCAGCCATGCTGGATGTCTGTGCAGCACCATTTTCATTTAGGACCAACCAGATCGTAAGAAGCATTTTGGTGAAAACCCAACGTCGGTATGACCATCAATTCTGGAGGAGTAGTGATAACAAGATTTTCAAGATGGCAACCATGGTGACCATACTGACCGTCCGATCAGCATTATTTTCATTCAGACCAACTAGACACCATAAGAATTTGTTTGGGAAATGCCTTTACATTTTAAGAGTAGCAACAAGAAAATTTTCAGGATGGTGGCCATATCTGAGTTAATATAGGCATGATTTTCATTCAGGACCAACTAGATATCATAATTAGTCTTCTAGTAAAAACCCTATGCTAATATGATTTTCCATTTAGGAGATGTAGTCATAACAAGATTTTCAAGATGGCTTCCACTGTAGCCATAATGGATCTCAGATTGGCACCATTTTCATTTAGTACCAACTAGATATCATAAGAAGTTTGACAGTGAAAACCCTGTGCTGATGTGACTTTCAGTTCAGGAGTAGTAGCAATAACACAATTTTCAAGAAGGCTACTGTGGTGGCCATATTGGATGTCAGATCAGCACCATTTTCATTTTAGGACCAACTAGACATTACAATAAGTCTTTCAGTGAAAATCACATGTTGATATTACCATCCATTCAGGTGGAGTAGCAATAATAAGAGTTTCAAGATGGCCATTGTGGTGGTCATATTGGATGTCCGGGCAGTACCATTTTCATTTAGGACCAACTAGACATCATGAAAAGTCTTCTGGTGAAAACCCCAAGCTGATGTGGCTTTCCGTTCAGGAGTAGCAATAACAATGGCTGCTGTCATGGCCATATTAGATGTGAGATTTAGAACATATGTAATGATTTTAACAGTTTTCGAAATGTGAAGTGCTTGATTCACTCAATGACTGGGACTCAGACTATCGTGCATCAACTTTCTCGTGAAATTCAAACAAATTATAAATTATAATAATTTTAAAATGATATGTAACATTAAAAAAAGATTTAAAAGTAACGAAACATATTTTTCTGAAAGACAAATCCTCACTTTTAAGGCAATAACCATGCACTATAAATTAGCGAAGTTGACCAGAATTTGCAGTGCAATGTGACTAATGGTTTTTCTTTGTTTCTAAAAATAGATGTGTAGACTGAACTGAATAACTGTTTTAATCCTGCAATTAAAATGAATTAACTTCATATTTACTTTCTAGATTCTTTTTCTCAGCAGTACAAGTGACAGTTATGGGTATAAAGACTTTATTTTGGTATCTTAATCGGATTTGTCATGAAAGGTGTCATTGCGCAGTAAAGGTGTGGGCATCAAAGAGCATCATTGCTCAGTAAAGAGTTGTACAGTGTATCAAGGCACTGATACACTTTCATGACAACTGTAAAAAGCCCACAGTGCACATATACACTGAATTGATTTAAAACACTTGTAGAGTGTTGTACCAGTAACTTGTATGGATTACTTTATATCAGTGGTCCCCAACGCGGTGCCCGCGGGCATCATGGCACCTGCCAAGGTTTTTTGTGTGCCTGCGGAAGAGGTTATAATAAATAATAATAATAGTTAACAAAATGGGTCAAGTTAAACAGAACTATTCAAAAGGAATACAACCCTATCACACAAAAACAATGTTTTAAAAAAAGCTGGGTAACAGAATTCGCTTGGAATACGGAAAGAGTTTGCACGCCAAAACGATGACAAAGCTGTTAACTGTTCTGACACATTAGGCTGATGAGGATGCATTTGATCCAGTTCCAGCAATCCACTGCTGGAACTCATCTTTCCTCAGACCTAATTTCATGGACAGCTGTACTTTGGATACCAGAGCCTCATCTTTAGATGTTGGGTCTCGCTCTGATATTGTCATTGATGAGAAGTCAACGATGTAGAGGATTCAAATTTTTATTCTGACTATGATTCAGACTAGTCATCAATGGCAGCAACATATTATAATGCCCAGTTTCTAGAGGAGTTATGTTTGGATCAGACTGTAAGAATCATTGATTGTATTTGTCCTGGTCAGTAAACAGTGGCTATGTTATGCTGATTTAATTTTAATAAAATTTAATAAATGTGACATATGATAGAAATATCTTGTTTAGTGGTTTTTATTTTTTTCCATGTTTCATCATATAAATAACCTAACTAAGGGCTGATATTCATGTGTACACATATTTATGAAAACTCTTGATTACAATAAAATTGTTTAAGTAGCCATTTTAACTGTCATCACAATCATAATCTTGTCTGAAAATAATGGAAATATCAGGCATTGACTAGTGTCGATTGCAAACTGAAATTAAATGACAATCAACATTTGGGTGCAGTGTCTGTTACCAAAATAGTCTGCAAGCCTTTCAACACACAAAATGCATATCTGAATGCAAAAATAATTTAACAAAATACAGAACGTGTATTGTGGATTATGGAAAATCCATGTTCCCACAGTGGAACTTAATCCTTTCACACTGTTTCTATCATGGACAGGATACAGTGGTCATCGTGGATTGTCCATGTTGTCGTTTGTAGTGAATGGATTAAGTTTTATTGCCCCAATTAGAAAGTCGCAGCAATATAATTATGTAATAGTGGATATCCACTATATCACTTGGAACTTACCTCTTGGCTCAGCTACAGTACACAGTGCAGAATGCTCTTTTCAAGTTGTACACAATGCCATTTAATATTCAAAGACTTGCCCACTAAAACGCATTCACATACATATGTTGCAAGAGATGAAATATAAATTTCTGCGCAAAGAATCCTGAGACTATTTAGGTGCAATTCAACCAAAATGCCTACTATTATGCAAACTAAGTTGTGACATGTATATCTGCACTAGATACAATTGTATTTACTGTACAACAAATAGCCTCCAGTTTTGTATGTTGGTTTTAGCTTTATATAAGTGAAATTTCCTCTTATTCATACTTCATTTTCCCCTTGTTTAACTTGTACTTTATTACACATAAGCTGAACACACCATATCTATCAATAATGCCTTGTATATTGCCCGAAATTGCTAAGCCACATGTTTGCCAAGGCTATAAAATCTATCTCTAATTACATTCATTGCTATTAATATGTGGCTTCATATTTTTAATGGCTTTAAACAGGTATCTTTGGTAGAACTTATCTACTCCAAACTGGAGGTGGAAGAGGTTTGGGCTTCAAAGGTTGTAAATCCCAACTATTTCCTATTTATTTTCAACCGTTCATATTAATTCTAAGTTCATCACAAATATTGTCACTGTGTTCAATTTGATTATTGCAGTAATGCTGGCTCATTCAACTTTCAATCTATTTACATTTCTGAAGTTTTACATTCATATATGTTAACTATGACAAGATTCGACTATAGATAATAAGAAAATATGAAAAGCACACAAACAGCAGGTTAATAACCCAATTAATTATATATAAAAAATTTTAAATATAAAATGAATTACTAAGCAGCAATTTACTTATTCTGAATAAAGAACAGTATCAAAATGTTATTTCTAAATTCAGCCAGTAGACAAATTCCAATGAAGATAATTGCAGCACATTTAAAAAATGCATACTCTCTATTGATCAATGCCTTTTTCTGAGTTAGCGATAAAAACAATGGGTAACATCGATCGAAAGTTAATATGCATAATCTCTCTCTCTCATTTTTGCATAAACACATTTTATTACAAAGAAAGATGCATTTAAAAAAAAGAAAGCCTGTAATGTACATGTAATAGAGCTTTCATAAACATTTCATAGCTATGTGCTGTTGCGAGAGACTCGTATTATATGTGCTAGGTTGAAAGATTAATAGGGAGAATATTTTTTTCTACCTGGTTTGTTTTAGATACCGCTAGAAACCAATTTTTGTGTGAAAATAAAACAACTAAACCTGATTGCGTTTCTCAGTCATATTACAAGACCAAAATTTGTTTGTCCACGAACAACAAAAAACACTTTAATTCAGAAGGTAATGTTTCTTTTGAAACATTGGTGCTAAAAAATAACATCGAAACTCGACACCTTCCTGAATGACCATTGTTAACAGGTGTAGCAGCTGACTTCATTTTTCACAAACTAACATCTCAGTTTTATAGTGTTTGGTTTTGTGGCAAAAAGAAACATTTTCATTCAGCAGTAAGTGGGGCCCTGGGTGGTCGAGTGGTCTAAGGTGCTCTCCTTTACAGATCACTGACATCTCATCTTTGTCCACGTTGAATCGAGTCTCAGCTCGGTTAACATGGGCATGTGAGAAAGCTTTCCAGTCGCTTCCCGTGGGTCTGTGGTTCTTCCTCCACCCAATATACTGGCCGCCATGTATAGCCTATCATGTGCTGAAAAATGGTGTTAAACCCACAAAACAACAAATCAACAGTAAGTGTTTATTTTGAAACACCGATGTGCAACACTGACCAGTAGCTGCTAGGAACTGCCCTAATTGAAGTCACTCGCTGCAATACAATGTTTCCACTTCACCCGTTAAATATTTCTTTATATCTACTTAAAAAATGTAGATATCCTCTATGTACTAGTGACAAATTTATCTATATTTCATTGTATGAAACCTGTTAATGATAACCTATTTCTCTTAGAAAAATTAACATAAATTGTATTTCATTGTTGAGTCATCAATAATAACTTCTTTATTTTGGACTATGAAATAATTTGTATTTACATACTCAGCCAATTTATTACCAGGCAGCCCTATTTAATTTGTTCAGATCTCATTCATGAACAAAGTCATCTGTAAAAATTGCATGAATATGAGTACCAAGCAGACATTGTGCAGAAGCCTTAAGGAGAATTGAGAGAGATCCATTTGCACGTCGATACATCAGGCTAAAATTAGAACTAAATACTAAACGCTGACTGGTGTCACCCTTATGACTCAAGGTGAAACAAGTGGATTCAATTATCTAGAAAAGTTCCATATATCATCTTTTCAGAACTTTGTACTGGCAAACCAGTATGAACATTGACTAAGGCCAAAGGAAAGAAAAAACGTGTTTTTTCTAACAGTGTGAAGAAAAAACAACAGGGTAGGAAGAGAGGTACAAATGTTTTTAAATAACTTTTTTTCATTCATCCAACTAGTTGTAGTTCATGTCACAGTTTTCTATCCAAAGTTACCAGTTTAGTACAGATTTTTCTTTTGTTTTTTTTTTTGTGTGTGTGCATGATAAAAAGTTATAAGATTGGAACCATTAAAATTGAGTGGATAAGGTTACTAGAACCACACATAAATTTGGTTGCCTTACTTCTGTCATGGCATCTACTGCTACAGAGGGATGTCTAACATCTTTTATTTGAGGAACACATGCTAACTCCTGGTGAGGCAAACTTCCTTCTTGTGGCATTCCTGCACTTATCTGAAAAATAGATGTGTTTCATGAATTCGTAATTAATAATGTGTAAATTAAACCAATTTGTCCATGATGTGTGTATCATGAAGACATAATTCAACATGTGTACAATAACCCAATTTTGTCCCAGATGTATGTACATGTATCATAAATACATCATTTACCATGTGTACATTAACTCTATTTTGCTCCAAATGCAAGTATCATGAATATGTGTCGGGGAGGAGGGAGGGAACAGCTAATCTTCCTGCTCCTAATGCATTGCTTACCATTTCTGGAATGCCAAGTGCCCAGTCAAAGCTAAATACTCCCTCCTCCAAAATGTCCTTGGAGGCCCAGAATTGAATCGGACATGATCCCAATCTGACTCCTTAGTTATAGCAAACATATAGTGTTAGAATATAGAATTCGAGGTCAGGGTTGCCTTGTTTACTAATAGATTGTTTTTTCCACTAGAATTACTGATTTTTGTCATGTAGGCATATGATTTTATAGAAAATTCTGTTATTTGACTTGTGTTTATATATAGGGAGTTTGGGTAAACAATATTTCATTCTTGTTCTAATGGTCAGTCTATGAAGAATGATTTTTAATAATCAGATGTTTATAGTTGTGTTGTGAAAATCAGAGCACATTCAGAGAGAGGAATTATTTATTTAAAATATTCATAGGAAATACTAAAAGTGCTCATTCTCATTTTGGTTTAATATTTAACTGGGATTTTTGTGAATTCATTCAAAGATATTCTGGATTACATCAATCAGGGATATCAGGACAGTCAAGACTACTGGCACATCAGGACATTCAAGGCTACAGGAATTAATTTGGAACATTCTATATTTTGGACTTGTGATTAGGACACTTTGGATTATTGGATTATTTGGATTTTAATCACAATATTGTAAGTGTCTTTTTGAAATTTCATTTTAATGGTTTAGAAATAAATTGCTTGTTGATTTTATTTACTTGATTTTGTTGGTTTCACTTTCTTTCTGTTACATATTTTTAGGACTAGAGTCGTAAACAGAAATTGGTGGCTTGTCTGGGATGTGAATTTCTATCAATTACAATTTTAACTGACTTTTTTTTGGAAATTGTATTGTCCATGGTAAAGATTTTTATTTCACTCAATTGAAAAATCTTTAGTGAAACCAGCAAGCATTCACAATGTCATCTTAGGTTGAGAACTTTCTTTAAAGTCTTACCCTGGCTTAAGAGTCTATAAAAAAGAACGAGTTGCTTGAGCTTGCCAGACATTATGATCTTTCTGAAGCGAAAGCATCTTTGACAAAGCAAGAGATAAAGAATATCTGAATTCCATATTGCTGGGAAAGGATAATAGTGCTTTGGGTTTGACTGGAAAGTCTCTATCTGGTTTTGATAGGAAATTAAGGGAATTCAAGTTAAAAAGCAGATGGAATTAGAATTAAAAAAGCTTCAGCTTCAGAAAGAGGAGAGGGTAATTGAAATGCAGATGCAGTGAGAGAGAGAAAGATAAGGAAATACAGAGAGAGAGAGAGAGAGAGAGAGAGGAAAGGGAAATGCAGAGAGAAGGTGAGCCAGTTAGAGAGAGAGAGAGAGAGAAGAAATAGAAATGTAATATAAATTAAAAGAATTAGAACTGATAAGCGGAGCACTCCTCCTCTTTAAACAAAAGTTCAGGTTTTGATGTTACCAGATATATTAGGTTAGTACCCCCTTTTCGGGAAAAAGATGTAGATAAATACTTTCTTCATTTTGAGAAAATTGCTTAAAACTTGAAATGGCGAAGAGAGCATTGGACTTCGTTATTACAAAGTGTACTTATTGGCAAAGCTCATCAAGTCTACACTTCACTGTCAGTACAGCAAAGCACTGATTATGATTTGGTTAAGCATGCATGGCTGATAATTATTCCTTGACTCACAAAATTTCATTTGTCAGTAAGTCTCCCTCTCAGCAGTTTTCTGGGAAAAAATCGTCTCAATCTCAAATTAGTACATGTACCTCCAAATTTCAAAACAGTAAACTGTTAGAAATCAAACATCTGATAAGACTGATCAGAAATCATCTCTTCCTATGTGCACTTGTTGTAAATAGAAGGGCACTTCATTTCTGATTGCATCAGATTGAAAAATAAGCAACAGAATAAAGACAGAGCTATTCCTAATGCTCTTTTTTCAAAGAGGTCAAGGTCACAGTCTTGTTATTGAAAGCAATACTTTTGTCAAGTCAAACAAACCCCAGTCTGATTCTATTTTGGAGACTTATGAACCATTCATGTCAGAAGGTTCTATATCACTTATTGGTAATTCTGCCAAACCTATCCCTATTAAAATATTAAGGGACACAGGAGCTTCTCAGAGTCTTTTGTTATCAAGGTACTTTGCCTTTGTCTGAGAAGTCATCTTCTAGTGAAAGTGTACTTAAAAAGGGAGTAGACTACGGCTATGTAAATGTTCCTCTCCATTGTGTCAATTTGGCATCAGACATAGTTTCCGGACCTGTGACTCCTGGGGCAGCGACTCCTTTACCTATAGAAGGTATCCATTTGTTACTAGGTAATAGCCTAGCTGGAGATAAGGTTGTGGTTAATCCACTTGTAACTGACAAGCCTTGTTTGGATCAAAAAGCGGATCCTATTGAGATTGAAATCCCTAATTTGTATCCTGATTGTGCAGTTACTAGAGCTATGGCAAAAAGAGCTCTTGAGATTGATGTTGATCAGGAAATTATTCCTTTAGCTGACACATTTATTGGTCAGTCTTCTGATGTGGTCACTTTCTCTCCTGATATTGATCAATCACAAGGTATTGATCAGTGATCCTCTTTTTACAACTCATTCTCTCTATTCTAATCAGGATGACAAAAGACAATCACTTATGGTCTTACAGGAATAAGATCCTGCGATCTCCTGTCTGTTTCAGAGAGCTATTAGTGAAACTGAAGCTACACAAGTTCCAGTGTGTAACTCAGTGAAAACTGGGGTCCATATGAGAAAATGGAGACCACCTGAGGTATCCGCTGGTGAGCCATCAAATTGTCATTCCTAAGTCATATTAACAGGAAATTCTTAGTCTAGCCCATGAAACTCCCTTGGCTGGTCATTTAGAGTCAATAAAACTGATCACAAGATCTTGAATCATTTTATTGGCCAAAACTTGAAAGTGATGTTCTAAACAATGTAGATCTTGTCACACTTGTCAAATGGTAGGAAACCCAATCAGAAGATAGCTAAGGCTCATCTGCAACCTATTCCTGCTTCTGACGAACTATTTAGCAGAATAATGGTAGACTGTGTCGGCCCTTACTCAAGACCAAGTCAGGCAACCAAATACTTGACAATAATCTGTGGGTCTATAAGATTTCCAGAGACAATTAATTCCTTTGAGAAATATTAAAACTAAAACCATTGTAAAAGCTTTGGTGATGTTTTTTTTTTTTTTTGCACTTGTTGGCCTTCCCACATCTGTTCAGTCTGATCAAGGGTCAAATTTTATGTCTGGAATTTTCCAACAATTTATGGATGAATTAGGCATCCAACAGTTTAAATCTTCTATTGCTTTGATACAGGAAAGGACTGGTATGAGGGTGTTCATTTGTTGTTGTTTGCTGTTAGGGAATCAATTCAAGAATCATTGGGTTTCAGTCCCTTTGAACTGGTTTTTGGACGTACTGTCCTTGGACACTGAAATTATTGAAAGAGAAACTTCTTTCAACTGAAGATCGAAAGATTAATCTTCTTGACTATGTCTCAGGTCTCAGATTTCAAATATAAGTTGTCAGAAGCTTGTGAAGTAGCAAGAACTAATCTTGACTCTACTCAGTCAAAAATGAAATTAAGGTATGACAGAAATACACAAGAAAGGAGTTTTCAGCCTGGTGATAAAGTTCTAGCTCTCTTTCCGATAATTCAAAATCCCATTCAGGCTAAATTGTATGGTCCTTATACCATTGAAAAGTAAATGACTTCAATTTTATCATTAACACTCCTGGGAGGTGGAAACAGAAACAACTTTGTCACATAAATATGTTAAAGGAGTATTTTGACAGCTAGCCCAGTTAATTATTCAATTAATTTAGTTGTACCTGTCCCACATACATGTAGTGAGATTGTAAATGATGGAATACAATCTGACTGTAGTGTTTCTGGTTTAACCAACCTTCGGAATTCAGAAATATTGAACAATATGGACCAGAAACTTTCACATCTACAACAACAGGAAAGAAATTAACAAAAACAGCTATTAGATGAGTATGAGCACGTTTGCTGATGTTCCTGCATGAACAAATAAAATCTAGCATGACGCCGACATTGTAGATTCTACACCTGTGACACAGCATCCTTACAGAATGAATCCTCTCAAACAGGAATATTTGAAGAAAGAAATTCAATATTTATTGGAGAATGATTTTATAGAAACAAGTAAAAGTAACTGTCGTTCACCACGTATTATTGTGCCTAAGCCAGAAAATACATTCCATATGTGTACTGACTATAGAAAAGTCAACAGTGTCACCAAAATGGATTCATTTCCATTCCAAGAATGGATGATTGCATAGATAAAATTGGAAAAGCAAAATATGTCACCAAGTTTGACCTTTTAAAAGGATTCTGGCAAATTCCACTCATGGAAAGGGCAAAAGAAATTTCAGTATTTGTAACTCCAGATGGGCTTTATCAATATAAAATGATGCCTTTTGCTATGAAAAACTCCAGCAAAATTCCAGTGTCTTATGAACATAATAACATCTGGTCTAGATAACTGTGATGCATACATCGATGATGACATTATCTACAACAAAACCTGGGAAGATCAATTGGAAACCATCTGGAAATTCTTCGATTGACCCAGTGATGCAAATCTGATGATTGATTTAAGACAAAGCGAGTTTGCCATGCTTGTGTCACATTTTTAGGACATATTGTGGGACAAGGTCAAGTTAAACCCGTAGAACCTAATGTCAAGGCTGTCTCTGTTTTCCCTGTGCCTGATGGAATTTTTAGATATGGCTGGATATTACCAGTTCATTCTGCACTAAATTTCAGCCAATTATTTAAAATGACTGTTGATGCAAGTGATGTAGGGGTTGGCGGAGTACTGATTCAAGAAGACAAAAATGGTGTGGATCATCCAGTGTGCAATTTTTCTAAAACACTAAACAAGATCCAGAAAAATGATTCCACAATTGAGAAGGAATGTTTGGCTTTGATATTGGCTTTACAACATTTTGAAGTGTATGTTACCTCAGCTCCAGCTCAGGTTATTGTATACACTGATCACAATCCCCTTACTTTCATCAACAAAATGAAAGATAAAAATTGGAGATTGTTGAGATGGAGTTTAATATTGCAGGAATATAACATTAACATTCGACACATCAAGGGAAAAGACAATATGATCACATATGCACTCTCACATGTATAGAAGTACTATATTGCTTTATTTTGTGTAATTAAGCTAAGTGACATTTATAAGACATCTTCCTATGTAATTTTGATCATTATAGTGTCAGATGAATATTTAAGAGAAAGCTTTATTGCATAAATCTTTCTTTTTTTTATGAGGGGAGGTGTTATGTATAATGTGTACATATTTAACTTTGTCCTTGATTGTAGGATGTAAACATGTTATTTACTTAGAATTCGAGGTCAGGGTTGCTTTTGTTTACTAATAGATTGTTTTTTTCCACTAGAATTACTGATTTTTGTCATGTAGGCATATGATTTTATAGAAAATTCTGTCAGGTGACTTGTGTTTATATATAGGGAGTTTGGGTAAACAATATTTCATTCGTGTTCAAATCATCAGTCTATGAAGAATCATTTTTAATAATCAGATGTTTATAGTTGTGTTGTGAAAATCAAGGCAAATTCAGAGAGAGGAATTAATGATTAAAAATATTCATAGGAAATACCAAAACTACTCATTCTCATTTTGGATTAACACTTGATTTTGGGATTTTTGTGAATTCATTCAGAGATATTCCAGATTACATCATTCATGCATATCAGGACTTTCAAGGCTACTGGAGTTCATTTGGAACATTCTATATTTAGGACTTGTGATTAGGACACTTAGGATTGTTGGATTATTTGGATTTTAATTCACAATATTGTAAGTATCTTTTCAAATTTTCATTTTAATGGTCTAGAAATAACTGCTTGTTGACTTTACTTGATTTTGTTGGTTTCACTTTCTTTCTGTTACATATATTTAAGACCTAGAGTCATAACAATGGAATATTCTTCCTCTATTGACTTGGACTGATAATACAGGACATCAAAGCCGGGCACAGAATTGTAAAGAACATGATCCCAGTCTGATTCCTTAGTCAGAGCCAATGTACAGAAGATCCTTCCTCTTTTGACTTGGACCATGTTTACAGGACTTCAGAATAGGATGGGAGTATGTAATCTCTGCAACAGTAGCACGTAAATATTGCATACTTAAAATTAGTTTTACTCCCCCCAAAAAACTACATCTTATTAGTAGTAATACATTATCTGCTACTACTGCACTGATGAATTTACCAATTAGGAGGGATGCTGAAGGCCCCAAACAAAAATTGGTATAAGAAAACAATGCACTTACCATTACAGTAGGAGAGTTCACTACTGTAAGCTAGTAGATGACTTGACCACATGCTATGCTATCACTATTGGATCCAAAGAGTAAATGCCTTCGCTCTGGTTGACACACCCCAGTAGGGTATTTCTAGGTTGTGTTTTTTTTGTGAAAGATCTCTTCTTCTCAAGACCAAAGTCCCTAAATAACTGCTGTGCATGGCTCCAGGTGAGCACCCCATCCCGAATCTGATGCATCTGTATACAGAAATGAGTGGGGTTCGGGGCTGTGAATCGGGACCCCAGTCAGAACCGATCACAATCTAGCCACCAATTCGGGGATGACTAAAATCGGAGTCCAGAGGAATCCAAGCCAATATCGGGTCCTTGTGCAGTTTTCAGTTTGCTAAAAGTAGGAACTGGAAAGGGCACAAGTGAAGTCTTCCTTTGGGGAACGAGATCCACAGCCCTGTTAAGAGTTATTAGGAAAGAAAGGTAAAGATGAGGCAACAACAGTCTTAGCCATAAGACCTGCAATAAGGGACAGAATCTGCACAGTCCTGTTGAGTGGGATGGAAACCCTCCCTGGATTGGTGAGGAAATTCATCCCCAGGTACACAGAGTCCTAGAAGGGATGTGATCTGACTTCTCTTGGTTGGGGATTAGATCCAGACAAGTCACCATCAACCAACAGTGGGATACATGTAGGTCCTTCAAAAGAGTATCTCGGAGGACATTGTGCATAAAGCAGTCATCAAAATACTGGAGGATGGAGACCCCTAAAGACCTCAAATGGGTCATTATTATCACCATCACCCTGGTAAAGGCTCCGAAAGAGGAGGGGAGGTGAGACTGAATGAAAGAGCCTGATACAAAGTTAGGGGTATTTCCTGTGAGGCAGGAAAATGGGGATGTGAAGGTATGCATCCTGCAGATCTATGGAGACTGCCCAGTCATAGTGCCCGACAGCATTCCTTACTGAGAGAGTTGTCTCCATCTTGAACCATTCTTCACAAAAAAATGTTAAAGGCGGAAAGATTGATGATGAGTCAAAACTTTCTGCCTTTATTCAACACCAAAAAGATCTGGGAATAGAAACTCAGAGTGTGGTCATTTTCTACCCTCTTGACTACTTTCTTCTGCAGAAGGGTGTATACCTCTTCCCTTAAAAGAATCAGTTTGACTGATGAAAAAAAATGGAGGTCCATGAGAGAGGATGATGTTCCCAGAACCAAAGTTGGTATCCCTCCTTTAAAGTGGAATGCCCCAAACATTGTCCGTCATGCCTGACCATACCTCAGAAAAGAAGGCTAGTCATCTACTGGGGCACTGAGTAGACGAAGATGCTGCCGGAGAGGATGCAACTCCTTAAGTCAACTACCTCCCTCCTTAGGTAAGGGGAGGAGTCTGAAGACTTCCTCCTCTGACTTCTTTGACTAACTAGTCTAGTGAAAGATGGGCATGAGGGAGATTTGAACTGGGGCAGCTTGTTTGTCTGTTGAGGCTGCCCATGTTTGAAGAACTTTTGAGGTGGGTTCCTGCAGTCACTCAGAGTGTGCATGCTTCCTAACCAGTTTCAACAGCCCTGGAGTCACAGCCATGGACCAGTGTTGCTGATCCCTCAAATCTGCAACACTACAGAGGGGATTTTGAAACTTAGAGTCCAGGACTGCTTACATGAAAAAAGTTGCAGTCCCAGTACTAAAACTTGCCCCTTGCAATAATTTAGAATATTATAAGTGTATTGTTTGTTGCGTCACCGATATACATGTCATCAGACTGCTAATGCTCACTCAATTTGAAATATTTAGTATTATAATAAATGAATGAAAAATTAAGGCAGTTTTCATAACCGTGATAATTATTATTGTTTGTGATGTTACAACTATAACAATTCTCAATGTCTTTACCTTGCCATTCTTCAATTTTGTGTGCAGCTACATGTAGACAGAATCAAGAAAGAGATTACTTTCTTTTCTATATTAATTTATTTAATTAGCTTAATTCCATTTCAAATCAAAAAAATTTCCAAGACACTGGAAGAATAAACAAATGACCATATTCCATTCACTTTTTTTCATTCCATCTTTATGCAACACAGCATACCACATTCACTTTGTTTTAAAATAAACTTTATAAAATATCTCCACAGCAGATTTAAGATAAAAATCCTAAGTTCTGGACCAGGTGTTCCTTGGGCTGCCCTTTTTCATTCCACAGTCACAACACTCTGAGCATAAAGCTAATCATGTTCCATTTTTTTCTTGTTTTACCCCATGTGAATGTCCTATTTCATAATTCATTCCACAAATCTCCCCGTCTATTTGGTGTTCCATTTTATCAAAAACTAGATGCATCAAACAATTTCTGTTGGCTGGTCTCGCGAGATTCATGCTCATCTGCAGCCATGAAAGAAATTATGTAAAGTTGCCATCGGAATGGTACACATATGACAGTCACTTAAAAATGAAGACCAGTATACCTATATACGACACAGAAAACAGCAGATTTTATGATGATTAACACGAGAGTTCTTATTCCTCCGACAAGCAAAACAAGTCCCAAAATCTTGGAACTATTTTTCTATATATGGTATACGATAAAATGCAAGTGTTCCAAACATCGCATAAGGATTTATAATATGATGGATTAAAACTGTACTGACTAATGTGTATCAAAGAGAGGTGTTAAATCACATGCACATGTAATTGATCTTTTGTTCACATATTTTATTCATGGTAGATTTTGTCATGAAAAAGTAAAGCAGTTGAAGGAAAAAAATAAATAGTCGTTAATATTCCATTATAGAAAAGTCATGAGACTGGACAATTTCATTGGATATGCTTTTATTTTGAGTCAAATGTATTTTGGACAAGCCTTTATCAAAATTAAATGCTGTTAATGGTTTTCTAACAATTTCTCTTTCTCACTATGCCATACCACTCAAGTATGATGATGCTCAGCCAGTTTGAAAATAAGGGGGGAAAAAAGTATTTTTTGACTATCTTTTCAAAGAACTAATTTTATAATGTATGAATCCATCAATTAAAAATTTGGTGAAAATTTGCTCAAAACTTAGGAATAAAACATTCCAAGATCTTTTTTTTCTGCTGCTATTCCTATATGTTCTTTATGCATGATTACCATTCTTAGATTTGTTCTTCATACAAAATCAGCTTTGTGAAACTACAGTTTTGAACTTATGAGAATTTAATTGTTATGTATGATGTTTATATAATATTGTGGATATTTTAGGAAATTATAAATGTTTCTTCACTTTAATATTTGCTTGGGTCTTAGTGTTTGTCAGGAAAGGCATGTTTAACTAGTGTCCTTGAATTAGGTTGTTTTGATCAATATGTTTTCTCAATTTGAAGGTCAAGGTTGAATTTTGTTTACAAGTAAAATTCCATTAAGATGACACATGTTCTAGAACATTCTGTCATGTGACCAATCTTTATATATGCCATGTTTGGTGGACATTTATTCAGTTTTGACATTACCATCAGTCTTGTAAAGAGCTATTACAGTTGTGAAAATTCATTCCAAATTCTAAGAGAGGAATTATTTTAAATATTCATTGGATTATAACAGTGCTCATAAACTTTTGGATTTTGGATTTTTAATTGATGATTTTGGAATTTATGTGAACTTATTCAGAGATTTTGGAATACTTCATTTTGACATCAGCACATCAAGATTACTAGTACATCAGGACTTTGGAGACCATTAACACATCATAACATTCAAGGACACAGCCGTGAATTCGGAACATTCTATATTTAGGACTTGTGATTAGAACAATCATTCTTACTGGATTATTAGGATTTCAAAACACATTACTGTAAGTGACTTTTTGATTTTTCATTTTAATTATCTAGTAATAAATTGCTTGTTGATTTTTACTTGATTTGTTGGTTTCACTTTCTTTCTGTTACATTTTTCTTAGACCATAGAGTCGTAACAGAAATTGGGGGCTCGTCGTTCCGGGATCTGAATTTCTTTAAAGCATATTAGAGATATTAAATTTATCTTTGAAATTCATATTGATTTTGTCTCGGAGAATTTTTTTTGTCTTTGGCAAAGATTTTTAATAGAGAAATTTTTTTGTGTGTGAAACCAACAAGCATTTACAATGGCATCTAATGTTCAGAATTTCATTTCAAAACCTACCCAGGAGGGGTTAGAGTGTATGAGAAAGGATGAGTTGCTCGAGCTTGCCAGAAAATACAGTCTATCTGAGGCAAAAGTATCATTGATAAAACAGGAGATAAAGATTATTTTGATTCAGTATTTAGTAGGAAAGGGAATTTTTGAAAATAGTGCTTTAAGTTTGAAGAGAAAGCCTGTATCTGGTTCTGACAGGAAATTAAGGGAATTAGAGTTAAAGAACCAGATGGATTTAGAATTGGCAAAGCTTCAGATTCAGAGAGAGAGAAAAAAAGAAGAGAGGCAGATGGAGAGAGAAAAAGAAGAGAGGCAGATGGAGAGAAAGAAGAGAGGCAGATACAGATGGAGAGAGAGAAAGAAGAGAGGCAGATACAGATGGAGAGAGAGAAAGAAGAGAGGCAAATGCAGATGGAGAGAGAGAAAGAAGAGAGGCAAATGCAGATGGAGAGAGAGAGAGAGAAAGAAGATAAACAAATACAAATGCAGATGCAGATGCAAAGAGAAGAAAGGGAAATGCAATTTAAGTTAAGAGAATTAGAACTGGCAAGCAGAGCACACTCCACTCCTTTAAACACAAGTTCAGGTTTTGATGTTACTAGATATATTAGGTTAGTACCCCCTTTTCAGGAAAAAGAAGTAGATAAATACTTTCTTCATTTCGAGAAAATAGCTGAAAACTTGAAATGGCCCAGAGAGCATTGGACTTTGTTATTACAAAGTGTACTTATTGGCAAAGCTCGTGAAGTCTACATTTCACTGTCAGTACAACAAAGCACTGATTATGATGTGGTTAAGGAGTACATCTTGAAAGCTTATGAGTTGGTACCAGAGGCATATCGACAAAGGTTTAGGAATTGTAGAAAAGAAACTGGACAAACTCATGTCGAATTTGCAAGGGATAAAGAACAACTATTTGATAGGTGGTGCTCAGCCAAGAAAGTTGATCAAGGTTATGATAACCTCAGACAGCTTGTATTAATTGAAGAGTTCAAGAGGTGCATCCATAGTGATGTTAAAACCTATCTTGACGAGCAGAATGTGGAAACTTTGGAAAATGCTGCTCGTATGGCTGATGATTATTCCTTGACTCACAAAATTTCATTTGGCAATAAATCGTCCTCTCAGCAGTTTTCTGGTAAAAAACCATTTCAATCTCATTCGAGTACTTCCAAATTTCACAACAGCACAACTGTTAGGAATCAAACATCTGATAAGACTGATCAGAAATCCTTATCTCTTCCTACGTGCACTTATTGTAAAACGAAAGGGCACATTATTTCTGATTGCTTCAAGTTGAAAAATAAGCAACAGAGAAAAGACAGAGCTTTTCCAAATGCTCTTATTTCTACGAGGTCAAGGTCACGGTCTTGTATTGAAAGCAATACATTTGTGGGGTCAAACAAACCCCAGTCTGATTCTATTTTGGAGGCTTATGAACCATTCATGTCAGAAGGTTCTATATCACTTATTGGTGATTCTGCCAAGCCTATCCCAATTAAAATATTAAGGGACACTGGAGCTTCTCAGAGTCTTTTATTATCAGGTACTTTGCCTTTGTCTGAGGAGTCTTCTTCAAGTGAAAGTGTTCTTGTTCAGGGAGTTGAGTGCGGCTTTGTAAATGTTCCTCTCCATTGTGTAAATTTGGCATCAGACTTAGTTTCTGGACCTGTGACTGTTGGGGCAGTGACTTCTTTACCCATAGAGGGTGTTCATTTATTACTAGGCAATGACCTAGCTGGAGATAAGGTTGTGGTTAATCCACTTGTAACTGACAAGCCTTGTTTGGATCAGAAAGTTGATCCTGTCGAAACTGAAATCCCTGATTTGTACCCTGCTTGTGCTGTTACTAGAGCTAAGTCAAAAAGAGCTCTTGAGAGTGATGTTGATCAGGATATTATTCCTTTAGCTGACACATGTATTGGTCAGTTTTTTGATGAGGTCACTTTTTCCTCAGGTATTGATCAATCAAACGGTATTGATCACAGTGATCCTCTTTTGGCAACTCATTCTCTTTGTTCTACTCAGGGTGACAAATGACAATCCCTTGTCGTTGAACAGGAGCAAGATCCCGAGATATCTTGTTTGTTTCAGAGGGCTATTAGTGAAACTGAAGCCACACAAGTTCCAGTGTGTTACTTTGTGAAAAATGGGGTCCTTATGAGGAAATGGAGACCACCTGATGTACCCGCTGGTGACGAGTGGTCAGTGAGCTATCAAATTGTTGTTCCTAAGTCATATCGACAGGAAATTCTTAATTTAACCCATGAAACTCCTTTGGCTGGTCATTTAGGAGTCCGTAAGACTTATCACAAGATCTTGAATCATTTTTATTGGCCGAAACTCAAAAGTGATGTTTCTAAATACTGCAGATCTTGTCACACTTGTCAAATGGTAGGAAAACCCAATCAGAAGATACCTAAGGCTCATCTGCAACCTATTCCTGCATTTGATGAACCATTTAGTAGAATAATAGTAGACTGTGTTGGTCCTTTACCTAAAACTAAGTCAGGCAACCAATACTTGTTGACCATCATGTGTACATCTACAAGGTTTCCAGAAGCAATTCCTCTGAGAAATAAAAAAACTAAAACAATTGTGAAAGCTTTGGTGAAGTTTTTTACACTTGTTGGCCTTCCCAAATCTGTCCAGTCAGATCAAGGGTCAAATTTTATGTCTGGAATTTTCCAACAAGTTATGCATGAATTAGGCATCCAACAGTTTAAATCTTCTGCCTATCACCCTGAAAGTCAAGGTGCTTTGGAAAGATTTCATCAAACTTTGAAGAATATGATTCAATCATATTGCTTTGATACAGAAAAGGATTGGGATGAGGGTGTTCATTTGTTGTTGTTTGCTGTTAGGGAATCAGTTCAAGAGTCGTTGGGTTTTAGTCCCTTTGAACTAGTTTTTGGTCATACTGTCCGTGGACCATTGAAATTATTGAAAGAGAAACTTCTTTCAAATGAAGATTCAAAGATTAATCTTCTTGATTATGTTTCTGATTTCAAATACAAGTTGTCAAAGGCCTGTGAAGTAGCAAGAACTAATCTTCACACTACTCAGTCAAAAATGAAATTAAGGTATGACAGAAATACACAGGAAAGGAGTTTTAAACCTGGTGACAAAGTTCTGGCTCTCTTTCCCATACCTCAGAATCCTCTTCAGGCTAAATTTTATGGTCCTTATACCGTTGAAAAGAAAGTAAATGACTTAAATTATATCATTAACACTCCTGGGAGACGGAAACAGAAACAACTTTGTCATATAAATATGTTAAAGGAATATTTTGACAGAGATAGCTCAGCTAATTATTCAGTTAATTTAGTTGTACCTGTCCCACACAGTGAAGATATCAACGATGGAGTACGATCAGACTATAGTGACTCTGGTATAACCAATCTTCGGAATTCAGAAATATTGAACAACCTAGACCAGAAACTTTCACATCTACAACAACAGGAAAGAAATGAACTAAAACAGCTATTACATGACTATGAGCACTTGTTTCCTGATGTTCCAACACGAACAAGTAAAATTTATCATGACGTTGACATTGTAGATTCTGCGCCTATGAAACAGCATCCTTATAGGATGAATCCTCTCAAACAGAACTATCTGAAGAAAGAAATTCAGTATTTACTGGAGAATGATTTCATAAAACCAAGTAAAAGTAACTGGAGTTCACCATGTATTCTTGTTCCCAAGCCAGATAATACATTCCGTATGTGTACTGACTATAGAAAAGTCAACAGTGTCACCAAAACTGATTCATTTCCAATCCCAAGAATGGACGATTGCATTGATAAAATTGGAAATGCGGAATATGTCACCAAGTTTGACCTTTTAAAAGGATTCTGGCAAATTCCACTGACGGAAAGGGCAAAAGAAATTTCAACATTTGTAACTCCAGATGGACTTTATCAATATAAAGTCATGCCGTTTGGAATGAAAAATTCGCCTGCAACGTTTCAACGTCTGATGAACATGATAACATTTGGTCTTGATAATTGTGACGCTTATATCGATGACATCATTATCTACAACAACACCTGGGAAGATCATTTGGAAACCATTCGAAAATTCTTCAATCGACTCAGCGATGCGAATCTGACAATTAATTTGAGCAAAAGTGAGTTTTGCGATGCTTGTGTCACATTTTTAGGACATATTGTGGGACAAGGTCAAGTTAAACCTATAGAAGCTAAGGTCAAAGCTATCTCTGAATTTCAAGTTCCAATTTGTAAAAAGCAACTGATGCGATTTCTAGGTATGGCTGGATATTATCGGAAATTTTGTTCCAATTTTTCCAAAATTGCTGAACCTTTGACAAGTTTATTGAGTAAGAAAGCCAAATGTCATTGGTCTGACAAGTGTCAGGAATCTTTTGACAAGTTAAAGGCCATGCTTAAGAATGCACCAGTTCTTTCTGCACCAAATTTTAGCCAATCATTTAAATTATCTGTTGATGCAAGTGATGTAGGGGTTGGTGGAGTATTGATTCAGGAAGACAAAAGTGGTGTGGATCACCCTGTGTGTTATTTTTCTAAAAAAACTAAACAAGCACCAGAAAAATTATTCCACAATTGAGAAGGAATGTTTGGCTTTGATATTGGCTTTACAGCATTTTGAAGTGTATGTTACCTCAGCTCTTTCTCCAATTATTGTGTACAGTGATCACAATCCCCTTACTTTCATCAACATAATGAAAGATAAAAATCGGAGATTGTTGAGATGGAGTTTGATATTGCAAGAATATAACATTGACATTAGACACATCAGGGGAAAAGACAATGTGATTGCAGATGCACTCTCACGTGCCTAGAAATGTAATATTGCTTGATGTAATTAAGTCCAGTATCATAAAACATGTTCTTATGTAATTTTGGTTATTATAGTATTAGATATATATTCAAAAGAAAGCTTTATTATATAAATCTTTCTTTTTCTTTATGAAGGGAGGTGTTATGTATGATGTTTATATAATATTGTGGATATTTTAGGAAATTATAAATGTTTCTTCACTTTAATATTTGCTTGGGTCTTAGTGTTTGTCAGGAAAGGCATGTTTAACTAGTGTCCTTGAATTAGGTTGTTTTGATCAATATGTTTTCTCAATTTGAAGGTCAAGGTTGAATTTTGTTTACAAGTAAAATTCCATTAAGATGACACATGTTCTAGAACATTCTGTCATGTGACCAATCTTTATATATGCCATGTTTGGTGGACATTTATTCAGTTTTGACATTACCATCAGTCTTGTAAAGAGCTATTACAGTTGTGAAAATTCATTCCAAATTCTAAGAGAGGAATTATTTTAAATATTCATTGGATTATAACAGTGCTCATAAACTTTTGGATTTTGGATTTTTAATTGATGATTTTGGAATTTATGTGAACTTATTCAGAGATTTTGGAATACTTCATTTTGACATCAGCACATCAAGATTACTAGTACATCAGGACTTTGGAGACCATTAACACATCATAACATTCAAGGACACAGCCGTGAATTCGGAACATTCTATATTTAGGACAGTGATTAGAACAATCATTCTTACTGGATTATTAGGATTTCAAAACACATTACTGTAAGTGACTTTTTGATTTTTCATTTTAATTATCTAGTAATAAATTGCTTGTTGATTTTTACTTGATTTGTTGGTTTCACTTTCTTTCTGTTACATTTTTCTTAGACCATAGAGTCGTAACATAATGAACATATGTACCTCATGCAAAATTAGTTGTATGAAATATTGGCTTAAATTAATTTGATACTACATGTACTTCGAAACAAATGAAGTTTTTTTTACCAATGAGTGTTCACACTGAAGGGTGGATTGCCCATCACACTAATTGTAAAGTTTAAGCAATAACATGCCTATAATTAACATACATTTCTTTGTAGCTTGATGGACTAGTAGATTGAGAAATTTACTAGTCTTTCTGAATATTCACTAGTCCTTCCTTACCACAAAACAATGTCAGACAAATATAAAGATCATATATAGCCATCAGACTATTTAAAATCATGGAAACTACTAATCAGACAGGAAATTCACTGTCTCAAGCTAGTGGGCTACCATTAATTTCAAGCCCTGAAAAATACTAGTAATAATGTCAATAATAAGATGTGGTCTTTATTTCAAATTTGGAAAAAGATTTGTTTTCCAAAAGTCTATTATTCAATAATATAAAAAAATATAATTTGGACAACAAATTTTCATTTTCATATTGTCAAAGTGGGTCAAAACTTTTCCCCGTTTTGATGCCATTATTTTTTAAAAGTCAATCTGTAGAAAAGCATACCTATATATGAAGCTTAAAAGCTGTTTAACATCTCCAGGTCCAGATGTCAACCATTATCTAATTGCTGTATCAATGTTCTCCTTACTCACTGGATCAGCAGTGTTGATGTTCATTAGCATCTGAAGCATGTCTTGCTTGATACAGTTTCTCTTTACACTTTTGATGTTGTTCATAGATGCCAGTTAATATCTTTAACCAGTGTTGCATTACTTACTCAAGTGTTCATGTCGAAATCATTCTTTGGCCGGTCTTTCATTTTTATCTCACATCCGCCAAATTTTAATAGAAGATTCAAAAGCCATCATGGACCACCTTTGATCCCTTTATTACTTGTTACACATCAAAAACATCCCGCATTTTACCTGAACTCTCCATATTACAACAATAAGGCAATCAATTAACAGCTTGTTGTATACATATGTTAGTCCGATAAATCATCCCCCCAAATCTGTGTAGATACTGATGGACAATTTGTTGGTCTGATGTCACATGTTCATTAAAATGTGAAATTCTGCTGCATACAAATCTTTCCAGGACACACCCGGGTACAGTTTAGACACCTACTGGTATTTGGTAACATTCATATGTAGCCACACAATTCAAAATGGTCACAGAACATAGGGTTGTGTTATTCCATGTGGATTTACAAGTCGTCAAACATAGGATTTGATCCAGAAATATTCTGTACACATCATCAAAAGGACCCTTCAACTGAAGTTAGTTCAAGAGACACGAGAAATACTTCTCAGTGTCTAAATTGTACACCGACATGTTGCAGACAGATTTGTCTGCAAACGATTCCTTGATTTTATGAATAGGTGATATCAGACCCACAAATAGTCCATTAGTATCAACACAGATTTGGAGGGCTGATTTATTGGACTATACACATTTTAGCCTAAATTGCGTTACTCAGCCATGCATCATTGCACCGTTCGCAACTACAACTGGAACAGTTCCAGTCCCCAGTAGACTGGTTCTGGCTGGTTTCTGTAATGTGTGGATAGAACATGTAAAAAAAAAAAAATTCTCTTCCTTTCTTTCTTTCTTCAATTTAAAAAAAACACTAATCTTTTAATTTTCAGAAGTGGTAGATTTCAAATATGAAATGGTATGTGCGGTAGATGGCCTTAAAAACTGTATTTTTGTCCTACCACCAGTAGAATCAAGTGTTATGTTAAAGCCAGGTGAGCACTAATTATAGGACCATGGCAATCTATTTCCCATTCATAGGTCACATGGTTAGCTTTGTACATAAAGTTTACAGCTTTCGATAGAAGTAAGTTAAGTAAACAAACTTCATAAGGGTAAGGGGCCTATATGGGGATAAATATTAAAAATGTACTAGTCTTTGAACAACTTTAAAATATAATTCAGCATTTTGTCAGCATGATCCAAGTTTTCTCAGGAAATTTTTGTTCCCAACACTTCACTTAGAATACTGGAGGGGCCAGATCTGAAATTAGACAGATCCTGGACATCGGATTTTTTAGCACTGTAATTTTAAAAAATCTACTGCTGGGGCAGCTGTTGATCAGCGGTTCATTCTAAAGTGGGGTCTAAACCAGTGGTGTGATGACATAAAAATAACTGAAGATTGGTTGGAAAAGTTAAACAGCCAAGTGTTTTGAATATGATTTCACATAATCGAATATTAAGGACTACAGGTTTCCTTTTTTGAAAAGGTCTTTTATGTTTTTGGGATGAAATTTTATGGTCAAAGCAAAATCCGTGAATAACAGCTTCCAAATAGTATAGACTTTTGTTGTTTAGTACAACCAAAGTGCCAACAACATGGCAGAGGAAAAATTGGCAAGTAAAACCATTCAACTTTACAAACTACAATCTAATTAGCATTACCAAGTATCCAAAATGACACTGTCCATGAAAATATCATCCAACTCATTACAAATGATGGCTGATTGGTTATGATCTTACAATCATTGATCTTTAAATTTCAACCAATTTCCAACACAAGACTAAAACAGATAACGTTCTGTTTTTCAGTGAAAGATATACTACAGTATTTTTTCAATGATAGGACCAGAGGGCCAGCCAGGTAAATTTGTCAAAAAGTAGGGTATGGGCTGTTTATGTAACAAAGATATCATTAGCAAATACTTGCCAAACTTTAACAAATGTGGATAGGTTTATTGTCAAGTATGGCCTTATTATCAAATGAAGATGGCACTTCAACTATAAAAGGAAAGGAGGCAGCTGAATCAAGGACCTGCACCCCCCCCCCCCCCTTCTATATCTGTCATTGCTACAAACAGCTTGGTTGAGGGAAAGAGGCTGCAATGTACACATGCCGATAAATGGATGTGCAAAAAGGATACGGACCAATATGAGATTCGTGCACATAAACTAGAGCTCCAACAGGTATCAAATTTAGGACAAGAGTATTTGATGTGGCAGACTTGACTCTACCTCAACCTCTCAAAATTGCAATCTATGACAGCTCATACTTCTAGCCAGGTCAGAGAACATTCTCACATTCTCACTTGCTACTTCCAAAACTGCAAGTGCTAAAATATATTTCCATTTTCCAGCTATAAAACGTGCACATTTGCTTATCTAATTTTATGACACGAAAAATGTATACAAATCAACAAAGGTTGACCAATTAGATCATAAAATTCCACTCAGTTCATTGCATCATCATGGCTAGTGGGCACATTTATGGTCCCAGGTCTCCAGGAAAACAGGCTGGCATGCAATACTTGTTACAAAGTAAGCATAATTCACTATAAGCATAAACAATAAAATATCTGAGCTAAAGATCCATGCAGCTTTTATTAGGCTACATGTATGGCAGCTTGAGAAATCAATGCACAGATACCACATAAAACAAGACAAGCTTGAATAGTTGCCATAAAGAAAGTTTAACTTGGGCGACAACAATTTTGCTGTAAAGAAAAAAAAGTTTAACTTTGGGGAGAAATGTTTTAAGTAAATAAAATTATCGGTAGAGTTGTCTCCTTTTTCTGCTGAACATGTGAGTGCCAAATTTAGACGAGTCTAGGATGTGCCAAACTCATATTCAGATACTCTTCTACTAATAAAACTACAAATTTGTTCTGAAACAAATTTTACATATAAGCCAACTCATCTATGGATATTCTCTTTTCAACTTTGCTCAAATGAAGCTGATCTGTTTGCTATCCAATACAGAGCTATGCTCATAGAAAACAAAGACAATGTTCAAATCCCCCTTTTTTTCATACAAATGTATGAATAATTTTTATTAAAATCTAGTGACTATGACTATTTTTTTAAAAAGAGTAAACAGTTTGTACAGGTGTTGCTGTCCTCTGAAGAATGAAGAATGAAATCAGTTCGAAATGATGCAAACATCAAAAACTAAAACCTGTGATGACCTAATTTACTATTTGTTATCTCTGGATCAAATCTATTAAGGCTGCATGAATACATATTATCTGCCATGAAACATGGAATGTGAGGCAATATATATCAAAAACTACTTTGCTATTAAAAGCTTATTTTTGTATCTTTAACCTAATACTGACATTAAGGCCATAGACAACCATTGTCCAAAAGAGAAATAATTACCAATCCTCACAGACACATGAACTGAATGATAAAATGAGATTAATAATCAACAGGCTGTAAATAATAAATTAAATACATACTGCTTTGTTGGAGAAGGAAATATAAAGTTGTAAAACACTAAGGGCAAAACACAAAGATCATCATGTTGAAAAAGAGCAAAGTCATGTTCATGAATATTTTTGAATATAAAGATTGAACTCACGTCTTAACATTCATGAAACGACGTGGAATATAACGTAAACGGCGCCAATTAAAGAATGTTCAACAGTTTGAGACATGACATCCAACACATTCACAACAGCCGATGATGACGTCTTTGACATCCACTGTCAAAAACTCAAAGCATATAGTTTATTCTCAACATTTCTTTCAAGAATGACCCCCTTCGTGAGAAGATTGCGTTTTCTGTACATATCTGAAGGATATAAAAGTCAGAACATGGCCTTGATGAAATAAGGTTGGATGTTGTCAATGCCATGAGTCACGGGCACAACATTGCTGCAATTAACAGACGCCATCACCTGAATTGTTGACATATAACCAATGTATCACAAAAATATTCTTATAAACTTACCGTTTTGTCCAGAATGATTAACCATAAATGCTTATTTATTCGTTTTTTAACAGCACACTAGCAAGAATGTCAAAGATAACTGACAGTTGCCATCAGGAACTTCTCCAGTAGGTCAAACATGGCGGATTTCCAGATAGAGCATACATCCGGGCAACTTCGGCTTAAAATGAATTACCTCCCATGTCCTATTGGTGCTTGTTTACGCAAGCAGAAGTTTCCTATATTTAGAGTCAAACTTTGCACATCTTCTGTGTAATGTTTATGACGCAAATTTCAAAGGTTATAAATATATATAAATATAAGAAGCGTTTTGCGTAACTAAACAGGTCATACACCGACTACTAATATTGTTATGAAACGTTAATAATATGCGCTATGTTATATTACTGCCTACTCCAAAGGACACTGTTCTTAAATATTGTTGTCTTGTGTACTTTCTTTCTTCTGTATTCCCCTCTGGTATATTGGGCACCTAGCCGACGGTACAGTCAAACCGCTGACACACATTTAAAGAGATATTTACAATATCGACATTAAAATACCATTAAAGAATATATAAATATAGCACACTCTATCCTAAAATTAGGAGTATATCTTTATTCATATATGCAGGTATATATTACTATCACAAGTTAAGCCCAAACACTTTTTAGTATACAGAAACGCGTACAATGCAGGTAGCCGCAGATTTCTACTTGAACATCATATGAACTGCCACGAGCCATTTAAACCACTACGTAACATGGCCACGTGACTCGTCATTCGAATCCGACCCTGGGTGGCAGGATAACATAGACTCCATGAGAACAAGAAACATTATTGCTTCTGTTTGTCAAAACCAATTAAATTCTCTGATAGACTGAACTAACGCTAAAAATGTCTTATTTTGATAGCACAATAACAGATGTGTGAAAATTCATTATTTCCCACCGCAGTCCCCATTTTGCCATCCACTGCGATAGCGCTGTGATGTCATCTAGGTCGATCATGCAATCCACACTGTCACTGTCCTGTGGAATTCTTTGCTTTTTAAGCAATTCACAGTCAATTATTAGCTGCCGTAGGTATTCATTCGTAGCGTGAATGGTTGTTCACGTTTCTCTTTCATACACTATAATGATTCTTTCCTTCATTTGAGTTATTTCCCTTTTTCTTGCACTATACAGAGCTTGACATACGGTAATAAAATGAGAGTAATATTCTGGAACAGTTTGACAAAGAGGGCATACTGCGAGCTTTTTGAATTTCTCCTTTTGAATTTGTAGCAGTAGGTCCCACTGAGAATTCTGCATTTGATAGTGCTATTTTAAATTTTCCACATTAGAATGAACAAAGTTCTATACCAAACACGGTTTACTTCTCGGTCACTGTAGAAGAATCAGTATTTCAGAGTGACATTGGTTTGTGCCTCTTCATGTTGATGGCAATTCCAGAATTTGGTAATACTCTGTTTAACTGATGTTTACCAGGCTTTTTTGTGTTGCAGTCATGTATTAGCTCAGATACACGTGTCAGACGTTATTAATCAATCAAACGGTTCGTAACCTGAAAAAAGTTTCTGGAATCTTGACAACTGTAAACAGCCAACTGTCTTTTCATTAAATATGTGACATTCTCAATTCCTGAATGCAGAATATTTACAAAGAGACAGCTGCCTCTTGTCTATCTCCGCCTCAACTGCTAGAATCCCCAACAGAAGTTAGTACTGCCGATTTAGCCGTGATGATGGGAAATGCCTGTTATTTCTCAATACTTATAACTGAAAGTTTTGTAGCTTTGTAGATAGATTAGCTTTCAGAGAGACAACTTCAAGTCCATACAGAAGTCCGGGGATCACACAGAGCTTACAAATTATCAACTAAATTCTTTGACGTAGTTCATTAGTGCCGTGACGTCCTGTGCCAAGGAAGGCATACAGTGTTCTTCTTGCAGATTTGATCTTGTCTTCAACATTGTATATTTCTTCGTTTTGTTCTGAGCAAATTCGTCACCGGTGAGTTGAACTGTTTTCTCTGTTGGGTGACTTGTCTCCCTGGAAAAAGATATTTTGGTTTGGAGCTTTACTAGGGAGAGTAACTCTCTGCGTAACTATACTGTTGGTGGGTGTATGTTACACCTGCGATGAGTCGAATAGAATCATGTTTCATTCAGCATAGTTGTAGAAACTGTTCAGAGTAGCCTAGGAGGACATTATCAACATATGTAGGACATCCAGTGTATATGGTTCCAATATGCACTCTGATACCAGAGTTTACAAGCTCCAAGAAAAGTTAAGATAGTATATCCTCCTACTTGATATATAACTCTATATGCTAATATCATTTGTGGATAACTTGCCATAAATTACCGTTGACCTTTGATCATACAGCTTGGTTAGTAGTATTTTATGTATAACAACATAACATGCCTTTTGACGTACCAAGGTGCCTAGATGGAATCTATAAGTTTGAATTATATTTTATTTATAAAGTGTCCATGAAATCCAGTTTTCATACATGTAACTAAAAACACAGACAGTGATTTCACTCACTGAAATGATACAATTTGCATTTTATTTTATCACATTTCATTTACGTGCAGAAAATTTTGCTTGCATTTATTAAATAATGATTTATCAAATGCCAAATAATTGAATTCAGGCAAATTGTAAAAATTCGTAACTACTTTGTACTCTGAATCAACATATGCAATCATGAATTACGTCGAGATTCAGAATGTACAACCTGTTACGCAAACATAACAGTCAAGGTTACATTTCTTAAATATGTCTAAAGCAACAACAGCTTTAATATGTATGTAATTTGGAAGTAATAAAAAATATCGTACTTTTTAAAACAATATTAAACTTAACAACATAATCTCTGCCAACCTCTTTGATAACAAAAACTCCAATCGGAAAATAATTGATGTGGATTGTAATCTACTTATTGTTTGGTGAAAGCACCTTCCGTGAAAAGCGCACTTAAACAGATTTCCACTGTTAGTACATTGTTGCATAAAATTTAATCGTGACAAATGATTTATATAAATAAAACGCGTGTTATTTTCCCAGTTTACCGAGAAAACTGTTTACGTTCCATTCTCTCTATAAGAGTCTTTAAGGGTGTAAAAGGATATTATCTTCCTCATTTTTCTTCAAAAGCTATTTTATCGAAACTTAAAAACATACCGAATCTAAACTCGGTCATTGCTCTAATTACTTTAGAAACAAAATAAGGAAGTAGGAAGTTTAATTAGATACAAGATGCGTCAAAATAAGTGCTACTAGTTAACAAAATATCAACAGTCAAGATAAAGGATGCATCACGGTTGATGTTGGTTACATAGATCTTGGTTGCATACAAAACGTTTATGAATACTTCTTACATTCAGGGCTGCTTAAACTATTCAAATGATGTAAACTATTCATCTCATCCATTTATTTAAAACAGACATAAACAGACGAATACATCCACCTTTCATATTTAGGATCAATTACACTGAAATGACAGTCACAAATTACTTCCCCTGACTGAAATCAACCTAATGAAGCCGAAGCGACATAATTAATCAGAAACAATCTTACTATCTTTTTTAAATATATTTATTCATACATATTGGTGGGGTAAAGGTTCTCATCACAGTTTATATGTCATTACTTGAAGAAAAAATTTTTAAATTGTGTGACTTAGATTTGCATGTAATTGATGTACATAAAACTTCCATGTCACTCAATACAAATTACATATTAAATTACAATGAATCATAACTTAAGAATTTGCATGAATATAAGGGATTTTCATCATGTTTATATATGTAAAATGTTGTTTTTATTTGTGCCAAAATAGGGAACCATGACTATGACTCAGTTTATTGTAAAAATCCCACAAAATTAAGTATATAAACCTAGATCGTGATGTAATACATGTTATGTGAATTCTACAACTTCGTCATGGTCATTATTTAACTCCCTAGAGTTTGTATTGAAATCGTTTGAACTTTAAATTTCTCTTAAGATTTCTATTTTGAAAAAATCAGACTTTAAAAAGCACACATTTCGTTTTAAGAAAAAATAACTTACACTGTTCCCTTGATATTATTAAAAGATTTTGTAAGTATCTTTGTAACAAATTTTAGCCTTTGTAATTATGCTTAACTCGTGGCTTACTGTATGATTTGATTTTGCGGACTTGTCAGATGACTATCTAGTGTCCTTAAGCACACCCAACTTTGTAAAAATAACATATATTTTATCTTATGTATGTATGTATGTATGTATGTATGTATGTATGTATGTATGTATGTATGTACCGAGTAATATATATATATATATATATATATATATATATATATATATATATATATATATATATATGCAAGAGCAAGAAATACAAAGTAAATATTATAAATAAGCTTGATCTGTCGTTCGCTTGCCGATTTGAGAGTTTTATTTCTTTATTCAAGTTTGAATCCATTTATCTTTAGACAAAACGAACTTTTGAAACATTTTGATACCTTGAAAATTATGAATTTTTGCTTGATAAGTGTGTAGGATCACTATACACCCTGAACCTTTTTCGCTAGAGGACACTATAATCCCTGAACCTTTCTTACAAGAAGACAAACCTCATTTGCAAGAAAAAGTGTACGACAAATGCTAGTTATAATCTTTATTTTGTACAGTCAGTAAAATTTGCGAATCGTAACATCTATAGTCACTTTACTATTCTCTATGGCCGACAGTTTGGTCACATGCAAGTTCTCCATACCTGTCAACCTCCTGAGACAAAAACCTGTACACCAGACCAAAAACAAACATTACAAAGACCCGAAAAACCTTACGCCAAAGTCCAGGACAAGTGGTTTCAGAAAATTCACTCGTCCCACCTTACTTTACACTTGTCCCACCTTACTTTTCACTTGTCCCAAAATGGTAATCACTTGCCGAGATTTGATGAGATATATGTACTTAATCTATAGAAAGAACAAATGAAATAATTTACAACATAATTATTTCTTAAAAGAATTTAATTTTTCTAAAACAGTAGTTGATATACGTTTGGCTACTTCAGGTACATGTATATATGTTTTAGCTGCTGGATTTTGAAAAAAATGTCCATGTACATGTCTGCCACCTGCACCAGCACTAAGCTAGCAGTTGATAGCTGTGTCTGAGTTAAAGTCCTCAAGTTGTGGTCCATTTGGTGAAATTGTTTATTAGAATTTTTACACTCTCTTGGTTTAAGGAATTCTCACACTCAGTAGCAGTCTTACGTTTTATCCCTCCACTTTCACAAGAATTTTACTTCTTCAAATCGTCCTTATTACCTTCCTTCTGAAAATAATAAGCAAAACTTATTTTATCCACATAGTAAATATCAACTTGCTTGACAACTACTTCTAAAGTGATCATAACGACCATTTTCTCTTTTAAATAAGAACAGAGCTCATTAATTAGCGTAATTGTGTCGCTTCAAACGCAATATCGCACGTGAAAGTTGATCGTCTGTATAATCAATTAAAATTGAAAGAATCATTACTGTCATTTAATCAGTTCATAAAGGAAACCAACACTTATGTCGGTGAAGTACCTTTCATTAATTTAATTACACTGACTCGCTGGATTAAAATCGAAGTGAGCCACTAGTGAGGATCTGATTTGAGTAAACACAGTGCAACGAAGCCGCTTAAAACACTGCTAATTAATCATACCGACTTTGTTTTGGTTGAGGTGTTTTGATTTGCCGATAATTTGGTCGCTTAGTCCAATATGCAGTCAAGCGGTAACAGAACGTGCACATATGCGATAGTTATCACTGACCATCTGTTCGTGTTATACAGGATGTAAATGTATACATGGAGAGAGGTAGAATCAAATATTCAGTACGCCCAGAGGGCATGAATGGCCAAATAAATGTAGATGTAGTGATTAAAGCAAGAAAATAAGGACTTGCCTAAAATAGGAAAAAGCACTTGTTACGGTGTTAAAGTGCTTAAACTTGAAGGACGAGCTGAATGGAATACAGCCCTCTCATTGGTCGACCGAAAATGACGTACTACGCCTACTGATAACCTGATTTTCAGTCGACCAATAAGGCGGCAGAATTCCATGCTTGAATAAAGAAATAAAACTCTCAAATCGGCAAGCGAAAGACAGATCAATATTTCGGGTAATCTGATAGGTGGTTCAAGCGATTCACGTTGTATTCTCGTTGTATCTCATGAAGAAAAAAAAATCCCCGTAGAATCCCGATCTTGGCAAAAATCGCTGAGATTTTTTTTTTTTTTTTTTGGTAAAATGTAAAAAACTGTATAAAATGGTTGTACGACCATACACTGCAACCCCCCGCCCACCCCCCACCCCCCAAAAAAACCGTACAAATTACGTGATTCCTGTACAAGTTGACAGGTATGGTTCTCTATGGCCGACAGTCTGGTCTCATGCAAGTTCTCTACTGCCAACAGTTTGGTCACATATCGGTTCTCTGTGGCCGACAGTTAAGTCACATGGAAATTCTCTATGGCTAATATTTTGATCACATGCAAGTTTGCGACAAAGTTAATTTTTCTTAAAGCTCATGCTCCTTGTCTGCGAATGAGTAAAGATATACATTAACCGTCACCACGTACAATGGCAGTCAATATATCTTAGAGTGAAAGTCTGGTATCTACTTTACAGACAACCTAGTGACGCCTTACCATCTATAATTATATCACCTCTCTATATTTATTATTGTGTTTCATTATATACGTATTCATACAAGTGCTACAACGAGTACTCGAATACCGAGTACGAGTCGGGTACATCTTAGACTAGAGACCAAACCTTCGACCCGAGTACTGGACAAAACGAGGAGACAATTCCTACTGACAAATTAAAGGCCGTGTTTGTTGCGATTGTTTCTTCTCATTGAAGTTAAATTATGGCAACCAATGGGGCTCTTAATCTTTCTTTTATATCATGTGTATGTCATGTCTGTATACAATACTATTATTAAAACACAAGGAAGGATGCTTCCTCGCGACCTACTTTTAATGGAATGATTTCACAAGCACTACTGCGTGTGATCTATCAAAAGCTGTTCGGAAGTTTAGATATAATATTCGACATTTCATGCCCACAACGCAGTTTGCTTAATTTTATACCGCAGAATACTGCAGAACCATTTTCCTATATTAAAGCGAACCACGGCAATGGGTCGCGGTTTCGAGAAAAGACGATGTAGTGTGCTGAATGGAATTCAGGGTTCTGATTGGTGTACGAAAATGGCAGACAGTCGGAATCGTTTCATTGCGATTGTTCTAATCGATGTACAGTTTTCCGTGTGCGTACATTAAAATAGACGAACAAACTTTGCGTTTCTTTTCGATGGAAAATGTACTAATAGTCTGCATTAAGTTTTTTAAAGTTGTTTGGGATAGGCTGGGTTGGTGTGTGGGGTGTATCACCTGGCTAGATCTATTGCTGTTGGCGACTGAAATTGCGAGTACTCCAGGCCGAGTCGAATCTGCCACTTTGAGTACTCGAGTTCTAAATTTGGTTCCGTTGCACTCGTAATTCATACCCTGCACTTGTCCTGGATTCTATTGTAAAGTCAGGATCGTGCGCTGCATTTGACATCAACCTTGATTTCTTGCCAATTCTTTCCACAAATTAGCTTCTTTTTTTTTACAGTGTTTGTGAAAATGAAGGAACCATGCTATTATATATATATATATATATATATATATATATATATATATATATATATATATATATATATATATATATATATATATATATATATATATATAGAATGTGACGGTAAATTGCGAAAGAATATCTGCATTCAAAAAACTTCTCATCTATTTATAAAACTCTGCAATTATTGCAGACAGATACGTCCGCAACACAAGAGTGAACATATCGATAGATTTTAGAGACTTACTGGTATTTCTCTCGACTCTTGAGTTACGGTCGGTTGAATGATCTTTCCGCGATCTGTACAGCATATTTCCGGATCAAATCCGTTTTCTTAAAATATTTTTTTTACAACGTGTAAATCCACATGGAATCACAATACACTACTGGCCCATTTGGAACATTATCGAGAAAGAAACCTCGGATGTAATTATCAACCACTGAGAATTATATTTAGAACTACTTTTGTTCACGTCGCACAATATGGTGGCGAATGGAGACAAAGTCACAATCGGAACATTGTCGGTCTTCGGACTGTACAAAGTTTATCGTACACTTGTATGCATTCATTTGTACTAACATACCCAGTGTGGGGTCTTCAGTGAAATGAAATCTCTAAGAATGTATTAAACAAAACAAAACAAAAAAAAAAACTTATGTTACGTACATTATGAAATAAATAAATAATAATTAATATTACTTTAGTTATCAGTTAAATTTATGAATATTTTTGAAAAGAGAATATGTAATAATAAAAAAATACAAACTTTTCTAACGTACGCAAATAAGCCATAGTTTGTGAGACGTAAGGAATTCTAGTCAGGATATAATGTATAGATTTATGGGGTTTAACAGCTCGTCAGCACAATCCTGGCTATATAGTTCCAACTGAATGTTTTAGTTCTAAAAATATATCGGGAAAAATTTTGAAAAACGTCAGGAAGATAAACACTTCCAAATAAACGTAAATAAATGTAGTCGTTCAAAATAAAAGGCAAATTTAACAAAGGTCGTAAATATATGTAGTCTTTGAAGATAAAATGAAATTTAAACAGGGTCGTAAATATATGTAGTCTTTGAAGATAAAGGCAAATTTAAACAGGGTCGTAAATATATGTAGTCTTTGAAGATAAAGGCAAATTTAAACAGGGTCGTAAATATATGTAGTCTTTGAAGATAAAGGCAAATTTAAACAGGGTCGTAAATATATGTAGTCTTTGAAGATAAAATGAAATTTAAACAGGGTCGTAAATATATGTAGTCTTTGAAGATAAAATGAAATTTAAACAGGGTCGTAAATATATGTAGTCTTTGAAGATAAAGGCAAATTTAAACAGGGTCGTAAATATATGTAGTCTTTGAAGATAAAGGCAAATTTAAACAGGGTCGTAAATATATGTAGTCTTTGAAGATAAAGGCAAATTTAAACAGGGTCGTAAATATATGTAGTCTTTGAAGATAAAATGAAATTTAAACAGGGTCGTAAATATATGTAGTCTTTGAAGATAAAATGAAATTTAAACAGGGTCGTAAATATATGTAGTCTTTGAAGATAAAGGCAAATTTAAACAGGGTCGTAAATATATGTAGTCTTTGAAGATAAAGGCAAATTTAAACAGGGTCGTAAATATATGTAGTCTTTGAAGATAAAGGCAAATTTAAACAGGGTCGTAAATATATGTAGTCTTTGAAGATAAAGGCAAATTTAAACAGGGTCGTAAAAATATGTAGTCTTTGAAGATAAAGGCAAATTTAAACAGAGTCGTAAATATATGTAGTCTTTGAAGATAAAGGCAAATTTAAACAGGGTCGTAAATATATGTAGTCTTTGAAGATAAAGACAAATTTAAACAAAGTCGTAAATAAATGTAGTCTTTGAAGATAAAGACAAATTTAAACAAGGTCGTAAAAATAGGGTTGTTGAAAATTGCCAAAATTTCCTGGAAGATAAACCCTTCCAAATAAAAGGAAATATTTTCTCTTGCAAGATAACAGATAAAAGGTAAAAGATGCAAAAACTTTTTAAGCAAGTAAATAAAATAAAACAAAATAGGTTAAAAGGATAAAGTTCTTAAAATATAAGATTAAAATTTGTTATATAAATGGTCAGGATAAAACCAACGAAACACTCATTGTAGTTATGAAGGCAAAATGTCTACTTTTAGAGTATTCTTTTGTCAGCATTATACTTCAAATGATATAGTAACTCGTTTCTTTGCTGAATACAATTACATCTACTGTGCTGTTTGATAATTTGCTTGCTTTTTTGTCGTATTGTGGTCTATGTATATGTGATCAATAATATGTTGATGAATCAGGCATTTTACATAAAGAATTCCCCTCTCAATCTCCTTAAATGAATAATTTATCATTCATAGTAACAATTATATTGTACAGGGTAGTAAAAGCTCATCTCCAAAAAGGTACATAATCTCGGTGTGTGTGTGTGTAAAGATTGGTCTCTGGGGTCATTAGCGCAGGATTAACCAACGTCTTGCATTCAGTAGCATGATATTCACATGGAATTACAAGTAAAATAATGTGCATTGCGTTATTGTCATTTTATTTATTCTATATTTCCATCCGATTTTATGCACAACAACAAAAAACAGCAGCAGCAATAATAAAAAAAATAATAATCTTTTCCCCTAATTTATTATTATTATTATTATTATTAACACAATAGTTATTGTGGTCATCATTATAATCATTATTATTATCCGCAGGAGCAGTAGGATCTCGACTCAAGTCAACACCCTTTTTCATAGACCCTGTCTGTCACGTGGTTTTCAAATACACAATAAATAGTATAGATATTTATGTTACACTCAGGTGTAATGTATATAATCTTAAAATCCTAATTGTCAAACTTTCAATTGCATTACATGAGAAATTAGTAAGATTATTCACATCATTTACACTTTAACTAATTTCATCTTCGATGTAAGTGAGGATTTCCAAATTAATTAAAGAATAGTCATCTGTACAACTGGGATGAATTATTTCCAGTGGATTTTTATCATAATCCCTAATAAATGTATTTTCTTATTTCAGTGATGGATTTATCATCCTAAATAATCCCTAATAAATGTATTTTCTTATTTCAGTGATGGATTTGGAAGTGCAGGGGTGTTGGGGCGGTAGAAACTCTTCTTTTCCATTAAAAATAGTATATTTTTTCACTTATTGACATATAAATACGTCTATTTTAAGCAAAACGCTTGTATTTATTTGGTGCCCAAAACTACAACAAGTTAAATTCAATTCATTCCAGTTCATTAAAAAAAATTAACTTGCTGAACATTTTGTAAAGGTAACAGGTATTATGTAAGAAGGACACTCATATATACTATTATATAATGTATTAGAGTGATGTTTTGTACTGAACAGTTCAAGGCTGGAAATATCACTTGTCCGACAGCCAGGGACAAGTATAGAATTGAATTTCGCGACATAAATTGTATCTCCCAAAGAGAAGAAAAAATATTTTCAAGCTACTCAATGAAAATCCAAGTTCTGTAAAACTTGCCGAGCATTTTTTATCGACTTTTCGAAATTACACAAAGTTTGTGAATAATAGGAAGATGTCAATCTTTCTAAATTGCACTTGCTGTAAAAGGTGCCAAGAGGACCTATGAATCAAGAAATAAATTTACATCACTAATTATCCTGGTATCTATCAATTTGACTATACTATGCTACAGTCACGATTGTATGTAGATATATGGGGAAACAAAAAATTCGTTCTTCGGGATATATCTTTTTTGTGATAAATTGATAGGTTGGATGATCAGTTTTGGAAAAATCAAAGTTGCACTGTACATCGATAAAAGACTTGTCCATTATGATGTTAACATAATAATCTAGGAGAGAATATATTCGTCAGCCAATGGGTGTCGATCCACTTTGTTCCACATCGACCCTCTGAATATGTACCAAGCCGAAATAGTATCTACTGCCTCGCGATCTCATTGGATCCAGCTGAAAGAAACTGATCCAATCAGATAGGTCCTTACAGTTACCTCAGAAAATAGATGGGAATAGTTACTGCAGTAAACAACATCACATGCGGCATGATGTGTAGCATAAGAAACTTGTTTCTCTGTTTTTTTTCCATAATCTATGAAATCATTTGTTCCAAATGTAACCATAAACCTTGCTTACTTCTAATTGGCTGAAATAGGGTTGCAAATTTTATAGAGCACAATGAAAATAACTATAAAACCTTATTTTTGACAAAATTGCCAATATGCCAATATTGTACTTGATTAATCTTGATTCGATAAAAACCCTTGCATGTTTATCAATACTAGGTTTATTTTCCTTTTATTTCATCTGTCAGCAGTTTAATAATGTGAAAAAGATATTCGTCAAGTCAAAAGTATGTATTACACCAGTACAGTAAGAAGGCAAATATTTTAGATTTTGATGAAATAAAAGGACACCTATCACGATGAAACTTTTTGGGTTCATTTCCATCGCAAGGGACAAATTTCTGGCGCTTCTGAACCAATTTACTTCGTTGATGCATAGTTCCTGGTGCATACTTATGTTTTGGAAAAATTCCGAAGATATGCGTGCCCGTAAATTAGAATTTCAATAGTTACAAAGAAGTCGTATTACACCCAATTTTCCGACTGTACTTATGCATGTAATTTGTCATTACGTAGGTTAGCAGGTAACCAAGGTCAAAGAGATCGCAAACTGTGTCAAGCTAGAACGCCGAGTTCATTGTTCTGCAGGCTAAGTGCATGTTAATATGGGGAAGACAATCGATTTCCAAGTAGTTTAAACAACGTGCAGAAAGATGAATAACACTCACTTGACACATGTATCTTTTTTAAAGGCTATTTATCTCTTGTAGGTGTTAAAATTCATTTGACAATAGATTCGAGGCCTCTTCCGTAGTATTCTGTTTATCAGTTTTAGCAGACTTTCCTCTACAATATTTTTCCGCTCCAGTGTTTGTATCTTCTCTTTTGTCTTTTTCTGCTTGTTGAATTGCAAGCACAGGCTTTGCTGTTTTTTTAATGAGGTGGTCATTTATATCGTTAGGATGTTTGCTTTTAACATGTTGTGAAATAATCCACATATCCATTAATGTGCGAGGACAGCAAGTGCATCTGTTGCATCCTACATATTTAAATAGGAACATAAGTAACTTAAAGTCACTAACAGTAACTAACTATTTGTCATTAAAAGTAACTTAAAGTCAGTAATAGAAACTAACTATTAATCACTAAAATTAAATAAAAGTCACTAATAGGAACTAACTAGTTGACACTGAGAATAATTACATTTAGTTAGAATCATTCCTTATTTGAATAATTTCAACTGATATAAATATATTAGTCAAAATGGTTTGGATACAAAGATCGTTCTCAACGATGACGAATCGTTGTGTAAAGAAAAATTAAATTATTTTGCAAGCAGTTTATATATATATATATATATATATATATATATATATATATATATATATATAATGACACAAATTGATAAAGGCGCAAATACAAAACAGTTTCCCGACATTTCGAGCTAAACAAGCTCTTCGTCTAGGAAAGAAACAATTTACATCCACAAAACAAACACTAAACACAAAAGCAAAGGAGAGTTCTTTACTCCTACATGTGTAATTGACGGGGATATAAACACACAAAGGATAAACAACGGAGGAAAGAAAGAAGACAAAATTTAAAAACGGTCTAAAACGGGTAAACTACATATCTATGTTATGCTGCCATCAGTCAAACAAAGTTATATATATACCATGAAAATTGCAGATGAATTAAAGATAAGAAAATATGGATATCTAGAATGTAAAAGTGTGTACAAATTTAGAAACTTGAGTCTAAAATAAATGTTGGAAAACCAAGAGGATAAAATACAATAATTAAATGTATATGTGGAAAATGATAGAAACTATATTCATTGAAATAACACTTAAAATCAAAACTTCATCCAGGAATTTTAACGTACTGACTATTTAAAGATTTTATGATAAGTAAATCAATATCTTCCAGTGTGAAAAATACACAGAAAGATTTCATGCATGATACAGCAATGTCTTCCAGTTTTCCGAATGAATCAATATCTTCCAGTGTCAATAATACATTAAAAGATTTTGTGCCTAAAAATCAATGTCTTCAAGTCTGACAAATTTCACATTGAAAGAATAAATAAATTAACGTCTATCAGTGTGAAAAATTAAAAGCAATAGAGAATCAGAATACAATGGTAAAGAGGAATTCCAACGTCGACGAAACACCGTTGAAAAAGAAAACAATGGCAAAAGCTGGATAAGCCGAAATATCAAATATTAGAGTAACAGGTTTCAAATAAAGCTGAAAGTAAAATAATGAGACGTGAAAGACAGCGAAACAAAAAACAATGTCAAAGGCTTCAAAGAAAAATTTGAACGTGGAAGACAACGCCGCAAATTCAGAAGGCACTGTCGTAAGCAACAGAAACAATGATAAAGCCCATGTATTATGAAAAGGAAAGCGTTATTTAGGAACAAAATTAGCTAATATAAATGTGGAAAATAGTCGTCAGGAGACTCGAAATATTTTAGTCCGTACTAGTTCAACTTATAATTACAATCAAACTAAGAACATCTTCTTCACTTGAAGAGAAAGATAGAGGAGTGCATACTCAGTTGAAGCAAAAGATAAATGAAGCACTAAATGAGTATTCGAAAGAATCAAATTTCTCACTATGCATATTGATATTGATAAGTCTGAACCGTTTTGATGAAGCTCTTACATAAGTGCCTGCTCGAGTGAAAAATAAACGGCTTATATAAATGTAAACAATATCGATAATAAATGTTTCTTTTATGCTATAAAGTCAATTTTAAATAAAATTGAAAGAATTCTTCCAATATATATATATATATATATATATATATATATATATATATATATATATATATATATATATATATATATATATATATATATATATATATATATATATATTCATTGGTTTGATAGATCTCCGGTAAATATTGAGGATCTTCAAAAATTTGAAGACGAATTTGGTGTATATGTTAATGCTTCCGAGAATGGAAGAAAGATACATATGACTGGTGAGGTAGTATATGACGAGAATGAAAAATATGCTGATATGTCAATCATTTTTAATCCAGGCAGTGACGTTGTCGGAGATGGATACCTCGCTACAGACGACAACTACAAAGAAAGAAAGTACCATTACATTGGAATAAAAGATCTGCGAAACTGGTGCCAAACCAGATAAGCAAACACAATGGTCAAAATAATATACGTTAAAAGTGTCCAAACTTTTTCTGTTCACAGCAAAATTTAACTGAACTCAAAGATTATTTTAAACCATAGGCAACACAATAGACATTTTGCCAAAAAAGTTTCTGGCGTTACATTCCAAATAAAATGATACCAGGAGTTTTCAAAGATGAAAAAAGCACACCTATTAAATAATTATGCGAACTAAGCTCACAACTCTACTCGTTTAGGAATGATCACGCTTAGGCAAAGATATGCAAGAGAATAAACAAATGTGATTTGAAAAAGAATTTTCTATTTATTATGTAAAAAGATTTTTCATTTAACCAAGAGGAAAACCTTAAAGAAATTAACTTGCTTAGGTCTTATCATCATGAGATCTACGACATAACAATGAACAGGTTAACGTTATCAAGCTCCGGATGATAAGTGGGTTTTGGTTGATAACGATGAACAAGTTAACGTTATCAGCTCCGGATGATAAGTGGTTTTTGGTTGATAACGTAAATGCACTACTTTAGGAATATTTTTAAAGGAAAATTAAAAAGGTATAAATACAATGTCTCAGGAAGGAAATATTTGTATTGTAAAGGAATTATATTGGAATGGGATTGCTTCAATCAAAAATATTAAAGGCTTCATAAAAACCAGAAACTATTTTTAATTATTAACGTTTACTCCGAACAGGAGAAGAGCATGAATATACGTAGAGCGTGTTCAAATGCTGGGGTCCCTTAGGGATACGTAGTATAGAATAATGGTGGGAGTTGTTGTAGCGTCTCTTTTTAGGTATCAGATAAAAAGTACAACATAAAAATTTCGTTTTTTCTTCGTTGTTGTCCCAAGTCAGATCGGAACACCTTCTGTGAAACTATACCAAGCCAAAGTTGCACTTTGGTGCACCTTACCTCAGGTGATGAAGGTAAATAATGAGCAAAAAATAAATTAAAGTGAAGGACAAATTGAAACAACTTATGAAGCAATCGGTAAAGGGCCAGTGAACATCACATATATCGTAAATGCAGACAGAAAAAAGAGACGATAGAGGTAACTTTGCAGGGCACAACAGGCTATCCACGACCAATTATACAATGTATGAACAACTAAATTTAGATAAAATATTAGATACGATAGAAGACAGTGACATAAAAAAATTATGTAGTAAATAAGTGAGATTGTAAAATATTTACCATATTTTGATTGGCTACAAATTTAAAAGGATAAGCATAGAATGGAGTCTGCTGAATATATTACATCTAGATCTGGTACGCAGCTATCAACGTATCCTTTGATGGCCTACAAAGCTTCGTTCTATAAACACGGATCTGATGTTTTGGGGGAAGCATTGTAAAAATCAATCATTGAATTGGAAAATCTCTCAGATGAATTAGAGATAAGCAGACAACAACTAGAAAACAATCAATAGACCAAACCATTGTCGAAAAGGCCAGCAAATCATTTAATATAAGTCAAAAGAACCAACTAGCAAGAGACGACACTAACAGTTAGTAAAATACGTGCAACATTACATATATCAAAATAAATCACTTTTAAACAATTGACAAATTTATATCTGGTTTTAATTTCTTTTTCCTATATAAATTTCAAGTAAATCATTTAAGAAATGTATGTTTCTATAATTTATATCAGGACTAATAAAATTTTGGCTGATTTATGTAATACAGATTGCTTGATCTTGCTATTTATAAAATTGTATGTTGTATCTAAGGTGAGTTAATTGTAAATCCGTTGTGAACATATTCTGACCACTCTAAATAATTTTCTAAAGTTTAAATTTTGTCAAACGGTGCAAGAATAAATGAATGATAGTATACATTCACTCACACACTGGCGGTATCACGCAATCCCTGCCTTTTCAGTATTAAAAGCCGCAGGAATAAAATCTGTATCAACATGACAATCAATTATACTAAACAAGTTGTCGCTCCGTCGAGTCACGATCTCAACGTCTACCTCTCGTACGAATTTGCATACCTTATGAGCTAGTCGCATTTACTAATATACTGATATAGTATATAATTCAACATTGAATCATGACACGGCTGTCGTTGAGAAATTATTTTTGCACTTGTCAACTTTCAACGTGTATCATAAGTTTTCAACAGCTCTTTGGTGGAATTTTTATTTTGGCTATATTTTCAACTGAAGTGGGAGAATTCAACCTTACACTAGCTTTTCTATCTACCTGCAAGCTTACGTGAAATGTAGTCTTAACAGAATTGCATTTGAAATTAGTTCACAACACTATATAGGATATGCTTAGCCACACAAAATTATAATGTGGCTGATCATCATCATCAAAAAAAAAAAAAAAAAAAAAAGGATGCGCAAAATCAATCCTCTTTCTTTTGTACAAGTTATACTTCCGCAAGACCAAGAGTAGGAAAAAAATGCAGGCAATGTTAGTATCTGATCAGGTACTAAATTAAACAGACCATTATACTCTAAATAAAATAGAACAATAGCATCGTTATTATAACGTTTGTAACACTAAAGATTTAAAATATAAGTATCACTTTGTATTAGTTTGGAATGTGTACTACCATCTTCTTAGGAAATATGTATATTCCAATTATTGCATAAGACCTAGTGTTTTCAAATTTATAGAACTGATGCAAGTTAAACAAAGAAATATTGTGTTAAAACTGTTAAAAAAATGTGTATGAAGCATTGGACTTTGAGGCTTTATTATAGTTGTGTCTGAAATCTATCATAATGCAAACTCATTGCATAAATCTATATTTATTCTTTGTAAAGTTCAACCTCACATAATATTCCAAATATCGATCACAGTACAGGAGTACAAGTATTTTGGCTCAGTATGATTCTAGCGGGATGTAATAACCAATTAGGTCATAACTAGATCATGTTACTCACAGGAAGGGTGTATGTAAGTCACACGATGACTGGCAGTACACAATTGCACTCTACACCAGCTAAGTAGTTCTTATATGTAGTCCGCAATCCCATGATGCCTAAATGAAAATGATCAGTTTTGAGAAAGACACCCCCCCCCCTGAACTTTGTAAGGTTGTACACAAATGGATAAAAGAAAACGACAATCTCCGCCACAAAATTTAAAATGTAGATATCTAAGTTACGATTCAACTATATGAACTGATTTTATTATATATAAAAATGAGTCACATTGTGGCTTATTATCAGTGGAAATTATCCACCAAAAGAAGGCTAGATAGATCCGGCAGTAGTTCGGTGTGATTTTTTTCCGGCCCAAGAGAGGTAACTTCGACAACTAGATCGGTATTTTATAATCAATCGTCTGCATATCCAACAATGGCAGCTAAGATATTCTTATATGTTATTCTGTCAACAAATAATTCAATGTAAGGTTTATGCAGTTAATAAATTCATCACATGTTAGTTTACCAGGGTGTATGAAATGTTGTAAACGTTTAGAACCCCATGCATGGGGTTCAAGATGATCATAGTATTCCCTACATCCCGGTAGACTAACATGTAATTAATGATATCATCCTCTGGCGGCCATAGCCAACTATATCACATTCCAGTCGAAACATCAATAATCATCATCCGAGAAAAATAGTGATCCTGACATCGTGATTCCACTAGCTGGTCCCTCCGTCACGGACCCACATCATAGCCAGCAATTATAATTGATCGTCATCTACTATCACCGATCATTATCGACCACCATCGATCATCATCGATCATCCGCAATCAGCTGCAAATGTCTATATACTGCGTAATATTGCATTCATAAAATTATGATGCATGGGTATAATAATAAATAGCGCACAGTCTACACATAATATGAATCATTTGTTGTCTTGCGCCATATGAGATACAATTCATCTGTGCATATAAGTCACCTACTCCACGGCTATATACAAATGAAGATAAATCGATACAAATAGAATATCATTACTGCCCTGAAGGTAACGAATATCTACTCGAAAACGTAATTTTCAACCATTAAATTCAATTCACAATTAGAATATCAATTTTTAAACCGACTATCTAGAGAAATCCAAAGAGATTAATCAACAACATTCATCAATGTTATATACCAAACACAAATGAATAAAAATAAATGAAAATAAAGTGTTTACCTCAAATAGCTGATGCAATATTAGTGCCGACGCCGGACTTCCCTATTTTAAACAGAAGAGCTTCTGTCCTCTATAGGAACACCAAAGCATATTATGGGTGTTTTGAACAAAGCCCACTCATATCTTGGGCGATAAATGCGTTTCTCACCGAACATTAAACATCATTTTTATCAAATTCGTCAAGACTCTTGAGATCAATACAAACAAAATTGTTAAAGCTGTGCAAGAGTATATACGGTTAACAGAATAATTCAATACTGAAATTCGTAAAGCTGTGCACGAGTACATACGGTTAAGAGCATTAATCAATAATGAAATTGGTAAAGCTGTGCACGAGTATATACGGTTAACAGAATAATTCAATACTGAAATTGGTAAAGCTGTGCACGAGTATATACGGTTAACAGAATAATTCAATACTGAAATTGGTAAAGCTGTGCACGAGTATATACGGTTAACAGAATAATTCAATACTGAAATTGGTAAAGCTGTGCACGAGTATATACGGTTAACAGAATAATTCAATACTGAAATTGGTAAAGCTGTGCACGAGTATATACGGTTAAGAGAATTAATCAATACTGAAATTGGTAAAGCTGTGCACGAGTATATACGGTTAACAGAATAATTCAATACTGAAATTGATAAAGCTGATCACGAGTATATACGGTTAACAGAATAATTCAATACTGAAATTGGTAAAGCTGTGCACGAGTATATACGGTTAACAGAATAATTCAATACTGAAATTGGTAAAGCTGTGCACGAGTATATACGGTTAAGAGAATTAATCAATACTGAAATTGGTAAAGCTGTGCACGAGTATATACGGTTAACAGAATAATTCAATACTGAAATTGGTAAAGCTGTGCACGAGTATATACGGTTAAGAGAATTAATCAATACTGAAATTGGTAAAGCTGTGCACGAGTATATACGGTTAACAGAATAATTCAATACTGAAATTGATAAAGCTGATCACGAGTATATACGGTTAACAGAATAATTCAATACGGAGCTCTAGGTAAATACAATATTTCTCCCGTGGAATCACCCAGGTAGCCCATCTTTTTTTTATTTATTTATTTCTGAAAGGTTGGGGATGGACTTATTGAAAGCCGAGTTCTTAAGATAAGGTGGATCAAAAGGTCATCAGAGCATGACCTTGTATCGATTTCCGTCAGGTCGGTGATCCCTGTTTAATTCAGATTGTGAAGAAGTGGTAACTTTACATGATGTTTTTTGCATGTATTCAGACAAATGTTTAGGTCATTTCTCTCCTGCATACCGCAGTAATTAGGGCATCCAATGCTCTCAGTCTAGTCTTGGAACAGAGGTGGGGTATTTTATGTATGCATTCAACATCGTGGCCTAATTCAGAAATATTAGAAACCGAGTTATAAGCGCCTTAAGAAGCACCAAACTTGAGTATTTTAACAAATTAGCTAATAAACTCCAAGATGTCAATATTGCTACAAACGTGTGGTGGAATATAGCCAACACATTTCTGAGGCAAAATAGAAAATCAGAGTATCCATTTCTGATACATAGTAGCCAATATTTTCACCCTAGTCTTGTTACAGCAAACTTGTTTAATAAATATTTTTCTGAACAATCCTTGGTAGATGATACTTCCACTAGCCTGCCTTCTATACCTTTTCCTGACATTGGCCTTAATAACATACAAATTAGCATAAATGATGTAGATGTTCTTTCAAATCTTAACATCAGTAAGGCAGGGGGTCCTGATAAGATCCACTCTAGGTTACATAAAGAAGGCACTCGCATATTATCGAAATGTTTAATGTTTCGCTCCAATCTTCATATTTTCCAATAGCGTGGAAAGAGGCTAAGGTTACTCCTATTCATAAAAAAGGGAACAAAAAATGTTTCAAATTATTACAGACCTATTTCACTACTACGCTGCTTGGACAAAACATTTGAAAAATGTGTTTTCAAACACTTGTACAATTATCTTACAGCCTACAACATAATTAGTTATCTTCAATCTGGTTTTACTCCAAAAGATTCGGTTCTCTTTCAAATGTGTGATATGTACAATACTTTTGCAAGGCGGTTAACGAAGGCAAAGGAATTAGAGTAGTATTTTGTGATATTGGCAAGTCCTTCGACAAAGACTTTTTGCTGATGGTACAGCGTTGTCAATTATTGATGACCCAACCCTGGCTGTTCAATGTTTCGCTCCAATCTTCATATTTTCCAATAGCGTGGAAAGAGGCTAAGGTTACTCCTATTCATAAAAAAGGGAACAAAAAATGTTTCAAATTACAGACCTATTTCACTACTACGCTGCTTGGACAAAACATTTGAAAAATGTGTTTTCAAACACTTGTACAATTATCTTACAGCCTACAACATAATTAGTTATCTTCAATCTGGTTTTACTCCAAAAGATTCGGTTCTCTTTCAAATGTGTGATATGTACAATACTTTTGCAAGGCGGTTAACGAAGGCAAAGGAATTAGAGTAGTATTTTGTGATATTGGCAAGTCCTTCGACAAAGACTTTTTGCTGATGATACAGCGTTGTCAATTATTGATGACCCAACCCTGGCTGCTGTTGTTTTGAACGAAGACCCTACTTAAAATCAATTTATGGGCTAATCAATTGTTAGTTGATTTTAATCCAAACAAAACAGAATCAATGACCATATCCAGAAAGTCTCGAAGGGAACAACACCTGCAACTTTTAATGAAGGACACTGTTATTAGGAATGTCACTTCTCATAAACACTTGGGCCTAACTTTACATGAATCCTTATCTTGGCATATACAGGAAATAACTACAAAAGTATGGAAAAGATTAGACATACTACGAAATCTGAAATTTAAACTTGATAGAAAATCATTAGAACTTCTTTATTTCACCTTTATAAGACCTCTTTTGGAGTATGGGAATATAATCTGGGATAACTGCACCCAGTATGAAAGAGATGAAATAGAAAAAATAAAAGCTGAAGTAGGTGGAATCGTTTGTGGGGCAACAAAATCTACATCATATGCTAGAATTTTGGAGGAGACGAAATGGGAAAGACTTTCAACAAAGCGCTGGAAACATTGAATGATAATTTTTTAAAAAAGGTGTCATGGCATGGCTCCAGGATCCCGCCAAATGTGCAGCAGGGAAGTAATAGTCAACTTCGTGATGGAACAAACCTCCAAACACCCTTCGCCAGGACAAAAAAAGTTCATTTTTACCAAAGTCTGTTGCAGAATGGAATGGAGATGCGAAACAAACCTTCGTTGTACTCTTTTTAAATCACACCTAAATATGAATCTAGAAAAGTCCCAATCTATTACTATCAAAGAGAAAGAATAGCACAAATAGAAAGAATAGCACAAATTATGCACACAAGACCTCGACTTGGTTGTAGTTGATTAAACGTCGAAATTTTCAAAAACCATTTGTCATCTAGAAATATATGTTCATGCGGTGAACCAGAAACCGCAAAGCATTTCTCTTGGATTGTACAAAATATGTTACTCTCAGAAACCGAACAGTAGGAATATTGCCCCACATTACAGATATACCTTCGTTATTAATGGGTAACCCCTTGCAATCGGTTGAGGTCAACGAGGAGATCTTCAAGGTGGTCCATAAGTATATAATTACAACTAAGAGATTTGCCTGATCATTACTTATGTCTTCACTTTAAGCTGTAATATCTCCGGTACATATTTGTTTAGTATAAATATATACCACCCTAGCTGAAGTTAAAAGTCCTTTATCTACCACCACCACCCACTCCATCAACGCCAACATCTTTATACTTTTTTTTTCTTCATTTGTTGATTTGCAAGTATACAGTATCATATATCTGCTGTAAACGCTTATTAGGTACTGTCTGACATTATTACAATATTGTATGTATACATTTCTTTTATTGTCTCATTATTATGTTTTAATATTTGCAATATTATGCCTTCACTAATCACATCAGCCATATTATAAAAGTAAATATTATTGTTAATGAGGAGAGAGCTCGAAATAAGTTTATGCTCATTGCTTAATTCTCTATATATCTTGTTCAATTGTATGTACTTTCCATCATGACTTCTGTAAATAAATACTGTATAAACCAACATCATGGTGTTCGTATCCTAGCTGTTGTCATTGTATATTTAACAAATAAAGACTTGACAAGAAGTATCAATTTCAATAAATACATAACTCTTGTTCCAATGTTGCAATTTTAAGTATCTCCCTAGTGCGCCAGTACATGGGATTATCTAAAACAAAATGCTACATTGAAAACAAATAATTTTTGATCAAAGTAGATAATTTTATTGAAGTCAGTAATTTGATTCTAACATGAAAAAAGAAGCAAAATTCAACAGAGAGAAGAAATATAACATAAAAACAACAACAACAACAAGAAAACTTGTGTACTTAAAAAAAAATATAAATCAACAACTTACAATGTCCAGATTTTATAATGGATTTGATTTCACCCTTGAGAAGCTCAAGCAACCTTGCTCAATTTTGACATTGTACATATTTTTTAAAACTTTCCTTCCTTCAGTCTATGATTAACACATTGAATGAGCTACCTCTATCTCCAAGAAACTGTCCATCTATCATGATATGTGAATTTGTGGTGATTACAAAATCAGATGGAATAAAAGAAATTATATTAAAAACATCACAAGTAAATAACAAAGTGGTACACATGAAAAACGTGATAAGGCTATTGCAATTTGCACAATGTTATAGCAGGGTAATACATGATAGTATTGAAGAAATGAAAAGGGAAAATATGAACTCAGACTACATATAACAAGAACTGGAAAATAGATACAAAGTAAAAGATAATCACTCTATGATTATACTCGATTTTCAAACCTAAAATTCAATGTAAAATGAACTGTAGAGCTTATTGGAAATGTAACACTTCACTTTTAAGAGACCTAGAGTATGTAAAATCTGTAAGTAAAATAAGATGGAAAATATAATTGAACAATATACTCTACCTGTATACTAATTAAAAATACACTGTGCAATATATGCAAAAATTCACGGACCTAAAACAATATACTCTACCTGTATACTAATTTAAAATACACTGTGCAATATATGCAACATTCACAGATCTAAAACAATATACTCTACCTGTATACTAATTTAAAATACACTGTGCAATATATGCAACATTCACGGATCTAAAACAATAAATTCTACCTGTACACTTATTTAAAATACACTGTGCAATATATGCAACATTCACGGACCTAAAATAATAAATTCTACCTGTACACTCATTTAAAATACACTGTGCAATATATGCAACATTCATGGATCCAAAACAATATACTCTACCTGTATACACATTTAAAATACACTATGCAATATATGCAACATTCATGGATCTAAAACAATAAATTCTACCTGTACACTCATTTAAAATACACTGTGCAATATATGCAACATTCATGGATCTAAAACAATAGAGTTTGTAATGGATGATCAATTATTTTGTGATATTTTGCAAATGGAAATTCAATGGATTATTATACCATATGCATGCCAGAAAAAGAAAAAAACAACAAATAATTACAGACACAAAGATCTAACTGACCAAGCAAATAAATTACAAAAACAGTCGGAGTACTCTGTATATCATATTGAAAATTAGAATAGAAGTTAAAAGGAGTTAGGGAAAAGGGTTAGGAGGATTAGTTATTAAGCCAAAGGCTATGTGGATGTAAGAAGGATTAGTTATTAAGCCAAAGGCTATGTGGATGTAAGAAGGATTAGTTATTAAGCCAAAGGCTATGTGGATGTAAGAAGGATTAGTTATTAAGCCAAAGGCTATGTGGATGTAAGAAGGATTAGTTATTAAGCCAAAGGCTATGTGGATGTAAGAAGGATTAGTTATTAAGCCAAAGGCTATGTGGATGTAAGGAGGATTAGTTATTAAGCCAAAGGCTATGTGGATGTAAGAAGGATTAGTTATTAAGCCAAAGGCTATGTGGATGTAAGAAGGATTAGTTATTAAGCCAATAACTATGTGGATGTAAGAAGGATTAGTTATTAAGCCAAAGGCTATGTGGATGTAAGAAGGATTAGTTATTAAGCCAAAGGCTACATGGATTTGAGAAGGATTAGTTATTAAGCCAAAAACTATGTGGATTTAAGAAAGATTAGTTATTAAGTCAAAGGATATGTGGATTCAAGAAGGATTAGTTATTAAGCCAAATACTATGTGGATTTAAGAAAGATTAGTTATTAAGTCAAAGGATATGTGGATTTAAGAAGGATTAGTTATTAAGCCCAATACTATGTGGATTCATGAAGGATTAGTTATTAAGCCAAATGCTCTGTGGATTCAAGAAGGATTAGTTATTAAGCCAAAGGCTAAGTGGATGTAAGAAGGATTAGTTATTAAGCCAAAGGCTACATGGATTTGAGAAGGATTAGTTATTAAGCCAAAAACTATGTGGATTTAAGAAAGATTAGTTATTAAGTCAAAGGATATGTGGATTCAAGAAGGATTAGTTATTAAGCCAAATACTATGTGGATTCATGAAGGATTAGTTATTAAGCCAAATGCTATGTGGATTCAAGAAGGATTAGTTATTAAGCCAATGGCTATGTGGATTCAAGAAAGATTAGTTATTAAGCCAAAGGCTATGTGGATTTAAGAAAGATTAGTTATTAAGCCAAATGCTATGTGGATTCAAGAAGGATTAGTTATTAAGCCAATGGCTATGTGGATTCAAGAAAGATTAGTTATTAAGCCAAAGGCTATGTGGATTTAAGAAAGATTAGTTATTAAGCCAAAGGCTATGTGGATTCAAGAAAGATTAGTTATTAAGCCAATGGCTATGTGGATTCAAGAAAGATTAGTTATTAAGCCAAAGGCTATGTGGATTTAAGAAAGATTAGTTATTAAGCCAAAGGCTATGTGGATTCAAGAAAGATTAGTTATTAAGCCAATGGCTATGTGGATTCAAGAAAGATTAGTTATTAAGCCAAAGGCTATGTGGATTTAAGAAAGATTAGTTATTAAGCCAAAGGCTATGTGGATTCAAGAAAGATTAGTTATTAAGCCAATGGCTATGTGGATTCAAGAAAGATTAGTTATTAAGCCAAAGGCTATGTGGATTTAAGAAAGATTAGTTATTAAGCCAAAGGCTATGTGGATTCAAGAAAGATTAGTTATTAAGCCAATGGCTATGTGGATTCAAGAAAGATTAGTTATTAAGCCAAAGGCTATGTGGATTTAAGAAAGATTAGTTATTAAGCCAAAGGCTATGTGGATTCAAGAAAGATTAGTTATTAGGATCTCAGTTACCCTCTACTCAGACATATTAATTACAGCTTTTGTACGAGTGAACTAACGACTACTGAAAAAGAATTATAACTTCCATTCCTAAAAGAACGAGGATAAGGAGCTATTAAAAAATTTGAGGTCAATATTACTTTTGAATACTACATATAAAACTTGCATCAGCAACAAACTGACTTGAAAGATTCTTACTAAAACCAATTAATACTTCTCAAACGGGTTTCATGACTGGCAATACATTGGGGAAATATAAGGATTATCTATGATATAATGCAAAATGCAAAGACAGAAACATTCCTGGTCTTCTCCTTCTTATTGACCTTGAAAAAACTTTGGATTCACTTGCATGACAATTTATAGATATATTTCTGTAAATTTTTTTTTACAGTTTGGTTCATCTACTAAAAATGGGTTTCCACTGTATATAAAGGTATTAAATCCCATGTTATTGGTCAAGCATCCAGTTGCTTTCTGTTGAGTGTGGTTATAGACAAGGTAATCTGTTGTCACTATATATTCGTATTATATGAGTTGGCATTCTGGGACACCTGATTAGATATAATCCCAATATAAAGGGTATCAAGGTTAAAGATAGTGAATATGTCTTGTCACAATATAATTAGATAGAATCCCAATATAAAGGGAATCAAGTTTAAAGATAGTGAATATGTCTTGTCACAATATAATTAGATATAATCCCAATATAAAGGGTATCAAGGTTAAAGATAGTGAATATGTCTTGTCACATTATGATTAGATAGAATCCCAATATAAAGGGTATCAAGGTTAAAGATAGTGAATATGTCTTGTCACATTATGATTAGATAGAATCCCAATATAAAGGGTATCAAGGTTAAAGATAGTGAATATGTCTTGTTACAATATGATTAGATAGAATCCCAATATAAAGGGTATCAAGGTTAAAAATAGTGAATATGTCTTGTCACATTATGATTAGATAGAATCTCAATATAAAGGGAATCAAGGTTAAAGATAGTGAATATGTCTTGTCACATTATGATTAGATAGAATCCAAATATAAAGGGAATCAAGGTTAAAGATAGTGAATATGTCTTGTCACAATATGATTAGATAGAATCCCAATATAAAGGGTATCAAGGTTAAAGATAGTGAATATGTCTTGTCACATTATGATTAGATAGAATCCCAATATAAAGGGAATCAAGGTTAAAGATAGTGAATATGTCTTGTCACATTATGATTAGATAGAATCTCAATATAAAGGGAATCAAGGTTAAAGATAGTGAATATGTCTTGTCACATTATGATTAGATAGAATCCCAATATAAAGGGAATCAAGGTTAAAGATAGTGAATATGTCTTGTCACAATATGATTAGATAGAATCCCAATATAAAGGGTATCAAGGTTAAAGATAGTGAATATGTCTTGTCACATTATGATTAGATAGAATCCCAATATAAAGGGAATCAAGGTTAAAGATAGTGAATATGTCTTGTTACAATATGATTAGATAGAATCCCAATATAAAGGGTATCAAGGTTAAAAATAGTGAATATGTCTTGTCACATTATGATTAGATAGAATCTCAATATAAAGGGAATCAAGGTTAAAGATAGTGAATATGTCTTGTCACATTATGATTAGATAGAATCCCAATATAAAGGGAATCAAGGTTAAAGATAGTGAATATGTCTTGTCACAATATGATTAGATAGAATCCCAATATAAAGGGTATCAAGGTTAAAGATAGTGAATATGTCTTGTCACATTATGATTAGATAGAATCCCAATATAAAGGGTATCAAGGTTAAAGATAGTGAATATGTCTTGTCACATTATGATTAGATAGAATCTCAATATAAAGTGAATCAAGGTTAAAGATAGTGAATATGTCTTGTCACAATATAATTAGATAGAATCCCAATATAAAGGGAATCAAGTTAAAGATAGTGAATATGTCTTGTCACACTATGCAGATGATACTTCATTGATTCTTGATGCATCCTGAAAACCATTACAAACTTTCTCAGAGGTATTGAAGTTCTATGCAAGGGTCTCAGGCCTCTGTATTAATATTGAATGAAGTTTTATGCAAAGGTCTCAGGCCTCTGTATTAATATTGAATGAAGTTCTATGCAAGGGTCTCAGGCCTCTGTATTAATATTGAATGAAGTTCTATGCAAAGGTCTCAGGCCTCTGTATTAATATTGAATGAAGTTCTATGCAAGGGTCTCAGACCTCTGTATTAATATTGAATGAAGTTCTATGCAAAGGTCTCAGGCCTCTGTATTAATATTGAATGAAGTTCTATGCAAGGGTCTCAGGCCTCTGTATTAATATTGAATGAAGTTCTATGCAAAGGTCTCAGGCCTCTGTATTAATATTGAATGAAGTTCTATGCAAAGGTCTCAGGCCTCTGTATTAATATTGAATGAAGTTCTATGCAAAGGTCTCAGGCCTCTGTATTAATATTGAATGAAGTTCTATGCAAGGGTCTCAGGCCTCTGTATTAATATTGAATGAAGTTCTATGCAAAGGTCTCAGACCTCTGTATTAATATTGAATGAAGTTCTATGCAAAGGTCTCAGGCCTCTGTATTAATATTGAATGAAGTTCTATGCAAAGGTCTCAGGCCTCTGTATTAATATTGAATGAAGTTCTATGCAAAGGTCTCAGGCCTCTGTATTAATATTGAATGAAGTTCTATGCAAGGGTCTCAGGCCTCTGTATTAATATTGAATGAAGTTCTATGCAAGGGTCTCAGACCTCTGTATTAATATTGAATGAAGTTCTATGCAAGGGTCTCAGGCCTCTGTATTAATATTGAATGAAGTTCTATGCAAGGGTCTCAGGCCTCTGTATTAATATTGAATGAAGTTCTATGCAAAGGTCTCAGGCCTCTGTATTAATATTGAATGAAGTTCTATGCAAAGGTCTCAGGCCTCTGTATTAATATTGAATGAAGTTCTATGCAAAGGTCTCAGGCCTCTGTTTAAATATTGAAAAGACTAAAGTGAGCTGGTTTGGCAAAATATTTTTAGTACAGATCAGCTGTGCTCAGAATATTCTTTAAACTGGGAAATAGGAATTTTTACACTACTTTCAACAAAATTCTCAAAAGAAAAAAAAAGAAAGAATCACTGTCGTAAAAAGTCTTGTGTTGTCTAAGATTAACCATCGGATTCTATGTCTACTAAAATCATCTGGAAAAATAATAAATAAGCTCAATAAAATAATTTCCAGATGTATCAGGAATAAATATAATTACAGAATTAAAAGAATAGATGTATTCCAGATTACTTAAATGGTGGTTAAAATAGTTTGATCTTAAAACATTCATTAGAGATTTTGAAAGCAGCCTGGATACATGGAGTTACCCCTAATACCACCATATGGAAAGCATTACTAAGCTGTACATATCCTAATAGCACCATATGGAGAGCATTACTAAGCTGTACATGTCCTTATACCACCATATGGAGAGCATTACCAAGCTGTACATGTCCTTATACCAAGATTTGGAGAGCATTACTAAGCTGTACATGTTCTAATACCATCACATGGAAAGCATTACAAAGCTGTACATGTTCTAATACCACCATATGGAGAACATTACTAAGCTGTACATGTTCTAATACTACCATATGGAAAGCATTACTAAGCTGTACATGTCCTAATACCACCATTTGGAGAACATTACTAAGTTGTACATGTTCTAATACTACCACATGGAAAGCATTACTAAGCTGTACATGTTCTAATACCACCATTTGGAGAGCATTACTAAGCTGCACATGTTCTAATACCACCGTTTGGAGAGCATTACTAAGCTATACATGTTCTAATACTACCACATGGAAAGCATTACTAAGCTGTACATGTTCTAATACCACCATATGGAAAGCATTACCAAGCTGTACATGTTCTAATACCACCATATGGAGAACATTACTAAGCTGTACATGTTCTAATACTACCATATGGAAAGCATTACTAAGCTGTACATGTCCTAATACCACCATATGGAGAGCATTACCAAGCTGTACATGTCCTAATACCACCATATAGAGAATATTACTAAGCTGCACATGTCCTAAACTAGTTTATATTTTTTAACCTGGGATTGACTTTGATTAAAATGTCATTACATTTTTTCCTAAAAGCGATTTTTGAAAGATGTTATTACAACAGGCTGTTTTCATTTCTCAAAAATGTAAATTAATGGCAAACATTTTGGGCTGATTCAGGATGCCTCAATGTTAGTATAATGGTCGAAGGGATAATGGTATGTTTTATATGCAGTTGTACAATATTGGAATTATCATTGTTGGGGACTTTATATATAATAAACAATAACTCTGTTTTGACAAATTTATAAAGAATTCATTCTTCTGGAAATAATTTTTTACAATATCAGGGTATCATATGTGGTGGTAAAGTCTTCGAAAAAAATGAGAAAATGCATTTATTGCACTCAACACTTGAAAACCCAGTTATTACATTACCATTAAACATTATTATTCATAATAATAATGAATGTCAACAGATGTATATTTTTTTTTTATTGAAAGTAATATTCATCCAAAACTTCATTATAAATGGGAAAATTATTTTAATATGTACAAAAATATTAACTAGAAGACAGATATTTAATATTACGTATTAATGATACAAATTTAAAATGGCACCAGTTTAGAATCTTTCATAGAATGGTGGCCACAAACATTTTGTTCAAGATTGAGAAAATACAAGATAGATTAAGTTCATTTTGTAATGAAGCCCTTGTACATTTATTCTCTGAATGCAAATAAATTAGATTTAATTTTTGGGGAAAATGTTGTTTGGCAGATCATTATCCACCCATAGATTTGAATTTATCTATCAAAAATATTGTATTATGAACAGACAAACAAAAAGAACAAAATACATTGACAGTATATATAAATTATGCAAAGTAAAGAACCTGTTTGGTAAATTTTTAAAGAGAAGATATCATATAGATACATTTTAGAGATAAACATGACTTATAAATCATATAGATACATTTTAGAGATATACATGACTTATAAATCATATAGATACATTTTAGAGATATACATGACTTTTAAATCATATAGATACATTTTAGAGATATACATGACTTATAAATCATATAGATACATTTTAGAGATATACATGACTTTTATATCATATAGATATTTTTTAGAGATATACATGACTTATAAATCATATAGATACATTTTAGAGATATACATGACTTTTAAATCATATAGATACATTTTAGAGAAATACATAGTTTATAAATCATATAGATACATTTTAAAGATATACATGACTTATAAATCATATAGACACATTTTAGAGAAATACATGGTTTATAAATCATATAGACACATTTTAGAGAAATACATGGTTTATAAATCATATAGATACCTTTTAGAGATATACATGACTTATAAATCATATAGATACATTTTAGAGATATACATGACTTATAAATCATATAGATACCTTTTAGATATATACATGACTCATAAATCATATAGATACATTTTAGAGATATACATGACTTATAAATCATATAGATACATTTTAGAGATATACATAACTTATAAATCATATAGACACATTTTAGAGAAATACATGGTTTATAAATCATATAGATACATTTTAGAGAAATACATGACTTATAAATCATATAGATACATTTTATAAAAATACATGGTTTATAAATCATACGGATACATTTTAGAGACATGCATGGCTTATAAAAACTGTGAGGGGGCAAAATGTAATAAAAGCTCAGATGCATATCAGAATGTAATCTAATATTTTCTACCTTTTATGCAAGATGGTGGTAAAATAAGACTATATACAGATTGATTCCAAATATATCCATAGATTTGTATTTTTTACTCTTAGGCAGGAAAGACTCACCAAAACAGGCTTGTTTTCTTATGTGCTTTAAAGTAGAATAGACTTATATCTCTTAATATGCATCTGGTATGTTTTTAAATAAAACTGTTTCATGACCCTGATAATAGTAACTTGTAAACATTTTACAGAGTGGAATATATAATATATGTCTCTGTCTCTGTCTTTCTCTTCTTTATATATTTGTCCTTTTTTCTACTTTTATTTTCTTCCTTAAAATGAATATTCCTTGCTCTGCGGTACTCCTTTATTATTCTTCAGTGTTGATTATCACATACACACACACATATATGTGTGTGTGTGTGTGTATATATATATATATAAATATATATATATATTTGGGTTGGTACTTTATGGTACAGCAACGCAAGTTGGTTATTTAGTGCCGATGCAGTTGCAGTAAACTGCCTTGCCCCAGGACACACCACCGTAGCTGACGCAGGTAGGATTCGAACCTGCACCCTTTTGGTCATGAGTCCAGCATGCTAACCAATGAGCCACCATGGCTCCCCCCATATATATATATAAATATCTATATCTAATTATAAGATACTCTGTGTGATAGTTCTGTGACCAGGAGCTACCTATGCAATCATGGGGACAGTTAAGCTTAACTCAAATTTTATACAAATAATGTATAGCAGTTTTGCCAACTACATCATTAGCCATGCATTTATGCTGGAAATGTTTTTACCATGTACAATTTTAAGATATCTATGCAACCTATTGTTACAAAGAATTAGCACAATATTAAGCAAAAATCCATTGATTTGGGAAGTGTTTTGACACCACATGGATAGAGTGAAATCCTGTGCACCTTGCAGTGTGTACATATTCAGATTTTAAGTATACAAATGTTCATGTGCAACACAATGCTTTTGGTGCTATTTTCTAAGAATGTTCATTTGACATTTATTAGGAACTGAAATTAAACTACACAAATAATGGTAGAATTGAGCTGAAGGCAACAGGAATCAGAATTACAATCTGTTATAAATTGTTATAAATGCAACAGAGAAAAACTGATGAAGGAAATGGAAAACCAAAACAAAATTTCAGAGATGTAAATTGTGCATACAATTGAGGAGATTGAAATGATATTACAAAGGAGGAAATAAACAGAAATAATGGGTATTAGGTACAGATATGGATATAATACTGCTTATGAAGACCCAAGAGAAACGGTGACAACACTGGAGAATTCCAGTCCAAAGTAACATGATCTAGTCCAAAATGGACTCCACCTCTAATGTGCAGGGAGTGCTGAAGGCACAAGAATACTTTGTGTCCTGAACAATGGACTTCAGATACAAAAAGCAATCATTTATTACACAGTCTGTTTCCATTATTGAACGCACTGCTAAAAAGTTAAATGAACTATTAATTTTAGGACAGAATTATTATGATAATAATGACAGATTATGACAAGTTTTCAACAGTACATAAGAGATTCAAAAGTGAAATTAGTCTATTTTGTTTGCGATGATGACATCTTTCTGTCAACGAGTGACATGGAAATGAAAATTGTGAGCATTGTTGGATACAGCAGCAGTTTAAAGAAATCCCAAAAATTTAAACTTGGATTAAACTGTAACATTATTGCCGACATAGTAAAGGGTGGTATTTCAAAGGCTGATAAACACTATGTGACAGCATGACAAGAAAGAGTTTAAAACAAAAGAGAAAACAATGAGTAAATATTATGTAGAAAAGAGGGATTATGACTTCGAGGTTCCTACTGTCAGATCTACTAATGGGATCCATTACTCAGACATTTAGATGACACATGGCAATTGAGAAAAGTATAAAACATGTTTATCATGAAATAAACAATAATTTATATTGATAGTAATGCTTGCAAGAGCTGCTATGGTTTACTTTTAGAAACATATTACGAATTCATCTACAGTGATGATGTTTATAAGAAACACTTATGGTGATGAGCTTCACTAATTTCTGATCATGCTATCTTAATCCTCTTTGATTCTACTTCTTTGGTAAAATATGCAAATAACAAACCCAATAATGCTACAACAAGCAAAATAACGTGTTCAGCTAAGAAAGGAACAACCTGTTTAGCTGTTATCAAAAGCCAGCTTATTACATTGTCAATTCCAGATAATGCTGCTGCTGTATTTTTGGCTAACTAAAACAAAATAATTGCCAATGTTAATCTGCCTTTCTTAATTTTGTCAATGAACAAATCATCCATTACATCCTGATGAAGAACTTGTTTCTCCTCCACCTCATACTAAACCTTGTGCAAAATTTGCCATAGACAGAGTAGCAATACATATTCTGATACATATTGCAGTAGCCATAGCAGCAATGGTGACACCATTTTCTATAAAGAGCTATTTCAGCCTTTCACCCAATGGCAAATTCTCATTATCTTCTTCATTACTCCCTTCAATATTTTCTCTGAAAACTATTTCCATCTGTGCTAGATGTTCAATCAATTGTGCTTTATTACTTTCAACAATTTCCAGTTGTTCTTAATTTACAGTTGTTTTGTTTGTATCTCTTAATTTTTTGTAAACAACAATTCCTCAATCTGTTTTGCATACGTGTCAACATCAAATTTCATAAATTATTCTTTTTGACTTCAACTTATAAACCATTGACATAACCCCTTAATTCTATCTCCTCTTGTGTAGTGAAGTTAAGTTCTCAACTTTGAATTTTTGTCATGGTAATCAGTTATTAAATTTTCGGGTGGTTTACTCGTTGATCAAACGGCTTATTTGTGTTAATCACTTGCAACTCTATTTCCTCAGGCAAGTTTGGTTTCTTTTGTACAACAGTAGGTACAAGCGGATATTTAGGTTGTGCATCCTCAACAGGACGTACCCATTGTGATTCGTCGCTTTGTGTTGTCTGACCTAATGTGGTCAACAAATCCTTTTCAGTCTGGCGTGCATAGTGATGGGTACTGGTATTGAATTTGATGTTGCCTTTGCCGGAAATTTGACTCTTTTCGTCTTAACATTAGAATAACGTGTTCCATAATAGGTTATGTTTACCAAATTATTTTTCCAATCGGTATTGATCTTTATCGATGTCAAGTACATTTATCTCTGATTCTTTTACTCAACGATCACATCTGGTGAAACGTTTAAACTTGGGGCAACATCTTTCAATTCATGTGCAAAATTTGCAGCTCCATCAGTATGTATTTGGTTTTGTGTTTCTACTATATCACCATTGTCATACAAAGGATTTTCAGTTGAACTATCAAAATCACTTCTTTTGGAAAGTGTTCTAAAGAAATGCGACATTTTAAAAATTTAAATAGTAAAATTGTGATGTTCGGAGAAAACGTAGCGTCCTTCTACTGCTATTTATACTTCTACTTCAGTACTAGGCATGTCCCTTGCATATGAATCACGTCCAGTGACACCAGAACGTTGAATATCAATGCATTTTATAATGTTGATGCTTTTTTGTTTAGGGATAATTTCGTGTATAGTAGTTATTGTAATTCACTATTTAGGTTTTCTTCGGAAACTCGAGTAGTTATTGATAAGGGGAGGTTATTCCAATCTCTAATGGTTTTAGGAAAGCAAATGTAGTTATATGTGTCTGTACTGCATACAATCTGGATGTAAGAACTGGAGTTTTTTTCTGGTGTTTCGATTTTCTCTCCAACATTTGAAGTAAGCTTACCTGCAGTTTTGCCATGCATAATTTTGTTGAATGTAATAATTCTTCGTTCTGTCCTGCTGGTTGAAAGGAATTGCCACTGGAGCGATTCAAACATTCAGTTACACTTGCACATTTTTGATAATTGTCAAAAACAAAACGAGCTGCCCTTCTCTGTATTTTAGCAATAATTTGTAATTTTAAATTGGGTCCCAAACTGAAGATAAATATTTCAAATGAAGACGTAGTGGCGTAAGGTATGATTCTCCTTATCTTCTTTATTACAGCTGTCCATAGAGCGTCTGAGCATGCCCAACGTTTTATTTGCCTTGTTCGTTATATTTTAAATGTATTTTTTTAGGAGGGATTATGTGTAAGCTCATCACCACGATATGGATTGCTCGTAGCTTCGGTCAACATTTGGTCTCTTATCTGATACATGGATTGTTGCGGTTGTTTCATTCTTGTGACACGACAAGCATAGCACTTGCTAGCGTTGAATCTCATATGCCATCGGTCCGACTGATCAATAAAAGGGTTAAGATCTTTTTGAAGTTCAAATGAATCATCGGGAGTATGTATAGTTCTGTATAAAGGGCAAACATCTTCTAATATGAGGATATGGAGGTAACGTTGTCACAGATGCAAAGCTTGCTGTTGATGTTAGACAAAAGATGGACAAAGCATAAATGGAAGAAAAAAATAGGATATGTCGAAGACAAAAGTAGCAATAAACCCATTTCTACAGAAACTGAAGAATACAAACAGGATTTTGAACATGGCTATTGCAAATGGAACATACAAAGAAATAACGGATAAACATCTAACTGAAGAAAGTTGGACAAAATGGTCGAGAAGCAAATCAAGAAGATGAAATCTTTGTCATTGCTACAGCTGCTACAATTTTAAAGACGTTGTCAGATGTTGTAAAGTACACCCTGACATCGCTAATTAGAAAATTTCATCTGATTGACAACTGAGACAATTTACAGAATGAATTGAAAGATGATTAAACAACTTCAATTAGATACTTCACTAGAATTTATTTTATTTAAACTTGTCTCTCTCTCTGACTGAGTGCCAGTTCGATAACATTTAATCATATTAATTTGAAAAAGGAAATAGCAGAGTTCCTGTAAAGCAGAACAGAAAGTAAGAAGGAAACATAAATCACTGAAAAGTGCTTGAACAATGTGTACTGACTACTTTGTTTTTGATGTACCTCTGACAAGCATTGTGATGACAATTCTAATTTTAGTACTGTCTGTTTGTCATGCAATAAAGTTTATGTTGAGAAACAGACTAGAGAATACTGTTTCAAATCTCTTCGATCATGAAGTTTGCCATCTCGAATGAATCTACTTTTTCTGCTCTTCTGTCTGTTTTTTCGAAGGCATCTCAGCATCTGCTGATCTGTTTTCGATGACTGTAATGTTTATGGTGTGTGACCAATAAAAACATTTTTCTTTGTTGTTCTTGATGAGAAAGATCAAAAGAGGCATATGGTATAACAGTGTCTATTTTTGAATCTTTATCGCTGGTACCTTCAGGTTTAGTGAAGTTGAGCCTTGTATGGTAGGAAAAAAAAATAGACGTAACACCCACCATTTTCAGAGTCGAATATGATTTTAAGTTTTGCCTCAATGTTTGGAATTTTTTTTTTGTTTCTTGCAAATGGTAAATCATGTGTGTGTTATGTTATTTTTTATATCGTTGTGTTTTACTTTCTCTAAAATAGTCGTTATAACGCTCTCTGTTTTAATGTATCCATTCTCTCATATACTCTTTGCTTTCATTTCTCCACTGACTATTGTGTGCCTTTCTACATGGTTTTCAATAACCATAGCTAAACTCAGTTATTCATTTTTATTTTGCACCTTTGTATCCATTGTTGTTATTTACCCAATTAAATGTCAAGATTAGTTTTCACTACTCAAAGTAACACTTAAAGATTGTACCTTTTGTTCATATTGCCTGTGCAACGATGACTCAAAACTAACTTTTATGACATCTTGAAATTATATTAATGTAGGTTACACGTACAATAAGTGGAAAATAGATAAGACAAAAAACAAAACAAAACAAAAAAACAAAAAAAAAAAAACAAAAAAAAAAACAAGATAAATGTAAAGTCAACAAAGAGAATGAAAAGGTAACTACACAAAAGCCAAAAGATCAACTTGATAAAAACCTGGTGAAATCAAACTTATTTTGTAATTTCTTTAAAGTTTTCACTAACAAATAGCTTGTATCTACAAACAAATGTCCACTGAAGTATAAAATATTATCAACACAGTTTACCAAATATGCTATCACTCCAAAGTTTAAGCCATTTCTTTCCTATATATAAATGAATGAAAAGACACCAAGTGCTCCGCCATGGGCGGGGTGAACCTTCGGGATAACATCTGCTTTATTGCCTTACACTGCTGATGGCTTGTCCCTACCGGACAACGCTAATTGACAATGGTTCTTGATCCACATGTGGTGATGAGCTTCGCAAATTTTAGGTTGCAAGAAATTAACTTGATTAACTATCCATTTCATTACAAAGAACATATTTAGTTGCTGCGTATTACAATACTTCAGATGAACTCAAAAACAAAAATGAAACAATGATTGCATTATTATTTGAATTTTTTAAATCTTGAGATGTACACTAATAAAGTCAAAGAGGAAATGACTGCAAATGGTGATAACGAAGAAAGTAAAGATGTTGAATGTTTGAAACACAACTCAAAAGTTCTCGTCATTCTGAGTAATAATTACTGCATGTAAGTACAACTCAAAGTTGTTAGGATTCAATAGCCAGAGATTTATACAGACATCCACTGAACTGAATATATTTTGTAGATTTTTGAACAGTAAACATTTATATACTGTCATCGATTACATCTGCAATTTCTTTTCTCGGAGACTTTGTTTTATCCAATGCTAATGGTCATTCCAGTCAATTATAGAGGGGTACATTTAACAAATTGATTATCAAAATGATCGATGAAAATGAAAACAAAACTCTTTCACGGTATGCTTATAACATATTTGTTTTACATTAAGTGAATAATAAAGTGATGACAGAGATATCTTTGAGAGGCCATAGTGAGATCGTTTTACAGTTAAACAGAGACAAAAATAGATGAGAAGGATGTAACACTAGGTAAAAAATTAAGACTGACTTCAACCTCAATAATAACTCTATCACAGATTTACTTGATACTGTTAAATTAACTGATGCAGCTGATGGTTGGTTTAAAAAGGACATGCTGCCAACCAGGTGATAGGCTTTAGAGGAAAAAATAAACCGAAAGAAATTAAATCATGGACGGAACAAGATGACAGCAAATTAACAACTATTGAACAGAGTGGTACTGAAAGAGCTAACTAAATCTGAGAAGATCAAAATCCGATTAATGAGAACAAGAAAACAAGTAGATGCTGAAGGGTCAGTGCCTAATATTCCAAATATTTATAACCAAGCGATCAGAGGATAAACAGTGATATAAATACTTTCAAGACAGTAACAGAGGGGAAAAAAGACAACTCAGGAAAGACCATAGCACTTTACAATCTCAACTGGAACAGTTACAGAAAGATCTGAATGATGAAATCCAACAAAACATCATAGACATTAAAAGCTAATGAGTAGTTTTAGCACAAACATTACTGACTTGACCAAAAAGATGGAGGGCACCCAAAAGAAGATAAAAATGTATGAAAATACGATAAAAGCAATAAAAACACTTACGATTTATGTGTACATTACATATTTGGGTGAGAAAATGAAAACGATAAAGATTTTACATTTACTGAATTTTTGAATAAGTTACATACTGATGCTGAACAATCTAAAACAGACACAAAATAATATGTTGATCGAGAAGTGGTTAATAATATCAATGTGGCACATTGTAGCATTGTTTCAAATCGGATGAATTTTGATGGTACTGATTTAGGTGTGAACACCCCACGGAGTTTATACTAAATACACAACAATGTTAGGGTTGTTATACTTTGTTAAGTCTGATAGTACACCCCTGACATTATTAAATAATTGTGAATGTGATTATGCTGCCTCACGTTTTCTTGAATGCAAGTTACAGACAATACTTTCAGAAGAACAATATGCCATTCAAATTCAAATTGTCAGGCTGATACACAATTTTTGTCAGATTTTATATCAAACCTATAAGATTATTTAGACTTTATATTAATTTCTACATTTGATCAGAGGCAACCGATTGGAGAAGCAATAGCTAACGGCCTATCATTTGCAGGGAAGCAACAGTCTGTTCAGTTTATTTGACCAAGATGGATTCGACAAAAGACGAATTGGGCATGATAAAACATCGAAGATATACTGGAAAAACTGCAGAATTCAAAGAAAACAGAGCCAATACATTTCACTATTAGGATGAATGATTGTGTGAACAAGGTTTGGTGAATCAGTACTTGAAGAACCTGAGTGATGTTTTTGATCTAAACGGATCTACTCAGTCTGGTGAATCAAATTATTGTTTCTACCCTCCCAGAAAATAGGGCTAAATTTGAAAAACGACGTCATTCAAAACTGAATGATTTACACCAATCTTTTAATGAACAGGTATAACAATACCACTTGACATTCACATTCTAAGTGACCGCTGTCCACTGTATCGTTAAGGTCTACCACGGGACTTCAGATTGAACATAACAATTTAAAAAGCCTCAGAAGTGATTGAAGGTGGTAACAAGGATTACGAACATGAGGACATTTGCCTGAAAGTTGATATTATTACTTCAGAATCAATTGCACAATCTTTAAATGATAAATACAGAAACGCAAGGGCTTTCTTTGACTACTAGATTACGCGAGAGATAATTATCGACACAGCAGACAATACATTAACAAAACAATCTCACACTTGATTCCCCAAGAATGAATTTAATTGCGGATCGTTTTTGGTACTGTGTAAGAAAAGTGAAGAAATCAATTTAAAAGGTTTTTCAATTCAGCAATATAAAGAATCTTAAATGCTATACAAGGTCTGCCGAACGTGATTTATTACCAGGGCTTCCAGCTGAGGCAACAATTTGCAGAAGCCACACATTATTTCTTTCATGAACACACCAAAATTAGCAATACAATTGTATTCAATTTTTACACTGATAATCAAATAATCATTGCATCTTGCTTGATTTACAGAGAACACATGACAACGACAGATTGCATGGAAGTGGTAATACAAAAGCCAAGGTTCAACGATGGACCCATCTACAAATCAACAGAAAATAAAATATATATGCTCACATAATGCATATTTTATTTTATCTCAGAGGCTCAAGAAAGTGAGGTTGAAAATTTGTCTCGCATGCTGTAGTGTGAAAAGAATTTACAATGTACCAAATCAACATACCGTGGTAGGCGCATACTTTGATTTCTATCATATATTTTATGCCCTTAATTAAAAATTGAGAAATTATTGTAGCTTTAAAACAAATTTTTTAAAAAATTCCAAGCTGTTAAAACTGCAAATATCTGAACAGGGTCAAAACCATTTTAATCTGTGGTAGGGTGTTCACAACATTAGTCTAACTTCAGGTACCAATGATTGATTGATTTCAAACTTGAGTGGCAGCGTCTGAGTCGCCCTTAAAAATGACTGTAAGAAATGCTTTCTCTTGGTTATTAATTGATGGTAATAGGTATAAGTAAGTAACACTTAAATAGCGCTGTAGTTGATGAGAAGTCGGTCATTAAGTCATACCAGACGCATAGAAGAGATGTGATTTAGAATAATGTCACAAAATAGTTCCCTTCATGAATTTGTTGTAATATCGAACTGATACAGTGTATTTAAGTGAGGACCATATTGGTATTCCAATATTTAATCAGCTCTTTGAGAAACAAGCTTTCAAATGGAATTCGTACAGTCTTGATTAATCGGAAGCAAATTACACGCCTCTTGTTTTAAAGCTTTCTCAGAATGATGAGAAAAATTTGCAGCTTTTCACGCAACAAATATCAACTCCAGTGAATTATATGCAACAACTTGAAGTTCGATTTAATCTTGCATATTAGGTAAGACATATTGTAGAAGAAACAAAAGACCATTTGATAGCAATCAAGAATGTGGTTAGGAAATGTACACAACTCTGAAGTAGTTTATCTTGACATACTGAAATAAATTCCCCGAGGCTGCGGAATTTCGTTTTGCCTACTTTAAGAACTGGTAACATTAATCTTCATATACACGTAGTTTAATGAAAAGTTTGGAAAACCTGTTACTCCAAAATCATCTAATTTTTGTAGAGGAAATGAAAATGGCAGAAAGCCAAAAATTAGAGGCACAGAGACAATGAATAGTCGCATACGATATTATCTGAAGCGCGAAAATAGCAGACTGAATTCCGCATCAATTAAGCACAAGCCAAGGAGTTATTGGATTTACTATCGGAAAAGTTCCCCGGATTGGTGGCATATTATGAGACATTTATGTGGAAAGTATTCGGCTGCCTTTAAAGTCATCTGTGATACGAATTCAAATTACGGACAACATGAAGAACATAATAAAACCAGATTGGAAAGAGACGAAACAGATGTTTCCAAAATAATGGTTCTCCCTTCTTATCAGTTTGGAAGACCATTCCAAGTGCGAATAATATCATCAATATGTCAACTGGTCCAGATCAATTTCAAGTCTCGTGTTTATATCGTGCTGAAACAGAAAATAAGCTGAAACATTATATATATATAAAATTAAGAAAAACAATTTGTCATAGAGAGCACTAAAACAATTAGAGTCTGGATGTCTGATTCAAGCGTCAAATAATTGTTCTTATTAATTTACAAAATCTGTCAGAAAACAAAATTAAATTTAATTGGAGAAAATAAGTTATTTAAAAGATGCCAGGGCCATGTGTAAACCTCTTAATGTCCGATTGTTTAAGACCTATTAAAACGTTGTATAAAATATGTTTTGGGTTTGCTCGCTGACTGCCATAATTCTGAAACTATTGTTTGAGATAGATATAACAGTCTCGACTCTGTCATATCAGCATATAGTTCCCAGATATAGAGAAGACGGACCAAATTCTGTGGACATACAGATTTGTGTGTGTATGTGTGTGTTGTTTCTTTCAGTACAGAAGGCTATTGTACAAAACAAAATAGACTTGGCTAACACCATTAAAATTTTAGGCAAGATGAGTACAAGTCAATAATTTCTCTCCACTCATGTATAGCCGAAATATGACATAAAAGAGAGGCATCGTCTCATTTAAGAATTACCATCTATGTGCTGGACGTACTTGTGTTGGTTTTATTGCCAAGGTTCAATGTCAATACGAAGAGTCACACACGAACATGCATTCTGCACATCAAAACATGTTTATAAATCAACTGTGATTCGTTCCAATTAACGAAATATTCGAGAAGGTTTGTCTCCGCCGCTATTAATTTGTAAGTTAGCGGATTGTAACACCGCTACTTCTCTCCAAATAAAAGCAAATACTTATTGTAAAGAACTATCACAATCTTCAATATGTACCATTAAAATTGCTTTTCGGTTGAGCACTTTGATTGCTCTTTGTTGACAAAAGAAATCGGAGAGTGAAATATTGTATGAAACCTTTTACTTTTGACATATCTTGGCCAGAACATCTTATAAAGTATAAATTTGCAACTTTACATTTATTCAAGCAATATGCTACCCGCTGCTATTACCAGGACGAATATTGTACAGCAGTCACAACAGGAAATCACATTTTCAAAAACCTAGAAGCTAGTTTTCTACTAGTCTTGTTTGGAAGGATCCAGCGTCTGTTGAATTTAGAGATTGTACCTTTATGTCACTTTCAGGTCAGGCTATGCCTGCTACCGTCAAGTAATAGTAGACGGTACTATCTGCACCTATTGACCCTACACCTAGTTTTCTCTGGAAAGTCCTCTCTAGTGGATCAGGCGACCGAACAGGTATGCTAATCACCCCCATCAGGCTGTGAAGGCAGATGGTAAGAGCAGTGTGGACAGTGCAGGACATCAGCTCAGGTGCGGTAGGACCTGATGGCCAGACACTGCATTCATACTTGTCTCCAGGCGTCTCAACATTGTCGTGCCACTAGATACAGACAGGTTGGACAATAGAGTGTGGGTAACTTTGCGCAACTTTCCCTCACTTCAATCTAACTCACACGCAAGTCGTTACATCATCCCTCTCCCCTTATCAGATACCTCCAAGTCCTGTGGCGATGGGCGAGAGGCAAAGCAGCAGATGTGGATGCACTGGGAGTTGTAGCTGCAGACCTGCGCAAAGGACTGAAGCAGCAGTGGAACTCGTCAGCCCACTGGGCGACTGAGTAGCCTTATTTAATAACACACTGCTCATATCCGTAACACGAGGAAGGGGCTAGAATGTTTCATCTTAACCCTGGTCAGCATACCGCGGCTGAGTGGTATTCCACCTTAGCGGTCGAAAATCACACAAGAAGACAAAGGTGACGCCACTCACTATCGGTGCTTTAATGTGCGTACACTAATGGACAGTACACCAGCAGATAGACCAGAGAGAAGAAGAGCTCTAGTTGGTAGAGAATTGGCCAGTTTCAGCATCCAGATAGCGTCCTTGGAGGAGAGAAAGAGATCCCAGGGAGGTCAGAAACAACGATTCAAAGACTCCCTCAAGTCAACACTGATCCTGAGTCTTTGGGAGATCTCGCACAGGATCGTTCCACTGGCGCAGTCTCATTCATATTTGAGCTACAGACTATGAGAATTGCAGAGGACTGAAGAAGTCAAAACAGCTTAAATTTCAGGATTACAGCACGTCCTCTGTTGATCAAGCAAGCCCAAGCGGCATCTCCTTTCCAGTGTGCCACAAACATCACAAATTATCCTGATCAGCCACTCACTAGTGTCAAAGCGTTTGATGTTTTCCTTAATGTCATTGTAAAGTTTTTTAAAATATTTTTTTTCTGTATCAGTGTATCACGTATTTGTTTTTCAAATTGTTGTAGTATATTTTATACTCCAATCATTTAGATAACTTTAATACTGTAAAGCCCTCGTACATTGGTTTTGTTAAATCGAATTTCTTGTTTTCCAAGCCAATTAAATCTAAGTGATAGCCAATAATTGTTAAACTGGCAAATGTTAAATGTTTCTGATATATGAAACATTTATTTTCATCTGTACATATTTTGACTCTTGCTTTTTTCCTTAAATTCTTTATTTGCTTACTCAATACAGAGTTGTTCATCAATTCAAAAAAAGTTTTTTCTTGAAATAATTGGCTGCTTTGTGGCTCAGATTTGTATTTAATTCAATGTAGCCTTTCACCGATAGATGTTGATCAAACATGACAACCCTGTGTATCTTTTTTAGTTTCTGAAATGAATGATATATTTCTCCTTGTTTTTCAATGTATATAACAGTTTTTGTACTGTTCGATTTGTACCTTAGTAATAACTTATAAACTTCATTTGGAATTAATTTCCCTGGAGGTAATGGGTTGTCTTTGAAATAGTTATGCAAGTGTAATGTAATCTTGAAATCCACTTCTAAAATACAACCAGTATTAGGTCACAGGCAACTGCATTTTTTTTTGTGAGCTACGAAACAAGCCTATATATTAAATACCGTATTCAAAAGAATAAAGGTCGCTCATTACCAGGAAAAAATTAACGTAATTTTTCAGAAGAAGCATGTGCATGGGTAAATTGTACGAGTAGGCCATACCTAAAACCATTTTTATTTTATCACTGCCGCCACACCGGTACTACTGAAATTAAACGGTGAACTCCTACAGGGCTGGATTTTTATAGTGTTGACATACAAGGGAATTTGTGTAAAAAACCAGGCGCGCAGTATATCCTTTTCATCTTTTTTAAAGTTTCACTTGGATAGACCGTTCATAAGATGATAGCTTGATTTGCCGATCTTATCAAAAAGTATAGTCAATTGGCCGAATATCAACGTTACGGTCTATGGGAATTGCAATTGTCTTAGTCATCGTCATTTGCTATGTTGGACTCGTTAAGTGATGCATTTCTTTGCATGGTATGGCTGCTTCGTTAAACCTTTCAAAGCGATACACCAGTTCATATGGGTAAATGTCCTTCCTCAAATATAATGCATGCATATTTGAAAACTGGTTCAGTACTCTTTACATTTGTCATAGTTACTACTTTTGCTAATTGTTCTATAGATTGTTAAATAAATCTGAGGCTATCTACATTGTTCTATAGATTGTTAAATAAATCTGCGGCTACCTACAAACACGAATGTCCTTTTTCAGCTATGCAATCCTTTCCATCATGTTTTGAAATACCATTCTTTTCTACATCAGTATTAGTGCTAGGGTTTAATCCCATTTTAAATGTGTCTTAAAAGTTCTGTAAATTGTTGTTATCTCGTACAATACTACCTATTTTCGTAACCATGTCACTCGATCACAAAAACACACCTGCACCACAAATATAATACTCCAGTCTAATTTTTGAAGCTGTTATATATTGTTGAAATTTTAGCATAATGTTTTTATCTGTGTCATAATCTTACTCTCTTAAATTTTAAACAGTGTTCGATACAGTCGAAACAGACTATTTAATAGATGTTTCTGTGTTATAATTGTATACGTAATATGCAGATTAGATAATACCTTATACTTTGATTTAACCTTGGAATACCTTTATCTGTAGCACCGTTACTATCTTTAAAGAAGTATCTCCTGCCTGTTTCTTCGTCTGGTTTTGCTTTACTATTAATTCTGTTGTATTGGATCTTAACCTAAAGAAAAGAAAGCATCAGCCACCAACATACATATTGGTCTCCAGTTCCTTTTTGTTTCGTCACGTGATAAATCAAACATTTTTATATTTAATAATAGATCATTGTTTGTAACTAACCACTTTTTCCCTTGTCACATGTCCAGTCATGACGAGGATGAATTTTCGAATTGTTGCAGACTATGTTAAATTGTTTCAAGTCAATGCTATTCTTTGTTGGATCAAAGTTAGCTTCTTCAGGTCATGGAATAGCACATTCATACAGTTTTCTTACTTGGAAGTAAATATGAAATCTATAACAGTTTTAACGAGCTCCGGAAAACTTTCGTTTGTTAAATGCCAGTATGATATACCATAACCTGCTGTAGCCATCCACACTGCCCAATTTAATTCATTCTGCCAGAATCTCATATTATATGATATTCCGTATCTATTTACCGAATCATCGCTATCAAATTGTAACGTGTAATATTAAAAACTATCGAATTGGTCTGTATGTAAAAAATCTTTTTCTGTGTAAATATATGATTGAGTCAGCAATTATGTCAGCTGCAACACAATGATAAGATGGTGTGCTAGTTTCTATTTTAAATCTGAAGTCCATAGTAGTGTAATAATAGCAATTTTGTATTTTTTAAATATTTTTGGTACTGATCTAGGTTAAAGCCTTCTAAACCCGTTATGATTTTGTTTTCATTGAGCGTGTGTGTATGCTTGATGGGATTATAAACGCTAGTGTGAAAACAAATCCGTAAGCAAGCGTTAATGAGTTTTACTGTCGGCAAATCCACTACGCGGTTGCGTATGTGTGCGCGGAGATATCAATAGTTTTCCAATTTCGCCAACACAGTCTCGAACGCGGCCACGCTAATGAATTTATCTTCAATAGCCACCGAGTACAGCTTCGCAATCGTATTGCATTTACTTTGTGACACTGCGAGAAGTTCTGAATATACACGTATTCGCGAATGTAGCCGTATCGAAATTATTTTGCTAGAAGCACCAGAAATACCAGTTTCATGCTCCGACAATAATTCAGATTGGCGCACCTATAATAGTTGTTGTGGCTGTGATTCCCACCAAGCCAAGCCCGACAATTGCTGCCGCGGCAAGCCCACAAATAGCATCAACAACCACCACATACACGCGTTTGTATTTTACAAGTAGCGCGGTTCTCTTAACGACTTCATTTCGCAGTTGCAGTTCCGCTTCGATTATTTTTCACGTCGGTAAGTTTGAGGGTCCATTATAATTCTTCTATTAATAATGTAATCGCGTAGTACAACTGCTTGACAGGTAGACATGGCTCAGGTGCTGCACGCACACGCACTTCTAACCAATTACCCTTTTTTGCTGGTACAACTGCCCTACAATCATAGAAAAAATCTCCCTGTGGAAAACTTAAGTCTCCATCAAATGTGCGTTCCTGAGGCTGGGCACTACGTTCATATAGAGCCATATTGATTACGCTCTTCGTTAGTGTCTGAAACGATTGTGCTCGTCTTCGCCTCAGAACTGTTACACGGACAAGGACGTTCTTGTTGAATAACAGTCGAGATCTTTCTCTTCTCAGTTGAGTTAATGTTGGCGCAACATAATTAACTGGGAATGCAGCCGGGGTGGCCTTATCGGTGAATATTACTTCATCGTTGTAGAAACAATCCCTAGATGTTTTCACACCTGGTGGTGCGATCAGCGATAGGGCATATTCACGTGCTAATGCAACGATTCCAAGTTGGCTTCGAGTTCATATGTCCACACCAGGATGGTCCCAACGGTTGATTTCAATTTGGCCCTTAACAAGATTATATTTGAGCGTATATGAGGGTCTCTTAACACCATTTTGAAGCAGGCATTCGTCGAGAAGTGGAACTAAATCACTGTCAATGTTAGCATTACTGGCCATCCGATCAAACACTGCGTCGGTAAATTCAGCAACCTCATCACCAAGGTCAGAATTCATCACTTATATATAATGATAAATCTAATCTTAATACACAAACGCTAAAAGCTGTTACTGACGCTGATGTTGAGTCCTTCAAACTGAATCTCATCTCCAACGACCAACGACACCGACATCGTATATGTAAAATATTTCAACCTTTTCGTCTTTGATGTCGCGTATTAATATTGGTTCACTAGACTGGATATTATTTTTCACTATTGCTATTAAACCTCACCCGCCATAAAAACCGGATAAGATGAATAAATACGATCCAGACTCGCGCACCTTTAAGATGTGAGATTTAGGTTTCTCGAAGCCATCCACGTTAGTGAAAATAAGTAGACCACTTGTTGTGGTGGCAATAGTTGTTTAATCTTTTCCTTCACTGGAAAAAATTCACGCGAATCCGCTTTTAAAACGATATTTTGAATGTCCACGTGAGATGTTTTAGGTTTTTAAGTTTGATCTTGGAAAATCACAAGCTCGCCTGGGTTGGGGAACGCTCGATTGCATACAACGCTTCAACAACAAGATGACCACATATTGGCCTGTGCAACCGAGTTTGCAACGGCAGAATTGAATAAAATAGTGTTAGACGACTCGTTCGTTAAGGTCCACCGCTTCAGGTTTAATAATCAACAACTGCAAGTACGAGTCAAAATATAAAAGATGTTTGGGTGCAGCCTAATGAGACCCAGGTCCTGTTGATGAATCGAGGTTAACAATCCGGGTTTGCCTTGTGCGGGGAATCATCGACGCAAGTTCATCCCGCATAAAGACACATCGGAAATGCCTGACTGACTTTGTCATCGTGAATAAATCAAACTTTGGTCAATGGACGCGTCAACGACGAGGCCACCGCCGAAGACCACTTCCGCTCAGAAACCTATGGTTTCCACGCAGAAACCTTTGGTTTCCACGCCTGTATAATCGAATACCTTTTCATTTTTTTTAGACGCTCCGCCTGAAGCTACGCGTTCGCCGATCGCCTTTTTCAGAGCCATCTTGGATGCAATTCCGACAGCCCCTAACGCTGCTGCTTTTGCAACCACAGGAGCCTCAGCCGCAAACAACGCTGGAATCGCCGCAAGGTAATGAATTATTCCTGACTTTAATAATGTTAATGTCACCAAGGTGTTCTTTTCTTTGGCCGCATTAAGTTGATTAAGTTGTGTTTGGGTTAACACACAGGGACAATTCCAAGTAATTTTGCGGGCGAAAGTTTTAATTTGGCCCCGCAATTGTTTCGTATTGCGCTTTTGATTTCCGCAAGCTGCTTTGAGGTAAGGCCAACCTTAACTTCGTGGTAGGACATTATTATTTATAAATGTAACAGGTTCAATTATGAATTTTCCACAGATGCGTCAAGGACCCTCATTCTGCCACCTGTGCCCTCCAGCAACAGAAACTTATCGGAAAGGATTACAGTAATGCATCCGGGGAAGCGGCGCTAAGATTGTCGGCGGGAAAGGGCCCACCTACACGGGCATGAAAATACATGTCTAATACAGACTGTTTAAACAATTCCAGTTGTTCCAACGAACAGTAATAAATCGGGTACAACGTACGAAAGTCGTGCTCGGAAATCTTCACACCTGTGTCAATGTTTTGATGCCGGTCCATGTACGACCATATCTTGTGGTATGCACGTGAGACTTGATTGTCTGTGAAGATAAGCAAAATTTATTCAGAGCGTTCCTGATGACCGTTTAACCGCAAAAAAACTCAGACACTTCTAGTTTGTCAAATATCATAGCACTCTTGTGTTGTTTATGTTCTCGATCCTTATTTGTAAATGCTATGAATACATGTTTTGGTGCGCTGAGTCCATGTGGCGTACTTATTTGCCACTTAAACTGTCCCTGAATATCGCTTCTTGGGAGCATATCTGTGGTGTGCGCGAGAAATAACAGCGTTGACGCCTTTCCAGCCTACATAAGCGATAACAAACGGTTTTCTATATCCAGTGAAGGGATTTTAGTGCAGGCATCAATAATGTTAATGTTGACAACACAACTTGACCAGCAGCAACACCGTGGGGATGCCAGAATGCATCGTTGGCGGTACCCTTAAGGGTTAATATGACTGTGTTTGGCTCCAAAAATACCCTTGCGAACATCCCTGCAAAACCCGAATATGGGACTGAGAGGAATCGCACAAGAAAACCTCAATGAGTTTCCCTCAAGTTGTTGTCGACGCTGTAAAAAACCAAGGTTATAATTATTGTTGGCGCCAAGGACTACCGCGGTGTGAGCAGCAAGGTGCGACTGAAAAGAATCATGATCAACAATAGCTGTTGTATGCGGGAGATGACCTGCATTGTCAGCTGAGTCCTTGTGAAAGATCATAGACGGGCCAGCAGACTTTCCGTAAACTTCGCTGTATCTGGCGAGTCCGATAATCGTCGTGGGAATGTCAACATGGGCGAGAATTGATTCAATTTCCTTTTCATTGTTGGAATATTTTGCTCTGTCTAACAGGCCATGATGCCATTGTTGAAAAATCCAACCCGAGTATCAATAGGATACTTAGAATTGTCCACCTCTACACGTTTTCCCTAAATTTCCAAGAAGGCCTCACACGGAAGAAAAAACCTTGACGTGTCTTGGTTGATCAGAGACCCTAGCCGGTATGAATAATACTCAAAATCTTTGCTGCTGCGATCTATCAACACAGGCGCGCCCATGTCAAACACGGGATCATATATATCTTTGAGTTGAACCATCGTTTCCTCTTATACATTATTGGTTTTGTCCAATATCTTTTTGTGAAACGGCTTTGCCGTTTGCGGCCTGTCTACAACCGTTATCTGCTTCCCATTGTTGAATCTGCAAAAGCTGAATCGGCTATAAGTTACTGAGCGGTTTTATTAATGATTTTACTAACCGGAACTGGTATTGTTGCTGTTTATGGTAATGTAACCGCTTTTGGCGGTGCTTGAGTCAATAATCGTCGTAGTCGATCTCGAATCGATCGAACCGCTTGCAAACCTAGATTTTTCTACCGATCCGCAGCAACGTTTTTGATGCTATCAACGACTCGCATTGCAACTTGTTTAGCAATTGCGGCAGCGTGGGAAGATAAAGACGCGAGCACTTTTGGCACTCCTGTAAATAATCGCTGGGCAACATCACCAAGACCATTTCGGTAATAAGCCACGTAAACAGGGTTGCTCACGTTAACAACACGCACTGGTATCACACGTCCACGTACAACTGTCATTATATTTAAATATCAGGTCGATCACTGATGTACAGTGGTATTATCAAGGTCTCCCCGCGCAGGTCCAATATATGGCCGTCGTGGTTTACAAGGATAAAACGAATATGTGCCAACCGGCCATTATGAAATGGAAGATACACAAGCGTCGCGGGAGTAATATATAACCCTGCGACGCTTGTGTTGTTGAGGCTGAGGAAGTCCAACAACATTCCAGGTATCGCCACCGTCGGACGAAAACACAAACGAAGTATTCACGCGGAAGCTCCCAAACGACCGCAATCGAATACTAGGCAAACTGCTATAAACGCGCAACGACGTCTATGCAGTCTCGAGTGTGCGCGATACACTTACGGCAATTGGTGTTCAAAAAGTCACATATAATTCTGGTTTTGTTGATGAGATAACGATCATCGAGGTAATGCTTGGGGTTGTATTTACAGCGACACGCTGCAACACAACATTGATTTCACGTACTCACTCAGTGTTTCAGAACTCATTATCGCGTTAGTCGCGTAAATCATCGATGTCTTCAGCAAGTTCATGCATTAACAAGTGATATAATTGGTGAGCATCCGCTGACAAATTGATGCAGCTTCATTAATAACTTCGGGTGCGTTGTTGCCCGCGCGAACCGACCCAACGAGTGTTTCCAACAGGGTCCACCAAGGCCGCTTCCTTTCTTTGGTTGTTTTTCCATAGCCTCGACAAATGCTTCGGATTCAGGTTGTTTTTTTTCGTGTGGGTTCATGCATTTCTGCCCGTACAAGCATAGGTAAATCTTTGGGCTTGGATGCAGGTGTTTGGGATGATAGTTTTACTACCCGCTTGCTAAGATGTTTAGCTGATTCTTTAAACGTTTCTACTTGTTCTTTCCAAGCCGCCGGTTTTTCAATGGGTGCAGAAGGTATTTCTTCTGTAAGCATTTGTTCTAGCTCATATGCACGTTGTTTTGGATCATACGTACGTCGTTCTCGTCGTTGTTCCGCATATGCTTGGTCCTGTGTATAGTCAGGTTCGGGTCTGGCTGCCGCTTCGGCCTGTTTTTGCAGGTGCTCGCGACCTAGGACCTTCTTTTGCCGCGTGTATTTCATATAAAAAATCTTTCAGCTCTTCATTGGCTTGGGTAACTTCTCCAGCTCGAGCCTTAGCAAATATATCATGATAAAACTTAAACAGCTCACCAGAGGCCTTTTAAACCCGGTAATTCCCTGTAAACCCACTTGACACACACCTTATTTATACTCTCAGTTGGTTCTTTAATCATATATTTTTTCCAGTCGGGGCGTATATAACAACCTGCAGATATAGAATTGTCAAAGATCCACAGGGGACCATATTCATTAAAATGTTGCTTTGATGTTTGCATCATTGACTTCTAGAACGGTGGTGGTGGAAGCTTTTGAAGTAATTCTTTGATGGATTTGCTTCTGTGATTTGTCCCACTTCTTCAATGTCTTCTTTGATTCCCGTAACCGCCTATGGCAACTGTCCAATGGTCTCCGCAGTTGCCTTCGTGGCTTTCTTAATATATTTGGTGCGTTTAGCTATCTTAACAAGATGACCAGGTTCTTCTTCTGCTCCCATCATCGCAACTTTCTTTACCTCTCTGGCGGTTTCATGTGTGGATTTAATCAGAGGTGCAACAATTTGTTCGAAGCCCTCTGTAAGATCTTCTCGTGCATATTGTCGCGACTGTAACATATCTTTGACACGTTTTCGGCCGGCTATAACATTCCGAATCAGTTCCTGATGTTCGTTAGCAGCTTGACTGCGTCGCTTTCCATGCTCTGCTATGGTATCACCGGCGGAAACGGAGAGCTTTCTTGGATTTTGACATTTTATATGTTTATTATAATTGCCGCAAACATATTCCGAAACTCATCCGACGTGTGATCGCCAGCTCACCATGTCCAATTAATATTTGAGAGACCATTCGCGTCGATACCATGAAATATCATTAACATGTTACAGTTGTCCCGAATTACTTGAGGCACGTGTGCGTATCGTGTTAAATAGATCACGACCTCGGGAAAATATTCGCGTGGGATTCATTTGGCGTTCAAGCATTACATCATCGTACACGTCAAGATTATTTGAGCTGCAATCAAGGTCATCAATGGCAGGTGCTTCATCGATTGCTTTGTACATTATGTAAACTTGCGTCCGGATTCGTCGACAATTCCACACTGATACGGGGATAACCACTCGCGAGACACTACCAACGCTTCTGGTGCAAAAGGATAATCATTATGACTGTGGGGAAGCTCATCTGGATATTCCAGATCAACTTCAAAGAACCATCCGTGGTCGCTGTTGCTGTTATACTCGTGAACGTGTTTTTCGACGTCTATGAGCGTGGGATCAATTCATTCAAACTCACCAACAGGCTGGGGCTGCATAATTGCCCATTCATAAAGATTGTTGGCATTTAAATACATCACGTAACTGTTTGGGGACGCGGATCATACCCATCCACGCTCGGGTTGCTTGTACGAGCATAGCGGTGGCTTGCCATAGAAATTCCGGCCCGAACTGAGCGCTCAATAAACAGATGGATATCAATATATGTGAGCAGCTCATGTTCAGCTTTTGTCTTTGACCTCAACGCGTCCCAAGCCATTCCCGGTGACGTGAAATAGTGCGCGGGGTCGAGTTGTACTCGCGCATGGCTGTATCACGAAACGCTTCAAAGACATCCGCGAGAAACAACACATCGGTGCGCAAATACAAATCGTGGTGGTCACCGAGGTTTCTACATTCGAATGCGGGCCAGACTTTGTTTGCGACAGCGATGAGTAAAATACCTCGATTGGTGGTAACTGAGTTTCAGTAAACTTGTGCGAGTCACTCATGTAATCGTAGGGATACACTCCTTTACAAGTCAACAGGTTAAACTTCTCAGAAGCACCACCGTATCGACGAGGAATTGTAAAACTATCATTACCATGGGAAGCTCCGCTTCCGGCTGCAAGGTTATTTACTGGTTTGTCCAAGACGAATTCAGAAACTGCAGCGAATCAGTAAACTGCGGTTTTCCGAGTCTAAACTTCATATATTTTTCAATGTTGTTGGGGATGACGCTTATTGGTGCATTCGATACCGTGTCTACTGCCTGCATTATTAAGTGACCATCATACCTAAGCAGATCATGAAACACAACAGGAATTTGTATTTTATTTGGTTTAATTTGCTACCTCAGATTTTATGTAAGATGTGCGGCTCCTCTATACACGCCAGTGATTTGGCAGTGATCATGAACTTTCGCATCAGTACCAAAGGAACCATTGCAAATCCAGCAATCATTGGCCGCGAAAAACTTATAAAAACTTTGCGGATCCATTCCACCGTAACCTCAAGCGATTTAAGAAACACCTCTGGCCACGATACAACATTGGTGGCTCAGGTGCTCCATCACATCTAACTACAGTGTAGCAAAACCCGCATGGACTTGTTGAGCAACTTGCGTTGTATTTGACTGAACCTCACTGCTGGACGCGAACACCGTCTCCTACAGAAACATTCAAACATTCAAAGTCCGCGTAAATGATATACTGTACTTTCATTTTTCGTTACACCGCAGTAAATTTCAAAAGTTTTTTGCCGGGTTCTGGCATAATCGTTCTTTTCACTAATTCCAGCGCATTAAAAGTCATGGTCAGCGAGCAGCTGTTGGGTTCTAAATACATGTATGCAACGTCTGCATGGAAACTTCCTACCCTCGCACTTACTATAGCGGTGTAGCATTCGTGGAAATTTTTTGATCCATACATAATGGTACCGCGACTCTGAATCACACAACAATAACAAATCAATATTAAACTGCCTGAATGAATCTTTGTTTTGTGTATTTAGGGATAATCGAATCGGTTGCAGACTTTTATTCCAAACAAATACATTCACGGCAATATATGGGTTGAGACGTTCAAACTTATTGGTGTCAGTAATTTGCATAGGAAATTCTATGTTACCAATCTTATGTTCGCCAAGATGTTGTCGGTATTTCCACGACTGGTCTTGATTATCAATCGCGGGATACAACGCAGACAAGAGCGCCCATTAAAAACATCGATTTTCATAATTTTTTTAATTAATCACAGCTCGCCGTGGAATACAAGCTGGTGTTGGAACATAAATCGACCCGCGCAATGGTATGTACCGGGAAATATGCAGTTGAACTTCCGAACATCTGTCAAGAGTCCATCCTGAACATGCATTGGTGGATTTTTCCAACATGTGGAGAAACTTTTCAGTATCTTTATCAATTGCTTCATTGATAGATTCGATGTCTTTGCGGTTCGGGATTATAAGTAGACCACCATGAAGCCACTGGGTTTGGGTTTTAAATCCGTCTTTGCTTGATGACTTGCGATTAAGCTGCATTGTCAGATGTGCATGGACAACAATATCCGCTTTAACTCCGGAGGTGCCAGAGCGTTGTAACGTCGATACGATTTCCGGGCGCATATTCGATACAAGTTTTATATCGTCTTTGCTTGGCGCGTACGTGTTTGGAATAATCGCACTGTAATCTTGTAAATCACCACGACGTTTATGTAACTCAAACTCAGGTAATTTTTGTAATTTCCGTTCTTTCGCGGTAGTCTCAGCAGCAATGATATGTGTGATACGGCGTCGACCACCTGTGCTATTTTGGCCCACTTGGCCCGTGTAGTAATCTTAATATAATACTGCGCTGCTATTTCACGAAGTTGTTTCAATGTCAACTGTGGCTCCTCTGCGAGTCCTAACATTACAAATATATCATCTTTTCTCAGATCGTTTGGAATCCTTATCCCGCACTCTTGTGCAAGTTGCTTTAGTTGATTCACAGTTGGTATGCTTATATATAATGAAAATCATTGAGTAATTGATACATTTTTTGTATTCAAGTTTATAATTTACCAGGATCAGAAACTGCTTCAATTCTGGCTATTATTTCATTTACTTCTATATCGTTGTCGGGTGTTTCTACAATCATAGGTTCCATAACAGTAGTGTTAGCGAGTCTTTGCATGCGCGCGCGATAATACTCGCGAACAGACCCGCATGGTCTGTAAAGCTGATAACCGACTTTACTCCGATACCACATTTAAGACATGGTCGAGCACCTAAACCAGCGCGTAACGCGAGAAAATGTGATTTACAGTATTCGTAATGATATGTTCTGTCATATAATTCACGTTTTCCATGGCATACACTTTTGCATTGACTGCGTCCTAATGCCACTGAACTATATATATATATATATATATATATATATATATATATATATATATATATATATATATATATATATATATATATATATATATATATATATGTGTGTGTGTGTGTGTGTGTGTAAAGTTTATCTAATTGGGGCAAATTAATTTTTCCACTCGCTGCCGTTTTATCTCCACCTCTGCATACAATGGTACATGGATATTAAGGTCAGGTGGATAGACAATTTTGCAGAGTCCATTATGCAATGATTTTATGGTAATTAGAAATTTTAAATGAAGCTTTCTCAAATAAACAGGCTTATTCTTTTCGGGATCATAAAATTTACTTCTAAAATTGGCTAAAATATATTCCAACCTGCTGTCGGCCCAAATGAGCTCAAATTACCGATCACGGGGTATTGCACCGACTCGAATACAGCCAGACTTTGTACGTTTGTATCGAGCAATATCAATTTCTTTGAGTGCTTGTAAATTTCTTCAATAGTTTTTGCTTCGTTGTTTTTGGCAACAGCTTCTGAGAATTTCTCCAGTACTTGCGCTACTCCACTTCTGCATCGTTGTACCACTCTTCATATATCTCCTGAAGATTTGTCATCGCTATATTAATGCTAAAGGCATCTCTCTAATTTATTTATTCTTGATGATCTTCACTACTACTATATTCGCTCGATGTTTGAAAGTATTCATCCCTTTCACTACTCAACGTCAAAGACTTAAACTTTTCTTGCACAATATGATATAATGACATTTCAGGTTTTTTGGTTGTATTGTTCTCCAAGTCTGCGTCGTTGCGATATTAAGATATTGCCAACTTGACTAATTTATCAAGATGCTTCGGATACGTATTTGAAAGATCATACAACATATTTTGAGCCTCTTTGACAAACCTGTATGATGCAATTAAACGAAGCAACGACTTAATCTTCTCTGTAACTTTTAAAATATTCCATTGGTCTGGTAAAATGATGCTACAATTGTTTATATCCATAAACCCCTTCAAATACTATACGTGTCGATCTGTGAAATGTTTGCCATTATATATATATATATATATATATATATATATATATATATATATATATATATATATATATATATATATATATATATATATATATATATATACACCGCGGTAATTGTTTAATTCAATATTCTCGCATAAACTATGCCATAGTCAGCGTAAAATATAACTGCAGCAAAATGTTTTTACACAATATCCTGGCGACGAATAATCATAGTCCTGCAGTACCACAGTTGATATAAAATATAAGGCACAGTTAGTGTAAAATATAGCCGCACAAATGAAACAATACAAGCAGAATAATTTATCCAGTATACTGCGATCAATAATCCTATTTTCTGCAGTAGTATTTTAGTCTCACAGAAAAGGAAACTCCACATTATAGTATAGCCAAAATCAATAATATAGGCCTGACTGAAAATTTCACTTGTGTGTGTATTGTAACATTTCCAATACAATTTTTCTGTTTGCTTACTACGTTATCGTTGATGCAGATAAACAATCGTAGACGTGAGTAGTAGAATAGCAGTTTTGGGTTGTTACTGATTTGGGTCAAAATCTTCCACCCCACATGACTTTGTGCTCATATCATGCCGAATCCGTGAAAAGTTACCGATATGCGCACATGCAAGAGGATAATGGCAAAATCGTTGACACTATCATGCAAACGCGCTCAATGAAAAAAAAATCGTAACTGGTATAGATGGCTTTAACCCAGATCGGTACCAAAAATAATTTTTTAAAAATTACAAAATGGCTAATATAACACTAATATAACACTACTTCCATCGTGCAACAAGCACGTGTGACTTCTGTACAATTATAAAACAATAAAGTGCTGAACAATGTTCACCTATATGAAACTGACTTTTCATGTGCAAATATACTGGGGACATTATTTACAGTTTATTTTTCCACAACTGACATGTAACTATATCTTGATTTCTCTCTCTAATCTGTTAATTGTCTCTACAGTAATACCACTTCAGTCTCGTTGATTTTACGAAATGTTTACATCTCTGGTATTTTGTATTTCTCCTTTGCTCTATCAGTTTTGTTCTGTTGCATTTAAAACATATTACATCAAAGTGTACCTCAAATATTAATTGTACCATTCATTAATGTAGTTTCAATTAAATTACTACTAAATAAGAAATGAAAGTTCTGTAAACGATCTGCACCTTTGAAACCTGTATATCAACACGCTGTGAAATGTGTAATGGGTTTTACTTCATCTTCGTGTTGCGAAAACTCTTTCCATATTAACTGACTTTGGTTAATATTATGTTTTTCTTTGAACATTTTATGGATGCATTGAAATTGTACATGGCAATAATTCTGTCCAAGAATAATGCAAAATTGTTTGTGTACTTTCTAGAAGTTCTGCTAAACCCTCTTTGAATGAAATTAGAAAGAAGTTTAAAATTGTCCTCATGATTGAATCAACATTTATGTGATTTTCAATATCCCTCATTATGCTCAAAATCTCACAGAGGAGCTTGTAGTCTGTTTTGTTTTGTCAATTCTTTATGTATACCAACGGCAGGGAATGACAAAATAGCTTTCGAGAACGACTGTATTCACTTCTACTGTGTAGATAATATTGAGTGGTGGTATGCGACAGGGAAACTCGCTTTCTCCCGACAAGTGCAAACGAAACAAAAGATTGACGAGTTTTCAAGCGTTTTCAAGAGGGGACTAACATAATCAGGTGATGTAACTAATGTAGCCATGTTAGTCTTTGGCAGCGTCAACACTAGGTTAAACATATTTCGTGGCTTAAAGCTGTATTTATTCTGAACTTTGGAATGCAAGATTCGAGTCAATTACTTTAGTATTTTTATTAAGAAAAAGAGATTTTTTAAATTTTTATTTTTGGAGGTGGGTCGGTGGGTGGTCAACTGTTGACATGCAATTACCGTCTAACCCGGAAAAGGCGAAACACTGTTACGCAGAACAGGACAATAGCAGAAGTTACACCGCTGGTGGAATTTCAAAATTATTTCAGCTCATAAAAGATTAATTCCGTATTTTTATCTTTTTCTTTTATCCTCTTTAGACCAGCATTTCTTGTGCTCAATGCCAATCACTAACAAATGAACTTGACTAGACTTTGTACTAAAACGTTTCGAGAGATGCATATTTTTCTAAGATCCCTGATTTTTTAACCCCTTTCTCGTAGTCCTGCGACAAACAACGAACAAGCGTCGTGAAAGTCTGGTTCTGTTGCAAATCCGTCTGAACCTCAGTACTTGGGATTTAACATTGCTCCTGAATGTATGCCGTGGATGAATATTATGTTTATGTAGCAGTTTCCTTGAAATATATCCTTAGATAAGAAAATGTATACCAAGAAAAGAAAAACACCACCTTGCAATTTTCTCTAGAAAAACTTGTCTCTGATGTTAAGGCTATATTCACGGTGTTTGAAGCGTTTAAAAAGTATGCATCTAGCAGAATTCATAATATTGGTGATTTTGGCGAAGGCAGCTACAGAGCACGACTAGATGCCATTGAAGCCAGTGCATCGAAATTGACAAGCAAAGTGTTACAAATATCAATTAAAAGGAAAAAAGCATTCATCATAACGTAGTGAGAAAGCAAGTGCTCAAACTGATGCTCCCAAGAGTCCAGTTATTGTAGTTAACAGCTCACGCAGGCCAGAAACCGCTTCACCAGTAAGCTTTCAAAATAAACAGTATAACGGAAAGGTATATGCCTCTATTACCTATGCAAAAGCCAATGATAGAGACTTACGCCCCTACCCTGAACCAGGCGGGTCTAGAGACTCGAACATACCGCACCTAACTGAGACGATTATTACATCAACAAAACAATACGCACAAGAATGAAAAGAAACAGCTGGAGGCCAATTGAAATTAATCCATACATATGACATAAAACGAAAACATAATCAGTAACAGCAGCTGTATACAGATAGGAGTCCCAAAGCCATACAGTCATAACTATAAACAGCACAATTTCTCTATTACAAGCAATGGTGAACAAATTGATTCTAGAAGAACTGATTCTCGACAAGAGAAACAAAGCTCTTACATCGATATAAACCATGTAAGGACTGATAATACTGGTGAAGTCTTTATAGGAGTATCGCGCAGAAAAACGTACAGCTATTACATCGGAAATATCGATAATCGAACTACAAGATCAGGGATAATTTTATATTTGGAAGAAAGAGGGCTACATCTGACGCTGATTCGTATTTTGTTATGTACGATGTTTATATAATATTATAAATATTTCAGGAAATTATAAATATTTCTTGACTTTGATATTTGCTTAAACCTTAATGTTATATATCAGGTTTACATGTTTAACTTTTGTCCTTGAATTAGGTTGTTTACTTAGAATTTGAGTTCAAAGACGGTTTTGGTAAACAAGTTGTTGATTCATTTTGAGGCCAGGGTTGATTTTGTTTACAGATAAAGCTAGAATTTCCTTTAGAATTATGTGTTAAAAGTCACATACACCATCTACTTTTCTAGAACATTCTGTCATGTGACCTATCTTTATATATACCATGTTTAGTGGACAGTTTTTAGTTTCGACCTTAACATCAGTCTTTAAAGAGTCATTACAGTTGTGAAAAATCATTCCAAATTCAGACAGAGGAATTATTTAAAATATTCATTGGATTATAAAAGTGCTCATAAACTTTTTGGATTTTTGGATTTTGAATTGATGATTTTGGGATTTATGTGAACTTATTCAAAGATAGTCTGGAGTACTTCATTTTGACACATCAGCTCATTAAAGACTACTGGCACATCAGGACATTGAAGACTATTGGCACATCAGCACATTCAAGGATACAGTAATTCATTTGGAACATTTTATATTTGGGACTTGTGATTAGGACACTTAGAATTATTGGATTATTTTGATTTTAATTCACGTTACTGTAAGTGTCTTTTTATTTTCATATTTATTATCTAGAAATAAATTGCATGTTGACTTTTAATTGATTTGTTGGTTTCACTTTACTTTTGTTACATTTTTCTTAGACCATAGAGTCGTAACAATTTTCAATATTAGGAATGGACGAAACTTAATAGTGAGGGTAAATATTCCCGTAGAGGAAGCTAAATTAATATGAAGAGAAAACTTTATTTTGCCTAATAGTTTAGCATGTCGGCACTGGCCCACTAGAAACCAGTTGAGTGCAAAATATGAGCAACAGAAAATACAAATAGGAAATCATGAGCGCGACGACAATGAATTCAGTGAAAATAATTCGAGGTTGAACATAAAATATGGCAGAAGGAGCAGATATATGGAACACGATCATGATCATGACTATGATGATGATGACCAAAACTACGACCATGACGATTATGATTACGATCATAGGCATAACAGTTTTTACGCTCATGACTCGCGAAGAAATCATAGAGGGGTAATCCGCTTTAATTATTGTACATGTATTGTTTACTGTGTAGAAACTATGTTAGTTCAAATGTCACTGATGACTAATGCAATATAACTGGCATATACGATTGCTTACTTATCGATGCATAACAACAGTTTCAATGTTCTTACTTGGAACGTCAGAGGAATTATGTCCTCAGCATTATGTGTCAGTAATTTACCTGATCTATTAGAATGTGATATCGCCGTGATGTGTGAACACAAACTGGCAAAACAAACAAGCAAATGTATAGATACACTACATAGTGATTACATGTGTTGTACAAAAATTGATAATACTGAAAACTGCTTAGTCTTGAAAGGTCGAAGAGGTGGAGTATCAATTATGATTAAAAAAAAATTGGCCTACTCAGTAAAAGAACAAAATTAGTAATGATCGAATTGTTGGCATTGAATTAAGAACATTGAAAGATCTCAATTTTTTTTTTTTTTTTTTTTATTTGGTGTGTATCTACCCTCGGACGAAAATCTTAATTTGTATCAAGAATGTAATGATTCAATTGAATCCCTCTATGAGCATTACTCGTGTTACGGTGAAGTAATAGTCATGGGGGATTTTAATGCCAGATATAGAGAATCACCACCATCATCATGGTGTGCATGGTATAAATGTAACGTGTTCACGGCTTATGTTGACAACAACGGCTTGATAGTATTGAACAAGTCACATTCAAATAAAGGACTGGGTTATACGTTCACGCCATGCAGAAAAACTCTTGACTATATAATTCTTAACAGAAAAATGCTAGATTGGGTGGTTGATTGTGAAGTTTTTACAAATCACGATACGTGCGTAACCTCATATCAGTATGTTGTGTGCAGCACCCTTTCTTTTCCGGCTGCAAAGTATTGTAACCCTTGCTTTCCTATGTTTCTATCTCCATCCTGATCTAAATGTGGAAATGCGAAACCAGTAGCTTATCAACCTGAAGTAGATAGACCATGAAGCGCAGATTGTGAATCGATCCCCCATTCGCCCCAACATGTGGAAAAAAATCATTGTAAATTAATTTTTGTAATGAGGGATGCGGCTTTTCAGGTCTTACCTTCGAAAAAGTTTAATCCTTACACAAAACCTTATTTGTCGCCTGAAGCTAAGAAACGCACAATAAAGCTCGATACTTTCGGAAATAGTGGATAGAAAATGGAAGGCCACGAGGGCTTGCCCCTGAATCTTACAAGCAATATAAAAACGCAAAAAGGGAATTTAGAAATACTCAAAAATATGCGATAAAGGCTTATGAAGAAGCTATCTTCAAAGACTTAGATGAAGCAGCCGAATTAGACGTTAGGCAATTTTAGAAGTTGTACAACAGACAACGTAACAAGGGCGAATATTAAAATTTTGTTTTGAATTATAATATGACTGTGAATTAGCGTCTACTCCGGATGAGATATCTCGGCTGTTTGTTCAATATTTTTCTAAATTGTACACTCAATCTACACACATATTTGTAAATCATGTACAAACGGACAGGTTCAATAATGATGAACCTATCTTTAAAACAAAATTTAGCTGTCTAGAAATAGCTTCTGTCATAAACAGCTCAAACTCATGAAAGCTCTGAGCATTGACGGTGCTCAAAATGAACATTTACGTTACGGGGGTAAAAATATCGCAGAATTCATCACACTGCTTTTTAGTGGGGTAATAGACGAATGTTACATACCTTGCGACTGGAAAGTAGGGTTAATTGTGCCCATACTTCAAGGTGAAGAGACATTTAAAAGTGACCCCGACAATTATAGAACTATTTCCCTGTTGCTTGTATTTTACAAACTATTTGAAAAGTGCTTATTCAATAGATTAACTAGATGGGTGCAATAGCACTATATATAACTTCCCTAATACTGAACAACAGGGGTTTCAAAAGGGACTATATACAGCATCTTTCAATTTTTTCCAATTTAGAACTATGATAAAGTGTGTTTGCTGTTTCTTAGATATTCAGGACGCATTTAACACTGCGAATCACGACGGACTTTTCATAAAACTCAGACAACTAGGCATTCGAGGAAAGATTTTACGTGTAATAAAGGAATATTCAAAGCATTGTCCTGATGAACGAATCAAAAATCCGAACCTTTTCCAATAGACCAAAGCATTCGGCAGTGAGGTGTTTTATCAAAATGTTTACATCTTATTTATATTAATAACCCTTTAACAGGAATTTCATGAGTCAAAATTAGGGCTACTTGTTGGGTCACACCAACTAGAAATCCGGCGCTAGCAGATGATATAACTTTGTTCGCAAACACACGCCACCATTTGCAAAAGATGCTTGATATATGTAACAGGAAGTCCCTAACATGGAACTTCACCTTCAACATTAGTAAAATCTGTGTATTAGTTTTTAGTCAGAATAGACAAACAACATGCGATAAGTTTAACTGGAAAATAGGCAATCATACGAAACTATTTTGACTGTAACGGAGCACGTTGGAATTCCTGTGTATTCCAATATGAAATATTTGTCAAAATAGACAGGGCTTGTACTAAAGGTAGAAAATCATTTTATTATCTTGTAGGGGTTGGCACAAATTAAGCTTAGGGGTTGGCACAAATGAAGCTATATCCAATTCTCTTACCTACGTCAGCTTGTATAAAAGAAATTTTGATACCATCAGCTCTTTATGGATATGAAGTTTGGTCGAATATCAGACTCAAAGACTTAAGACAGCTCGATGTATTTCAGCATCATTATACCAAAATTCTGCAAGGCTTTCCACATACCACAAGGTCAGGAATGAACGATAGTTTACTGGGGATAACTAGAATTGTATCGGAAATTGATTAAAGGAAGCTGAACTTTCTTGGTAAATTATGCCATCTTCCAGTAAATGTAAATTATGCCATCTTCCAGTAAATGTAAATTATGCCATCTTTCAGTAAATGTAAATTATGTCATCTTCCAGTAAATGTAACATCTAAACGTATATTTTTATTTAGATTATACCTATGACTTTCTATAAAAGATGTTACAAAACAGAAAGGCTTTATTCATTAAATATGTAGCATTTTGCACAAATATAATATTTATGACTTTATTGAAATATTTGTTAGAGACAAAACATTTCCAGGAAAAATACAATGTAAACAAATTATGAAACATTCTACTCATAAGTATGAAAACGAGCGCTTTACAAACTTGTGCCATACTGACATGTCCTACAAAAGATTAAAAAATGTTCATACTTCTAAAAAAAACTCAATTTTATGGCAAACTCTAGAAACAACAAGAGAGTTGCCGTTAATTACATGCCTTGCAAACGTTCTGATAACGGTTGCCGTTAATTACATGCCTTGCAAACGTTCTGATAACGGTTCCAATTAATATTAATACCATACAAGTTTGTAAACACTGCAGTTATTCTTACACAGACGTAATGAACCATGCATTTATTTGCTGTCAAAAGACTATGCGCAAACAGAAATATTTTGGACACATAATATAAATTGTTTTGATATTCGTCTTGCTGGGTTCCATTCACAATATATCAGATGAGGAATTTATTCAACATCTCCTGGGTAAGGAATTTCTCAATGGTGTCGGCTTAGACGAGCCCGAAATACTAAGAAATGTTATAATGTCTGCTTCAGTATTCTCTGCATCTGTAATTCATGGATTCTTTTCTTTGTAATAAGATCGATTTTCAAATTATCAATGTTTTGGAAGACATGTGATGGCATAAATCTTGATAGTCGTGTGCTCTTGCTTGTTATTTTTGACAATACATATGAAATATTACTTATTGAAACAAAACATAATAATGATGTGCAAAATAATGAAATATTGGAGGATTGTACAGTAGTGTCCCTTTTTAATAAGTATGGTGTTCTCATGTGAGAATCCTAACAGGGAAGCTGCGCTTCTAAGAGATTCCTCTCATGTACACCTGCTAATTATATATAACTAATGCTTTATTCTTTTCTTTTTCCTTTTTTGTATCCTTTATCTCTGAAAAGAGGAAATAAAGAGTGATGATGATGATAAGGTGTAGGAGGAGGATGATGATGAGAAGGAGGTGAAGTAACTTATGCAGCCATGTTGGTCTTCGGAGACGCCAACACTAGATTAAACTTATTTTGTGGTTCAAAGCAGCATTTTTTTTTAGGAACATTGGAATGAAAGATTGGAGTCCATTACTTCAGTATTTTTAATAAAACAAAATCTGTTTGTTTTTTTTTTTGTGAGGGGTGTGTGGGGTGTGTCAACTATTGACATGTAATTACATCTAACCCGGAAAAAGGCGAAACTCTGTTACACAGAATAGGACTATACCGTTAGTGGAATTTCAAAATAATTTCAGCTCATAAAAGATTAATCTCGTATTTGTATTTTTTTCTTCTATCCTCTTCAGATTGGCATATCTTGTGATCAGTGCCAATCATTCTCAAATGAACGATAGATGCATATTTTTCTAAGACCCCTGATTTTGTAACCCCTTTATCGTAGTCCTGCGAAAAACAACGAACAAGCGTCTTGAAAGTCTTGTTCTTGTTGCAAATCCGTCAGAACCTCAGTACTTAGGATTTAACATTACTCCTGAATGTATGCTGTGGATGAAAACTATTTTTATGTAGCAGTTGATGCACGTCAGTTTCCTTGAAATATATCCTCAGTTTGAACTTTCTCTGCCTTTCCGTCAAGTCAATAATAAAACCGTTCAGTAATTCGCCGCCATTGAAAACTATATTCAGAACTACTGTTGCTCATGTGGCACAATCTGGCAGCGGAAGGAGACAAAGTCACAATCTAAACATTGTCGGCCTTTTCTTTCACAACATATGTGGTGCACTCCGCCAGAGGCGAATCACCAAAACCCATCAAATTTATGCGTATTCCTACAACTACACCTGAGGTTATTTCTCGACTAGATGGAAATGGCCGAGCGATGTTTCGATTGATATACCTTAGTACAAAGACCATCTCACTTTGGAAAGTTATTTCCTCTGTAGATTTTTAAATCTAATAAGTCTACACATTCCTTACTAATTTTAGTTTTAATTTTAATTGATAAGTGGTGGCTATTCAACAAATTATGAAACTCTTTCGGTTCTTCAAAAGAATGGATCGAAATGAAGACAATAGCATCAATAAACCTAATATAGAATACATTTACCTTTGAGGCTTAGCAAATATTTCTTTCTCCCAGTCAGCTGCATAAATGTTTGCATCAGCCAGAGTTCCCTACTCCTCTTGCTACCATTATTAGGACTGACCCTGTGTCATAACTTGGAAGCCAATACGATCCCTTCCCTCAAAACATGTACACGTTCACGTATGTAGCCAGCATAGGCCCCTGAGTCTCTTTTGACTCTCTGGGGACTAGTGGCCCTTGCGATAAAAAGTTTCTTTTAATTCCCCGTTCGTTTACTCAACACCGAGTTGTTCATACATTTGAAAAGATCTTTCTCGAAATAACTTGTTACTTTGTAGCTAAAATTTGTATTCAATTCAATGCAGAGTTTTGACGCTGGAAGTTAATATAACATGACAAGTCTGTGTATCTTTTAGTATCTGAAATGAATGCCATATTTATCTGTGTTTTTCAATGTATATAACAGTTTTGATACTGTTGGTTTTGTACCTTTGTAATCATTGATCAACTTTTCTTTGTAAGAGGGATAAATCATTTTCATCTGGAATTAATTTCTCTGGAGCTAATGGGAAGTCCTTGAAATAACCATACAAGTGTATTGGAATCTCCAAATCCAATTGCAAAATTTTTTATATTTATTTTTATTAAATCTAATTAAATATATTTGTAATACCAAGATTAGGATTAGCAGTAAAGTAAGCTGCAAGACAATGATCATTTTCTGTGCTGGTCACTATTTTAATTCATAAGTCCATTATTTAGATCACTCAACAAGCACGTGTGCTTTTGGAACAACTCAAAAAATTAAAGTGCTGAACAATGTTCACCTATACTTCGTATACGAAACTGACTTTTCTTGTGCAAATAAAGACTCTATTTATGTTTGTTTTGTTTTGTTTTTTCTCCAAATTCATATGTAACTATTCCAATCCGTTAATTTTCTATACAGTAAACGAAAGTTCTGCAAACGATCTGCACCATTGAAATCTGTATATCAACACACTATGAAATGTGTAATGGATTTTACTTTATCTACGTGTCGTGAAAACTCTTTCCATATTAACTGAATTTGGTTATTTTTCTGTTAATTCTTTGTAACAGAAGATTTTATGGATGCAATGAAATTGTACATGGCAAATAATTTTGTCCAAGAATAATGCAAAGTTGTTTGTGTACTTTCGAGAAGTTCTGCTAAACCCTCTTTGAATGAAATTGGAAAGAAGTTTAAAATTGTCCTCATGATTGAATCAACATTTATGTGATTTTCATTATCCCTCATTTTGCTCAAAATCTCACAGAGGAGCTAAGTCTGTTTTGTTTTGTCGATTCTTTATGTATACCAAAAGCAGGGAATGACAAGGGAGCTTTCGAGAACGACTGTATTCACTTCTACTGTGTAGATAATATTGAGTGGTGGTATGCGACAGGGAAGCTAGCTTTCTCCCGACAAGTGCAAACGAAAACAACAGATTGCGGAGCCTTCGACCTGGGACTAACATAGTCCAAACTTTAACAGATAGTTTCGTTAAAAATAGATGACCAACCACATGTATGTTGTGATGTGAAAACAAAATGTTGGAATTTTCACGTATCCTTTATCCCGCCATCTGATCATCGAGCATATACATGCTGGAAAGAAAATGATATAACACTCGTCTATAACGGGTCATTGTTAGAATCTCTGATATTCTTGGGAAAGTCCATGGGCAAGAATTCGAATTTCAACATTCCACCTTCTCTACGGATAATTGTTTGGATACAAATATTTCTTGCAAATTATACCGAGTCATCGCTCAAGGACTCTGGGAGAATACTAAGAATAGGCATTGACACAAGTGAGCTTTCTCACAGCGAAATAATCCGCCATTGTTTCCTGCCTAAACACAAGTTCCGAGTGACGTGACCTTTTTCACCAAATGGCATGTTTTGTATCAAAACAGTCCGTGCCTACTCGCTACCGAAAAATAAACAATTTTATCCAACTGAAGTGAATCTCTCAAGGCCGTTCTTGCAAGCTGTGAGGATGTAAATTGTCTAATCTCGTTCAGCCAGACGTCTCGCGTGGTTGGTTCCATGAGATCTTACCCATACTAGTGTCTGAATAAGTCCTACATTAACGATTGTTATGCTACTTTGACACCAACTCAGTGAGTACGTATCAAGAGTACGCATTTTGTGCTTATTGACCAATGCATACTACTAACCTCTTAAATACATTATAAATATGTTTACATTTATCAATTATGCACAAATAGTGCGGACGCGCTTTAATGTATAGATGGTGTTTTTTTCGGACAGAAAAGAAAAATGTATAAAAAAAAAAAGCGTCAATTGTCGGCAATAATCAATTGCACAGACCTTTACCAGGCTCTCGCTATGCGTAGATCTCTCTGAATCACGCGAGAGTCAAGTTGAACGAGACCAGTAAATTGTCCTGTTTTTAGAGATTGTGAACTCATTCTTCTTGGAAATACGGCAATGAGGCGGTTATCAAACGCGGCCGGTGTTAGACTGAATTCGGATCCCCACCCACTTCGTTGAAAACAGAACAGTAGTTCATTCTTAACAGTTTCTGGTCATTTTTGAACAATTGCATGATGAGCCTGCTAACAGAAACCTATTGTATCATGGACCATCCTCGGATTAAAATCTGAACCCAGTGAAAAGTGACTCATCCGCACCAATGCCCGATCATTCTTATACGAACAACGGTTGCTCGTATTGTAGCTTAATACCTTGAATATGATCGGTATATACAATACTATAAATACAAATATTATTTTTGTTTCGAGTTCTTCAGATTGCAGTGTTGTCGTCAACACTCGGTTATACATATCCGTGACGTAATAAATCAAAAGAGTGTCAGATTCTAATAAATCTTGGCATGTTTATTTTACCGCTTGGGGGGAATTTATTTAATATTCTTCACAAGTCAGTATGAGTCCAGATATATTTGGACGAGTGCATACGTACGCACATATATTTCTTAAACATTGCCCTTGGTCTCTCCTAACCGCTGGGGACTGGTCCGTTGGTCATAATTTGGAACCTATTCAAAACTTCACACTGAAAACATACGTACCAGTGCGAATTGACTAGCAGGTCATTGCTTGTTGAGCCTGCCCATATGCCTGGGGACTATATCATGAGTAGAAAGATGAAAAACGAGATGCCCATCCCATAACCATGTATAAATACACTTTCTCTAATGCGAGATAAAGTCATTTATGTAGGAACAATTCATACCTGATTCTCTACTTACCCTTACTGGAACAGGCCCCTGTGTCATAATTTGGAAGCCATTAAAATCCTTTCCATAAAAGCACGTATACGATCACGGCATGAATAGGTGAAGTAACTAATGCAGCCAGCATAGGCCCCTGAGTCTCTTCCGACTCTCTGGGGACTAATGGTTTTTGGGATACAACTTTTCTTTCAATTCTGCACTCGTTTACTCAATACAGAGTTGTTCATATATTTGAAAAGGTCTTTCTCGAAATAACTTGTTACTTTGTAGCTAAAATTTGTATTCAATTCATTGCAGGGTTTTCACACTGGACGTTGATCAAACATGACAACTCCGTGCATCTTTTAGTTTCTGAAACAAATGACGTATTTATCCTTGTTTTTCAATGTATATAACAGTTTTGGTACTGTTAGTTTTGTATCTTTGTAATCATTTATAAACCTTTTTTGCAAGAGGGATTAATCATTTTCATCTGGAATTAATTTCTCTCAAGCTTATGGGAAGTCCTTGAAATAACCATGCAAGTGTATTGGAATCTCCAAACACAATTCTAAAATTCAACCAGTATTTCAATCATCCGGCCAATTAGACAAAAATGTCTCTATCATTTAATTTGTCCTTTATTTGCCCATTTAAGGATTACACTAGCATGTATTGGCTCATGGTCTAGTCATGAAGATTGTTAGTGTATAGGTACATAATGTATAACGTTGACCTTGTCTTTTGCTTCGGGATATCTGTGTGGTATCATCCTAATTTCACATCGTATTCCACTTTCAGTTATCAGGAATATATAATTGTTGCTTATATATTTATGTTCTAGTCTTGATATCTTTAAACTTGTATCATGTGCTAATCCATGAGCACTCTGTTTATAAGCAGGATATAGTTTGTATATTGTTCACATAGACGTTACGAAACTTTTAAAAGATGGCACACAATATTAAAGCATCTTTCACCAAATAACAGTCAGGTAGCTGTCCAATTTTTTGAAGCTTAGAATTTGCCATCTTTAACCTATTGGTCATCGTTGTTTGCTATGTTGGACTTGTTAAGTGATGAATACAAATTTCTTTGGATGGTATGGCTGCTTCATTAAACCCTTCAAAGCGATACACCAGTTCATACGGGTAAATGTCCTTCCTCAAATATTAGCATGCATATTTGAAAACTGGTTCAGTACTCTTTACATTTGTCATAGTTACTACTTTTACTAATTGTTATATAGATTGTTAAATAAATCTGAGGCTATCTACAAACATGAATGTCCTTTTTATTGTTAAATCTTTTTATTCTTTCATGAACATATCAACTATACAATTCGTGCTATCAGGTTTTAAAATACCATTCTTTTCTACATCAGTATTAACGGTAGGGTTTAGTCCTAGTTTAAATGAGTTATGTACTTCTATAAATTGTTGTTATATCTGGTGATACTACCTCTTGTCATAACCATGTCTCTCGGTAATAAAAAAAAGAAAACAAAAAAAAAAACAAGAAAAAAAAAAACAAAAAAAAAACAAAAAAAAAAAACACACACCGGCATCACCAATATCAAGGTCCAGTTTCATTTTTGAAGCTGTTATACATTGTTGAATTTTTAGCATAATGTTTTCATCTGTGTCATAATCTTGCTCTCTTAACTTTTTAACAGTGTCCGATACAGTCCAAAGCAGACTGTAATATATGTTCTCGGTGTTATAATTGTGCACGTAATATACAGATTACATACGAACTTATACTTTGATTTGACCTTGGAATACCTTTATCTGTCACATCGTTACTATCTTTTAAGAAGTATCTCCCGCCTGTTTCCTCGTCCGGTTTAGTTCTATTATAACTCTGTTTTATTGCATTCTAGTCTTAAAGAAAAGAAAGCATTAGTCACCAACATACATATTGATCTCCAGTTAATTTTTTTGTCACGTGACAAGTCAAATCATTGTTTGATAATAAAAGAGATCATTGTGTATAACTAACCATATTTTGCCCTTATCACATGTCCAGTCATGACGAGGAGGAATTTTCGAATTGCTGCAGAGTATGTTAAATTGTTTCAAGTCAATATTATTCTTGGTTGAATCAAATTTACCTTCACCAGCTTGTGGAATAGCAATTTCATACAGTTTTCTTACTTGGAAGTAAATATGACATTTATAAACATATTAACAAACTTCGGAAAACTTTTGATTTGTTAAATGCCAATATGACATATCATCGTCTGCTGTAGCCATCCACACTGCCCAGTTTAATTCATTCTGCCAGAATTTGATTTTCCGTATCCATTAACTGAATATTCACTATCAGATTGTATAGTGTAATAATCATTACTATAAAAACGTCATAAATATTTTTCTATGTTTTTTAATATTTACTTTGTGAAAAAATTGTCATTAAATATACTTGTAAGAATGAGTAGGATTAGCAGTAAAGTAAGCTGCAAGACAATGATAAGATGCTGTGCTGGTCACTATTTAAAATCTGAAGTCCATTATTTAGACCATGTAACAAGCACGTGTGCTTTTGGAATAATTCAAACAATTAAAGTGTTGAACAATGTATATGAAACTGACTTTTCTTGGGCAAATAAACCGAGACTCTATTTACTGTTTTTTGTTTTTCTTCTCCAAATTTACATGTAACTATTTCTTGATTTCTCTTTCTAATCCGTTAATTTTCTCTACAGCAATACCGTTTCATTCTCGTTGATTTTACGAAATGTTTACATCTCTGGTATTTTGTGTTTCTCCATTTGCTCTATCGGTTTTGTTCATGCATTTGTAACATATTACATCAAAGTGTACCTCAAATATTAATTGTACCATTCATTAATGTAGTTACATTTAAATTACTACTAAATATGAAATGAAAGTTCTGCAAAAGATTTGCACCTTCAAAATCAGTATATCAACACACTGTGAAATGTGTAATGGATTTTACTTCATCTACGTAATGTGAAAACTCTTTCCATATTAACTGAATTTGGTTATTTTTCTGTTTATTCTTTGTAACAGAACATTTTATGGATGCATTGAAATTGTACATATTAATAATTGTGTCCAAGAATAATGCAAAGTTGTTTGTGTACTTTCGAGAAGTTCTGCTAAACCCTCTTTGAACGAAATTGGAAAGAAGTTTAAAATTGTCCTCATGATTGAATCAACATTTATGTGATTTTCATTATCCCTCATTTTGCTCAAAATCTCACAGAGTAGCTTGTAGTCTGTATTTTTTTTTTTTGGTCGATTCTTTATGTTTACCAACGGCAGGGAATGACAAGGGAGCTTTCGAGAACGACTGAATTCACTTCTACTGTGTAGATAATATTGAGTGGTGGTATGCGACAGGGAAGCTCGCTTTCTCCCGACAGGTGTATAAGGAAACAAAAGATTGCGGAGTCTTCAACCTGGGTCAAACATACTATGTGTAAGTTAGTCACAGCTTTAACATATAGTTTCGTTTAAAATAGATGACCAACCACATGTATGCTGTGATGTGCAAACAAAATGTTTGACTTTTCACGTATCCTTTATCCCGCCATCTGGGCATCGAGCATATACATGCTCGAAAGAAAATGAAATAACACTCGTCTATAACGGGTCATTGTAGGAATCGCTGATATTCTTTGCAGATCCATGGGCAAGAATTTGAATTTCAGCATTCCACCTTCTCTACGGCAAATATTTTGGATACAAATATTTCTTGCTAATTATACCGAGACATCGCTCAAGGGCACTGGGAGAATACTAAGAGTAGGTAATGACACAAGTGAGCTTTCTCACAGCGAAATAATCCGCCATTGCCTACCTAAACACTGTTGAGCCGATAAGTTCCGAGTGTCCTTTTTCACCAATTGGCATGTTATGTATCAAAACAGTCGGTACCTTGTCCCTACCGAAGAAAATGCAATTTTATCCAACTGATGTGATTCTCTAAAGGGCGTTCTTGCAATCTGCGACGATGTAAATTGTCTAGTCTCGTTCAGCCAGACCTCTCGCGAGGTTCCATGAGATCTTCGATATACGAGTGTTTGGTAAAGTCCTACACTAACGATTGTTATGCTACTTTGACACCAATTCAGTGAGTACATAGTGTTACGACTCTATGGTCTAAGAAAAATGTAACAGAAAGAAAGTGAAACCAACAAATCAAGTAAAAAATCAACAAGCAATTTATTACTAGATAATTAAAATGAAAAATCAAAAAGTCACTTACAGTAATGTGTTTTGAAATCCTAATAATCCAATAAGAATGATTGTTCTAATCACAAGTCCTAAATATAGAATGTTCCGAATTCACGGCTGTGTCCTTGAATGTTATGATGTGCTAATGGTCTCCAAAGTCCTGATGTACTAGAAATCTTGATGTGCTGATGTCAAAATGAAGTATTCCAAAATCTCTGAATAAGTTCACATAAATTCCAAAATCATCAATTAAAAATCCAAAATCCAAAAGTTTATGAGCACTGTTATAATCCAATGAATATTTAAAATAATTCCTCTCTTAGAATTTGGAATGAATTTTCACAACTGTAATAGCTCTTTACAAGACTGATGGTAATGCCAAAACTGAATAAATGTCCACCAAACATGGCATATATAAAGATTGGTCACATGACAGAATGTTCTAGAATATGAGTCATCTTAATGTAATTTTACTTGTAAATTAAATTCAACCTTGACCTTCAAATTGAGAAAACATATTGATCAAAACAACCTAATTCAAGGACACTAGTTAAACATGTTTTTCCTGATAAACATTAAGATTTAAGCAAATATTAAAGTGAAGAAACATTTATAATTTCCTAAAATATTTATAATATTATATAAACATCATACATAACAATAGCAAGAGTACTCATTTTGTGTTATTGACCAATACATACTACTAACCTCTTAAATACATTATAAATATGTTTACATTTATCAATTATGCACAAAATATTGCTAACGCGCTTTAAAGTATATATGGTGGGGGGGGGGGTTCGGACAGAAAAGAAAGAAGACAAGAGAAATAAACGACAATTGTCGGCAATAATCAATTGCACAAACCTTTACCAGACTCTCTCTATGCGTAGATCTCTTGGAATTGTCCTGTTTTTTTAGAGATCGTGAAATCATTCTTCTTGAAGATATGGCTATGAGACGGTTGTGAAACGCCGCCGGTATTAGACTCAACTCGGGTCCCCTCACCCCGTCGTTGAAAACGGAACCGTGGTTAATTCCTTAACAGTTTCTGGTCATTTTTGAACAATTGTATGATGAGACTGCCAACGGAAACCTGTTGTATAATGGACCATCCTCGGATTAAAATCTGAACCCAGTAAAAAGTGACTCATCCGCATCAATGCCTGGTCGTTATTGTATTAACCACGGTTGCTCGTATCGTCACTTAATACCTTAAATATGATCGGTATATACAATACTGTAAATAAAAACACTATTTTTGTTTCGAGATTTTCAGATTTCAGTGTTGTCGTCAACACTCGGTTATACATATTCGTGACGTAATAACCCAAAGAGTGCCAGATTCTAATGAATCTTGGCATGTGTGTTTTATTGAATATTCTACACAAGTTAGTACGAGTCCATCCCAGGGGGTGGAACACTGGGGCTCAAAGTTTACTACTAATTTCTGCTTATCTCGATATAATTTCATGTACATTTGCTATAAATTCTGCAGATATATTTGGAAGAGTGCATACGTACGTACTTACCTTTCTTAAACATTGCCTCTGGTCTCTCCTAACCGCTGGGGACTGGTCCCTTGGTCATAACTTGGAACCTATTCAAAACTTCACCCTGAAAACATACGTCCAATGCGAATTGACTAGAACATCACTGCTGGCTGAGTCCACTCATATACCCTCTAGACCATCCTTTGAGCGCAAAGATAAAAAACAACGAGATTCCCACCTCATAACCATGTATAAATACACATTCTCTAAATGCAAGATAGTCATTTATGTAGCAAGATTTAATCCCTGATTCTCACCTTACCCTTATTGGGACCGACCCTTGTGTCATAACTTGGAAGCCATCAAAATCCCACCCTACAACCTTGTACACATCTCGGCATAACAAGGTGAAGTATTTTATGCAATCAGCATCGGCCCCCTGTGGACTGGATCCTGGGATATAACTTACACCGTTGGTGGAATTTCTAAATTATTTTACCTAATAAATGATTAATCCAGAATTTGAAAAGCAATGAACAAGCGTCGTGAAAATCTTGTTCTTTGTTGCAAATCTGTCAGAAACTCAGTACTTGGGATTTAACATTGCTCCTGAATGGTTGCCGTGGATGAAAACTATTTTCGTGTAGCAGTTGTTGCGTGTCAGTTTCCTTGAAATATACCCTCAATCGTCCTCTGCCTTTTCGTCCAGGCGATAAAGTAACCTTGGATGTAGTTCGCCGCCATTGAAAACTATATTCAGAACTACCTGTTTTCACATGGCACAATATGGCGGCGGAAGGAAGCAGTACGTAAAAATCTGAACACTGTTGGTCTTTTCTATCGCAACATATGTGGTGCACTCCGCCGCATGCGAATCACCAAAACCCACTACATCTATGTGTATTTTTCCAACAACATCTGAGGTTATTTCTCAAATGGACGAAAATAGCCGAGTGATGTTCAGATTAATATACGCTACTACCAAGATTATCTCCCTTTGGAAAGTCCTGTGGCGATGGGCGAGGGGCAAAGCTGCAGGTGTGGATACACTGAGAGCTGTAGCTGCAGACCTGCACACAGGCGGCTCAGGGCATGGGGGGACTGAAGCAGCAGTGAAACTCGGCAGTACTCTGGGTGACTGATCAGCCCTTTTTAGGATCACACGGCTTCCTCCGTAGCACAAGGAAGGGGCTAAAAAGGTGCCGTAAACATTGTCTGCTTCGCCTTAACCCTGGTCAGTACACCGCGGCTGACGGGGATCCCATCTTAGCGGTCGAAAACCTAACAAGAACACAAAGGTCAAGTAACTCAACATCGGTGCCTGGAACGTACTCACACTAATGAACAGTACATCAGCAGATAGACCAGAGAGAAGAACAGCTCTAGCCGGTAAAGAACTACCCAGATTCAACATCCAGATAGCATCCCTGAGTGAAACTCGCCTATATGAGGTAGGACAACTCATCGAAGTAGGAGCCGGCTACACCTTCTTCTGGAGTGGCCGAAGCAAAGAAGAGCGATGTGAAGCTGGTGGTGGGTTTGCCATCAAATTACAGCTAGTTAGCAAGCGCAGAAATCTCCCAAAGGGCGTGAATGACAGACTTATGCCAATGAGACTCCCATTATCCAAAAAAGACATGCAACTATCATAAGCGCCCACCATGACCAACCCAGATGAGATCAAGGACAACTTTTATGAAGACCTGGAGGCTCTTATTTTAGAAGTACCAAAAGGCAAACAAACTCATCATCCTTGGTGACTTCAATGCCAGAGTTTGCACAGATCACCAGACATGGCCCGGTGTCATTGACATAAATGGATTTGGGAAATGCAACAACAACGGACTCCTCCTACTGAGAAAATGCGCTGAACATGACCTCCTAATCACCAACACAGTGCTCCGCCTGCCAAACCGCAACAAGACGTGTTGGATGCACCCACGCTCCAACCACTGACATCTTGTTGACGATGTCATCGTCAGGAGAAGAGATAGGCAGGATGTCCGAGTGACGAAGGCCAGGAAAAGTGCAGAATGCTGGACTGACCACAGACTCATAGTCTCCAAGCTCAATACCCGGATTCAGCCCAGCAGACGACCACAAGGCAAATAAGAGCCCAAAAAGCTTAATGTCACCAAATTGAAACCGGAGAATGTGAAACAGGCATTTGTCGCAGAACTGTGCAGCCAACTGGATACAATTGATAGAAACTCCGAGAATGTCGAAAAAAACTGGGCACATTTCGGAGAATTCGGTGTACTCAACTGTATCCAAAACCCTCGGTCCCACCACACGAAAACACCAAGATTGGTTTGACGAGAACGATGTTGCTATACAGAGACTTCTGAATGAGAAACATTGGCTACAGAAGGCCTATTTAGGAGACAGTACTTCATCATCTAAGAAGGCAGCCTTCAACAACATCCAATGGAAACTAAGAGAGTTGCAAGACTCGTGGCTGAGCAATAAGGCTGATGAGATTTTGTCCTACGCAGACAGGAATGACATGAAGAACGTCTGTGATGTTTTGAAGATAATCTACGGGCCACAGTCATCACGAACATCTCCAATACTGAGTGCTAACAACGCCACGCTGATCACTGACAAAGAAAAGATACTTCAAAGATGGACAGAACACTTTAACAACATCCTCAATCAACAGTCATCTATCAGCGAGGAGGCAATTGATCGACTGTTCCAAGTGGAAATCAACATATCACTTGCTGATCCTCCAACGCTGACTGAAACTGTGAAAGCAATCTACCTGCTGTGAAATGGCAAAGCAGCTAGAGCGGATGCTATACCAGCAGAAGTCTACAACGCTGGAGGCTCACACATGGCACATAAACTGGCTGAACTCTTCCAGTCAATGCGGAATCAGGAAACTATACCCCAGGAGTACACGGATGCATCCATCGTCCACTTGTACAAGCGGAAAGGCAACAGACAATCCTGCGAAACCACCGGGCCATCTCCTTGCTGTCAATAGCCGGCAAAAATCTTTGCCAGAATTCTGCTGAATCATCTTGTGCATCACATCGATCAAGGGCTTCTGCCAGAGAGTCAGTGTGGCTTCAGGAAAGGACTAGAGACCACATACATGGTGTTTGCGGCTCGTCAACTCCAGGAGAAATGCCAGGAACAGAACTCTAACCTGTACACGATATTCATCGACCTGACAAAAGCCTTTGACACAGTCAGCCGTGGATGCCTTTGGAAGATCATGGCACAAGTTGGCTGTGATGCTTCGGACATTCCATGATGGCATGCTCGCTCGTGTTGTGGACGACGGTGAGTCATCGGAACCATTTCCAGTCACCAATGGAGTCAAGTAAGGCTATGTGTTGGTCCGAACCCTTTTGAGTATGATGTTCTCTGCCATGCTTACTGATGCCTTCCGTGACTATGACACAGGGGTCGACATCAGATACCGGACTGACGGCAAGCTATTCAACTTGAGAAGACTACAGGCGAAGTTACAGGAAGTGACTGTTCGTGATCTCCTGTTTGTTGACGACTGTTCTTTGAATGCCAACTCTGAGTCAGACATGCAACACAGTATGAACCATTTCTCTTCAGCTTGTGACAATTTCGGTCTCACAATCAGTATCAATAAGAGAGAGGTGATGCACCAACCTGCACCAGGAAAGTCTTACGTTGAGCCTACCATGACAGTAAATGGACAAACCCTTGTGGCAGCGGACAAGTTCACCTATCTTGGCAGTTCACTGTCACGTGCAGTCCACATCGATGATGACACCAACGCCAGAATTGCTAAAGCAAGTGTGGCCTTTGTCAGGCTACGTGCAAATGTATGGGAGCGCAGAGGCAACAGTCTATAAACAAAACTTAAAGTCCACAAAGACATTGGGTTGCCGACTCTGCTGTATGCTTGCGAAACATGGACGGTGTACAGACGCCATGTCAAGAAGCTGTACCATTTTCATATGGGCTGCCTGAAGAAATTGATGAGTATAAGATGTCAGGATAGGGTCCCAGACACTGAGGTTCTCACACAGAAGGGATTATAAGCATCCACACTATGCTGATGAAATTACAGTTGAGATGGTCAGGCCACGTCACCGGGATGTCAGACGAGCGACGACCAAAGAAGATCGTCTACGGAGAGCTGAAGGAGGGAAAGCGAGCTCAGGGTGGTCAGAAGAAGCGCTCCAAAGATTCCCTCAAGTCATCCTTTAAACATTTCAACACTGACCCTGAGTCTTAGGAAGATTCAACACATGATCGTTCCACCTGGCGCAGTCTCATCCATACTGAAGCTACGGACCTTGAACAGAGGAGAACTGCAGCGGCAGTGCAGAAACGTGAGCAGCGTAGATCTAAGAACTGCAGCACGTCCTCTATCGATCAAGCAAACCCAAGCGGCATATCCTGTCAAGTATGTCAGAGACAGTGCAGAACACAAATTGACCTGATCAGTCACTCACGTACTCACAGAAACCAAACCAGTTAGTGATGTCATGGTCATCTTCGAACTCGAAGGACGAACAACAAGAACATTTCCTCTGTAGATTGTTACATCTAAGAAGTCTACACTTTCCTTACTAATTTTAGTTTTAATTTAAACTGATAAGTGGTGAATGCTATTCATCAAATTAAGAAACTGTTTAAGTTCTTCTTCCGAATGGGTCCAAATAAAGAAATTATCAACAACAACAAAAAAAAAAAAAAAAAAAAACTAACATAAAATAAGTGTTGGTTTTGGGCCTTAGCAAGTAGTTGTTTCTCCCATTCAGCTACATAAATGTTTTTGTATCAACTGGAGCTCCCATAATTTGGCAGCCAATACGATCCCTTCCCTAAAACCATGTACACGTTGACGGCATGAAAAGATGAAGTAACTTATACAGCCAGCATTGACCCATGAGTCCCTTCCGACTTTCTGGGCACTGGTGGCCCATGAGATATAACATGGAAACTAATCAGCTCCATACAACGAAAACATGCAAACGCTTACTTGGCATGAAAAGGACAATTGACTTACACGGGCAACATTGGTTGTTGAATCTGTCTTTTGCCCCTGGGGATAAGCCCCTCGGTCAGATCTTGGAAACCATTGAGATCCGCACTCTATAACAATTGCTACACTATCTTGGCATAAAAAAGTGGTCACTTATGTAGCACGCATTACCCCCTGTGTCTCTCATTAACGCCTGAAGAATTGCCTCAAGACCTTAACTTGGAAACGACTAAGATACCCACCTTTTAATCATGTGCACAATTTCTTTGAATGGAAAGGTAAAATAACTAATGCAGCCATTGTTGGTCTTTGGCGGCATCAACTCTAGGTTAAACTTCTTTCTTGGCCTAAAAAAGCATCTATTAAAAACGTTGGAATGCGACATCAGTTTTCAATACTTTGAATGTTTGCTATTTATCTCAACTAGATAATTTTCACAGCTGTTAAGAATATATTACCGTCTAACCCCGGAAGAGGGTAAGTCACTGTTACGCGGAACCAATATTAGTTTATTTTAGTGCTGTATATACACGTCGTTCATACTAAGAAATCGAACGAGCCCCTGTGGTATTGACTTGAAAGATGTTTTCAGATAAACAAGCGACCTAGGTAAGCATACAAACGAACGAACCAAAATATACTTCAACGTATATAGAAGGATATATTGATGAAGTTTGTACGGAGGCTTAGGGATATTGATTGTTTGCCCGTTTTATTTATAGGAATATGGTAAATAACCTGCCTGAATAGTAGGAACATGAGATATTTATTTTAAGAAATTGGATAATTTGCGAATATATTTAGGGATATTTCCCAAACTGTTTTTAAGGATATGGTTTAAGCGAGAGTAAGCAATATAATCCCCATTCATTGTCTGACTTTTGTTCAGAGCAAAAGTGAAACAAAGAGACAATATAGTCGTCGCCGTTGGCATCACAACTAGGCTAAACTTATTTCATGACGTAATGACTCAAATAAAATTTGACGAATTCTAATATCTCAAGCCATGTTTGTTTTACTCAAGTTTCTTTAAGCCCATCCCTGTGGTGGATGAAAGATGACCTATTAACTGTTATATATTGTTATAGAATATCTTCTATGTTTTCTATATAAAGTACACTTTAATATTCGAAATTTGGCATAGGTAAATATTTTTCCTCTTTTATAGACCAACATTTTCCCTGAATCCGAGTGTTTACTTGCCCCATTAATCCAGCCCTCGGTGATAACTTAGGAACCGCCCAGATCCCACTCTCTAACCATATATACACTTTCTCAGTATACAAAAGGCGAAGCCTCCTATGTAACTACCATCAGTCCCTGCGCCGCTCCTGGCCCTCTGGGGACTGACCTCTGGTCATAACTTGGAAACTATTTAGTGGGACATACACGGACTTATATGCCATGAAACGGCTAATAGACTATCATACAGGCATAAATGGCTGCAGGGTATGTTCTTTACCCGTTGGGACATTACCCTGCTTCATAACCAAATAGATATTCACAGCTTAACCCTATATACATTAGAAGGCATATTCATTTACGCAGTATGCATTACCACCCTCGCTTCCTTATCGGTCGTCCTTATTCCACTTGGGATTTGCCCATGGACATAACTTGAAATCTATCATGACCATCACGCTAACACCATTAATTAATCAATTACAACAGAGGCATAACACAGCTAGTGTAGAGCTACGAAAACACTAAAAGAATAATAAAAAAATTCTGGCTCACTAGGGCAATATAAATTCTTGTATCACCATCCAGTATAGGGACACAACAACACTAAGATCCAAATAAAACAAATTACTGGACCATACAGATTGGAGTACAGATAATAAAATGTCATCTGCTAGGATTTATACAGGTAAACACATGTTACACAGAACTCACGCCCGCGTAAAGTAGACGTAAAACATTGGAATACAGTATGGTTCGAAACTTGGCACATGTGAAAACGCTATGTCTAGATAAAATAGTTTGACAATAGTATATTAGAAAAATGTATAGACACAAAAAGGTGAACAGCATTCACTAATCTGGTCAGGCTACACATAAAACGATAAAGTATATGTACACAAGAAACGATAACGTATATGCATATAACAAACTCTGTCTTGTAAGTGCACACTAAACAATAACGCATATCACAAGCAAACTATCACGTACATGTAAAAAGTAAATCGTGACGTAAAAGACTGAAAGTTGCACACATGCAAAACAGCAAAATATATATTGAAATAATTTTGGTAAAAAAAATAGTTGCATATATTTAAAAAAAAAATAAATTAAACTGAAGACTTCTATTCTGAATGAACTGGTACCAGAACAAATGAGAAAAATTACAACTGCCTTTTAATATATCTTCCAACTAGATAACAAAACGTATGAATAAACACAATTTAAGCTGAATTATTTATTAAATACTTAGAGATTCATTTAATCGCAATTAAAAACAAATGCAGATTTTACGGCGCTAACAACCATAACTTGTATGAATGTTTCAGTTATATTTAGTCATGTTTGAAGAAGATCATCATTTCAACAAATTTGACAATTTGGTTCCGTGGAACGTTTACCACACGACCAATTCTGTAAATATATTAAGTACAGGTGAAATGGATAATGTTTTTGATATTGTACATACCAAATTTGGACAAAGAATAAGCGAAAGCTCAAAATGGCTGTTGGGCAGGATTGAACATTTAATATTGCAAGTTTATGACAGTGTAAATCTTGCCTGTGGTTTTCAGAGCAAATTCTATGACGTTTTCAAGATGTTGATTCAAGTAAAGGTGCTGGTGTTTCTAGTCAGGTTTTCGACTTGTACAAGGAGGATATAATGGAAGACCTTTTTATGATGAATGAATTATATTATAACTTGAAAACAAGCAAACAAACAGACAAAAGCCATAAAAGTATAAGGCAAAACAATCTAATATGTAAAACCATATAATAAGATAATTCTAATCTCAAGGAATGTCAACATTACTAGAATGCTAGCACCCAGCACTATAGCAAGCCAGGCTGGAAAGTAATTATTGGTTTCAATAGGTTGGACAAAAATAAGCCCAACAGGGGTGCTATCAATTGATGAAACAGAACCTAAATATCCGTTAAAAATACTACTATTTTTCAAAGACAACAAATAAAAATACCCGAGGAAATAGTAATGAGTCGTTTGATGAAGAGGTAAGCTGAGACGAAAATTTAGGAATTCTACGGAAGAATTCAAAACGGAAATCTACTATCTGCTATGAAAAGATTATTCACTACACATGAGAAAATAAATAATGTGAATACTAAATGCTGCAGATGTTGTAAAATCAAAACTAAAATTTATGAGCTCTGATGTTAAAATTTATGAAAAAAGACTGAAAGGTTAGAAGAAAAACAACCATCAACAAAGAAACAGACCCAAGCAAAAAGGTTGTATTCTAAGAACAGATTGAAAGGTTTGAAATTATAAACGCGCAAGCAGTTGGACATTTAACATAGTTGGAGACTTTTCAGAGAATACATTGAAACAGTCAGTTTAAAAGTTAATTAAAAATTACCCTTATATAAAAGGCTTAAACAAGCGTTTAAGGAAAGAGTATAAGATTGGTGTTACGACTCTAGGTCTTAAAATAATGTAACAGAAAGAAAATGAAACCATCAATGTAAATATAATCAAAATAACCAATTTATTTCTAGAGAATGAAAGTAAAAATTCAAAAGACACTTACAATAACGTGAATTAAAATCCAAATAATCCACTAATCCTAAGTGTCCTAATCGCAAGTGCTAAATGTGGACAGTTCCGAAAGAATTCCAGTAACCTTAAATGTCCTGATGTTTCAGTAGTCTTGAATGTCCTGAGATGCCTGAATGATGTAATCCAGAATATCTTTGAATGAATTGACATAAATCCCAAAGTCAAGTATTAATCCAAAATGAGAATGAGCACTTTTAGTAATTCCAATGAATATTTCAAACAAATAATTCCTCTCTCTGAATTTGCTCTGATGTTCACAGCTGTAAGATTTGATTATTAAAATAAATTCCTTAATAGACTGATCTTAATAATATGAAGTTTAGTATAGAAATGAAATCTTGTTTACCAAAACTATATAAATATGAAGATAAGTCACCTGACAGTATATTGTAGAATATGAGTAACTCTAATGAAAAATTCCGGTGCGTACGTTACTTTTCTCACATCAAGATATGGAAAATTCCAATCTAATTGTTAAATGCTATGTAAACAAGACTGACCATGAACTCAAATGCTGTTAATATGTTGTTTACAAAATGAATAAAGTACAACTTACCTCATGGACACATACTATAAATTCAATATACATAACAATAGATTCTATAGCCACTGTAGTAGGTATAACTACATCAGATGTTGCTCTCTCTATAGCAAATCTGGGAAAAGTTTGAATAGTTGGTGTAGGAGCAAGATTATATAGTGCCTAATCAGGAGGCAAAGATGATTCTTTCGTCGGCAAAATTAGAAGGGGCTTAATAGCATGTGATAATTATTTGTTTGAGTTAGCGAAACACAACCGGGTATTGTTGGTAGATTGATAAGCTGGATTAAAAAATTTAAAAAATAACACAGGTTGTTTGTTTTTTTAGCTGAAAATGTTCTTTTCCTTGTTTTGGCATTAGTAGGTTTTTCTATTGTATTTTTTATTGGAAGTGTAAATAAAATATTTAGCAAATTTTGCGAAGCTCGTCACTATAGTTGAATTTGCAAAAGCTCGTCAAGGTAGGTGAATTTAAGGTTTATAACCATTTTAAGAAAGTAATAAATTATACCACCTACTGCAATCATTAGTATCAATATAAATGATTGTTTGTTTATTTTATGGTTAATATTTTGTTTCACGTTTCTAAATCGCCATGTGTCATCTGAATGTCCAAAGAGCGAATAGCATTAGCAGATCTGACATAGAACTGTCGTCATTGAAGGTACGGTGTTCCGAAGGAACACGGTCATCATAGTCTTAGCCGTGGTAACTCACTTGGTAGAGCTTCGGACTCGTAATCCGAGTGTCGCGGGTTCTGATACGCGTCTAGGCCAGCATCGGTATGACCTTGGGAAAAGTAATTAGCTCCAATTTCCTTGGCATGATATAGCCAATAATGTGCTAAAAGTGCCGTTGAAACCAAACAAAAACAAACAAAATCGTCTCTACATAAGAGTGTCTGATAGTTTCGAAACAGACTGTGTAATAGATGTTCTGTTTTGTACCTGTGCACTTAATATGCAGATTGCATACTATCTTATACTTTGATTTACCTTGCAATACCTTCATCTGTCAGACCGCTACTATCGTTACTATCTTGTAAGAAGAAGTAACTCCAGCTTCTTTCGTCCTATGATTTTTGTTTTACTGTTAATTATTTTGTATGGCATCTTAACCTTAACAAAAAGAAAACACCAGTCACCAACATACTGGTCCCCTAACAAATATTTTATTTTCATCATCTAATAAGTTAAGCCACATTTTATGATAAGAAGGCGTGGTGTAGACTATACACAATTTTATTGTTGGTTGGATTAAATTGATCAAGACCAGATACTTTAGACAGCAGTTTCTTATTTTAAAATAAACATATACCAAGCTTACTAACTCTTTTATTTGTTAGATACCAAGATTGGGAATCACAATCTGCTGTTGCCATCCACACTTCCCAGCTTAAGTAATTTTGTTAAATACCAATATTGTGAATCAGAACCTGTTGTTGCCATCCACACGGCCCAGTTTAAGTAACTTTGTTAAATACCAATATTGAGAATCACAACCTGCTGTTGCCATATACACTGCCCACCATAAGTAATTTTGTTAAATACCAATATTGTGAATCCCAACATGCTGTTGCCATCCACACTGCCCAGCTTAAGTAATTTTGCCAGAATCTCATATTGCATAAATATCCACATCTATTTACTGAATATTCGCTTGTAAAGTGTAATAAAAATATATATATTATAGTATGTACGTGACAAACAATTCTTTCTCAGTATAATATTTTTTGTAATCTCATTAAATATATTCGCAATACCATGATAGAGATTAGTAGTAAATTTAGCCGCATGGCAATAATAAGATGATTTAACTGTTTATTTGCTGAAGTCATCATGAAATAATTAATACAAACATCGAACAAGAGATTCAGAGGATTGAACAAAAAGCATAAGCTAATTTCGAGTTCTCTTCTGATTAGCAACAATATTTACTTTTATAACGTGGCTGATGTGAATAATAAAGACATATGATTGCGAACATTAAAACATGCTAATGAGGTATTAAAAGAAAATTGTAATACAATATTGTAATAATGCCAAACTGTAACGTATAGGCATTTACATCAGAAACATGTTATTGTATACTTGCAAAACAACAAATGAGAAAACAAAAATATGAAGATGTTGGGGTTTATTGAGGTGGGTGGGTGGGAGGGTAGGGAAAGGACTTTTAACTTCAGCTCTGGTGGATTAACTTTATAAATACCGGAGATACAACAGCTTAATGTGATTAAACAAATCTCATAGTTACATTATATACTTTTGGACCGCCTTGAAAATCTCTTTGATCACAAGCGATTGCAAGAGGTTATCCATTACTATCGAGGTTATATCTATTATATGGGAAAACTTCCTATTGTTTGGTTTCGGATGGTAACATATTTTGTACAGTCAAAGAGAAAATGCGTTGCGGTTTCTGATTCACGGCATGAACATCTATTGCTAGACTACAAATGGTTTTGGAAAGATCGTTCTTTAATAAACTACAAGTTAGTCGAAGTTTTATGTGCTTAATTTGTGCTGATCTTTTACCTTGATAGTAATAGATTGGGACATTTTATAGATTCCTTTTTAAGTGTGATTTAAAAGAGCATAACAAAGGGTTGTTTCGAATTTTCAGAGGAAGACGATTCCATTCCGAAATCGACTTTGGTTAAAATTTATAATTCTAAGTTTGTATTACCTTGTTGAAAGTCTTTCCTATTTTGTCTCCTCCAAAATTGTAACAAATGATGTAGCTTTTGCTGCCCCACAAACGATTCTTCCTGTTTCAGCTTGTGTTGTTTTTATTTCATCTTTTTCATACTGGGTGCATTTATCCGAGATAATATCCCCATACTCTAAAAGAGATTTTATAAAGGTGAAACAAAGAAGCTCTAATGATGTTCTATCAAGTTTGAATTTCAAACTTAGTAGTATGTCTAATCGGTTCCATACTTTTGTAGTTTTTTCGTATATATGTATATGCCAAATTAAGCTTTTATCTAGAGTTAGATCCAAGTGTTTATGAGAAATGACATTCCTAATAACTGTGGCATTCATTGAAACTTGTTGGCGATGTTCCTTTTGAGATTTAATGGATGGTCTTTTGGGGAGAAATCAGTTTGAAGATAACTAATTAGGTTCTTGGCTGTAAGTATGTGGTACAAATGTTTGAAAATATGGTTCAAATATATTACCCACACAGCTTAGAAGGGAAATAGGTCTGTAATTTGAAACAACATTTTTGTCCCCCTTTTTATGAATGGGAGTAACACTGGCCTCTTGGAAAATATGAAGCTTCGAGGGAATTGTTGAAAATTTCTGATAAATATCGCGATAATATGCGAGTGTCTTCTTTAAGTAACCTAGAGTAGATCTCACCAGGACCCCTTCCCTTGCTAATGTTGAGATTTGAAAGAGCATCTTCTACATCATATATGTTAATGTAAATTTTATGAAGGCAAATGTCAGGATGAGGTATAGAAGGCATGGTAGTGGAAATATCATATAGCAAAGATTGTTCAGAAAAATAAATATTAAATAAGTTTGCTTTATCAAGACTAGAGTGAATATATTTGTTATTGTGTATCAAAAGTGGATACTCTGATTTTTTATTTTACTTCAGAAAAGTATTGGCTATATTCCATCAAACTTTTGGACCAATATTTGCATCTTGAAGTTTATGAGCTAATTTGTTAAAATACTCAAGTTTGGCACTTATAACTCAATTTCTAATATATCTGAATTTGGCCCAGTGTAAAGAAAGATTGGTTCTTTTATCCAAGCAGTAGGTTCTTTCCCTTGCTGAATTAATTTTCTAATATTATTGTGCATCTAGCGAGGATCTCTCGAACGAATTGTTATTATTTTAATGGGAATATCGGAATGGGCTGCCACAGATATGTGTTGAGAGATCTTTAAGACCTGTTCATCTATCGAAAAATTAGAAAAATCCCAATTACCTCTATATAATAAGACTCTGTACAGTTCACAATTAGCTGCTTAATAGTCCCATACTTTTCGTTTAAAGCTATGTTGCCAAGTATTCATATAGTCTGTGGAACAACAAACGGGGTTATCATGGCAACAAAAAGAATCTAAGACCCCTTTTGCATAACAATTTGATGTATCACTCATAAGTATTAAATAGAGCGATCTTGAGCTATGATTAGCAATTCTTGTGGGTTTATTGATCAATTGATGTAAATTAAAGGTATTTATGATATTTGTAATATTTCAATATCTACTGGATACAGTGAGATATTTGTTGAAGTCCCCTGAGATGATTATAGTTTGATAATAATGTTTTACTTGTTTAATTGAGAGTGCGATCAAAGTCCAATCATCGAATCCAGGATGTACATAAAATGTTTTTCCTATTAAAAGATTTCTTCCGTTAAGAATTATTTCAGCCCAAACTTGCTCAAGGTTTGATATTAATAAATTGTTAACGTGAAAAATTGAGATGCCTCTTTGCGAATTAGGGTCCATGCGTAGACTCTGATTAGTTTCAATATCATTAGCAAGTAAGAGCAACAAGAGGACAAAAGGTGACATTTGATGGATCAAACAAACCCCAGTCTGATTCTATTTTAGAGACTTATGAAGATTTCATGTCAGAAGGTTCTATATCACTTATTGGTGATTCTGCCAAACCTATCCCTACTACAATATTAAGGAGTCTTTTGTTATCAGGTACTTTGCCTTTGTCTGAGAAGTAGTGAAAGTGTTCTTATTCAGGGAGTAGAGTGCGACTTTGTAAAGGTTCCTCTCCATTGTGTCAATTTGGCATCAGACTTAGTTTCCGGACATGTGACTGCTGGGGAAGTGACTTCTTTATCTATAGAAGGTATTCATTTGTTACTAGGCAATGACCGTATCTGGAGATAAAGTCGTGGTTAATCCACTTGTAACTGACAAGCCCTGTTTGGATCAAAGAGTTGATCCTATTGAAATTGAAATACCTGATTTGTATCCTGCTTGTGCAGTTACTAGAGCTATGGCAAAAAGAACTCTTGAGAATGATGCTGATCAGGAAATTATTCCGTTAACTGACACAGTTATTGATGAGTCTTTTGATGAGGTCACCTTTTCTTCCAGTATTGATCAACCAATAAGTACTGATCACGGTGATCCTCTTCTTACTACTCATTGTCTCTATTCTAATCAGGGTGACAAAAGACAATCACTCGTTGTCGAACAGGAACACGATCCTGAGATTTCCTGTTTGTTTCAGAGGGCTATTAGTGAAACTGAAGCCACACAACTCCCAGATTGTTACTTTGTGAAAAATGGGGTCCTTATGAGAAAATAGAGACCACCTGAGGTACCCGCTGGCGACGAGTGGTCAGTGAGCTATAAAATCCTCTTTCCGAAGTCATATCGACAGGAAATTCTTAGTCTAGCTCATGAAACTCCATTGGCTGGTCATTTAGAAATCAATAAGACTTATCACAAGATCTTGAATCATTTGTATTGGCCAAAACTTAAAAATGATTTTCTAAACACTGCAGATCTTGTCACACTTGTCAAATGGTAGGAATGCCTAATCAGAAGATACCTAAGCCCCATCTGCAACATATTTCAGCTTCTGACGAACCATTTAGCAGAATAATGGTAGACTGTGTCGGTCCCTTGCCTAAGACCGAGTTAGGCAACCAATACTTGTTGACGATAATGTGTGCGTCTACAAGATTTCCAGAGGCAATTCCTTTTAAAATATGAAACAAAAACCATTGTAAAAGCTTTGGTAAAGTTTTTTTTATATACTTGTTGGCCTTCCCAAATCTGTCCAGTCTAATCAAGGGTCAGACTTTATGTCTGAAATTTGCTAACCAATTATGCATGAATTAGGCATCCAACAGTTTAAATCGTCTGCCTATCATTCTGAAAGTCAAGGAGCTTTGGAAAGATTTCATCAAACTTTGAAGAATATGATTCGGTCATATTGCTTTGATATAGGAAAGGATTGGGATGAGAGTGTTCATCTGTTGTTGTTTGCTGTTAGGAAATCAGTTCAAGAATCATTGGGTTTGGGTCCTTTTGAACTGGTTTTTGGACATACTGTCCATGGACCATTGAAGTTATTGAAAGATAAACTTCTTTCAAATGAACATTCAAAGATTAATCTTCTTGACTATGTCTCTGATTTCAAATTTAAGTTGTCAAAGGTTTGTGAAGTTCCAAGAACTAATCTTCACTCTACTCAAAAATGAAATTAAGATATGACAGAAATACAAGGGAAAGGAATATTCAACCTGGTGATAAAGTTCTGGCTATGTTGCTCATACCTCAAGATCCTCTTTGGGCTAATTTTATGGTCCTTATACAGTTGAAAAGAAAGTAAATGACTTAAATTATATCATTAACACTCCTGGGATGCGGAAACAGAAACAACGTTGTCACATATTAATGGAGTATTTTGACAGAGATAGAACAGCTAATTGTTCAATCAATTTAGTTCTACAATCCCGCACAGTGAGGATGTATACGATGGAATGCAATCTGACAGTAGTGACTTTGGTTTAACCAAACTTCAGAATTCAGATCTTGAAAATCTACAACAACGGAAAAGAAAACAACTAAAACAGATATTCCATGAGTGTGAGCACTTGATTCATGATGTTCCTACACGGACATTGTAGATTCTACATATGTGAAACAGCATCCTTACAGGACGAATCCTCTCAAACAGGAATATTTGAAGAAAGAAATTCAATATTTACTGGACAATGATTTTAAAGAACCAAGTAAAACCTACGGGAGTTCACCATGTATTTTTGTGCCTAAACCAGAAAAAAAACATTCCGCATGTGTACTGACTTTAGAAAAGTCAACAGTGTCACCACAACGGATTCATTTCCAATGGCAAGAATAGATGATTGCATTGATAAAATTGGTAATGCGAAATATGTCACCAAGTTTGACCATTTAAAAGGATTCTGGCAAATTTCACTCACGGAAAGGGCAAAAGAAATTTCGTCATTTGCAACTCCAGATGGGCTTTATCAGTATAAGTGTTACCTGCACTGATAAGTTCTTGGGCAACATTCTAACGTTTATGAACATGTTAATATCTGGTCTAGATAATTGTGACGAGTACATTGATGACATCATCATCTACAACGACACCTGGGAAAATCGGTTTTGCGTGAACCACTAGGTCCAGCAATCAACATGTTAAAGAAATGGCGATGATACAGTGCCTCCCAACTTTGACGATCTGACTTTTCGTCTATCACTTTGAGAACAGAGCGTGCAGCCATAACAGTTGTGTTTAGAATTTTCGGATTGCATCAACGACACATTACATTTTATACATTTTATACACGTTTAATTTTTTTCTTTTCATGGCAGTGTAACACAACAAAACGTATTTACATGCCATAAAGACACAAAGTTCATGCTTTCCTTTTCTTTTCTTTGATCAGTGACACAGACTGTCTTTGGCATAGTTAGTCTACAAAATTAAAACACGAAAACAAATAAGGTATATATCACTCCGTACACAAATAACGCACAAATTAAAATCACCAAAACTGAATATAAACAGGTAAGATTACAACATTCTATTTCTAAATGTGTAAAATTAAATCTATGAAAACGCCTTGGTGTTCTAGTCTCTGTGGAGTTAATCTCTGCTAACCTCCCCGGAGATATCATCTCCTTCTTTTCTGTTTGTACAATACTACTCTAGTGGTCTCGAAGTATTTCTTCCTCGGTTTCTGGTTCTTCGCACAATGCTTCTAAGTCAAGTTTCTTTATAGACTCTAACTAAAAATATGTATTTTCCTCCCCTAAAATACACTCTCATTCCACTTTTACTTCTGGCTTTTCTCTCACTGGCTCAAAATCTTTTCTTTGATTAGTCACACACAATGTCTTCGGCATAATCAGCCACCTCTTGTGTCCAAGCATCAAATCCAAGAGTTTTTCAGTCACGTACATCCTTCCAGTCGTTAATCTGTTGGTGTAACCAACTGGCTATATATACTTTTTGGTAAGTATGAAGAGCTGCTTAAGTACAACGAATCTCTTCTTCTCAAGGAGGAACATAACTCGTTTTCATCACTCTTCGCAACACTTTTTAACACAACGAGTTTTTCGTGCACATTTTTGGTTGTCATTCATGTACTGTTCATAAATTTGCCACAACGAAATCGGTTGTAAACGAAATCCAAGAAAAGTAGCCACACACACACACACACACACACACACACACACACACACATACACACGCACACACCACACGTCATCCAAAATTCAGTGGAATCGTGTCGTCTTGTGGAATCGCTTCTTTTAACGGCACTTAGTAATCCACTAAATCTTTAACACTGCCATTGACTTCCTTCCATATAATTTGGTGTAACACTGATGACACTGTCGTGGCATAGTAAGTCTTGTTCTGATTGCCACAGGCAACGTGTATTCTTCTTTGATTTGTAAATCTCAATGAGTTAGTGGTATCCAGAGTGGTTTGCGAGCGCATAGATGACATCCATATATAGGCACACAAACGGCATCGCTTTTGCTAGTAAAGTAGCAATATCGTGCTTGTAGAGCGGCAAGGTTGTGCTGCATCGTTTATGTCGGCATCACTCTGGTCGCATCGCCTTCGAGTTCATTGAACTTGGAGTCAGCATTGGGTTCCTCACACTGTTTTTGTGTTGAATTCATCTTTCCATGTCAGCGTTTGTACTTGCAATGATCTTTCTGTCTTGGAACTTTCTCCGCTTTTATACTGGAGATCCGCGTGTCTTTAAGGTAACGTGTTGTGGTCGGGAAGTCGCAGTGGTTTCTGGTAGACAATCTGATACAGCTTTCCCAAGGGTCGACTGACGATTTGGTGATTTTGTGTGAGGATCCAACTTTTTCACTCGAAAGTCTTCATCTTGTCCTGACTTTAAGGCTTCTTTTAAGACGTCAAAGTTGACCACTTGACTGGAACCATAGTTCAATGTCAGTCATTTCATTTTACATTTGGTATGAAGTTGTTCTTGTTGGTCTCGGTACTGATAACCGTAATTGTTTAGTCCACCACTAGCTAAACTCAAAATAGTGTCTTCAGGATGTTCATCGATCCAATCTCCTAAACGTTCGTCTTCGATGTGCAGAAAATAGTATCAAGGGCGATCGATGAACATGCAACTATCGTTGTCAATGTAAACGACTCGATCGACTAAAGGTTCCAAGACAGAATACAATTTTAAACGGGCATTGGCTGTCACGTACGCTGCAATGATGACATTTATAAACTCGTCGGGGCTTCGGTGTGCAATCTCTACGTCTTTTTTGTAATTCACCAAGATCAAATCTTGACGTACGATGTCCACGTGTTCAACGATTTTTCCTTTATCGTCGATGAGTTGAAAGTATTTACGTGGATCTGCCAAGTATTCCGTCTTTGGCGATATCGGACGTTGAGTCAGTTTTACCCACAAACAATTCAGCATGACATTTGAAAACGATCGTCTTCCTTCGTTTTTTTCCACCTGTTCTAAATTTATGGTTTCTTTGAATACCTCTTTGTCTTCTGGATTCTGACACCAAGAAGGACAGCTTGGTATTGCTCTGTGGTAGGAAAGTGTCAAATGTCGTATACTTTGAACTGTTGGTATCCGCGATTGAGAGCATGAAACAATTCGACACTTACTCACGTTCCTATCAAGGCTTGTTCTCGATCATAGTAACGACAAGGTTGGTCTTGATTATATGTTTCAGCGCACGGATGGCATAAAGGAAAAATCAGTTTTCCATGGCAATGACGAGGTAAAACAGATTGGTACAAGTTCGTAGGTGACAAAACTTTGCGTTTGAACAAACCTTCGTATTGACGAATGTGTTCCACGTCGATGTGTTCTGTCAACATTTCAGGGTGACCGGTGGGGATTCGAGCATATTTGCACACCCACGGATACAAAGAACACACATCGTTGTATTTGATTTGCTCTCCTGAGATTCGTCCCCTTCGTACAACAAATGTGTCGCATTGGTTCGTCCTCCAACAAACTATCTTCGACGATACGTTTAAATTTTGGATCTGTTTTCAAACGTCGATCGTAGTCTTGTTCCCACATTTCTATCACTTGCTTTCCTTGACTGTCTAAATTCGGGCGTCGTTGATGTTTGGTAGTACAACTGTTTCTTTGTGCACTCTGGGGAAGGACTTTTCAGATCTCGTTGAGGAAAACAGTTGGGGCATCCATGATAAAAACATCCCTGAAATTCGCCGACTATCTGTGGATTTTCTAAATCCCAACCATCCACGGAAAGGTTTCCAATTGTCTTTTCTCCACAATTTCTAGCATGTTGTATCCATTTGTCTTCAGTTTCACACAAATAATAGAGCCAGCCGAAACCGTTTCCTGAATATCGACGGCTAACAAAGAGGCAGGATTGATTTGGTATGATGACTAGTTTGTTCTCGGGTATTAAATTTTTTCGGTACACTAATTCACACGCTTTGGCAATGGTAGAAGCTTTCTTCAAGAGATCGATACCTCTGTGATCAAGAAATAATTGTCGAACATTTTCCACAACACCGTCGTAAAATATCTACGTAGAATAGACAATATTTCAACATTTTTTCTTGAAAATCAAAAGAGTCTGAAGAGTGGAGTTGACACCAAGCGTAGAATGCTTCTCGTTTTTCTGTGTGCATACCGTCAGGGTCGTAGTAGCGAACTTCAGGCAATTGCGAGACCACAACGTGTTGATTAGCTTCGGTGTTGAAAAAGTGTGGAATATACCCTTTAGCCATTTCTGTCATTCGAAACGTTTAAGTCATTCTACTCATAGCCAAATAACTCATGCAATCTTTAAATTGTACGTTTCCCACTTTGACACAAATGATTTTGGCTCCATTCATGGTCACTGTTGGAAATTCGGTGCCTCGTTCTGAATAATGTTTGAAAAAAAATTGTCCGTCTTATCTTGAGAAATTGTGAGCCATGACTGTAACGTATCGATGACAGTTCTCATAATGCTGGATTTCCTCTTAGAAGATAGTAAAGTGGTCAGTGAATACATCACCAGTGATAGTGAATGTAGCAAGAATCACTACAATTAAAGAAATATATTCAGTATTGATATAACAATAGCATCCACACTCACATTCCTTGAGAAGAAATACGAAAAAATTCATAACGACCCAGAAGAAAGACAACTGGCCCTACTTGAGGATTACTACTGTATGCTGGCAGATAAAGATGAACGATCAAGAACAATGGCTGAAATTTATGAGCGTAAGCGTGACAAGTCGTTTACCCTTTTTGGATACAAGCAAAAAAGGGATGTCGGATACGAGTTGGTGTGACATTTAATGATAGAACATTTAGGGGTAATTTGGCCTAATAACCTTTTGAAGGAAATTTTATTCGAGCAGGAACTTCACATATTTCTTGGCGGCGTTTCATAGATGAGCCTGTTTATTTAGCAGAGCTTGAGGTAACACTATTCATTACCATACACAAAAGTATTATGTATAACAATGGCCGTAAAATTGTGATCTATCCTTTGGATTATGCTGAGTGTTCTCTGATATCAAAGCAGGCAAGAGAGGAAATAGAAAGGCGGCGCAGACAACAGATAGAAACAGCCAAAATTCAATTAAAGACTAAACTTTTCGCATATATATAAGAAGTTCAATGGCAATGGGGACGCAATAAAAAAAAAAGGAGTATACCTTGGAAACGTGAACTCTGCGGCAGAACATGCCATTACAAATACTGTAAATTACATTTGCTCGCAATAATTGTTGACCTAGGTGCTCAGCCATGCCTTAAATGTGATAGCGGAGTAAATTCGCATAATCAGCTTTTCCGACCATGTGGATCTATTTGCGAGTATTATCGCGCGCGCCGGAAAGACTTACGGAACCGATCATCGTGGAAAAACCTGACGACGTCAATGTCCTTGAGGAAAAAGATACAGAACTCAATGAAATAATAGCTACAATTGAAGCATTTGCAGTTTCTGATCCTGGTAAAGTACAAATATTAAAAACATTTATTAATGAAATAAGGAATTAGACTATGATTTTTCCTTGTATATCAGCATGCCTAGCGTGAATGAGGTCAAACAATTTGTTCGAGAGCATGGAATAAGAATTCCAAACGGTATGAGAAAGGCAGGTATACTTGAATTATTAGAACTTGAAGACGAATCACGGCAGGTTGTCCCAGTTGCAACGGCAAGGGCAACGTCAACTGTGAATCAACTGACACAATCCACGCGAGAACGTGAAATAAAAATACTGAGAAGCGCAAGAAAAGCCGGCATACTTGGGTTATTAGGACTCGCGATCGAACCGCGTCAGATAGTGAGACAGCTTCTTGAAACGGCAGCATAGTATCATATTAAGATTCCTCCACGGGCCGAGATCGCATAGTAGGTGACGAACAAGAGAGTCGCAGTATTGCAGCCACTATTGCTGCTGAGGCTGCCGTGTATTTGTTCGTCAACAAGAAGTCCCCGAAGTCAAATTGACAAAGCACAGTGGTGATTTCGAAGATTACCCGGCAACCACCCCAAAGACACACAAACCAGGCAGATACGCTATGAAGCTTCTATCTAACATTTGTTCTGGGATCATATCAACGTTGCAAGCACGCTCGCGCAACATCACTCGCGTCCGGGGCTAAGGTGAATATTGTTCTCGGTTTGGAATTAAACAATACTTGGGCGAACTTAAGTTTGGTAACATCGAATTTCGTGTACAAGTTGAACGTCTTAACTATGACATCGCTGTTAACGTGTTTGTTTTGAATAAAGGTCCGCAGCCGATTCGACTATCCACTATGAGAAGCTTGCGGCATAACATTGACTTATTATTATTGAGCAATATGGATGGCTCTGTGGTGCGGTATCATTATGTGTTGATAAAAGATTTTCCACGAATCGTTTGCGGCATAGTAAGCACCATGGAAGACAATGTCAATGCAGACGTTGCATGCATGTATTTAGCACCCAACAGCTGCTTGACAAACATGACTTTTACTACGGTGGAATTAGCGAAAATTTTCAGCGTACAATCATGCCAGAGCCTGGCTAAAACGTTTTAAAATTCACGGCGGTACAACGAAAAATGAAAGTTCCGTATATCATCTGCACGAACTTCGAATGCTTGAACATTTCAGTGGACGCTCCAGAGATTCAGTCAAATACAACACAAGTAGCTTTTTTTATTTTTAACATGACCTGTTACAAAAAATGAGGACCACATAACAGATGGATCTTTTATTACCAAATGTAAAATGAAGATTATTATTATTATTATTATTATTATTATTATTATTATTATTATTATTATTATTATTATTATTATTATTATTATTATTATTATTATCATCATTAGCTGAACAAGTCCCATTCGGGTTTCGTTTGATTGTTGTTAGATGCGATGTAGCGACTGAGTCACCAATGTTGTATAGTGGTCAGGACTCGGTTGAGGTGTTATTAAATTGCTCAAGCTTACAGCCAAGTGGATCCGACAACAGCTCTTTCAATAAAACTATGGTTGAGTTGGAACTGCTTACAGACATTGACCAGCATTTATTTGTTGAACGTAGAATCCGTGGCGGAATTTCAATGGTGAGTCATAGCTACGCTCTCGCAAACAATCCGCTTGTGGACTGATATGAGCCCGCCCTCCGGAACCGTTTCATCATGTACCTCTGTATCAACAACTTGTATCAATGGGCGATGATGCAATCAGTATCCGTGGGCGAGTTTCAGTGGATCGATCCCGCGCATGTGGACATACACATACACGTACATGAATACGACAGCAACAGCGACTATGGATAATTTTATGAAGTTGATATAGAATACCTGGATGAGCTGCACATATCCACAATGATTATCCGCTGGCCACGGAAGTGCTGGTAGTGCCGCGCGAATGAGTGTCACCGAACCAGTGTAAAATCGTGGATGATTCCTGACGTAAGTTTACCGATTGTACTAAGCTTGTGCCAATCCTGCGCAAGAAACGTAATTATGTAGTTCACGTGCGCAATTTACAGTTTTATCGACGGTTGGGGATGCGTTTGTGTTAAGTCCACTGGGTGCTCTGGTTTCCCCAACGTGCGTGGATGGCTCCATACATCCAAATGAATACCAACCTGGGTACGATTTCTTTAAACTAGCCAAACAACGCAGTCTTTGGAAAACCATGGAAAACCTACGCAATCGTATCTGTGTAGACCTGGTTCGAGACACTAAGCAAGATAAAACGACCGATTGATTGCGGACCCAGCATTTGAGTCCCGGAAAATCTTTGATGGTGGGTTCGTTGGCGTACGCAGCAAAAAAGCCAACTGAAGTTGACCGAACCCGTTTACGTTGGCGCGTCAGTGCTTGATCTTTCAAAGCTCTTGATGTACGAGTTTTATTACGACTCGATTGAGCCACGATGCGGTGAGAAAATCAAAATGTTATATACAGACACGGATTCATTTCTGATGCATATCATCACTGATGATGTTTACCCGGACATGAGACAATTCGCAGAAGAATTCGTCACCAGTGAATATCCAGTGGATCATCCGCTGTTTAAGAATAAAAATATAAAGGTTGTAGGAAAATTCAACGATGAGTGCTCGAGCAAGCCCATAAAAGAATATGTAGGGCTTCGTGCAAAGATGTATTCGATCGTGGTATGACCCAGCAAAAACATAAAAATGGCTAAAGGAGTCCCACGCGCGGTTGTGCAAAAGGATCTCTGGCACAACATGTACGTGGAGTGCTTACGCAAGCGGCGCGAATTCGTACACACAGCCAATCTCACCCGGTCAAAGAAACATCACATGCGTGTATACCGTTGTACCAAGGCAACAAGGTAAGTTTGTTCCCGCTGGACACCAAGCAATGGATTTTCCCTGATAGAATCACAACTTACGTGCACATGCACGCGTTGAACCGGATTTTAGAGGTAGCTCCGTATCCGCGGGAATGACTTGCAATTCCTCTCGCACAAATATTCTACTTGGTGGGCAAGGTCCACTCAGCTCTGCTGCTCGTTCATCCACAGACGCTAAATAGTAGCGTGTTGGTTGCCCCGGAAAGTCAATCCGGTCTGAGATCGTAAATGCATCGACGGACCATACCGGGTCAGTGGCACCACGTTGTCCTCCTTCACTTAACGAAATTGTTTGCGAGTGGGGGTAACGTGGGTGGTTGTGAAACTGCTTCGTGGGTAACGCGAATGGCCTCAGCGGGTTTTAACGCAATCGCGCGTGTGGTTTTATTATTCAAAGCTATAACTGAGCCAAGCCCAGTCACCCACTCGCAAGGTTCGCTTTTTACGATTCATCAACAATTCTTGCGCGTACTGATGTCCGAATAATCGTTCCGCAAATGTACGGTTGAATAGTTCTACAATGGCTTGATTGCGACGTATGCCAACATGTCCAAGACGAACCAGCATGTTGTGTTGTGTCAACAATGCAAAAACGGCTTTGTGAAATGATTTGCCCGGGTACATCTGTAGACGTCGTGGCTATGTTAGCGGTGAAAGTGCGCAGATACTTTAAAGTGCGTCTGCGACACTTGCTGAATCTTTGGACGTCAACGGCTTGGCTTCTTTGTACCTTCTGGCAACATCTACGACGGTTAATGCGTACTTGTATGTGCGTCCGCGTACCCGATCATGTGGGGGAAACAAAAGATCCGCCTGATAAACTTCGTTGGGCGTCCTCACATCAAACCATCCACAGAAAATCGTCCTTGGCGCGGGTAGGTAACTTTGCCACAACGCTTGATTGGCCAGCTACTGTCGAGCAGCCCCGTGGGTAACTTTTGCCGCGCTCGCTAACTTTTCAACGGCTGCTACACCCTTCCTATAAGCGCGCGGACTGTAGTGTGTTCGAGTCCATTCGTATATCCAACCGTGTCCCAGACCCGCAGTAATTGTATCTAGGAATATGCTTTTCACCAAGGTATTTGCTCCACGGTGACCCGGGTAGCTTCGTTAACGCAGCAGCTCCGAGTTTTCTACAACCCGCAGCTTTCAGCTCCACCGATAGAACCGGAGATTCTCACGAAGTGAACTTCTTTCCGCCACTTCCGACATAATTTGCGGCGATTGCGGCTCTGTTAGTATGTGTTACAAAATGAGTTGGATTTGCGGTACGTGTTTTCATGCGACATCGAACAATATATGAAGGCACGATTGAGTTATGCAAAGAATTAAGAGTCAACATGGCATCACGAAAGAGAAAAGCTGAAAATTTTACCATCATTGACTTTTCTGCGCAGGTAAAGCCCAGACCACTCACGCACGGTGACATGTTTCCAACCTCAGTTCGCGCGATGATCATTGGCCAGGCCGGATCCGGGAAAACTCAACTGTTGTTGAATCTAATCATGAGATGGTTAACGTGGGAATGACTGTACGTGATTACATCATCAGCGGACGATCAGCCTTGTTATGATGTACTCAAGGATTTCACGGAAGCCCTTGCATAGTCGTCGAGACGCAAAGTTTCTACTATTGAGTTCTTTTCCATAATCGATGAAGCCCCTGCGATTGACAGACTTGACCCAAAAAATAATAATTTTGTCGTGTACGACGATGTGATACTTTCACGCCAAGACAACTCCGCGAGAATATTTGTCTATGAGGAAAGTTGTACTTTCGTGGTCATTTTTTGAACAACATGTTTACTGCATTTGAGTTCAATGTAAGACTCTTTTACGTATCATTTAGTACTGAGATTGGAATTCTCCATATCTTGACATGAGAAAACTCAGGTTTACCAGTACATTTCCATTAGAGTTATTCATAATCTTCTGTCAAGTGACTTATCATTTAATTTATACAGGTGTGGTAAACAAGATTTGATTCCTCTTCAAAACTTCATGTCATTAAGATCAGTCTATTAAGGAATTTATTTTAGTAATCAGATGTTACAGTTGTGAAAACCGGAGCAAATTCAGAAAGAGGAATTATTTGTTTGAAATAATCATTGGAGTTATCAAAAGTGCTCATTCTCATTTTGGATTAATGCTCTACTTTGGGATTTATTATATTCTTGATTACATCATTCAGGCATATGAGGACGTTCAATACTACTGACACATCAGAACATTCAAGACTACTAGCACGTTAGGACATTCAAGTCTACTGGAATTCATTCGGAACATTCTATATTTAGGATTTGTGAGTAGGACAATTAGGATTATTGGATTTTTTTGGATTTTAATTCACGTTACTGTAAGTGTATTTTGAAATTTCACTTTAATTGTCTGGAAATAAATTACTTGCTGACTTTACTTATCTTGTTGGTTTCACTTTCTTTCTGTTACATTATTTTAAGACCTAGAGTCGTAACACTATACAGTAATAATCGATTTTCAAAAGATCATTGAACTCTATAAAAGCATATGTCCAGAAAAAAACTAACCATACTAGGATAATTTTCACGGTACACACAAAAATTCTTTGAAAGAATGTATGGGTTTGAGCCTCAGAAAGAGGATCTGCCTCCCGCGGAAGAAGAATATTACTCTCCATCGGAGGAGGCTCTCCCCCCAGGAACCACCTAAACGTGGAAAAAGTCTTGGTCGGGGAAGCGAACGCAAACGTGGGACAACCAAGCCAGTAGGATTTAAATGTGTGTCTGTAGGCTAACAACAGGTAAATGAACTCGTGGATCGTCTGGTCACTTCGCGCGGGCAACAACGCATCCGAAGTTATAAATGAGGCAATGTTGATTTGTCAGCGGTTGCTCACCAACGACATCATGGACACTATGACGTTTCGCGCATTGCACGAACTCATTGAAGACATTGATGATGTATATAACTCCGATGATGTATACTGAGACGATTCTTCGCGAGATCAATGCTGCGATGCAGCGTGTTGTTGTAAATTCAACCAAAGCGTTATATTATTATGATATCGTCTATACACCAACTACTGCTGGGGAGGGTCGCGCACTCGAGATTGCACTAGTGTCGTAGCGTGTGTATTACAGTTGGCCCAATATCCGATTGCAGCGTTTGGGGGGGGGGGCTTTCCCGCGAATAACGTTTGCCTTTTTGTCGGACGGTGGTGTCGCTTGGAATGATATTGAACTTCCCACGGGCAGGTACGACATGGAATCGATCAATGAAGAGATCCGACGGAGAATTTCGTTTGTGACCGGCAAAGACTCTAAAGGTTCCATACTCAGCTCTGTCATCCCGATCGAATCTCCACTGTATATGGTTGACATCGGATGGTCGTAGCTGGGAACAGTTCTCGGTTTGTCTGAGATTCCCGCAGACAAACGAGTCTTACGTATGGAATACAATTTTGCGCCAGATATTGTCAGGATCCCCACCACAATGCAGATTAATCTGACTAGTGACACCATCAGTGGTAGTTACGAAAGCGGAGCTTCCACAAACTCTCTCAGGGTTTCATATTATTCGTATTTGCCCCAACTGTGAAACCGGGTCATCTGCTGTCGATTACTCCGGCGGCACCCGTGTATCTTCCAAGCCACAATCCCCGGTTGACACAACTTCGTTTTACTCTGGTGGACCAGGACGGGCACATGCGAGATCTCCGCGGGAAAACCTTGACAATACAACTGGACATTTGAGATATACCTGCCATTTAAATATAATGACGGTCGTACGTGGACGTCTGATACCCGTGCGTGTTATCAACTTAAGAGAACCCGTTTACATGATATATTACGGAAATGGCCTCGGTGATGTTTTCCAGGGATTGTTCCCAGGCGTGCCAAAGTTTCTCGCGGCTTTATCTTCACGCGCGGCACCAATCGCTAAACAAGTTGCAATGCGAGTCGTTGATAGCATCAAAAGCCTTGCTGCGGATCGGTTGAACAATCTGGGATTGGAAGCGGTTCACTCGATTTGAGATCGACTTCAACGTTTTGTGACTCGGGCACCACCAAAGCCGATTGCGCTTCCACCAGCAGTTACACTTTCATAGTCAGCAACAATGCCCGTGCCCATCAGTAAAATCATCAATGAAGCTGCTCAACAACGCCTAAGAGATTGCAAATGCGGCAATATAAAGCGGATTACGGTTATGAACTGAGCCTCGATGGCAAAAAGGTATAAGACGAAACCAATAAAATTTATAAGTAAAAACAATGGCAAAAATTCATATACAGAAGATACATAGACGCGCATGTGATGTTAGATTGAGGCAAACAAGATTTTCAGTATTATTCGTACCCGGCTAAAGAGCCTAATCAAAGAGATCGAATAGACGTACAAATGCATTACACGTCTCTGTATTCTCTTCCATGTGAGGCCTTCTTAGAAATTGATGGAAAACTTGTACAAAACGACAATGCTAATTATCCTAAAGGTGCCCGGTTTGGATTTGTCAACAACGGTATCATGGCGTTCTTCGACAGCGCACGTTATCTCATCGATGGAAAGGAAATCAAAGAATGTTTGAGCAACATTGATATTGCCACGACGATTATTGGACTCGCTAGATACAACGATGGTTATGCAAGGTCTGTTGGACCGTCTATGATATTTCACAAGGACGCAAATGAACACAGATCAGGTACAGTTTATTACACGATGGGCTGTGAGTCGCACAGTTTCCTCCGTCACTCTAGATACGATATAAAATTTAAACAATTTGAAAATTCCATTTACAACTTTGGATTTTTACAGCGTCGAGGACAACTTCACGAAGAATCATTATCGATTTCGTGCGCGATTCCTCTCAGTCATATGTTTGGTTTTTGCATAGATTTTTATAAGGCTATTTTCGGAGCCAAATACACTGACACATTACACCGAAAACCCCCCGACAATGATACAATTTGGCGTCATGAAGGTGCCCCTGGTAAAGTTGTGTTGTCGAAATTAACATTTCTCACGATCACCACAGACTAGTATGACCGCAACGTTCAGCAGTTATCATGGCAAGTAACTACCCAACAAAGTGTCAGCGCACCAATTGGCGTTTCAAACTATAGTTCGCGCTCGCGGTGGACCGGAGGTGAATCACCCGATATTTGACCGGTTAGGAGTGTCTGAAGTTTCTTTGCGGTTAAACGGTTATCATAAACCCTCAGAAAAACTTTGGCTGGACTGGAGTCACAATCGTGTCGCATGTGCATATTACAAGCTGTTGTCGTTCATGAGCTAAGACCAAAACGTAGACAGAGGTCTGCAGATTACCCAGAAAGGTTTCACAACGTTGTATCCGATTTATTACTTTTCGTTGGAACAACTGGACATGTGCAGACAGTCCGTGGTCAATATACACTTTCATGCACATGTAACTGAGATCCCTGCAGCCCACAACGATAGACCTCAGTGACATTAAAGTTATCCAAGTCAGAGGTGACACAAGTCCGAAAGATCGGTGGAATATTTCCATTCCTCGCGGCGATTCTATGGGGTCTATGGGGAAATTAGGAATTGTGGCAAAATTTGGGACAGTTTGGGGCTTTATGAGAATCAGCATTAGCGGGCCACAATGGGGCCCTACGGAAATTTAACAGGCAGCCATACTGAAAAATGACAATATTTATGGAAATTTTGCATTAGGCGAGCCACTATCGAACCTAATGGGAACTTAACATTAGTGGATAATATATGCTTTTGGAACCTTAAACATTACGTAGGGCGCTGTGTGGCTTATGGGAATTTGGCATGACGACAGACTTCACGAAACGGGAACAGAGTGGGTCATACACAGATAATAACAGAAAATGACTCACCCTGACAGACTAGCACCTATTGTGACTGACCAACACCTATTCTGACCGACCAACACCTATTCTGAAAGACATACACAGATTTAACTGACAACATCTTTGTCTACTGATCAACACCTTTTCTGACTCTCCAATACATATTCTGACTGACCAACACCTATTTAAACTATTTTGACTGACATTTGCCTATTTTGACTAACCAACACCTATTGTAACTGACCAGCATCTATTCTTACAGATCAAAACATATCCTGACTGACTAAAACTTATTCTGACTGACTAACACATATTTTGACTGACCAACACCTATTCTAACTAATACCTGTTCTGAATGACTAATACCTGTTGTGGCTGACTAACATTTATTCTGACAGACCAATACCTATTTTGACTGACCAACACCTATCTGACTGACCAATGCATATTCTGACTTACCAATACTGTTCTGACTGACCAACAATTATTCTGATTGATCACCATCTATTGCTACTGACCAACACCTATTTTGAATTGCCAACAACTATCCTGACAATGCCCAGACAAATAACGATACAGTTTCCCAAATGTCACCCTCTAACAAATGGAAATTCCTACTCTATCTTTATTTATCAAATGGCTCCTCGACTTTCCTTTTGACCCTTTACAAGTGCTGTATTCAATACACTGACATAGTTCACATATCAGATATCCCCCACTCCTATGATTGGTCGACTGGAAATTGATATGTTGACTAATCAGTATTCTTCAAAGAACGATGCGTACAAAGATAACAGCATCATACATTTGTAAAATTTATTTGATAAGAAATACGAAGAAAACTCATCATGAAATGCTAAATAAAAGAAAAAATTTGTTTTCAACGTTGATTCTGGTCTAACCTCTGCACTAGCAACCATTTGTATGCCCTTACAAAGCTCAAATCCAAGAGCCAAACAAAAACAGTCCTGGAGCTAACTCCCATATATAACAGCTTTTGCTTTGACAGGTGATTTCGAAATAGATTTGATGAAATGATTGCTGCTGAAGATAATAAACTCTAAATAATAAATGTTAGTTTTGCTTTAATGTTCGTATTAAAGATTTTACAATAATTGTACTTACTTTGAAAAAGCAACTAACCAGTGCCCGAAGAACAAGATTATGAAATGATTTAAATTTGAAAGGAGCGTTGGTTTAGCCCTGAGAAGAGCTGTATTTAGTATCGGCACCTGCCGAGCCGGGCTCCGAAGACAGCAAACCTTGTTGCCAATTGATCCTGTCTCCAATCATCTCAGTTCACCACGGTAGGCGCTAGTATTTCTTCTTGCTATTGCTGATGTTACTGCTGCAGCTGTTCTTCTCGCCCCATCGCCTTGCCTGTAAGCACCAACCCCTATACCATCTCGACCATATTACTGGGTCTACATGCATGTATATCTGCTTCGCACGATTGACTATACCACCAACTTTGTAGCATAATTTTTTGGTGGCCGTACCGCGGATCCGTGTTGGAATCTCAGTAGATTACGAATTAAAATTCTCTAACCTGTATGATAATATTATTTATTCGTATTTAAAAATTATGTTAATGTTATCAAGCATTCTCCTGTAGGATCCAGGGATATCACTTTCTGTTCTGTTTTGTGTATATTTGTAATTCTCTATAATAACTTCTATATACCTTGATTTCTGTAGTAGGAATCCAGATCGACTGTGTACTTAGATCAGAATTAATTACTAGGCCGACATGCGGGTATGTCTGCTTCGCACGAATGCCTATACCGCCGACTTATGTATATATATATATATATATATATATATATATATATATATATATATATATATATATATATATATATGTGTGTGTGTGTGTGTGTGTTTTGTACCACGTCAGCATATCTAGATAGTAAATATAAAACATTTCATATTTGACTGAACTGTTTTGCAAAGGAAATAAATACTTACATTGCATTTTTTAAAAAAATAAAATCTTTGTTTGGAGAAAGAGATATTTAAAAAATTTTACTTTGTCTTTTCCTTGTCAGAGAAGTTTTATTATTATTATTATTATTATTATTATTATTATTATTATTATTATTATTATTATTATTATTATTAGTTGTAGTAGTAGTAGTAGTAGTAGTAGTAATAGTAGTAGTAGTAGAAGAAGAATTCTATTAAAAGTTCAAATTCTACACCTGATAGCTTTCAATCATCAGGAACATATTATAGTCTATTAAACGTTCAAGTTCTACACCTGCTAGTTTTCAACCTGCATCGTGAAGTATACCAGGTGTTCAATAATAGCGAGCAGGGTCTAATTTGTCATGTTTAATGCATACATTAGCAGGTTCAGATAACATTAGTGTGTCTTTCAAGACAAAGGTTAACATGTTCCATAACATCATATGTATACTTGTGGTCGTCATTTGATATATTTAAATCATTCCTTGATGAATAAACCTTTTATATTAGCAATATAACTGTCGTATTCTACCTTTCAAAGCTGTCCATATATTCATATTGGTGCATGTCTTACCTAAAATATTTTGAGGTCATGTATATAAAATGTATTAGAGTCTCTGTACATTTTTCATGATCTAAATATTTAGTCAGCTGTTCTACGGATTGTCTGATGAATTTAAAGCTGTCTACAAACCTTATTGCCTTTCTAGCTAATATTTCTTTTTCTTCTTTCATGAAAATATCCACTATAAAATCCTTGCTGAATGAAATACATTTCTCGTCGATGTTCTGTATGATTTTTACCTCTTCATCTGGATCAGTTTTTAAAAGTGTCTTGATCAACAGATGAATGTCATAACCAGACAAGGTATGAATTAACACTGGTATGCATTTTGGATATTTCAATTCAAACCGTGTTCCTTTTGTGCTAGACCACTATACTATCCTGTTAAGGGACTATGGTCTCTTACTTTGTTTTCAGTCATGGTTGAATGAAAATGTTTTTCATCTTCCTCTGTAAACTCCATAGGTCTTGCATTTTTCGGTCTTAGATTTTCGAACACTAGTTTCTCGATTTTACCACACGCATTTTAAAATACTTGAATATAATCTATCCCTTTGTAATTTATTGGCGTGTATCCCTTGTGGCTTATTCGAGGTACAAACAAACCCCTGAATTAATCTGCTTGGCTGTTTCTTTTTTCCATGATATTTCAAATTGTTGATAACAACTTTCTCCATGTGGCTCTGTGCGATACTTTCAGACTCACAATAAATATACATAATTGATGCTGATAATAGTTTGCTGTTGTTTGTTTAATTTTACAACAGAAACGTTTTCAGGCATTATATCAGCAGGAATTGTCAACATTGTAACATCGGCTTTTATGCACTGATAATTGTTCTAGTGTATTAAAAAAATCCAGGACTTTTATAAAAGTATTTTCTTATTTCATCTCTGTTCATCTGTAATGACACCAGACTTGAATATACAAATTATTCCAACATAGCGATACCTTCCATCTTTGTTGTCATTTGGTCTTCCATTTTGAAATTTACTTACCAAGCAAACATGTACAACTCTCTTTATTTCAGTTATTCGAACAGGTTTAATATAGTTTCTCTCAGTTTCCTTTGACATGGCTCTGTTGTCCTCCCCTTCTAATAATATTGTGTACACATTTACGGATATATCAAATTCATTTCCAAATTTGCAATGTTCTCTATTGCTACCGGGTAACCAAGTACTGTATCTATCCCCCCCCCCCCCCAAAAAAAAAAAAAAAAACAAAACCCAAAGAGTACCATAAAGGATACATTTTAACCAACCCTGTGTTTAATATTCACCTATTCTGGCGCATAACACACTAAATTTCATGCGCAAAAAGTATTATTTTAAGTTTGATCAAAGAACGCACTCTAGAATATAAGTTATTCTGCAAAACTATTTTTAAAGCCAAGATGACCTTGACCTTACCCCCAAATCAATAGATCTCTCCCATACCTTAAGTGGAAGATTTCTGCAACTTTGGTCGAGGCAAGACAGACCTTACATCTGCGAGATGGTACAGATAATCAACATCTGCAATACAACCTAGATAATTACACTTAGATAAATAATCTTAAAAGTTATAACTTCGTCTTTAGAAATCTGCAAAATCATGAAGAATATCACTAGATTCTCAGTAACAGAGTCAGTAATTTCAAACAAAAATAGCCCATATAAATAGGGCTTACTATCAGTGATAGCCAACTGAAACAAAGAGTTGACAATCATTTTCATACATCTTTTAAAGTTATAAATAAATGAAGCTACCACTACCTCCGTCACAGCTACCACCACCACCACTTGTGCCACTTCCTCCCACTGCTCAACATTTTAGGAAATTTGCTGTTGTTGGACTAAGAGTTGCTGCTGTAAAACAGTAGTAATTGTGACACTTTTATTTTTAAACAGTTGGTTAAACCTTTCTCCTAATGACCATTTAAAGTTTGAGATATATTTTGTTGATATTTTCTCTAAAGTTATTTCTAAAACTGTTAAACGTTTACCTATTTGAACGCTTCACTTTCTGTGTGTTGCAAATGTTCTTGCAATTTAGCTGTTTTAGTTGCATCTTTACTTTATCAGTGTATTTTTTTTATCCGCTATCTCTTTTTCCAAATATTTCATCTTCTGATTTCATTGATTCAGTTTTGGAATTAAATACTTCCACTGCATTTACATAACCCCTTATTTAACTTTCCTCTTGCAGATTATGTAATGTAGAATATGGTTCGATCTTGTTCTCACTGCCACTTCTTCTGAACTATTCGTCTATTATAGTTTCTGTTTCTCATACTTGATAGCTAGATGTTTTATTTCTTCTAATTGCTTGCATTTTTATTTCCTCAGGAACTTCTATCGGTTGCAGGATTGCATGAAAACATGTTCGCTTTGTTCGCCTGTTGGCTCTGATGGTTTGTTTGAAAGCTATAGAGCTAGGTGATAACTTTATATTTTGGTTAAAACATTTGAGACATTTTTATCATATTTGGTACAAATATGATGCAAATATGGTACAAAGATGATTTGCAGAACAGTTCTTTCTCTAATAATTAAATAAGGTTTAATTAGATTATATTGTCTTTCATCCACTTTGAAACTATCTTATATATATTCTTTGTGATCGTCCACTACCTGTATATTCAATTGTTCATCTCTTTTTTGAGGCATTTCAAATTCATTATTTGATACATTTTCTATGACAGAATTTTCTATAACACTTATTATTTCGCCACCAAAATATTCACAAAAAGGGGATTATCAAAATCTTGGCCAAAATCCCTTTCTGCCTTTTGTGAAAATTTAAATGGATCAAAATCAACTTCCAGAAGAATTAGGTTGCGCATAAGACGGTAAAGACTACTTATATGACAGCAAAGCCTATTGACATAACGACGTAATAGAAAACGGCAAAGCCTACTTACATGATGAAGACTACAAACAGGAATTAATTATTAATTTTGCAAGGCTCATGCAAGGAAAGAAAACTAGTAAACGTTTAACCGACAAGGATTTAATCACAAAAATATACGACATTTTTTTAAATGCTAGATCAGATAAAGTATTAAAGTCATTGTCAGATGTAGAAATACTAGAAATAGCATCTTTGATAAGTCTATTTGTTCCAATTGATACATTAAGCGAATTACAAAAAGAGTTGAAAGAAGACTGCTTAATAACAAACGGAATTACGTACTTTACTGGCTTTTTACCTTTTAAGATACATTTACCAATTTCAGCATTAAATTCTGGCTTGATAACTTTTAAGCACTTTCATTTAAAACAAAATCAATAGGAAAAGAAGACAACATTGAAAACTATACCAGAACGATGAAATAAAAAACACTGAAAATTAGATAAAACATGTTAAAGTATCATATTTAAAACCTCGTCACAAATAAAGTTAATAGTTTTAAAATTGTCTACGCTTCTAGTGTTTTCTTCTATTTCTTTTTCTAATAACATTTTATCGTTTTTGATACGTTTTAACTAGTAAACATATATCATGTGCGTGATCAGTGAAAGTATTTTTTCTGTTGTTCAAGAACAGAAGAATCAAAAGAAGAACAAAGAATTAAAATATAAATATCTATATCTCCCGTGTTGTCCGGTTTTGTGAAATTTAATAATCTTTGATACAATTCAATTGATGAAAAACGAAGCATTTTTAAAGTTGTATCTAATTTTAGAACTTGCTTGCTTTGCTTACTGTTTTGTTTCATAAAATGTAAAATTATATTTCTTGTTAGATGAATTAATTTGAAATTTCAATTCTTGTGGAACTTTTGTCTCGTTTATTTGATAAAAATATTTTCTGTTTTGTTTCCTCCATGCTTTCATATATTCATTCATGCAAGTTAAACAATAACCGTTTTTCTTGAACTCATTTATACCTTTACGTTTCAGATCTAAAGCATGCTTTATTCCCATTTATTATTGTACTATTTATATACAATAAATTGTATACTGCGAAGATTGTACTACTATAAAAATTTTCCTTATTTTTAGACATTAATTTAAGATATGTTTAAGTCGATTAAAATGTTAGTTGAAACCTAACTTGAAACATGAACGGCAATGCCCACTTAGGAAAATTATAATTTCGTTGAAAGTTGTAAAATAAATGGAAGGTAGCGAGGTTGAGGTTAAAACTGAAGAAAATTGTATTATTCTCAAATCACCAGAGAAGTATCCACATAAAAGATAAAAGGTCTACGTCGAGTTGAAGCTGGAAAACAACTTGGAAAACGTTCACAAGAATTTATAAAAGCCAACAACAAAAAAAAAACAACAATAAAAGGAAAAAAAAACTAAATAAAAAAAAAAAAGAGCATGCGGAGAAAGATAAAACTAAGTTTCAAAAGAAGAACGATGTAAATGTTACGAAAGGTGGCCGGGTAATTGTTGTTTTGGGATTATGCTATATTTTAAAACACGGTCAACTAACAACGGCACAAAAACTATTATACTTGATAACGCGACAAAGCCTACTTACATCACATTTCAGAACGAGGAAGTTAAAGAAGCAGATGAAGTAAATCCATTTCACGAAATATTGTAGCGGAGGAAAGGCTAAGATTAAGACTAAAGATATAAAAAAAATCATAAAATTTACAAAAGCAAAACGTACAACATTATTAACACTAATTACCATGCAAAATTAAATCAAACTCTCACAGTAAGTCACATTATGCTTTTAAAGAGGACATTTAATACTAAAATAGATTTACCACCTAGCATGGGTATAGAAGAAGTCATACTAGTAGTTATTCTTTACTTCTTTGAGTCAGTTTATGTTTGGATTCATTAAATAGTGTTATGTATGATGTTTATATACTTATTTTTGTCTATGATGATAAGTTGCGTGGTTATTTGAAAATACATACTTTTGTCCAGTTGTTTACATAGTATTTCACAACATATCCTGTTGTGACATGGGTCAGGTAGGCAAGTTTTTTTTTTCCATTAAGAATTACTCATAATATGATGTAACATGGGTCAGGTACACGTGTGTGTGTATGCATATGTGACGGGTTTCGAACATACTGATATCAACTTTTTGTGTCTCAGAAACTGTCAGTGTTATCTTCACACCACCAGTAACGCTTGAAAGTCTTACTTAAAAAAGTAACATTAAGCTACCACCTAATCCTGAATAAGATTCCTGACGTCCTGATCACCAGTCATAGAAGGGCTGTGAACGTGGCTAATATGATAATGGAATTTTTATCAACTTCATTAGTGCTAAGTTCGTCTGTGTGGTAAATTAATTTGTGCTAAGTATTTGTGCTATATAATATCACCATAAATTTGATTATTTTAGTGACAAAACACTGTAAGGTATAAGTCTGCTATATGTATGACTTACAGTGCGCTCAATGCTCAAGGTCAGGTAAACACAGTAGGCTGTGGAGTGTGAACTACTGTATGTATATGTAGTAAGATTTATATATATTTACTAAAAGCTATCAAGCTACTAAAAAACTGATCTTCTGACTGAAGTGACTCTATCATTCTTTATCATATATTAATATACCCTCTACCTGGTACTTGGAACAATAACGTTGAAGTTCATACATATGCACGACATTGGAATGCGGCTGCTTGGTTGTTCGTCTGCCAGGTTGTAAACACTTTTACTGTAATACCGCATTTACCTGTGTAACAGGTATTGTTGTATATATAATTTTGTTATCGCTCTAAATGACTAGATAATTCTTCAGCCAGTGTATTAACTACCTTTTCAGACAATACATTAGCTACCTTTTCAGCTAAATAATTAGCCACTTTCCCAGCCAGTATATTAGTCGCCTCCTCATCCAATATATTAGCAACCTTTTTAGTAATACTTTCTCTCATATTATCCGCTAAGTCTGTCCATTCATATTCAACACATTTTCAATACTTTCGTGATGTCTTGATTGAGAGTCCTGGTTGCAGATCCTGATTTATAGTAGTTTATAGTATTAACGTTCTGACGTTAAGTCCTATTTACGTTGTTTTTTGTTTTTTTTGGGGGGGTGGGGGGATGGGGGTGGGGGTAAATTACTGGCTGTGTTACTAGGGATATAGTGATATTCTTCAGGATCTTTCTATAGAATGAGTTATAATTTCTAATTTGTAATTTTGTATATTTGTATCTAAGCGTAATTTCCTAATTTGTCTTGCAGATGTTGGTTATTTCTGCCGTCTCGCAGATGTTATTTCTGTCTTGCAGATGTTTCTATGACGGTCTTGCAGACGCTGTGTTTTGTAATTGCTGGCTTTGTTTGGTCTAAATTAATGGAGGATGTAGATGATTGTTGGAAAAAAAGCAAGCATTAGCTAATCAAAGCTTCCATCGATGACTCTAAGATTGGCTACATAATAAGCTATAAATCTGAATAATAGATTATGGTGGAATTTTGTAGAATATGGGGGGTTTGTAGTCTTGCGTTTTTGTACAAAAATTTGGTGATAGAAGGGTGGGTAGTCTTTTTTGGGGGGGATTGGTGTGTAAAAATTGTCAGGGTTGGTGAACTAGGGTTTTTGTGAAAATTTTGGTGAATAGGAAGGTTAGCGGCCCAGTGTTTTGTGAAGAAAAAAAACACATTAGGGTTAGAAATAGTGTTTTGTGAAAATGTTGAGTGTTGGTAGCCTTGAGTTTTGTGAAACATTTGCTGGATAAGAGGGTGTGTGGTCTAGGATTTTTGTGAGAAAAAAACCCCAAAACAATCTTTTTATCGTGTATTGAGTAGAGTATTGATTTTGAAAACAAAACGGATAGGTGAATGGTGAACTAGGATGTTGTAACACAAAACTGGAGGAAACGAGGGTGGGTGGCTTAGGGTTTGAAAAAAAAATTAAAACAAGGAGAAAGGGTGAGTGGGCTACAGCGCACATTTGCCCCAAATGCTGTTGTCTGATAGAAAGCAATTATAGTTGTTTCTATATAATTGAACATATTTTATACGGCAGGTATACCCTGGGTCTGCTTATACCCTGTTTTAGAAGTTTTGCTCAAGAACAATGCCTTCCTATACCGCGAAACAGTCTAATAGTGCCCTGCCGCTGTCTAGCGATAGATATGACTGACGGTTGAGCTCGACTATATGTGAAAAATACTTGGCTCCTCGTGATAATATACTCCATGTATAATTCACTTTCATTCCTTACTGTGTAGGCATTAACAATTTTGCCTTACTAAATACTCTTTTTATGAAACGTTTTGTTTATATATAGTTATACATTTTTCCGCCGACCCCACATGCACCTTTTCTATAAACATACACAGCAGAATTCATTACAAAGAACACCTATAGCCCGCTAAATAGATATAACGTAACGAAGACGTAATTTCTCATTTATAGCGCTATATTTGTACATGTATGGACTGATTAATGTCAAAACGTGGTTTAAAGACCTAGTTATAGCGATATCAATAGCAAATGAATTTTGAGGTCGGTATCATTTTTACTCTGACTCATGGAACCATATGTTCACCTTATCAAAAATATTGTACAAAATAGGTTAACAGAAGTAAAACGTTTAATAAAAATATGTCAAAGAATTCATAAAAAACAAACAGATAAATATTTTTAAATTAATATTATATCGTAACTGCTTTTATGAAGCATTGAAATATCCATGCCTGTCATCTTTCAGGTTAAACAAATGTCGTTTGACGATATTCTTGGCTCCTGCGTCCGCCACTGTAGTGTATGTCCACGTTAAGTGATGATGCTTTTACCTTCTATCAACTTTGCTTGCTGGATGAGTATTTGCGATTTGCGATAAGTATTAAGCTGTATTGTTTTTAAAAAATCGTAAAAGGTAAAACTGTTATTACTGTAACAACAGGCATGGAACTTAATTGTTTGAAACATTGTTATTACTGTAACAACAAGCATGGAACAAAATTGTTTGAAACATTGTTATTACTGTAACAACAAGCATGGAACAAAATTGTTTGAAACATTGTTATTACTGTAACAACAAGCATGGAACAAAATTGTTTGAAACATTGTTATTACTGTAACAACAAGCATGGAACTTAATTGTTTGAAACATTGTTATTACTGTAACAACAAGCATGGAACTTAATTGTTTGAAACATTGACGAATTACATGTGTGTCAAGGAATGAGTGTCATCGTGATCGTGGCAGTAGTCAAGAGGTCGTCAAGGAGCCTAAAATTGAAAAGGGTCCATTGTGCGATATGGATTATTTTATTCGTTAGTTTTTTAAAATGCGTGCATAATTGACAAGAAGAGAAAACTTGTATAGTTTCCATGTTTGTTTTTCAATGAAAGCGATTTTAGACTGACGAAAAATAACTACTAAATATACAGTACTATATGGAATAAACAAAATCCGGTTTTCAACGTTTGATTTAAATTTATTGTAGTCTCTCCATATTAGTGTACAATATTATTCTCCTTATCTGTGACAGAGAAAGCCCTTGAATGCCGTTTCAATTCACTCGTAATTCTGTGTTTCTTTACGCCACTGATAACGTCTGCGTCTCCCAAAACATATCTATGGAACTTCTGATGTAATATTAACAACGAAATGTTTTTGTTTCTTATATAATTGCGCTTATATGATTAAGAAGTCGGATAAAATTGCAGAGAGAGAGAGAGAGAGAGAGAGAGAGAGAGAGAGAGAGAGAGTTCCAATCATTTAATCACGTTTACAGCTAGAAGATAGCTAAAACTGTTGTAATGTGAGTCCTGATTACTTAAATCAATTAAACAAATGCTAGCGGCAGCAGTATAAATATACGTTATCAGAAATAAAAAAAATAAATAAAAAAATAATTAATTACAATAAAAACTTCACTCAATTTATGTAAGAATACGACAACACTGAAATAAAAATAAAATTTTCTCTTGCACAGGCCAGTTGTACATTTTTGTATTACCATCTAGTATTCATTCAGCCTCTCCATCAGCGACTTACTCTCTTAAGCAGACATCGCCTTCAGCGACGACAACACTAACAATCGAAATAAGAAATAAAACAGTTACTGGACTATTCAGACTGGAATACATGTAAAAAGATGTCGTCTGCTAAGAGTTTTAGAGGTAAACAAATATTACATAGTAAGCAGGGCCGCTTAGTGTAGGCGTAACGCATAGCAATACAGTGCAAAATGGCAGAGGTGATAAATCAGTTTCTATATAAAAGAATTTGAAAGTTGTATATTAGAAAAATCAGTAGTATAAAACGGATAAACAGTTTTCGCCACTTTCTTAAAACTACACATAAAATGATCACGTACATGTACGCAATAGATATTATGTACTTCTGATAGAGGGACCGGTATAAGGTGAAGTTGTTTGCATTGGGAACATGCACTATGGAGAGAATATTGGCATACCTCTATGCTACTTTCGTGTACTGTGACTGAAATTTATTTACATGTGGTAATTATGGAAACTAGATACTATTTAAAGCAGACACCTGATAAAAATGGCTACTGCAATGTGCTTGAAAAATGAACCTGAACTAGTCCAGGGAAAATGAATTTTGCCAGATTAGACAATACCAGCTTCTGACTGAAAGTGCAATGAATGAATTATTAAAGATATAAAAAGTAAACAAAAAGTTATCTGCTTGTTTTTTTTTTTTTTTCTTTTTGTTTTTTTTTTGTTGTTGTTTGTTTGTTTGCTTGCAATTGACTTTTGAGGTCCAGGAAGTGAAAATGACCAAGCCGAAGTAGCAGTCTTTTGAGAGGTGCACATTTAAGTAAGGTTAAGCTTTATACTCTATAACCCAAATTACACCCATCAATCAGATACCAAAATAAAGGGAATTAAAAATTATTTTAACAATACCTAAGACATAACAGCTATTTATTAAATAATCAGGATAACAAGTGAGGAAAAACTTGGAAATTCTTTTCCATTAATAATCAAACTCTATGCAAAGTACGAAACTGCAGAGCGGAACCTAATGTGTACAATAAACGATGATGTATATGAACAAGAAACGATGACGTTTATGTATACAATGAACGATGGCGTCTATAAACACACACAATGATGACGTATGAATACAAAATGAATGATGTCATAAAAAATGGATTTGATTCTACAAAGAATAAAAGTAGTATAGAGATGGAGAGTTCTAAACCTACCAATGTACTAATTTATGGAATTTTTCAAATATTTTCCAAAAATAATTTTTAAAAAAAGACTGAATTAAAACTTTGAATATTAAAACTTTGAAAGATGTTGGAGCATCCTCGCTGCTACGCAAACATCAATTAAAATGACAAAACACTAATTACTCTAATAGATGTTGAACAAAATATTAATCAAGATCCAAGGGTAACCTATAACTCGCCTCAATGCTACGCAAATTATCAATATCAGAGTCGACTAATAATTTTACTCACATTCACTTTCCAAATATTAGAGCGGCCTGGTGATGTTCTCATACTCCTACATGAATTGTTCACATTCCAAAAGTTAATTTTTAGGGTCGTCCAATCATGAAATGCATTGTTTTAGCAGCATACTGTATGACACGATCAAAGATGTATTGATTGGTGCGTTAGATATGCCGTTGAATATTTCCTTCATCTGGTTCATTTATAACATTCAGTTGTTTAGCATTTTACAGCATCTCAAAAATGTACCTTCTGTGGTAACTGATGAAACTGTTCCTTTTGAATTGACATTATACTATTCCAACACATCTCCCTCACATTAGACGAATCTAGCATGTGTGACACTTGTGATTGATTTGAAACATTTCGTTCATTTTAAATTACTCATGTAACTGAGTCACTTTGGTGATACATAGCCGTAAGGTAATGCACTTATGCTGTCCACTAAATAATGTCTGTCATCAGACTGTGTTGATTTTGATATCGTGATTGTACGACCTGATTAGTGTTATTTGTTGATAGTTGTTATTGTGAACAGTCTTGAAGGAATATAATTCTGATCTCGAACTAACAAGCTCTCTCATTTTATTCGGATGAGCGATTTTATAAATGTTGTTCTTTGGATAGTCGCTCGCATCGGTGAATTCTGTGTTCTTTTTGATATCATTGTATAACTTGTTTGTCTCAACATGAAGACATATCTATGGAGTATCATTCTAACGACCCCGCGAATCAACGATTCGATCATGTGAAGCATGTCATAATCAGTTAATAACTCTAGCTCTGCTCCTGGTATCGTCAAACTCGCGTCATGTACTTAATCAGGTGAATCGTAGCAGTGTGTCGGGTCAAGTTTGTCATTTTGTATGCAGACATTTTGAAATTTATCGAAAATGTCCCATAACATCAAAGTATCTTTTTTTTCACACAATGCTTGTAAAGGACGCTAATAGATGTTCGTTTGAAGTGTCACATTACATCGTTAAGGTATTTGTAGTCATCATCTGAAATGTTTGAATTGAAAAATAATAAATACAAATATTCCATAGGTGGTAATGTTGTCTCATTGAACTTTCAAATCAATCCATGTATTTGAAAGGATAGATGCCATTTTGAGGGAATGTATTCTGCATGTTGTCAAAATATTTAGCTGTTTCAACGAACTTGTTTTCATCTAAATTCTTGGCTAACTGAACAAGTGCTTGTCCCATGAAATAATTGCTATTAACGAATCTAATAGTTCTTTTCTTAAGAAGTTTCTTGCCATCTTTATTTTATATTTAATCCACAAAAAGTCCTTGCCGAATAAAACATATGTCTCTTCGTTGTTGGAATTATTTTGACTTTATTTTTCGGACTTTGTTTTACCAACTCCTTGATGAACAAGAGCGAGTCATAGCCTGATACATTGTAAATGAAGAGTGAAATTAATTAATGATATTTGAAATTTAAATTGCATTTGTTATGCGTCTATATTTTCCTCTTAAACGATTATGGCTTCAAAACATTGTTTCTAAAACTCTTTTTCTCACAAATGTGACAAATGTTAGTTCAATCAAATCTCTTTTTGTCTTCTTCAGTGAAGATCAATGGCTTTGCATTTTCATATCTTAAATCTTTATATACAAGTTTTGCAATCCTGCCTAACAACTTTTAAAACACATGAATGCAATCAGCTCCTCTGTAAACAATTGGATTGTATCATTTGTGAAATGCCTTTATATACATTCACAATTGTGAACGTTTGTGTTTTGTAGTTTCTTTCAGTCCAGATTTTGTCAGCACTTTCAATTAATGTTGATTGTTCACTTTCTGCCGAAACACATTCAAAGTCACAATATATAACGAATGGAACTTAACTGATGATTACAGTTTTTAAATTTCACAACAGATCCTTCTTCATGCATTATTTCCTTTGTATTTCCTATATTATCATATAATATTTTGTGTTCATTCAATTTATATACTGTAGATAAGTAATTTAGAAACTTCTTGCATATGAATTCCGATTTTTGCGTTATCTATTTGACTCGAGAGAATCATATATAAATTTTAAATTCCCATATAGTAACATTTTTCTGGGCAACGAAATCGCACACACCTCTGGTGCTAGTCCATCGAAATGGATATTTTATCACATGTTCTTGTGTTTCACTTCCTGAAATTCTCACCGGTCTAATGTCGTTTCTCTCTGCAGGTAGAGGCGTCGAGTCCATGTCTAGAACATCTTTCTCCCTCCCTCCCCCCTCTCTCTCTCTTTCTCTCTCTCTCTCTCTCTCTCTCTCTCTCTCTCTCTCTCTCTCTCTCTCTCTCTCTCTCTCTCACACACACACACACACACACACTTGCAGTATTTCATACATATGACCCCGATACATCGAATTCATTTTCAAATTTACTTATCTCTTCAATTACCATCTGACATCTATTGCGCTGTCTACTATACTTGTATGTTGTAACATTAGGAACATTAAAAATTGACTAGGTTGAGGAAAATAACATTCGTTGTCTTTATTCTGTACATTGATGCCAGCATTGTTTATTTCTTTCTGTATTTTTTTTCTTCTTCAAACTAGTCAGGCAACTCGGTATATGTCCCATCCTTTAATGATGTAAATTCTGTAATGTTCAAATAAAGAGCATCTATTTTATCAAAAATTCAGTTGTTAATAATAGTGATCTTTTGAACAAACTGAGTGCTTAGATTTTCAAACAGATCATCTAATACATTTTCAATTACCAAACTGTGAAAGGTCTTAGCAAATATATATATATATATATATATATATATATATATATATATATATATATATATATATATATATATATATTCGACCACGTGGCAATAGAGTAAATTTTCTGAGACTAACCTTAAGCTTAAGCTTCACCGTTACAGATTTTATTCTTTTGATTTGTAAGGTTCGACCTGATAAAAGAACAAATATATATCTTCGTAACTACCTCCCGTAAATACATACGAATTGACCTTTTCATTGAAGGGAATTACCTTCCTAACTTGTATTTCTTTTAGGAACTTCTATGCGCGAGTCTTCGGCTCCCCACGATCTTTCGAGGCCTATAAACGTCTCTCTCTCTCTCTCTCTCTCTCTCTCTCTCTCTCTCTCTCTCTCTCTCTCTCTCTCTCTCTCTCTCTCTCTCTCTCTCTCTCTCTCTCTCTCTCTCTCTTCAACGTTTAAGTTCCTTCTCACTCAGTAATCTATTTTGTTTTTTTCTTTCTTCTTCTCGTTCTTTTTCTTTCTTCTCTTACTTTTTCCCTTCTTACCAACCCTTTGAAGGAGACAGCAGATAATCTCTTTTTAATTATTCTGAGTATGGATTGAAAAACACTTTTTAACATACTGATTCGTTGTGATGTTATATTTTTTATTCATGCCTTGAAGTGAGGAAGTCATTTTTCAAAAATAACTTGTTCTTTTTGGTACAGTTCCTGAATTTATAAAGTCTTGTTCACTACAATATGCTAATTATTGATCCTTGTCTTCTAACATTTTGGGAAATCTTTGACACTTAGCTAGCGAAAATATTTTTCTTTTCTTTGCTTATAATTAGACATTTTTTGTCACTAGTATTTGTTGATTCTTTTGTTCTTGATTTTCCGACTTTTTAAGGTTGATAAATTTCCAAATTTGTTTGCTCACATTTTTCAATTTTGTTTTTTGTCTTCTAAAATTCTAGAAAAATCTTGATGTTTAGATAGTGAACATTTTGACTTTTGTTGACTAGTATATGCTGGTTCTTTTGTTTTCGCTTTCTCGCACATTTAATGTCTCAACGGTGTTCAATTTCAATATTAGTTTCCTAAAATTATTCAAGTTTTGTTTCTTGTCTTGTTACATTCTAGAAAAACTTTGATATTTAGGGAGCGAATATTACAACGTTTGTTTGTTAGAATTTGAGACAAATTTTTTTAATTCTTTGTCATCGTTTTCTCGTATATTTGATTGTTCAATGCTGAAAAATGTAAATATTTGTTTGTTAAAAGTTTTCATTTCTTGTTTCTTGTCTTCTAACATATTGGAAAAAAATGTATATTTAGATACTTTATATGCGGACCTAAACAAAGTATTTGAAACGTTCTTCCACATTGGCATACTGTAGGTTTTCTAGTCTTCTAAACATCATAGCCTATTCAGCACTTATTTACTCGGACATTTTTTTATATCTCATCCAACAATCAATTCTTTTTCGAACTCATCAGAATATTTTATCTCATAGCATATGACACACTGAATTTTCACAGTTTCGTTTAATGGATTTCTTGATGCATATCCGTGGAATAGATTCGTTGAAGCTAATCCAGCTGTTCCATACTTTTCCTTTCCTTAAAACTTTTAGGTAGAACTACAAAACGGTATTATCGTTGTTTCTTTAAAATGTTTTTTTTCCTTTAGTCAACAAAGTCACATTAACCGTATACGACTATTTCATACAATGTAGTACACATTTGTTGGGATTAAAATGATTTTGGAAGAATTTTGATTTAACAAATTGGCACATTTGTAAGAATTTGACTGTACAATTTTGGTACATATGTTAGCAATTGGATGTAACAAATATCACTTTTGTCCTATACCAATGCCCAAACAATATCCATATTAACCTCATACATCGAAAGATATGTGGGGATTAACAATCCATTGAAGAGCAAGCAATATGACAAGTTAGATGAATTCAATTATAATTGAGAAAAGTCTGATCAAAACCGATAAGAAATTTTCAATAGAGGATGTCTACAATTTGATCTCGAATGAGTTTACAGTTTTGAGTGAAAAGATAGAAGTGTTATAAAAACTAAATTGATGATATAAAAGAAATTGTGCATATCTTAATTGTTTTAGAAAACACACGTTATATTGAGTTAGAAGAGGATGCAAAGAAGTTAACGACAAGACAGCAAGAAAACTAACTGATGACTGGTGGGAAGAAAGCATTATGAAGAGCAAAGAGGAAGGTTTTAAATCGATGTCATGGTCAACATACATCAGCATGATTTTAACGATTTTTCTTGTCATTCAAACTGCTGAGTCAAAGCCTAAATCGGTAGAGGCTAAAATAGAAAAACTAAAAAAGTAGAAGCAGTCAAGCCAAAAATAACAGTTTCATCAATCAATTACCCCAATAGCTATATTCCTGCGATTTTGTGAAATGTTAAATAAGTTAATGCAATAAACGAGACAAATAAAGGGAATCATCAACGATTCGTATCACGCAGCGATGAATACAACTTTCATCGTTTCATACAATATGCTGCTATAAAATTATATTTCATGATTGAACAACCCTACAAACTAATTTGTGAACAGCTGATTGAACGAATTGTACTTCTAGGTTCTGCTGAGTAACCAAAGATTATTTAATTAGAACAGGTTTGTTAGCAGACAAGATTCTACCATAGTTTATCTTATGGGCGCTATGTAGGGGTACGAATACTTCACTAGGCCACACCTTTTGGAATGTGCACAACTCGTCTGGGAGTATGAGAATATCACTAGATCATACTAATATTGGTATAGTTTGTAGTACCGAGATGGCGAGTTATAGGTTACCCTTGTATTCTTATTAATTTTTTGTTTAAATCTGTTAAACTAATTAGTATTTTGTTATTTTCTTTTAGTATTTTGTCAGTTTAACTGATATTTGCGTAGCAGCGAGAACACTCCGACATCTTCCAAAGTATCAAATTCACTCTTTTTTCACTCTTTTTTAACAAGGGCACTTTTGAAATTTTCATAAATAAACCAAAATTCAGTGGGTAACATACAACTCTCTATCTCTGTATTACTCATAAATAATGACAAAGATTTACATTGGATTCAATTCAATAGTCTTCAGATCGGTGATATAAATATTTCTTGAGTTTAACATGAAAGCAACAATGTCAGTATTGTTACGACTCTATGGTCTAAGAAAAATGTAACAGAAAGAAAGTGAAACAAACAAATCAAGTAAAAAACCAACAAGCAATTTATTTCTAAACAATTAAAGTGAAAATTCAAAAGGCACTTACAAATAACGTGAATTAAAATCCAAATAATCCAATAAACCTAGGTGTCCTAGTCACAAGTCCTAAATATAGAATGTTCAGAATGAATTACTGTATCCTTGAATGTGTTGATGTGCCAATAGTCTTTAATGTCCTGATGTGCCAGTAGTCTTTAATGTTATGATGTGCCAAAATGAAGCACTCCAGAATATCTCACATAACTCTAAAGGAAATTCTGGTTATACCGTAAACAAAATCAACCTTGACCTCAAATTGAATCAACAACTTGTTTACCAAAATATCAAATATTAAGTAAATAACCTAATTCAAGGACAATATCTAACATGTCAACATTATACTTAACATTAAGGTTTAAGCAAATATTAAAGTCAAGAAACATTTATAATTTCCTAAAATATTTATAATATTATATAATCATCATACATAACACTCTCAAGAAATAATATGTGTATGTTTAGAAGTATTGAATGATAAAAGTGTGCTCAATGCTAGTCATGTTGAAGTATAATATTCACGAAAATAAACATTTTAACTTAGTGAATTCAAATCCCCTAAAACATATACTCCAATGTTTTATACAAGATACAGAATTTTATATTACATTTAGCGAGGATAATATGGAAATAAACAGCATAGGCAGTTATAGCTCGATAATTGAAACACTGTAGTATGATGAAGGAATGCATTTGATGTGAGTAAATACACAAATTTGCATTTGGCTAAATTCACAGTTCAACTTGAAGATCTCGCAAACTTTAGAAAGTCAGTCTACAACGATTCAACAAAAACAGAAATATAATTTTTGAGCAACAAGGTTGGACTTAAAACAAAAAATGGTGCTTCAGTATATGAAGCATCTGCTTTAGAATGAACTATAGGTAAAGCAAAATGTGATATAAATACAAGTAGAAAGTATTTTCTGGATGTTTTTATTTCGTTTTAAACGAAGACATCTTTGTTACGATCCTAACAGTTAACATCAATCAGTCGTGGGAACAAATTAAACGGGACAACAAGAAAATAAACTGCACTGAATTCTACAATTTTTTTTAACTGAACAATCGATTTGCAAATGAGACAAGCAGGCAAGAAAACGATTTGCCCACAAGAGGGTTTATGTAAGTCACGTGGTGGACCAGTAGCAGGCAGACATAATTGTTATGCATGCATAAGAAAAAGACTTGAATGTGGAAGTATTTCAATCAAAACGAAAGCAGGAAATGGCTTGATATTTTATCACATTTAACTGATGGCTACAATAACACTCATCATATATCACTAGATGTGATTCCGAATAAAGGAAGCAAGAAAGAAAACAGATTAAAATTATGAATCAGTCTTTGCGGTTATTTATTACATCTGACACGTTTGGAGCGTCTTAATATAAAATATATAATATTATAAAAATAAAAAGGCGAAACAGCCAGAATATCGCAATACAAAACATTTTTTGTAAAACAGGGCTACCTAACTTTACCGAGAAATATTTGAAACTATGCATGTAATTTTTAGTGATCCAGACATTTAAAAACTGAAAGGCTTTAAAGCATATGATATAGAGGATATGTTTTACTAACAGGAGTTATTTCTATATGACAAATGTGATGACAGATATTAAGGACTGTAAGAATGAACGGTAACATGTATGTACCTGTCGAATGGAAAGGATATAATGAATCGTGTAAAAGTTGGGAACCAGTTACAAATATTATACATTAAATAAATGACACCTTTCTTCCAGAAATGCCCGAAGAAAAGTACACAAACAGTACTATCAATGAGCATGGACGCTTTGAGTTTGCAAAGATAAGAAGACTCTTACATATGTGGAAACACGGTGGTATAGAAAGTGAAGGAGTTAAAGCATGTATTGTATGTGAATTTGTTGTGATTACAAAACCAGAGGATAAATGGAAAGTACATCCAAATTCATCAAAGGTAAGCAACAGAACAAAATGTGATGACGATAACAATATAGATATAATATAGATAACGTCATAGCAGGGCAACATATGATATAACGGAAGAAATGAAAAAGATAGCATTTACTAAGATAATCTCATTCAGACCATATCTCAAAATGCGGTAAAGCAAACACAATGTAAAAGATTACAATCTTGTCTACGAGAATTTGAGAAAAATAGGGTGTAACAAAATTACATAAATGTTGATTCAATCATGAAGACATTTAAACTTCTTTCAAATATGATTCAAGGAAGGTATAACATCACTTAGCGAAGTTGCTCAATCAACTATGCATTTTTCCTCGGCAGAATTGTTACTATGTTCAATTTCAACGCATCCATAAAAATTCTCTGTTACAAAGAATTACCACAAAGTTAACAAAAAATCAGTAAACGTAGGAAGAATGTTTACACCACACGGATGAAGTAAACTCAAGTACGCCTTTCACTGTATTTCGAAAAACAGATTTTGTAGATGCTTTTTTCCGAACTTTCATTGACATATAGCTGTAACTGAAACTAAACTAAATAGATTAATGGTACAATCCATATTTGAAATACACTGAGGTGTAAAATATTATTAATACAAAAGAAAAAACTGTTACAGGAAATTGAAATACTAAATCCCAGATATGTAAATATTGCGTAAAATCAACGAGAATAAAATGGTATTTTAGTTGACGAAATGAAGGAGAGAGAGAGAGGGAGAGAGATCAACAAAGAGTCACAAGTAGACGCAGGTAGACGCAAGTAGACGCAGGAAACTTTAAATTGAAACTCAATGCATTGGAGCAAGAAAAGCCAATTTTATATACAAATTATAGGTGAGCATTGCTCAACATTTCACCTTTTTGAATTGTGCCAAAGGCACACATGCTTTTTGGATTTTCTAGATAATGGACTTTAAATTTTATAAGCACTGCAGCTTATCTTTCTCCTTCAAACCAGTCTACTGCTAACCATAATCCTGATACTGCGAACATATTTACTGAGTTCAAATATATTACAATGAAAAAGATTTTTTAATGGACTGGCCATTAAATATTCTTGATAATTATATTTAACAGCGAAGATTCAGTGAGTAGGAACGGAGATCCATGTAGTATTTGTTTAAATTTTGTTTAGTACATTATTGGCCTATATCATTATAGGGAAATGGTAACTACGTGTCTTCCCAAGGACACACCGTCGGAGCCGACCCGGAATGGTTGGGACGGGTATAGAACCCGCGACCCTTGGCTTATTTGTCTGACGCTTTACCAACTGAGCTACCGCGGCTCCTATCATGTAATATTAGACTTTGGCAGAATGAATTAAACTGGACAATGTGGATGGCAAGAGCAGGTTGTGGTATATCATACTGGCATTTAGCAAATCAAGTGTTCCTCAGCTCGTCAAAACTATATATAGTTTTCATATTTACCTCCAAATAAGAAAACTGCTGTCGAAATGTGCATTTCTATTCCTTGTTGAAGATACTTTTAATCCAACTAATAATAAAATTTATTTAAAACAAATTAAATTAGTTGCAATAAATGTAAAATTCCATTTCATCATGACTGTAAACGTGGTTTGAGTAATTTAACTGGTGACCAATATGTTTGTGATTGATGTTTCATTTTCTTTAAGTTTAACAGGACATACAAGATAATTAATAGTAAAACAAAACTATACACAGAAACAGAAGACAGTAACGGCCTGACAAATGAAGGCATTAGCAGGTTAAATCAAAGTTTTACGGTCTTATGTAATCTGCATATTAGGTACACATGTAGAAAACAGAAAATTTATTTCGACAGTATCGGACACTATTAAAAAGTTAATGTAGCTATTATTTTGGAGCAAGGTTACGACACAGATGAAAACATTATGGTAAAATTTCAATAATACATAAATTCAAAGGCGAAACTGGATTATACTGTTGGTGGTGACGGTGTATTTTTCTTATCGAATGACATGGTTATGAAAATGGTTAGTAGTGGCGGATACAACAATTTACAGAAATCTTTCAAACTTGGATTAAACCCTACCATTAATACCGATGACGAAAGGAATGGTACTCCAAATGGTGATAAACGATCTGTGACAGCACGACGAGAAATTGTAGAGAACTAAACTATGCTGGATGTCCAACTACTTACGTTTTTATGCTTTCAATCCTTTCCAGCTATTCTTGATATACGACTTATTTCTTTGTTGACATATTTTTTTTATAACTCTCCAATCTGTTTTTCATACATTTCAACATGACATCTCATAGACAATATTTTTTGAATTCGCAAATTCCACAGTCTGGCTTGCTATAGTGCTAGGTGATAGCATTGCAGTAATGTCGCCTTTCGTTCAGATTTTAACTGTCTTACCATCTAGTTTTACATAATAGAATGTTTAGCTTTGTATTTGAATGTGGTTGTATCCAAGTTGTACTGTAATCGATTGATGCCAAAGTCTCCCTTTATGTCCTTCTTGTACAATCGATAATTTGGCGCGATACACTAGCACCTTTACATGTAGCAACATTTTCAAAACGTTGACTTTGATCTGAGAAACCAATATCAAGATTTACACTATCATCTACATGTACTGATCTTGCACATCCATTGAATTATTTCTATTAGTAGTTTACAGAAGGCAGAAAGTATTTATTTAATGACAACAAAAGCGCACAGAAATAAGTAACAAAATTTTTAATACTTTTTACACTGATAACCATTGCAGCTGGCATGATCTGAGAAGTACACATGATAATAGATTCCACTGTGTAAGGTTTAGCAACGTATTCAATTTCAAATCAACAGAAAAGAAAATGCATATGCTCGTAAAATGTACATTCAAATCAAATAACAATTATTTTTTATTTGTTGCAAAATTCAAACAACTATCTGCATCATTTAAAAGTTTTGTATGTTATTTGTTTTGACTGCAAGAATATACCTAGAGACTTAATAATGTTTCCTTAATTTAACTATTTTCAGCATGTTTTTGTTTTCTAATTTCATGGTGTTTGTTTTTCGTAATCATATCATTATATATGTTTTTAGGTGTTATCTAATGTTGTAAAGCGCTTAGAGCTTCTAAAGATTAGGCGCTATACAAAGTCCTCATTATTATTATTATTATTATTATTATTATAAAAGTATCATTGTGCCACAGATAGAAATTGCAGTAAAAAATATGAAATAACATGGACAACAAAAGCATCCAAACACATTTAATCATGGTTTCAATTGTAACACAACTCAATTCACAAGGGATACGATCCAATAGTATACAGAGGAACAGATTGTACTGAAGAAATTTACATTAAGTTTGAATCAAAGCAAAAAGATAATGAACGAATAATTAACACCGAAATATTGGGTTCACAAAGGAAGATGAAAACATCATAATTCAACAAATGCATGTCATATATGTGAGAAATAAACAACTGAAAACAAAATAAGATACTATGATCACTCAACAGGCAATTAAGAGGTCCAGCATATAATAAATGCAATTTTAATTGAAATATCCAAAATACATACCACTGTTTATTTATTCATAACTTGTCCGTTTATAGCAATCATCTGTTCATCAAGACAAGCATTTTCTAGACATGACACCTAAACATTTGAGGAAAGTTATTTACCCATATGAATACATGGATAAATTTGAAAGGTTGAAGTTAACAGATATAACACTAATAGAAATGATTTACTCATCACTGAATGATTAAAATATCCAATGACTACTACCACTATGTACAAGATCTCGTGGAACATTGTAACCTAATAAGACACGGAGATCTCCATTGGACATTTTTTTGACTTTGGGAATGTCTGTTTAAAAAAATTACAGGTGTGGAACGTGAACATTTACGAGACTATGATATGTTCCTGATGAATGAGAGTGGAAAACCAGATAGTATTAGCATGATACCATATATATATATATATATATATATATATATATATATATATATATATATATATATATATATATATATATATATATATATATATATATATATATATATATATATATGCTGAACTGAAGTAAGTCATGAATACTCCCTGAATAAAGATTGAGAGGCAAAGCACGATGGCGAGTACGAACGGTAGGCGAGGACAAGGTTCGGTGAAGGTAATTTATTATGTACTTAGATAGGGCCATGATCTAATACTTGTCTGTTAAAAACTAGATGGGCAACTGATGAACAAGTTAGATGGGTAGAAGAAAATCTGTTTGAAATACCAGATAAATATGATACTAGTTGTATTTTTGAAAGTAGATCTGGATATTCCATTACAATGCATTAACATTTCAAGGACAACCCGTTAGGTTCAGATAAATTAATTGCAGATGAAAATGATTTATCAGAGTTGCAGAAGAGAATGATAAATGATAACATGAGTACAAAACCAGCTGTACCAAAGATGTTATGTACCTTGTAAATGATATATGTTATTCACTACAGAAACATAAAGCTTTACATACATTTAGGTACACATAGAGAAATATGTCATTCACTACAAAAACATAAAGTTTTACATACATTTAGGTACACATAGAGAAATACGTCATTCACTACAGAAACAAAACTTTACATACATTTAGGTACACATAGAGAAATACGTTATTCACTACAGAAACATAAAGCTTTACATACATTTAGGTACACATAGAGAAATACGTCATTCATTACAGAAACATAAAGCTTTACATACATTTAGGTACACATAGAGAAATACGTTATTCACTACAGAAACATGAAGCTTTACATACATTTAGGTACACATAGAGAAATACGATATTCACTACAGAAACATGAAGCTTTACATACATTTAGGTACACACTGAGAAATACGTTATTCACTACAGAAACATAAAGCTCTACATACAGTTTGGTACACATTGTTGTCTTGTTTGAACAACAATTGTAGCTAAAATCGACCTTAAGCTGATTGCAAATTTGAAACCAAAAGCTACGAATGAAAGATTTTGTTTTTTCAACTTCATAAATAACTGTGTTTGGTAAACAAATTGATAATTTGAGGGAAGGCAGAAAAAGTTAAAATTATGTACAGGTAATTATTGTTCTCCTGACAAATATCAGAAAGATTTATCATTTGTCAGGAAAACAATATTTTATTGTGAAAGCTATGGTTAGTCTGAAAAACAAGAAAATTAGCAAAACCAATTTACTGTGGATTTTACAGTAACAAAATTAACCAAATGGCTGGTGTGTGAATTTTAATACGAGCTGAAAAATAAATATGGTGATAGAATGAGAATGGGAATGACTGATACTCATTTATTGTGAATATATGTTGAGACAGAAAACTATTATAGTGGCATAAAGAATGAAATCAAGTTTTATATCACTAGTGTCTATCCAAAGGATAAAATATTTTGTATCACACGATTGAGTAAGAAAGTTCCTGGAGTTTTTAAGAATGAGTTGGACGGTTGTACAGTTTGAAATTTGTGTGGGCTACGGTTAAATCTTTATTCATTCAGAACTGATACAGACGATAGAAAGTTTGTAAAGGAATAAAAGAAAATGCGAAATCAACAAGAAATTAAAATTCAAAATGTACAAATATTGCTTACTCAATCACAAGGAAATGTATCAAGAGATGAATTTACTAAGATGATACATTCTAGTCACATCTCTGCATTGTAATCCAAATGGTATTGAAGTCTCATTGAATGTTTACTTATTTTCTTCTGTTTCAAAGTGTCTACAATTTCTAATTTCCTTTGGTCCGGAATAATACGGTTGTCTTCTAACAAAGTTTGCACTGATTTTTGTCCTTGCTGTAGAAGACAACCAAAAAACACTTATTCTCTCTGAAATAATCTTCGATACTGAGTTGTAATTTCGAACAATCACCCATGCTGATATTTCAAAATGTCTACCACTAAAAGCTAGTAGGCTAAGTTAGTTGCTTTCCTTTATTATATCGTCACAAATTATTGAAACAGTTATCAATCATAAAGACACTATTTGTGCTGTGGTATACATAAAATTGTAAGTCTGACCATTTATTTGCAATTTCGAATACATCAAAAAAAAAAAAAAACTCTGACAATTTATTTGTACCTTGGTATACATCAACAAGTAACTTTGACCATTTATTTGTAATTTGGTATACGTCAACAAGTAACTCGGACTATTTATTTGTACTTTGGTAAACGTCAACAAGTAACTGACCATTTATTTGTACTTTGGCATACATCAACAAGTAATTCTGACCATTTATTTGTACTTTGGTATACGTCAACAAGTAATTCTGACCATTTATTTGTACTTTGGTATACATCAACAAAAAACTGACCATTTATTTGTACATTGGTATACGTCAACAAGTAACTCTGACCATTTATTTGTACTTTGGTATACATCAACAAATAACTGACCACTTATCCAATTTAATATCAGTATCTATGAGGATATTTTTGAGGATCACCTTCTCTGTGTATCTATGTATCTATGAGGATCACCTTTTCAGCTCTGAGTAATCAATTTCTACTATAAGTTTTGTTGCTTAGAAAAGTTAGACAGATAATAACGATGTAATCGTAAAAGTCTATGTTTTCGGTCTCTAATAATTCAAGTGCAAACATAGTCTTTCCACAGTTAGTCGCTCCACAAATTATTGAGTCATATGGTTCTTTCAAAAGTGGTTGGTTTTTTTTTACCGTTTACTTAAGTTAAGTCTTTGCCGTTGTCGCTCTGCGACAAGGCTGTGCTTCTTGCACACACCATTCCTTAAGGTCAGTTTGACAATACCTTATGTAGTTGGGGCAGACTCATATAAACTCGAGTAAAATACACATACAAAATTCATTACAATCAGTCAGATTTTGTATGAGTGATTATGTCACGAAATAAGTTTAACCTATGATTTATTGACGCCGACATTGTTTACTGCAGCGTTGCTTTGTCTCACTTTTAACTCTTATAAAAGCTTGGCAATAAATAAAGATTATATTGTTTACTCTCGCTTAAATCATATCCATGTAAAGAGTTTGGGGTATATCCCTAAATATAGCCAAATTAGCCATTTTATTCAAAGATATATCTCATATCCTTCAAATTCATGCAAGTAATATCGATATTATATCATTTAAAACGGGCAAATAATCAATATCTCTAAGCGCCTATGCAATTCTCATCTATCTGTCTATTTATTTATCTATCTATCTATGTTCAGGTATATTTATGGTCTTCTTTTTGTAGGTTTATCTAGGTAGTTTGTCTGTCGCGACAGGTGTTATCAAGTCTATCCCGCAGGATTGATGCAAGTTCTTAATAAATGCTGCTTTAAGCCACGAAATAAATTTAACCTCACGCTGACACCGCTGATGAGCAACAATCTTGCATTTGTTACTTCGCCTTTTCATGATAAGAAATTGTATACATGGCAAAAAAATAAGGATCTTAGTGGTCTCTAGCTTAGGGTCTTGACGCAAAGCTTCAGAGGTATAATACGTGCTGCATACGTGATTTCAAATTTTCGTGCCAAAAAAGTGTATAAATGGTTATAGGGTGGGGATCACAATGGTTTCCAAGATCTTATTTTAAAAAAACGTGGCCCCAGGCATTAAAGATAGATACAGAAACAAATGTTGGCTGTGTAAGTCAACTGATCTTTTAAAGTCAAGTAAGCATCTGCATATTTTCAGTGTGTGGATCTGAATAGTTTCCAAGCTATGTCCAAGACGCCAGTCCCCAGAGAGTCTGGAGAAACCCAACGACCGATACTGGTTGCAAAACTGACTTCCCCTTTTCGTCCCGAGAACGTGTACATGTTTTTAGGGTCATGATCCTAATTGTTTTCAAGTTATTACACAGAGGTCAGTTCCAATAAGAAGAGAAGCAGCAATGCTGTGTAAGATTAAACGCCTTTGAACGTATATTTTCACTGTGAAGTTTTGAATAAGTTGCAAGGTATGACTCAGGGGTCAGTCCCCAGGGGTCGAGAAAGACCTAGGGGTCGATGCTTGTTGTAAAAGTGGGTTCACCTTTTCATACCGAGAAAGCTTATACATGGTATTAGTGTGGATTTCTTGTTGGTTTGAAAGTTATGAGCCAAAGGATTAGATCCTGGGGCTGAAGAAGGCCCAGAGTATTTGTGGACACTTTGCAACCCCATCCCCGCACACTGAACCGGTTAAAGCTTTAGATATACTCCCTCTTTTTCCAAATACCAAAGACTTTGATGTCTTTTATTCCCTGTCCCTATCAAATTTTGGATAAATTGAATATTTTCCCTAAAAAAGAAAGACAGAATTTTGATTTAGGTTTGTATTTATTTTAATTTTGTTCTTATACAAAGATAGGTTTGTTCCCCTTCTTTTCTATCCACATGTTCTAAAACAAATTTCCAGAATTGTGTTTCTAGGTTCGTACTCCTCCCCCTCCCTGCAGGCATAAAATCCTGTTGGGTGAATTTCCTTGTCTTTTATCCCTTTATATCTATATCTCTATTTATATTATACAGACTGAGTTTGAAATTATTCGTGACCTTTGCACTTAAGGTCTACTTTATGACATATATTGTTGTCCACTTTATGATATGGGCTGCCCGTAAGTGTGCAGAAAGCTTGCCAGTAGTTTCCCGTGGGTCGGTGGTTCTTCCCGGGGTTTTCACGGGTTCTTCCTCCATCATATATACTGGCCGCCATGTATAGCCTATCATGTGCTGAAAATGGCGTTAAACCCCAACAAAACAAAACCAATCTTCTTGTTTGTTAGTTTTTTTTTAAAATAAAATTATTTCCTTTATCATTTTACCTACTTCCTCGGGGTTGGGCAACATTCTGTCTCCACTTTTTGTTTTCTTCGTGGTGATCGGTAGAGGGTTGAGATGATCAGTCTTTCTTTCATTCTCGTAATTTTCGATTGTGTTTCTCTCTCTCTCTCTTTCTCTTGATTTGTTTGTGTTTTCTCTCTGTCTTCTGTTTTATTTTTGTGTATTTTCCTTTATTTCCCATCATTCTGCTATTCGTTTTGGGTTTGGGTGTTATTGTGCTGAATCCCTGTTCTCCAGGGTGTCTTTCTTTTCTATTTCTTTCACTATTTCCTTTCCAGTTGCTTGGGTTTCATTTATTTCCCTTTCTCTGTTGTCCAAGTTGTGTGTGTGTGTGTGTGTGTGTGTGTGTGTGTGTGTTATATTTTAATTCGTTCTTATTAGTTTGTTCTACTTCCGTGCATACGTCCCCTAATATGTCATCATGGATATTTTGTCCTTTCCCCTTTGTCTGTTGTCGTATTGTTTTGCGGGTTGTTCACTTTTTGGACAATTTCTGGGCTCGTGTCCCGTTTGGCCGCATTTATGATATATTCTGTGATAAATGCAGCCCTATACAAAGACTTCATTAGGAATTCATGTAAAATAGAGAAATGTATGTATTTTCTTGGCATTTTCTCCTCCATTTCACAAACTCTTGCTTCAGTCAAATCTTGAAGTAAGGCCTAAAATTTGGCCATTTTATGGCTATGTATTTTGATGCTGTATCTTTAGTGTTTCTTCTGTTCGCATTTCAATTTGTTTACTAATTGTGTGTACTTCCACACAATTTCTAGCTATTTTTTTCTCAGTTGGTGGAGGGTCTCCCACTCTAGCTTGCTTACTCTTTGATGGATAAGGTCAATGGCGGCGCGAGGGTTTGAGGCGCCCGGGGGGCAATGTTCTTTAGTGCCCCCCCCCCTACTTTGCCACAGAGAACAGTTTTTATGTCACTTGCCAACATACCCCCCCCCCCATCTAAGCTCTGAAACCGGGGACTTAGATGAAGGGAATGGGGGGTGGCAACAAATCTCCCGATGGCGCCCCCACCCCTACCCCCACCCCTCGCGCCGCCACTGGATAAGGTTACATTGGGAAGGGGTCAATCCTCCCCTTAGGGTGAAGGACGAAGAACTCCTTCCCCATATTGCCTAATGTCTCAATGTCTGGTAATTTTATGTCCTAGGCAACCATAGTGGCTAAAATATCTTCCGCTCTGGGCCTCTCTTTCACGGTGAAACTGACAGGTTAATTACTTGTGATCCCGCACAATGCGAGCCAGAAGCGTCTTTCCCTTGTCCATTTCTGCCAGGGAGATATGAAAATATAGAGGCATAAAAGGCATTCTTTATGAAATTGTCTATTTCCACAAAAAATAAGTTATGTTTAAGTTCTATAGTCATGATATATGAATTAATATGATGATAGTGAAAAGAATACAACGACCTAAATAATGATATTAATCTGTCAGTCCTATTAAGGACTGTGAAATATTGTATGTTAAGTACCTTCATACTTCCATGAAAATTCCAGATTATTTCTTCCAAATCTTTTTCCTACGATGGCCGATAGTGACCGACAAATTACAACATCAAAAGTAACATGAATTTGTACATGTACACATTTTGCTAAAATGTGTACGTGACGGAACAACATATTAAAGTAAGAAAATCTGTACATGTACACATTTTGCTTAAATGTGTACATGTACACATTTTTCTTACTCACAATACAGCTTTCTAATAAGGACTTAACCTCTCGTGTTATTTATTTGTTCGTCTGAACCAATTATACTGGTCTATTTTTGTTCACATTGATACATCAAGCAAGAAAGCGAAGAAAACCTAAACATCAGTTATATCAATATTGTAGTTAGATCATCACAGTTCTAACCAAACATGTGAATAAATCTCTCTCTCTCCCTCTCTCTGACTGTACATACATACATACATACATACATACATACATACATACATACATACATACATACATACATACATACATACATACATACATTTTGTATATCATTTGATTTTATTTTACTGTATTTGTATACAGTAACTGGCCTTAATGATAAGAAATTTTTTTTTTTTTTGGTCGTTCGTTTTTTGTTATTTTTTCTCCACCCGATGTGTGCTATATGACCAGAGGGCGCTCTTGTGTTGCTGCAATAAGACAACGTTATGACCTTGGTAACCTCATTTTATTGTCATTAGGCGTGATCAAGCACAGCACGTGACGTACTTGTACTTTAGACAAGAACACTTCATACTGAATAGAATAAAATAGAATAGTTTTATTTGGAAGACCGACATAGAAACATTCTAATAATTGACAAGATATTGGATCTACACACTGCATGCAATACACATATTATCATTATCCTGAGAAACGAGAAAACTATCTGTTCAACAACGCTTATAATTTTATGAAGTTGCATACAGTTTTTGTACTTACAATCATGATTAAATGAATAACTTTGCATGAATGACGTAGGTCTTTACAGTGCCAGCTTTCAGATCAGGAAAACTGATATTAAGTTTTGTGAATAGGTTTAATCTTAATTTTTTATGCTTCTTTAATAAAATAAAATAAAATGTGCATCATCTTCAACTGGACCATATGCCAAGCCTTTCTGATTTACATGGAGACTCCTTGGCTTATAATAACTACCTCTTTCAATTTTAAGTCATGTAATGTTGGCAACTTTATATTATTATTAGATTTGATATTTTAGGCCGCACATACGAATACAAAATTCAGAAGAAAGAGACGACACGGTGATATACTTTACCATCCCTGATGGAGAATTGTTATTGGATGATTTACGTAATCTTTTTCTGTTGATCTATTGATAGCTCTAAAATTGGAAGATTTTAAATTTACATTTTTAAGGGTAAAGATAATGGATGCTAGGCTCATTATTACTTGTGCATAGGGACGACTTGAAAGTTACACGCAACAAATGAAAGCGTGTATACTGCTCCTAACAACCGAGACTCTCCATGTCTCACTCTCTCTCTGTCTATCTTGCCCCTGCGCTCCTGTCGGTAGCGCGCTCATTTAATTATGGCTGCTCCGGTTTTTTGTTACATTTGGTAGCTCGACGGGGGTGGGTCGGCTGACGACAGTACGGCTAAATGCAATGCAAACTAGCTCACCTGATTTGCAGTTTCCTCTCCCCCCCCCCCCCTCTTCGTCTACAGCGGCTCTGTTGTACAACCAGCTGGTTATCTCCTTGATAATACTGGGCGCCCCCTTCCCTGCTAACATGTGGCTTCAGACCACAATTAATTTTCCTATATAGTCTCTACATTTGTTTGTCAGTACTGAACTTTCCACTGTCCAAATCCTAATAAATCATATGTTGCTGTAAAGTATCTTCAAAGAGGAACTCACGCTCTTGTCATAGGTTAACCGGCATTCCTCTGAGAGGCTGGACTGTAAACAAGCAACGTGCAATGAGTCACAGATTTCACTTCCGGATCAGCACCAATGCCTCATTACTCACTGTGCACTGTCGCCAAAATACACACAGACAACCACACTATAATGCCCATATTCTAAACAATAACCAATTTCCTTTAAATCAATACTAAGGATGCCTAAATCTAATGCATACATCATCACCAAAATGAGAGAGGAAAAAATGATCTAAAAATAGACTGGGACTACATTCGTGGGTACTGAACCGGAAATATTAATTGTGACCTGATTCCATGTGCGAGATAGGTTGGCTTGCACCAGCTCACACCAAGGTTTCGCCTAGCTGGCTTCACGGTGTCACATCTGACTCCCCCGATCTACTCTCCACCACGGCTTGCTCCTGACTGAATAATGTGTCATGTCACGACTGACTGATTGATTTTGAAATTATATACGTATATCGGCCATTTACGTCTCTACCCCGAATGCGTGCACATCACGCTTATTCAGGGATTATACCTGTACATAGGAATGGAGCCACTATATACAGGATTGATGGTGTGCGCACAGATTAAGTATCTGTAGTGGAAAAGGCTGCACGGACTGGGCAAGGGAGGCCCGAAGCGGAAAAAAAGTACTGAAACGCCATAGATGTACATGATCAGTTAACTAACCGGGCTGTCCCTAATTACCAATTGTGTGTTAGCCACATATTGTATTTGAGATCATGTATACCAGTTACAAAAATGTTCTCCACAATTTTTTGGGACTTTGCAAAGTCCATGCCTGTCCACTCTTTGATAATATCTTCCCATCTCTTCTTATGTCTGCCTCGTTTTCTCTTTCCTCTCACTGTGCCCCGTAAGATTGTCTTTGACAGGCCATATGAGCGTGAGACGTGACCATACCATCTTAGTTTGCGTTTCTTTACGGTGGTGAGCAGATCTTCATATGGCCCAACTGCACCTTGGATTCTAATGCGCTCCTCCTCATTTGAGACGTGGTCTAAGTATGAGATTTTCAGGATCCTTCGGTAACATCTCATCTCTAAGGCATGGATTCTTCTCTCTAGTTCTGCAGTCACGGTCCATGTTTCACATGCATACAGGAATATGGACATGACGAGGGAGCCCATAAGCTCGATCTTGGACCCAATCGTGATGTGGCTGTCCTTCCAAATAGTCTTCAGCCTAGCCAGTGCAGTTGTTGTCTGTGCGATCCTGGAAAGAACCTCAGGTTTTGAACCTTCATCAGAGGCGATAGCACCTAGGTATTTGAAGTTTGTCACTGTTCCCAGCTTCTGTCCATTCACTCTTATTTCCTTCTGGATTCCACTCGGGTTGTTTGTCATTAGCTTGGTCTTTTCAGCACTGATCTCCATCCCATACCTTAGAGATGCTTGGTTGAGACGGATCACTAAGGTTTCCAGTTCTCGTTCATCTCCTGCTAAGCCATTAATATCGTCAGCGAAGCGCAGGTTGGTGATTGTTCTACCTCCAACACTGACACTGCCATCTTGTTCTTCAAATGCATCTGACATGATCGATTCCAGGTAAATGTTGAAGAGAGTTGGTGAGAGCAGGCAGTGACTGTAGTTCTGAACCAATCTCCTATGTTGCCAATGACGAGAACTGCACTAGTGGCCTTGTCATACAGGTTTGCGATGGTGCTGATTAGTTTTGCGTTCATGTTGTATTTCCGCATGGTGGCCCACACGGCTGCATGCCATACGTTGTCGAAAGCCTTCTTGAAGTCAATGAAGACATGATAGGGGTCCTGTTGATGCTGCCGATACTTTTCACAGAGGATTCTAAGATTGAAGATCTGTTCTATAGTGCTACGTCCTGCTCTGAAACCTGCCTGTTCTTCAGCGATGATGTGCTCTGCTTGGAGTTTCAGTCTGTTGAAGATGATCTTAAGCATAACCTTGCTTGGATGACTGATGAGACTGATTGTTTGATAGTTCTGGCACAGCTGCAGATTCCCTTTCTTAGGAAGGGTGGTGATCAGAGACTGGGTCCATGGGGTGGGCCATTCTCCTGTTTGCCAGATTTTGTTGCAGATTTTTGTGAGGACATCTATCATGGAGGTTCCTCCTGCTTGAACAAGTTTTGCTGGTATATTGTCTACCCCAGCTGACTTCCCTTCTTAAGTGCCTTTACTGCAGCCTCTACATCTTCCCTGAGGATCGGGTGGTCAACCTCTGTTGTGGTCTGTGGGAAGTGTAGTACAGCTTGGTCTACAGAAGTCTCCTGGTTGTAAAGCTCTGAACTGTATTCCGTCCATCTGATAAGAATCTCTTGACGTGATCAAATTACGTGTACATTATAGCGAATATTTTTGACCAGTCTTCAAATGGATCAAATTTGATCTTTTTAAGAGAGTTTATATTAAAATGGGTTTCTAGCCAAAGTGAAACCCTCATAGGCAAATTCTTATAGCCCGAAAACGGGCTGGGGTGTTACCCTACTGCAGCAGCTTCCGGGGTGCCATTTAATTCTGGGGCTGCGGCGCGCACCATTGCATGCTGCTATTGATTGGTCGGGATCCACTGAGGCCATTTGTTCCTCCGCCGTTCGAGCCGCCTTGTTGTGGGGGGGGGGGGGGTACAGCAATTTTGGATCGCCGGTCGAGCCTGTGATGATCAATCAGCTCGTTGCATATCTGTGCATCCAAGAGCAAAGGGCAATCTTTGAAATCAACTCCATGCCATTGGATATTTTCAATGGCCTGGATTATTTGTTCTTTCATCTTCTTCGAGAGCAAGGGCAGTTGGCTTCGACTTGAGTTAATGACTCGATTAATGTCGTTGATAATAAGCTGCGCCGACTCGTTGTCACTCAATAGATCGTCTACCCTCATTTCTCTTGCCTGCTCCCGGATATTTCCCTCTTTTTACTGCTGTAGTTCAAGCTTCTTGGAGACCACGCTTGCTACTACTGCTGTTGTTGCTGCCTGATATTTTTGTTGTTGTGGTTCTGGTTTAGGGGTGGGGGTCATTGTTGTCACTGGGGGTAATGGCTCCTTCCTTCCCCTTTCCTGTCCTCTGCGATATGGTTTCCCCAACACCTTCCTTCGCTTTATCTCCACCTTTGTGCACTACTGGGGATGGGGGGTTGAACTCTCTTGTCTTCGCCTCGTTTTTATGAACTCTCTTGTCTTCGCCTCGTTCTTCTTTATTCTTCTCCTCCTCCCTTCCCTGCCTTGCCCCCTGTTGTACTGGTGTCAAAGCTGGTGGTAAAGAAGTTTGTTTCCCAGCTTCGGGAGGAATCGAAGCTGGGTGTAGCGTTGATCTTGGAGGTTGAGATTTTGGCCTGGGTTCCACTGGGGGGGGGGGCACTCGGTATCAGATGAGCCTGCGTGGTACGCTGCTTACGTTGATCCGGCAATGTTCATCCCTGTCCCGGTCTTCTTGGGGAGCTACTTCTATTGCTTCTGTCGTTCCAACCCTCCTATAATATTAGCAGAAGGGTGGTCCTAAACCTTTGATTGCATTCAGGACCTGGGGCGGTATCATGACTTCCATCTCTAGTTTCAGTAATGCTACGTGTTGCTTGTTGCTCTGTCTAACGACTGACTGACTGACTGACTGATTTTACATTATAGTCGTGTTCGACCCTACGGCCATGTACGACTTATTAAAATTTTTACCGTCATTGTTGTGTATTCGGCGAGGTAGTTGAGGCAAAGAGCTCGGCAAGGGGTACGCCTTCGTCCCTGGAGGCTCCGCTGGGTCCAGAGTATATTAATGCCTCTTCCAGATACTCTTCCAACTTTTCTTCTGACTCATCATCATACATTTGGCGTGTTGTTTCTGACTAGGATGATCGATTTCACATCCATAACAATGTTCTCTAGCCAGGCCTGTGATTCTTTCAGCCAAGTCAGTAACAAAACAGGGGACTAAATGTTTTTCTTGTTCTGGCCATCTTGACATCATAACTGTATTTTAGACTTTGTTTTCTTGTTCTGGATAACCAAACATCCTCATCGCTTGTCGCCATAGGTTCTTCGTGTTTCATCTTTTCTTCTAATAGTCTAGAATCACTATCTCAAACTGTTGATTTCCAGAGCATTGTCACATTCTGTATACAAAATGACGCTCTCTGTGTTGGCCAGAGCTATTACAAACAAGTTCCACACGAAGTTGGCCTGATTTTATATGGTGGAAATGTCCCTCGTCGCTTCCTTGGTCCGGAGTGAAATCAAAAATCCACAAAGCATATCCTCCTGCATAATCGTCGCACGAAATGCTGCTGTTGGTACCTAGCTGTCCTTTGTCTTCAAACAGTGTAAAGTAAGATCTCAAGTAATTTTTCTGAGCAAAGTTAGGTTCAAAGTTAGGTACACAACTTTTGGCCATCACGAGTGACTTCTATCTTTGACACGTTGAAGTGTTGGAATTCGAGAGGATTTTGATCGATGGCTCCGTTGAGGGCCGCATTACTGACAATGCCAAAGAGCAAACATTTGGGTACTTGTCCTTGGAAAACATAAACTTCTATCTTGGATCGGAGTCCAGTGACAATGTTGAAGGTTTTCACTTCCACTTGTCGTATCATACACTTGGCTATTCGTTCTTCTCAAAAGTTTGACTGATGTCGTTTCCCATTTTAGGTAACACTTCCACACGGCGCACGTAAAGTCTGGCTTCTTCGATGATGGTTTTGTACTCGTTATCATTAGCTATCAAATGGAACACGGTACTAGTTCGATTTAGTCTCAGTCGTACATCCACTCCGTTTAGCAAATACTTTTTTTGCAACCACATGTCCAAATGCAATCGATCCATCGGTTTTAAACTGCTTCCTTGTTTGATTTTCTTTTGGCGGTCGTTCAATACAACATTGTGAGAATTGTCATCTTCTGTAAACTCTTTGTCTTATAACTTGTCCAACGTGCCAGGTTTCCATACAGCGGAAGCATCCAGATGTGTGTTCTTGGCTTCTTTTCCGTACGTCAAGAAATTTTCCTGGTACGCTGGGTAAGGGTAAGCATCGATGCTGCTGCTCACCAGTTTTTTATTCAAGTACAAACCCACTTCACTGAACAAAGAAATGCATGAAATTGTTCACGGGAGCTACTCTGGCATCGTCGCCTGAATTGGTGTTGTCCACTTTGGGAACTTTTACTTTCAGGTACAAGTGACTGCTATTGATATCTATGTAATTTTCTGTTTTGTCTTTTGATTTCAACTTAGACAGGGGCTGAGGTAGTCAAAGACAACACAGGATGAAATTCTACCCATTGGGATTCTTGCATCGTCCTCATGGTGGGTGGCATGGCAAAGAGATCGAGTTCTGACTTGGAACATTCTCAAGAATCTCGGTGCATCGTTTTTCTTTTTCAGTTAGTAATGAAACACGCCCAATTCTCTGACTGCTCCTGTTCTTCTTTTCTTATTCCATTTCTGAACGTGTTTATGAGATCTGAAGGGGTTTAGACGTATCTTTTTACATTATCCTTTCTGTGACGTTGAGGAAGAAGCAATGCCTTGGCCAAAAGTGTGAAGGGAATTCATAGGGGTGTCTCGGCGACCCAAAAGGTCTTTTCCCGTTTGCAGTAAAAAAAAATCCTGCTCTCATGATGCTTCTTTTGGACTTTGTTTGTCGATGAGGACGTTTTGATTGTTTGTCGATGACTATGTTTTGAAGAAATTCTTTTCCTTGCGTCAAAACGGCATCTTTTAAGGCATGCAATCCTCGAGTCACCATAGGTTTTAAGATGGGTGGCGGGTGATGGATTTTTGGATTCGTAAATGAGAATGTCATTTTTGTCCAACGTTTCTTGAACTGGTTCGTTCATGATATCAACGATGGAAGTGTTTTCACCTTCGTTGATACTGAGGGATATCCACGATGAAAGTGTTTTGGCCTGCGTCGATGTTGAGGGCTTGCGTAGTATGAATGATTTATACCAAAGTGACTTACCAATGAGCTTCATGATCCAATTGTATGGCTTGAGGTAATTTGTCTGCGAAACAACATAAGGTATTGCTGGAAAACATATCCATAGAACTGTCACTAGGTAAGGGTAAATAAAACTGGTTATTCATAGTTCGATGGTTCTGGTTTTTTGAGGAGTCACTCGATGTCAAAGAAGAATGATTTTCCAAATATTCCAAAAGAGGGCTGCTGTTACGACTTGAAGAATTGTTGTGGTGGTGACTGTCGTTGCTCGCAAGGCTACCGTAGTTGTTGTTACTGTCCGTAGTATATTTTAAGAAAGGTCTGGGAAGAAGATGACCAATACAACTGCTGATTGAAATTGTCCACATTTGTTTGTCTCTTTGTTGCAAACTGAAATTGGTAATCGCTGCTCCTATGACACAATACACCACAAAGATTTGGCAGAAAAAGACGATTTGAGTTTTAGGAACATATTCTCCACACCACACCCGCTGAGGTTGTTTTTGTAATTCTTGAAGAGAGGAACTCTGAGAAGGAGAGGTAGCTGCTGGATTTAACGGCATGATGGTTACTTCTTTTTCTTTTTATAGTCGATGACTTGTGAAGCGGCTATCCAAGAATCAAAAATAGACTGATTTCCTTTCTAATCTCATGTCTTTCACACCACTTCTTTCTTTGGGTGGCGGTAGGTGACGTTCCAAACAATCGATCAAACACCATCACTTCGTTTTCAGGGGTTACTACTTTGGGTGCACATCCGATGCTACGATGGTACGATTGATTCTAAGCTTTGACGAGACTTGGTAACACGTCGATGTACTTGAGAGTGTGTTGATGTGTAAAATATTTCCACATGCGTTCTTTCAAAGTTCTTTGATAACGTTCCACGACACTTGCTTTCTTTTCAGGATTTTCAGTGGTGAAAAAATGAATGTGCCGTTGTTTCAATTCTTTTTGAAAAGCTTGGTACAGAAATTCGGTGCCAGTTTTAAAGCTCGCACTAACTCTGAACTTGTTTTAGAAGTCAAAGGAACTACCCAATGATAGAAAACAAATATATGTAACCACGATTGTATCCTGCCAAATGAGAGACATCAGCTAAATCTGCTTGTCATTGATGATCAATGCCAGCGACTTTAGTTTGACTTCTGGAAAATGTTCATCGAATGGGTTTGTGTAACGTATACGTCGATTGTTCTTGTAACCATTGTCGTACATCTGGCAAACGTACACTTTAAGTTTGGTTTTAGTCGTGGGATACAATTTTTGAACTCCTCCGTAACCAGCAACAGGAGCAGTATTGTAGTAAATGCTGGCTAAAAGTGTCTCCGCGATGATGGGGCTGACTGCTTTGTGCTTAGTTGTTCCTGCTCCTCAATAAGTCAACCAGCTACCACTTCTCTTTTCTTCGTGATATATATATATATATATATATATATATATATATATATATATATATATATATATATATATATATATATATATATATATATATATATATATATATATATATATATATATATATATATATATATTAATTTTTGTTTTTAATTTTTAATTTTTATTTTTAATTTTTGAATTGCAATGCTTTACGTGTCCGACGAGCAACAGACGTAAAGGTGGATGTCTGAACAGGGGAATCGGTTCTGGTTTAACTTCGGTCTTCACTTCTTTCGTTTTCTCTTCTGCTGACAAGAGTGTGGACATCATCTTTTTGATCCAACCAATTGGTGATGTAGGTGTTGCTAACTTACGTATTTGTTTGTCTGGTGGAGTTTGAAACTCTGCTTCTTCTTTCTTTGTCATTCCCGTAGCCGTGTCTGTCATCGTCTTGGCAACTGTTGCTACTTTTTGGTTTTCTGTCAGAGTTGTTTCATCTGAAGCTTTCTGGTGAAACAGTTGAAAACGTTGCAATACTTGGCCGTACCGTTACGATTTTTCTCTTCGTGACAAATTGATTCGAACAATCAACGATTGCAATTCTTGTTGGAAATGTGACATCTCCGTGAGATTAGCATTCGGAGGTAAACGAGGTATCCGTTGTTCGTACCAATGATGGAGTTCCATTCATCGTTTGTATGGAACTAAAGTGTGATTTTTGGCCTTCCATAAGATCCAAAGATACAAGAATGCTGTCTTTCCAGAAAAGGGTGTCAGTTTTATCTTCTTTTCTTCCTCCTTATCTCATGACTCCTTCTAAAAGTGGTCCAGCAATCGGTCCTGACAAAGGAGCAGCTACTTTTAACAACGGTCCTATCAGCATGGGTAGAAATCCTCCTCGTTGAAACAGAATTGTTTTCTTTTGACTGATGGGTATTTTCTTTTTAACCATTTGTCGAACAACGTTCCGATGTTTTCCTAATCGCTGTTTCTGTATCTTGGAAAAAGATACCGTTTCTTTCAAAACGTTGAAACAACATTCGCACTCGGTATCGATGATTTCTTTGGGTGCTTTTTGAATGATTTGTTTTCGCATCGGAGGATTGGATTTAGTCAGTATTGACAAAACATCCCAATCTTTAGCTAAACGAAGAGGGAGCTCATTTCTTTTGCCTTTCCTGGAGGAAGATTTTTTCTTGGGAAGAATGGTGTGCACTTCTTGGAGACATCTTTTATTTCAGGAGCAAAAACACTGAAGTGAAACTTATCACACACTTCTTTTTTAATACTGGAATTCGTCTCCATTGATGATCAGCGCGCCGTATCAACTTCATGATGGGCACCACTCGATGATGAGGTGTTTTCAACGGACTAAATCGTGTCAATTCTTGTTTGGATAAAACCAGTAAATTTTGTAACACCCATGTTCTGTCTTGTATTTTTCTCCTATGTGAGGCCACTTTTTTTTAGCTGCAGCAGCAGTTGCAAGAGCAGTAGAAGACTTCGTCCCTGCCGGAGAGCGAGAAGTTCCTTTAGAAATGGGTTTCCGTTTTTGCATCAAATAAGGAAACACGAGTGTTAAATCAACTTTGACAGGCATCATCACGAACGGCGATGTGGCTGAAGGAGACACCGTCAATTAGCGGAGTGGTTTTCTGGAGTGCATGCGCGTCCTAGCAGCAGTACCTCTCTTTCTATCAGGAGATTTTTTTCTCTTGGGACTTTTCTTCTTGGGGCTTTTCTTGTTTTGTGTGTGAACTTGCTGCACCACTACTTTTCTTTTGGGGCTGCTGGCGTCTTTTAAGGGAATTTGGTTTTTTTCTTTGTTTTAGCTTTGGTATTAGGATCCCATTTTAAAAGAGAACGAATAATGACACCTCCTAAAAACCACTTCTACCAGGTTTAAAAATTTTTTTTTTTTTTTTGGGGGGGGGGGGGTTTGCGCATCGATTCTTGGATCTGCCAGTTGTGACAACGCTACTTTATGTTTTTAATAAGCGTTTGCTTTGATGGGATATGTGCATGATGCCTTGAAGTTATTGAAGTTCTGTCAAAGTAAACCATGGTAATACTTCTTTTGAGGCTGCCTTCTAACAAATATGCATGGACTTATGCATTTTTTTCAATCCTGATGGCACACAATGCGCGAATCAATTGGCAGGAGGATGAGATTGAAACGAAGTTATATTGAATACTGTTTGAAAGAAGTGAAGGGTGTTTTTATACTGGTCACTTTTACCAGTAAAGCATAAAGGTCGTGCTGCATCGCTTTCGCGAGTATAGCGGTAAGGCACACGAACGGCAGCCCATTCAATAGTGCAGGAGGGGCAAGGTCGTGCTGCATCGCTGATGTTGCAGAATACGGCATAACTCTCATTGCAAGGCACAGCATTGCACTCGAGTTCATTTTCGAACTTGGAGTCCACAGTAGGCCCCTCACCCGGTTGCTGTGTCGAGTTAGTCAGTATCGGCGAAATTGTGCTGACCTCAAAATTGAACATGGAGTTCATAGTGGGTTCCTCATTCGGTTGCTGTGTTGAATTATTCATCATCTTTCTCGGTCGGCGTTTGTATTCACAATGAAGTGTTGGTCTTGGAACTTTTTGATAAACTTTTTCCAAAGGTCGACTGACGATTTGGTGATTTTGAATAAGTACAATTTTGTGTGGATCTAATGTTTTCACGCGAAAGGCTTGGTTTTGTCTGGACTGTAAAGCTTCTTTCAAGACACCAAAGTTCACCCCTCGACTTTGCATATGGTATGCACTTCTCCCTGTCGGTCTCTATATTGGTATCCGTAATTGTTGGGGCCCCACCGCTAGCATAACTGACAATGGTGTCTTCTGGGTGCTCATCCGTCCAGGCACCTAAGGACTATGGATGTACATACAACTGCCAGTGTCAAAGTAAAGGACACGATCTCCTAGAAGTTCTAAGGCATCATACAATTTTGAACGGGCATTGGCTGTCACGTACGCTGCAATGATTACATTTCCAAACGCGTCAGGGGGTGTGTGTGTGTGTGTGTGTGTGTGCAAACTCTGTCACTTCTTCATAATTGACCACGATTAAACCTTCACGCATGATTTCCCATGTGTTTCACAAGTTTTACTTTGTCGTCCACCAGTTGAAAGTAGCGATTTGGATCTGCCAAGTATTCCGTCTTGGGTGATATCGGACGTTGTGCCACTTTTCCCCACAAACAATATAACATGACTTTTTAGCAAACGATCGTCTTCCTTCGATTTTTTCCACGTTTTCCAAAGTAATACCTTCTAAGGATCGGTACCGTTCTTTGAATTTGTCTTTGTTTTTTGGCGTCAGACACAAAGATGGATAGCCACTTGCTTCTTGTTTCAGTTTGATTTATCCGTTAACGTATCCTGAGAAGATTCCTGGACTTGAGTTGTCGACCTTTTGGTATTGTTCTGTAGCAGAAAAGTGCCAAATTTTGTATACTTTTAACAAGCGGTATATACGATCCAGAGCATGAAACAATTCGACACTAATCCACGTTCCAGTCATAGCGCGTTCTTCATCTGGCATTAATGTCTTTGTCTTGATTTTTTAACTTTTCGTATGCATAAGATACTTCATCACACTCACACATGCACACCATCGAATCATGGGGAACGTGATTTAAGTTTTACTTGATTTGGTAAGCATTGAGTAGTATCTCTTTTCTGAGAGATATAGGTAGCCCTGAAAAGGAACGTTTTTTTTTTAAATAATAATAAAAAATTATGGACTTGAAATCATCAGCTTTAACTGTTTCAGTCCTTTTCCACTACTAAGTCCTACTCCTCTTGCTGCTGTTGCTGCTTTGGTAGTGGTAGTAATAACTGCTGCTGCTGCTACTGGCATCTCAGTGGCGGTGAAAGTGGATGCAGTCATAGAAGGTTGTTTAGAAATATTAGCACGTGAAGGTCTCTTTCTCTTGGGTTGACCGAAAGATATCTGATACATTTCTCTCAGATAATTTAAGTCCACCAAATTGCCCTGTAACATACTCACTGTTTCGTTTTCACTCTCTTCCTTCTGCCCTTCACAATTCAAAGTTTTCCTATTCTCCTATTTTTCTTCGTGTTTTCGTTTAACCTCTTCTTGTCGTTGTTGTTCAATAAATGCTTCTTCTGTTGTTGCAAAAAATTCTCTCATTTTTCCATCTGTCTCTTTCTGAAATCATCCTCCAATGGTAACGATGGAGAAGGAGGTGAAGGTCGTTCTCACGTCGCAGGCAAACATTCTTGCGGAGGCGACAAGAAATCAGCCAAAGCCTAAATCCTCCTCTGGAAGAAGAATACTGGTTACAGCTGCATTAGTAGTCTTAGTCATCGTACTATCACTCCGACTATATACGAGGTCTCCGCAGCAGGCGCACCAAAATACAACCCAATACACTTCATGTTATCAGCCATAGGTATGGTACTCACACTATGCCGCAATGTTAAACCTCACGAACGCTGGTGTCCATATATATTGAATGTGACGGCATGCGTCCGCTCTCCTCTGATTGGAAGGTAGACACCAGGCTCTGACTGAAGTTTGTAATGCGCGTTTTGATTGGTGGAACATTCAATCCGTTTTGATCCAGTCTTAGCAATATATATATATATATATATATATATATATATATATATATATATATATATATATATATATATATATATATATATATATATATATATATATATATATATACAAGCGCATTTTTCTAATGTGTCACTTGTTCTCAAAACAAACTCAAGCAAAATGTGGTCTAGTGTAGAGTCATCAACCATTGTTGCGGGTATGCTGTTTAACCAGGAATACCCCATGTATGTGAAGGCATCATGGGCCATCACAAAGATTACGGACACGGCTCTCTGGAAGAGAAGAGTATGTGGAAAAAGAAGGGTGTGTTTTCAGTATCACTCAGATTAATGGAAAAGAGAGATACTAGTCTTATTTGCCAACACTTTTTGTGTTTATGTCTTTCACAAAAACTAAAACTTAAAATCACATTTACCCTTTTCTCTTCTGTGTGATAGTATGTTTGTATGTAAAGGTATAGTTGTGTGCCTATAAATACTTCCTATCCTTGTGTGTGATAGTATGTTTTTGCTTGTTTTTGTGTAAGAGTCATCCTTTAATCACTTGAACATTGACCCCGAGTCTTGGGAAGATCTCACACAGGATCGCTCCACCTGGCCGAGTCTCCATCATACTGGAGCTACGGACTTTGAACGGAGGAGAACTGCAGAGGCAGTACAGAAGCGTGAGCAGCGTAAACCTCAGAACTGCAGCACATACTCTATTGATCAAGCAACCCCAAGCGGCATCTCCTGTCAAGTGTGCAACAGACAATTCAGAGCACAAATTGGCCTGATCAGCCACTCACGTACTCACATTGACCAAACCAGTTAGTGATGTCATGGTCATCTTCGAACTCGAAGGACGAACAACAAATGTATGTAAGTATAGAGCTTGTGTATAAACACTCATTCCCTTTTCGTTGTTGGATAGGAATAAAAAAACCAGTGCTGGATTTTTTGGGGGGTGGGTGGGTGGGGGGTGGATGTGGATAGTAATCAAATAGCGGATGCTGTGTTTGGATAGTAATCAAATAGCGGATGCTGGATTGTGGGGACGTGTGTTAAACACAATATTTTTTTGTTTTCTCTGTATTTATTGAAAGTTTCCACTTATCGCAATATCTACTAAACATGTCAAGGGTATATTGCATGTGTCATCAGCGTATAAAAGCAGCATAACGTTTAACATATTTACAAAATCAGTATGTTTGGAGAGTACAGCGCAGCCTCTACACCCATTTACTAATAAGAATGATTCCAAATCATTTATAAATAAAGAGAACAATAAGGAATAAATTTTCCCCTTGTCCTACCATTTGTTCACGGGAGAAAAAAAAAGGAAAATTAATTATTTATAGGGACACATGATTTGATATCATTATAAACACTTAATATAACATTACAACACTTTCCCCTGATACCTATCGAACAAAACAAAAGCACAAAAAAAAAAAAAAAATTTGCAATGTCTAATAAATTCAACAAGGCTGTACAAAAGAAAGATATTGACTATTATGGAATAGTCATTCGTGAATCCAGCTTGTGTCTCAGATTTTTTATTTCTTATCATCAAGGAATTTAGACAATCTTAAATTTAATATAGCGGAAAAAACTTTACCAAAACAGCTAAGTAAAGTAATCGGTCTATAATTGGATATATCGGTTTTGTGACCTTTATTTTCATAAATTGGCAGAATAACGCCTTTGGTCCTACCATCTGGTACGAAGCCAGTACTCAATATACACATTTAACATTTCAGCAATTTAGCTTTTTATATATTCATACAATATATTATCTGTTGAACTTGCTTTATTATTTTTAGATTGTTAACAACTTTTAATATTTCTTCAGCTGTAATTGGGTCATTCAGACAAGAGTTATCGACAACATCCGCCGCTTGCACCGTTTTGGAGATTATTAGCTCGTCACTATCTTTGTCCACTGAGTTTAGTTCTTTAAAATATTCAAAATATTCTTGCAATGCGATACTTTGAACAGGTCCTTTCTTGCCAACATTGTGTATCATATTCCAGTATCTCTTTGGATCTTTTAATTGTAAAGTGCGTATTTTCCTCTGCAATGATATTTTATAACGAGAGTAATGATTTGCAATATTTATTTATTTTTTTTAATTTTTTAATTTTTTAATTTTTTCATACTGTTTACTAGCTGTTATCATATTAGCTTTACTCATAGCCGTTTTTCAACGTTCGTGAACTTTCCTATACAAGTGGTAATGTTCTATGGCTTTCATACACTCACTGCCAAACCATGGCTTAGAGTCATCTTTTTTCTTGCGTGCATTTGCAGAACTTTCACCTTTATGTCCTTTATGAAAACAATGTAAGTTCAGCAGAGCTAATAAAAAAGTTACTTATATCGTTGAGGATTATATTTACATCGTCTCGTGTTATATTATCTTTATTTATAAGTTCCTGCAATTCAAAGTTGATATAATTCAGATTTTGAACATTTATATTTGCCAGGAATTCATTTTTCTTCTCGAATCCCACAATCTTCTAGTTGTATTTTTTTATGATAGAATCATCAAGTACATGTCGCTGATTGCTTCAAATTTGTTATGTTAAAGCAAAGTGAATGTCTGAAAACAAAAGATTAAAATCAAGCACTTCAAAATTGTCCAGCAATTGGGCCTCACTTAAAGTCGTTACTAAATGATCAATTAGGCTCTTGTCACCTGATCTGCATTTCCAACTTCCTGTCTACACCTACGCTTCCGTTACAACTATACATATTATTATTTATATAAAAATTGAATAAATGCATACCATACCTATTTTTATTTCTGTCTTGTAAGTATCTGACCTGGAGTATACCATATTTGTCTGGACGCAAGGTCTCCTCTATGTAATTCGTTGTATTATTATCGAGACTAAATATTTCAGTGTGGTTTGTATTAAGAAAGGTATTAGAAATATCTTATAAATTAGCAGTTCTGGAATTAAACTCATCAACGAGAAAAATATAACTACATCTACTAAAAATTTGAAGCATTTCATTTTTTTATTTCAGTAAATGCTTCATCTGAGCTATACTCTGAACCTTCTTTGGGTATATACTCTAGTCCAACAATAACAGGATCACCGCCTTTTATTTATATTTGTTTATATTTCTAATGTAGATCCAAAGGAAAATTCTTAATTCTGATTCTACAACATCCACACACTCAGAGAGAGAATCCTCAATAAGAACTGCTATATCCTCGGAACGTTGGGGACATCTACGTCTGTTTTTGTAATTATTTTATAACCACTGGCATTGATTTCTTCTATGTACTTAAGCTTAGTTTCAACAAATGAAACAATATCGTAAGAATGAATAAATTCAGATAATTAAGGCAATACGAGCTTTTGTTTTAAACCACAAACATGTACAAAAGCAAATTTCTAAATATTTAGATTGTACAGGTTCATATTGCAGAGGTTCATATTCCTGCCATCTACTTCCTTTACATCGTTAAGCGTTAACTGGGTTAAATTCTGTGTTAATATTAGCTAATACACTATAGCAATTGTCCACATTCACCAACCTTTTGTTGATCAACTGTACGATCATTTCGTTATAATAATAGTGATATGGCTTCAGACCTTGGTTAATAGCTATGTTTATTAATTTGTCTGGTTTGGTCTGGATAGTGTTATATTTGTGATTATGTGTCAACCTTCTCCAAATTTTATTTAAACATTATTAAAACATTTTTCCTGTTCCTCTTTTATTTATAGATTTTATGTATATTTTAATTTTCTTTGGTTTATATATTAACATGTTGCTTTTACCATACGAACTCTCATGAAATGAATAAAAAAAAAAAAACAAAAAAAACAAACAACAAAAACAAAAAACAAAAACAACATCAACAAGAAATCGCATTTTTGCTCTTTTTGCGTTTTACCATATCTTTGTATTTTGTTTACTTTTTTTGTCTCCAAAATTCGAACATGTGTTGGTACGCTCATACAATTGAATATATCGGTATTTTGGAAACAGGCTAGAGAAAATATGTACGTAATTCTCTTTTGATTTTTAATGCAAATAATCTTGTGACCGCACTGAGTCTCCTTGTTTATCTTAATTTAGCACCCAACCAATCCAACCATGATTCTCAGTTTTGTTAACCCATGAATATTGATCTAGAGCAGTACAGGTTTCTGGTTGGGTGTTACCATGCAAGGGCTACCAGACTTACAAGCAAAAAGATGATTAGATACGATCAATTAATTTGTATTTTACTAACATATCACTTTTATCATAGAGGATTCCTCCTATTCCTATATATGTCCACGTGTAGCAAGGTGTTCTTACTGGAGCTTCCTTGATCAATAGAGCAAGACTGCATGTGTAAAACCAAGAAAAGTTAGTGGACTGTAGTGCCTTCAATACAAGACCGTTACCTTGACCTCTTTAAAAAGGAGCATTTGGAAAAACTCTGTCTGTATTATGTTACTTACTTCTCAAACTGTAGCAGTCAGAAATAACACGCCCTTTCTTTTTACAATAAGTGCACGTAAAAAGATATAAGAATCTCCTATCAGTCTTATCAGTTGTTTGATTTCTAAAAGTTTTACCGGATTGAAATTTGGAAGTACATCTGAGATGTTTTTCCCCAAAAACCTCCTTAGAGGAAGACTTATTGAGAAATGAAACTTTGCGAGTTGAGGAATAATCATCAGCCACACGAGCAGCGTTTTCCAAAGTTTCCACTTTTTGCTCATCAAGATAGGTCTTGACATGACTATGGATGCACTTCTTGAACTCTTCAATTAATACGAGCTGTCTGGGGTTATCGTAATCTTGATCAACCTTCTTGGTTGAGCACCACTTATCAAATAGTTGTTCTTTTCCCTTGCACATTCGACATCGGTTTTTCAAGTTTCTTTTCTACAATTCATAAACCCCTGTCGATATGCCTCAGGTACCAACTCATAACCCTTCAAGATATATTCCTTAAACACATCATAATCAACAATCTGCTGTCCCGACAGTGAAGTGTAGACTTCACTAGCTTTGCCAGTAAGTACACTTTGTAGTAACAAAGTCCAATGCACACTTGGTCATTTCAAGTTTTCAGCGATTTTCTCAAAGTGAAGAAAATATTTATCTACTTCTTTTTCCTGAAAAGGGGGTAGTAACCTCATATACCTGGTAACATCGAAACCTGAACTGGTGTGTAAAAAAAAAGGGAGTGGGGGGGGGGGGGTGCTTGGCTTGCCAGTTGTAACTCTTTCAATCAATACAATATTGCATGTACCTCTCTCTCTCTCTCACTCTCTCTCTCTCTGCATTTCTCTCTCCTTCATCCCCCTCTCTCTGCATCTGCATTTTTATTCCCTTCTCCTCTTTCTCTTTATGAATTTCCATAATTTCTCTCTGAAGCTGAAGCATTCTTAGTTCCAATTGCATCTGGGGTTTGTTTTTTTTATAGCTGTAATTCCCTTAATTTCCTATCAAAACCAGATACCAACTTCCCAATCAAACCTTAAGCACTATTATCCAAAATTTCCTTTCCCAGCAAATACTGAATCAAAATATTCCTTTTCTCTTGCTTTGTTAAAGATGCTCTTGCTTCAGAAAGATCATAATATCTGGCAAGCTCAAGCAACTGGTCTTTTTCATAGACTCTAACCCTACCTGTGTAGGATTTGAAACAAAGTTCTCAACATTAGATGACATTGTGAATGCTTGCTGGTTTCACTAAAGATTTCTCAAATATGTGAAACAAAAGTCTTTACCAGGGACAAAGACAATTACGAAACAAAGTCAATTTAAATTTCAAAGGCAATTGTTAATATCTCTGAACTGTTTTAATCAAATTCAGATCCAGGACGAGACACCAATTTCTGTTACGACTCTATGTCTTAAAAACATATGTAACAGAAAGAAAATGAAACCAACAATGTAAGTAATATCAACAATAAATTTTTTTCCCTATAATACAAAGTGAAATTCAAGAGATACTAACAATATTGTGAATCAAATTCCAAATAATCCGAATGTGCTAATCACAAGTCCTAAAACACAAAATGTTTCAAATGAGTTCCAATAGTGTTAAATGTCCTGACATAACACAATGATACAATCCAGAATGTCTTTGAATGAGTTCACAAAAGTAAAGAGTAATGTAATAAATCAAAAATCAATGAGCACTTTAGGAATTCCAATGAAAATGTATATTAAATAAATAATTCCTCTCGAATTATATCTGATTTCAACGGCACAACGTAAAATCTGATCACAATTTGTTTCTTACAGACTGATCTAAAACAGGAACGAATTCTTTGTTTACCAAATCCCTATTTATACACATTTTCACTTGACCTATATCATAACATAATGTGAGGTAATAAAATGGAAAAAAACCCAGTCCAACTGTCAACAAGACTGGCCTTGAACTCAAATGCTTGTAAACACTCTGTTTACAAGTGATCAGAATCTAAAGTTCAACTTACCTTCATGGAAAACTCACATCATAGATTAAATATACATAACACACTGAGATATCACACTTGCCAAAAGAATTACAATCGTTGATGGATCGAACAGATTTGTCAGAAAGAGAAAATAGCAACGCTAAAGTCCTCTTCAACTGTTTCACCAGAAAGCTTTAGACGAGAGGGCTAAACCTACCCTGAGAGATTCCAAAAATGTCAAGAAAAGCGAATAAAAACAAAAAGCAAAGATGATGACAGACACAGTCACAGAGATGGAAGAAGAAGAAAAAGAAACAAGAAAAGTGTTTCAAACTTCGTCTGCTCAAACACCTAGCATGACAGCCTCATTGTTAACACCTTCCCCGACTCCCAGAAGACAAGAAATGAACGCTTGGGTCAAAAAGATTAAGTCAATGCTCTCTTCAGCAGAAGGAAAACAGAAAGAAGTAAAGACAAAAGTGAGATACAGAAATAAAAAAAATGTAACCAAACAATCAATGATTACTCCTACTCCTATTAATCATTGGACACGTCAAGCATCGTCGCATTCCAAAATACCACACGAACAACCTAAGAGTAGTATCGAACAGTGGGTGACTTAATGAGGAGCAGCAACAACAACAAACCATGGATACACTTTGAGCGAGCATTTATTACAACCCTACCTTTGCTGTTGGCTACGGAGGAATTCAAAAATTGTATCATGTTGTTAAAATCAAACTCAAAAGTTTACGTCTGCAAGATGTACGACAATGGTTACAAGAACAATCGACGTACACATTACACAAACCCATTCGACGAAAATTTTCCAGAAGTCAAACGAAAGTAGCAGGCATTGACCATCAATGTCAAGCAGATTTAGCAGATGTATCTCAATTAGCATCGTACAATCGTGGTTACAAATATTTGTTTTGTGTCATTGACGTGTTTTCGAATCAACTTGGGTAGTTCCTTTGACTTCTGAAACAAATTCAGTGTTAGTACCGGCTTTAAACTGGTCTTAAAACAAAATGGTCGACATCATCTACTATAGGAAAGGGACAAAGTTACCGAATTACCGAACCAAGCTTTTCAAAAAGAATTGAGAAAAAAAAGACACATTCATTTTTCCGCAAGTGAAAATATTGAAACAAAAGCAAGTGTCGTGGCACGTTTTCAAAGAACTTACACAACAACATACTCTCAAATACATCGACGTGTCGCCACGTCTAGTCAAAGCTTACAATCAATCGTGCCCTCGTAGCATCGGATATGCTCCAGAAGTTACACCTGAAAACGAAGTGATGGTGTTTGATCAATTATTTGGAACGTCAAAGAAAATAAAAAAAGAAGAACAGCAATCTAAGAATTTGACGTTTTTGATTACTAACTGAAAAAAACAACAACAGGGAAATGATGCACCGAGATTCGTGCAAATGTTCCAAGTCAGAACTAGATCTATTTGCCACGCCACCGACGATGATGATTCAAGAATCCCAATGGGTAGAATTTCGTCCTACCCAAAGGACACACCGATGATTACATCGATCTGAATAACAGTTACTTGTACCTGAAAATCAAAGTTCTCAAAGGACGACACCAATCCAGGCGCCGATCTCAGAGTGGCTCCCGTCAACAATTTGATGCATTCATTGTTCAGCGAAGTGGATTTGTACTTGAATAACCAACTAGTCAGTAGCAGCATGCACACTTATCGTTCAAGAACTTACCTCGAGAATCTCTTGACGTACGGAAAAGCAGCAAAAACACACATCTGGATGCCTCAGTGGTGTGGAAACCTGACACATTGGACAAGTTCAAAGACACATCTTTGATTGCAGATGATGATGCAAACAACAATGTTGAATTCAACGACCGTCAAAAGAAACTCAGACAAGGCACTCTATCAAAATCCTCTCGTGTTCCAACACTTCCAACACTTCAAGATAGCAATCGCCCGAGATGGCCAAACGTAGTGTACCAGACCCTTTGAACCTAACTTTGCCAATAAAAGTTACTTGAGATTTTATTTGACACTAAATTAAGCTAGTGGACAGTTATGTACCAACAGCAGCCACGGTATTTCGTACGACGATTATACAGGAGGATATGCTTTGTGGAGCTTTGATTTCACTTCAGACCAAGACAGCGACGAGGGACATTTCCACCCTCTAAAATCGGGTCAACTTCGTGTGGAACTTGTTTGCAGTGGCTCTGGCGAACACAGTGAACGTCATCTTGTAAGCAGAATTTGTCAATACTATGGAAATTAACAGTTTGAGATATGTGATCCTAGACTATTAGAAGAAAACAAAAAGATGGAATATGAACCTATGGAGATAGACAAAGAGGATGTTGTTTGTTTGTTTTGTTTTTATCCAGAAGAAAAGCAGCAGCAGCCACAGACCACAAGTGAAGAAGACAAACATGAGTCATGATCTCAAGATGTCCAAAACAAGAACAAAACTGTTTAGCTCGTGACTTGTTGAAATAATAACAGGCCGAGCCATATATTGGAAGACACGTTGGAAGAGTATCCTGAAGATACACGGACTCTCATCTCAGAAGAGAAGAGTTTGAAAAAGTGATATAAATACTTGCATGACCATTCCTTACCTCCACTGACTTCTCGGGAGATGAAACGCATCGAAGCTCTCTTGCAACGGAGTACGGAGACTGCCCGTTCATCTACTTACTTGACAGATATTTTCAAGGAGAACGTCAAGTGTGAACCAATGGCTTAACATTACCTTTGGGAAGAAAAAAAACCCAAAAAAACAATGAATACCTGGGAACTTCACTACCTTCTGACTGAAAGTTCGAACACAGCTTCTTGGAATCCAGTAGTGTGTGCTAAAGATGAACTTCCTCATTGAAATCCTAAAGACGTTTAAGACTATGTCATCAACACAGACGACAGCAATCTACTAGGAACCCTCTGGGTAGCCGTCTACTTTCTTAACGACCGCAGTGTGGAATATTTTGATTCTTATAGATTACCTCCTCTGGAAGACTACATCATTGACTTTATGAGAAAAAATGATGTATCTACTCAATTCAATAATGTGAGATTACAAGGATCATAGTCCATTGTGTGTGGACAATATTGCGTGTTTTCTTCATCAATGCAGTCTTGTATTTCCCTTAAAAAATTTAGCGACTTGTTTGATCGTGAGTACTCTAGAAATTATGATAAATTAGAAAGATGGTTTGTGAACATTATGGCTGTCTATTGTCTTTAGCACAGACCCGTAGTGTGCATCAATGGCAAAATGGCACCGTATTAGATCACTGGAAGTATAGTCTGACTCCGCAACGTTGTCGACCTTGTATATACGTTCATGTTTAATGTTTTTGATATTTGTAAATGAAGAGGAAGATACGTTCCCTAATCCTTCCTGTTCATAGTTGATGTTTCAGTGAGCAGGGCTTATTAAGCAAAATATGTTAATTTAGAAACAAATGTGTTAACTTGTTTTTTATAATAAATAAAAAAATTTTTGAACATGCTTTTTCACAGTCTATCGGTCGATCTTTATATTTGTAATGTTTTCTTTCATGTCCGCGTACCGAATCGGCCGGATGTTTTCCTTCACGTCCGTGCTTAAAGCCTATAAAGCGGTACGTTCTCTAGTCTTGTCAACAATTGTCGACTCGTCAGAAAAGACAAGACAGAACGGAAATAGGACCGGAAAGCTAAGCCAGACCTTAGTACAATTAGAGCATGTTCGGCACCTTCTGGATCAATTCAAGGAGCTTCATCCAGACGGGAGATTGTTCAAGAGGTTCTTGATCCATTTTGAAATATCCAAACAACTTGTCCTCTCAATGTTGGGGGATTAAGTTGTAAAAGACAAGAAGGATTGTGAACAAGAAAAAAGGGAACGACAGGGAAGAAGGCTTGTACAAACAACAGAGGTGGCAACGAATGATACTGATATTAGAGTGTCACAGTCGCGTCCCTGCTGTTTTGTCACACCTGTTGCGAGGGATCCACGACCATCCCATCAGTGGAGGAGAAGTTGGGCCTTACAGACTTAAATCCCCCACCCCATTGAAGAAGACTTGGATATGGAGCTGTAATAAGAACAACAACCACAACAACAGAGACAACCACCCATAGTCCCTAAAGTAGATTAATGGGAAAGTGAGGCAAATTTGTCTCACTCTTACATACCTGTCTCCATCAATCCCTGGGGTGGCGATCGATGAAGTAGAAAATGCGCTGCCTGCGGAACTCAACTTGAAAGATGCGGACATTAGGTGTCTAAAGTAATCAAAACAGCCCTTTTCAGAGACACCCAGATCTCTAGAAAAGAGAGACACTACTCATAATTATTACCAATATATGTGTTTCTATGTCTATGTCTATGTTCACAACCCAACTAAAACTTAAAACCCCTCTCTTATGTTTGTGGGTATAGGGTGTCTATAAACACTATCTACTCTTGCTTGTGTGTGTGTGATAGTGTGTTTGTAAGTATGTAAGTATAGTGTATATATAAACACTCCTAACCTTTTCGTTGTTTAGTCACTACATACGGCGTGTTGGATAGTATATCCAAAAGTGGGTGTTGGATAGCATATAAAAAGTGTGTGTTAGATAGTATATCAAGCTGTTTGTTGGAGAGTATATCAAAAGGTGTGTGTTGGTCAGTAATCAAAAAGTGTGTGTTGTATAGTAATTAAAAAGTGGTGCGCTGGATATTAATCAAAATGTGGAGTGTGGGATAGTCATCAAAAAGTAATGTATTGGATAGTATCTAAATATTTTAACATTACATTTCCCATATCGCCATCAACATGTTAAACCTATGGACCATTTTTAACACTCTCCATTCCCATAGAGGCCGTACATTTTTCAACATGAAAACGGCCTAAAAGGGTCCACAAGCTAACACTACTACTCCAATAGGGGGCCATATCGCCATCCACATGTTAAACGTATGGACATTTTTAACATTACCATTCCCATAAGGGACCAGAGTGCCATCTAATGCAAACCTACGATGTAATGTTAATTCCCGCGGGGGGGGGGGGGGGGGGGCAAATGCCACATATTACTACTGTTACACCTCTTTGTAAAAGTGCGCCGTCTATCGTTCCATTGACAGACCTATTCACATGCAGCTATATGTCTATCGCATACATTTTTCTTTTATGTTTGCTTCTCGAGCCGTCACCAGGAGCAGAGTTCATGCGAAGATTGTCAGAGAAACAATGAAGGATGGAAGCTTTTGCCCGACATTCCGCGGTAAGGATGCATCCCTTTTGTAGAGCCACAAAGGAGTGTCCTTTCTTAAAGGCATAAGAAATCACCAGGTCTCATATACTAACAAATCGGAGGACCTACACTGACCGAACTCTAATCTATTTACCTGTAATGACCCGTCAAATATGGCAAACATCAGTAAAATAAAATGGAATTTGAAAAAAAGAGTTTGAAATTTCTCTTTGTCTCTATTTTCCAAATATTATAAGGACTATGCATAAAGGTGTGAGGCAAGCGATCCACAAGTATCGACCGAAATCTAGAACCATTCAGGATACCAGTTTGCATTATTTTCCTACATAATTAGACGCAAACATTTCACATAACATTCAATCTACCATTTCTCACACCATTTCCAGTAGTTAACGGAGGCACAGAAAATGTATTGTCTTCAAGGCATCATTTTTCAAAGTCACCATAGCCCATCGTTTGAGCCTTTGAAGTGCATCATATACCCGTCAAAAACCAGAAATTTAAGAAGCAGAATCTTGCAAATCACGCTTTGACGAATATCTTTCTGTTTTTCATTTATTGGCATTGTCGCAAATTTTCAAAGGCTAAGTGGCGATAATCACAAATAGGGATTTTTTTAATTAAAAAAATAAGTAGTCTAGACAGAAAGATTCTTGTTTTCCCGTGTGTATAAGTCGCTAATGTGATCTCAACTTTTTCTGTTGCAGTAAATGTGGCATATGGATCCACTGAAATTGGGTCAGGTACACGGTCTCATTTTCAAACAGAATCCCTCGCAGAGACTTGAGTAGTAGATTAAACGTAGGAACAAGGTTGAGCAGGCCAATGTTGTTTTCATGGTAATGACTTGATCATGACCCTAAACCTTTTTTCTGGACACATGTAGAGATTCTTTATCAACTTAATCACTCGCTCGGCCTCTATTGGATTTCCTTCTTACGTATAAAACCGGAATTTGGGCATGGAAAGTGTTAGGGGGAGGTGGATTCTTATGACAGTGGATGGCGCTGCTAGTGTTTGAAATACATTTCATATCAACATTTGCGACGACATTTCTGCAAAATAGTTTTACTTCCAAAAGTGTCAAGAAAAGCGATTTTCCATTTCAAATAAGCAGACGCAGACGTTCATCACCTTCAAACGTTCCATAGTAATTAAGGATAAAAGTAAAGTTACAACGCTTAATAACAAACTGTTAGGGCGCGTGATTGTTCTGGTTGTCTCTCTTGACTGATATCTGCAAATTACAAGCACTTTGTGTCAAATCTAGCTAAGACTACAATCTTTGAAAAAAACGTCACTTATAAAAAGTAATTTCTACCTAATGACTCTTTTCTATTACCTGTCCGATTCGAACAAGTGTTTTCATCATAGGTTTGTATTGCTAGAATAACATCAGCAATTATAAGAGTAATTTCCCAATATAAAAGTCCAAGTGAGACGGTAAGAGTGACGGAAGGAACATAAATGGATTAGAGATATATAAAGAATACAAATCATATGGCGAACAACAGTCCTTTCAAGTGCAATGGATCCAGCAAGGGATCGCGTGTGTCAGGGATTGATTAAGATAAATGCAATAAACTGACAACGAACAGTGCAAAACTAGTTTTTAACTAGCCTTAGCGCTTTCGATTCTGAGTCTTTATCAAAGGCAAACACAAAACAGAGACAAGACAAATAATAAACACAAAAAGCGTTGAAATTACAAAAGTTTACACAACTATTTCTAAAGGAATTAATGAAAATGTTTGATGTTTCATCTAGTTATCTTCAGCTTGACTGATGATGTTGTAAACTAGTTGGTATTGACCTATAAAGCGAAGAACCATAGCGTCATCAGTTTTTTAATGTAAAGTGGTGTAACCACAAATTATATCCTGGATATTTCATTTTTTCTGTAATGTAAGTAATGACCATAGCAATAATAATTATTATCATTAATTATTATCCTATGCGATCCGGGCTGAATCGATAGAATATCCGCATCATTCTAGTCACGAGTCCAACGCATTAAAAACTGAATCCCTGTGCCCCTCTTTTATCAGTGGAAACTACTAAAGTTAAAGACAGAGACCACCTGTCACGTCTTTTCTGATAATCGATTTCTTCATGCAAAATTTTCAACGTAGTTTCAGATTAAGCATCAAAGCTGTTGTATTCAATTTATTCATTTTAAAAAATACAAGGTACTGAGTCTTGTGTCGCTATTTTTTCCCCTGTTCCTAAATTGTTTACTTCCAGGGTTTCGTTGATGAAAAAACAGTACAATTGCAGATGCCATTGAGGTCAATTCTGGTATACAAATTTAGAACTCTTTAGTACAACAACAGTTGATAATACATCATACATACATTAAGAATGGATCATTTTAATGATATTAAAACATACACATGGGAGAATAGTGTAACAATGTGTAAAACTCTGTGTAAATAATATCACTTTGCGCGATCGTTACAAGGTGGTGTTCATTAGTAAGCGTGGCTTCATGTTCACCTCATTTGTCTTAAACAGCAAGCGCCACACAGTTACATTGTTCTCCTGTTCTAAAGTAACAAAGTATATGAGCATGAAGGCACGTAATCCAATCTGAGAAAAATAAGCAACTTGAGTAAACAAAAATAAAAAATAAAAAATATGAGGTTGGTTTCCTTGTGGCGAGTATTTTATGCAGATACATTATACAAACCATATTACATCACAAAATAACTACTTCAAAAGACAACTTGTTTAATTGTAGAATTACAAAGACTTTGGGAAATATTGTCAAACTTCATTCAGTATTCCTCCACAGAGAGTAACAGATCAATAGCCATCAGTATTCCTCCACAGAGAGTAACAGATCAATAGCTATCAGTATTCCTCCACAGAAAGTAACAAATCAATAACCATCAGTATTCCTCAACAGAGAGTAACATATCAATAGCCATCAGTACAAAGGCATATAACTATTATTGATTTGTGCATAGTTTCAAAATAAGAGATACTTAGGGACCAACCATTTAATTCCGCAGGGGGCGCGTGGGGGGGGGGGGGGGGAGTGTCACGGAATCTTTTGGAACAAAATTGTCGGCACCCAAATATCTTGACAAATATTTTTGCTCTGAGCTGTTAAAAAAAGAAAAAGAATTAATTATATCCATTATATTAGTTGGAAAAAATATCTTGACATAAAAGAAACAAATATAATGCACATCCACATCCTTAATGAATAGATGAATAGCAACTGATTTCGCTGAACAACATTTTAATTGTCACTATGATCTTCACTTGTTATGGGCTGGGCATCAACGCCTCGTCCAATGCTAAATAAATCCTAACCGGTGAAATGATCAAACCAACCAACAAACAAAGAAACAAACCTTCTAATGGCCTCATTAGCTTATATTAAAAGAAGGAAGAAGTCTGGATTTTCAATTTTTGCTTATGGGTTTGCCAAAAATATCAGCGATTCAGTGACCTGTTATAGATGAAAGTTATATCATTTTTTTAAACCTGTATTTGCTCCATGACTAGTACGTGGAATAAAGGATATTTGACAAGTCAAACAGTTTGTTGGATCATGTCAAAACAGCCATGTTCGATCATTTCATCTGGGGTTTTTTTTCAGCAAACTTTGTCGGTGAAAGCACAATCTGTAGTTTACATATGCACTTGTAGGGAGAAATCTAGCCTCCCTGTCGCATACCATCACTCAATATTATCTGCACAGTAGAGGTGAATACAGTCGAGTTCTAAAGCTCACTTGTGACTCCCTGATTTCCTTTGGTATGTATACAGATTCTAAAGAATATATTAGGGGACTGAATAAGACATCAAGCGATATTTTCTTTTCTTTTTTGTATTTTGAATAATAGACATTCAGACACAAATACGTGTGTAAACAAATACGCCACTGGTTTATATGTTATACATACTCATAAAACGACGGCTGTATTGTCTTGAAATTTAAGCATAAAATATCAGTGATATTAATGCAGTACACATGGCTACAAGTTAGTTTTTATTTTATAAGAATTACAAGTTTATATCTTCCGATTGCTGGAAGTCTAGTTGATAAATCTATGTTGCTCAGATCTGACCTCTTGATCTCTCAACTCCTAACGAAACAGAACCAAGAGTGTAAATTAGGATTTTATGCAAGTATATAGGACAGTATGCATTTTTGAGTTCTATATTTGAATCCGCCGAGGTAGCATGTTTCGGGTACCCTTGGACAGAGTTATCACCCCTCATCTCACATTAAGAAGCTTTATATATCTATATCTATCTATCTATCTATCTATCTATATATATATATATATATATATATATATATATATATATATATATATATATATATATATTAAAAAGCAATTTAAAATATATATAAAAAATAAAGGTACGTATACATATTTAGATGCACGTAAGTGATAAGTGTAATATCGGTTATGACCTATGTATAAATGTAAACGATGTGGAGTAAAATGTCGACTTCATTTTATTGAATGAAGAGTTGGCGAAGACAGAGTCGGAATATCACGATTTTAGAGTAACATTTAAGTTTTTCCTACAGCAGTGTTGAGTTACAGTCTATGCAGATCACGCAGGCAATAGATCTGTCACCGAAAAAGACATAAATTTGTCCGTAGTGTTGTGTTGTATACGAGTCCCAATGCATGATTAATGCAAATGATTGTGATATGTAGCACATACCTTTCTCATTGAAACTGCAAAATTTCATGGGCCAGATTTTATAAAAATAAAAAGTATATACTTAAAAAAGCAGATAAAGACGGAATGATTGTAGGCTGACCCTAGCGGCTTGAAATCAGAAGAAAATACCGGGCCTGCAATATTTACGAGCAAAATAAACGGTGTAACACCGTGCCTCGCCACCTTCACCCCGTATCTAAGATTATTAAGTAAATATTATCAAGTCGAATTTAAATTTTTTGGAATTATCGGCCACAAATAGCAAAAGGAAATATTACTTAGCATCTGGAGTGGGTCAAGGCTATATGACCATTATTTGAAATGATCGTGCGTCTTACACTCACACACATACATACATACAGTTACATCATGCAACTAAAACTTAGCAAAATTTAGTGAAGATTACTACTTCGAACGGTTTAATGCCGAGCAATGTTTTGTACGATCTAAACACTTCGTTAGTTATTTGCAATTCAAATTGAAACCTGCTCAATCCGGCCTATAACTTGTTACAACCGGTTCATGGCGGTTTGCAGCGCTGGTCTGTAATTACCTTGCCTAGCAAAGTTTGTCATTTGCCCCAGGTCTTTGTGTGGTCTTATAAACCGAAGTTGCCCTTCCCGGAATAATTGACTAGGCCAATATAGCTCACGTGATGCGTAAAAGCACCACCGAATTCACGACTGGTATCTTTTTCTTTGGAAAGGTTGGAAGTGTACGTGGTAGGCGGTGATCGGTCGATGTAATCGTAAGCTTGTCCGATTATAAGAGCAGACACGTACAGGGCGAAGACCACTACGATAGTATGTCGTAAATACGAGTGGAAAAATGACTTGTTAAATTAAGTTGAATGGCATGGTGCAATATTTTCCACGCTTATTTTAAGGTCATATTAGTGTTACTCTTGACGGGCTATTGATAACAATGGGAATACAGGTATTACTATAAAAAAAATTAGTGAAAATCGGTATTAGATATGTGGAACTCGGCGATTCGTCAATTGACATATTCAAAAGAAGCCTTTGTCTGTTATAGCAGTTGAAATTTATTATTTGTTGGTGTCAGTGTTGCAGTGTTATTGTCGCTGTAAACTTTCCATATCTTAGACATTCGAAAAATATTTATACGAACGACCACTTTAATGAGTTACACTAAACTAATATCACCAAAGACACACTGATAATCTACATTGCTGAAATGGATTTTTCTCAATTTCATCGGAGACTGTGTGAATCATCACATAATCCCACCCGGAGTATTAGGGTACCAGCTATTAATTTTCGTGTGTTTGTGTGTGTGTGTGTGGGGGGGGGGGGGATTTGCGCTAGGTCAGTTTGTTTTGCGTGATGATACGGAACATGTAGACAGGCAGAGAGCAGATCAGAGCAAACATATTATTTCGAACAAAGGAGGGATCATCCTTGGATAACCGTGGGTGACGAAATCCGATACTCAGGGTTCATTATCCCTGGGGCCAATGACCTCAAAAACCCATAGTTCACATAAACAGTCATAAGATGATGTAGAAATTCTATTAGCCACTCAGATCTGTTATAGCGAGCTCGGCTTTTTTTTTTTTTTTTCCAGTCAGATGAGAAAATGTTGTTGCGTCTAAGTAAACAAAGATAGCAGCGTTACCCGACCAAAGTATATTTGAAAAAACATATTTGAACTGTTTGAGTTATATTTCCAGAAAGCTGTCGATGGGTGGGTTGGGGGTTGGAGGGTGCATAATATTTCGAGCAGTTGGTATTGGAACCAATCAAATAGCTCAAATTGCTTCATACGTTAATTATGAGCCCGGCAATTTGCCTTTGAATGTACCCATGGACAATGAATGTACAGTCACCAAACTATCTAACCACAACAATTAAACTCAGACTCAAAACTTCAACATTTAAAAAAAAAAAAAAAAAAATCGCGCTTAGAGTTGCTTAATCTGGCCAAAAGTTGTCACGTGTATAGTTAATGCCAAAAATGACGTAATTCTAACCTCACTTGGAGCGAAGTTATAGAACATCAAAATGTTTTGTCTAATTCAAATTTTGTGACTGCGGAGCCAGTTCTCCGAGGGTAAGGAGGTTGTCCGAACGTAAATGAACAAAGTTCTATTCCAAAAGAAATTAATGGTCTATGCCAAAGTGGGTCTAACATTGGGATAGCATGTAAACGTCATTAATGGATGCTTTATATCCTAACTTCAATTATGATCGCTATAAATCATTTTATATCCGTGTGCTCAACGAACACTTTATAATGTTCTGCAGGGATTTGCGCTATACTATGTGCTGTGACGTCACTTTTTCGGGCTGATGATGGCGTGAAAGGCTTGAGAAAAAGTCGCTGAAAAATAAGTACTGTGCATAAGAAGGAGGAGGAGAATAATGGGGAACACTTTCTTTGAAGCTAACACACACACACACACGCGCACACACACACACATACACACACAGATTGGTAATGGCGCAGTTACAAAACAGATTCCCAACGTGTCGATCTAACCAAGATGTTCGCGATGGAAAGTAACAACTTATAAAAACAAACAAACAAAAGAGAACAATAAACTACTACAAGACAAACAAAGAAAGAAGAAAGACAAGTGTGGAGAAGACATGAACTATTTACATGTTTGATTGACAGGGGACATTTATATTAAAAAGTGAAATAATGGGGGGAAAAAATCAGATGAAAAAATATCAGAATGTGTAACTAATGTTTATTTTGTGTTAGGGTTTATTTAATAATAATAATAATAATAATAATAATAATAATCATAATCAGCGTAACTGCGTGTTATCCGTACAGAGAATCATGGAAATACGAGAAAACATAAAGAAAACAATATTATACATATATATTTGTCAAAATTGGTATCAAAGTTCCTAGTTCTATGCCTATCTGTGATAAATAAATAATTAAATAAATAAATAAATAAACCTCAAACGGCTATTTATACTTGAAACCAGTGTTACTGTAGTGTTGTTCTCAAGGAAATTTAGGATCCAAACCAAGTTGAATAATTTATTGAAACTGTGTACTTGTACAGGAAGAAATGCTCCCTGTCGCAGACCATAAATTCTCTCGTTATATATATGTATATTCGCCCCGGTTGTTCATTGTCTTGACTATCTGGTTGATGTATAAACAATGTTTCTGCATTGTTCAATACAGTTTTTTGTCTTTTTCTCTCTGATTCCCATCCCAGTCGTCAGACATCTTGATTCAGCGGTTTGAAGAATTACTTAATCAGATCAATCCGACTGAATGGGACCAGATCAGACGATCGTTCCACTTAACTACCTGCTGAAATTAGTATAATTTTTTTTACCGCTCATTCAATAGTTTTACGGTTTTTCAGTAAGGATAAATCATTGCATGTGATGAATATTTTATATAAAAATATTTTTAAAAATTACATCGTTTGAAATAAAATGTGGCTAAACTTTTTATTGCAAAAAGTCACATGTCAATAAAAGCTTTGATATTGTAAACTCGATTGTTTAATATATAATATTCTATTATTTTAGATTTTAAAAAAAATTCCGATATAAAACATACTGAGTAAATAGTAAAACGGCGCTCCACACAATACTACAGGGACTGGAAAAACTCTAGAAACCTCAAGATACCATCCGTTCCTAAGGGACATGCAAAATGTAGCACATAGCACCTGAAATTCAAGGAATTCCAAGAGAAGAAATCGTGTGCATTTCGGCTATTAAACAAGTTATGGTTAACGAGGTTCTTTGTTGAAATTAGCTTCGGTTTTTAGCCTCAAAAACAGAATTTATAAAAAGAATAAGGCTGTCAGTATTTATAGGATTATTTGGCATATATATTTGTTTCTGAGTGTTTTAAGTCCAGGATAATATGGAGGTGTGAACATACTTTTGGTCTCAAACTGTACATCGCAAAGGTATAGGGGTATGGTATATATGAATTTCGATAGAGGACTTGGATATGTTTCGTAGGATATGAATTTTTAAATTGTATATACTATCTGAATTTTTGATTTTGCATCCAATGAGTTCCCGAAAATGTTTATCTCAGACAAGCAATTACTGGCTGCACGAAAAGCAAATTGATCTTCGCCCCTATCAAATTAAAATATCTCTCGTTATTTTTATAATATAATCAGATTGTTATCAAATATTATATATATATATATATATATATTTGTAAAAAGTATAATTTCCATATGCAAGTGTTACAAGTACGTCATGGTCATGACGCGTCCAAAGGCTTTGAGGTAAAATTCGCCTGCCATGCCTTGTGACGTCACAAAGCAACGCAGCATTGGGGCGCCATATTGGATTAGACACAGTGCGCGAAACATGGATGTTTAATGCATATTTACTCACTGTAGTATGGTATCGGTGATCATATTGTCATATCTTTATGGACTTGAAGACATAATTCGACATGGTAAGTTCCTAATAGAGTTCATAGCTGAGTTCGTTCCGATTTCTCGCTCATATTTAATAGCTTGAGTAATTGGCGCGACTTGGATTGAAATGCCAGCAGCCATGGCGAGCAGTGCTTGCCTTGCCAGTCGTAGATTGAGAGTCATATTTGTTAAAAGCGACGAATTGCAGAACATTATTTACAGTTGTTATATATTGCTTTGCAGAAAAGGTTTTTAACAGTCCTGTTTAGCAGAAAATATAGCGATATGCCCACTTCCGGTTCTAAACAAAAGTAGGTCACAAGGAACCATGATTTATTTTTTGTTTTTGTTGATAGTTTTGGTTGGAAAAAATAACTGTTGCCGATATTTTAGAAGAAAGGCAGTGCTTTTAAGAGTGAATTTTTTAAATGTATTAAATTGTAAACTAACAATTGGCATGGTCATAACTTTGGGTTGCTTTGGTGTAGATCTTGTGGCAACCTTTGAAAACCAAAGGGTGTAAGTAAATATAACACAGTGGGCATCTGCTTGATTGATATTAAGCTCTTTAAATTTCCGAAAATATATTGCAACTTATATTAAAACCATTTGAAGCTGGACCGATGGTTTCAATATTTGTAATGTTTTTATAGTTAGTCATCATTTGCTTTTAATGAGTCAAGAAGATACAGAATTACATACCAGCTTTTGACGGTGAGTGGCATCTTCCTGTTTGCATGATTAAAATTTTGTGTTTTGTGTTAAATTGCCTGTCTCTTCACCCATCTTTCCATTATGCCATCTTCTAAATCACTGAATATAATTTTCACAACACATGGTATTTTACTTGTTCATAAAAGGTAACCATCTGAATGAGGTGTGAAATTGTTTTTCCCCCACCCCTCTGATTATCTCTCATATGTGTAAAATATAGTACAATTTCAGTGATGCTGGCATTTTCGAATATTTGTTTTCAAAGCATTTAATATGCCAGTGTTTTACCTTGGATTCTTTAGGGGCACACAACATTAAAGGGGACGATGAAAAATATAACAGTACTTAATGCACTTGTAGTGGTAAAAACAAGAGATAATGTTTCTTGCTTTGACAGTTTTGACACCTTAATCTTGTATGCACTGGACTATCATCACTTTCTTCTACACTTATATTTTGATTATAAATATTTTATAAAGTCCTCAAGTCATCCATAAAAACATTTCCATGTCTGAATATCTGGTTCACCATACACGATTTTGCTCATTTAACTTTGTTTACACAGTATTTACCAGCATTTATTATAATAATTGCCATTTTGTTCTGATGGCAGCTTTCTTGTCAGTACTTTCCAGTGTTCTAAATGTTGGTAACCCATGGCTAGACGGTAGGGTTACCAGTAACTGGTATGCCACAAATGGGTGTTACCAATTGGAATATTGATTAATGACATCAGACCTTGTCTGCTGTACCAAATCATACAGATCTTTGACGAATTCTGAAATAAAGATAATTGCAGCAAATTTAAAAACTGCATGCACTTTAGTAATCTGTCATTTTCCGAGTGTGCTGTGTTATGGCTCTATCGCCTAAAAATATGTAATAGAAAGAAAGTGAAACCAACAGTGTCAGTAAAATCAATAGGCAATTTATTTATGGACAGTTAAAGTGAACATTCAAAAGACACTTATAATATTGTGAATTAAAATCCAAATATCCTAAGTGTCCTAATCACAAGTCCAAAATATAGAATGTTCTAAATGAATTCCATTACCCTTGAATGTCATGATGTGCCAGTAGTCTTGAATGTCCTGATACACCAGTAGTCTTGAATGTCCTGATATGCCAGAAGGATGTAATCCAGAAATATCTTTGAATGAATTCACCAAAGCCCCAGTCATGTATCAATCCAAAATCAGAATGAGTACTTCAGTATTTCCAATGAATATATATTTAAATAAATAATTCCTCTCTCTGAATGTGCTTTGATTTTCACAACACAATTATACACATCTGATTATTTAAATGATTCTTCATAGACTTACCATTAGAACAAGAATGAAATATTGCTTACCAAACTCGCTACATATAAACACAAGTAACCTGACAGAATGTTCTTGAAAATCATATGTCTACATGACAAAAATCAGTAATTCTAGTGGAAAAACCAATCTAATTGTAAACAAAAGCAGCCCTGACCTCGAATTCTATGTAAACAATTTGTTTGCATTCTACAATCAAGGACAAAGTTAAATATGTATGACAAAAGTTAAATATGTAAACATTATGCATAGCTGGATAAAGCTATGGGGTATGCCAATCGAAAGTTATGATTCATAATCTCACTCTATCTCTCACACTTTTACATCAAATAAACTAATTTTTTACAAAGATATGGAAGATGCATTTTTTAGAAAAGAAAATCCTGTGATAGTAGCTATGCATGGCAACACAGGGCTGAGCAAATTTTTTTTCAGAAAATACACTTGTCCCACCTTACTTTTCATTTGTCCCACCATACTCTTTACTTGACCCACTTTACTTTTCACTTGTCCTAAAATGGTAATCACTTGCCAAGATTTGATGAGATATATGTACTTAATCCATAGAAAAAACAAACGAAATAATATACAACATAATTATTTCTTAAAAGAATTTAATTTTTCAAAAACATTGGTTGATATACATTTGGCTTCTTCAGGTTCATGTATATAATTTTTAGCTGATGGATTTGAAAAGATGTCCATGTACATGTCTGCCACCAGCACTAAGCCAGCAGTTGATAGCTGTGTCTGGTTTAAAGTCCTCAAGCTCTGGTCCATTTGGTGAAATGTTCATTAGAATTTTTAAACTCTTGGTTTAAGGAATTCTCACACTCATTAGCAGTCTTACGTTTTATCCATCCACTTTCACAAGAATTTTCCTTTTTTGAATCGTCCATATTACCTTCCTTGCGAAAATAAGTTAGCACACATTTTGTCCACATAGTAAATATCAGCTTGCTTGACAACTACTTCTAAAGTGATCATAACAAACATTTTTCTTTTAAATACGAACAGAGACAGCTCATTAATTAGCGCAATTATTTCGCTTCAAACTCAATATTGCATGTGAAAGTTTATCCTCTGTATAATCAATTAAAAATGAAAGAATCATTACTGTAATTTAATCAATTCATAAAGGAAACCAACACTGATGTCGGTAAAATACCTTTCATTAATTTAATTCCACTAACTTGCTGGATTAAAATAAGAGTGAGCGGCTCGTGAGGATATGATTTGAGTGAACACCGTGCAACAAAGCCGCTTAAAACACTGCTATTTAATCATACCGGCTTTGATTTGTTTGTGTTTTGATTTGCCGATAATTTGGTCGCTTAGCTCAATATGCAGTCAAGTGGTAACAGAACGTGCACATATGCGATTGTTATCACTGACCACCTGTAGGTCTTACAGGATGTAAATGTATACATGGAGAGGGGTAGAATCAAGTATTCAGTACGCCCAGAGGGCATGAACGGCCAAATAAAGGTAGATATAGTGATTAAAGTACGAAAATAAGGACTTGCCTGACTTTTGTTAATATAGGAAAAAATCACGTCCCAGACTAGCGACTTGGAAAATGCTACTTGCCTGACTTCGAAAATAAATAGACAGGGACATCGGGCTATGGGATTTGCTCAGCCCTGCAGCAGTAGACTTCTGTTTTATGTGCTACGTTGAAAGAATAATGGGGAAAATAAATCTTATATGGTTTGCTTTATATACCGCTAGAAATCAGTTTTATGTGAAAATATCACAAGTTAACCTCATTACATTTCTGAGTTCATATTGTTAAGGAGTCAAGCTAGACTTGAAATTTAGGGAGAAGTGACTTCTCCTTTTGGACAGAATAGGGAGAAGTGAGAGCAGGACAGGGAGAAGTGGCAGCGATGCAAAAAACGCAATATATATATATATATATATATATATATATATATATATATATATATATATACACATATATATATATATACACACAAATATATGAGTGTCTGTGTGTGTGCAATGGTTCTCTTATTTGAATTGTGTCCTGCATTTCCCATTATGCATATTTGCATTTAACATTAGTTTTAAGCAATATTTCATCTTCAAGTAGAAAATTCTCTATGTTGTATGTATATTATAAACACATTTTGTAAGTGTCTGAATGTATTATACTCATATGCAGTGTATTCATAATTAAAAGTGTGTGTGTTTAGATTGAGAGAAATATGCAATGTATTTTGGCCATTTGACTTCAAAAAAACATAGCAGAAACTATACATTTTAATTAATTTTAACTGACAGGAGTACCTAGATTACATTATTGTAATTACAAATAGGTAAAAATACTTAAGCAACTGCCAGCTAAGAACAAAATTTAATTTTGTGTTAGTTTCTTCACTAGAAAATGTCAGTTGAAAACATTTCCAAATTAGTTTGAAACAATCCCTATATTACGCTATAACCAGCACATGAGCGCACATGTAAATGTGTCATCAAGCACATAGTTTTCATCCACTCAAACCAGTGGTCACTGATGAGTAATCTCATCTTTACAACTGCATTTTGAGGGAGTTGATTCTAAATTAAATGTAAATTATTTGACTGTTATTTCTTTGGTATTGTTTTTAAAAGTAGATGCATCTGTTTTTGGAAACAGGGATTTTCTTCATATGACCACTCACTTTCTAGCTTCTTTGCAACAATCCAAATATAGGATTGAAAATATATGGTTTTAATTTGTCTACGTGCTCGTAATAACATCTTGTATTGGTTGGATATTTTTTCTTTCTTACTCTTTCTCGTGTTTGCACAAATATGTATGATGTCAGCTAACAACCTTGACCTTAAGTTAGAGCGCTTATCAATTCGACAACATAGAATTGTCCCATACGTTTCTGACCAACAAATTTTTATTTTTAGGCTAAATCTTGTAAGAGTTTTAATAGTTACACTTTGCCTTCTACGAATTGTATAATTTCCTTAATGTATGTGCCCAATGAATTACGAAAACAGACAGTCTAATGAAGACGTACTTCCAAGACACAGCGATGTCCACCATTATTACCCTTAGCAGGTTCACTTATGGTGTCAAACTGATTTTATGAGGAAAAGAATGCAAGCACGGCTGTTAAAATCTTCAAAAGATATATTTAGAAAGTGCTTTCACCGATTCTCTTCTTAAAACACAAGTTATTAAGTTTTCATCAACAAATGATAACTTGCGGAAATCAGCCAGCAATATATTGCGGGGGGGGGGGGGGGGGGGTAATTGGTCAATCAGCTATTAAAGCACATGCCTGTTAATGTGCAAGAGTTTGTTTTGTCGGCAATTGATATGAACACATGCTATTCATTTTGCCTGGGGCTTAACACTACTTGACTGGGTTGAGGGAGCATCTCAAAAGCCATAAACTACAGGCACTTGTGTAGATCTAAAAAAAAAAACGAAAGTGACAGGGCGAAGTCGTTTTCGCTTTCCTAATGTAAGAAGGTGAAGTTTATATTTTTTCGGCGACTTAGTTGCCTACTGCGCCTGGTAGCGTGACCCCACAATTTGTTATGTATGATGTTTATATATTATTATAAATTTTTTGGGAAATTATAAATGTTTCTTGACTTTATCATTTGCTTAAACCTTAATGTTGTTTACTAGGAAAACATGTTTAACTATTGTCCTTGAATTAGGTTGTTTACTCAGTATTTGAATTCAAGGATAGGATAGTTTTGATAAACAAGATGTTGATTTAATTTGAGGTCAAGGTTGATTTTGTTTACAGATAAAACTGGAATAACCTTAAGAGTAATGTGTCAATAGTCACACACACATTTATTGCTCTAGAATGTTCTGTCATGAGACCTATCTTTATATATACCATGTTTAGTGGACAGTTTTTCAGTTTGGACATTACCATCAGTCTTGTAAAGAGCCATTACAGTTGTGGAAAGTCATTCCGAATTCTGAGAGAGGAATTATTTTAAATATTCATTGGATTAAAAAAGTGCTCATAGACTTTTGGATTTTGGAGTTTGAATTGATGATTTTGGGATTTATGTGAACTTATTTGAAGATATTTTGGAGTATTTCATTGTGGCATATCAGGACATTAAAGACTACTGACACATCAGGACATTAAATACCAATGGCACATCAACACATTCAAGAGTACATCCATTCATTCGAAACATTCTATATTTAGGACATGCTATTAGGATACTTAGACTTATTGGATTATTTGGATTTTAATTCACATTACTGTAAGTGTTTTTTTTATTTTCATTTTAATTATCTATAAATAAATTGCTTGTTGATTTTTACTTGATTTGTTGGTTTCACTTTCTTTCTGTTAAATTTTTCTTAGACCATAGACTTGTAACAATTTAACAAGTACAAAATTTGTTTTTGACAAATTAATATCTCCTTTTGATAATATCTGGTTTTATGATGACAAGAAACATTTTCATTAATGCTTCTCTTTTAACATTGGTGCTGAAAATACTTTCGAAGTGTCTGACATCAAAGTAAGAATGTCACTCCTCGGTTGCTCCTAAATGAAATGGTAATGATTTGATATCTTGTATGGCTGCCAGAACAGCCATCTTGAAAATCATGTTATTGCTACATCTCCTGAATGGAAAGTCCTGTTGACATGGGATGTGACCAGTAAACTTCTTATGAAGTCTGGTTGATCCTAAGTGAAAATGGTGCTGATCTGATATCCATTATGGCTGCCACAGTCGCTATATTGAAAATCTTATCGCTACTGTCATGGTCATATTAACATGGGTTATCACTAAAGGACTTCTTATGATGTCTAGAACATCTTAATTGAAAATGAAGGCGATCTGATCGCCACAGTGACCATCTTGAAAATCTTGCTATAGCTACTCCTCTTGAATGAAATGTAATATTGCAATCGGGTTTTCAGCAGAAGTCTTTATATGATGGCTGGTTAATCCTAAATGAAAATGTTGCCAATCTGATATCCAAGATGGCCACCATAGCAGCAATCTTGCCGATCTGACTTCCAATATGGCTGTGACAATGGCCATCTTGAAAATCTTATCACTACTTCTCCTAGATGCAGGGCTGAGCAAATTCCATTGCCAGACGTCCCAGACTATTCAAGTTGGGCAAGTAAAATTTTCCAAGTTGCTAGTGCGAGACAAAAGCTTTTTTTCTATTTAAAAAAAAAAATAGTTGGGCAGGTGCTTAATTTTTGTGCCATAATCACTTATCTACCTTTATCTGGCCATTCATGCCCTGCAGGCATACTGAATGCTTGATTCTATCCCTCTCCTTGTATTTATTAACATTCTATATCACACCTACATGTACCAGTGGTCATTGATAACTTGTTGCATGTGTGTATGTTCTATTACTGCTTGGCTGCATATTGGTCTAAGCGACCAAAATTATTGGCCAATCAAAAAACTTGTGTTATATATGATGTTTATATACTTAACTTTTGTCCGTAATCGTTAAGTTGTATGGTTATTTGAAAATACATAACTTGTGTCCAGTTGTTATTGCTGAAGAATATCAGAGATGGTATCAACACTAGGCAGTTAAAAGGAAGAAATGATCTTATCTTGAATTCCTGGAAATTATTTTTGACCAGTTAGAGCACATTGTTTATTTGCGGATTGCCTTCAATAATTTGTTAAAAGGGGGCCTTGGAAATAGTATGGAAATTAAAGAGAAACTCGGACAAATTAAAAACCAGTACAACAAGCACTTGTATGAAATATCATTTACTAATGAAGAACATATAATTTACTGCTTTGTGCAGAACAGCATGTACATTTCTGCATTTGTATATTCCAATGGGTATACATGTATGCAGTCAGCAGGGCTGTACATTGTAGCTAGGCAGTTATTCTCCTGTATGTTCTGTCATGGACAGGGGTGGGATGATATCGAAGAAATTTGAAACCTAGTATTTTTTTCTCTGTTATGCATGTTCGTTTGTATATGTCCATTGCTAGGCCACTGATAAATACCAGAGGCATTGTTACTACTGTATAGTTTTGTACAGGTACAAGTGTGAGATTGACACCTGCCATGGTCAGTTTTACAGCAACAGGGTCTCTGTCTACTATATTGAGTGGGCAATCTGAAATCCGCGATGCATGTACTGTAAATGAAAATGGTGCCAATCTTTCATCCAATATGGATTTCACTGTGGTTAATTTGAAAGTCTTTTCAGTCGAAAATATTGGAGATAGTTTCAACACTCAGCAGTTATAATAAAGAAATCGTCTGATCTTGAATTCCTGATTAGCATGATATACTAAATGACTTTTTGACTACTTCTAATGAACCAAATCATGTTTCATATGACATTCTGTTTCATTGAAAATAAAATGTATTTTTAAACACAGTGAAACCCCGCTATAACGCAATATTTGGGGTCCATAAAATGCGATCGTGGAAAAAGCGGGGTCGCGTTATTGTGGGGTTTTACTATATTTTACTTAACTCAGAGAACAACGTATACACGTCTTATGTATAACATGAATAGGGTATCAACACCGTTTACTGATATCGATCCATCTTTGTTTTCCCACATGACAACCCTTTGATTGAGCCACGAGTATGTTCAGTGCCAAGTAACAGAGAGTGGTTATTTGAACTCTCTGTGATCTTGCCGCCCAAGCTCAGTCTCTACATAGGCACCCACATATGACAATCTTTGATCTTGCCGCCCAAGCTCAGTCTCTACATAAGCACCCACATATGACAATCTTTGATTGACCACCGCATTGTCTGGTGCTTGGTTGTGTACGCAGTTAAAGAAGAAACATAAGTCGGCTATTGTTTGCGCAATGATTGTATACAGGATGAATTGAAGTCCAGCGCACGTGTTGGCGGCTTACGTTTTTTGATGTTATTAAATCGTGAGAATCTTTTGTCACGTTGTGTATGCAGTTAAAGAAGAAAAACATGTCGGCTGTTGTTTGAGTAATGATTGTATACAGAATGAATTGAAGACAAACACAAAGAAGACTTACTAGTTTTACTCATGGATCAGTAATAAGTAACATTTCCGATAATGTTTATTTTGGCACAACACTTCAAGAAATTGGTGAAATTGTTACATTTCAGAAGCCACGCCACGATCTAATTCATACGTGATCTCTTCCCCAAAATGATAATAAACTTTTAATACACTATTTCTCGTACTTAAAAAAAATTTTTTTTTTTTCCGTGTATGAGAAAAATACATGTACATGTATATACAATATCAGGAACCACGCCACAAATGTATTATACTTGAATTCATACGCGATCTCTTCCCCAAAATGATACTGTAATATACACATTTTATACACTATTTCTCGTACTTTGAAAAAAAAAAATTTCATGTGCGAATGAATATATGAAATTTTGGGAGCCACGCCACGATCGCGTTATATCGGGGCGCGTTATAGCGGGGTTTCACTGTAGTATGCAATATTCTAGTTTGTTGACTTGTGTCTGCTTGGTAAATATGCTGCAAGGATTCTTATCCTTTAAAACAACTTTTATTACATGTGAAACTAACTAATGGTGCCATATGATCATAGCAGAGTCAGAAGGGATTACACTCTGAGGTCGTCATTTTCCAAGGAAGAAAAATATTTTTGATGACAGTCTGTCCAGAACAGGCAAGGTAGTCCTAACAGATTGGTCCCTACATCAAGCAGTTGCAGAGCTAGTGGACTCACTTACAACAAAACTCAACAAGAAGCTCCCATCTTATGTCGCCCCAGTCCCAGAACAAGCAGCCCAGGCAGTGAACGCCTTCAGCCTGAACTTGGATCCACTGTTCACTTGTGCATTCCCACCCTTCAGGTTGATTTCAAAAATACTGCACAAGATCAGGACATCCACAGCATGGATCATCCTGATTGCACATGTGGCCTTAGAGGTCATGGTTCAACGACCTCCTCGGCCTATTGATCTACAAACCAAGGGTATTACTTCAGTGGAGTAATCTTATCTCACAACATAGAGGTACTCTACTTCACACCAATCCTCAGATTCTCCACCTTCATGCTTGGCGCATCTCGAGCGATCTATCTGTGAGGCAAAATTTTAGAGCAAAGTTACCGACTAGGAAATGCATTAATCCTTGCCAACCCTTGCTGCACTAGCAGATTTTCCTCTAATCCTCTTTGAGGAGAGATCTTGCTCAGCCTCTACAATCATAGGTTATAGGGCTGCCCTTTCAAACACTTAAATTTTCTAAAGGTCAATCCATTGAATCAAATCCTCACTTATTTGATCTTATTAAGTACTTCAAGCTACAGAGACTGGTGTCTCGCTCGTTGACACCAAGATGGAATCTTTCATGTGTTTAGTGGGCACTGACATAAACACCTTATGAACCTTCGAGTGAGGCTTCTTTTGAAAATCTTATGCTTAAAACCATTTTCCTTCTGGCTGTTGCATCAGCTCGGAGAAGTGAACTATATGCCTTATCAATTGAGGAGGGATGTTTATGCTTAAATGGAAATTGTGATTCAGTTTCCTGGTTATGTCAGCCAGGTTTCCTTGCAAAAAAACAACTTCCATCAATATTTCCATTCCCGATTAAAATCCCCCATCTCAGTCACATCTGTGCTGGGGATTATTTAGATAGACTTCTTTGCCCAGTTAGGGCACTTAGATTCAATTTAGCAAATGTTAAAGGGAGATTGAAGGGTACAAATAGGCTTTTTCTCCATTTAACAGGCTCTGCTGATATTTCAGCATCCAGTATCTCTTGATGGATTACGCTCACCATCAAGAGATCTTTTGCATCTCTCACAAAAAGAGACTTGTCCTTCATTGGCCAAACGACCTGAAAAAGAATGAGGACATTATAGTGCACGGCTTGATGACATAGGTCAGACTGGGTCGATTCATGTGTTTTACAGTAAGAAAGCTCTAGGACATGGAGTTGGTGCATCTAGCACGGATGAGGTATTTCCATTCAGAAGGTAAAGCTCAATACAAGTGACAGGGAAGTATTACATAATTAAAATTAATTTTACTCCCCCCCCCCCCCCCCCAAAAAAAAAAAACTACATTTTTTCTTTTTTGTTTTCATCTAAAAGTTTTCCAAATGTTGGATTTGGCCTGAATATATTTCATAACATACCACTTGGCTGCTATCTTGGGATACATGACAACTGTCAAACATGATTAAACATTCATAAATATATTTTTAATATTCAAAATTAATTTGTGGCAAAAAAAACCATTTTGTAAAAAAATAAATAACTTTTGGAATTATTTTGTCATGAGAAATGAAAACATACTTTTAATAGCAGCAATACATTTACCCATCACTATTATATAGCTTATTCCTTTTTCGTGTCGAAAAACTCGTCCGTTCGATGTGAAAACATTCTCCCACTTAAAGTGGAGAATTTATCAACAAGCCACGTCACGCCCGTGCATCTCTCTGCGCCTGCGCGAACATTCATCTTTTTCATGGATGCCATACCTGGTGGTTGTGTCGCAAAAACGTAACCTGAGGAAAATTGTCTGCTGCGGTTTTCAACTACACTTCGGACTTCCCTCCTTCTAAATTCATCTGTGTTACAGTTGTCCGTCTCGGCTATATGTGTTTTATGCCGCTATTCGTCAGTGTTTAGTTCTAGGAAGAGTTTTTCTAGTTCTCCACGTGTACTCTACCCTTAGAGGGGTTAGGGTAAACAATATATCTTGTTTCTTTTCAGGTACACGGTAAGTCATCTATGTCATCACAACGCGACATAGAACAACTGTGATAGCGCCGCAATTAACAGGCGCATAATTTTACAGAATTAATATTTCATTTATATATTATTCTCCTACTATTTCAATTGTTTCTTTATTATCTACGCGTGTCGCATCGCATGCTTTTCTTGTACTTTCCTGAGACCAATAAAGCTTGTCAAGTGAACTAGCTTCTAATATCTCTTGGGAAGAACATATATATGTATATTGTTTACCTGTAGCAAACTAACCACTGTGGTGCAGATAGCCCGCAAAGTATATGGTGAACGGGTATGTATAGAGTACGCGACGTACCCAAAAAAAAGGTGAGTTTTCTACGTGTAGATTTTAAAGGTGAGTTTACACGTTGTTATTATTATTGGTTGATATTTCAATAATATTTATTTCAGATAATATTTATTTCAGATAAAAAGAAACAATGCCAGCAAATCAGTCTGTAGGTAAGTGTGGCCATAAGAAGGCCCCATGGGATACACACTCAGACTGTCTTACCTGTTCCAAGTGTAAGACGGAACAGTCGCTGCAATATCTGTACAAATTGGACCAATGAAACCTGGAATCTTGCTGATTCCAGGCGTACTTATAGAGGGCGGAAAAAAATAGTTAAATCCCCCTCATTGTCTGATTTCTCTGGATTTTCTTTTACAGGTACTCAGACTAAGGCAACATACAGCAAGAAGGCCACTCTAGTTCACAAGAACATTCCGGGGCCCCAAGAGCCTGCACCAGCCTCCCCGGACATAGTTGAGGTCCCTCCTGTAGGGGCCAGTGAACGCTCCAAGAGTAAATCGCCTCTCCCGGGAAGGGAGAAGACGAAAAAGAGCAGTAGTGTGTTGCTTCCTTCCACCAGGAAGGAAGTATACCACTCCAAACATTCCCAAAGTAGCGTGTCGCACCCTCTCGAGGAGGGGCTACACCGCACCTTGGGTAGTAATGAAGACATACGGACATCTGAGATGTCATCTGACCGGTGACCGGTCCGGTCACCGGTCAGTGTCGGGTGACCGGTCTTCCGGTCACCGGTCAATGTCTTCTGACCGGTCACTGACCGGTGACCGGTCCGGTCACCGGTCAGTGTCGGGTGACCGGTCCGGTCACCGGTCAGTGTCGGGTGACCGGTCCACCGGTCACCGGTCAATGTCGGGTGACCGGTCGCCGGTCACCCGGTACCGGGTGCCCGGTACCGGTCACCGGTCTTTGGTTGATCACCGGTCACCGGTCACATCGTTCCGGTGACCGGTCATCCAAAACCGGTCACCGGTCATAGGCCACCGGTCTTCTCGTACCGGTCACCGACGTCACACAGATCAACAATCAGAGGCCTCGTCGTACGGAAGGTCGCAGACCAGGGAAGGGGATTGGATCGGTATCCCCCCCTTCCCTATTATACCAATGAATCCGTACAGGATGTGGGGACCAACATCTCATAATAATTGACCCCTTATGCCCCCTTGGGCTACTGGACCCTGGACTCTGAGTAGAAACGATGTTGCGGCTCGTGTTCCGCCATTGCCTCCTCGCCAGGTAGCATCCACTAGTAGAACCCGACGCATAGCATCATCCACGAAAGACAAGCGGTCTCGTCTTTCTCCTGGAACATCTAGAACACATAGAGCCCCTACTCAGCATGACAAACAAGTACGGGAAATGGCGCATAGTGCACGTCTGTTACTATCTCCAAAGGACATTGTGTCGCCCGGCCACCCTCCTGCTCGGAGTGTTCTAGATGATGATGGATTATCTATCATCGTCGATTCCAACGAGTACGAACTGGAAGCAACTAGACCCAGCTTCCCTCAACCAGAGGAAGCGGAAGAGATATGGTCTTTTTGATAAGGCGGTAAATGAAGTTTACCGCCTACTACCTACGGATTTGTGCCCGAAACCGTCTGGTACACAGTCCAAGAAGATCCTCTCCAGTTTGGAAAAGATCTCCGGGGCTCAACCACAATCAGATCTTCTGCTCCTTCCGCATTCCTGTACATTTGAGGAAATATCACAGAGGTTCTCCTCAGGCCAGGACATCGCTAGACGGCGCAAAGGGTGGGATGTCCCAGCCTCTACTTTAAGACCTATGGTCTCTGCCTCTAGTTACCGGGTACATTCCCCGAAGTGGCCTGTTAAACCTCCTCAATTGGATGCAGATGCATCTCAAGTCGGCTTGACAACGGGAACCTGGGCACACCTTCCTATTAAGACGATCGAAGCCATTGAGCAGAAGGTCCGTCTTCTGACCACCATAGCTTCCCATGCGGACCTCTTCTCAGCTACGTCGTTTAGTATGCTGAGGGAGGCCTCTCTGAATCCAGCCACATTACAGCGTGTGCTGAAAGCTGTTGCCAAGACATCTCGGCATTCACTCGCTATTGCAATGGCCCTTTCAGCGGAACTCCTACACATCCGTCGTGATGTTGCACTGGACTCCTCGAGGGTCTTACTTAGCCACAGTAAAGACCTTCTAAGGGCTGCTCCTTTGGAAGCTGAGAGTCTCTTCGGAGGTCTCATCCCCACTGTGGCCTCACAAGATTTGAAGGACCATCAACATAGGTCCTTCACAACTGCACCTGGCCCATCGCAATCGGCCAGGAAGCGTACTAATGTGCATCGACCTAAGGGGCCACCTACTAAATTCTTTAAGCAGGTACAGCCCCAATATAGTGCACAACCTCAATATAGTGCACAACCTAAAGTGAGACCTCCTCGTCAGTCAGGTCCTAGGCGTGGACCTAGACGCCGAGGAGCCCCTAGGAAGAAGTTCTACAACCCACCTTCCTTTCCCAAGGAAGGAGGGGGGGGGGGGACGGCCCTAGGGACTCACACCCTCTCCTGCCATCCATTCCTCTCCCAAACATCCCCGTAGGGGCTCGCCTAGGCCTCTTTTCAGAGGCTTGGGCAAGTATCACGGACGATGGGTGGGTCCTTTCTCTTGTAAGCGAGGGTTACCGTATTCAGTTTCAGGAACAACCTCCACTATCAAGGACCCCGTATTCTTTCATCAGTCCAATCTGGTGAAACTAAGGGAAGAGGTAAATACCCTTTTACAAAAAGGGGCAGTCGAGAGGGTCCTGAACGATCAGTCTCCTGCATTCTACTCCCGAATCTTCCTGGTCACCAAGAAAAGTGGGAAATTTCGCCTTATTATCGATCTCTCCCCCTTAAACCGTTTTCTTTTGGAGGAACATTTCAAGATGGAGACCACCTCCTCAATCCGAAATGCGATGCGGCCATCGGATTGGGCGGTCTCCATCGACCTTCAAGATGCATATCTTCACATTCCGTTTTTTTTCCACCTCATCGGAAATATCTCCGGTTTTGCTTGGACCAGGAAGCTTTTCAATTCCGGGTTCTGCCGTTCGGAATAGCTTCCGCACCCAGAGTTTTCACCCGAGTTATGGGAGTAATAGCGTCTTATCTACGAGTACGGGGAACCCTGATCCCCCAATACTTCGACGACTGGCTAATCCACAACGTTCAGGTTCAGTCCCTCCATCAGGATCTGTTCCGTTGTTGGTCCACAGTAACTCGATTGGGTCTTTTACCCAACCTCGAGAAGTCAGAACTGATTCCATCCCAAGACTTCGTTTGTGTAGGAATCAACTTCCTCACAAACCAGAACTTAGTCCGGGTTCCCGGAGAGCGTATAGATCGAATCCTGGCACTCTTAGAGACACTACGAGTAAAAACCGTGTTGTCTGCTCGCCTTTACCTATCCCTACTGGGAACCTTGAACGCCGCTACAGATCTGGTTCCCTTAGGACGGCTCCATATGCGCCCTCTACAGTTTCTCCTACTCGCAAGGTGGAAACCACACAAGGATTCTCTATCAGCTCTGATTCCTCTAGGACCAGGTTTTCCATCATCATCTGCGATGGTGGATGAATCGAGACAGATTCCTAGCTGGGGTCCCCATGCACGCTCCGGATCCCCACTCCTACCTGTTCGCCGACGCGTCAGATTCCGGTTGGGGTGCTCATCTAGAGCCGGAGGGGATAACTCTTCAGGGCCTTTGGACTCTACACGAGTCGTCCCTCCACATAAACAACCTAGAAATGAAGGCTGTCTTTCTAGCATTACAAGGGTGCGTCGACAGAGTAAGGGGTCGTTGTGTCATGGTCTCCTCCGACAACACGTCCGTCGTAGCTTATCTCCGACGTCAAGGAGGCACACATGCTCCTTCTCTTTGCGTGGAGGTCTGGAACCTCCTCCGCTGGGCTACCACGGAGAACATCTCCCTCCGAGTTCGCCACATCCCAGGGAAAAAGAACATCTTAGCGGACAGTCTGTCCAGGTCAGGCAAATCAGTTCTCACCGAATGGACTCTTCACCGCGAAGTGACCGAGTCCCTTTTCTCACTATGGGGAAGGCCCCTCGTGGACTTGTTTGCGACCAGGCTCAACAACAGACTCCCCTTTTATGTCTCCTCAGTCCCGGACCAGAGAGCGTGGGCAGTGGACGCGTTCAGCTTCCAGTGGGATCATCTGTTCGCATACGCCTTCCCACCGTTCCAATTGCTTCCCCAAGTTCTGCAAAAAGTAAGAACTTCCACTGCCCGGATCATTCTCATAGCTCCGTTATGGCCCCAACGATCGTGGTTCAACGATCTTCTAGATCTATTGATAGATCAACCCAGATCTCTCTCTCTCACCGGAGGGATCTTCTGTCACAACACAGGGGCTCCCTCCTACACAACAGCCCACACATTCTCCACCTTCACGCTTGGTTCATCTCAAGCGATCTATCCGCCAGAACAAGTTTTCGGGCCGGGTTGCCAGTTGCATCATTCAGGCCAGGAGAGCTTCTACATCCAAGGTCTATGATGCCAGGTGGAGAATCTTCTGTGATTGGTGCAGTAGGAAACGTGTTGATCCCAGCTGTTCCTCTATAACTGCCATTGCTGATTTCCTTTTGTTCCTTTTCGAGAACAAAAGATGTTCAGTATCTACTATCAAGGGCTATAGAGCCGCCATTTCTAACACACTTAAATTCTCTCAGGGCTCGGAGATTGGTTCAGATCCACACCTTGCCGATCTCATTAAGTATTTTGAGCTACAGAGACCTGTCACTCGCTCTCTGATGCCTAGATGGAATCTATCATGTGTTTTTTATGGTCCTTAACAAAAACCCCCTATGAACCATTGAGTGAGGCATCCTTTCAGGATCTCACACTCAAGACGGTATTTTTACTCGCTTTGGCGTCTGCGAGAAGACGCAGCGAGATTCATGCATTGTCGGTGGACACTGGCTGTCTCCGTTTTGATGGCAATTTTGAATCCGTTTCCCTCCTTTGTCAGCCAGGATTTTTAGCCAAAAATCAATTACCTGCGGTAGCTCCATCACCTATAGACATCCCCAGTCTTAGTCGAATCTGTGCTGGGGATGATCAAGATAGGCTCTTATGCCCAGTTAGGGCACTGCGTTTCTATCTAAATGCTTCAAAAGTGAAAAGAAAGGGCAGGAAACGTCTTTTCCTTCCTCTTAAGGGCTCCGTTGATATTTTGGCCTCCACGATTTCAAGGTGGATTGTCACCACAATTAAAAGAGCTTACCAGTCCCTTACTGATAGAGACCTTCCCTTTATGAAACTAAAAGCCTATGAGGTTCGAGCCGTCGCTGCCTCATGGGCCTATCTAAATCACTCGTCTCTGGAGGACGTCATGAAGGCAGCATTTTGGCGATCCCATACTACCTTTTCGTCCTTCTACCTCCGCTCATTAGCACATCAAAGCGCAGGCATATTTTCTCTGGGTCCCATAGTTGCGGCACAACATGTGGCCCAGAAGGACTCCAGCAAATAGTAAAGTGGACATCTCCCCTCAAATGGTGAGTAGTTTACATTTTTCCTCTGTTTTTGATCAGTTTAACATCAGCCGACCCACCTAACTGACAAATTCAGCTATATAATAGTGATGGGTAAATGTATTGCTGCTATTAAAATGTAGTTTTTTGGGGGGTAAAACTAATTTTAATTATGCAATACTTACCCATCACTATTATCAAATGCCCTCCTCCCACCCCGCTCTAATGCCCTGGCGTAATTTCGTCTATGAAAAAGATGAATGTTCGCGCCGGCGCAGAGAGATGCACGGGCGTGACGTGGCTTGTTGATAAATTCTCCACTTTAAGTGGGAGAATGTTTTCACATCGAACGGACGAGTTTTTCGACACGAAAAAGGAATAAGCTATATAATAGTGATGGGTAAGTATTGCATAATTAAAATTAGTTTTACCCCCCAAAAAACTACATTTTAACATCAATAAATTTTTAACAAGATTACACAGGAATTTCTGTAGATTTGTTACAGAAGGAAACTACCAAAGTACCGGTACATTGAAAAAATACTGTGGTATGTACAGTGAAGTCCTGCTAAAGCATGATAGTTGGGGTCCATAAAACATGTATGCTACATGTATGTACCGAACCGTGCTATAACTAACCAAGTCATTTAGCTAAAGAAAATGATGCATGCACCAAACAAAGGAGGGGTATAATAGTGGGCGCAAAACTACATGCTTAATTGGCACAATTACCATCTTAAATCAATGTATATTAAACGAGAAATATACATGTAATGAAAACAGAGAGATTGCACATATAATATTTTACTTTATTCATAGAACCATGCATTGGTACATGTCTAATGTGTAGCTTGAATAGTTCAAGTATCAACATGTGTACTCACCAGCCGATCTCATGTCATGTGTAAGAGTGAATCCATAATAATTCAATTCAAAATATGCACACTGAAGTCTACTATTTAGTAATTTCGTCATAAATCATCATGTGTCTGAATTCAATGCAAGCCCCGGGGGGGTGGGGGGGGGGGCAAAACTACGGACTTCAAAGACACAGTTATAAACTTATTCCATATTAAACAAGAACTACTTAAAACAGTCATTACATATTTAATATTTATTTTTATGTATACAAAATTGGCAACTTAAGCGTAAATAGTTAAGAGTACTTCTACTAAGGTAGGTTAACGTTTGAGGAATGTGGTTTAGCACTAAAAAATATGAAAAATGAAACTAGCCCTGGTTCCGATGGATTTACTGTAGAATTCTACAAATTCTTTTGGAAAGACCTAGACGGCTTTCTCTTTAGGTCTCTAAATACTGGATACGATATGCAACATTTTTCAGAATTTCAGTCTCAGGGAATCATTACCTGCATTCCTAAAGAAGATAAAGACAGGAAATTTCTAAAAAATTGGAGACCAATCTCACTACTTAATGTAGATTACAAGATTGCCTCGGCATCAATTGCTAATAGGTTCAAAAAAGTGCTCCCGTTTATCATTAGTGACACCCAAAAGGGTTTTATGAAAGGGAGATTCATTGGTGAAAATACAAGACTTTTGTATGACCTGATGCAATACCTTGAGGAAAAAAATGAATTTGGTCTTCTCCTATTGATAGACTTTGAAAAGGCTTTTGACTCGGTCGAATGGGACTTTCTGGAAACTGCTCTGAAGTCTTTTAACTTTGGAGAATCAATTTGTCAATGGTTCAGATTATTTTGCAATAAATCAAAAAGTTGTCTCATTAATAATGGACATTTATCCCCATTTTTTAATTTGGAGAGAGGTTGTCGCCAGGGAGACCCTTTATCACCCTACTTATTTATAATAGGAATTGAACTTCTTGCAATAGAACTAAAGAAGAACACAGATATTACAGGCATTTTCTATAATGAAATGGAGTTCAAATTAGGGCAGTACGCTGATGATGCTTTTCTATTATTAGATGGTTCTCATTTGTCCTTGAAGACAACCTTGCAGATTTTAAATGACTTTGCCTTGGTGTCAGGTCTGTACTGCAATGTTTTGAAATCAAAAGCTATTTGGATTGGAAATAAAAAATATTCTAATGAAAAAATATGTCCAGAAATTGATATTAACTGGTCAATGTCCAATTTTAGATTACTGGGAGTATATTTCTCTTTGAACTTGGAGGACATGGTAGAGCTTAATTATTCGACGAAGTTAAAGGAAGTAAAGAAACTGCTTGGCTGGTGGAGCAGAAGAAATTTATCCCTTATTGGAAAAATTACTTTGATAAAGTCCTTGATTTTGCCTAAATTCATTCATCTTTTTGCAGCTTTGCCAAATCCTCCACCCCATATAGAAAAGGAACTGAATACATTATTTTTCCACTTTATTTGGGGCGGTAAAACTGAGAGGGTTAAAAGAGACACTCTTGTAGCTTCTTTTAAGGAAGGGGGATTAAATATGATTCACTTGCATTCATTTGTGTGTTATATAAAACTTTCCTGGATTAGGCGTCTCTTACTAAACGAAGATGACTTATGGCAAAAACTGGTTTCTGAACAAATATTTGGAAAATTTGGAGGTACGCTGTTATTTACATTAGGAAAAACTAAATTAAAAGTAATTTCTAAATCAATTAAAAATATTTTTTGGCGTGATGTTATTTATGCTTTATCACAATGGAAAAATGAACCATCTACTGTCCATGAATACTTGTCTCAAGATATTCTTAATTTAGTGACTGTAGATAATTTTAAATCATACACAAGGTGGAGAACAAACGGTGTTGTACTTATTCAACATCTTTTTGATGCACAAGGATCTCTATTAAGTTTTGATGAAATAAAACAAAAAACAAAAACAAATAATTTCATACAGTACTTTGCTCTTATTTCAAAGATCTCGGTGCTGTGGAAAAAGAAAATTAAAAGGTTTTTTGAAAGTGGAAATAGTTTTCATGTAGTTTTGGACAAAACATCACTCCTTAGGGTAAGAGCAAAGAATAAATTTATCTATAAAGACCTGATAAGAACCAAGATAGAAAAGCCAAATGGTAAACATGAAACTTGGTCCAGGCAGCTAGAGTGTGCAATTGGTGCAAATGAATGGACCAACTCTTTTGTTTTGGCTAAACTTTGTACAAAAGACACAAAACTGATTAGCTTTAATTTTAGATTTCTCCATAGAAACATTGCCACAAACCAGTTTCTAAAAAAGATTAATTTAAGTGATAATGATAAATGTACCTTTTGTAATGAGGGAATAGAACAAATTGAGCACTTATTTTATGACTGTTCAGTTACTGAACACTTTTGGAAACTGTTGGTGGAATGGATCCAAACTTATGACCCAAATTTGAGAATTAGACGAAAAGACGTCTTTATAGGAAATAACAACTTTGATGATCTTATTAACTTCCTAATTTTGCTTGCAAAATATGTGATATACAGATCACGTTGTGCATCAAAAATTCCAAATCTATCATATTATAAAAATTGTGTTTTATCATACAAAACACTGGAAAAATATGTCGCCAAAGTGAATAACAGAAGTGACGAGTTTAAGAAAAAGTGGATCCTATTATCAACTTTTGGTACATGATTTTTTTTTCTTCTTTTTTTCTTTTTTTTTAAGGCAATTTAAAACATCTTGGGGTTTGTATGCGAGTATGACTTTGTGTACAATAATTGTTAATGTAAGTGTCTGTGTGTGTGTGTTGTGTAGGGAACACATGTAAAAGATAAGGACGCAAAATAATTTAAGATAATGCCCCATACACCAGGTCAGGTGGTGATGTAGGGGAATATGTAAAATCCTGACACCTTGTGTTCAATAAAAAAAAAAAAAAAAAAAAAAAAAAAAAAAAGTATACTTCTACTCACCAGTCGAATCTAGTTTTATCCATAATAATAATTCCATCAAAATTGTGCACAAAGAAGCATAATTTATATTTCTAATAATGTTTGATAGACCCAGTCAAATCCTAATATTTAATTTCTTGCTACATTGATATTTGCTGGACATGTCCAAAGGGTCTGATTTCTGACCGACAGTAAAATGCATGATTCAGACACCGAGTTTCGAAAAAGAAACCTGTATTTAGTCTTGAAAAGTATGTGTACTTGAGCTGAAAATTCATGCAGGAGGTCAAATATACTGTATTGACCTTGTAATGTACTTGCTATGAGAATTCTACAGGTGTGTATACATGTAAACTGCCTGAACCCAGCTTCGGAGTAAACTATTCGATTGTATGGGTACACAGTGAGTTCCATAAAAACAGTTTAGTCATTCTCTGATGGACAGTGGAAAAAATAAATAAAATAAACCAATATTCATTTAAACTTTTGTTTCTAATGATGACTTTGTTTCACAGCAGAGCAAAAACGGGGAGTTGAATGTTCAATTATATTAGCCAATCGCTCCACCCCTACAACTTAATTGGTTCTGTTCCAATCAGTGCTAACACTGGAAGGACAGTTTTTTGTGTATATGTGAATGATGTTATGTATGATGTTTTTATAATATAAATACTTTAGGAAATTATAAACGTTTCTTGACTTTAATATCTGCTTAAATCTGAATATTAAGTGTAATATTGCGATGTTTAGCTATTGTCCTTGAATTAGGTTGTTTACTTTGTATTTGAGTTCAGGGATGGTTTTGGTAAACAAGTTGTTGATTCAATTTGAGGTCAAGGTTGATTTTGTTTACAGATAAAACTAGAATTTCCTTTAGAGTTGTGTGTCAAAAATGACATACACCATAATATTCTAGAATATTCTGTATGACCTATCTTTATATATACCATGTTTAGTGGACAGTTTTTCAGTTTTGACCTTAACATCAGTCTTTTAAAGAGCTATTACAGTTGTCAAAAATCATTCCAAATTCTGAGAGGAATTATTTACGATATTCTTTGGATTATAAAAGTACTCAGACTTTTGGATTTTGGATTTTGAACTGATGATTTTGGGATTTATGTGAACTTATTCAAAGATATTCTGGAGTACTTAATTTTGGCACATCGTCACATTAAACTACTGGCACATCAGGACAGTTAAGACTATTATCACATCAACATGTCCAAGGATACAGTCATTCATTCTGAACATTCTATATTTAGGACTTGTGAATAGGACACCTAGGATTATTGGATTATTTGGATTTTAATTCAAGTTATTGTAAGTGCCTTTTGAATTTTCACTTTAATTGTCTATAAATAAATTGCTTGTTGATTTTTACTTGATTTGTTGGTTTCACTTTCTTTCTGTTACATTTTTCTTTGATCATAGAGTCGTAACAATGATCTGAAGCTAGAAAATAAAAAGGGTTAAGATGAAAGGGGGGAGGGGTTCACAGTTCAGTTGTTTGCATGAAGATTGTCTGATAACACCGCAAAGCCATATGCATGTGTAGGTGGCTCTTTTTTTTTTTTTTTTAAATGTTTTTATAAATCATTGCCCCATAATTTGAACAACCTTTAGCAGTGAGATTGACTTTGACGATTAGCAAGTAAATTAATTGATTTATAAATTCGGATGAGAATCTTTCTTTTGAGCAACAATTGTACACAGAATGCATTGTAGAAAAACACAAAGAAGACTTACTGGCTTTATTGTTCATGATTCAGTAATAATAAGATTAACACTTATCAAGTTTTTAATGAGCTGACATCTTTCAAAAATAAGCTAAGATCAAAATGAAGTGTTGACTACTGACACATTTGAAATGAATATTCGCAAATAGAAATGTTTAACATCTTTATTCATATAAAGAAAGATGCAATCATAAGACATTTTTTTCTTCAAGAATACAATACATCTTGCCAAATTGTTAAATCGAACTCTTGTTTTTTTTTTGGCATAAAACTTTGCTGTACTTCAAGGAATTTGTGAAATGTAAAATTTTGGGAGCCACGACACAATCGTGTCATATCCAAATTCATACATGATCTCTACCCCAAAATGATAATTAATTTTTTACACATTTTTCCTACTTTGAAAAAAATATTTATATGAAATTTCTGGAGCCATACCATGATCGTGTTATATCCAAACTTGTGCTATAATGAAGCGTGCTACAGCAGGGTTTCACTGTACCAGTGGAAAAAACATCGGTAAACTGGTATACCCTATAATAACTTGCACCTCTATCTTGAACCGTGTTAAATATAGGGTCATCAAATTTTGTAGATGCAGGGATTTACAAATTTTATAAAAGTTAGCTTGCCCAGTGAATCCCGGATACATACAAATATTACAATTGTAACTGACAACTTCAAATATAAATATTTATTCTTTATTTGTCAAAACTTGCTTTAAATTGGAAATATTCACATTATCACATCTGCATGAGAAACGTGCAGTTTCTGCTCTTTGTTTGTATTTTCAACTATTTGTCAATATCTCAAACTCTATTTCACATAAGTTGTGAAAATTGCTATGTGGATGCATCACAAGGAGGGTAATTCAGCCATTCCAAACATGTTAGTGTGACTTAATTTTAATGGCAGTAATACAAAGGGGTGAAACGATTCATCGATATATCAATGCATCAATACTTTTGCCATATCGATACACGTATCGATACAAGAAGTGAAGAATTGATAAAAAATGATACTTACCCTATTGAAGTTACTTTAATCTTCAGCAGTCATGAATAATTATTAGTCGTTTGCCTTTTTATTCTTTAAACTGAGAATTTTTCTGAGATGGCCGTTACAGGCACAGGCACTAATGTTTGTCAGTAAAAAAGAAAGAAAAAAAAACTGTTGCAAATTAACACAAAATGGTTCAAAATGTGTGTCCCCCCCACCCCCTTCACTGATTACATGCTAATTATTTTATCCCATTCAACCACTGATAATATATATCAACGTAAAGGAGACTTTCCAAATTTGTTCCCCATGATTGAAGTACTTTATTGATCATTTAATAACCGCTTTTACATGAAGTAACTCTGTTGTTTCATATCTGGTCTGTATGGATCGAATATAAAGGCTCCATGTCCGGTAGGTCACTCAGTGAAATGTGTTACATTAAATTCTGATTGGTGGTTATTGTTTGTTGCAGTCCATGGTAAACAGTAACCACCAATTAGAATTGACTGCAGCTTATTCACTGCGTGACACACTGGAAGTATTGGCATCCAAACTCGATCCAGGTACAGTACAGCTCACATGATTTTTCGGAACCCCACACATCGCGGTGGGGGACTTAATCCCCTCCACGTTAGCTCCACGATAACACTCCGCGGTGGAGGCATAAATTGGCATAAATACCTACAAATCACCACCGCGTTTCGGTAGGCACGCCGATGTCAATTCCACTGTGGAGGAGCTAGTCGACATTACTGATTGACATCTGAACAGCCAATGAATGAAGACCACCAATGGAAAGACTGAGACGTCAGGAGTGTTTTACAATCGGATACCATGGAAGAATCAGTCGTCTTTATTTCGATCATATTTGGAAAATAAAAAAATAATTTCAAAAGGCTTGTATATTCAGTACACATTACTGTTTATAAAAGGTTGATCGACTTCTTTTGCAATAACTTTATGATTTTAATTTATTTCAAAGAAATATGAACAAACTTATGCACTGACTTGACAAGAAGCACGCATTGCTGAGCTTCTCAAGCAGAATAAATTTATCATTTTGTTACAAAGGAAAGTAATTCTCTGAGATATGGATAATTAAAATCCAAATTGACATCCGCTTACCCCCCACAACAACAACAAACCTAAAACACGAGGCTGAATGTTATGACTGCATGTGTACTGTAAGGGACTGACCATTTAATATATGGGGTTTATATGGTTTTTTTTTTCTTTTTCGACCGTGATATATTTTGTTCTTTCATCACAATATTTATTTATTTTAAGTGAAATATGGAACGGATTAAGGTCTTCTTATACTAAAAAAATCAGAGAAAGAATTGTTTTCATGCATTCCCCCCCCCCCCCCACCCCCCACCCCCCCCACCCCCGCTTGGAAAATTCAATTGTCTCTCCCTAATAAAGACTTGACTTCAGCGGATGTTCTACAGAAATCAAGGCAGTGACCATTGTGAACACTGTTGTAAAATATTAAAAAGGGTTTGCATCAAAGGATGATGAAAGTTTCAGCTTGGGAACAGTGTGTTTTTATCACACGAAGCCATCTGACTTGGTGCATTGTACTTTACAGCCGCAATTATGGTCCCACCATTAACAATGGAAGTTTGATAATTGTTAGTAATTAATCTGAACTTATTAGCTTATTACCAAAATGAAAAATAATATGGAAAATTCTAAAATCTGAGATGTTCAGAAATTTTAATTGCCAACAAGTTTAAAGCATTTTGCATGGATGTATTGTCTCCACGTGTATCCTATTATTTGCTCATTTTTCGACGGCGAAAATATAAAAATAAAATATACTCTTTTATTTATTTTTAAGCAGATATTAACTCTTTAACTTCTAATGCCACTGTAGTGGCTCACTACTCTGCCTAGCTGCTGGGGTCACTACTGCAGCTGATTTGGGGGCTGACTACCAGAGCCTGATGCTGCTGCAGCCAAATGATAACTTTTTAGCTGATGATTTGGGGATATGGGCTAATTGTTTTAGTTTTTTCTTTATATTAGACTGATTTAGAGACTAAAACCATGCTATAACTGCCTTACGTCTGTTTGATTCTTTTATCCTGCTGACATTCACAAGATTGGTATAAAATCCAAGAATAGAACACAACACTATTTGTAAACACTAAAATTTATGTCGGTCTTTTATACAAAGATATTGGTCAAATCTATACATGTAATTACTAAAAATGTTTAACAAGTCACTATGTTCTACTACTTCTTAAGTTCTGCATGGTATTCACAGAGTCATTTATGCTTTATACACAGACAGACATTGCACGATTTGTCTATTTCTTTCTTCCCCTAAACTAAACGAAAGTTGGGCCGACACTTTCGGTAAACACTGACTTTTGGAGCACGTGGCTCTCTTGTCCACACTTCGCTGTCTTCTTCATCAGATTCTGTCTCAATTTCAGACCGACTTGACAAAGAAGATAGTTCATTGTCACTACCAACAATTCTTAATTCAATATTGTCAAGTTCTTCCTCGGAAAAACCTGAACATTCGGATTATCGATCGCTAGCTTAAGCAAAAGCCATTGTTTCCACTGTCAACTACAGACACATATATTAACTAACACGTGGTACAAAGTTGTAAAAAATCCCCGGATTTAGTGAGAACAATCACTTGCTAACTCAATTTTGATTGGTTGAATGTCCTTTTACTTCCAATTATTGACCTATAAGACCAACTGTAACATGAACATGCAGTGCGGATCTATCCGTCACCGGGGTACAGGGAGCATAACCAGCAAGCGGATATATCAGTCACTGGGAGTAGTAGTGCTTTGTTTATAAGCGGATTTATCAGTCACTGGGGAGGCAAGGTACATTTATGCAGCGGATATACATGTCAGTCGAAGTTAAAGAGTTAAAGAATGCAGTTTCCTGTTTGTGACTGTTAGAGCCTTTGGTTATTGAGCGTGTTTCTGTATGTGGTATATTGCTTTACAGCTAGAGAGCTTGAGTTACTGTGGCCCAGTGGATAAAATGTGCGACTCACACACACTTGGGTGTTTGCAGGGGGGGCATGTTGCCTCGTCCCCGCCTCGATTTAAAAAAAAATATATATATCCCTTTTACTTCGGCTCCCTTCCCAGAAAATTCCTGTGGATGCCCTTGAACACACACACGACTTTAGAGCACGTGCTCGGGAGTTCCTGTGCAGTGGTGGGAAAACTTTTTTCTTATTCGCTCCATAACGCTATAATGTCTAGGACGTTATTACTTTTTTACCAGTACTGAACGTTTCCAGATTTAAGTTTGTGTACGTTGAGATTTATAATCAGTCAGATTTTAATATTTTAATTCTGACGATTGACTAAAAATGTTGACATGTCAAGCAGCGAAAAAGAAAAATTTTGGTTAACATTAATAAGCATTTTAGCGTTATTTTTGAAACTCGCATTAGTGAAAAACTCTTCAAAACATACACAGAATCACTAAAAACTTTAATGGCAGGAACATCTTTTTGGCTTCATGTGTATGATGAGGCCGCTAATTGAAGAAAGCTAGCCAATCACGGAATACTTAAACTCTTACTGAAGCATGTAAAAAAAAATTTTTTTTCTAATAGTAATAGATTACAATGACTTGCGCAGTAGTGCTTTGGATTCCATATTTTATGAGAGAGAGACGTGGGGAGGGGTCTTTTATTGATCATTTTTCTGTATTTTGCATAGTATGCGATAGGAAACGAACAGAAAAAGGAAAAAGTAAAAAAATAATTTCATCTGATGCTAAGTTTACTTGGTGATATAGATATAGAAGTATATAGACGTGCAGTATTCACATACAACTATACAGAAAACAATAGAGACAAAACAGTTTAGTTGTCGTCAGACACACAGTCTCCCCCCCCCCCCCCATGGTTACATGTGCTTGTAAAATTACACACAAACATGCTTTTTATTACTCTCTCTGTCTCTCTCTCTCTCTTTATCTTTGTGACTTCGGAGCGGTTGCTTATTGAGACAAGAAATAAACTAATTTCTTTGAATAGTGTTTGGCATATTTGTGTATATGGTATATTGCTTTACAGCTACAGTTACTGTGGCCAAATGGATAAAGTGTGTCACACACACACATTTGATATTGGAGCACGAGATCGTGAGTTTGCAACCACCGACAGGAAAATTTGTTTCTTTTTTTCCCCCTCTATTACGCTATAATGTCTAGTACAGTATTAATTTTCTTACCACTTGCAAACTTTTCCAGATTTCAGTTTATGATAACTTGTGCAGTAGTGATTTGGATTCCATATTTTATGAGAGAGGAGAGAGAGAGTTGGGGAGGGGAACTTTACTAAGAAGAGTTAATGATCTAAAATTATTCATCTTAGTTTTCTGTATTATGCATATTATGCAATAGGAAAACAAACAGAAAAGAAAAAGTTAAACATTAATTTCATATGATGCGCAAGTTTGTCAAATCAATGGCAAAGAAAACAAACCCGCAGAAGCACTGCTGTTGTACTTTTAGGTTAACAGTTAGCACATGAAATTTACACGTCAGTATCAAAGAAAACAAGCAGTGTTGATGGCTTCTCTTGTGCTAGGTTACTGCACGTGTCAACTACATGTATCTAGGATGACCTTTTGCGACCATTTGTGATTTTAAAAAAATCCGCTACTTTGGTAATTAATGCAAAATAGTAAGTTTAAAATAAAATAATGATGTGAAATCTTAATAATGCTCTATTTAAGCGATTGGATGTCAGAAAAAATCATACAATATATGAATGAGTACTCATGCATGGAGTAACCATCGGAACTTATGCGATTTTGTTTCACTTCAGTCAGGTATGACTGCAGCTTTGTTATTAATTTGTTCGATGTTTATCGTTCTTTTCATTGCAGGTAGTACAATATCACTGACTTTCATATGATCATTAAAATTTTGTATTGCGTTTACTGTAAAAGAAATAAGGATATGAATGCATGTTTAGATTCCGATAACATAGTATTGAAGAAAATTTTTTAGATTCATTGTTCAAAATATAGTATTAATACAGTTTGCGAGACATTGTCATTACATTATCATCATCTAAAATATGATTTGGCACTATGTATCATACATTATCTTCGGTAGAACAAGGAAATATTTATAATTAACTGAATTACTATGTTTTTTTCAGTATCAAAAAGTTAGCAAATTGCTCCCCAGAGGGATAACAATGTAGATAATTTGGTGCCCCCCACCCCCCGCCACACGTCTCTCTCAACCTCTGCCTGCGTGGGTGATAAACAGTAAACCACGCCCATATTATCGAGACCACATTCACTCTGCGGTGGTGATTGGATGCGACTCAGCGAGAAGGTGTGGTGTGCAGGGCTATTCTCCGTGAGACACTGTGACATCTTCGTCAGGATGCGTGCAGTGGTGGTGGAGGGTTTTTCTTAATCCTCTCCACTCACTCTCCACCCCCACCGCGATGCGTGGGGTTCCAAAAAATCACGTCAGCTGTACTGTAGATACAAAGCAACAGAGAAACTTCATTCAAAATGGTTATTAAATGATCTCAAAATTACTAAAGTTGTACATGGAGAACAAGTTTGGAATATTTCCTTTTATGTTGATATAGATAATCAGTGACTAAACGTGCCAACAGGATAAATAAAAATTAGCACAGAATCAGTGAGGAGGCAGATTTCAAACTGCAGGTTTGTCACCTTGTGTTAATTTGTTAATTTTGTATAGAAGGGGAGTGCGCATTGGCAATAGGTTTCCTTTTCACTAACAGAAACGAGTTCCTGTGGACGAGGCAGTTGTTTTACATCTGCAGGAAGTACAGTGTGATAGATTTGGTTGTTAGTCATCTCCGCTGCCACACCTGGACTTGTTCTAGATAAGATTTTCCTTCCAGGTGGAAATTGCACTATTTCTTCTGTTTTGAAGATAACACCGTCATGTCTTTCAAATTTAAGTGAAGACATGAAATTGTAAGATGTTTTAAAAGCATTCATGCAGTGCAAAATAAAGGGTGTGGTTAACAAGATGAGTCCTGGATCCGATCAAATGGAATAACCTCAAATGACCTAAATGATTGAATTAAAATCACTAACAACTAATATGTAGTCTGTTTGGATGTACTTTATTTATCCTGTCAAGGATGAAAATGGCATATGAACAGATGATAAATCTATGTCTTCTGTAATCTGCATGCTAGAAATACAACCAATATGTCAACACATATAAAACAGCACAATCCTACCACTGACAGACTTTCTAAAGATGAAAAGACCATCAAGTTGATATGTGTATCGTGAATCGTATCGATACGCAGCACATGTGTATCGTTTCACCCATAGTAATACAATACATAGCATTATTGCATTGCTTTTCTTTTAGGGAACTCCTAGTCCGAAGTTCAAGCTAATTATTCCCTCCTCCTATTAGTATTGGAGGGCCAGAATTAAAAAGAACATGATCCCAGTCTGGTTCTTTAGTCACAGCCAACATACGGAAGATCGTCTTTTTTTTTCTGTGGATGACATGCATTAAATGTGTGCTACATGTACATGTATATCACTCATCAAAATTTGCCTTCATTGTCAGTTTTAAATGCAGTTTTGGCATTTCACCTGCCTTTTTGTATCAGTTGAGGAGTGTTTGTCTCCTCAGTCCTTGTTTTATTTGAGTGTTGTGTTTTTGTAAATTTGAGGTTTTTTATTTGTACTTTGCTCACCAAGTGGTGCTTCATGAAATTATATCCCCCTTCATTGTTCTGGTGCTAGGGTAGGCATTATCTACCCTTTTTTGGTTCTGCATTTTTTGTTTTGCATGAATTTTTATCTTTCAGAATTTTTAATGTTGCATGGTGTGGGCACAAGAAGGCCCAGTGGGGCATTCACCCCGCCTACTTAGCGTGTACATGTGGCGGACTACCCTCGTTACAAGGTGTCCGCTTTATTTGGTTGGTTATCATTATCTAGAGGATGATCGACCTCGGTGTTATTGCCGGGATCGAGTAAATAATAATATAAATTACAAAATTTATAGATGGAATAAATAGAGATCTGTGCAGATATATAGAACAGAATAACACGAGCCCACGTACATGAAATAAAACAACTTAATCGGTTAGATAAAACAAACTGAGATAATACATTACATTAGGAAGATATACTTCTTTTTTAAATAAATCATTTACCGAATTTCAAAACACAAATATACTTATATAAATAGCTGATCTGTTTAAATGATAGAATTAGTTCATAGAATCGAGTGAACAATCGAAGTCATCGCCCTGTACAACTGCATAACCTGCGATAAACTGTTCACTCCAACTTCGATGCTGCTGTCCAGTCAAGATTGATGTTCTCTTCTTTTTTCCCTTCTTCTCTCTCTTATCTCACCTCTTTCCGGCCCTCCAACTTTGTGTGGGTAGGTAGGTAGGTGGATACGTGGATAGGTAGATAGGTGGATGGAGCTATTTCCCCTTTCAAAATAAACAGAGAAGCAACCTCAATCTTCCGTCAGATATCCTACTGGGATTAGAACCTTACTCCACTCTCGTTACGTCAGATATTGTCCTATCGGAATTCAAACAGATACCAAAGGCTATCTGGTCAGGCCAAACCAGGCAGACCATAAACAAACCTAGTTTCAGAAGATTAATGTATTTCTAATGGCTATTTCATCACTAATTCACATTAACATCACACGAGCCATAACAGTTTCAGTTCCCGTCTCAATTATACAAATGAATCAATGAAATTCACTTCATGGCTTAACTACATTAATTTCAGTGAATACTCATTTAAGTCTTTATCATACATGAAATCATCTAATACAGCTTGTATCAAATAAAGTAATGAATGCAATTCTTAGAATACATGATTCCTATAACAATCAAGACGATAAATTCAAACAATTTGTCAAACTCATATAAAGAAGATTATTGTACGAATTCAGTCAAATTAACTCAAACAAATAGTTATACTCATATCAAGAAAATTGATCTTTGAATTTAAACAAATAAATTCATGCAAATATAAACAAATAAATTCAAGCAAATAATTATATTGGTATCGACGAATTACATGAGATTGATGCAAATACCTTGTGCTTTTAAGCCTTGCTCACTTCTACCGCCAGAATTGTCCATCAACTTCCAGACATCCGGTCCCTTGAACAATAGTTTTTACGAGAGAATTTCTTCTAAATTCAATCTCGAGTCAAAAATATCTTCCTCTTGCAGGAATTTTGCGATGGGGCATATTAAAACCATGAAATTTTGTGTGGGAAACACGCCCCTTATTTAGCGTAGCCAATCAGGATTAAATATATCTACCACCTTTTATAAATACATGACAAACGCGCATAGCGTACCCCTTGATTGTCATGCAATATTTAAATGACTGATTCTGGAGAATTTCAGAAAGATAATGCAACTTCTACTTGCTTCATATCTAGTCCTGCAAACTCTCAACTTTGACATTTTTGATCTCTAGACCTCCAAATAACCTTCGTAGCATTAGGGCTACAATGAAGGCTTAATTAAGAATCAATTTCGCCCCCCAACAGGGACATTAAAACCATTGCAGTCTAGCAATTTAATACGGTATCTTTCCTCATAAATCTAATTAATTGTTCTCTGCCAAAACTAATGTGCTCTATATTCTCAGCTGTGCTCTGCCGAATACATCAACAGAAATTTGCACCCTTACAATGTTCCTATTTATTGTCTTTGCTCTGACCAGGTGTGGGACTGTAGGACTTCGCTGAAAGTCGCCACACATACAGGGGGAGGAAGAAGGGCCCCTCTTCCTCCATATCTTCAATGGATGATCCCTCCATTCTCAAAAAGGGTCTGGAACTCTTCCCATTTTGGGGAAGACTACTGTCTCTGTGGGGCAAGAATTTTCTGTTATCTCTGTGCTTTTGAGATCACCTAATGTCTAAGGATGCCTGATGCTCATTACGATGCCATCAGTGCTGATGAGGGATTGATCTTTGGCCCCTCCCAATGGATGAGCAGTGCTTTCTCAAGGTAGGTGTCTCCATGAATGAGATTAGTGAATTGCATCTTCCTGAGAGGGAAGAGCAGCGGTCTTGTTCAGATAAATTTGATGTGGGTTTATTAATCATATCTTCATCACATGACCAGTCTTTGTCTTATGCCAGTCACCGGTCATCCACCAGTCACCAGGCTCTGAACACAGGTCACTGGGGTTTGATTATTAGTCTGGGGGCAGGGATTGGGTTAGTACCCACTGTTCCTGTGTTACCATTTATTCCTGATAGGGATAAGGACTATGATTGTATTCACCCAACTAGGGAGGGTGATCAGATCGACATCTCTCCCCCTCTCTATGTTCCCTTTTATTCCCAGTGCCCCTTCTTTTGGTTTCAAGGTAGGCCTATTTGACAGGCTGTAGACCTTTTCCATCCCCTCTGTCCTCGACCAAAAGAAGAAGAGGGCCACCACTCACCCCTAGAATATCCAGAAGAGATGAGCATTCCCATTCGCCTAGGACATCCACTAGTAGGGTTAGCAACCCCCCATGAGCGGCTTCAGGATAAGGGTGAACCCATTTTGATGTCTCCCACTCAGGTGAGAGATACGAGGATGGACAGTCCCATCTCGCCTCATGAGTGGGCACAGGACAATGATGTTATTTCCACTATGGTGGATTAAAATGAGTTGGAAAGTTGGAAAGCTCAAGGGAGAAAGTCTTCGGACTCCTTCTCCTTTGTCAAGGACAGAGGGGGTTGGCCCTAGATAGTTGTGCCCACTCCAGCACTGTTTTCCTCTTCCCAGCGTCCCAGTAGGAGCTCATCTAGCCCTTTTTCAGAGGGTTGGTCAGGCATCATGGACAATGCGTGGGTTCATTCTCCCTTAAAGGATGGATACTGGTTTCATTTCCAGGAACATCCTCCCCATCTTCTTTCACCAGTCCAAACTGGCTCAATTAAGGGAAGAGGTACACACCCTTACATGTATGTGGAAGGGCGAAGTTGAGAGGGTGGAAAACAACCTGACTCCGGCTTTCTATCGAGTGATGTTTCTGATGTAAATTAACCCTTTTGCAGCGTGATACGACTCCAGTCATATGTTCACTACATTCCGTCGACCACTTCATAGAAGCGTGTTTTTAACTGTATAATATGTCATCAATTTACGTTTACTCTTTTGAAAAGAGGGAAATAAGGCAGAAGGTACACCCATCATTAATAGAGTGTTTAAAAGACCCCAAAACTGGTAAAAATTTGATTTCAGAATCGAGATTTAACATGCAGAGATAACAAATGGCGGTCATATACTAAAGAGGGAAGTGAAGACAGCTATGTGCTTACTGAATTAGTTGAAAAAAAGAGCATTTAGTGTTCAAAATTGACACTGCCTAAGTGGGGATCGTTATCTTTACTTCTTCAAAATGAATGGAGCTGATGATAACTGGTTATTTGAAAATTTGATTTCAAACACGAGTTTTAATGTGTGGAGATCAACATGGCGGAGAGAGCCGAAGCAGCAAGTTACGGCAGTAATGTGGATGCCGATTTTGATGAAAATATAGACAATTTTGTGGGATAAATTATGTTTTAGGCAGTGCAGATTGTGAGCTTGACTTCGACCAAATATACAGAAATGATGATAACTGGTTAGTAGAAAATGTGATTTCAAAACTGAATTTTAATGCATGTAATTCAAAATGGTGGACAGTACTGAAGCGGCAGGGATGTGATGCCAATTTTTATGAAAATATAGACGATTTTGTGGGGGTTTGTGATCTTGTTTGCATCAAATGAACTGAGCAGATGATAAATAGTTAATTGGTATTTTTGACTTGGATATTGACAATGATGAAGACGTGGATGCTTTTCAGGCTAACTAGACATTCTGAGAACTTCACTTCTCATAAAGTTCGTACATATACCGATGTTGGGTGTGTGCATAATATTATGAAATTTTACTGCATTCCTGGAAAAGGACCAAAATAAACCGAACAGAACTCAGATATTACTACATTAGAATTTATTGTGGAATATAAACACTGAACCAAAATGAAAAGCTTTGTCGACTTACCAGTAAGGATTATTCTGTTTGCTCTCCAATTTTCGTGCAAGTAAATTTAATAAAATTGAAAATTGTCATAACTTTTGACATTCTTGATGGATTTTTATTATTTTGTCACCTTAAATGGCGTAAAATTCCCCACATTTCATACACTTACATATAGGAGGTAAAATGAATATTGCAGATAGGAAAATTGCATTGAAAGTAGGTTATAAAAAAAAATGTCAAGCATGTTTTTTTTGCTTACATAACTTTACTTTCAACTGAAGTTTTTACGTCTGAAAATTAAGTGAAAAAATATATGATCTTAAAGAAAATTAAATGCTTTTTAAAATGGTATATAACATTGAAAAGTTATTAGAAAAAATTGTCCTCTAAAGCCAAATTGACTGATGTCACTGCATTCTCTCATGCTGCTACACCACTGACTGAAAAAGTTTCCAGTTCTACATGACTGCCTGTCTGATTGGGCTTCAGTATGAAAAAGGTTAAAGGCAGAAAGTTTCAGCTCATAATCAACCTTACTGCCTTAAACAGATTTCTTTGGGAAGAATGCTTCTAGATGGATACTAGTAACTACTGCCTCGGTCAGAAACACCATAAGCCCCTGTGACTGGGAAGACTCCATTGATCTTCAGGGTGCATACCTTCACATCCCTATCTTCCCTCCACACAGAAAATACCTCTTGACCAGGAGGTATTTCAATTTCGAGTTCTTCTGTTTGGCCTCTCCTCCACTCCCAGAGCATTGTCCAGGGTGATGGGGATAGTTGCTACCCACTTAAGGTCATTAGGGATTCCCATCATCCAGTATTTGTAGTTGATAAATAATGTGCTTAGAGATTCTCTTCTGAAGGACCTGTCCCTCTCTTGGTTGACAGTGACCCATCTCAGTCTTATCTCAGGACTTTGTACTGTAATCACGGTAAGTCTTGGGACACGAAAAAATATTTATTTTTTTTTCGTGTCCCAAGACTTATATGCCTTTAAAATATATAACATTTTCGGTGTCCCAAAACTTGTAGACACAAAAAAAAATGTAAAGACAAAATTGGGAAGATCGCCATACGTCACACACGCAGTGACCAGCTCGTTCAATTACCACGTCTTTCGTCAATAAACTGTTATACACTACTATGATTGTTTATGTTATTATTTTGCATGTGCATATTTTCCGATTTCTCCAACATGATTTAAAATAAAGGTAAATAAAGACTTCATAATTCACGGGCTGCTTACATTTACAGGAAGACCTGTACTATAGTGTACAGTACTTACACAGTGCAAATCGTACTTGGCGTCACTTATATCCTTGTTTATTCCCAAAAATATTAGATGCAGATTTTGCTTTATTCATCATTTTTACCAAATCGCATTCTTCCAGATTACATTTCAGCTACACGTTCATTGCTGTTTAATTTATTTGTATTCACGCGCTCAACAGTTACTGTTTTTCAGTGGTATAAGCGATCCTACAAACTGATGTAATCTATATGAAAAGGCATGCGTGTTTAACTTTATAAAGCACATAACCAGCATAAATTCAAATAACTTGTCATGTATAATATATGTTAAAATTCTGAATATAGATCGATTAAGAGCATCATTGATCCATTTTAGTTTAGTGTTTCGGCTTCACAAACTGATAATTTTCCACGCATTATTCATTCAACTTTTGATTTTGTCAAGCTGGTTGTTTTGGCGTCTCCTTTGTTTATAATTGGCGGATTTGTCTTTTGTTTTCCGACAGCCATCCAGGCTAGCTAATTGTTAAAACCCTGAAATTGGCTTGGGTAAAGAGGAATTTTGTCCAGCGGCAATGCCAGTACTTTGATGTGTGATTGGCTTCTACTGCGTAATATTAGCACGATTACCGTAACTGAGTAAACATGACTTATTTAAGGTCGCTTACATCAAAGCAAACTACCACGGATTAGTTCTTAAACTTCTTTATCGTATTTTAAAGATATTATTTAAGTTTAGTGCAGTGGTGCCTATGATTCGAATCAAATGTATGTACTTCATTCATCACAAGTAAAATCTTCATTGTGCACATGGTGACGCCATGATGTAAACATGCGTACAATAAATACTAGAGTTGAAATAAACACCATTTTCATTGTTCTCATCCTGGTATCACATTGTAATGATTTAGGTATTTCCATTTTCAGGGAAAAAAAACTCCCCAATAATTACAGGTGACTTTCGACAATTTTAATGCAATAATGCATAAACTGACAATAGTAAACTAGGGCACAATAGGGAGAAGTTATTGTTGAATGGGTGTAACATACCGCTAATGCTCAGTTCTTGTCATCGTCTGATTAAATTATACATATTTTAATTTATTAGAAATAATAAGAAAGCAGAGAAAATTCAATATATTTATTGACTCTTCAAACAAATTGTAATAATTTATAATATATCCAAGTAATAATTCATAATGAGAGTCCCTTAACAACCACGAAGTCCTGTTTATTTTACACGAGGTTACGATCGATAAAATACGCCGATCGATCAGTAGAAGAAAAAAAATGTTTTAGGTGTCCCAAGACTTATAGTACATGAAAAAATTGCTTTAACTTCGTGTCCCAACTTTTATAGGTCATAAAAAATTACTTTTGAAAATAATTAAGGGTGTCCCAAGACTTACCGTCATTACGGTATATGTGGGATTGAATTTCCTCACCAGCCTAGTGAGAGTACATGTTTCTCTGGAAAGGATTGACCAAATCCTGTTCCTCATAATGGCTCTTCTGGCCAAGACCTCATAATCTTGCATTTACCCTCACTCTACTGGAGACACTGAACTTGGTTGCGGGCTTGGTTCCGTTAGGAAGACTTTACTTGTGCCCTCTCCAGTGTCCTCTATTGTTAGTGGCTAAATCAGTACCAGTTTCTGACCAAAGAAGCAACCCCCCCATCCCCCCCGTGGACCCGACTCTGTTCTGTACACTAATGCATTAGATTCAGGATGGGGTGCTCACCTGGAGCCAGAGGGTGTAGTTTTTCAGGGATTTTGGTCCCGGGAAGAAGCAACCCTTCATAAAAACAATTTGGAAATACAGGCAGCGTTTCTAACCTTACAGGGGTGTGTCAGCCTCATAAGGGATCATTGTGTTATGGTCACCTCTGACATGTCAGTATTAGCACACCTCAGGTGTCATTGAGGTACGCATGCTTCTCTTTGCATTGAAGTCTAGAACCTCCTCAGAGGGGTTCATGCAGTCCTCGTGGAATGGTCGATACACCAGGCAGTATCAGAGTTACTATTCCACATGATCCCCTTGGTGGACTTGTTCGCTAGGAGACTGAACAACGAGCTCCCCTTTTATATCTCTTCAGTACCAGATCTGAGGGCTTGGGCAGTGGAAGCTTTCAGTCAAAAGTGGGATAGTCTGTATGCATATGCCTTCCCACCTTGCAAAATGATTCTGCATGTGCTCCACTAAGTCAGGATCTCCACTGCTTGGCTCATCCTGGTAACCCCCCTGTGACCACAATGGTTGTGGTTCAGCGACCTACTCGACCTTCTGGTAGACGAGCCCAGGAGATTACCACAGAGGAGGGATCTGTTGTCGCAGCATAGGGGGTCTCTCCACAACAGCCTGCAAGATTCTCCACCTTCACACTTGGCTCATCAGAAGTGATTAATCAGTCAGGACTCATTTCTGAGCAGGTTACTGACTGCATTCAGGTTGGGAGGCAATCTACTTTCAGGGTTTACAATGCAAAGTGGAGAATCTTGTATGATTGGTGCAGTAGGAAATACATTGATCTTAGCTTTCCCGCTTTGAGCGCAGTTGCAGATATTCTCTTCTTTTTCGAGGAAAGAGAATGTTTGGTATCCACTATTAAGGGTTATAGGGTTGCCCTTTCTAACACTCTAAAGTTCTTTGGGGCTTCTGCCATTGGATTGGACCCTTATCTTTATGATCTTGTCAGGTATTTTGTGCTTCAGAGACCTGTATCTCATTTACTAATGCCAAGATGGAATCTTTTGTGTGTTCTTTCTGCATTGTCAAAATTCTTTTATGAACCCTTGAGTGAATTTTCTTGTGAGAACCTTACCCTTAAGACTGTTTTCCTGCTCTCCTTAGCATCAGTGAGGAGAAGAAGAGTTTTATGCCTTGTCAGTGGAAAAAGGTTGTTTACGCTTCAGTAGTAATTATGATTCAGTTTCTCTTCTTTGCCAACCTGGATTTCTGGCTAAGAATCAGCAACCTCCAATCACTTACATGTAACTTCCTTTTGAGATATCCAGTCTCAGTTGTATCTGCCCAGTTAGGACCTTTAGATTTTATTTGGCTTCTTTTAAAGGGAAAAGGAAAGGTTGGAATCCTTTCTTCCTACCTATGATGGGTTCCTTTGATACTTCAGCTGCTACTATTTCCAGGTGGAATGTCCTCATTATCAAGAGAGCTTATCAGTTGCTTACTGAGAGACCTTTCTTTAATGAGAATTCAAACCCATGAAGTTATCATTACTGCTACTTCTTGGGCATATTTGAATCACTCTTCTTTGGATGATGTTACATCTATGAGAGTCGTCTTCTGGCAGTCTCACACTACCTTCTCCTTTTACCTTAGATCTTTGGTGCATCAGAGTGAAGGCATTTTTTTGTTGGACCCTAGAGTGACAGCATAACACTTAGCCCAACCTTTTACCAGCAATAGTAGCAGATAATATATTACTTCTATTAAATTGTAGTGTGCGTGTGTGTGTCTAAAACTAATTTTAATTATGTTATACTTCTGCTACTATTGCAAAGATTCCTTCTTCCCACACTGCTCTGATGTCCTGTAATCTAGTTGCAAGTCCAAAGAGGATGGTATTCCATATGTTTGCTCTGATTAAGGATTCAGACTGGGATCATGTTCTTTTCAATTCTGGCCCTCCAGTACTAATCGGATGAGGGAGTAATTAGCTTCGACTAGGGTCTAGGAGTCCCAGAAAAGGAAAGTAATGCATTAGTAGCAGGTATGTATTACATAATTAAAATTAGTTTACCTCCCCCCCCCCAAAAAAAAGCTGATTTTTCATGCTTGAGTGATATTTGTATTTTCTGCCATTTGTTTGTTACATCCTCTTGCTGTGTTGATACATCGTAGTGACTAACTCAATCGTACTTGCAACCAGTGAGTTACAGGTTAAGATCATATCCAATCTGGTTCAGTTGTCAATGAGTATCTCTGTGCGGAGCATTTAACTGCCATTGCCTCTGCGTCAGTTTGAACTTCTGTACCAATCTCTATGTTGTTGGCTACTCTATGTATGTTCGTGTTGTCTAAGGAATTCATGTTTATGATTAAACACTGTTTATCCATTGTAAATGTTCTTTTGCATAATATATGCATACATTCTGCCAGAGTTTTTACTAATTTCTACTTGCACCACTTAACCGAACAAGAGAGGTGTGGAGCATCCATGTCAGATAGACACATTTCTAGTTCAATTTATTTCAAAACAGAAAATAAGTATTTACTCAAAAATTTACATTTGAAAAACAGTCATTAGTCTCAGTGTTGAATTTCAGATGTTGTAAATTATTTTTTTATTTTTATTTTCAGATGTTTGATTCCCAGGTTGATCCAGGCACACTTGACATTGAAGATTATTCCATCATTATACAATGATCATTGAGCCGACAAATTCAAATGAACATATGACAGAGTTACCTCCCCTGTCGATTGTTACCATTACAAAGGTACAACATTATAATCTTCTGACCATAGAGGCGAGGATAACTATTTTCTTTCTGTTTCACTGTATGAGGGGTATTTGAACAGTTCTGAATATTTTGTTATAACTTTTTTGTTTTTTTGAACCTCTCAATAATGTAATGCCAATCTATAGACAAAATAATGTTCTATAAATTGATCTGCAGAAGCATGTACAGCACGCAGGACACCTGCAGATATATGCGTGTGACGTAACATAGGTAAATGACAGTGACCTAAAAATGTCGGAGAAGAAATGATTCTGCTAGTGAGCAAAGAGCATACTACTCTCTGACTGATATCAAGGGATGCTTTGGATAAAGTTTACGGATGTAATTCTCTGTATTATCTTACAATTTTGAGGTTGTTTCATTGTTTTAAAGATGGTTGCAAATCCATGGAAGATGACCCACATTCTGAAAGACTGTTGTATGCAGTTGGTGAGCGGGAAGTGGCTGCACTGAAGGGGGCATTTGATGCAGACGCTTAATACATAGTGGAAGATGCTTCTATTATCACATGCATTAATTTGTCAGCTGTTTTTAATACATTGAAATATCATTTGAAGCTCAGAAAGGTTTGTGCAAGATGGGTCCCACATCTGTTGACAGCTGATCAAAACAAACATGGGTTGAAATTGCCCGGCAGCTACTTGCCAAACATGAAAAGAGTGAGCAGTTTTAATTAGATTGTCACAGGTGATGAAACATGGATTAACTTTTTTGAACTTGACTCAAGAGAGAATAATAAAGTTTGGATCGGAGAAAACAAGCACAGACCACAAATCGCTTGATGCAGTTAGACCATCAGGAGAGTATTATATCCATTATTTTTCAATGCAAAAGGCCCGGTCATCCAAATACCTGTGCCTGACTCTGTTAGTGTCACTGGACAATTTATGCCTCCGACGTGTTGCCAAAAGTTGTGGAACAATACCGAACTGCCCGTCTGTGCACTGGTACCCAAGGTATCCATCTACTCCGTAACAACAAACCGAAGTATCAATCCGCCATTGTGACCGACTTCGTGAAGGAGCAGAGAATGCGACTTTGCCACATTCTCCATACAGCCCTGATTTAGCTCCCAATTGATTTTTGGCTGAATCCCGTCAAAGATTCGCTGAGGGCCGACAATTTGAAAGCTGCCATGCAGTTGGAAGTGCAATTTTCCAGTGAATGAATAACATAACAAAAAGTGGATGCAAAATGCCATTTAATAATTTGATAATCAGACTGAGAAAGTGTGTAGAGGTGCATGGGAAGTACGTTGAGGGGGTGCACTGATGTACTGTTCACTAATAAAGAACTTTTTTGTACAGCACAATAATATTCAGAACTTTTTAAATACCCCTCGCATTGACCTTAAGGTCATTCATGTTGATTCTTATGGCCTGTAATGTCTGTCATCTTTCATCTGTCCATTGTTGGTCCTTTAGCACATGCTTGAGAACACAATAACTCATATTCCTTGGATTGTGATAAAGTTTGGCATACAGTTATACATATATCTCGGCAGTATCTCAAATGAGTTTGGTAACAAAACCTCAGTGTCCTTGGATCAAGATCAAAGGCAGAGCTATAGATAAGTTGTGTATATGTGTATTTTATGCAGACATATTGACTAAAAATGCATACAGAAATTGTTTAATACATTCAAATTATGCAAAACATTTTAATTTTAAGCAGTTAGTCCAAAGTTTTTAGCATATTGCACCTGCTGGAAGTACATACAATGTAAATTGTTGTATGATGGCATGTTCGATCAGTATGAACTATGCTCTCAGTTCAAGTTCCAGATGTTCCATTGACATTGGAAACACTTGCTCACTGTGAGAACACCTACTCAGAATAGAGCCATATAATCAAAAGCACCCTGTACTAGTCTTAATCACTAAGCCATTTGACACATTCAGATAGGCAGGATTAATGTCTTCATGAAGAAGACTCAGTCTTGTAGTGGAAGTTTGCATTTTGCAGCTTATCAAATACCCCTTTCAATGTAAAAAATGCAATTAGTTCCAAACTAGGGGGTAAAATGTCCAATTTTTTACATTTTTATTTAGAGCTCTGTAAGTTCATTTTAGATATTTGCACTACAGTTACCGATAGCCTGTGAAGCAAATAATTTGCTGTGGTGGCTCATTTGGAAGAGGGTTGGACCCATAATCCAAGGATTGTGGGTTTGATACCCACCCAGGCTTGCCAGGGTCAGGCTGCCTTGGTGTGTCCTTGGGAAAGGCACTTAGCTCCCATTTCCTCGCATGATATAGCCAAAGATGTGTTAAAAATGCTATTAAAAGTAACAAAATAAACACAAAACATAATGGATATTGAGAAACTTTTGTACATTGTGTTATTACACTTCATCCACATTCTAAATGAGGTCAACACTTAGCATTGTGCAGCTTTGATTTGTGCTGTGGGTTTTTAGCTCCCCTGGCTGTAAAGGTAAGCAATCTTATGGTATAGTCCAGCATCCAGCACAAGTTGTGCATTGTCTGTCAATATTTGTTATTTAAAACTCATATAAGCACTGGACAGATTTAAACCAAATTTGGCATAGAGCATCCTGGCACAAAACACTTTAAATTTTGTACAGATTATGCCAATCTGCCAGCCAGTATGTCTGCCGTTATCAAAAATAGAGAAACCTTTAAACAACTTCTTGACAAAAAGCATCCTGGCCTTGAAGAGCTTTCAATGTTTAGTTTTACTGGTTATAGACAGAAGAGCTAATATGATGGCCTGTTGTCAGCACAAGTTTGTTATTGCTACTTCTCCTAAACTATTGGGAGGATTGCCATGAAACACGTAATGTTTAGTTGGTCCTAACTTAAAATGGTGCTGCTTGGATATCCAGTATGGCCACCACAGTGGCCATCTGAAAATCTGGTTATCGCTACTCATTTTGAATGGATGGGATGTCTTGTTGGTCATGAATGAAAATGGTGACGATCGGGCATCTAATGCTAAAAATCCTGTCACTACTTCTCCTGATTGGATAGTAACATTGACATGGGGTTCTCACCAAAATACTTCTTAGATGTCTAGTTGGCCCCAAATGACAATGATGCTGATCTGATATCCAAGATGGACACCATGGTAGCCATCTTGAGAATCTTATTGCTACTCCTGAACAGATAGTCATATCAACATGTGGTTTTAGATAAAATATATCTAGTTGGTCCTAAATGACATGTTGACATGGGGTTTTCACCAAAAGACTTCACATTATGTCTAGTTGGTCGTAAATGAAAATAGTGCCAATCTGATATCCAGTACGGCCAGCCATGGTGGCCATCTTGAAGATCTTGTTATCGCTGCTCATCTTGTACAGATGGTCATATTGTCATAGGCTTTTCATCAAACAGCTTCTTATCACATTTAGTTGGTCCTGTATGAAAATGGTGCCAATTTGACATCCAATATGAAAGTCTTGTTATCACTGCTTCTCCTAAATGGATGGTCATATCCAAATGGGTTTGTTACAAAAGATATCTTATGATGCCTATATGTTCCTAAATGTAAATGGTGCCAGTCTGACATCCAATATGGCCACCATGGCAGACAGCTTGAAAATCTTGTTATCACTACTTGTTAATGGATGGTGATATTAACGTAAAGTTTTCACTAAAAGACTTCTTGTAATGTAGGTTCTAAAAGACTTCTTGTAATGTTGGTTCTAAATGAACATGTTGCTAAGCTTACATCCAGTACTGAACATGTTGCTGAGCTTACATCCAGTATGCCACCACAATGGCCATCTTGAAAATCTTGTTATTGCTACTCCTGAATGGATGGTCTTATTAACATGGAGTCTTCAAGAAAAGACTTCATACGATGTCTGTGTGGTCTTATCATGGTGGTCATCTTGAAAGTAAATGAATATTTTCTGGCGCCAGTTTGACATCCAATATGGCTGGCATGAAGCCATCTTGAAAATTTAATTGCTTTTACTTATCTGGGTCATAGCCTTCTACACTCCACGACTTTCCACTCAAATCACATGCAAGTGTATTATTTACACATGAGAACCCGCGGTGAGCCTCACATGATTGTAACCTGCAGGTGCCTCCAAGCGAAGTTATCATGAGGTGCCCCAATGTACTAACTACAACTTGAAGCAATATTATTATTGATCGCTGCTACATGTATACTGCATATCATATATTCTGCGGAGATTGTTTCCTTTGTGTGAGAATATATAGCTAGCATAAAATATTATTGATCGAGGCTGTATTGTATATTCTGCGGAGGTTGTTTCCTTTGTGTGAGAATATTTTATATTGATCACAGCTATATTAGAGAATTACCGCTGTATATAATATAATTTTGAAAACTTCACCGATTGATGCATATAGTATTTTGAAAGGATTTATGAGTGTAGCTAATGATTGAATCATATTGCCCAAGCAATGGCGTGTTTGTAACATCACAGAAAAGATTAGACTATTGTTTTGCCCAAATGTGTCATACAGATTTGCCAAAGAGACTTGAAATATGTTGTATGATTTTTCAAATACATATCCAGAGCATCTTGATAAATTAATTGAGTTGGGGATATTCTTGGAACAAGAATGAATGAAACTTGGTGAATTAAATAATAAGAGGCGTGAAAAGTAATTGTATGATATTGTGTAAGAAAAGTTTAATTCACTGATGTTAACCTGGTCAACAGTCGAAGATATTGAAAGTAGTGAATACATCACCAGTGATAGTGAAGATAGTAATGAGCAAATCGATTAGAAAGGTACTTATAACAATAATATAACAATGGCATATACACTCACCAACCTTGAGAAGAAATACAAAAAAATCTATGACAACATAGAAGCATGACAGCTGGCTCTATGTGATAAGTTTACCAAAGATATATTTGAACATGAAAGAATGCAATCCATGGAGTATAAGTGTGACAAGATGTTTAATGTTATTGGATACAAACATAAAAAGAATGGTGTACAATTTGGTTTAAAATTTTATACTGGAAAAGTAGGGGTAATTTGGCCTGATCCCACTTTGAAGGAAATTTTATCTGAGTTGGGACCTTACCATTTTGGTTTTGATCGGGAAGATGAACCTTTTTATTTAGCAGAGCCTGATGTTATAAATCACCTTCTTTGGTGGAAAAAAGGTATCGTATGATGTATGGTGTATCGTTATAAAATTGGCTACTATACTTTGAATTATGAAGTGTTTACTCATATACCAGGGTATATAAAGCAGGAAATAAGAGAAAGACAACAAAGACAGAATGAAGCAACTAAGAATTTAATTAGAGACTAAACTTTTCGTATAAGGGGTTCAGTGGCATTGGGACACACTTAATACAAAGGTGTATGCCCTGGAAAACATGAACTCTGCGGCAGAACATGCCATTGTGAATATTGTAAATCACATTTGCTCACGTTACATGTTGGCCTCAGTGCTTGACCATGCCTTAAATGTGTTATTGGATTAAAGTCTCTTGTGATCAGCTTTGCTGACCATATGGATCTTTTCGCGAGTATTATTGAGTACACTGGCAAAAGACTCACAGAACCTATAGTCGTGGAAAAACCAGACGCCGTTGAAAAAGATACAGCAGTCAATAAAATAATAGCCAGGATTGAAGCGATTGCGGTTTCTGATCCTGGTAAAGTAAAAATAATGCAACAATTGAGTGACGGAATAAGCAGTTAGACAAGGATTTTCCCTTATAATAAGGTATGCCAGCTGTGAATCAACATAGGCAGTCTGCATGAGAGTGTGGAATGAGGATTCCAAACTTGGTAAATATTATTGGCATTACCTGAAGATGTGCATATCAACAAATCACTTTGCTTCCACAATTTTTAGCTCACCTGTCAGAAAGGCCAAGTGAGCATATTCCAGCATAGGTCCTGTTCCATCATGCACCATGCATCCTGCATCCACCCATCAACAATTGCTTTTTACCATTCTGGAGTCCATATTTCTGACCTGATTTCAGTCAAACTTGGAATATGGATTTATATTATCAAAATCTCAGACAAGTATCGATACTGAGCGAGAGCCATGTGTATGATCTTGCACCTTATTAGCTAACCTTGTTAATGAGATATTGAAATGTATCAGTGGGAGAAAATTGATATTGCCACAGTGGCGATATCACTTTTGGAACTACTTTCTTTCCCCATTTAGGAAATATATCTGCCCGCATGTATGTTATTCAAACTTATATTTCCATATTGATGCCTATCTCATTTTTCTTTTCTGCTCCTTCTCTCTCTTGCTCTCTTGCCCTTCCTCTCTCTCTGTCATGATGAACAGATATGAACATTTAAGGATTGTAGTATACATTTATGTATCCAATGAGGTACCATAAAAAAAGGCCTCAGGTATTCACTTTTAAAAAATAGTTTTCCATATGAATCATGCAGATTTGTTGCATAACCTGTTCCTATTTGATATTCTGTGTCACACATACATTACCTGTTACATTTGATGACAAAAGGTACAAATTTTTAGGGAAAAACTCTTGATTAAATATAGTAATACAATTGTTTTAAGTAATGATTTAAACTCTCATCACAGTCATAGTCGTGTTTGAAAACGACGGAGAAATCGGGGATACATGAATGTTGATTGGAAACCGATATTAAGTGATAATTGAAATTTAGGAGCAACATCTGTTACCGAACTAGACTGCAAGCTTGCCAAGGCCACATAATTCACATTTGAATGCAGAAATAAACAAAGAACTAAAAGCCTTATCGGTAAACTCACAATCATTAAAATCTTTAGTTTAAAGATCTTGTGCTCTTAAGTCTGTTGGATACAACTGCTGTATTGTTTCTTCAGTACTCCCACCCCAACAATGTTCACTATATCAATCCATGCAAGAAATGTGTTAACAAAAATAATAATCTCTTCATTTTCATATGAAAACAGTTATTAATTTGACAAAAACACAATTAGTAGCATTATACACCTCTCCCTCGATAACTCGTGTCCTGATAAATCATTTTCCTGCTTATAACACCAGTCATGCGTGGATCCCATTTTAAAAAAATAGAAAATAGAAAAAGAATTGGCCCTTATTTGTTGAACGTAAAGAAGTTAGAGATCAAAATTGGTAAATGAAACCTAGATATATCGCTCATTTTACGTAAAAAAAAAAATGGTGGTTTGTGCCCAGAAATTTAGAATTAACATCGTAAAATGTGCAGGTTTCAATAAGAAATCATATATTTTGTTAGATTTTCTTGGAAAAAAAATATTTTCTCAATACACTGTAAATAACAATATAGATGAAACTATCAATAAATTAAAATGTCAATAACGCCTACTGGTGGAAATGCTTAAGAAATAAATACCAATTAAACAAGTCTTGTAAAGTGAAATTCATGTTTCAGCTTTATCTTTTAATTTTGTTTCAGTGTAATCATCTTAAATGTGATATGCTGTCTTGTATTCAAACATGAAAAGTGTCAATCAACTGTCACAGCCATGCCCGTGAGTGTTTCCATGAGAACTTAATTAAGTACTACCGTAATCACTGTAAGTCTTGGGACACCATAAGTCTTGGGACACCCTTAATTATTTTCAAAAGTAATTTTTTTATGACCTATAAAAGTTGGGACACGAAATTATAGCAATTTTTTCATGTACTATAAGTCTTGGGACACCTTAGAGATTTTATTTTTCCTACTAATCGATCGATGTATTTTATCGAACTCAACGACATTTAAAAAAAAAAAAAAGACTTCGTTGTTGTTAAAGGGACTATCATTATGAATTATTGTCAGTTTATGCATTACTGCATTAAAATTGTTGAAAGTCATCAGTAATTAGTTTGTTTTGCCTTGAAAATGTAAATACCTAACTCATTAAAATGTGGTACCAGTATGACAACAACGAAAATAGCATTTGATTCAACGCTCGCATTTAGTGAGCTTGTTTATACATCATGGCGTCACCACACGTACATTGAAGATTTTAACTTGCGCCGTTTGAAGTACATCCCTTGGTTTCGAATCATAGGCACCACTGCACTAAACTTCTATAATATCTCTAAAATACGATAAAGAAGTTTAGAAATAATGCTTTGAAAATAACTGTAATACCGTTTAAACTCGGCGGGAGTTTGCTTTGATGTAAGCGGCCTTAAGTACCTGTATACTCAGCTACGGTAATCGTACTAAAATTCTTGAGTAAAAGATAAATCACACATCGAAAAACTACACCAGTGATGGCTACTAATACAGTACATGATAATTTTAACCTATATTATGATCATTGTTTAATGTATATATAACAGTTATGTGAATAAATGCTGGTTTACCTTATATAATTAAACGTGTGTATCTTTTTATATAGATTACATCACTATGTAAAATCGCTTATATCACTGACAAACTGTAACTCTTTAGCGTGTGGATCATACCATATAAAATAGCAATTTGTGATCTTGAAGAAAGCGATTTGGTAAAAACTATGAATAAAGCAAAGTCTGCATACGATTTGCACTGTGTAAGTACTGTACACTATAAAACAGGTCTCAAGGTAAACCCGAAACAACTCGTGAATTGTGAAGTCTTTATTTGCCTTTATTTTATTTCATGTTGGAGAAATCGGAAAATATATACATGCAAAATAATAACATAAAAACAATCATAGTAGTTTATAACAGTTTATTGACGTGGCGATCTTGCCAATTTTGCCAATTTCGTCAGACATTTTTTGTGTCTATAATTGTTGGGACAGTGAAAATGCTATATTTTTTAAGTGTGTGTAAGTCTTGGGCTACGGAAAAAAATAATTATTTTTTCGTGTCCCAAGACTTACAGTGATTACGGTAACTGTATTTTGATCTCTGACTTGTGGAAGTGTTGGTTGCATTGTTACAATCAATCAAAAGTTGACCTGCATTGTATTATGTTAGTTAGTCTTTTGTGTCAAATCAACTAAAGCATGCAAATTCTACCTGATAAGAGCTAGTGGTCTCGGTCGTGTGTTAAGTCAACTCATTTCAGTTGACTATTTGAACAATGTAAGTACAGGTACTGTAATTAAAGTATGTAACATTAATCAGGGGTTTATCATACTCATTAGCAGATCTGATCAATGATAGCAAAGGAACCGTGTGAAAGGCGTACTAGTTGCATGAAAAGCTTAGTTTCACAGATAGGGTTCATTAGGGAAAAGCAAGTTCCAAAGTTTATAGTAAACTTAAAATTTCTGTATTGGCACTTGGAGGTTTGCTCAAGGAAGAGCAGAAATTTTGTTATAACTTGCAATGAAATCACAGCATCAGTATTTTACTATAACAATAAAAAAATATTTGAGTTTCTCTGTTTTTGTTTATCTAAATAAATGTCACTTTTTAAAAAATAAAAAATCTTGTTTTATTCTGAATCTACTGTAACACTAGAATATATCCACTTTTATACGCAAAAAGCAGTGACGTAATACACAGTGTTTTTGCTGGTACACATTTGTTGTGTGTTGAAATCACTTGGAGTAACATTTTAAAAGATCTTTCAGAGATTGGATATATTGAAAATAAAGATTATTTGTACAGAGAAGCGAAGAACTTCATTAGAAAACCTATTTATTGACAATTATTCCCAACGCGATTATCAAATTCAACAACTTCACACACAGAGCGCTCTTCCCCCTGTCAATGTCCATCTCTTAATTTTTCAGAGGTCCTTAGTAACTCATGCCCTTGCTTATGCAGCGTTTTATGTTTTTGGACCCCATTGCTGCAAGTGCGAGTTATGAAGGGAGAGGTGTATGTATGGACTAAATTTATAAAAAGTTGCTGTCATAAAAATATTGAATTCTTTTAATCGCTGTAGTAATGCAGTCGTTAATCGCCCTGGCACAGAATGGAGAAAAAAATCCATGCAAATCTATGCTTTTGTCTTTAAAATATAAAATAAAAAGAAAATCTACATTTCTTCAACATTTCTATGAGTAGATAAAAAAAACATTTTTACTTGTGAAGTGGACACATTTTGTATTGTCACTCGTGGCTTCACCACTTATGACAACACACTGTTTCCACTTCACTTGTGAATATTTCCTTGTATCTGATCATAAAATGTAGATATGCTCTATATATTATCAAGATCATGAACTATTTCTGTAATGAGCAAGAGTCATGCATATTTATGAGGTGATCTTGCATGTGATTGGCTGAGCTTGTTACCACTCTGAAAATCACATTTCTGATCTGATTTTGATCAAACTTGAAATATTGGCTTGTATCATCAAGATCTTGGCTGGGTTTCGATAATGAGCAAGATTCACACCTATTAATGATGTAATCTTGCATCGGATTGGCTGAGCTTGTTAACACCCTGAATGTCATATTTGTGCTCCAATTTTAATCAAACATGGAATATATGCATCTATCATCAGCATCTTTGACTGTTTCAGTAATGAGTGAGATCAATTAATATTAATGCATGTGATTGGCTTAGCTTATTACCATTCTGGAAACAATAATGCTGATCCTATTTTGATCAAACTTGAAATATTGATTTACCTAATCAAGATCTTTTACTGTTTCAATAACATGCAAGAACCATGCATATTTATGAGGTGATGAGTTATTTACCACTGTGAAAACTATAGATTTTGATCAGACTTGAAATATTGGCTTATATCATCAAGATCTTGGATGCTTTTGATGAAGAGTGAGATCTGTGCCTGTTAATGATGAGATCTTGCAATTGATTGGCTGAGCTTGTTACCACTCTGGAAGCCATATTTGTGATCCAACTTTGATCAGACTTGGAATATATGCTTCTATCATCAAGATCTTGGGCCAGTACTCAGGAAAACCACTCCTCCTCATGTCCTGACCAGGTAAAAATTGGCTGGGCTTAGTAAAGCTTTACTACTTCCCTGGGCCAAGTAAATGTATATTTGCACTTTGAGAAGAAATCTGTGTGCATTTTCTACGCTAAACAAGTGTCGAAGTTCAACATCGCTTAACATCTGGCATGTGGCAACTATAGATAACTTTTGCTTATTTTGCCAACTTGTTGTCAATCAAGAACATGATGTAATGGAAGCCGACTTTTACACATGTACTCGATGCAAGCTTGATATTAACATTGGTAAAAATCATGAAAATATTATGTTGAAGTTACACTCCTAGCCCTTGATATCTCAATGATAATTGCATTTACGGTGAGACTTTTCAGTAATCAAGGTGACATTTTAGTGCAAAGAAATTTTCCCTTTCAATGAGCCATTACACAACTTTAAGAGTTAGACCTCGGATTAGTCAAGAGCTAGAGAATGTCCAAGTTTGGGATTTTTCATCGGGTCAATATTAACTTGCCCTAGGTCATTGGTATTTTCAGGACTGAAACTTGTTTGATACGTTGTCACGCCAAAGTTAAGACACCAGAAGATATTTCTATAATTTCTCCACATTAAAATGACACCTTGATTACTGAAGTGTGTCACTGTAAATGTGAATACCATTAAGAAATCAAAGGTTTGGTGTGCAACTTCAGTTTCTCGAGTTACAAACATTGTTTCTTCTTATATTTGTTTTCAAAGGGACCATGTATTACAAGGGTTTAAAACCCACTCTCATCACTGTAAATATAACATTTTCAGAATTTTGACCCATTTTAGTATCAGTCTTGCATATGGTATATTGTGGGTTTTTTTCAGCTTTACTGGTCATAGACCAGAAGAGCTTATAGGATGTTCTGTTGTCTGTCGTCCATGGTAGTGTGGGGGGGGGGGGTAGTATATTTATGAGGTGATCTTGCATGTGATTGGCTTAGCTTCTTACCACTCTAGAATCCATACTTTTGATCCTACTTTTAGCTCTACTGGTCATAGACCAGAAAAGCTTATGGGGATGTTCTTTTGTCCATCGTCCGTCTATCCATTAGCGAAAGTTTGCTATCGCCACTCCTGCTAAACTACATGGAGGATTGCCATGAAACTTTGCACACACATTAGTCCTAAATGAAAACGGTGCTGCTCGGACATACAATATAGCCCCCACAGTGGCCATCTTGAAAATCTTGTTATTGCTACTCCTGAATGGATGGTCATGTCAACAGGAGGTTTTCACTAAAGACTTCATATGATGTCTAGTTGGTCCTAAATGAAAATGGTGCTGATCTGATATCCAGTATGGCCACCATGACAGCCGTCTTGAAAATCTTAATATTGCAAGTTCTCCTTAACCCTTTCATAGAGCCTGTTGTTGTGTAGGCAGTTGATATATATATGTGTCCAAGCCACACACTGCAGTGTGCTATAAATAGAACACCTGTTACCTATATGATTCGATGCACATAGGCCTGCCTGTTAAATTTATAACGGTATAGTATATGTTAAGTTCAACATCAATTTTAACCATTTTACCTTTTTTGTACACATCTATTTTATCTATAGATATGTTTAAGAGTAAGATCTGATCTTAATAGTTGCATAATAATTTTTTTTATATGCTTTAAAATCTTGAGAGAACTCCTTCACCGTCAAGTCATTGAAGCAGTGTGACCAAATGTAGCTGACGTTTCTGAACCTCGAAATCTACCAGTTCGTTGTCTACGTCTGCATCGCTAACTCATCCGAATTTGATAAATTATCAAAAATCAGTGTTGATTACATCGACATCGGAGCATGTATCTGACTTATTTAAACCTTCGTAGTCGTAATTCTAATCATCCAAACTTAAGAAAGTGCTGAATGAAATCTGCTAGAGTGGAGACTCTGACCCAGTTACTTTAAATAGCAGATTATGACTAGATCTTATATAGCAACCACGTGATGTGATGTAATGGTCATTTACCACAATGCCTGTAGTATCTAATAAGGGGTTTTCCCTGAAGGTGGCACTACGAAAACCAGCTTTTAATGGCTGATGTTTACTGTAGGCATCCAAACACGCTTCCATGTGGATGGTGCAGAGGCATCCAAACATGCTTGTATGCAAATTGGGTAGAGGCGTCCACTAGCGCTTTCATGAGAATGCGGTAGAGGCATCCAAAATTACTTTAGAAAAGGGTTAACAGAAAGTCATATGGATGTGGGGTTTTCACCAAAAGACTTCTTATGATGTCCAGTTAGTCTTAAATGAAAATGGTGCCGATCTGACATCCAGTATGGCCACCACACAGTGGTTGTCTTGAAAATCTTGTTATCGCTACTCCTCCAGAATGGATGGTTGGATGAACATGAGGTGTTAACTAAAAGACCTCTTGTGATGTCAGGTTGGTCCAAAATGAAAATTGAGCAGATCTAATATCCAATATTGCCGCCATGACAGCCATCTTGAAAATCTTGTTATCGCTACTCCTCCTGAACGGGTAGTCCTATAGACATGTTAACACCAGAAGACTTCTTATGATGTTGTGTTGTTCATAAATGAAAATGGTGCCAAGCTGAGGTCCAGTATGGCTGCCACAGCAACCAGCTTGGAAATATTGTTATTACTACTACTTCTGAATGGAAAGTCATATTGATATGTTGTTTTCACCAGAATACTTCTTATGAAGTCTGTTTAGTCCCAAATGAAAATGGTGGCGATCTGATGTCTAATGTGGCTGCCACAGTGGCCAGCTTGAAAATCTTGTTATCACTACTTCTCCTGAATGGAATGTCATATCAGCAGGTGGTTTTCACTAAAAGACTTTTTATAATGTTTTATTGATCCCAAATTAAAATGGTGCTGATCTGATGTCCAATATATGGCCATCTCGAAAATCTTGTTTTCACTACTTCTCTTAAATAGAAAGTCATTTTGACAATGGGTTTTCATCAGAAGAGCTCTTATAGTGTCTAGTTGGTCTTAAATGAGAAGGACTAATCCTCAATATGGCCACCATGGTGCTATCTTCAAAATATTAACTCTACTCCTCCCAAGTGGCCATATCGCGTATACATGTGTACACCATAACTGAATCTCAACCATTCTTTTTTCCTAGGTCCTGTGCAACAGTTTGGAGTGGGTTTCATAGGACCTTCTCCCTAGGGAAGGGGTTGAGGGGGCTAACTTTGTATATATATGTACATTATTTGTACATTCTTGGTCAAGTTTTTGAGTTGACTCAGTTTTTTTGCACACTGGTAAGGAGATGCATCTTGTCGAGTACTACACCCTTATCACAAAAGTAGGTCACTGATCTATATTTCATGTTTCATTGACTTTGCATAAATTTGGTATTTGAAGTTTATTTCTCGAGCTCTTTTCATGCTAGAATCATCAGATTGGATGGTTGTATGCATCACTTATTAAAACAACCATACCACAAAGGAGGTTCACTGTGACCTACATTTCATGTTTTACTATCATGGAATTGACGAACCAATACAATGAATTTCTCTGGGCAACCAAATTTTGCCTTGATCTTCCAAAGGCCTCCACGGCTGACTGTGTCAGAGGCTTTTGTCAGGTCGATGAATGTTGTATAGAGGTTGGAGTTCTGTTTCTGGCATTTCTTCTGGAGTTGACAAGCTGCAAACACCATGTCTGTGGTCCTTTGTCCTTTCCTGAAGCAACACTGACTCTCTGGCAGGAGCCCTTGATCGATGTGATGCACAAGACAATTCAGCAGAATTCTGGCAAGGATTTTGCCAACTATTGACAGCAAGGAGATACCCTGATGGCTGTTGCAGGATTGTCTGTTGCCTTTCCGCTTGTACAAGTGGACAGTGGATGCATCCTTTGTACTCCTGGGGTATAGTTCCCTGATTCCACATTGACTGGAAGAGTTTGGTCAGTTTCTGTGCCATGTGTGAGCCTCTAGCTTTTTAGACTTCTGTTGGTATAGCATCTGCTCCAGGTGCTTTGCCATTTGACAGCAGGTGGATTGCTTTCAGTTTCAATTAGCTCTGGAAGATCAGCAAGTGATATGTTGATTTCCACTTGGGGCAGTTGATCAATTGCCTCCTTGCTGATAGATGACTGTTGATTGAAGATGTTGTTTAAGTTTTCTGCCCAACTGTGAAGTATCTTTTCTTTGTCAGTGTCAGGACTCAGTATTGGAGATGTTCCCTATGACTGTGGCCCGTAGAATGTCTTAAAAGCATCAAAGAAGTTCTTCATGTGATTCCTGTCTGCATTAGACTGCCTTATTGCTCAGCCATGAGTCTTGCAACTCTCTGAATTTGCACTGGACAGTTCTCTTGATGTTGTTTAAGGCTACCTTCTTTGATGATGAAGTGCTGTCTTCTAGATAGGCCTTCTGTAGCCAATGTTTCTCATTCAGAAGTCTCTGTATGGCAGCATCGTTCTCATCAAACCAATCTTGATGTTTATGTGCGGTGGGACCAATGGTTTTGGATGCAGTTGGAGTACACAGAGTCTCTGAAGGATGCCCAGTTTTCCTTGATATTCTCTGAGTTTGTATTGATTGTATCCAGTTGGCTACACAGTTCTTCGACAAATGTGTTTCACATTCTCCTGTTTCAATTTGGTGACATTATCCTTTTTGGGAACTTTTTTGCCTTGTGTTCGTCTGCTAGGCTGAATCCGGATATTGAGCTTGGAGACTATGAGCCGGTGGTAAGTCCAGCATTCTGCACTTCTCATTGCCTTCATCACTCAGACATCCTGCCTGCCTCTTCTCCTGATGATGACGCAATCAGTAAGATGCCAGTGCTTGGAGCGTGGGTGCATTCAAGATGTCTTGTTGTGGTTCAGCAGCTGGAATACTGTGTTGGTGATTAGGAGGTCAAGTTCAGCGCATTTTCTCAGTAGGAGGACTCCGTTGTTGTTGCATTTGCCAAATCCATATTTGGCAATGACACCTGGCCATGACTGGTGATCTGTGCCAGCTCTACCATTGAAGTCACCAAGGATGATGGGCTTGTCTGCCTTTGGTACTTATGCAATAAGAGACTCCAGGTCTTCATAAAATTTGTCCATGATTTCATCTGGGTTGGTCATTGTGGGTGCGTAGGTGCTTATGATAGTTGCATGTCTTTTTCCAGAAAGTGGGAGTCTCATTTGCATTAGTCTGTCAATCACGCACTTCAGGAGATTTGTGAGCTTGCTAACTACCTGTGATTTAATGACAAACCCAACACCAGCTTCACACCACTTTTCTTTACTTTAGCAACTCCAGAAGGTGTAGCCGGATTCTACTTTGGTGAGTTGTCTTTCCTCAGCTAGGTGAGTTTCACTCAGGGCTGCTATCTGGATGTTGAATCTGGCCAGTTCTTTACCAACTAGAGCTGTTCTTCTCTCTGGTCATCTGCTGATGTACTGTCCATTATGTGTGTACATTCCAGGCACAGATGGTGAATTGCATCACCTTTGTCTTCTTGTTAGGTTTTCAACCTCTAAGGTGGGATCCCTGTCAGTCGCAGTGTGCTGACCAGGGTTAAGGTGAAGCAGGCAATATTTAGGGCACCTTTTCTAGCCTCTTCCTCATGTTACAGAGGTGAGTAATTTGATCCAGGGAGCTGCCGAGTTCCACTGCTGCTTTAGTCCAGTGAAAAGCGACCCTATGCCATGAACCACCTTTGTGCAGGTCTGCAACTACAGCTTCCAGTGTATCCACACCTGCTTTGCTGCTCGCCCATTGCCACAGGACTTGAAGGTGTCTGGGAGGAGAATAGTGCCATGACTTAAGTGTGGGAACGTTAAGCAGAATCACTCTCATCCAGGCCTGTCTGAATCCAGTGGCATGACAATGTCGAGACATCTGGAGACATGTCCGGATGCACTGGATGACCATCAGTTTCTACTCCACCTGAGCTGATGCCCTGCGCTGTCCACACAACTCTTGCCATCTGCTTTCACAGCTGGGGGGTGAGCTTATCTGCTTGGTTGCCTGATCCACCAGTAGGGACTTTCCAGAGGGAGCCAGATGTAGCTGTCCACTCTGGATCAACAGTCACAAGTGACCTGACCAATCATTGCACTCTGACTGTTTTTGGAAGACATGTGCTTCTTTATACTATAGTCTCAATCTCCTTCATGGGGATAGGGGTACGATGTGGTGTATGTATGTATGTATGTATGTATGTATGTATGTACTCTATATAGCAGGCATGTGAAACCTATGGCCTGCAGGCCGTATCTGGCCCGCAACCTAGTTTTATTTGTTTCTTTACATCATTGGGTGTGGCTTTAAAAATTGCTTATCCATCCCATGCCCTGGAGGAAGTTGCAAATGCCTGCTATATTGGGCACATCAGCACAATCCTGGCTGTAGAGTACCGACTAAGTTTAGGTATCCAAAAAAGGGCATACAAAATTGAAGATAAAGGCAAGAAAGGGTAAGCTTCTCAAAAGACTGCACTCTTTTAAAAAGTCCAAGACCTCAGCTAGAGCATCATCATGGGACATGTCCTGTAGGGAAAAGGCTGCCTCCATTAGTTACTTCATGTGACATGCAGGAGGGCCTATTCTACATTCCCGAGCCCATGGGTTGGGGGATGTGGGAGAGGCATGGGTACTATTTATCTGAGCAGGCTTTCAAGTGGCCCTACTTTTCCTACATTTCTCTACTTTTTCATTGGACTCCCTATTTTTCGCTACCTTCATATCAACCCTACACTCCCTACTTTTTTAAACTTTGGAGATATCCATTTATCTGCTTGACATCATGGTGAGCTTCTTTGCGTCTCAGTGCCTTCTTTTCAGTAATTTATGCAGTTTTAAGGGAACATAAGGTGCTCTGATGTTATGAATTTGCCTAGGCAACATGGTCCATTATTTCTTATGCAATATGAGTGGTAGAGGCTGTCAGCCTTGTTTGAATTGTGGTTTAGATAAAGGTTGGCTGCTGCAATGTGAAACTTATTTATTCCTGGAAAAATAAGTTTTCTGGATGGGAAGAGCAGATATGTGAGTAGACATGGTTTGTTCAATTACAAGAGATGATTGTCCAATTTTCCCCGTTTTTCCCTTCTGTATAAATTAAAATAGCCCCACTTTATCCTCTTTTTCTCCAAACTATGCGCGAAAACAAGTGTGAGCAAATTTTTCACCATTCCTCTGGTTTATTTCAAGCAAATTTTGTATGCAGCTTTATATTGATGAGAACTCACCTCAGTTCAATTGTTAGGGTTCTGCAACATCACTTAGTGTGTATTATACCATCTTTTTCATTTGTGCATAATTACTCTATAAAGTATTTTTGTTTCATTGTCAGAATGAAGTGGTAATGGATCCAGTTGCATGTGGTTTCTGACGATTTCTTGTAGACTTAAACCAAATTTATACTTCGACTTTATATTGATGAAACCTCAGCTGGGTTAGATTGTTAGTGTGCTATGTCATTATTTATTAGAGTTAGAGCCCCAAATATTTTGACACACCGCCTTTCATTTCTGCACCATGACTCCTAATTATGATTGGTTAACAAACCAAATTTTGTATACAACTTAAAGAGTACATGAGTTCATAGTGAATTTCCAAATACATACATTGTACAGGATATGAACTGAATTATAGAACCAGCTCTTTATGCAGTAGTTCACTCAGGTAAGTGTTCTGATGCAGCCAAATTCCTCAGATTCAAAAAGGATTGACACATTTGCAGATGAACTGAAATGTTAGTATGCTATCCTTTTAAATTTGTTCCTCCACTTGTTTGCTCAATCAACATTGTAACCTAGTCCCGTCCTCTACAAACTACAATCCCTTACTTCCACTGAAAAGTGGGGGACAACAATTCCTGGAATTTGCTTGTTGCATTTATCTTCGTTTCTCTGATAATTGATAACTTTTTAGGTACATTGTTCATTAAGATACTAGACAGAACTACTGTTGCAAGAGTACACCACAGTCAGATGTGTTTCATGCTCCTGTGGTTAGTTGGGTTTTGGCATTTAACTTCATTTCTCTGAATTTATTGCATGTACAATCATGAAACTTAATTCATGCAGTCATTTTGAGGTCAAATATTCACACCCATGGGAAACAGTTCAGGTTGTATTGACCTTTTCTTGCATAAATGACTTCGGATTTTGGATCATGCACTGTCAGAGTGGGTGAGACACTGCATTCCACAGCTTTTACAACATTTTTCACACTTAAATAAATTGTGTGTGCATTTCTTTTATAAAGGTCCAATTGATGGAATTCCTTCCGAGGCTGACACAGCAGGTGACAGGACAAGATCTGCTGAACAGACCTGAGTGGTGGCCTGTCGATATTCCCTGGGACAAGCCAACAGGGGTAGGAGTAGTCCTAGTTTTGTATGACCTTTCCCACCCCATAGTTTGACATTTATATTGGGGTGTGAGGTCAGAGTGCATTGCCTATTGAAAAGTTTGAATTTACCAGAATTGGGTGGTGTCGGCATAGGGTAGTCACTTAATACCGGGCCTAGCAAACTTGAAATTGTGAGTATAACATTCATTATAATCTGTAGTTTCATCTCGTCTGTCAATGAATCAAAGACATAATGAATGTTATATTTTCAATTTCTGAGAAGATGGATCCTCTTCCTATTGATTTCATGCAGGTAGGGCTCTATGTAAGGTTGTATAAGTTTGCTAGGCCTGGTTGTAAGCGGCTACCCTATGCTGATACCACATGGTTTTGGCAAATTCCAGCTTTTTTATAGGCAATACGCTCTGACCTTGCACCCCAACAGAAATGTCAAAATATCTTAAATGGGGTGGGGAAGGTCAGGAATAGGGTAGGAACAGTGATATGAACACATTACAGTGTTTATTACTATTCGTATAACTGTTTGCAGACAGCTTTATGATGATAGGGCAGACATGCCAACCCTTATGATTTGACTGTTAAGTCTTAAGGAAATGAACCTTAAATGCCAAACTTTAGTAATAATAGAAAAAATTCCAAAAATAAGATCGTTGTGATCAAAATCTGGATACTGGCTTGTCCATGTTTGATCCAGATCCGGGTTTCATATTAGATTCAATGGAGTTCATCAGGGGACCAGTGTAACTTTACAGGAGTACCTCAGATGCTTTAAACTGCATATATTTCATGCAAAATGCCTGCATTATCAAGCTGTTGTTGCTTATATAGCATTTTCTAAAAGTGGCCTCCAATGAACGAAAACACATTACAAATGAAAACGACTATAGGCCTCTTAAAAAGTTTAAACAATCATCACACAAGTATAAAAAGGGAATATTCAGATTCCTGGTTAAAAAAGTATGAATTATGTTAATTGGACATTATGTGTTGATTTGAGTATGTCTCATGGCAGGAGAGATGATAGCTGTGCCATGAGAAATTCAAAATAAACCCAAAGATTATGTCAAGTTGGGAGAATAAGCAAGAAGCCTGTGAGCTACATGGGGTTTGGAACTGCAGTTTCTGAAACTGTACTGGAGGACTGTGATTATTAAAAATGAAGTTTGTTTTTCGTTCTCTTCCATTATTTAATAAGAGAGAAATCACAACCACGTCATTTTACATCCTGTCTCTCCCAGTGTTCATAGTGCTACAATACACCTAAGTGAAAATGATGTCATATCAATGATTTTATTATGTAATGATCACGTCATTTTGAGCTAATTAGTAAACATTGATTTTACAGAAGCATATTACTTGAAGTTGACTGGTTATGAACAAAGGATAGAAATAATGAAGAGATCATTATCAAGAAACTTCAGCAAGGCTTTTAACTTGGTAACTAGTGCTCTGTATTAAAAGATGTTTGATAACACATTTATTTTAAAAGCAGGAAAAACATTACACCAAGATAAGCATTTTAGGTGATCATTGTCGTACCTTGATCAAGCCCAGGGGACATTCCCCTACCCAAAACTTCCAATGGCCCCCTAAATTTAGCAAAATCCCTTTATGTTCATCATTACAGGAAGATACGGGTATATAAAATGTCCCTCTGACAGCTCAACCAAGGTGGAATACTGGGTGTTAGAATATTTTAACTGGAGTACACACTCAGCTTGAGATGGTTAGAGTTTCAGCTGTTACATATTCTCAAATAATTCTTACACTGTAACCCTCAGAAAATATGTCGTAGTAGATGTAAGTAGACTTTTAAAAAAGCATACATAGATGGACATAATAAATTGTATTTGGTCATCTATTTCTGCAGGATAATTGATAAAGCCCACATATTTTTGGAAATTTAAGCAAATACACTGAATAACAATTGATCAGTCATGTAAACTATTGTACAGATTTTTGTTTTAGAAATACATTAAAGTCTTAGAGTTAAAAAATTTCATTTGGATAATTGCAAAATGATTCAGTATAGACATTGTGTAAATGGCTGTCAAAAGGCCATATACATTCCAACAGGCAGCCAAAGTTCTAGACTAACACTTTTATGACTGTAATATGCTTTTTAATTGGTCAAACAACAACAGAAATCTTTGGCAGTCAAATCCGTGAAAAACTGTCAGCAAAGCTGCACACCATAGAGAATTTGATTTTTTAAAAATTCCTCAACAAATGTTTCTAAAATAGGATAGGGTCAATAGTTTTTGTATTTGAGGGTCTACGATGATGGTTTTAACTGTCACAGATATCTGTTATATGATCTATGTTGATATGTTAGTATTTGCTAATTTTGTACAGTAAAACCATCATTAGTGTTTTCAGAATCTCAAATGAACATCTTTCATATCCTTATTTGATATGACTTATTAGAAAGGTTTTTTAAATTGCAGGTATGCTGTTTATCAGTCTTTTGGTTTTAGTTTTGAAACCAGGAGGGTTTTCCTGATATTTTTTGAAACCAGAAGGGTTTTCCTGATATTTTGCCTAAACTGTGGTATTGAAGGCAGGACTTGCTGCATGATCTAGGTGATTGAAAAAGTGCGTGTTCAACAGATTCAAGACATACACTAAAAAGAAGAATACACAGAATGCCCAAGTAAACAAACTTTCAGTTTCATCTGATGACTTTCGGATATCACTTACTTTTTTTTTTAAAGAGAATTGACTTCAGTTTAACATGTTCAGTATGTCATGTTGGACATTATAATGGAATTTGTTGCTTGCTTGTACAGTTTGCAGCGACAAATAGCTAAAAGGGTTCTGACATACATTTATGCATATATTGGATCAATGCAATTACATGTCAAAGTGTTACTAATTCTACACAAAGATGGTTACAAATATTACAAGTCACAGTTGAAGTTGAAGACTTGATCACTTGGGCATTTGATTTTCCCCTTTATTTTCCCCTTGAAAACTGAAAGATTGCCTAAATTTGAGAGTCTTGCCTTGGCTGTTATTTTTCCTGTGTTTAGATTGTGTAATTCTGTTGTAAATGCACTTCTTTGGACATACTTGTCAACAATAAATGTTGCTGTTATTTAAGGTGTTATGATAAATGATGCAAAAAACAAATGTGGCAGAAATACCATCAGAGTGATGAAATTGAATCAGATGCAAGTTCCAGCATTTTATTCACAAAATGCAGTGAAATTAGAACAGAATAAAGCAGAAATGTCCTACTTTGGATTGTTTATAATGCAACTTTTTGGGAATAATTTACTAGTTTGAAAAATAAGTTCAGGGAACCTTTTTAAAATGGTCCTGGAATGTTATGTACCTCAGCTGATATAGTACCTCTTTCCTGCCCTAGTTAGGTCACAGACAGCTAATTATTTTATGATCTGTGGAACCAATCTATATTGGCTTAGATTACATACTATATTTAAAAGAATGAAGGCAACTGATTGGCTGAAAGCAATTACTAGAAAAAATTAAATTGTACACAATAGTAGATTTGAACTTAAAACTATTTTCATTTTATCACTGTCGCCACACATGTACTACTGGATGTAATGGTTGAAATCACACCAGGACAGATTTTGATAGTGGGCACATACAAGGGAATTTTTATCAATGATAAAAAAATTTATCAATGATGTTCCACAAGGGAATTTTTAACAATGATGAACCACGTAGTATATAATTTTCATAGTTCTACATGTTTACTCTTGGTTAGATCATACATAAGATGTAAGCATATTTTGCTGGTCTTGTCACAAAAGTGGAGTAATTTTTCAAAACTAAAACATTACAGGATATGTGAATTGAATTAGCTGTCTGCATGTGCACATCAGGAACTTGATACTGAGTGTTTAGGCTCACCGCTCAAGCTGGCCAATTAAATGTTGCCACTATGTATTATGTATTTTAAACTCTCAGAGTTCATGCAGGATTCATCAAAGAATAAAGGTGTTCAGATTTGTTGTGTTGAACTTGCCAAGTATGAGGCATGATGTTGATAGATTTTTATCCTTGTTCAGAAGTAAAGATTTAATATGCAAGACTTCTTTCAGGGCTCAAAATTAGTGGTGGTTCTGATAGCCCGAGGTTTGTCAATTTCCTGTTAGACTAGTAGTTTTCATAATATCAATAGTTCCGATGGCGAATAAAGTGTCAGTTGTGTCTGACATTGTTCTGTGGGAAGGACTATTGAAGATTAAGCAGAACTATTACATTTCTCAATATACGTGTCCTTCTGGCTACAAAGAATTGATGTTATATTCTTGGCCTGTCTTTCTTGCAACCAAATTAATAATTTGATTTCCAGCTTCCTTTTTATACTTCTGCTGTATCTATGCATGGGAATATAGTGTTACCCATGTCCATCCATCCTGTCTCGTCAGGCCACATCCTGTTCCGCAAACTTCTTTTTGATCCCAATACAGGGTTAGAAGCAGACCTCAAAAACCTTGAAAACCCTAAAATTTGAAGAAAACCTAAATAATATATTAAAAAAACTACAAATTTGAAAAGATAATGAATGACTCTACCCTGATCACACACAAAATGCTTTTTTGCACATGGTTTTTCGTTTGATAGCCTAGTGTTTGAGAAAGCACGCAAAATTATGCAAATTAAAGACATCCGGTCATTTTATTCTATCGTTCATTTTCAGATTTTTAATAAATGTTAAGCTCACCATGGATATAATCTTGTAACTGCATTGTGTCTTGAACCTCAAATTTTTTTTAAAACCTTGAAAAAGTTTTAAAAAACCTAACATTTTAACAGTTAATTTCACTTCTAACCCTGCCAATAATACAATACCTGCTATTAGTGTGTAGCTATATCTATACCTGGCACTAATCTCCAGTCCAAGGAGATTATTCCCTTCTCCTATTAGTAATTGAGGTGACTAGAATAAAAAAAGCAACATGCTCCCAGTATGATAACTTAGTAAACTTCCATCAATCGAAATATTGTTTTTCTTTTCCTGTTACTTTGTGCAGTTTTAATGTATCTCTTGGGCATTTAACATTTTCATCATCAAAGTTGTCTTTTGTCATTTCTACTGTTAATTGTATCCTTTTTTGGAGTATTTGATATTTTCTCCCCAGTCCTTGCATAGCTTTAATTTATCTATGTCCTTTTTCATTTAATTTGAAGGTTTTGAGTACCTTGCTAGTTAAACAGTGCTTCCTTTTTTCCCTGTCTTTGTGTCCCATGTTGGGGTAAGTACATTTATTACCTATTAATTCTTGTTCCAGTTCATTATTTCTTGTATTTCCTTTCAGTATTCAGTATATGTCTCAAGGTGTGGGTAAATGCAGTCATGAAAAGGCTGTTTGGGACATTGTCCTTTTTTGTTTTTGGCCAGACGAGGTATGGGATTTAGCAGAAAGTCACCATGCCTATAGGGGCAGGAAGAAGGGATCTGCGTCTTCCTCTTTGTCACTGGAAGACCCCCTCCATTCTCAGGAGATCTAGGGCACTTCATAATTTAGGGAAGTTGTCCGCTCCTGCAAGGGATGGGTCCATTGCTCTTTCTGGGGTATGGAAATTGCCCACTTCCACAAGAGTTGGATCACTGATAATTGGAAGGAATTTGTCAGCTCCCTAGAGGGATAGATCCTTGATACTTTCTGGTGGAGGGAATTTGCCATCACCTGGTAGCAAATCCCACCTTTCTGATGCAAGGGAAGTGCCGACTTCTTGCTGGAGTTGACCTGTTGTTAAATCGAGATCTTGTTCATTGGAGTTAAGTTCCCCGAATAGATATTCTCCAATAAGGTCTACATCATCTGACCGGTCATTGCTTGGTGACCAGTCACTGGATATCAGGCACTTGTCATTGAATGCTGGTCACTGGCACTGGATAATGTCAAGTGACAGTCACCAAGTGTCATTGGGTGCTGGTCACAGGGTAATGTGTCAAGTGACAGTCACTGAAGGTCTGTTGCAGGGTACTGGGTTTTGGGAATTGGTTTCTGGGCACTAAGTGTCTCACTGGGCACCGTATCACCAGGCATGAGGTCACCAGATACCGATCACTAATGGGCCAAGTGACAGGCATCAGGTACCAGGCAGTGGTTGCCGATCACTGTGTATGATGATTTGCACCTGTTTCCCAGTTTTTGTCACTGAGCACCGGGTTTTGACCATTGGTCTGAAGGAAGGAATTAGGTCAGTACCTCCCCTTTCTCTGTGTTATTGTTCAATCCCAGTGTGGAATCTCACCACCTGATGATGAGTTGGCCATGTCTTTCTTTCCTTCCATGACACCATGGATGACTTTGCTATGGCCTTCCCCCACCGTGAGCGGAGACATGATGACGAACCCTTAATCACAAAATCCTTTTCCATGGAGGGAGATAAGATGGAATAGTCCCATCTTGACCCAACAGCTAAGAGAGGTTTGCAAACTGTCAATTTTGATTGACACAGAGATGAGTTTCCAGAGGAACCAGTAGTATATGTCCTTCTCTTTTGGGTTCTTCATCTTTTTTCCAACCTTCAGGTCAGGTGATGGAGGAGGAAGAAGTGGGATCTGTTCCCAAAACCTCAGGATCTTTGGACCCTAGGATCCTCTCCAGTTAGAGAGGCCTGTAAGGGCACAGCCAAAAACACCTGCTGTTGCACACTCACTTACTGATGGTGAGGGAACCAACTCAGAAGTTGTCTCAAGGCCAAGAGGTAGCAAAACAAACAGCAGAAGCAGTGGTCTGTTCCCTCTTCTACACTTCAGCCCCTTGTTTCTGCCTCCAGTTAAAGGGTCCAATCATTCGCTTGACCCCCTTAAGTCGCCTGCCTTAGACTTGGCTGATTCCCTGGTGGGGTTTCGTCAGAGACCTGGACCTGTCTCCCCATTAAGTCTCTGTAAGCTTTGGAACTGAAGGCCTATATGCTAGTTATTATAGCCTCCCATGTCAATCTTTTTTTTGGCTGCCTCCTCCAATTTTTTGAAGGAGGAATCGTTGTCTCCAGTTGCTTTGTAAAGATTGTTGGAGGCTGTTGCCCACACATTGAGATACAATTTCTTCCGAGCTTCTCCAAATCTGTAAAAAATGCCATCTTTGAGACATCAGAGGTTTTGCTGGAACATTGGAAAAGCCTTTTGAGGGCCACCCCACTTGATCTAGTGACATTATTTGGAGGGCTAATCCCTAAAACAGTAACCCCTTTCAAGACATGAGGGATCATCAACAACGGTCCTTGGCCATGGTGCTGTGCTCGGAAAACTGGCAAAGACTTCCCCCCACCCCCACCCCCGAGAAAGGTCCTTGCCTACAGCAGAACCATTGGACCCAGTTTAAAACTCCTTTCCACCTGTCTTTCTCATGGTGAGGTGGATGGAAGGGCCAATGAATGAAGTCTCTGGACCCCTTCCACTTCCCTAAAGATGGAAGCAGTCATCCATAGGGAGTTGCATCCTCTCCTGCCAAGTCCCCATCATCTCAATGTCACAGTGGGTTCCAGACTGACTATTTTTTCAGAGGCTTGGTCAGACTTTGTGGATGATGTGTGGATCCTTTCTCCAATAAAGGAAGCTTATTGTCTTGGTTTCTGGGACCCTCCACCTCTTACAAGGACAGCTACCAATCCCAACTGGTATCTCTATGGAAAGAGGTGTACACTTTTTTGAGAAAAGGCACAGTAGAGAGGGTAACAAACATTCATAGTCTGAGATTGTATTCCCGGATCTTCCTAGTTTTAAAAAAAGGGGAAAGATTTAACTCATTATTGATCTTTTCCCCTTTGAACAAGTTTCTTCAGTAAGAGCGTTTCAAGATGGAGACATTTGCTTCAGTCAGGAATGCCATCAGCGTGAATGACGGCGCATTCTCCATAGACCCAGAATAACTATCTTCACAAAACCAAACTTTGTTTCCTTACAAAGGCTTTGTATGCAACTGGAGACCTCAAATGCACTCTGTTTGCTTACATACCCTTAGGATCCAAATTTCGACACCATCTGAGTTTGTGGAAAAATCAGGACAGGTTTCCATATTCGATTTGTGTACCTGAACCTTGCTCCTTCCTGTACAGCAGTGCCTTAGATGAGGCTGGGGTGCTCATAGAGCACGAGGGGGTAGACCTGCATGGCCTATGGTCTTAGGAAGAATCTTGCTTTCATATCACCAATCTAGAAATGTGGGCTGTTTTCCTAGCATTTCAAGGGTGACTTCAGTTGGAGGTGGGATCAACCATATATCTATGCCTTCCCACCTTTCAGAATTATCCCACAGGTTCATAACCCATTTTATCCTGAAAACGACTACAGTTGTAGTATGCCATTCTATTCTGAATACGACTACATCATAGTATGCCATTCTATCTTGAATACGACTGCAGTCGTAATCTACGTATTTGTGTTGTCTCTTTAGAAACATGTATTATACATCACAAATAGTTGTGTACTTCGTCACCAAATAAGGAAATGGTCAAAGCTTGATTGAAAATGGATGGATAAAATCATGGATGTTAACTTGGATGTTGACAGTGAGGTAGCGATATTGAAATTCTGATGATTTTTCTGATTTAAATCATGCATTAGAATTGCAAGAAGTTGACCAAAATGATGACACATCACTTCATGCACAGTTCGACAGGGATTCGGAGAACGAAATGGAATTTGAAGACTTTCGAGGGGAATGGACCGGTTATAATTTTTCCCATCTGTTGCAGCCACGATTTAAATTGGTAGAAGGGGCAACAGTTCAACACCCAGAAAACAATTCACAGCATTATTTTGAATTACTTTGGGATGATGTAATTTTTAAAAAAGTAGTTGCTGAGACTAACCTTTAGCCCCCCCCCATTGAAATTGCCAAAGTGGATGCCAGTAGATGTTCTTACCTTATGTTTTGCCATTGGAATAGTTACACTTCATTCAGGACATAATTATTGGTGACAAAATAAGTACATGTTTGTAACAGCTTTCAAAAAATTGTGTCTATTGACCTATTTGATCTTATTTGGAGATATTTACATCTACATGACAAGGAAGAAGCTGCAGGGGGGCCACCAGATAAGCTAAAGAAAGTTAGATGGTACCTTGAATATTTAAAACCAGAGATTTTCATCTAGTTTCATCCCAAAAACAAATGCAACTATTGATGAAAGCATGATTAAATTTAAAGGAAGACTCTCTTTTGACAGTACCTCCCAGCAAAACCGACAAAATGGTGGGGTGGGTTGGGGTAAAACTATGGAATATGGCAGACAGTTCAACTAGATATATGCACAGATTCCAAGTATATACAGGCAAAGAAGATCGTCAAGAAAAGGAGCTGGCATACAGAGTAGTAATGGCTCTCTGCTCCTACATGTTGGGAAATTTTTTTTACTATATTTTGTGAATTTCTGCACCAGCACAGAGTTATTGAGAGACTTGTATACCCGAGTGGTGATGGCCAATGGAACTGTCCGTAACAACAGGAAGGAATTACCAAAAAAAGAGTTCATACCAAAACAGTTGAAAGTTAATAAACATGAATACAAAGTAGCACAGAAAGATGACCTTACATTTTGAGTTTGACAAGATACAAAAGCTGTACATGTCGTGTCAAAATTTCATGACCCAGAGTCTCTTGGCACAAAATTTCATGACCCAGAGTCTCTTGGCATGATTAACAGACGTTCTGGTATGCATGTTCAATGATAGGTTGAAGTTCCAAAAATGCTGTCAGATTACCAGCAAAACATGAAAAGAGTAGATCTTTGTGACCATATGGTTGGCTACTATCTTCTGAATCACTGGTCAAAAAAAATGGTGACATAGAATTTTCTTCTATCTCATGGAAGTTTCAGCATACAATGCATACGTAAATGCACAGGACACAAATCCAGACAAAGTAAAAAGTATGTGGCCAGCATTTCAAAGCTACCTTGAGGACCCTGTTGCATATTTGGCTGGTGACACAAAAACTGGAAAGGCTGCAGTACTTGTTCCGGATCCTACCAGAAGAACAGTGCAACCTACAATTGAAAAATCTATGGAGATAAAAAAAAAATGAATATTCACTGGCTGCTCAACCTGGAGAGAGAAGAGGGGTAACAAAATTTGGTTGCAGGAAATGCAGTGTCATTGTACATACAAAATGCCAAGGAAAACACATTTCAAGGTGTTTAAATGCATAAAAGCAACAGTAGAAGTAGAATTTGTAATATATGTTCATGAGAACTGCACACTTAAACTGAAGTACATGTTTTAGAATGTGATGTAAAAAAATTGTAATAACTTTTGAACTAACAGTGCCAGAAACTTCAAATTTGGACCAAAATAATGGAAATCGAATTGTCTTCATTTTATTCACATACTATTAAGGAGCATTTAATTTGTCTTCATGGACAAAAGATTCACTGAACATCAAGGTAAATTTTTTAATCAATGTTGCTTTTTTTTAAAGTCATATTTCAAAATGCAATTGTGAATATATACATTAGTAAATGATAATAAAACATATCATTGTGTTGCAAATTTTATCACTTTTTCAAAGATGTATAGTTTTTCATACTTTAATCAAGAAATAACAATATTACAACATTTTTAGTAAACATGATGAAGGTCATCATCGTTTCTACTGCTGCTGCTGTATGATGCTCCGTTTTACCACATCGTATTTAGAATTTCTTCTCAGGAATCAGACACTGCAGTTTAAATTGGTAAACGGGATCAAATGGGTTAACAGTCAGGACTTAAAAGATATGGCTCATACTGATAGCTACCCTGTGGCCTCAGCAATCATGGTTCAGTGGTCTCCTTGACCTGTAGCTCAGAGACCTCATGGAATTGCAACTTAGGAGTGATCTGCTATCACAACACAGAGAGTCCCTTTTGCACAACACTACTCAGATTCTTCATGATCTATCTGCCAGGATCAGCGTTCGAGAAAATAGCTAGATGCATCGCTTAGGCTAGAAATCAATCAGCTTTCAAGATTTATGATGCCATGTGAAGAATTTTCTGTAATTGCATTGATCATATCTGCCTTACTGTACTGCAGTTGCAGATATTCCTTTTCTCTTCGAGGAAAAATACTGCTCAGGATCCACCATTAAGCACTATAGAGCAGCTCTCTCCAATACTCCTAAGTTCTCTATGGGCTTCGCTATAGGGTTAGAACCACATCTTTCAGAACTGATCAGGTACTCGGAGCTCAAAAGACCAGTCTTTTGCTCTTTAATGCCTAGGTGGAACCTTTCACCTTTCATGTGCTCTTTGGTCATATCTAAACTTCCTTATGGACCTTCGAGTGAAGCTTCCTTTGAGATCCTTATCCTTAAAACAGCCCTCTTTCTCTCCCTAGTGGCAGCAAGGAGAAGTAATGAAATTCATGCTTTGTCAGTGGAAAAAGGGTTGTTTATGGTTCAATGGTAACTATGATTCAGTGTCTCTTTGCCAACTTGAGTTTCTAGCCAAGAATCAGCTACTTTCAGTTGCTTCTGTTCCAATTGAAATCCCCTGTCTCAGTCATACCTGTGCTGCAGATGATCAAGATATGACTCATTTACTCAGAGCTTTATGTTTTCTGTCTAAATCAAAAGGGAAAAGAAAGAGTCTGATGAGGGTTTTTTTTCCCACTCAGTGGTACATACCTTGGATATTTTGCCAGCCACTATCTCACTGTGATTGTTTGGACTATTACAAGAGCTTATCAGTCTGTCACTGAGAGAGAGATCTATTTCATGAAAATCAAAGCCCATGTGGTCAAGACTATTGTTGCATTTTGGGCCTTTCTTAATCATTTTTCTGTGGATGATGGCATAAAAACTGCATTCTGGCAGTCTCACTGCACCATCACATCATTTTACCTTTGATCAGTGTCACACCAGAGTGAAGGAATTTATGCATTACACCCAATGGTGTCAGTCCAACAAGTTGTCAAGCCATCCTCCTATCTGCAGTACAGCACCCTACTGACAGCAATGATAAGTTCACTTTGACAACTTATTTTAGACCAACAGTCTACCACCAAGGTGGCAAATTCAGCAATGCAATAATAGAAGGTAATGTATTACTGCAATTAAAATGTAGTTTTTATATGCCCACTCGCCATAAGGCGGAGCATATTATGCTACGATATTTTCCATCTGTCTGTTACCAATTTAGATCTGCACAGTAACTTTTGTTGTCCACCATCCACATTTACCAAACTTCCTGGATGACTTGCTCATTGGGTAAGGAATAAACCTGTCGATTTCAGGCTAGATGGTTCAAAGGTCAAGGTCACTGACTGAAAGAAGGAAAATACACAATAACTCGTTCTCCATCATCTACAGTTACCAAACTTTGTGGATATCTTGGATTTAGGGTAAGGAAGTGTAACAGGATGATGATGGGTTGGGATTGGATCTAGTGCAGACACTGAACACGATTTTCTGAATTAGATGTTTATTTATAAAGTTATTGAACAATGAATGAATCTGACACCATAGTCATGCGCATGAAGGCCAACTATGGATTTAAGAGAATGATGCAAACAGAGTTCAACAACGGATACAAGAAAATGATATCATTCCAAAATTAAACTAATCAGAACATGTAACTTCAATGTATAGAACTTGTAAACAAATATGATTGACATATGGATATATCACCATGGATGATCAGTGTATTGCATTTATAAACAAATATGATTAATATATGGATCTATCACCATGGATGATCAATGTATAGAATTTATTGATTTATGAACAAGTTGGATATATGAATAATTGATTTTCACTCGTACAGCAATATTGAATTATTGATTTCACCTGTATAGTGATATTGACTTGTTGATTTAAAAAATGGAACATATGATCTTGTGGTGTCTAGTCCACGATCACAATGTATTTCCAGTTCCACCGCTCTCGTTGAATGGTCAAGGAGCAACCACACTTGGCCTGCTCCACCCAGTCTGCCAAAGGATCCATCAGGAATATCTTATTCCATGCAGACCCATTGGTCCTGAAGCTTTGGACCCTCACTGTGAGTAAACCAATACCATCCTCTGAGCCAACATCACCATTGACCACAGCATACGGGTTGCATGAAACCCCCAGATTTATATGACTCCAAATGAAAACAGCTAAAAAATATAATGACTGAGCCATGTAGTACATGAGACATGGTTAAGTTCGAAATCAGTGATATACATTATGCATACAAACACATAAATTGGCTTTGTTACACATTTAATTATTTCATCAGAACTACTGTACTAGATTATTATTATAATAACTGCAGTCTTTCATGAATCTGTGCCCAACAAGAATAATCTGACTGGATTATAAGAACTCAAACATTACTCAACCTTTAATGCATGCAATGTATACTTGAATTGAGTTTGTCTGTTCTGTTATAAAAATAATGGCTAACTTAAAACAGACTATAGTCTATCAGATAGCATGGCGTTATGTGAAATAGGTCTGACTCTCTGTAAAATTTAGATTAAATTCTGAAACATCCAGTATATAAAACAATTCTATATCACATGAAAAGGATGGCAAGAAAGAATGCTATTTTATATTTCACATATATATTACCTCTACAGCTGAAGATTGCTTCCATAAAGTGGACAGCTTCCTGACAAAACTCATATTATGATTATACAGAGATAATTTTGGGTAGGACTCAAAGTAGTTGGATTTCTCACTGCTTGCAGCAGTGGGTAAATCAAACTCAGTATTTTGAAATAGCTAAGGCTGAAAATCAGCCACCCTCGGGTAATGCTGTATGCGACAACAAATCCAGAGTACATTTTTGTTCAAATATAATGCATTGACATTAAGTACACACAATTCCATAACAGGAAGAACCATTTGATTTTTAGGGTCAAAATGTCAAAAGTCAAGGTTAGTGACTGAAAGAACAATAACTTGAGTTCCCCACCAGCTAGTTACCAAACTTTGTGGATGGCTTGCACATGGCGTAAGAAAGAACCCTATTGATTTCAGACACAAGAGGTCAAAGATTAAGGTCACTCTGACTGAAAGAAGAAAAATGGTTTCTGCACAATAACTGAGTTCTCCATCATCTGTTGTTACCAAACTTTGTGGATGGCTTGCACTTGAGTAAGGAACAACCCAATTGATTTGGGAGTTGAAAGATCAGTGGTCAAGTTCATTGTGATTGAAAGAATAAGTGAATGTTTAGTATCAGTAATACATACTTTTTGCTATTGTGCTGCTTACCTTGTAGGGGCAGATATTACCCTCATCCACGTGAGAAAATTATATCCTCCCATTAGACGGAAAGTTCCACAACTAGAAAGAACACAGACCCAGTATGTACTACGCGTCATATGCCCGTACGTAGCAGCCATCCTCTTTCTTATGGATGCCATTTGGATTTGGTTGAATTCAGTAGTGTTTTCAGAAAATTTGCTATGTGTCCAAGATGCATTCTGGCAATCAAATCTGTTTTGGTTTTGTTTTTTTTCTTCTGTATTTTTAGAGTGTTTACACCCTCAGTCCATTGTATAATTAGTCATTGCATAAGCTCTCTTAATAGATTTGACGCATTTTGTACCATTTTCAACAGTGCCCTTTTATCATACCCTTCCCTTTTGGCAATAGGGTAATTAATATCTGTTCCTATTGACATCTAATTTTAATCATTATTCAGGTAGTTTTGGACGTTTCCAAACTTAAGGTTAGGCAATCGTCTTCCCTTTCTTATTTGGAATTTGTTGTGACCTCCACTTATATATATATATATTGATTATTTCTGGTTTGATGTACATTGACTCATTTTACATGATGAATCACAGACACATGTACATTGACTCATTTTACACGATGAATCACAGACACTCGTAGGAGGTCTCATACCATCAATATTAACAAATAGTGTGTTTCTGAGGTCTCACACCAGTCATTATCACCAGTAGTGAGTTCCAATGGTTCACACCACTCCTTATATTCCATTATCATCAGTAGTTTGTTTTGGTGTTCTTGCACCACTCATCATCACCATACAGTATTGTGAGGTATTGTACTGCTAGTGTCATTTGTGTAAATGGAGATCTCACACCATTCCATATTTTCAATATTTTTGTTTATTATTGTTTCAGAAAATTTTAATTTTGCAGGAATAAATGTTGCTGAGTGTGGGTAAAGGCGGGCATAAGAAAGCGCCCTTGGGACTCAGAAGAAGAAGAAAACTCCTTGATCCTAGGAGAATATGGGATCCTTCTCTTCATTTGAAAATAGCACTCTTAGATGCCAGGAGGATGTGGGATCTTTTTCTTCTGAGAATTATAAGACCCTAACTGTCGACCCCCCCCCCCCTTAAGGGAGGAGCAACACCCTCTCCATGCCCATAGCCCAGTGATGGTGGAGAGTGAGTTGTGCCCTCCACCCCTCTTGAAGGAGGAGCAGAACCCTTTTCAAGTTCGTAGCCCTGTGATGGTGACAAGCAGATCAAGCCACTCTGGAAGGGGAGAGGAACAATCTGGCTCTAGAAGTTCTGAGGAGGGCTCCTCCATCAGATCAGAGTTGCCTGACTAGTCATCGGCAGGTGCCCGGTCATTGACCTGTTGTGCACCGGGCTCCAGGGAACATGCACCGGTCTTCGAGTAACTGTCACTGGTTATTAGAGCCTCATCATTTGGGTACATAGATCGGATTTAGACACCCCCACCCCCATTCGCCATGCTACCGACCATGTGTACACACATCAGACTAGGGAAAGGGATTGGATTGGCACCCCCCTATCCTATGATTCCTCTTAATTCCTACGGGATGTGGGGGCATCCAATTCAGGGGAGTGAATTGTCCTTCCCATTTATGGTGCTATGGATGCCCAGGCTTGGGCTCTCATAGCAGTGCTAATGTTGTGAGTCATGAACCCTCATCACCTGCTTGTGCGGGGTCCAAGAGGCAGGATGGTGGCCAGTCTTCTTCACTCATATTTTGCTCAAGGAAGGTCAAGAAATGTTCTCGTCCTCCTTCCAAGTCTGCTACTGGGGACAATCCCATCATTCCCACTGAGGAGTTACGGGATGTGGATACTCCTACTCCCAGGTTTTCTCAACAGAGACACATGGGGTTGGAAAGTCCTGCCTCCCAGTGGCGAGAGCAAGATGAGGATATCCTGTTGGTCCTAGTGGACTCTACTGAGTTTGCCGAAGAACAGGCTGAGACAGCACATCCTCCTCCCTTCAGGTCCCCTATCTCCCACTCGTTGATGTAGGCGGTGGAGGATGAAGAGGTCTGGTTTTTCAGTTAAGACGCTAAAAGTGCTGGAACTTAGGGTTAGGTTGCTCGTCATCATAACCTCACAAGCCAATCTTTTTTCGGCAGCCACCTTCAGTCTTTTGAAGGGGGAATCTCAGTCTCCAGCTGTGTTACAGAACTTGCGAAAACTTCACAGCATGCTTGTCAATTTCAAGGTAGCTGTCAGCCCATGGGACTCTCTCCTTCTCCTGTCGTTCATCCCTCTTCAGGGGATTCCCATAGGTGTTCGACTAGCCATCTTTTCAGATGTCTGGTCAAGCATAACACATGATTGGTGGGTAGGAAGGATACCAGCTTTATTTCCGGGAATCTCCCCTCTGGCAAGGACCCCCATTCTTTTTCACCAGTCAAATCTGGTGCGGTTAAGGGAAGAGGTGCACACCCTTCAATAGAAAGGCCCAGTAGAGAGAGTGTTAAATGACCAGTCTCCAGTCTTCTACTCCCAGAGTTTCCAGGTATCCAAAAAGAGCAGAAAGTTTCAGCTGGTTATCAGTCTTTCTGCCTTAAACAAGTTACTTCAGGATGAATCATTCAAGATGGAAACTACTGCTTCAGTCAGGAATACCATAAGACCTGGCGACTGGGTCATCTTCATAGAATTTTAGGATGTGTACCTTCACATCCCAATTTTTTCTCACAGGAAGTACATGTACCTCTGGTTTTGTCTGGACCAGGAGGTTGTCCAGATTTGTGCCGTGCCATTCGGCCTTACCTCCACCCCAGAACCTTTACCAGACTGATTGGCAGAGTTGCCACCCACCTGAGGTCACGGGATCCCTATCCAATAGTATTTCGATGACTGGTTGATCCACAATGGCCTCTTTGAGTCCTTGAGACAAGATCTCTCCCGCAGCTGATCTGTAGTGACCTGAGTAGGACTCATTCCATAACCTAGAGAAATCAGAGCTAGTTCAATCACAGGATTTCGTATAAATGGGGGTGAATTTCCTCACTAACAGGGGATTAGTTCATGACCCTCTAGACAGAGTTGACAGAATCATGGTGCTTTTGGAGGCGCTGCAGGCCAAGACTTAGTTGTCGGCTTGCTTATATCTATCCCTGCTGGGAATCTTGAATTACACGACAGACCTAGTTCTCCCAGGAAGACCACTTGCTCCCCCTCCAGTTTCTCCTTCTGGCAAACTGGAAAATGTACATGGATCCCTGACAGCTTGGATATCTCTAGGGTCATCATTTCACCACTACTTGAGCTGGTGGGCCAATTGGAACCGGTTTATAACTGAAGTCCCCATGCATGCCCCTAAACACCACTCCTATCTGCTACTTCTTCAGGGTTCATGGTCACTGGAAGAAACTTCCCTCCACATAAACAATTTTGAAATTAGGGCAGTATTTTTAGTCCTATAGGGGGGTGTCAACCAGGTAAGGAGTTGCTGTGTTATGGTCTCTGAAAAAACGTCGGTGGTAGCATACCTCAGGTGACAGGGAGGCACATATGTTCCTTCTTTGTGCATGGAGTTTTGGAACCTCCTTTGCTGAGCAACCTCGGAAAGCATAACTCTCCAGTTCATCATATTCCTGGCAAGAAGAATATTCTGGCAGACAGTCTGTTCAGGAGATGCAGGGTAGTCCTCATGTGATGGTTTCTGCACCAATCCATAGCAGAGTCCCTGTTCAGACTGGGAGGGAGAGACCCTCATTGGGTTTTTTGTGATGAGGCTGAACAACAAGCTTCCCTTTTGTTGGGTGAAGCTTCTTTTGTTAAGCTTACCCCATAAAACTGTTTTCCTGCTCTCCTCAGCATCTGTGAGATAGAGGAGTGAGCTTTGTGCATTGTTTATAGAAAAAGGTTGTTTAGTGTTCAATGGCAATTATGAGTCTGTTTCTCACCTTTGTCAACCTGGTGTTTTAGCAATAAAAACCAGTTACCATCGGTAACCCCACTCCCTATAGAGGTCCCCAGTCTCAGTCTTACTGTGCTGGGGATGATCAAGATAGACTCTTATGTCCACTTGGGGCTTTACAGTTCTGTATGGCTACTTCTGAAGGGAGAAAAAAGGGGAAGAAGTGCCTTTTCCTACCTCTTAAAATCTCTGTTGATATTTTGGCATCCACCATATCCAGGTGTATTGTCCTCAAGATCAAGAGAACTTTCCAGGCCCATACTGGGAGGGACCTATCTTTGATGAAAATTAAAGCCCATGAAGTTCGAGTTATTGCTACTTCATGGGCTTTTCTAACTCATTCATCATTGGAGGATGTTTTGAGAGCCGTGTTTTGGTGGTCTCATACTTCTATCTCTTCCTTCTAACTTCAGTCTTTGGCACACCAGAATGAAGGCATATTTTCTTTGGGGCAAATAGTTGCGGCACAAAAAGTGGCCAAAGCTGATGCAAATTTACTATAGCAGGCACTCCTACTATAAGGGTGAGTATATAAACTTTATACCAGTTTTGAGACCATCAGCCTCCAACTGCACTGGCAAATACAGCAATGCAATAGCTATAGGTATTGTATTACAGATATTAAAATGTAATTTTGTTTTTTGGGGGGGGACTTGATTTAATGATGTAATACTTACCTGTTGCTATTGCCAGATTCCCTCCTCCCACCCTGCCCTGATGTCCTACAAGTATTCTGGGTCCCTAAGAAAGAAGACGGCTACTGGGTATGGGCTTATGACATGGGAGACAGACTGGGTCTATGTTCTTTCTAGTCCTGAACTTTGTGCAACTTTATGTAATAGGAGGATGGAATTTCCTTATGTGGACAAGGGTGATTTTCATCTCAGAAAGGTAAGCAATGCAATAGCGACAGGTACGTATTACACCATTAAAATTAGTTTTACCCCCCCCCCCCCCCAAACATGCACACACAAACTACATGTTCTGCACAATAACATTAGTTCTATATGACATAGCTCAAACAAACTTTGTGGATGGGTTGTTCATGCGATAAGGAAGAAGGTGATTGATTTTGGGGTCTAAATGTCAAAGGGCATGGTCTGCGACTGAAAAAAGGAAAATGGTTTTTGCATAATAACATTAGTTCGGTACATCACAGACTTGGCCCAAACTCTGTGGATTGCTTGCACTTAGTATAAGGAAAAAGCCTGTCAATTATGGGGTCAAAAGGGCCATGGTCAAGGTCTCAGTGACTGAAAGAAGAAAATTGGTTTCTGTACACAAAAATGTATGTTATCTACATAGAGGACTACTAAACAGGGAACAGTGGTATGATGTGCTGTTCACATTATTCTTATTTTGGGGTAAAACTAATTTTAATTATGTAATACTTACCTGCTCTTAATATTGCCCCATTTTCTTCTACCTCCCACTCTGATTTCCTTTTAGTCTCAGTCCAAATCAAAAGAAGGACGATATTCCAATTGGTGGAAGTTGAATAAGGTATCGGACTGGGATCATGTTTTTTTTCTAGACCTCCAGTTACTAATTGGAGGAGGGAATAATCTCCTTGTACTGGGGATGAGCATGAGGAAAAGATGCAACAATGCAATAATAGCTGGCAAGTATTACATAATTAAATTTAGTTTTACCCCCCCCCCCCTCCAAAACTACATTTCCACTCAATAAAACTTTAGGAGGACTTTATGAATTTCAACCAAATGGTATGAGGATTGACATTGAGAAGATCATGGTAAAGTTCCATTTTCACCATTTGCCAGCAACATTTATTTGAGTTGTAGCTCCAGTTTGTCTTGGAACTTGCATCAGAATTTCATTTCTGCTCAATAAGTTTTGAAAAACTTGATGGATTTTAACAAAATTTTATCAGAGGCTTTATATTGAGAGGATCTAGATCAAGTTCAGTTTTCACCATTTTCCAAGAAAATTTATATAGCCCCTGTTTGACTTTCAGCTTGCATCAAAAGTTTTGTTTCTGCTAAATAACTTGATATTTACTTAATGGATTAAAAATCAAATGTGGTAAGTGGCTTTACATTGAGAAGATCTAGGTCAAGATCAGTTTCATCATTTTGCAACAAAAATTGATGGAGTTGTAGCCCCTGTTTGAATCAGAACTTGCATCAAAATTTGTTCCAGCTGAATAACTGTTGAGAAACTTAAATGGATTCAAACCGTAATTTTGTCAGAGGCTTTTCATTGTGAAATCTAGGTCACAGTTTGATTCTCACCATTTTCCAACAAAATTTAGTGGCATTCTAGCTCCTGTTTGACTTGGAACTTCTTCATTTGCATAAAAAGTTTGTTTTCCTCTCAATAACCTTTAAATGACTTCACGAATTAAAACCAAATTTAGAAAGAGGCTTTACATTAGAAAGACCTATGTAAAGTTTGATATTCACTATTTTCCAACAAAATTTTCATTGAGTTATGGCCCCTGTTTGACTTACGACATTACCTTTCAATTGCCATTCCCAGTGTGACTTAGAACATTGCCTTTTAATTGCCATTTCATATCAGCTCAATAACTCTTGGAATTCATGAATTCAGACCAAATGTGTATGAGGCTTTCCATTATCAAGACCTAAGTCATGTTTGCATATCACTATTTTGACAAAATATTACAGAGTTATGGCCCCTGTTTTTACTGAAAGCTTTTGCCCTTCAATTGCATCATATTGGCGGGGCATCCATTTTGTATTGACACATTTCTAGTTTATAACCTAAGTGATCAGCATAGCTGCAAAGAATTTCAATGGACAAAGATCACAATAAATAAACGTTCTTGTCCTGTCTATTTGGATATCATAAGGAAGATATTTCTTTTGTAGGCTGGAGAACAACTTTTACGTGAAGTTATGCTAAGTTGCTACAAATCCCCCAGTCAAGAAAAAATGCTGGATGGAGCTTCTATACGATCAGACCCAGCCAGCAAAGACAGAGACTCGTCCACTAGTTCAGAATCAGCTTGTGTAAGTGTGATGCACCACAAGATGATACAAGTTTAACTATTGATTACAAATTTAAATTTCAATTAAAAATGTTAAGTACTGTGAATTTACTATGTTTCATGGGGTACCGGTTTTCATGGATTTTGTGGTTGCTACAAACCTTAAATTTGAAGACTGTGAACATGGATTCTTCTGCTGAAAGAATAGGACCCTTCCATCAGTCCACTAGTTTAGGTAATGATGAAAATATCATTTTTCTCAAAACCACAGTAAGTGATGCCCATAAAAAATATGAAGGTGCAGTATAATTTATAGCTGTACATCGTCTGCTTGGTTGCTATATAATACATACCATGGTACTTGGGTGGCAATAAAATACATACCATGATATGTATCATAAAGTTAGCAAGTATTGCAATATGTCATGAGTGATGTTACAATGCATAAAGACTCCTTCATTGTATGTTTGTCTTTGCATGTAATGTCTGTGTTGCATTTTGTAATTATTTAACGCTGGAACCTGAAATATTTCCAGATAGGAACCTTAGATACAGCTGTAGGGGTGTCTGCCATTTTGCTATTAGGAAAGTATTATAGGATTGTAATTTCTATTTTCATTTCGACATTAAATGTACAAATTATCCTTAATGCTAGAATTTGAATTAAAAATACTGATGTTCAACATATAATTCATTTATCATTTTACATAACCATATCCAACTAAAATTGATTCTGATATTGTGTCACTGAGGCTAGTGGTTTCTCTGCTTTGTAAGTAAACCATTCTGATAACTTATGTCTAGTGGATGGATAATAGTACACACAAAAATGAACAGTCCTGAAATCTTTAATATTTTGTATTGGAGAGACATAAAGCTTTTCAACTTTTTTTCTCATCTCAACTTTTTATTCATGTACATCATGATACATCAACTTCAAGTGAGACTACATCGATGTATTGTCACATTCGTGATACAGTGTGTGTTGGGATATTCTGGCAGTAGTACAGATACCAATGCAGGATATTGTCACAGAAAATGTAGAGATGCCTATATGTATCAATGAATGGTATGTTAGAGGGTTACAAATTGTTCTGTTTTGGCAGTTGTTAAAAGCTTCAAACAGGCACAAATTACAGTTTTTATCAGTACAGACACTCAAGTTTGTTAAGTAGACAGCAAAAAGATGTGTAAAGTGACTTGGGAAACTATTTTTGTGAAATATGTCGATCTGACCTCAAATATGGCTGCCACAAACATATTGAAAATCTTGTCACTAATTCTCCTGAATGGATGGTGATATCAACATGGGGTTTTCACCAAAAGTCTTCTATTGAAGTCTAGTTCTAAATCAAAATGAAGCCAGTCTTATATCTAGTATGGCTGCCAGAGTGGCTAATTTGAAAACCTTTTCACTCAAGCATATTCCAGATGGTTTCAACACTCAGCAGTTAAAAAGAAGAAATGGTCTTATGTTGAATTTCTGGAAAAAAAATTCAGACAATAGTGTGTCAGTCCCTTCGAGGGACTCCTGTTTTTGTCAAACCTATTTGCAGAAGCTTGACTTGGCGATTACTTTGTATGTGACCATCTGTATGTCCATACATCCGTCTGCCTACATCCTTTGTTAGTGCTTTTTATGTGGTAAAATATAACCATAATGTCTGGCAATGCAACAGCCATGACTTGAAACTGACCTTGGGACTCAATTTCAATGGCAGTTTTCTGTTGAAGATTGTGCAGATCACTGAAATAAGCTGTGAGCACTCACAGTGCAAGGCACTTCTGCCAAGTCAAAACAAAGTGAGTCAGGATGAGACTTTTCATTTGAAACCCATTGTACCATGTAAATACTGAATAAATATGGTAAGAATTGTTGCAAGTTTGGTACTGGATACTATTTATAGGAAAAGTTTTATCACAGTTCTTCTCTTGCTTATTTATGGCATATTAGGATGCTTTAAGGAGAAGTAATCAGTGATTGGTATAGAATAATGAATTGACTTTTAAAACCAATCAGTCTCTTTCAAGCTGTGATAGACAACTCTGTCTCTACTGACAAGTAAGAATTTTTAGCTCTACTGGTCATAGACCAGAAGACCTTATTTGGTGGTCATTTGTCCATTGTCCACCGTCCATCCATCTGTTAGCAAAAGTTTGTTATCGCTGCTCCACCTAAACTACTTGCAGGATTGTCATGAAACTTTACACACATATTCATCCTGTGGTCTAATTGGTTCTAAATGAAAATGGTGCTGCTCGGACATCCAATATGGCCACCACAGCAGCCATCTTGAAAGTTTTGTTGTCATTACTCTGCCTGAACGGGAAGTCCTTTTGACATGGGGTTGTCACCAAAAGACTTCTTATTATGTCTGCTTGGTCCAAAATGAAAATGGTGCCATTATGAGGTCCAATATGGCTGCCACACCGGACAGCTTGAAAATTTTGTCATCACTACTTATACAGAATTAATGCTCATATCAGCATAGGGTTTTCACTAAAAGACTTCTTACGTTTTGTTGATTCTAAATGAAAATGGTGCTGATCTGATGCCCAATATGTGGCCATCTTGAAAATTTTGTTTTCACTACTCTTAAATGGAAAGTCATTTTGACATGGGTTTTTTTTTATCAGAAGAGTTCTTATGGTGTCTTGTTGGTCCTTAATGAAAATGACTAACCCTCAATATGGCCACCATGGTGGCTGTCTTGAAAATATTGTTGTCTCTACACCTCTGAAATGGATGGCTATATCAACATGGGGTTTTCACCAATAGACTTCTTATGATACCTACTTGGTCCTAAATGAAAATGGTGCCGTTGTACATCCAATGTGACTGCCATGGTCTTAAAAATCTTCTTGTTACTACTCTCCATGAATGGATGATCATTATGACATGGGGTTTCAGCAGAAGACTTCTAATGATGTCTACTTTGTCCTAAATGAAAATGGTGCCAAGCTGACATCCAGTATGTGCACCACAGCAGCTAATTTGAAAATTTTTTATCGCTGAAGAATATCAGAGATGGTATCAACACTCAAGAGTTAAAAGGAAGAAATGGTCTTATATTGAATTCCTGGAAATTCTTTTTGCTCAATAGAGCATCAGTCCCTCTGAGGGGCTCTTGTTTAAAAAATTTTTTGCACCCCACAAATGTTTAGTTCATTTCAGTATTCTTTGAAATTCATGAATATCTATAAGCTGTTTTCTATTTTGCAGCCAAAACAGGAAGATGTCCCGGCAAGAATAGAAAATGTGCCTGAAGGTAATAAAGAAATCTGATTTGCATACCATGCAATAATCAGGTTTTATTTATCACATCCCAAGTGGATGTTCTCGAAGAATGGAAAAATTCAAAGAAACATTTCTACTAATCACATACTTGCCAATTATCTTTAATAATGATTGCCTTAAACATTCTCATTCAAGGTAATGATGTGTAATAACTTTTGTTTATCAGTGTGCATTTCTGTTATACCTAGATTCAAACAAAATGGGTTGTTCCACATAGTGTGCACTACCTATGCAAATTAGCCTAATGGGCTCTCCCACAGCAGTGTTCAAAGGACTTGACACGGCATCACCCTAACTTTTCTCAGCCAGTTAAGTAATCTGTGGATGCTTATCTCTGACCACCATACCTTTTAATATGAAAATCAGCTGTATAAACTACCCCAAACATTGGTTTAGCTGTGCTCTATGTGGGATTGTTTACTGTTTATACAGACTACATGTTACAGACTAAATGTATAGTGGTGGTCAACAAATGTTTGTCTATTGCTATCTCTCTCTCTCTGTTTTTTATGGGGTTTTTTTGTGCCTAAGATAACTGAAAATAATGTTTTTCAAAACATGACTGTCCGTGGGGTGGGGTGGGTGGGTTGGAAGTAAACAAATCGTATTTGTTGCACAACACATCGTGTTATGACAGGTATGCAATGCCTGGAAACCATAAAACTTAGGAGCTTGAGTTTGAGCTTGAGATTTTATGCCAGCCAATCACAGACAACTTTACTTTTGTTATGTCACTTTTGATTGGGTGAGAGAGAAAACTCAAGCTCAGAATTGTATGATCTCCAGGCTACAACTTAGTAATTTGCACCCATATAATTTTGAAACCAGATTATTAAACATGAAGATTTTTTAGTCCCAATCTTTGGGCAGTCTGGTTGCAAGTTCATTGAAAGTAAACAATTAGTTTACATCTTCTGGCATACAACGTTCTGTAGAATATTCTGATTTTTATTAGAGAAAAATAGTCAGGTGAAAATAAACCTTTTCATCTTCTGGCATACAGTGCTCTGTAGAATATTCTGATTTTTATTAGAGAAAAAGATAGTGAGGTGAAAATAAACCTTTGAACTTAAAAATTGTACATCGCAGGGTCTTTTTATCCCAACCACCTGCATACAAAAAGGATATTAGGAATTCCTCATAGTGGAGGAAGCCTTCCAGCATATACATACCAAATTCAAGATGCAAGGATTAATTTGAAAGCAGCATTCACTTATGAATGATGGTAAATTGAGATAATGCTGTAAGTGATTTTTACTGCTCTGCATATGAAGAAAAAAATTGGCAGAAATGTACACCCAAGCCAAGAAAAAAGGAGAATATTCAGGGATTTTTGTATCCATCTTCCAGACAGTTTATTATGTAAATAAGCTAGGCTGATTTCACATGTATTGTGTTTAATGAATGTGTATCATAATGTAAGCAAACCAAGAAAATGGTCAGCATGCAAATGTAAACAACCCACCCATTATTAGCCCAAGGGTTGGCAAATCAAAGATCAACACATGCTCTTGCCATCCCATTGTCACTATCAGACAATTTTTGCATGATTATCGAGTTGAACCTAAACCTGTTCCTCCCCAAAATTGTGCAAATGTACCCATTGAAAAATTAAAACAATTGAATGAATACAGTGCATATTGGCAGTCAGTGACCTTTGCATGAAAGTGGGCCTTATTTTAAAAACCCTGACTTGCACAAATGTGTGCAAATTTGCTTGGGACTCCCAAATTTGTTAAAAATCCTATATAAATAACACTGGAACACTTGATGGGACTATTAGAATTACAGTCCAAAGACAAACCTGGTAATACTATTTTTAGTTGGGATAACTTGGGGTTTCCCCAACAATAAACAGTCTAAACTGGATGAACTAGTTGGATGTTGATGGTAAGGCAAGCATTTTAAATAGGAGAAACAACACATTTAATTATATCACTATTGAATTGGTTTTTGGAGGAAATACATTTTAATCATGTCATCTAAATGTTGAGTACAGCTTAAATGATCACATATATAGTATTAGAAAAGTTACATTCTCAGTTTTTGTAAGCAAATTCAAAAACTTCTGATAAATTAATGACTAAAATTTATTTGGTATAGTTTGTTATAACTATAAAAGAAGTTAAGATAAGTCTTTTAAATTTTCTGAGATGGGCTCTTTGCCTTGTAATTCACTGTCCTTCCTCTTTGCCCCCATAATTCACTGCCCTTGGCAACATCCATGAAACAGTTCTTTGCCCCTTAATTCACTGTCCTTCCTCTTTACGCTCATAATTCACTTCCCTTGGAAACATCAATGAAACTGAAACAGGTATAACAGTCATTAACTAATTTTAGTCACTCAGAAGATCAGCTTGGATATAATTACACCTTGATATTGTCTTAGAATCTAATTAACCAAGTAATAATTTCCAGTTATGCTAAAAGGAACCATAGTACAGGTACCACCTTTCATAGAGTTAAGTATCAGCCTAATTGTTTGATAGAATCACACATACTTGGGACAGCTGTGCAGGCAGTAATGGAAGATTAACAAGATGCTGCTATTTTATAATCGCTCAGTTCTAGATACTGCTAAAATTTCATGTGGCAATTCATTTCAATCAGATCAACATATCTAGCAGTTGAGAAGTTTGAAGCTTGTCAGCTAATTCTTGATAGGAGTTTAAAGTTGTTGCCAACTATTAGTGTAATCTATTTTTGTGGTTAAATTAATGATAAAACGTATTCAATTCCTGAAGAGATCACCTTGCAGAAATGCATCATTTAGCATGAAATTAAATATCTGCGAGTTTGAAAAAATAAAATTAGAGAAATAGGTGAATTATGGAAGAAAACACTACTAGATAATGGGGAAAAAAAAGTTTTAGAAAGAAAACAAGATCTGGCACTGGTTCACTAAAATTCATAAAATTTTTCATCATATTGAGATTTTACATTATCTTGTATAGAGGTATGGTTAAGTATCGTGCACTACAATTTTCAGGGTTTTTTTTACCTCGATTTATTCAGGTGCAATTGATTTGAATTTTGAGTCATGTGCATTTATCAAATGGACACGATACTGTACGGAGTACTGTTGAATCCATTGTTGTATTTGTTTAAAACATATTTCACACTTAGGACATCTTGTGCCAAACATAGTAAGGTGACGTATTATGTTATAGTCTATTTAAAAAATAGTATGTTAGGTCAGGTTTTATAAATGTGCCAAATAAGATTAAACAAACAAAATTCTTGAAAATGAGCAACAAGAAAAAAATAAAAGACATATTTAGCATACAACATACTGTCAAGCTACGAGGAATAATGTCTGGTACCTACATGTTTGAAATAGACTATAGATACAGTGTCATTACTGTCTCAAAGACTTCTTTTGAGAAATGATTTCCACCTGTTATTAATAACGGGTTTAAATTTAACATTATTGTTGAATAATAATATTAATTTCAGTGGAATTTTTTTAAAATTCTAGATGCTAGTTTTGGTTTGAATTACTTCCCTTGAAGATCATACTATTTTCCAATGTTGTTTGTTGCTAAGGAACCTAATTGTAAAACCTATTTAAGGCAAAATCAAAATAAGGCCACACTGTTAGTGAAGGTGAATGACTCAAGAAGTCAAGGCCCTTGTATATACGATTCAAGTTGTAGCTCTGCTGGTCATAGACCAGAAGAGCTTATGTGATGGCCTATTGTCTGTCATCTGTCTGTCGCGCGTCCATTAGCAGTGATTTTTTTAATCGCTACTCCTAAACTACTGGGAGGATTGCTGTGACACTTTTAGACACATATTCATCTTATGGTCTAGTTGGTCCTAAATGAAAATGGTGCCCCTGTCCAATATGGCCACCATGGCAACCATCTTGAAAATCTTGTTATTGCTATTCCTCCTGAATGGATGGTCATATCAACATGGAGTTTTCACTGAAAGACTTCCTATGACTTCTTCTTGGTCCAAAATGAAAATTGCGGCAATCTGTCATCCAGAGCTGTTTACTTCTACAATTTCACTGAAGCTTCTATGGAAAATTTCAAAAATATTCAGGTTACAGTTCAAGGTATTAATTGTACAGGCTAAGGCTTTTTCCACAAAGATGAAGCATGCCAGAGTTCCATCCATGTATTAGTGTTTTTTTAATAATGTTGAAGCACGTGATTTTACTGTAATATAATAAATTCAAGCATCTGTATTGTTATCAGTGAGACCACATCAGGCCCACATTTTTGGAGTTGTGATGAATTGTTGACAAGGAAAATAATGCAGTGTGAGACATAGGATCACTCAGATCAACCAATGAGATGTGTAAATTGTGGACAGGACTTTGAAAAACTACTGATAGACATCTGTCTGGGTAAACATTTCTATAGCATCCAATAATCTTGACAATTTTTTTGTCACTTCTTCTGAATGGATGCAGCCATTTTAAAAATCTTGCCATCGCTACTTCTCCCAAAAGGATCTTTGTAGAGACATGACGTGTTCACTAAAAGACTTCTTACGATATGCAGTTGGTTCTAAATGAAAATAGTGCCAACCAGATCTCCATTATGGTATCCATGTTGAAAAACTTGTTCTTGCTGTCATATATACCTTTCATCTACTGGTATTTTTCGACATCATCCATGATTAGCAGGAACTCTCATTTTGAACCCTAGAGGTGTGGTCTGAGATGGTATTTAGTTTGGTCTCTGCTAGCACATAGATCTTGTCTTGTTTTTTTAGCTCTACTGGTCATAGAATATAACATCAGAAGACTCTTACCAGTCACATTGTATCGTTCTTGGAATAAGGCTATCGGGTCCAGAACTAATATTTCAACAGTTCTGTATCCAATTTATTCTGTATTTGGAATGTAACATCATCTTATATTCCCTTACTCCCAGTAGCATTCCTACTCATGGGTCAAATTGCTGGCCCCATATTCATGAAGCTCCTAAACCTGAATGAGCTTGCAAACTTTGCTTTTGGATGGGTAGTAATGAGCAAACTAATTAACATGCAAAATATTCAAATGTTTCAACTTTTTCATATGAAAACTGCTGTTAAATGTTGGTGGTTAACTACTATGATTTTCAGATAACCAGTATTTTTTGTGAATACATGGGCTTGGTTGGGTCCCACAGAGTTGTGGTGTTGTGCCCCTTGATATATTGACAGCTTGTCTCAGGGGCATACCTTATGTTTCTTGAAACATGCTTACTGTTCTTTCTTTCTATAGGATTCCTGCCTTTGGGTCATGCCCCTGGTTGGGTCCTACAAAGATGTTGTGTTGTGCCCTTTGATGGATTAACAGCTTGTCTTGGGGGCATAACTTGTGTTTCTTGAAACACATTTTATCGTTTATTTTAGTAAGACTTGACTTGCAGGCCTTGGCTTTATTGCTTTATTATACTTGATATTAGTCAGCAAGTGCTCTTGTGATTGTGAATAGCCAGTGTAATTGTGAATAATCATTGTATACGAACAGAAATAAAGAATCATATGCACATCTCATTGCTTTGGACACTTTGACATTGTAGAAAACACATTACAAAATATAAGGCTATGTCATCATTACATATATGCATTCAGAATCTTGTATCTTACTTAAAATTCATGATATTTGTATGAAATAAAATGCAGCATGATTAGGAAGATTAATTCTTTCTAAAATGAACAGAAAGCTCAAAATGTAAATTTTTTGCCTGTAGGGATGTTTCTCATAACATGTTGCCCATTGATGTAGATGTTGTTATTTAAATGAGTTTAACAGTAAAGATTGTTCAATTTTTACAAATCAATTTAAATTCAGTAAATTTTCTAGAGATGTGACAGTTCATTACTCTGTATTCATATATTTTCATGAGTATCAATTTTCGTGTTTCTTAAAAATTACATTTTCATTGCTATATAAATTTGTGAATTTTGGAAGTAATCCAATTGTTTCCACTGTAGAAATATTGTTCATTGGGTCTTTAAATTCATGATTTGTAACAACTACAAAATCCATGAAAGTTGGTACCCTACAAAAAAGAGTGAATTAATAGTATCCTTCACAACATTAAAATAACTGTTTTATCTCTATTGCAGACGACAGTCCAGTGTGGGTATGCTTTGTATGTGCCAAGGAATTTGCAGACCAGGACAGACTTATGGAGCACCAGGACTTGTGTGAACAAGAGGAGGAGAAGAAAAACATCGCAATTCCTCCTTCACCTCGACCAAATTATCCTAAAGCAGCACCTTCAATACCTCCTCCTACTCCAAAGCCATCTGATTCTTTTTCTCTCCGACCCGTCACCCTTCATAAAGTAATACGCAGACAACCAAAACGAAAGATGTTGCCAGATTTGTACATCCCTCCACCTCCAGAGGAGTATTTCCAATGTCTGGGTCTTAGACCAACACCCAGTTTGGAGGAGATCAAGGATGCTCAGAAGAAGGAGAATGATCGTGACCTGGAGGTTATCAAGGTGGATGTATTTGACACTCCTGGTAGTCCACCTCTAAGTCAGATTATCAGCACAACTACCTCTCCACGTACGCCTCGCTCACTTATGTCACAGTTAAGTAGAGATGAGGGCAGCGCGAGGAAAAGATGTCTTAGTTTCTCCCAGTCTAGCACTTACCTAAAGGAAGAGCAGGAGGATGAGGAGGAAAGTCAAAGTGATTCTGATAATTCAGATGAGAGAAGTGAAGGTAGTGTAGAAGACACCGTCACAAGAAGACATTATGTAAAAAATTCTCTTCTGGGAATAGATATATGCTCCCCTTTAGGCCAAAGACTTAAGTCCAATTGGGACTTGGAGAATCCTTTTATGATGGACAATGCAACCATTGATCAGTATTGCAGAGATCCAGATTCAGAAGAGAAGAATATTGTTATGGATAAACTGCGTGTTCGTCCTACAGATTATCAAGTTACGTTCAAGTTTACAAAGAAATACTTTCAGCGATACTGTCACCAGTATAAATTTACTCATGCAGAAAGGATCGAGTTTTTAAATGTTCTAAAAACTGGATTGTCAAAGGACAGCAGGAAATCACTGTCTGGTATGAAACCGTGCCAGGTCAAGTTAAAAAGACTCTCAGCCAAGGAAATCAAGGTATGGACAACACCCAAACCTAAACCAGTTTATCGGTCTCTTCTGGCCAGCCATCTTGCGCAAAATGTTCAATTGTCTCCAGGATCTTATGTTCAGAATGTGTTCCTGGGTTCCAGATCTATTGCAGGATTAGCACCTGCTGGCTACAGGTATTCTGGACCCAATCCTGGATTCATAGGGGGCCAAGAAGGATTAATTATGAACAAGGTAGGATATGGACCTACTCCTCAGCTTTTAGTTCGGACAGTGTCGCATTCTGAAGGAGGGCAGCAAGGGATGAGATTAGAGGTTTTGCCTATTCTTAAGAATGATCAGATACACCATCTTGTAAGTCAAAACAGAGTGGTCCCCTCTTCATCTTATTCAGGCCCCAAAAAGGACCTTTCAGGCAGTCAGAAAAGAAAACAGTCATTTGCCGGAGTAAGAGATGATGATGAGATCTCGATCATCAGTTTGTCCTCTGATGAGGAGGACGAGCCAAAAAAAGCCATTAATTCAGGATGCCAGAAAACATCAGGTCAAAAAGTTGAAATGCAAGGTAAAAAGAAAATTGGACCTGCCAGTTTTAAGAGGCGTATTTCTGGACAGACCCAAGGAACCATCTCTCCTTCTATTATCAGAAGGAACCCCAATTCCCCCAATCCTCCTGCAGGTATTCAAAGATCTATGGGTAGTGCTAGCTTCAGGATTGTGAATGGTCATTTGTTGAACCCCAGTTCTCAGACTTTAAGTTCATTGCATGGAATTGGAGTGGTTACACAGACAACCACAGCTTCAGATACAAACAATGACAACTTGTGTTTGAAAATTTCCAATGTGCGTAGCCTGCAAGGTTTTACATCAATGCCATCTCCACAGAAGGAGAGAACTTCAACATCAAAGACAATGCAGGTCACTCATTTGCAACATGCATCAGGTCCTAACCAGTCTAACCCCAGACCAGCAATTGATGATGTTATTGTCATAGATGATGACTAATCAATATTGACTGTGAAATACAATGATAAATTAGTTAGCTGAATTTCAGTCAGCAGTAGCCTCATTCATTGTAATAAATTGAAATAGCAGAAGTGGACTGATAGCCTATGATCATGTATGGGACCGAAATCATTTAGCTGGTCCATTTTCGTTCTGCCTCTAAGAGGCTTTATTCTTAGTCTTTCCTCATAAGCCATTTTGATGATTTTCAGACCATTTTAGGGAAATTTTCGAAATGGACAAAATTGTATTGTATCAGTAGACCTTTTTAGACAAATTTTCAATCATTTTTTTTTTTTTTAAGTGTCACTTTGTTGGTTGATTTTTGTACAGGAATTTTTTTGTTTGCAAATGAACACATTTAAGTGCAGCCTAATCTCACTAATTGGACTTCCATTTATCCAGATATTACATTCTTATGACACCATGAATGAAACAATTTAATGGAGATTATTTAGAGTCTTCCTTTTCTCTAACATTTGTGTTAATCCAAGATTTTGGGGGGTATTATTTGCATTGGATTAACAAAAAGAGACTTTTTCTCTTAAAACAAGTGTTATATCTGGCTTTGTTAAAGATTGTATGCATGTAGAATGCTTTTATAATTATGTTCTTACTGTTCGCATCAACACCAGTCAAGCCTTTTGTTTGACACGTCATCTTCAGAAATTCTATTGATTCTATAAAAAATTGTATTACAAGTTAGGTTTCTTTCATTTTTCACATCAGTGGATGAACTATTTAATCTTTAGCTGCCTTTTTTTTTATATGTCCACCATTTTGGTGGTGCATATTATGCTGTGACCCTGTCTGTTCATTAGGTTTTCCTATTCTGCATGATAACTTCAGTTCTACAGCATGTACCTCCACCAAGCTTTGTCGATAGCTTGCACTTGGGGTAAGGAAGAAACCCTGTCGATTTTGTGGTCAAAAGGCAAGGTCACTAACTGAAAAGAAGAAAAATGGTTTTCACACAATCGATCAAGTTTTCCTACAGGTATGAAACTTTGTTAATGGCTTGCACTTAGGGTAAAGAAGAATCCTTTCGATTGCTGGTTCAAAAAATGAAAGGTAAAGGTCACTCTGAGTGAAGAAAAATGGTTTCTGCACAATTACTCGGGTTCTCCTACATCGACAGTTACCAAACTTTGTTAATGGCTTGCACTTGGGGTAAGGAAGAATCCGTTCGATTACTGGGTCAAAAAATCAGAGGTGAAGGTCACTCTGATTGAATGAAGAAATATGGTTTCTGCACAATCTTAAGTTTTCGAATATCAACAGTTACCAAACTTTGTGGATGGCTTGCACATGAGATAAGGAGCAAGCCTCTCAATTTTGGAATTAAAAAAGTCAAAGTTCAAGGTCAGTGCAACTGAAAGAATAAAAAATTAGTTCTACATCACATACCAGGACCAAGCTTTGTGGATGGCCTGCACATAGGGCAAGGAATAACCCTATTTTGTTTTAGAGGTCAGGATCACTGTGACTGAAAGAAGTAAAAATGTTTTTTGCACAAATTTCAATTATAAACCATGTACCATCACTAATGTTTGTGGATTACTTGCATGTTTGGTAAGAAAGAAGTCAGTTGATTTGAAGGTCAAAGGTCAGGGTCACTAAATGAGAGAAGAAAAATGGTTTTTATATAACTACATAAGTTCTAGACCACATAAATTGACCAATGTTTGTGGAGGGCTTGCACTTAAGGTATGGAAGAGGCTGGTTGATTTTGAGCTCAAAAGATCAAAGGTCATTGTGGTAAGTCTAAGAAGACGGCATACCTTGTCCATCTGTCAAGGTCATTGAGAGCTGTTAGTCAATAATCTCCAGTCAACCATACCCATCGAAAATCTTTTTATTGCTACTCCAAAAATGGAAAGGTATTACAACCTGGGGTTTTCACCAGAAGACTTCTTACGGTGTCTAGTTGGTCCTGATGAAAAGGATGATGTGATCTGACATTCTTATGATGACTAGATGGTCCTCAAAAAATGGTGCCATTATGGCCACCAAAGTGGCAGTTAAAAAGAAGAAATGGTCTTATCTTGGATTCCTGGAAATTCCTTTTGGCCAGTAGAGCATCAGTCCCTTCAAAGGACTCTTGTTTTTCAAATGGAGGGGAACTTCACCCCAGACTTCTCAGTTCTTGAATAGATTCTGTTATCATTTAATTTGTATACATGTAGAAAGAAGCTTTTAATTTCAACAGATTATATTGTCATACCTGACTTCACTGGGATGCTTGGGGTGGGAAAATGTCACCATTTTAGAACTTTGTACACGATGAGAAAATTAGAATTATGATGAAATGTAGACAAATTAAAAAGAGAAACTTTGATGCTTACATTACAATAAGTTAATCCTCCCTTCCCCTTGGGTTTTTGGTTTAGTTTGGTGTTTTATGGCACAGCATCACAAGTATTTAGAACCAAGGCATTTGGTGTAAAGTCCCATGACCAAGGATAAACAATGGTAGCCAACCGGGCTAATCCAATAGTATAATTCAAACCCGAACCCTTTTGGCTGCGAGTCCAGCAGCTAACTACTGAGCTACTATATCAATTTAAAAGAGGGAGGGAGAAATATTGGCGTATGCTGTCCATCTGTCCATCCATCCAGCTTACCTTGTAAGGTGGACACCACAAAAACATTAGACCAAACAAGACTTGTAATGGGTCCTAAGACCTAATTAAGTTCTAATGATTGTGACCTGTTTTTCAAGGTCACAGTGTGATACTGTAATGGAAGGGACACGAAGATGCATATTCCTTCTAATTTAAATTAATGCTTATTCTTAGCTGCATTATATTTATTCATTACTGATCTTTAGCTGGACATAATAGTAAGTGGATTCAAACTCTAGAAAAAGTGAAAATTCCTTACTTGTAGCATATAGAAGTACAACCCTCAGAAAACATAAAGCATTACTTTTTTTAAAATTTAAGTCATTTGATCCCAATGATATTCATTCAGTAAAAGATTTACTCTGATTTGTGTATAAATAGTGTTAAGGTCGTATTTTCTCCATAGTAAAGTGTAATGATTGTAGAAGCTTTGTAAAAAAGAAAATTTACGTCGAGCCCATGTTAGTGAGAAGCGAGACGTAGCAGTCGATGTTCTGCCTCTGGTGGAGTCAACAGTTAAGGTTTTGCTTCAAGTTTTTCAATTGCATAAATTTTGTAAACCCTTTAATAGATTCCCATCGTACTTGGCATGAATCATTATGAAGCTAAGACTGTTTATTCTACAGCACACTTTTTTGCACCTCTGCCCTGTTTGTGTTGTCCATCTGGCAACATTTGCTTGTTACCACTCTGGATGCCATGTTTGTAATCCAGTTTTAATCAACTTGGAATATAGGTTTATACTATCAAGATCTCATACGAGCTTGAATACGAGCTAGATCCATGTATGCTAATGAGGTGTCCTTGCATCTGATTGCCTGAGCTTGTTACCACTGGAGACCATATTTCTGATCCAATTTTGATCAGACTTGGAATATGGGCTTGCAGCATCAAGATCTTAGAAGAGTTTGATAATGGACATCCATACATACTAATAGGGTGATCTTGCATCTGATTGACTGAGTTGTCACTCTGGAGACCATATTTCTAATTTTATTTTGATCAAACATGCATTATAGGCTTGTATTCTCAATATCTTGCATGGTTTACTAATGACTGAGATCCAGATATATTAAAGAGGTGATCGTGATTCAGATAGGCTGAGCTTGTTACCACCCTGCAAGTTATATATCTGATATAATGTTGGTTAAACTTGGAATATGGGCTTGTATCATCTAGATTTCAGAAGAGCTTCATAATGAGAAAGATCCATGCCGATTAATGAGGTTATTGTGCATCTGATTGACTGGACTTGTTAGCACTCTTGAGGCCATATTTCTGATCTGATTCCTATCAAACTTGAAATATAGTCTTGTATGATTGAAATCTTGCACAAGTTTATAATGAGCAAGATCCGCACATATTTTTGAAGTTATCCTTGTATCTGATTGGCTTAGCTTGTTAGCACTCTGGAGCTGTATTTCTGATCTGATTTTGATTAAACTTGGTAAACAGATATATTTCATCAATATCTTAGATGGGTAAAATTGTGGGCGAGATCCACACATATTAATGAGGTGATCTTGCATCTGAATGGCTGAGCTTGTCAACACTTGAGAGACTCTCTTTCTGATCAGATTTTTATCTCTCTTTATCATTAGGTTTACCTCATCAAGATACTCAACAAGTTTATTATGAGGAAGATTTGCTCCTGTTAATTAGGTGTTTTTGCATCTGATAGGCTGAGCTTCTGTTAATTAGGTGTTCTTGCATCTGATAGGCTGAGGTTCTTCACACTCGAGAAACAGTGTTTCTAACTTGGTGTTAATCAAACTTCAGGTAAATAGGCTAATATTATCTAGATGTTGATGAGTCTTGTTTATTATGAGTGAGATCTGGGCATATTTATGAGGTGATCTTCACTCAGATTGGCTGACCTTTTTTATGACCCTTGAGACTAATTTTGCTAGAATTTGAACACTTGTGAAATAGTGTTGAAACATCAAGATGATTTTGAACAAGATCCACGCATATCAATGATGTCATCTTGCATTTGATTGGCTGAGCTTTTTAACACTCAAACAACTACATTTCTTAACAGATTGTATTCAGACATGATAAAGACTCTTATATTGGATGAGTTTGATCATGAGCAAAACCTGGACATATTTGTGAGGTAATCTCGTATCTGATTGGCTGAGCTTGTTACCACTCTGGAGACGGAATTTCAGTTGGAGTTTGCTCCAACTTGGTATATAAGCATATATTATTGTATTAGGTTTTATAATAAGTGAGATGAGCACATATTAATGAGATGATCTTGCATCTGACTGGCTGAGCTTCTATACCTCTTTAAATCTTGAGACTGTGTTTTTCATCCAATTTTGATAAAGCTTAGTAATTAGGTTTATATTGTCAAGATCTTATAGACGAGTTTGATTATGAGCAATATTGTTTATGCCTTTATCTTTGAAACAAAAAAAAAATTTCAGACTATTGTACAGTATGTAAAATCATATTGATTTAAATTTTGGGAGACAGTTTACATGGTGTTATGTTCTTACAATACTACATAAGCCTGCTTAGTGAAATGGTCAACTGTTAATTTATGCAAGTTGAGTGAGCTATATCAGGCCTACTTTAACCTCTTGATTTATTTGCTTATATTTCCTAAATCCCGTGATGGATTTTATTCATACTTGGAATGAATCAATATGAAACTAAGGCAGTTAATTCTACGACCTGCTTGCTCCTTTTACCTTGAATCAAGGTCACATAGAAAATGTATGCTAAGGTTATTGTTAGGTTGGGCTTTTTTGCTTATATTTCCTAAATTACTTGATGGATTTTGTTCATACTTGGGATAAATCAGTATGAAGCTAAGACAAATCATCTGCAACATGCTTGCTCAACCTTTTGACCTTGGGGTCACGGTCACACATTTTATAGTGATGCTTAGATTGTGGGCTCCACATGTATATCTTGGCCTTCTTGCTGATTACCTTAATAGAAATTTTTTAAAAAAACTTTTGGGTATTTATTGTTAAAAAGTAAATACTTGTTTCTTGCTTTAAAAAAGAAAACCTGAAAAAAACTGTACTGTGAATCACAAAATATTGATTAGATTGAAATTTAATCATAAATCTGCATAAACAATATGCTTGGGGGAAGTAAACCTCAAACAAATATTAAGTACTGACTTGTTTAACTTTGCCAGTCAATCGTAGTTAGTTGTTCATGTTGCCCAGGCCAGAAAATGTAAAATTTATTGGATAACACCATAAATATTGTGATTACTAATATTTCAGTCACGAATGATGTGAAATGACTTTGCTTGACTTTTGTGTGTGTGTGTGTGTCTGTATTAAAATTTATATTGCCCACAATAGTGTCCGTTTACAAGGGAGACGTGTGTGAATATCCTGGGTCTTTTGAAAAGAAATGTATCCAATTTTTCAAAATGCCTTGATGTTGGTGTTTAATTATATTGTGCTTACCTTTGTGGCCACACTTATCATTTTAAGCAGATGTAAGAACAACATAATATTCCACATGTGATTCTTTTGTCTTTTGTTAAATGTTGAATATACTTTCTAAGATAATGGCAAGTTATAATCTACATCAAAAAAGAATTTTAGGGCCTGTAGTGAGATGCAGGAAATGTAGAGTAATTAGCTTTTTTGTCTATCCAGATGGCCGTTTTCATATATATATATATATATATATATATATATCTACACCTTGTTTGTCAATGTTGTCATGGAACTGAAATGTACAGTGATATTGTACTGCCTCTATCATCAAAACCCTGACTATCAAAAATTATTGATGGCTCATTTAAACCAAGTTTTTCCCAAAAATTCTGCAACTATGACACTTCTACAGTCATCCTACCTCGCTTGCTGAATCAGTTTAAGTGTGCCCAGAAGATTTTGGATAATCAGGGTTCTATTGTAATGGACAAGATTGCATCACTTATATGACATTTCAGACATGTGTCACACATGTATTTTCTATATGATGATAGTTTAATGGTACATTGTAGTATTGTAAAAGGTAAAGAAGGAATATTCAATACATAACAGGTCTGCATTCCCTCGCTATAGGACCCTTCATTATAACAAAAGTTCCTTTTATAACATGGTATGGTCATGGATCTCGTATAATCATGTAGTAGTGAAATTATAAAGCAGTATACTTTATAACTCTCATGGATTGCATTGTAATGAGGGAGTGCTGTATCGCCAAGTTAAAACTCGAAGCAGCTTTTAAAGATTTGTAGACAACTTTGTCATGTGTTAATAGGATCTTGTATCCATTTTTATGCACCTGTCACAAGGCAGAACATATTATGTTATGATGTTGCCTGTCATTCTGTCCATCTGCCTATTAAAAATCTGTTTTCTGCACAATAACTAGAGTTGTCCACCACCAACAGTTACCAAACTTTGCAGATGGCTTGCACTTGGGGTAAAGAAGAACCCTGTTGATTTCAGGCTCAAAAGCTCAAGGTCATTGTGACTGAAAGAAGAAAAATTGTTTCTGCACAATAGCTTGCAGGACTCGTGGTACTAATGATATGGAAGAATGGGAACCAGTCTAGAAATGGGTGAACATAAAATAGAGTATATGTGGGTTTGGCTGGCCAGGATTGGTTGATAATGAAAGTAAAATGGTAGTGAAAAGAATCTTTTGAGAGTTTATCCTAGTCATAACTGAAAAAAATTGAGACAATGTTTTATTGATGAAATTTCAGTCCTTTTACAGAGTTTGGAAAACTCATTACTGAAATTAACAATTGACTCATTGGTACAGAATTGAAAACATGTTTCAAACACATGTAGATCCAGAAAATGCCACGGCTCATATGGTTTTCTCTACAGAGATGCTTGCATCAAGCATATGTCTATACTGATAAATATAGGTTTGATCATGATCATTCAGAAATTTAAAGTTATAAAATTTTTAATATCATGATGTTCCCTTAGGTTTTCTTTGGGTGCTGAATAAGTATCGTGAGTTCTGCATGCTCCACAATCTCCAGTTACCAAACTTTGTTGATAGTTTGCACTTAGGGTAAGGAAGAACCCTGTCAATTCTGTGGTCAAAAGGTCAAAATCATTGACGCAAGAAGAATAATAGTTTCTGCACAATAACTTGAGTTCTACACCATCTACAGTCACCTAACTTGGTGGATGGCTTGCACTTGGGGTAAGGAAGAACCTCTAATGATTTTGGGGCTCAAAAGGCCCAAGTTACTCTGACTGAAAGAAGAATGGTTTCCACACAATAACAATAGTTTTACATCAAATACCACAACCAAAGTTTGTGGATGGCTTGTACCTGGACTAAGGAAGAAGCCTATTGATTTAAGGGTCAAAAGGTCAAAGTTCAGGGTCACTGACTGAAGGAAGAAAAATGGGTTCCGCACTAAACATTGGGTCTACTTCACAGACATGGACCAAATTTTGTGGATGGCAAGCACTTTGGGTATGGGAAAGTCCATTGGCCTTGGGGTCAAAAAGGCAAAGTACAAAGTCACAGTGACTGAAGGAAGAAATTTTTTTTCTGGACATTGTATAAAACTAAATAACTTGAATCTTCTTGCTTGGAAAACCTGTGACAGAAAATGATAATATCCATATTCATATCAGAAACGGTAGGGATAATGTGGCACTCTTTATATGTCTGTACAACTGTCCCACCTTACCTCTGTCCATCACACCTATGGGGTTTTCACCAAAAGACTTCATATGATGTTTAGTTAGTCTGAAATGAAAACGGTGCCGATCTGATGTCCAATATGGCTGTCATGGCAGCCATCTTGAAAATCTTGTTATCGCTACTCCTAAATGAAAAGTTGTTTCAACATGGGGGTTTAGAGTAAAAGATTCCTTAAGATGTCTAGTTGGTCCTAAATGAAAATGGTGCTGATATGACCTCCAGTATGGCCACCATCTTGAAAATCTTGTTATTGCTACTCCTAACAGAAAGTCATATCAACATTGGGTTTTCACAAGAAGACTTCTTACAACATCTAGTTGGTCCTAAATGAAAATGTTCCTGATCTGACATCCTAAACAGGAAGTCATATCAACATGGGATTTGCACCCAAAGACTTCTAATGGTGCCTAGTTGGTCCTGAGTGAAAATGATGCCAATTTTACATCCAATATGGCCACAATGGTTATTATCTTGAAAATCTTGTTATCACTTCTCCTCCTAGATATAGTTATATTGGCATTTGGTTTTTGCCAGAAGACTTCTTATGGTGTCTAGTTGAAATTGAATGAAACAACACAGATCTTGAAAATCTTGTTATTGGTACTCCTCCTAGATGTATGGCAATATTGACATGGGGTTTTCACTAAAAGACTTCTTGTCATGTCAAGTTGGCCCTAAATGAAAATGGTGCCAAACTGACATTGAATATGGCCAACATGTTAGCCATCTTGTAAAATCTTCTTGTCACTACTCCTAAACTGGAAGTCATATTGACATGGGGTTTTCACCAGAAGACTTCTTATGGTGTCTAGTTGGTCCTAAATGAAAATTATGCCAATTTTACATACGATATGGTCAGAATGGCAGCCATCTTGAAAATCTTATCACTACTCCTCTTACAACATCTAGTTGGTCCTAAATGAAAATGGTGCTGATCTGACGTTCAGAATGGCAGCCGCAACAGCCATCTTGAAAATCTTGTTATTGATAATTATATCGACATGGGGTATTCACCACAAGACTTCATACAATGTCTGCTTGGTCCCTAATGAAAATGGTGTTGATCTGACCTCCACCATGTTCAATTTTTTTTTATCACTCCAGAACATCAAACTCTGTTACAACACTCGTCATTTAAAAATAAGAAACGATTTTCTTAGATTACTGGAAATTCTTTTTAGCCATAAGAGCATCAGTCCCTTTGAGAGACTCTTATTTATTCAGTGACATTTTGCTTCTAAATGTATTTCATTTGGAACTGTATTTTTATATGGTAAGAATCTTGTATACCAGTGCAAATTTTTCATTCTTTGGGAGAAAATTATTGTAATCATGGAAAATGTACATACATTAGTAAGAAATATACTATTGTTAGCAGAATGAACCTTAGCAATACAGCAATACACAGTTCAGATTGATATTTTCATAAAATCACTGTAGAATATGCAGAGGTACCTGTGAGGTGCTAAAGAGGATGAAAAACATTTTGACAATATCTTGTCCATTCATGTACATCAGTTTTCCAGATTCTTCATTAGATTTGGGGATTCATCAAGGCCATACAATACGGTGTATAGTTATAGCAAAGTGCTAACTGTCCAGTTTCATCCAGAGAGTTGGGTGTCATCATAAGAGTTCATGGTCTAAACAAATCAGATTGATGAAGGGTTATAATTGTAGGTCCAGATTGCTGAAATGTCTGAATAGTAGGTGTCCATTGAGCAGATGTTTCATAGTGTTTCCTCACTGTAAGAAAAAAAAGTTATTTATTTTTTGTACCAGTGATGTTTTATACTGTCAAAATTAAAAATCATGGTGGAAATCAGTCTTTTGTGGACCTTTAAGGGCATGTTTTGTGCTTCATGCAAGATACAGCTTCACATTAAGGATTTAGTACTTTGTTGAGCATGCTTCATTGTTTTTAAATATACATGTACCTTTATAAATGTACAAGAGAAAAAATCTGTAAGCAATTCAAGGAATTAATAAATCATGAGACTTTGGGCAAATATCGGTCCAAAGACAATCAAGGGGCAAATGTAATCAGAAACATTGCAAATTACAGACTTGATTTGTAAATATTTGTATAGTTTTCATTTCATCTTAACTGTTGTTTGTTTCAGAGATCATTCATTAATATTTATTTACATTCATTTTCTATTGTATTTAGCACATTTGAGATATTTCTTCTGTATGTATCAGATTGAAGATCATAGTAAAGAAATTTGGTGATTTTAATGCACAGGGCCAGCTAATAAATATTGGAAATATTTCAGTATTGAAGATATGGAACAATAATAAATCATGCAATTGATTATCTAATTGTTTGTGTTTTGATGTGGAAATAGGAAAGACATGTATATCAGACTGTGACCTAGTGTTTATTATGTTGACAGTGTATCAGGTACAAAGGAAGAACATGTGCAAGCAAATACACATACGTTCATCCATTTATCCATCTATTCAGCCATCCATCTATCCACAAGAGAATAAACTTTTGAAGACGCTATCTTTTGCATAGTTTTTAAAATGAGTTTTTAAATAAGAATTGAAAATGAAGAACAAGACTGAATTCCTTAAATAATCATAACATTTGGTTTATTAGTCTGCAGTTTATATAAATTTTGATGAATTTAAGTTTTTACTCTTTAATAGAAATGATGTTAAAAAGGTCCATTACAGATGGCTGATAAGCATAAAATCTTGTGTTTGAACTCGGTCTCGCAAGATGATGGATCAGAATGGATCTTTTTTTTTTTTAAACTAATTTATTTCATGTGTGACATTGTTGTATGCTATCACTGGAAGTAAAGCATGGGCATTTGATTTAAATAAATAAATTTTAATTGTTTGGTTGTATGAACAAAAGTCGTGTAGTTAAAGCACAAGTTTGCATTAAATAAGTTAAATTTTTGGCTGGTATTGTTCAATTCGAATGCGCTTACTTGATATTTATTTTCATTATTCAGGGCTCTCAAAGATAAAAAAGTTCCTGTTGCCTGGACCTCTAGTTTCTGGTGCAGGAATCAGAGTTTTAATGTCAGTAATAACCTACCTGTCACTATCATTTAGCTTTACCTTTCTGCAGTGGAAATAACTCGTTCGTGCTAGATGCACCAACTCCCTGTTCTAGAAATTTCTTAGAACTCGTGCATCGACCCAGTCTGACCTACGTCAGCCCTTGTGCTATAGCGTGTCCTCATTTTTCGGACGACCATTGAGTCAACACATGGAAATAAACACCATGAAGAGAAAAAATATGTACAAGTGATTGTTTTGATACTTACTAGGGCTTGAGATTCATAATTCTTTGTAGTAATATTATTCTCTGTCCGTATCTATCAAAAATGTATTGTTTGAGAAGATAACATTCATAATTTTTTAATTTGTGAGTTGTCACACTATGAGCCTCCTAACCTCCCTCCTATGTAAGGTCGTGAGACATTGTGGTAGAAATATGTAATGATTATTATGGGTTCTCAAAAAAATTATCCTTTCATAGTTTACACAACAGTTTTTACAGTTGATGGGGGTCCCAATATTATTGTGATTATTGTTGTTAATGCAATAGCATGGTCACAACACAGAATTTCATAATACATGTAGTTGGTTAGTAGTAGAGATTCCAGGCACCCCAAATGTTTCAGTCATGTTTTGTAACATAAATATAACCCAACAATGATGTTCTCGAGTTTATAATTTGAAAGCAGAATAAGACAAATAAACTCTGACATTCTTGTTTTTCAATACAAATCAGCAGTAAAGAGTAACAAAGGACTGACAAAACCCTTGTTATTATAATTCATCTGTTACATTTTATCATATTAAAGTTTCTTGTTTTCAGAGCTTTATTTACAAATGTCTCAGATGATTGTTAAGTGTGGGTATAGGTAAGGCCAATGGGACACCCACTCAACTCGTATATTGTGCACAAAATGTACATGATTGAACGAATGTCCCATTTGTTGTCTATGGGCGGACGACATTTGGGACCTGGCCGGAAGTCGACACACGTATAAGAAGAGGAAGGAAGCACTTTCTTCTTCGACGAGATCAATTAGATAGCAAATTGAGCAAAACTTAACTGGAATTGACTTCATCTCCCCATAAAAAACGGGGAGAGACAGCAGCATCTTCCAGGAGAGAAATACTGTTGCTGCCTGTGACGTAGTAACAGATATTTCTCAGGATTGTGGGCACTCCCCCGAAGAAAAAAGGGAAGAGCAGCACCCCACTTAGACAAGATATTGCATCTTCTAAAAGAAGGCAGCTTCTATCTTAAAGGTTGACCTGAGAGTAGTATAGGGTGAGTGAATAGGGCAGTGGGTGACACTACGGGGCAGTAACGGGAATTTAACATTGGGGACACTTTGGGGCAGTTGGGGACACTTGGGGGCAGTGGAAGGGGTACTTGGGGGATAGAATGAGAGGGGATAGAATAGACACATACACCAAGCATACATAAGGCAATCATTGGAAAAATTAATCTTTTTTTGAAAAATGGGTGGTCCTGAAAAGGGTCATTGGAGTTGTGTTTTTTTTGGTTTAACATACACATCTCATGGAGGGTCTTCTTTTTCTGAGACTGCGTCGGACTTCAGTGGGAATAGTTATCTACTATCCAATACTTAGTTATCTACTATCCAATTACTTTGTTATCTACTATCCAATATTTAGTTTTCTACTGTCCAATACCCATAACACACTTTCCCAAACGCCTTGTGTGCTTTATAAACCCAAACCTAACACACTATCCCAAACGCCTTGTGTGCTGTCTAAAAACCCCAAACCTACTGTCAGACGAAAGGGTATGACGAAGGGATGAAATCACGCCAACATACTATCCAACACACATTTTTTGATTACTATGCAACACACACTTTTTGATTACTATCCAACACACACTTTTTGATATACTATCAAGACCCGCTTTTTGAATACTATCCCAAATGGAAAAATTTATACAGCGACAGAGAGAAGCTGAAGAAGTGTTTCTTCAGCAAGAAGAGGAAAGGAGAAAACGAGAAGAAGAACTAAGAAAGTTAAAGAGGAGTAGAGCGAAGCACAGAAAGAAGAGAGCGATGAAGATAAAACGGTGAGTCTACTACAAGATATTTTATCTGAGTTAAAGCATCTAAGAAAGCTTTATGAGTATTCTTTAACTCAACCAAAGAGAAAAAGACCATCACGGGCTAAACATGCGAAACCCGTCACAACGACTACTACTAGTGAGATGCTACCACCACCACTACCACCATTCACTACTACTACCACCACCAAAGCAGCAGCAGGAATTGGACTAGGTCGTGGAAAAGGATTGCGACAGTTGAAGTTAATCATGTCGACCCCATAAGTTTGTTTAACAAAACAAACACCCCAACGGTCCTTTTCAGGGCCAGCCATTTATCTAGAAAAGAAATCAAATTGCCAAATCAAGTAAAACTTTAAATCCCATTCCTTGGTTTTATGTAAGAGTGAGTGCGTGCGTGCGTCCATACTCTAAAATAACAAAACACAAAGGCACTGACTTTTTTTCCATTCTGGTCTATTCTCTTTTTTCTTTTTTACAATGAACATCACACCACACTAAAAAAAGTTCATTGTTCACTGTCTGTCTCTCTTGTTCTTCTTTAATTTCTTCACAGGAATCAAGGGTTCTTTTTCTTCCTCACTGTCTTCCAACCGTCTAGCTTTCTTGCTTTTCTTGACGACGGGGATAGGTTCTTCTTCTTCTGGGACTGAAGATCCCTCTGCTTCCTCCCTCTCTGGTAGGTTTTCTTGTTTCTGTGGACAATATGGAGCCCAATGTCCTTTCTCTTGGCAGATATATAGTCTTACGGGTATACTTTCTAAGGACTGTCTGCAAATCTCTGACCAGAAAGGCAATCTGTCTTCTTGACTCGTCCATCTTCACAGTTTGAAAGTGCAATCACAAAGACTGATTCTGAGGGTAAGAAGGTCTCTCTATATATAGTCTCCCTGTGTGAAACTGAATCCGATTCAAATCAGATTTCAAGATGAAAAGATCACGCCAAATCCATGAGAAACCAGAAGAAGAAACGAAGAGGCCACGGCGACGAAGATTTTCTGTGCCGCCTGAAACACCGCTCGCTGAACTGCTAGCTCAAGTCCATACTAGCGATTTCCAAGATGAGATGAGTGAGCCTGAAACCCAAACTTCTAACCCACCCAAAGAATCCACCACCACCACCATGCCTGACCAAGAAAGTCCTACCGTGGTTCCGGAAAATTACTATCTGATTCGAGAGACGCAAAAAATAACCTCTAGAAAAGTTAGAACCACGGCATACACTCACACGGTTCACTTTAAAGACTTCAAGTCCGAAGTGCCTCTCGAGAAAGTGGCTGGGTTCATTAGCGATTTGTGGGGATCTGTGTTACAGAACTTGAAACGACAATGCGGAGCCAAAGAGGACGATCGATTGAGACTGGCCATCCATCACGACAGTTTGAAGTCGCCTGTCTGGATCGAGTTCAGCACCCCGGCAGAATTAACACCAGACAAAGTCATGTCCAAAATAGAACACGTTCAACAATCCAACGAAAAGTTTACCATCACGGATGGAACGGCCACACTTTACATGACTCACGTTGCTCCTCCTCGAGGGAGCGGACGAAGCAGGAAAGCGTTACTGGTGGACGACCTTCGAAGTACCAAACACAGTGTCGACAAATCGACAATACTCAAGACCAGATGTGTTTGGCTCGAGCCATCGTGGTGGGGCGAATGTATGCCAACAAGAACGAGACCGCAGAATGGAAAAGAGCCTGGGAGAGAATTCGAAAGTCGGACAGAGTCCAACAACGAAACGAAGCAGAACTCCTGTTACGACAAGCAGGCATCCCCAAAGACACCGTGTGTGGCATTTCTCAAATGCAACAACTTCAAGACGTCTTGGCTCCTCACTACACTTTGAAAGTACACCCTCAAGAAGTGCGCGGAGATATGCTGTTTCGAGGCCCCGATTTTCCCGAAGGAAAATACATTCACGTGTATTACCACCAAGAACATTTCGATGCCATCACCAGTTTTACAGGATTTCTAGGATACGGATACTACTGCGAGAAATGCGACAAAGGATTTAACAATCGGGAGCGACACACTCATTGCGGTGAGCGACGTCGGGGCTGTTTAGCGACCAAACCATGCCTTCCTGAACAACACGTCCATTGTGAGACGTGTCGACGCACTTTTGTCAGTCCCTCTTGCTACGAACAGCATCGCAAGACACAAGGACACTAACAAAAATGTGCTTGCGACTGATTCGTACCAACGACCCCAAGAGACACGTTTGTGCTGGTAAGAAAAGATGTAACATTTGTCAGCAGATGGTGAATTATGATAATCGATGTTTCATGCAAAAGTACGACAATACAGCGAAGAAAGAATTAAAGAGCGATCAGAAGAACAAGGCTCAAGTGGATTTCATCTTTTTTGATTTTGAATGCATGCAAGAAACAGGCATTCACATTCCCAATTTCTGCGTGGCTCATTGGGCTTGTGAGAAGTGCATCCAAGAATCTATCCATTTTCACTGTCCTCATTGTAGTCGGATTCCAGGAGGATGTGAAAAAATCTTTCGTGGTCCTAACACTGTCCGAGTTTGCTGAATGGAATTTAGACCCCATCGACGAGACTTGGAGCGAAGAGGACATTCAACGTTACGGAGACTGTCATCGCTATGCGACCGTCATGGCTCACAATTTCTTGGGATACGATGGACAGTTTTTGTTAAAATATTATTCGCAACAAGGTACCGAATGTCCCATGGTCACCATGAACGGAGCCAAACTCATCTACATGAAAGTGGGACAAGTACAGTTCAAAGATTCCATGAGTTATTTGGCCATGCCTTTGAGTCGAATGCCAAACAAATTTTGCATGACAGAAATGGCAAAAGGATACTTTCCTCACTTCTTCAATACGGAAGCCAATTAACACGCCGTACTACCACATTTGCCTGACGTCGACTGTTACGGCCCCGACGGAATGAACCCCGAACACCGAGAAGCCTTTCACGCTTGGTACCGTGCTCACCAGTCAGAACCGTTTGACTTCCAAGAAGAAATGCTCAAGTACTGTCGATCTGATGTGGACATTTTGCGCCGTTGCTGTGGAAAGTTTCGACAGTTATTTCTAGATCACGGAGACGTCGATCCTTTGAAAGAAGCGGCCACTCTACCTAAAGCCTGTGCCTTAGTGTACACCAGAAACTTCATGCCCAAGAACGAACTAGCCATCATCGACTCCAAAACGTCTCTCTTTGCCAGTCGTCAATACTCGGCCAAAGCCTTGCGTTGGTTCCATTACTTGTGCCAAAAGGAAGACAAATGGATACAACATGCTAGAAACGAAGGGGGAGAAAAGAAGATTGGATCTTATTCCGTGGATGGATTTGATTTAGAAAACTTTAACACGGTGTACGAATTTCAGGGTTGCTTGTTTCACGGATGCCCTACCTGTTTTCCTGAACGAGACATGAAAAGTCCTTTTTCAAATTTCACCATGGAACAGTTGTACGAACGGACTTACCAACGACGACTCCACTTAGAAAGTCAAGGATACCAAGTGGTAGAAATGCGGGAGCACGAGTACGATCGACGTTTGAAAACCGATCCTGAATTTAAGAGCATCACCGAAAGTTACGACGTGACCACCATCGAGCCTTTGGATCCACGCCACAGTTTATTTAGATGTCGAACCAATGCCACTCGCTTGCTGTACGACGTAGACGAATCAAAAGGAGAAGAAGTCAAGTACATCGACGTGTGTTCGTTGTATCCTTGGGTGTGCAAATATGCTCGTTTTCCAACCGGACACCCTAAAATCTTGACAGAACACATCGACGTGGAACACATTCGTCAATACGAAGGATTGATCAAATGTAAAGTCTTACCCCCGACCCACTTGTACGATCCTATCTTACCTCATCATTGCCAAGGAAAACTGATGTTTCCTTTATGCCGTACGTGTGTCGAAACATGCAACCAAGATCACCCCTGTCACCACACGGAGGAAGAACGCTCTTTGACAGGAACGTGGGTCAGCGCCGAATTGTTTCGGGCATTGGATCGAGGATACCGTTTGTTGAAAGTGTACGAAATCTGGCACTTTCCAACCACAGCACAATACCAAAAGGAGGACGCCACGAATCCAGGCATTTTCTCGGGGTACGTCAACCAATTTCTCAAACTGAAACAAGAAGCCAGCGGCTATCCCTCGTGGTGTCAGACTCCCGAAGACCAAGTCCGATTCAAAGAAGAGTACCGTGACGTCGAAGGGATCACTTTGGAAGACGTAGAAAAAAACGAAGGAAAAAGATCGTTTGCCAAAGTCATGCTCAATTGCTGGTGGGGAAAAATGGCACAACGTACGATCCTACCCAAGACGGAATACGTGACCGATCCTTATCGTTACTTTAAATTGGTGGACGACAAAAGTATACTGATGAAACACGTCAAAATCGTCCGTGATGATCTGATCTTAGTCAATTTCGAAGAAGAAAGGAAGTTTGTAAAACCCGACAAGTTTAGCAACGTGGTCGTTGCAGCTTACGTGACAGCTCATGCTCGCTTGAAATTGTACGACGAAGCTTTAGAAGTCTTGGGAGATCGTGTCCTGTACTTTGACACCGACAGTTGTATCTACATTCATCGCCCCGGTTACCCACACCCTACCATCCAAGGAGATCGTTTAGGAGCCTGGACGGACGAGCACCCTCAAGACACCATCCTGAGTTTTGCCAGCGGCGGTCCTAAAAATTACGGCTACCGATACCGAGACCCGCAAGGACAACTTCACACCCCATGCAAAGTCAAAGGATTGACTCTAAACTATCGAAACAGCCGCGTGGTCAACTTTGAGGTTTTGAAAAATGCTTTGCTGTCTGGACAAGTGGAAGACTTTAGAGTGCAAACGTTAGAACCTCGCAAGATCGCACGGTTACCCAATCACCAAATCGTCACTCGACCTGTTGGAAAAGTGTATCGAATCGTGTACCAGAAACGAGTGAGACTTCCAGACCACACCACTTTGCCGTACGGACACGCCGATCTGCAGTATAAAAAAGGGACCCCTTCCAAGCCTAACCATTCATTAGGACTTCCAACGTTGACCGAACAAGAAGAAAAAAGATGAGTGCTTTTGCCACCCACCCACCAAGGGAGAAATCTAGTGTGAACTCCAAGTGCCATCACGACTTGGAGTGCGATGCAGTGCCATGCGAGGAGACGGATTCCGTACGCTTTGACATCAGCGATGCAGCACGACCTCACCGTCCCTCTAACGATGCAGGACGCCCTTTATTCTTTATTAAACGTACACATGAATGTCAAACCTACAGGAGTAAAGAATTGACGATACATGTGGCTTTGCCTGGCTATTCCAAGTTTGAAAGTCGACTCCAGACGTTCCAAGACAAGTGGCCTAAATATCTACAAGGACCTACTCCCAAAGCTTTAGCAAGATCTGGATTTATCTACTTGAGAGAAGGAGATAAAGTTCAGTGTTTCAGTTGCGGTGCAAGACTTCACGAATGGGGAGTATAAAGACTCGGCTTACATCGAACATGCCAGATGGTCTCCGCACTGTCAGTACTTGCCTTTAGTTGCCTCAGAAGAGTACGGGTACGATGAGCCGGATGTCAAGAAGAAGTAACATGTCGGATGATACTTTACAACAATACATTCGTGGTTTACCTTTGGAGCTGCGAGAACGCATTTACCAGTATTTTGTCACCAACAAACCTAGTTTAGAAGACCGCATTTGTGATTTGCCTTTGAAGTTGCGAGAACGCATTTACGGAGAGTTTGTCCAGATCCAAGTGAAACGCAAGCTCAAATTCATTCCTCGATTTGCGCACTACCGCAACTTCCACTGTATAAGAAGCCTGATTCTGAGGAGAAACTATCACAGCTATTGTGAAGAAAACAAAAGAGAGTTACTTCTTTCCAAGTCGAATACTTTACCAGAGTACATTCGTGGTTTGCCTTTGGAGCTGCGAGAACGCATTTACCGAGAGTTTGTCCAGATACAAGTGAAACGCAAACTCAGTCATTCCTCGATTTGTAAACTATGCTTACTTTCAAAGTATGAGAAGACTGATTCTGGGGAGAGACTATCACAGCTGCTGTGGAGTAGACTTTCACAAAAGATACCAACCATGGGAACCTGGATATAAAAACCCACCACAAAAGATACCAACCTTGGGAACCTAGATATAAAAACCCACCATGACAGGACTGTGGTCTACACTCGTGAAACGTATTCCGTGGAAGGAAGTCAACGATCGTGTTCAGACCTTAGAGGATTATAAACACTTGATACAAGAACTGTTTCCATTGAATTTTGGACGCTATGCGGTGTGTGTGTTAGTGACTGCATTTCTTGGATTTCGTTTTCCAGGACATTCGTTGTGGAGTATTTTTGAGGAACAGTGTTGTTGGCGGACTAACCAAAACAAAAAAGACATGACCATTCATGCTTTATCGGCACACGAAAGACAAATTGTACTCAAAGTGTTGAGACTGGTGATGAAGACGAGTTGTGTACCTCCGTGTGAAGAAGACATTAGTCAAACTTTATCTACCCTTGATACGTTTCAAGATGTGTGCATTGCTAGTTGGTTACACCAACAACTTTACGATTGGAAAGATGTACGTGACTGGAAAAGTATTGGTTTCGATGCTTGGCTACAAGAAGTGGCCCAGTTTGCCAAAGACCTGGCACGTCACTAAGTTTCCAAAAGTGAACCACTTGAAATCCAAGTCAAAAATGACCTTAGAAACAATCCTGGAAGAACCTGACACAGCAGAGAAAGACCACACCGTCGTCGTCCAAATACAACCCCCTGAGGAACACACCCCCTCCTTACCGTCAGAGACATTTCATTCTTCTACCACCACCACCAGGACAAAGACGAGCAGAAGAATACCCCCCGTGCCTGTACACTCCATTCCTAGGACAGTGTTTTGTTCCTGTTGTACATTGATTTGTTTATACAGAACTTTAATTCTTTTAGTGGTAGCCTCAATCTTGTACCTGACCATTTTTGCGGTATGCATTTTTGTCCTTCATGACTTGTAAAAAAAATATGTTTTTGTTGTGTTGTTTTAAAAAAAAAAAAAACGTGTATGAAACGTATAAAATGTCTTGGGTCTTTTGTCTTCTTCTCAAAATTCTTCCTACCTGAGTCATGGCTACATCTTCTGCCTCGTCTGCTGCCTCTTCTTCATCTGTGGTCAAAGTGATCGACGAAAAGTTAGATCGCCCCAGTTGGGAAGCTTTGTATCTGCGCCATCCTTTTAACATGTTGATTGCTGGATCGAGTGGTTCAGGCAAAACCGAATTTGTCAAACGTTTGATCGAACACAAATCTCATTTGTTCGATCGTCCACCTCAACGCATCGTGTGGTGTTACAAAGAGTGGCAATCGTCTTACACCTTACTTCGTGAAAGTCAAGGAGAAGCCATATCGTTTGTGGAAGGCATCCCTCGCGAAGACGATGGGATCGTGTCTGACGTGAGTCAAACAGATCTGGTCATCTTCGACGATATGTTAGGAGAGTACGAAGAAGAAATTAAACTTTGGTTTACACGAAAAGGACATCATCGAAATGCCAGCATCATTTACATTACTCAAAATTTATTTCAACAAAGTAAAGCCCATCGTACCATCAGTCTTAATGTTCATTACGTGGTGTTGTTTAAAAGCCCCAGAGACAAATCTTAAGTGCAAGTGTTAGCCAAACAGTTAGGCACTCCTTGGCTGAATTATGCGTACGACGATGCCACTCAAACACCTCATGAGTATTTACTCATTGACTTAAAACCGACCACTCCCGACTATTTGAGATTTCGTGTTCAATTGTTTCACCATTGGTGTCAAGAAGGAGGCCCCGTCATTTACACGTCCCCTTCAGCCACTCTCTGAAAAAAAACTATAAAAACATCCACTACGTCATTTCTGTCTCACAGTCTTCGAGATGACTTCCTTTCAAACTCATCCTTCGGCCAAATTGATTCGTGCCTTGTATGGCATCAGTCGCGAAAAAAATGCACAAGTCCGTGCTCATTTGTTAGAAGCTAGTCTCAAAGAAGTGTTACGATGGTTTACTTTGACGGCACGTCAATTACTGCAAGGCATCATTCACATCCCTCATCAAACTCAACGTTTTTTTCAAAAACATAAAGGGGCGTTGTCACAACTAGCCGATCCTAGAATCGATCCACGGACTACAAAACAAATCATTTTAACCCCTGGAGGGAGCGGTACTTTAGGAGGGGTCATGATTCGTTCACTTTTGAAATGGGATCCTAATGCCCAAGCCAAAAAACCCACAAAACCAAAAAAGAAGAAAAGTCTCAAAAGGAAAGCCACAAAAAGAAAAGCCCTAAAAAGAAAGCCCCCAAGAAAAAGATAAGTTCTGCCAAGAAGAAAACACCCACCACCACCACCACTGGCACCCGCAAGAGAGGTACTGCTGCCAGGACGCAAATGTACACCCGCAAGACACCACCACGACAGCCAGCAGTGACGAGGTCTCCTTCTCCTCTTGCGTCCACATCATCTTCTTCACCACCCTTCATGATGATGCCTGCCAAACCGGACTTAAGACAAGTGTTTCCTAATTTGATGCACAAATGGAAACGCATTTCGAAAATCACCACTTCGGGACCCTCCACTTCGGCTGATCTGGCCATGGCAGCGGCCGCTAAAAAAGTACCGTCCCCTAAAATCAAAGTCCAAGAGAGAACCGGTGTGTTACAAAGTTTAGTGGATTTATCCAAAGAAGAATTGAGACGATTTAGTCCATTGAAAACACCACAACGTCGAGTGAGGCCTGTCATGAAGATGGTACGTCGTGCAGACAATCAGTGGAGACGTGTTCCAGTATAAAATAGAAGGGTGACCTGCCAGAGACTTCAGACTTACTCCTAACCTCTAAGATGGCTCCCAAACGTGCACACTACCACCACCAAAAGAAGAAAACCAAAAAAGGACTTCCACCTCGTCTGGCGAAACATTGGGACGTCTTGTCTGTCCTGACCAAATCCAATCCTCCCATGCGAAAACAACTCATTCAAACAGCCCCAAAAGAAATCATCGATACCGTGTGTGAATGTTGTTTGAACGTCTTGAAAGGAACGGTACCTTTGTCCAAGATACAGAAACAACAATTTGGCAAACATCGGAACGTTCTTCGTCAAATGGTCAAAAAGAAAATACCTCTCCAGCAAAAGAAAAAAATGTTGGTGCAACGAGGAGGATTTCTACCCATGCTGATAGGACCGTTGTTAAAAATAGCGGCTCCTTTGTTAGGAGCGATCGCTGGACCGCTTTTAGGAGGTGTCATGCGATAAAAAAAAGAAGATAAAAAGGACACCCTTCTCTAGAAAGAGCACACATTTTTGTACCTTTGGATGAAATGGAAGGACGAAAACTGAACTTTAGTACCTTACAAACGATGGATGGAATTCCATCGTTGGAACGAACAACGGATACCTCATTTACCACCCAATCCTAATCTCAACGAGATGTCACAGTTACAACAAGAATTACAAACGCTGATGGAACGAAGCGATTTTTCAGAAACAGAAAAATCCCAACGGTACGGTCAACTCTTACAACGTCTGCAACTCTTTCACCAAAAAGCTGTAGACGAAACAGCTCCACCCACTCTGAGAGATTTCAAAGCCCTGATGAAAAGCGAACCTAAAGTCACCACCACCACTAAAACAGACACCGCCACGGGGATGACAGAAGAAGACGAGCCCCGAGAAGTGTTTCAAACTCCGTCTGCTGGCATACCTAGTCAAATTACAGCTTCTTTGTTGACACCCTCTCCTACCCCTCATCGAGAAGCCATGAAAGCTTGGGTTAAAAAGAAGATGTCCACTCCTTCTTCAGCAGAAGAAAAAAGAAAGACAGCAAGACTGAAGTGAAAAAAGACACCAAGAAGAAACCTACCATCACCCCTTCTTCACTGCCCACTCCTGTGGCTCGTCGAACGCGTCAAGCCACTTCGTCCAAACCTCACGACACTCAAAGTAGTAGCATCGAACAGTGGGTAACTTATTGAGGAGTCATGGAGAAACTTTTAGCCAGCCTTTACTACAATCCTGGCCATGCTGCTGGTTACGGAGGAGTTCAAAAATTGTATCGAGCTGCTACAAGTAAATTGAAAAGTGTACGTTTGCTAGAAGTACGACGATGGTTACAAGAACAATCGACGTACACGTTACGCAAACCCATTCGACGCAAATTTTCTAGAAGTCAAACCAAAGTGGAAGGCATCGATCATCAATGGCAAGCCGATTTAGCCGATGTCTCTCATTTGGCAGCGTACAATCGAGGTCACAAATATTTGTTTTGTGTCATCGACGTGTTTTCCAAATTTGCTTGGGTCGTGCCTTTGACTTCTAAAAGCAGTACCGAATTGGTACGTGCCTTAAAATTGGTCTTGAAACAAAGTGGTCGTCACCCTTTACGATGGCAAACCGACAAAGGCACCGAATTTCTAAACCAAGCTTTTCAAAAAGAATTGAAACAAAGGCACATTCATTTTCTTACCACCGAAAATCCTGAAACCAAAGCCAGTGTCGTGGAACGTTTTCAAAGAACTTTGAAAGAACGCATGTGGAAATATTTTACACATCAACATACTCTCAAGTACATCGACGTGTTTCCCCGTTTGGTTAAAGCGTACAGTCAATCGTACCATCGTAGCATCAGACGTGCCCCCGAAGAGGTCAGCCCTGAAAACGAAGTGACCGTGTTTGATCGATTGTTTGGTACACCCCAGAGGAGACCCGAGAAGAAAACCTTGCTGGAGTTGAAGACGGGAGATTGGGTTCGCATCGGAAAAACCAAACGCACTTTTGACAAAGGTTATTTACCCAACTGGACCACCGAATTGTTTCGTGTCACTACACCCGTGCGTGGACGCGATCCTCCCGTCTATAAATTGGAAGACATGCACGGTGAAGTACTCAAAGGAACATTTTACTTGCCTGAGTTACAACGAGTGACTAAAAAGGAAGACGCCTTGTACGACAACGAAAGCATTCTCGAACAAAGAACACGCAAAGTGGGCAAACGTGGAGTGGAAGAAGTCAAAGTACGTTGGAAAGGATATCCTCCTTGTTTTGATTCTCTGATTGCCGCTTCCCAAGTCGTCGACTATAAAAAGAAAAAGAAGTAACCAACATGCCATTCAACACAGCCACGACCTCGACTCCTTCGCAGAATTCTTCTCTTCAAGAATTACACAAACAACCGCTCTGGGTGTGGTGCGGAGAACGTGTGCCTAAAAATCAAATCGTCTTTTTCTGCCAAATCTTTGTAGTGTATTGTGTCATCGGAGCAGCCGTTGCCAATTTGAGTTTGCAACAAGGGGACAAACAATTGTGGACCATTTTACTCAGCAGTTGCATCGGTTATCTTTTACCCAGTCCCTCTTTGAAATTTACGACTACGGACAACAGTCACCACAACGGTAGTACGACCAACGCCAGTCCACCTTCTTCCAGTCACCACAATACCACTCCTCTTTTGGAACCATTTGAACATCATTCTCCTTTGAACTCGAGTGACTCCTCGGAGGCCAAAACTTTGGAACTACTATGAATAACCAATTTTATTTAACTTTACCGAGTGACAGTTCCATGGATGTGTTTCCCAACAACAAATTATGTTGTTTCACGACCAAATTACCTCAGGCCATCCATTTGGATCACGAAGCTCATTGGGAAGTAGGTTTGGTAGAAATCATTCATCATACGCAAGCTCAAAACATCGACGAAGGTCAAAACACTTTCATCGTGGATATCTTGGACAAGGAAGTGCATGATGAGTTGGAGAAAATTAAACCTTGCTTTGAGCATTCCAGAAAGGTATTCATGACGACCACTCCTCCCTTTGCGAGCCATACCATGAGAATTCCTATGGGGTATTATTTTAATGCTCGACATTTGGTGGACACCATTGAGGCCATCTTCGAGGCTCAATTTGCCAAAGCCTTAGTCAAAGCCAAGAAAAGTGTCCAGACCAGTTACCATCCTGTGGCACGTAGTCTCGTCTTACAATTTTCGGACGACGACACATTGGCCATCACTTTTTCTCATGGGTTGTATGCTATTTTGGGTGGAAATAAATTTTTTAAAATAAAAAAGTCCAAAGCAACTTAGATTTCGAAAAGGCTTTTAAAATCCCTATCGAATTGAACGTTGGACTGAATTTAATGTTTGTGTACTCCGATGTGGTAGAATACAACGTGGTGGGAAACACAGCCGCTCCGTTACTGAGAGTCCTTCCTTTCAAAGCAGATTCTTCTGTCGCCGCGTACGAAGAAGGTGGAAACACGTATCACGTTCACCGTGAATTTGTACACCCTCATTATCTTCCAGTCAGTAAATCGTATTTTGACAGTGTCAACATTAGTATAAAAGGAGATTTGGGACAAAGTGTGCCATTCATTGACAAAGGAAAAGTCACGGTAAAACTACATTTTCGAAAAAGGTTCTCCAACGAATTGTAACAACAAATGTATCCTGTGTACCGAGGAGTGGCTCGACAACGAGGACATGGTTTAGGAGATATGTTAAGATCAGCTTTTCGGACGGTAGCCCCGATTTTGAAACCGATGGTGACTCGAGGATTGCATGCCTTAAAAGATGCCGCTTTGACGCAAGGAAAAGAATTTTTGCAAAACGTCCTCATTGACAAACAAAATCCTAAAGAAGCCTTTATGAGAGCAGGCAAAAATGTGTTGATGCACACTGGAAAAGATCTTTTAGGTCTCCGAGAGAGTCCTATAAATTCACTTCACGCTTCTGGCCCTGGCATTACTTCTTCCTCCACTTCACAGCAAGGACAAGGTAGAAAGAGACGAAGTCGAAATCCCTTCAGAGTTCATAAAACACACGGTGGTGTTCCAAAAAAGAATAAGAAAAGAAGAACCGTCAGAGAATTAGACGTGTTTGATTACTAAGCCTTAGAAAAAATGATGCACCGAGATTTTTGCGAATGTACCAAGTCAGAAATGGATCTGTTTACCATGCCTCCCACCATGATGACGATGCAAGAATCCCAATGGGTAGAATTTCATCCTGTATCGTCTTTGATGGATTCAGCTCCTATCAAATTTGAAATCAAAGGACAAACCGAAGATTACATCGATCTGAATAACAGCTACTTGTACCTGAAACTCAAAGTGGTCCAAACGGCGGACAGTAGCCTTCCTGGGGCCGATGCCCGAGTGGCTCCCGTCAATAATTTCATGCATTCCTTGTTCAGCGAAGTAGATTTGTACTTGAATAACAAACTGGTCAGCAGCAGTATGGATACTTACCCTTACCGTGCTTACTTGGAAAATCTCTTGACGTACGGAAAAGAAGCCAAGAACACTCATCTGGATGCTTCGGTGGTCTGGAAACCTGACACCTCGGAAAAGTTCAACGACACAGCGGTGTCAGTACCGGCGGGGCAAAACGCTGAAAAAACTATAATTCCAGCAGACCCACATAATGTGGGATTTAACGACCGTCGAAAGAAAATCAGACGCAGTTTAGAACTGATGGATCGTTTGCATTTGGACATGTGGTTGCAAGAGAAGTATTTGTTAAACGGAGTGGATGTACGCCTGAGACTGAATCGCAGTAGTGCCGCCTTCCATTTGATGGCTCCTGGTGCCGACTACAAAACCATCATCCAAGAAGCCAAACTTTATGTACGCCGTGTGGAAGTCTTACCTAAAGTAGCCAACGACATCAGTCAAACGTTGAGCAGAACCACTGCCAAGTATCCTGTGCGACGCGTAGTAGTGAAAACATTTACCATTGCCGCTGGACTCCGATCCAAAGTCGAAGATCACGTCTTCCAAGGACAGCTCCCCAAACGTTTGCTGATTGGTATCGTCAGTAATGCAGCCCTCAACGGAGCCCCTAATCAGAATCCGTTCGAGTTTAAACACTACAAAGTCTCAAAGATAGAAGTCAGTCGAGATGGTAAGACATTGTGTACCAGACCTTTCGAACCTGACGTTGGCGACGACCAGAAAAATTACTTACGATCTTACTTGAGCCTGTTTGAAGCCACAGGACAGTTAGGTACCAACAGCAGCCACGGCATTTTGTACGAGGATTATGCAGGAGGATATGCGTTGTGGGGATTTGATTTCACTCCTGACCAAGGCAGCGACGAAGGACATTTCCACCCTATAAAATCAGGCCCACTTCGTGTGGAACTTCAGTTTGCAGAAGCTCTACCCGAGACAGTGAGCGTGGTCTTGTATGCAGAATTTGATAATACTCTAGAGATCAACAGTTTGAGAGAAGTGATTCTAGACTATTAGAAGAAATACAACACGAAGAACCTATGGAGATAGAAGATGAGGGATGTTGTGAAGCACAGCAGCAGTCACAAACCACTAATGATGACGAAGTGATTCATTCAGAACCCAAAGAAAAAGAAGTAGAAGAAGATACTATAGTCATGTTGCCGAGATGGCCAGAACACGAACAACATTTAGTCTCCTGTTATGCTAAGAAGCTAGCTGCAGAAATCACACAAATACACATCAATGATTATTTTTATACGTGTGATGAAAATAGAATAAAAATTTTGATGATGAGTGTAGAAGAAAAGTTGGACGCATATTTGGACGACGCATGGGATAGAATCTCAGAAAGACATCTTTTGAGAAAGTGGTATAAAGACTTGCAGGATTCTTCTTCACCTCCACTCTCTTCTCTGGAGACCGAACGCCTCGAAGCTTTCCTGCAACAGAATACAGTGGCCCGCCGTAGTACATTGTACTACTTGACAGATCTATTCAAGCATAAAGTCAAGTGTGAATTGATAACTTACTTGTGAAGAAAAAAAAATGGATACCCGGGAACTTCATTACCTGTTGACTCGCAGTTCCTACACTTCTTCTTGGAATCCTGTGGTGTGTGCTAAAGATGAACTTCCTCATCGCAAACCTAAAGACGTTCATGCCTATGTCATCAATACCGACGACAGTCATCGACCAGGAACCCATTGGGTGGCCGTGTACTTTCCTAACGATCACTGTGTGGAATATTTTGATTCTTATGGATTACCTCCTTTGGAAGACGACATCATCGACTTTATGAAAAGAAATACTGTCTCTACTCGATTCAATAATGCCCGACTACAAGGATCGGATTCTATGGTGTGCGGACAATATTGTGTACATTTTCTTCATCAACGCAGTCTCGGATATTCCTTAGAACATTTAGTAACTTGTTTTGATAGGGAATATGCTCGAAGCGATGCTAAAGTAGAACGATGGTTTTGTGAACGTTATGGATATCTCTTGTCTTTAGCTCAGAAACGTAGTGTGCATTAGAATGATGTAGATGTAGAAAAGTGGAAGTTTAGTTTGCCTTCCCAACGTTGTCAACCCTGTAAATACGTTCCTGTTTAATCTTGTTCGCTTGCATTTTTATATTTAGAGAAGCTTCTTGTTGATTAAAAAATGTTGATTTTTGAAGAAAAAAAAGGTGTTGTGTGGTTTATTGAAATTTGAAAAAAATGAAAAATGGATATGCTCTATCTCTCTTTCTATCAATCTGAAGTCACCCACTCTATCCATTTCTCACTATCGATCTGAACCATGTTTTCCTTCACGTCCGCGATTAAAGCATATAAAGCAAATGGATGGTGTGGTGTATGTGTTGGATAAAAAATAAAAATAAAAATAAAAAAGGTTTGTGATGTGTGTTTGTTTGATAAAAATAAAAAAAAAATTTCGGGATAGTATTCAAAAAGCGGGTGTTGATAGTATATCAAAAAGTGTGAGTGTTGGATAGTAATCAAAAAGTGTGTGTTGCATAGTAATCAAAAAATGTGTGTTGGATATTATGTTGGCGTGATTTCATCCCTTCGTCATACCCTTTCGTCTGATAGTAGGTTGGGGTTTTTAGACAGCACACAAGGCGTTTGGGATAGTGTGTTAGGTTTGGGTTTATAAAGCACACAAGGCGTTTGGGATAGTGTGTATGGGGTATTGGACAGTAGAAAACTAAGTATTGGATAGTAGATAACAAAGTAATTGGATAGTAGATAGCTATTCCCACTGAAGTCCGACGCAGTCTCAGAAAAAGAAGACCCTCCATGAGATGTGTATGTTAAACCAAAAAAAACACAACTCCAATGACCCTTTTCAGGACCACCCATTTTTCAAAAAAAGATTAATTTTTCCAATGATTGCCTTATGTATGCTTGGTGTATGTGTCTATTCTATCCCCTCTCATTCTATCCTCCAAGTACCCCTTCCACTGCCCCCAAGTGCCCCCACTGCCCCCAAGTGTCCCCAACTGCCCCAAAGTGTCCCCAATGTTAAATTCCCGTTACTGCCCCGTAGTGTCACCCACTGCCCTATTCACTCACCCTATACTACTCCTGAGCCCTAATATGGAGACTCTTTACACCTCCTCATCAGGGGAGGGTCAAGATTCCCATAGTACCTGAGGTCAGGCGAGGATATCACGCAACCCCAAGAGGGTTGGATATCATTCTAGCTCTTCTAGTTCTGAGGGAAGTTCCCTCAAATCTTGCCTGCCATTGTGTGTAAGTGACAGGCCATTGATCGGTCACTTATCACCTGGTACAGGTCACCAGGTATAGGGCACCGGGAATCAGACACCTGTCACCAGACTGGGTACTGGTCTTCACAACGTGCCAAATCTAGGTATAGTGCCAGGGATATGTTCAGATACTCCGCTTCTGCTACATTACATATTTATCAAACCACAGGGATGGAGCCTGCTTTTATGCATGCTCCAGGGATAGGAAATAGGGTCGATGTCCCTGCCTTTCCCATGTTTCCTTTTAATCCTTTTGGTATGTGGAACTTCCCCCTTCATGGGAGAGAACAATTTATACCACCATGGATATGTGGCCCCCTGCATGTAAGAGTGATGAGGTCCAATGACCCTTACAAGTTCCGCAGGAAGGGTCATCAATGAATTAGAGGGTTAGTCCCCCTTCCTCTAAGAGGTCAAGGAGAGATGAGAAGAATTCTCACTCTTCTGATATGACACCCATTACGAACAGTTATGTCGCTTCCCGTGCTAAGTCGCAGAATATCTATGTCCTTACTTCCCTGCCTTCCCCCGCAGAGGGATCATCCTGGATCCATTTCTCCTGTTTCCCACCGAGCTTTGGAACAGGAAGATGATGATGCTTTGTCGATTATCATAGATTTCCAGGAATTTACTGAATTTCTAGAGGATATGGTATACCCTCCTCTCCCATGATCTCGAAATCCTTCTCACCAAGTGTCACAAGTGGTAGAGGAGAAGAAGACTTGATCATTCGACATGGCTGTCAACGAAGTCTACCACCGCCTTCCCCCTGACATGTGCCCAAACCCCAAGTGTTCAAGTCACACTTAGATTCTTTCTTGCTTTGAAAAACTGTCAGAGGCGATGTCCAGACCGGACTTGCTGCTAATTCCTAACTCTCCGATAGTCTGAGAAGTTGTGTAACGGCTGAGCAAAGGTCAAGAATCGGCGAGACAAAATAAGGGATGGTCAGTCCCCCTTGCAACATTGAGACCCTTAATATCAGCATCAAGCTATAAGGTTCATTCATCTGCCTGGCCAGCACCCCCTCCCCCCACCCCCACCCCCACCACCACCAAACGCTGAAGGTTCACATGTGGGCATTTCAGCGGGTTCCTTTGCTTGCCTCTTGGTTAAATCCTTAGAGACTTTAGAGTCAAAGGCCAGGTCATTAGTGACCATAGCTTTAAATGCTGACCATTTTCGGTCAGGAAGAATCATTATCGTCCGTTGCCTTGCAACGACTGTTAGAGGCTGTGGCTAATTCTTCGAGACGTGCATTGTCTACGGCGATGACGTTGTCAGCGGAGAATCTTCACCTCCGTGGAGATGTAGCTTTGGAGTCTTAGAAGTTTTTGGCTAGAACATAGTAAAAACTTCTGAGGGTTCATTCCCACTGTTGCTTTTCATAATTTTAGAGACCAACATCATAGGTCCCTTGCGCCGAGCCATAGGTCAGCCACACTTCCAACAAAAAGGTACGCAACCACAACAACAAAGTAGTCAGCGCCCCCCCCAATCCCCCCCCCCCCCCAAGTCCGCTCCACAAACGAGACGGAGTAAGTAGACAGGCAAGGGCAAGGAAAAGAAGTCTACGTTTGTCCCCCCCCCTCTTTCTCAAACAAGCGGGGGTGGGGGTGGAAGTAAGGTCGTCACTAGAGACACCTCACCTCTCCTGCAGTGCTTACCTTTTTATTACACGTAGGTGTTTTTTTGTGTCTTTTTTTCTTCTATAGGAAGCACTGGACACAAGATTGCATCATTTTAAAGTTTGAAAATTAACATTTTAATGTTGGTTCCCCCCCCCCCCCAAAAAAAAAAAAAAAAAAAAAAAGAATGCATTATCGTCTCGATCTTTTCAGACTCTTGAGTGACTCTTTTCTTTCAATCATTGGGCTGAAGGCGGTGTGGGGGATGAAAATTGTTATTAATCATAAAGAAGTACTGACATTTATCTTCCGATATATTAAGCATGTATATTTACATGTTTACATCAACATTCATCACTGATAAAAATTCCATCTCGTGAAGAGAGTAGAACGTCAAAATTGTTGTGTATAACAGTATACTTCTAAACAGTAATTTTTTACGATTTTACTCTGAGACGGCTTAAACAAAAGTCAGTTAAAATTAATAAAGATATGACTTTGCTAAATACAATAACATCTTTTGAAGTGAATTTATTTTTACATGAATATGTACTCAAGCCGCTTTAAAATTGATTTTAATGATTTACTGAAATAACACACATAGGTTGTACTAATTTGAAATACAAATATAAATATTGTCTACTGCAGTATAATTTATACAACTTGGTAATTTTACATTTTTAAAAATAATAAGAACCATTTGCAATAAACCTATCACCGAAATTGAAACACATTTCTCTGCTAAATACTGAATGTTTGTTGGAGTTAACAGGTCGTTATGTAACGTGATTCAGTAGGCGGAGCGATCTATTATCTTGCGTAAGGTCAATTCCCGCAGCCGGCCTAGTATCTCTAGGGAGACTTCATTTACGTCCTCTTCAGTTTCTCCTGTAGGTAGTTTGGAAACTCCACAAGGATGCCAGGGTCCGTAGTGATCTTTGAGACTTTTGTGATTTTCGGTAACCATGGGTTTTGCCTGGATGTGGTTTTTCGCCCGTACACATGCCCGGATGCAAAGATCGCAACCATGACAAAATTCCAAGCATCGTGGCTCGAAAATCAAGAATATAAAGAATGGCTACAGAAAGATGCAGTCATTTATTCTGCTCTTTGCAAATTATGTCTTAAGACATTTAGTGTGATGTCTGTGGGTGAAAGAGCTTTGAAATCTCACGCAAAAGGTGCTAAACATCGAGCGGCTGTCAAAGGCGCGCAGTCGGATGCAGTGGTCGATGTTGCATCGTTTTTTTCGGTCCCACGTCCCAAAGCCAACTTGGATTCTATCAACATAACAAGCTCTGCAAACTTGACTACCCCGAAACAGTCTTCCTGTCAGTTGATAACATCGTTTGTATCGAAAGAAGACACTTTGCGGGCGGAAGTTATTTGGACTCTGCACACGGTTTCAAAGCATAACAGTTATTCGTTTAACATGGGAATAAACAAAGTCTTTGCAAGCATGTTCCCAGAAAGCAAAATCGCTAAAAACGTTTCATTTGGAGATAGAAAAACTTCGTATCTCACCTGTTTCGGACAGTCCCATACTAGTACTTCTTTAGAATTCTAAAGGAAAAATTGGAAAACGAACAATTTGTTGTCCCTTTCGACGAAAGCATGAACATGTGCTTACAAATTTTCAATTTTATCATCATTCTTCTACAGTCTATCTTTGCTTGTAAGTATACAATTTTACATCGTATTTCATTAATTATACTTTAAATTTTAATTTGTAGTATTAGAAAATGTCGTTTTATTCCGTTGCTCACTCAAAATTTTAACCTCGAAAAGTCGTGAAAAACCTTGAAAAATCCTTGAATAAGGCTTGAATTTTGTCAAAAGATTCTGCTACGGACCCTGTGATGCACTGTCGGATCAAATTTCTCTAGGGCTGACGTTTCCGTACAACCTCAAGTGGTGGAACAATCAAGATCAGCTTCTGAGGGGAGATCCCCTGCATGCCTCAGAACCCCACTCCTATCTGCACACCGACGCGTCAGATTCAGGTTGAGGGGCTCATTTAGAGCCAGAAGGTGTACTTCTCCACAGCCATTGGTCACAGGGAGACAGTTTCCTCCACATTAACAATTTAGAAAAGAAAGACGTGTTCTTCGCCCTAAAAGAGGGCATATAACATTTCAAAGGGCATTGCATCATGGTCTCCTCAGACAACACGTCAGTGGTTGCATACCTCAGACGACAAAGAGGCACTCGTGCTCTTTCTCTCTGCGTGGAAATCTGGAACCTTCTACGTTGGGCAGAATCAGAAGGGATTACACTCAGAGTTCGTCATATTCCAGGGAAGAAAAACATTCTTGCCGACAGTCTGTTCATAACAGGCAAGGTAGTCATAACAGAATGGTCTCTACATCAAGCAGTTGCAGAGTCTCTGTTCCTTTAATGGGAGACATTTCTAGTGGACTTGTTTGCAAGAAAACTCAACAAGCTCTATTTTATACATCCCCAGCCCCAGACCAAGCAGCCTGGGCAGTGAACGCCTTCAGCCTGAACTGGGATCGACTGTTCGCTTATGCATTCCCACCCTTCAGGTTGATTTCACAAGTGCTGCATAAGATCAGGACATCTGCAGCTCAGATCATTCTGATTGCACCTCTGTGGCCTCAGAGGTCATGGTTCAACGACCTCCTCGACCTATTGATCAACAAACCAAGGGTATTACCTCATTGGGACAATCTTCTCTCGCAACACAGAGGTACTCTACTTGACACCAATCCTCAGATTCTCCGCCATCACTCTTGGCGCATCTCAGGCGATCTATTCGCCAGGCAAAACTTTCGAGCAAAGTTACCGACTGCATCGTACAGGCCCGGCAACATTCTACATCTAAGGTCTACGATGCAAAGTGGAAAAGGTTCTGTGGTTGGTGCACTAGGAAACGCATTAATCCTTGCCAACCCTCTCTTGCTGTAGTAGCAGATTTTCTTCTCTTCCTCTTGAGATTAGATCTTGTTTAACGTCTACAACCAAAGTCTATGGGGCTGCCCTTTCAAAACACACTTAAATTTTCCAAAGGTCAATCCATTGGTTTAGATCCTCACTTATCGGATCTTAATAAGTATTTGCATCTGCAGAGACCGGTGTCTCGATCACTTACACCAAGATGGAACCTTTGGTGTGTTTTGTGGGCACTGACAAAAACACCTTATGAACCTTTGAGTAAGGCTGGCTTCTTTGAAAATCTTACGCTTAAAACCATTTTCCTTCTGGCCGTTCGTCAGCTCGGAAAAGAAGCGAACTACATGATCTATTAATTGAGGAGGGATGTTTACGCTTCAGTGGGAATTACGATTCAGTTTCTTGTCGTCAGCCAGGTTTCGTTGCAAAAAAACAACTTCCATCAGTATTTCCATCCCCGATTAAAATCTCCAGTCTCAGTCGCATCTGTCTTGGGGATGCTCTAGATAGACTCCTTTACACAGTTAGAGCACTTAGATTCTATTTAGCAACTGTTAAAGGGAGATGGAAGGGTACAACAAGTTTTTTTCTCCCCTTAAAGGGTCTGCTGATATTTCAGCATCCACTATCTCTCAATGGATTTCGCTCACCATCAAGAGATTGTATGCGTCTCTCACAGACAGAGACTTATTGTTCATGAGGATAAAAGCCCATGAAGTCAGAACTATCGCTACTTCCTGGGCATATTTAAGTGAGTCATCTTTAGACGATATTATGAAGGCCGCGTTTGGGCGCTCGCATACAACCTTCTCCTTCTTTTTACCTTCGGTAATTAGCAAACCAGAGCCAAAGTATATCTTCTCTGTGTCCGATAGTCGCTGCACAGTCAGCGACTCGGACTACTGCTTCATAAACAGCGGTTGACTGCTTGGGCTACAAGGTTAGCAATTTTTTCACATTTTACTTCTTTCAGTTCATCAGCCACCCTCCTTACTGACAAATTCAGCTTAATAATAGTGACAGGTAAGTTATTACTGGCATTAAAATGTAGTTTTTTTGGGGCGAGTTAAACTAATTTTAATTATGTAAGACTTACTTGTCACTATTGGACGTCGTCCTCCCACCCCGCGCTTATGTCCTTCATTAGCCAAATGACCTGCAATAGCGTATGGACTGATGACGTAGGTCAGACTGGATCGATCCACATGTTCTGAGAAATCTATAGTACGGGAAGTTCGTGCATCTAGCACAGACAAGGTATTTCCACTGCGGAAAGGTAATGTTTAATAATAGTGACAGGTAAGTATTACATAATTAAAATTAGTTTTACTCCCCCAAAAAACTACATTTTCAGAACTGGATCTACAGTACCCTTTACACTGCACTCCCAGATGGGAGGAAAATGTATCCGGACTAGGTTATTGACATGTAATTTTTAAAAAAATTATTATAATAATTACAATACTGATGAATTTGACAAGAAAATAAATATTTTTTTCAAATTAAAATTTTGTGGTTTCCAGAAAGGTAATAAATAATACCACATAAAAGATAAATATCAGTAGACTAACTTTGTTCAGTTATTTTTTTTTAACACTCCAATATTTTAACTCAAACTAAAAGATAGGTAAAGCTTAGATTCATGTATGATCGTAGTCGACCTTATTCAACTTCCGTTTCACCTACTAGTGCATTTACACAACAATATTCATGGAGTGGATCATTTCTTACCGAACTTATATGTTGAATAGAGTCTCATGTTAGGACTCCGGCTTCTTCGTTTCGATACACAAAGACTCAAATGTATGTGTATCTATACAATTATGCAATGCTGTTTAAACAATAGAAAAGCAAGATGACTTTTTATGTATAAAGAAGAACATAATTAATACATTTAACAGACATGGTTATCTGATTGATTTGCAATGACATTGTTATCAATTATGTATTTTACTAATTATGCATGATTAGCAGTGAAACAACAAACCAGAAAAGCTTGATTCTACATATACATATAGGTACATGTTCATTGGGATAAACTACATTTATTAAAACAAGAGATTTTGTTGAACTAACAAGAATGTACTGTATATACCAAAAGACAAATATAGACGGATAAACACTGTTTTAATATGGAAAGATTGGCAGGAAAAGGAAAGCTATATTAGAGCCAGATTGGTAGGTTTGCAGACATGTTTCATGAAAGGCAGCACAAACTTGATTAGCATCTTCATATAGTAGTAAAGGAGATTTCTCTTTTCCTTCCAATTTCAGCACGGTAAATGCTGGGAATATCCTATTCAGAAAATCAAAATTTTCACACCCTTAGCTCTGATGATTAAAGACAAATGTTTACAAGCATAAAGAATTAGCAAAAACAATTGCATACTTATTTAAATATGAAATGATACTGATGAATTTACCGATTTGGCATTATTTCTAAAATGTTTTGGCTGGTTATGTTTATCGTTTTAAAAGCATAAAGAAACGGGACAGGCATAAAATAATTTACAGATTTGATCGAATCGATTGATGTCGATTGATGTTTGATGGCACATCAACACATAAAAGGTTTTATCATGCTGAGGCAATTTAGAGTAAAGTATCTTTCCCAGAGACACACACCACGGTGGCCGACCCAGCCTGGTTTTGGCAGGATTCCAACCCACATGTTTCTGATGCTCAGTCTGACTCTCAAATGTTAGAAAGAGACAAATAGCCTGGTATACTGAATGTAAAATTAAAGCTAAAAAGAATTACAGAGAGGCTAAAGAAGGAATGCATTTCAATAAGCATCAAGAAGTGCTACTTTACACAAGTAGATCTGATAAAATATGAAAACCAGTATTTAAGGACTAAGGTATTAAAAAATGGGTCAATAATTCTGTCGGATATCAATGGGAGAAAAGTCAAAATCAAACACTGGATATTATTGATTTCAAACTATGCACAACATTTTATTACTGTCCACTTATTCTTCTGTAGTTATTTCTGTTGAAGGGATTACAACATAAAGGTAGTGGATAGAGGTATGGATGAATGCTGCTTCCATAGAATATAAAAGAATATTTGTGGCACTTTATATAATACTTTTTCAGATATCTTAATGCAAATATGTGTAACAAAGGTTACCACACACACACACACACACACACACACACACTTTCAACCACACCTTCAAAATGTTTTTTATTGTATTGTATCTATTGCAACATGATGTATTCATTGAAAATCAACATCTAAACTGATAACAGTGAACAATGTAAAATGAATATCAATCGAAGGCATGAAGTGAATTGTTGATCCAAGGATAAATGAAGCAAACCCGTTGATGCGGCTAGCAAATTTATGAATAAAAATATCACCAGATACTTTTGATTTTCAACAGAAATGTAGGTAAACAAAACAAAACGATGTACTGTATATGCTAAGTTTGTTAAAAGAGATAAATATCATTGACAGGTGCGCAGATACAAAAATAAAAAATCTTTTACACAATCTGGAGCTATTAGTTCAACATTAAAACAAAAATAACAGATTCAAAGTGAATTTGGACAGTACCGCATACATGTGACAGAACGGAGAAGTCAGCTTAGGACAAATCGAGTGATTTGCAAAATTTGGTCAGGAGTTTTGACTTCAAAATAGGGAGGATTTTCAATGAGATTTGCGAATATTTCATTACGGCACATGTCTTCAATTGTCTTATCCCAATGAGGACCCAAAGCTTGGGTCACTATGTAAGTAGTTTTCGTCCGTTTGTATGAGAACTTTTGTGCGATTTGGAGGACGTTATTTTTTTTACTAGATCTGAAAAAATGTTCTGCTCCATAAACGGGAGATTATGTCCGGCTATAAAGCTGGCAAACAGTGTGTCCACACGTATATCTTTATCCACATTTGATACAGATTCCGCGAACAGGATTTCAGTGATAGCGTATTTGTTGCCACTTTTAATATGCTTTCACGAGGTGGGGTTTCTGCATGATGCGTAATGTCATTCTTGCCACTGTAGCAGATTTTAAAATCAGCTTTGGAGGAGGGGCATAATGCATATTCATGTCCTTTGAATTTGATTAAAAACTCTGAAATTCCCGTTTCCATCCATCACTGAATTTCGTGTGATATTTCGGTTGCTTGGATTTTGGTGTTTTAGCATTGGGAGACAACTCACGCTTAGACATATCGACAAACTTTAAACACCGAAGCCAAACCGACCCTGTTTTATGCCACTTTAGTAATCCAACCATAATCAAATAACATCTTTAATCCTGTCCGAATTATTTGTTAACACATACTATAGACTCTGATCCAGTGGTCCCCAACGCGGTGCCCGCGGGCGCCATGGTTTTTTTGTGTGCCCGCGGAAGAGGTTATAATGAATAATAATAATAATAATAATAATAATAATAATAATAATAATAATAATAATAATAATAATAATAATAATAATAATAAAATGGTTCAAGTTAATTGGTTTGTGCCCGCCACTCTCTCATAAACTCACAAATGTGCCCGTAGGCACAAAAAGGTTGGGCATCCCTGCTCTAATCCATCTCGACAACTTTAAGCACATAAGCAAAATCTACCCTGAAGAGAGAATCAAAGTAATGTTAATATTTTTATGCTGATTGAGCTCTTTAGTAATCCAACCGTTATCAATTAATGGCTTCAATCCTTTCAAAATTACTTCTGATCACACATAGTATAATCCATGTCGATAAAAAACACCGAAGCCAATCGACCCTGCCGACAGAATTAAAGGGATGTTAATTGTTTTATGCTGCTTCAAATTATCAACTAAAATGTTTTGCCCTCCTTTAGCCAGTTCACAGTCAAGTGATCAAAGGTACTATTACCGTAAATATACAACACTGGAAGCAAGATGTAAAAAAAATTGGGAAAAAAATAAAATTTTCAATAATAATTTTGCGTACGTGGGAGATTTCAGTGAGTGACAGGAAGGACATGAGACACCCGTCATATCTGGAGGAAAAGTTTCCCGCCCGGGAGGTTCATATGTATTAGTACTGTTAATGTTAATGGTATTTTTTTTTTTTGTTTGTTATCGAGTGACATTCATGAAAATTGGTAGTATCATTGGAAACAACAACAATTTACAGAAATCCAGTGACTCGTTTAAATGGGAATTAAAAGCTACCATTTGTTTTAGTATGACAAGAACTTATAGAGAAGAAAAAAGAAGAGTACAAATTATGTAGCAAAGAAGGATTATTATCAAATCTGCCTATGCAATTCTGCCTCCGGTCTACGTACTCTCTGACATGATCTGATGCTCAAACGTTCAGTATTGACCATGAAATATACATAATGTAATTTTTTTTTCTCGGGTGGGTGGGTGGGCAGGTGGTTTGGGAAACTAATTTTAATCATGTAATACTTACCTGCTTACCTGTCGGTATTGCATAGTTTAGTTATTCCGGGACGGAATTACCCATTTCCATATACGTAAAATAAGAATTCATCAATAATCCTCCCAAGGATGAGCCTCCATTGAGAATTCTAGAAATAAATCAGAATATAGCACAGACCCAGTCTGCTGCCCAAGACACTGGCGCATGCACCGTAGTCCTAGTTTTTTTTCTTCAGAACTGCACTACTCATGGGGCATCAGAATGGGGTGGAACAGGGAAGTTGGCAATACCAACAGGTAAGTATTACATCATTTAAATCAGCTTTACCCACCCCCACCGGAGACATTTTAAAATCAGTAATACTTCGGTATTGCATAGCTGTATTTGCCAGTGCGTGGGATTGTCATGGAATTGTGTGTAGTAAAATGTTTATGCATTATGTATGATCAAAAATGTACTCGGGTTTCGTTGCCGCGTACAGTGTTACCATAAGGTGGTTTATTTGTAGCCTTAGCTATTTCAAAACATTGAGTTCGGTTTTCTCATTGAAGCACGCGCAAGTGCCTGCAGTGAGGAACCAGATTACCTGAGTTCTCTTGTTGTGGATTTTTACCACAACCAGGGTACTTATAGAGTAAATTCTCGTTGTCTTATCACAATAAAACGAGTTTTGGCAGGAATATGTCTACTGTCCGATATCAATCAACAGCTGTATAGCTGCTTTTGAGTTCGGTTTACCCATTACTGAAGGGCGGGAACACATAAGCGAGCAGGCAAATCCACTTCAGACTGAACGCGTCCACTGCCCAAGCTTTCTGATCTGGAACTGGGGAGACGTAAAGGGGGAGCTCTATGTTCAATTTTGTAACACAAAAGTCAACCAAGGGTCCCCCCTCTAGTCTGAATATGGAATCCGGTACGAATTGGTGCAGATACCACTCCGTGATGACTACCTTACTATCCTGGACAGACTGTCCGCGAGAATATTCTTCTTGCCGGGAATGTGACAAACTCGGATAGTAAGCTCTTTCGAGCAGCGACTTTGTATTGTGTCGACGCACCCCTGGGCTAGAAATACCGCTCTCATTTGGAGATTGTTTATGTGGAGGGTAGATTCTTCTAGGGACCACGAAGCCTGAAGAACTATTCCTTTCGGCTCCAAGTGAGCGCCCCACCCTGAATCTGATGCATCGGTGAATAGATAGGAATGGGGTTCGGGGCGTGCTTGGGGACTCCTGTCAGAAACCGGTCCCGATTTGCCCACCAACTCAAGTGATGGTGAAAGTCTTGTCCTAGAGAAATCCGTGCTGTTAGGGGGTCCTTGTGCGGTTTCCAGTTCGCCAAGAGGAGAAACTGGAGAGGGCGCAAGTGTAGTGTTCTTAGGAGAACCAGGTCCGCCGAGGAGTTCAAGGTCCCCAGAAGAAATAGATATTGGCGAGTCGACAACCAGGTCATGCCTCTCAGCGCCTCCAACAGGACTCTGTTCCACGGGGCACGGACTAATTCCCTGTTTATGAGGACATTCATCCCCACGTAAGCTAAATTCTGAGATGGGACAAGCACAGATTTCTCTAGGTTGGGTAAAAGGTCCAGCCATGTCACTCTGGACCAGCAGCAGGACAGATCGTGACTTAGGCACTCTAAGTGGCCATTGTGGACCAACCAGTCGTCGAAATACTGGAGAATAGAGATCCCCAGAGTGACCTTAGGTGGACGGCAACTACTTCCAATACCCTGTTAAATTCTCTGGGCGCGGAGTCTCGGCCAAGCGGCAGAGCACGAAATTGGAAGACCTCTCCATCTAAACGGAACCGAAGATACTTCCTGTGAGGAGACAAAATAGGGACGTGAAGGTACGCATCCTTGAGGTTGATGGAGACCGCCCAGTCGTCGGGTCTTATGGCCAGTCTGGTTGAGACTGTGGTCTCCATTTTGAAAGGTCCCTTCACGTAGAAACTCGTTTAAGGTGGGGAAGGTCAGTGGTTGGATGAAATGTTCCACCTTTTTCTGCAAACCAGGAAGAACCGGGAGTAGAAAGCCGGAGACTGGTCATTTAATACCCTCTCTACTGTGCCCTACTGCAGAAGGGAGTGCACCTCTTTCTTTAATCTCACCCGATTCGGCTAGAGGAAATGCATGGAGGTCCTTGCCAGAAGAGAATATTCCCTGAACTGAAGCCGGTAACCTCCTTTTATGATTGAGAGGACCCATCCAACGTCCGTTATGCTAGACCAGACTTTGGAAAAGAGGGCTAGTCAGGCGCCTGGAGAGGGAGTGAGTCCATAGCGCCGCCCCCTCCTCCTTTTTTAGCAAAGGGGAAAGGACCCCGCAAACTTCCTCCCATGACCCCTCTTGCGACTGCGTCGGGAGGCCGATGGGCGAGAGGAGGAGGAAGGTTCCACACCTCTTCGGACCAAAGACAGCAGAGCGGACACCCGTCTGTCCGTTGCAACCTGTGCAAGATAGGCCGGTGGTGTGGGTATCTCATGGGGGCCTTCTTATGTCCATATTTTGCCACACTTTGTTTAGACATAGTTCCTACAAAGAAAGTCTGAAAACATGAGTGATAAACAATACAATGAATATGAAATGCGTGAGTACTTTTAAGGTCCCACAGTGTATTGAGGAGAATACTTTACCTGCCTCCGTGGGTATAAAGATGATAAATGCATGGCATGAGACCTGTAAACATACCAATATAGGATTACGGTACTGAACCCGAGTATGCCAACGAAGGGTTATAAAGATGATGAATGAGTGATGTGAGACCGGGAAACACGCCAATCTATAATTACAGTACTGGATCAGAGTATGCCAATTAATGGGAAAAACAGGAAAAACTAATTACCTGCATATATAAAATACCAAGAGAGAGTGAGAGCGCGAGTAGACTCGCTCTAATGTGATAATTTCTGACAATAATGCTAATCCTTGTTGGGAAGGTACGACTGACACAGCAATACTTATCTAAGTATTGGAAATGATAAAACCATCAAGATTAATAAAATAAATCAAAAGTGTGCGACTATTCTAAACACACAAAAACGAAAAAAACTGGTGTGCGACCCCGCTACGTGAGACTAAACTCAACGTAAATCATAACGAATGAAGTATTAATTGATGTTCAATAAGTAAAAAAAGAAAGTCTGATAAGGAGTACCGGCAATGAAAATGAGACGATACCTACCCAAGGGCCGGAATAAAACACAATAATAATTATGAATGAAAATACAGTTCACCAACACACTGCGAAGGGGTGGGGATGGGTGTGGAGTGAGGGTGGGGGTAACGTTACACGGGGCACTGCTGAATTCAATTGCTTGAAAAAAAACTCACAAGAGAGTTTAAATCAACGAACAAAAAAGTAATTGACTAAGGGTATAACCATGGAGAATTACGGAAACCACTATTAAATTGCCTGATGCACGTTTAAGCGCGAGTCGAAGGCACAAATTCTACAAAGCGATGTTGCATAGACTGTAATACATAAAAAAGATAAGGACTATGGTGCATGCACCAGTGACTTGGGCAGCAGACTGGTTCTGTGTTATGTTCTGGATTCTTTCCAGAATTCTCTATGGAGGTTCATCCATGGAAGGATTCAATCTTATTACATGAACAAGGGTAATTCCGTCCCGGAATAACTAAGTTATGCAATACAGACAGGTAACGTATTACTGATATTTAACAATCATTTATATTGATACTAATGTTTGTGGGCGATGCTATGGTTTTCCTCTTTATATGCCTGCCGTAAGTTTGATCGTATTATGTTATGATGTGCGTCTGTCTGCTGCCAATTCCTTTTCTGCACAATAGCTCGAGTAGTCCATCCTGTACAGTTACCAAACATTGTAGATGCCTTGCCCTTGGGGTAAGGAATCCTTACGATTTAGGTGTCAAAGGGTTAAAGGTCAAGTCACTGACAGAAATAAAAAAACTTGCTTCTGCACTTTAACTTTGGTTTTCCACCATCTACAGTTACCACAAACTTTTGTGGACGACTTACAGCTGGGGTAAGGAAGAAGTCCATCAATTTTGGGGTAGAAAATTCAAAGGTAAAGGTCAGTGCAACTGAAAGAAAAAAATGGATCCGCACAGTAACATTAATTCTACATCACATTACTAGACCAAACATTGCGGATGGCTTGCACTTGAGGTAAGAAAGAACCCTATGTATTTTGGGAGTCAAAGGTCAAGGTCACTGACTGAAAGAAGAAAAGTGGGTTTTGCACAAACATTTCAGTTATCGACCATGTATCTGTACCAAAGTGTGTGGATAACTTACACGTTGGGTAAGAAAGAAGCCTTTAAAGTAAGTTATAAAAGGTCGAGGTCACTGACTAAAAAAGAAATGGTTTTGCATAATAATTTTAGTTCTAGACCACAGTGGCGGAAGTACCTATTGATTTTGGGCTTAAAACGTCAAAGGTCAAGATCATTGTAACTTGAAGACAAATTGGTTTTGCAGAATAGCATTTATTCCAAAGTTCCTTTACCAAACTTTGTGGATGGCTTGACCTTTGGGTATTACAGAAACCAATATATTCTGGGGTCTAAATTCGGGGGTCACAGCAATGATCAATCTAATAAGAAATTAATGATGTATGCATATTTAAGTTTAGTTAAAGACTGTATACCTTGGCCAAAGGTCGATGTCATTGAGACCTGTTGGTGACTACAGAATCGAATAGTGACTTTACTCTTGAGCAGTAGCAGCACCAGAATGACATATACAAGTTTCTGCAATGCCAGGATGGCTATGAACGGAGACAAACCAAACTTCAAAAAATAGGAGAGACTGCTGAACAGGCACATGGGCCTTTCAAAAGTGTGGGACTGTCGTCAGCACAAGTGCAACAACTCAGACAAACAAATCCAGAGAGACCAGACGTATTTCTCATGGAGCAAAACAGACAAACATTTTAGTCTGTCGTTTTGACATTGCACTTATGCCACATCAGAATGGCTTGCTTACTGTCGTTTCTACAACAGTACAAGTACAACTTGCATACTTTAAATTACAATAAGAAAAAATATATTGTTACTAGCAATACCCATGCTAGTGCAAGTGTATCCATGTCAGACAGTCGTTTCGTCCGTCGTAACGTCAGACAAAATATTGTTGTGTTTATAATATAATGTAAACCTATTTGCTTATGCCATCATTATATGTCATTATGATTTTATGTCATAAGTCATCTCCAAAATTGTCATTTATATCGTAGCCCCTGTATTGCCGTTCTGGTGTTTGATCATCTTAGATTTGTCTATCGTCTGTATCTGTTTTAATGCAACTACTACATACAATGTGACAATTATCCTGGGTGTGTGCACGAGAAAAATTATAAATACTGTAAATGCTCCTACTTTTGTCTAGCATTTTATTGGCAAGCAGCACATTCATAACCCTGTGCATCCACCTTCTGGCGGGTCCAGTCTATAGTAACGTACTGCACTTGCGCTGTCTCAGCCGTTCCAGCTGTCGTTCTGAGAGCAGCAGGCTTAGGTTGCGTATGCCGATCTACAATGTCAGCTATTTGTTTGTACCTGGATACACTTGTCAATAATCCGGCGAGAGAGTCGCATGGGGGTCATCGAATGTAACCAGAATAATGTCTAGGGTACGACACCTAGTGATATCAGTGTGAAGCCACCGAGCCGTAACCAGGGGGCTGTTAGCAGCATGAATGCAGATCTTGTCACCAATGGTCTGCCCATGCACTGCATGACCAGTACGACACCACGGTCTACGGAGTAACTTGAGGACGTTGCTTTTTCTTTTTGTGTTCTGTTTATGTCATTGCAACCCTGAATGATTAGATGGGTCTATGTGACCTCCTGCTCAGTATACTCAGCATTCGAGTTAAGTTTTCTTTTGCTGCCACTCGGGCATAGGTACGACCAACCACTGTTGTGCTTCCTTGTTGTCGCGATAGCGGCCCACGCATTTACTGGGTCCACGCTTTCGTTGGTAAACGATATATTAGTGCGTAAGCAGTGGTGGTGTCATTTTTGTACCTCGTCCAGTGCCATCTGTCGAATGTCAAGTTTCACAGCCACCATAAAGGCGTAATAATCATTACATGTCAGGAGCTCATTGTAACGCGCTGTCTTTCTCAGAAGGTCGTTTTCATCACACCGCTTGGGTTCTCGGAGAAGGAGGTGACGTGGAAAGATTTGGGCGAGAGCCTCTGCATAGTAATTGTCAACATTAACTTCAAGCACCTGCAGAACGGGTTCGTTTTGGGGAGGGTAACAATTGGTAATAATAATAACATGTGTCCTTATACTCCGGGAAAAAGTTATCAATCCACTCAAGGTGAGGCTCAGTTTAAAGGTAAACCTCGTCAACGAGAATTGCATCGTAGATACTGCCATCACATGGAGTAAAAGTAGAGTCATTTTCTACTCCCTCTGGACAGTGACCCAGAAGCATATGCAGAGTAATAGCGTCAAACCCTTGTCCATCTAGGACATCAGAAAGAGCATTCCACGGAGTGACCACTAGTAATGTGTTACTATTATCTTTGACCCAGCGAGTAGCAAAGCTGGTTTTACCTCTTCCGTGTATGGATCCGGTAACTAGAAGCGGACCAGTCCTCGGTGGCGGTATGTCCGTTTGCACTAATGCACCGAAATGTTCATTTACGAGAATCTCCGTTTCGTTGTTTTTGTCCAGTAACTCTGCTATATAGTCGTATATTTCCCTTGTTGTCCATTTTCTCGGTGCGTCTGCTTCTATCAGTTTTGTATCCTAGTAGTTATCCGGTTTGTCGTCCCTCACAATCTGATTCCTGCCCTCGTAGGCAGACACGTGCTGGTGTAAAGCTTTACCAAGGTCCTCATGTTCTTGTAAACGTTCGGGCAAATGGGAATTGGCCTTAATGCTAGTATGTCCCACCTCATGCCATTTATGTGGACCACCTCCAGTAAACTTGAAGCTGGCCTCTTGTTATCTCTGGCGAGCCTCCTGCTCCGATAAAGCTCCATACAGATGGAAAGAGAATGGAGTCTGTGTTCGTGATCTTTACCAGGTAAAAGCGTGCTGGCCAGATAGAACCATCATTAGGTTTTTGTAAACTGTCAAACGTGGACAATAGAGGTAGAGATGGCAAATTGGCCATCATGTGCGTGTATGTGCGTACAACATCAATGCCAATAATTGAGCAACGGCAGCAGCAAGTCGCATAGCTTCCACGATTTCGTCAGCAAAGTCTATCGGAATGACAATCTCCTCGGAGTCGTCGGGGAGAGGTCATTTATCACTAATCAGATCACTGGTCTTTGGTGGCAAAGGCTCTGCTAGAATTGGTTTGTTGGCATATAGCTGCTCAAATGCCTTGATCTCCTTGTTTAGAAACCAAATGTGGTTTTTGTGCAAAAGGAGTACAAAGGGAGTCTTAACATGCGTTTTTCGCCGCGCAGGGTCAAACCGACAACCCACATTGCCGTTGATGTCAATGACAATACCAGGTAAATGCCACTTACGTAGCCAAACCTCAGCGTCAGTCCAGCACGTCTTTCATTCGTCGTTATTTTAAACAGGCTGGCTAGGACAGGCGTGTTCCATAATCCCTCGTATGTGAGATCATTGTTGGTCTTCACGCGGCGTGTCTCAAGTGCCTGTCCGTACTGACCCAGAAATGCGCTGGACAAACAATGATTGGGCCGGAAATCCGGGCTATTCCAAAGAGGCTGTGAATTATCAACCCAGTAAGAGAATATAAAGGGCTGATCCCTGCCACTCTTGTTTGCCCCGTTGACCAGCGTTTTCCTTTTGCTTTGCCTGATAATAAAGATAGTTCGTACCTCAGGCTCAAGGGAGCCGTGGTTTTCCAGCCCAGTTTAGCTCATTCATTGCTGTAAAGAGGTCGGTGACAATCTTCTTATCGCTCCTAATCCAGTTTTGCAACACCTTGCAAAAGCGCTTAAATTCAAATATGCAAATAGCAAACCCACTAATGCCAAAATAAATTAAATGTTCAGCAAGGAAAGAAACAGCCCGTGGAGCTGTTTTCAAAAGCAAGCTTACTACAGTGCCAGTAATTCCAGGCAAATCTGTTGTTGCATTTTTGGCAAACTCGAACAAATAATTAGGCCCTTTTTAATTTTGTCAATGGATTATCTTTGACTCCTAATGGAAATTTTCTCCAACGTTTATGATTTTGTTTTCTTTTTTCATTAAAATCTATAAACTATTTCTCAAGTCAAGTTAGATGTGGAACTAATTGTGTTCTTATGATTTCAACACTTTCCAACTTGTCTGGCAATACAGCTTTTCTGTTTGGTTCTGCTTCCTTGCTGGTGTCATTTGTTTCAACTCTTCAACCTGTTTTTCACAGATTTCAACATCAGCGTTTGTATCTGTATTTTTTTAAAAATAACTCTTGAATACTCTTTCTTCTTGTGTAGTGAATTATCTTTTTGCTGCAGGTGTAAGCTCTCCACTTCTAATTCTTTTGTAACATTCATCTCTTTTATAAAATCTATCTATCTATCTGTTTGTGTAAGTGTGTGTGTGTGTGTGTTCACATCTTATTTCTCAGATACTTTTATTTGTTGTCTTTGTTCAACAGTGGGTTCCAGAGGATATTTAGATTGTCTCTGCCGTTGGACTTTCTCCAAGCTCTTCCATTTCTCTTCTATATTTAGGTCTATTTAATCTTTCCTGCAATTCATTTGTTTTTGTCGAAGTAGGAACAGTTTTGTCTACTTGCTATATCCTCAGTATTTAATTCTTTCATAAAACAAGATCCTCTGGACTATTTCTCTATTAAACTAAATGGTAAAAGTTCTGAACTACAATTTTTGGTAATTGTATACATCTACAGTTTGACTTCATCATCTCTTTATATATATATATATATATATATATATATATATATATATATATATATATATATATATATATATATATACATACCGTACTATTAGTATCTCCATACATATTTCTTGCATATTTACTTACAAAGTCAAGTCTTACTTTATAACCATATTTTTATTATAGTTCCTCCAATTTAATTTCATCTCTTGATGTCCAGTACCAAAGTGTCTTTGACTTTGAGAATCAAAATCATTAGCAAGATTTACAATGTATCAGTTTTTATTTCAACTTGTGTATCTTTCATCCGGTCTTATTATTCATAAGCAAATCTATGAAGCCGCTAAGAAGAATGTCACAAACATAGTTCATGCAGCAAAATCAACCTATTTCAGTACTAAGATCATTGAAAATTCCAGTTGCAAAGAGCTCTTTGGTATTACTAACAAGCTAATGTCAAGGAATAAATGTACACTCCTTCCAACAACCTTCTCTCCGGTCGACCTTTTGGACCTGTTTGCAAATTTCTTTTGTGACAAAGTGCAAACCATTAGACACCAACTTGACAACACAACTTCAATCTACTCATCGTCACCACGCAGTTGTGATACAGAATTTCAAAGGCAACCTTTAACAGCATTTGATCATGTCTCCGTGGATTTCTTGCGTGCAATCCTGATGAGCGCTCCAAAGTCATGTAAACTTGATTCGAATCCAACATCACTGCTGCTTGAGTACTTAGATTCAATATTGCCTTCACTAACTGATGTTATTAATACATCTCTCTCATCCTGTGAATTCCCACCAATTATTAAAACTGCCACTGTAAAGCCACGATTGAAGAAACCAACGCTTGATCCTAACGATTTAAAAAAAAAAACTACCTCCCGGTTTCTAACCTCTCTTTCATGTCAAACATCTTAGAAAAAGTTGTTATCTCATCTGAATTTATAATAGTCTTTTTAGCAAGTTACAGTCCGCATATCGCCCTCGCCACAGTATCGCCACTGTCCTTCTGAAAATAGTTAATGACCTCTATGCTTTGGATAGCGGAAAGAGTAGTCATCACCCTCCTTGACTTATCTACAGCATTTGACACAATTGACTTCACCGTCTCCAGCATGTATTTGGCATTTGCGATACAGCCCAACTATGGTTCAAGTCAAACTTAGTCGAAAGGTCACACATTTTGTGAGTAAATGGAAAACATTCCAGCCCAGTTCATCTGTGTCTTCATTCTGTACACTCAGCCCCTCTCAAGTGTCATAGATCGTCTTCCAGTCTCTCACCAAAAAGTACGCTGATGACACCTAAATATACAAATCTAGTCACTCAAATGAAGCTGATGCTATCATTTCCGTGCATTTCCGATGTGAAGTCATAGATAACATGTAACAAGCTGCAGATGAATGATGATAAAAACCGAAGCCATTCTGATCACCATACAAAGACTTTCTTATTCCTATCCTTTACCTCAAACAATAAGTATCAGCAACACCGATATTAAATTCACACAATCAGTACGAAACCTTGGTTTCACTCTCGACAGTACTCTCTCATTACACCAACATGTCATGAACATATGCATGGCTGCATATCTGGAGCTGAGATGCAATTTTCTTTCTGTTGATGCCACTAAAACACTTGTGTGTTCCTTAGTACTTTCTAGACTTTACTATTGTAATTCTCTTCTGTCTGATTCGTCTCAATACCTACTACAGAGACTTCAAAAAGTTCAGGACTCAGCTGTTCGGATCGTTCTCAGAGTACCAAGAACTGAGCACTCCCCCTCACCCCCTGCTCTGTACCCTCCACTGGCTACCCGTTCGCTCCAAAATCAAACACAAAACCTGTTCTCTATGATACATTTCGTTGACTGCCTACAGTTCAAAATACCTATCTGACCTCACCCATATGTACACCCCTTCTAGATACTTACGCTTTTCGTCTGGTACTCGTATTCTCGTTATTCCAACTATCAAAACAAAGTCCTACGGACAACGTTCTTTTGCGTACCAGAGCTCATCTACCTGGAACTAATTGCCTCTTGAACTTAAACACAATGACACTGTGATCTCATTCAAGAGTGCTATAAAACCTCACCGATTTAGACTGCAAGAACAGACTTTTAAAGACTTAACAATGTTTCCTTACCCTTAATTATTTTAGCATGCATTTGTCTGTAATTTTAGTGTTTGTTATTGTAATCTTGTCTCTCTCTCTATATATATATATATATATATATATACATGGGGGTGTCCTTATGTGTTAACTAATATTGTAAAGCGCTTAGAGCTTTAAAAGATTAAGCTCTGTACTAAGTCATTATTATTATTATTATCTACATCATCTTCATAGAAAATATTTTCAAATTCTTTCGTTCAAAATATTCTATACTCTTAGCTGTTTGTAACTCACCTGGTCATAAGGTCAAGTGAGCTTATGGTATAGCGCTGAATGTGTTGTCCATCCGTCAGTAATTGCTTTTTACCAGGCTAGAGTCCATATATCTGATCGAATTTCAATCAAACATGAAATATGGGCATATGTCATCAAAAATCTTAGACGAGCTCAATAATGAGCACGATCCACGCATATTAAAAAGGTGATCTTGCATCTGATTGGCTGACCTTGTTACCACTCTGGAGGACATAATTTCTGATCCGATTTTGAGCAAACTTGGAATATATGCTTATATGATCAGAATCTTGGACAAGTGCGATAATAAATGAGATGCATGCATATTAATGAGGTGATCTTGCATCTGATTCGCTGAGCTTATTTCTACTCTGGAAGCCATAATTTTAATCCGATTGTGATCCAGCGTGGAATATTGTCTTATATCTTCAAAATCTTGGATGAGTTTGATAATGAGCAAGAGCCATGGATTTTAATGAAATGATTTTGCATGTGATTGACTGAACTTGTTACAACTTTAGAGGCTGTATTTCGGATCCAATTTTGATCAATGGCAAATATGTTTAAATCACCAAGATCTTGAATGAGTACAATTATGAACAAGATTCGTGCATATTAATGACGTGATTTATATCTGATTGGCTGAGCTTTTCAACACTTTAGCAACTCTATATCTGATCATATTTTTCTCAAACTGTGTAAATAGGCTTATATCATCAAAATATACAATGTGTTTTATTATGAGCCATATATATATATATATATATATATATATATATATATATATATATATATATATATATATATATATATATATGTGGGTTTTCTAAATCCCAACCATCCACAGAAAGTGTTCCAATGTTCTTTTCTCCACCGTTTCTAGTATGTTGTATCCACTTGCTTCAGTTTCACACAAGTAATGGAGTCAGCGCAAAGCGATGTTTACCGTTTTCAAAAACCTAACCTCCGTTTTTGTATGTCAGTAATCCAATCTTGAATCCAAATTCGATAGTTTGAAAAATCGATGTGTCACGAGAAAATTCTAACATAGATCGTTTTCAATAACTAGCACAGAGAAAAATGTTCCAGTACAATCAATCTTAACATATGTATTGAAAGTCATATTTTGTACTCTGTTGTCTTCAATCTAGAGCAAAAACGCAAGTTTAGGGAAAAAAAAGTCGCCGAGACTCTCAGATTCTATTGGTAATTTTTTTTTTTTTTTTTTTTTTTACTGCGTCACAACCGAAATGGCTCAGAGGAATTTCGACCGTTACTCGATACAGAAACGATTTAACACTGCACCTTGAGTCATCCCATTTATCAAGCTACTGACAGGATTGGGTTTATGATTAATGAACATATATAACAGCATTATGAAAAAAAAAAAAAAAAAAAAAAGACGGAGTATAAGGTTGAGATTTTTTTTTTCCTTTAGATCTACACTTTGGAAAAAAGGATTTTATTATGGCGCTAATTCAATTCTGTGAGATTTTACCAAAAAATTGGAATTCCTATGGATGTGAATTTTTTAGGATGTGTTCTTGAAATTTAATATGGAAAATATACCATAAAAGTAAGTTTATGTTTTTATTTTTTTACAGTAGGAATCAAATATTCACTCACCCTTTCTCTCTCTCTCTCGTCATGAAATAATAATAATAATAACAATAAAAATAATAAATTTGTATGGTCTGTAGACACCTTGTCTTAAGAAACTCATGAAAAGGGCAATCTTCTCTCTGTTTTACACACACAAACTTGAGCTTCCTATATAATGATTTTTATTATACACCTACCAATTTTCTACCCAAGAAAGAGCCAGAATTTTACCGTCATTTCATACAAGCTGGAAAACGATACTATCGTTTTCCAAACCCGTATCACGATACTCTCAAACGAGGCTGAGACTACTTTATCCTCGAGGTTTCCTGGTGACAATAGCAGCGCCCCTAACGATGGAATGCCAACACTAGCAGTTAACAAAGCTCTCACAGCGACGTTAGTTAAGAAACCTTGCGTTATATGTAAAAAAATCTGAAAGGTCTAAACCATGTTTTTGTCACAACAACAACAAAAAAGCATTTTTCCTTTATTTTGAAGTAGTAAAATATTGCCAAAATGTTCGTCTGAAACAAGATCATATTCGGAAATCGCGTACCAAAACATCACAGTTGTACAGTACAACCCGTTTAAGGAAATTCATAAATGGTAACGTCAGTGAGTTTCACGCATAATAGATGAATTTGAAATTATAAATGAGTAATATTCTCTGCAACAAATCTGTACCATCAAGTTCCAACAATTTCTCCAATCCTGTCGTAAATAATTGTCAAAATAATGTTGTCATTCCGCATCAAGTTCCCATCGGAGCCTCTCACAATGTTTCGCCCGAAATTGTTCAACCACATTCAATCTGGCCTCTAAAAGAAACTTCCAGTCATTCAGCTGGTGAAAACTTCCCTGATGCAAAATTTCAGAACTCCACAATAACTGTAAATCACATATATGAGTAGTCTGCCCACAAGCGTCGAAGAATTCGTGTTATTGACAGTGATGGTAGTCAAACCGAGCGAGCGCTGTTACACAAACTTAATTCATAAAACTAATATTCATGCGCATGTCAGCCTTTCAAAAAGTAATTCGGTTTATGCTTTAAGATGAAGTTCGTATTATAGAGGTTGAAATGTTTAGCAATTTCTTGTGTTTTTCAACTACATATAGTGATTTTATAAAATTATCTGAAAATTTAAAGGTATATAAAAAAAATATCATTATCACAGTAATGCGATTTTGATTCCTAGATCACGTCTCGTTGTCAGCATAAAAATCCGGATCATAACTCGACGCTTCGCGTCTCGTAATGATCCGGATTTTCTAACGCTGACAACTCGACGTGATCTAGCAATCAAGATCGCGTTACTGTGATAATACTATATATATATTTAAATCATAATGGTATCTGTTTCCACTTTTATTACTCTAAAATTTGACGTGGTAGAAATGTGTACTTGAAATAGAAGGCTTGTCGATACATGTGTATTATTTTGACAGCATGGCTTAAGCCAAACCATGTTTGGGAAAAATCGGTCAGCATACACAACTCGTATAGGCTAACAAAAAAATGTAACAAAATGTATGGCATAATTTTGGCTCATTTACTATTCTGCTATCGACACAGTTAGGCGTGTTTTATCTTTACTCCAGACTTTGCTTAAGTTGGCGTCAGTTCATGGCAGGGAATTGTAACACTGTTCGTAATCTCAAGGCGCGTGCCGCAACATTCGACAAGAAATATAACAGTTTTTGAAAACTTGATTAATGAAATAATATGGCAATTAACATTTCTAACATAGGATTTACCCTTGTGTTCAGAAACTCATAAAAAGGGTAATCTAATGTTAATTTCTCCTTGTCCAACAATGCCGCAAATCCCCCCCCCCCCTCTCTCTGTCTCTCAAAATCAATCTCATCATGAAATGGTCTATTGAGTAAGGCCTATGTTACGCCTGGATATTAAATAAACTGGGTGGTTGCCTACTGTTACTGTTTCTAAAACTAGCACAGAAAAATGTTACAGTACAGTTAATCTTTGGCTTGGCGATACATAGGGTAAAGGTTTGCACTGCATGTCTTGAATCAGATGGGGGGGTGGGGGGGTGAGGAGTCAGCCAGAATAGACGATTCCTATTGGCTAAATAAAAAAGAACAAGTTACGGCCTAAATTTAGCTCAGATGTTTTCAGACAGTGACAGAGATAGGACGCAAAAACCGTTTCGCTCTACGCTTTGCTTAAGTTGGCGTCAGTTCATAGAAGGGAATTCTAACATTGTCTGTAATCTCAACGGGTGTGCCGCAACATGACATAATTTAAATCTGACACACGCCAGATTTTACTGCGCCATCATTCTACAATATTTAATTATGTGCACTATGCTCGCATTACCTAAAGAAGCTGTTCGTGTGGCAATGTCAATCAGTACGAAACGGGGTGTTTGCGGGACACTTAACTTCAACCACTACTTGCTTTAGTACATAATGTAGCAAGGTCAATCAGTGGGATAGTGTAGCTAGGTCAATCAGTATGAAACGGCGTGTTTTGAGGGACACTTGCAACTTCAACCACTGCTCGCTTCAGTACATCAGCTATGTTGATTAGTGCGAAACGGCCTGATAGCGGTTTAGTACGTACTGTAGCTAGGTCAATCAGTACGAAACGGCGTGTTTTGAAGGACACTTAACTTCAACCACTGCACGCTTTAGTACGTACTATAGCTATGTCAATCAGTGCGAAATGTATCTATTTCAATCACGACGAAACGGTCTGTTTGAGGGAGCTGTTTGATGGAGATTCAACTTCAACCACTTCTCACTTTACTGCGTAAATGTGTTGAAATTAATGTTTATCTTTATTATTTTGAAAGAATGTTCAATTGACGATGGACATCGGGAAGTTTTTGCTACTTGGTGTGCACTATCCTCGCAGTAGAAGGTCAAAACAGTCCACGAGTTTGGATAAAGGTAAACAGAAAAGTGGTTTTGTGAACATTATGGTTATCTATTTTCTTTAGCCCAGGAACGTAGTGTGTACATCGATGACAAAATGGCACTGTACTAAATTATTGGAAATCTAGTCTTACTTTATAACGTAGTCAACCTTCAATCATTGCCAATTTGTGTGTGTTTGTGCAAGTCTTTGTCTTCCACAAACACTAAAACTTACAACAACAAAAAAAAAAAAAAAAAAAAAAAAGTCTTGTGTGTGATAGTATATTTTTATGGGTATAGTATGTATAAATACTCCTACCCTTGCCTTGCTTGTGTATGATAGTAAGTTTGTGTATATTTAATACCCCTTGTTTTAATCGTGCCCCCTCTTGTATGATAATAGATCTGTCTGTTTGTAAGTACAATGTGTGTAAAGCACTCCTATCCTTTTCGTTGGTTAGTAAGTGTCTTGATCACTCCCACTTCATGTTGGATGATAATCAAAAAGTGGGTGTTGGATAGTAAATAACTAATTTTACCAACAATGTTCAATTCCCGTTTGGACCTATAATCCTTCCCCATATTATATTCCCGTTTGAGTCTGTAGTGGCATCTCTATGTTAAATTCCCGTTTGGGCCTATACTACTTTTACCCAATGTAGGTCAACCACTTTTAACAATGTTACCATTTACCCCCAATGTTTAATTCCCGTTTGGGCCTACAACGTCATTCCCATGTTAAATTTCCTTTTGGGCCTATAAATGTTAGACCCATTTTAGTAATATTACTACTGGTGAGGGGAGGCATCATGACGAATACTACACCCTCATCACAAAGTAGGTCATTGTGACCCATATTTCTTGTGCTCTGCTCATGCTAGAATAATCCAACTAGATACCCGTAAGCATTTCTGTTAGAACCACATCCTTACAAGAAAAGAAAGTCACTATGACCCACATTAAACATTTTACTGCTTAATGTTACGATTTTAGTTCACCGCTACTGTACTGATCAGCGTCAGCGTCCGGACCAGATAAAAGCATATATACATGTGCATCATCACTGAATGTCAACCATTCTTTCTTCCTATGTCCTAGACAACAGTTTGGATTGGGTTTCATAGCACCTACCCCGAGGGGGGTGGGGGGTGCGATAAGTTTGTATATGTACATTAATGGACATATTTGGTGAAGTTTTTGCATTTAGCTCCGGTGTTTTTTTTTTTGCAGACTATAAAAATATTGCTATAATCGGAGCCACGAAACTTGGCGAGGGGATGCATTGTGATGAATACTACACCCTCATCACAAAAGCAGGTCACTTTAACCTATATTTCATGCTTCACTGTGGTTAAACTTTGTTTAAGTTTATATCTCAATCTCTGTTCATGCTAGAATCATCAACTAGACGATTGCATACATATCTATTAGTACTATATCCACACAGCAAAAGAAGGTCAGTGACCTAAATTTCACTTTCACTGGCTTAGGTTAAGTTTTTGCATTTAGCTCATGACCACATGTTTTTTTGCATAATATACATACATATATATTGAATCATGAAACCTGATGAGGGAATGCATATTGATGAATACTACACCCACATCACAAACGTAGATCACTGTGACCCACATTTTATGCTTCACTGACTTTGGTTAAATGTTATGTTTTACTTCTTTTCTTAAGCTGTTCATGGTAGAATCATGAAACTAGATTGACACTTAACTGGTTTATATTAGGTTTTTGTGTTTAGTTCATGATCAAATAGGTAAATAGGTTGTTTGCACCATATATATATATATATATATATATATATATATATATATATATATATATATATATATGGTTATACCTTGATTCATGAATCTTGGTTAATTACATTGGCTATCAATATATTTGCGAAAGAACTATAAACATGGGGAAGGAAAAAACTTGTTTTAATCATTTCCAGGATTTCTCAAGGACCGCCTAACTGTCTGCAAGTGTGTATGAAAATAGAAGAAGCAAATGTATATCGATGTGTACTACTTTGTCAGACATTGCAGTGTTCCATATATAACTTGGTTTTTGTAAAGTATTGAGATAAATGGGATCAAATTAGCCTGACCCTCAATGACATACACAGAAAAAGCATCCTCCATGCCAATGTTTCACTTGAGAATTGAAGGTAACTTTCTTATATATAGTTGACAACTATCAACACTTACCAAGGTCAATTTGAGAGACGCTTCCTGGGGACTCGCGTCATTTGCAAAAATTAAAAATACAAATGTAAAAATTATACGTCTCCTGGAGTGCCTGTTAACGGAAACCCTGATAATTGATGATTGAGATAATAATAAGTTTTTAATGACAGCAGAAGCAGTGTAAAAAAAACCCCCAAAAAACAATACACAACATATTGTTTTAAAAAAAAATTACATTTCTGCATAACTTTAGTTCCACATTATAACATTTATAAAACAATAAATAGAGCATAATTATGACATATCTTAGCTAAAACTCAAAGGACCAACAACCAAGGGTGAAGCCATGTGGTATAATCAAGCTAAAAAATATAAATTTGGGAGTTAAATGTCAGTTTGGTACTTGTATTTAATTTTGCATTTCTTTCCATGTTATTGACAGTATTTAAGTTGTCCTAACATCATGGCGCAGGAAGCTGTAATGGATTTTGAGCCACCCACCCCCAATCTACCCAAAACCACTTCCACTGTTTCTATGTACAGGATGCACCTTCAAGTAGCTTTAAAGAAACATGAGAAATGGTTTCAACAAAAAATCTCTGGCTTTTTATACAAGAACCGACTCATAGTGCATATACATGTCAAAGTGGTTTTCTTCATCCATATAATGACACCAATATAATCAAACTGGTTAGATTTATATTTAATCTTATATATATATATATATATATATATATATATATATATATATATATATAGAGAGAGAGAGAGAGAGAGAGAGAGAGAGAGAGAGGTGGTAAATAAATTCATTTGTATCTTTCATTCTTTTTTCTGACCATATGCAAAGGTACATTTCAGTAATGAAAGATATTGTTAATCTGTATGTTTATCAGTGTATGTCCACTGGCCAAGACAGTACAACTGTTCATTCAGTGTATGTCCACTTGTCAAGACAGTACAAACTGTTCCTTCAGTGTATGTCCCCTTGCCAAGACAGTACAAAACTGTTCATTCAGTTTGTCAGCTTGCCAAGACAGTACAAACTGTTCATTCAGTTTGTCAACTTGCCAAGACAGTACAACTGTTCATTGTGTATGAATTTTTTTGTCTCCATTTGTAGATGCAGTATACTTGTTCATTTTTCAACTGTAATGCATATCTTGTATCGATTCATTTGCATGCATGTTTATCTTTTTATCCAAACATCCATCTGTCTTGTTGATCCATCTAAAAATGCATAGATGGGTTAAAGGATATCCTGCCACGTGGAAATGACTTCTATGAGTAGCCACACCAAGTAGGTAATATTGATATCCCAAACAAGCATTTGTAAGAGTATATTAGCAAGAAAGAACAAAAGAATGTTATCAATGCACGTATATATGTCACTATACCTGTCTTTAAGGTCAGATATATTTAGCAGTTAAAAATCTAAAACAGCAACTTTTTTGGTCCCATATACAAATAAACCTCTTTAAAGCAACCTCCTGTTTTTCTGAGGTCATGTTTCTCACTTCCCAGTGGCATCTATTTAAGACAGCTGATGTATGTATGTATGATCCAGTCATGCGCACAAATAAGGGATAGTCAATTTTCAAACATACTGGACAAAAGAGACAACAAAAGATCACTGCATTTTCATATCTATCATTTACTAATTTCCTCCTAGGTGTGCATGAAATATGTAAAGGATGTATTACAGATGATTATCATAGGAATGGTAGTAACAGAATCAAACAAAATCTCTTGGGCATTTTTTCTGCCCACAACAGCATTCAGTCATTTCAAGTTAACAAAAAATACATAGTTAGCTTTGCATAGCACTCTATTATTAAGCAGCACATTCACAACAACAACAAAAAAAGAACCTATTCCAATATATACAAAATATTTCCTTTCCTTTTATATGTTTGAACTTTATTTCACAGCCAAATTCAACAAAAACTTTTGTTTTTTCATAATGATGACAACATGCAATAAAGTGCCAGATAGTGACCATTGTCACTCATTCTCCATAAAAAGAAATAGAAGTCCACTATTTATTTTAGACAGGTGAATAATATGTAAGGTAAAGTAAAGTAGTAAAGAAAAACTTTACGTCTTTGTGATGCTTGAATTTCATATAAACATAATATATCTCCCTCTCCCTCCAGCACTTAGGTTGACATTTTCTTTAAGATGGTAAATTATGTACTTTGACATCTGACATTTAGAAAGGAAAATATAATTGCATTTGGAACAGATTTTGTATTATTTTGATACCAGAAAGAATTACAACTCAACAAGTGGTCCTCTGGGAGGGCAACTTATCGTGACATATTACATCCATAATTAATAAATAACACAAACATTAGGTCATTGAGCAAACTAAACCTGACATACAGTAACTATATTTGCCACATACAAAATAAAAGCATCCTAGAAATAAACCAACCCTCCTGAATTGGATTTTAAAAGTGAACATTTTTAAAAACATTTTTTTCAATACCCAACAAAAAATCAGTATTACAAATTTTGAATATATCAGAAGTTCTCTGTGGACAAAAATATTGAAAGGTTATTTATATGATCTGCATGACAAATATGCCTACAGCCTTGATCATAAGGAAATCATAAATGATTGGAAAAAATCATTAAATCTACTACCTCCAGACAGAATGGAGATTTTTGTACAATGCATAAAAATTCTGCATTTTGTCTTCCCTCCACTTTACATGTTATTTATAACTCTGGAAAAGATAACAAAATGTTACTTGCCCTGCAAAGTTTTATCAAATTATTCTGGTCTGCAGGAAAAGAGATTCTTCCAGTTCTAGATATATCATACATTATTCATATTTAATATGGTATGAATGTCCAATTATGAAATGAACATTACTGATATCAGTAAACAATGAACAACATGAAGCAAAATCTAAACTGAATTGAGTTTACCCCCAAACCAATATCAAATCATTGAAGATAAACATACATAATTTTCCATTGAAATAAATACTATTAATCTATATACCTCAAATCATGCAGTATACACAATTATACATTTGCATGGGATATAAAGCAAAGGGAGACAATCAAAGTGCTTCTCTACAAGACAGCTTCTATGCAACAATAGCTCTAACTTGTAGTTTACATGATTTTTTAAAATTAAAAGTATTTCTTTAGTTCCTCTATTTCTCACAATTTTCTCAAACACTATTTAGAATATACGCAAGTTCTCCTAAACAACAAAAGTCGACAACAATAGGCCACTGAAGTTACCCCAGAATTAACAAGAAAGCCAACTATGCCTGGGATCGTTCACCTACCTGATGTCTGCCTAACAGATAAATGCAAAAGCAGCTGGGCAAGTAGAATTCTTTCTGCAGAAATTTCTTCCGATGTTGTTGACTGCATATGTTATGCAAACAACTGTTTCAAGATATCTCTTTTTTTTATATGGCACATCAAAGTAATTTTTTCAATATTAAAAGGCCTCTATGCGAGGATGCTTCCTGTCCAAGTTGGTCAACTTCTGTGAAGCAGTAAATGTTTTATTATTTTATGTAATGGCAGCTTTATATTTGATGGTGGAACAGCACCATTCTTATAAAAGTGAAAAGCCTTAAAGCTAAGACACTTTCTGTTAAATATGATCAAATTCTGTTCAGCAGTTTTTTTATTAGAAGTTATTAAAAGTATTTCGAATTTTTAGTAGCAGCAGCTGTATTTGATCCATTTTTAGTAGCTGTAGCCATATTTGATGGTGAATCTAGTTCAGTTTAAAAAATTTGAAAGCCCTTAAATGTTGTTTTCTGCCAAATTTGGTCAAATTCTGCAGTGCAGTTTCTGGGAAGAAGTCATTTATAGTTAAATCAATTTTTAGTAATGGTGGCTAAATTTGATGGCAGATTGACATATTTTCTAAAAACATGAAAGGCCTTTTTGCCATGATGCTTTCCGTCAAATTTGTCCAATTTTTTTTTAGTCATTTTTGAGAAGTCATTCAAAACATTTTCTAGCTTTAGTAATAGCTGCCATATTTGATGGCGGATCGGCGTAATTTGTATAAATTTGGAAGCCATCTAGGCCTGGATGCTTTCTGTTAAAAATTGGTAAATTTCTGTTAAGTGGTTTTTGAGAAGTTTTTTAAAGTTTCTTCTATTTTTAAGTGGCCATATTTTATTGCAAATTAACATCATTTGTAAATACTTACAAGTCATCTATGCCTTGATGGTTCTTGTCAAATTGCTCCAATTCTATTCAGTAGTTTTTATGAAGAAACTGTTCAAAGGTTTTGCTAATTTTAGTACCAGCAGCCATACTGGTTGATGCGATCAGCAGTCACTAAACAAATTTGAAAGGCATTGATTCCAGAATGATCCCTGTAAAATTATGTGCAAATTGGACCAGCAGTTTTGAGAAGTTGTAAATAGCTATTGTGAATGGACATTGCACAATGGATGAAGGAGCATACAATGAGCTAAAAATCATGGAAATAGCAGGTTATTGTTCCCTGTAGTAACACATGTGGCTGCCATGAATAACTGGAGCAAGTTCCAGGTGGTCATAATGCCAAAAAATGGAAATCTGATATAAACAAAAAATCAAAGTCGTTCTAAAAACAAAGATAGTGCTAACCGTAATACCTCATACAGAGGAAGTGAATATACATTTCTTATGGTAAAGAACTGAAGTTTTGGTTTCGGTTTGGTTTGGTTTGGCTTGGTGTTTAATGGCACATCAACACAAGTAGGTTATTTAGTGTCAAGGCAGTTGGCGAGTAAAGTGCCTTGCCCAAGGACGCACCATAGTAGCTGACCTGGGCTGATCTCATTGTAGGATTCAAACCTACACCCTTTCAGTCATGAGTCAGGCATGCTAATCACTGCTCCAACTTGGCTTCTTAAAGAACTGAAGGAGAACATACTTTTTTCACAGCTGGATGAAACAAAAATCCACACTCTAAAACCTAAACTAAGAGACACAACCATCCAAAAACTGGACTGGGCTTGCTTCTTGAAGATTCACATAGTGTGACAACTTGTAACACAGGTATGCTAAAAATACTGGATCTTGACTTGAAAGTAACCCTTTAAAGTATGAAGTATGAGTTTTACAAATGCCAAAGTATCTGGAATTAACGATAAAAAATTGTAAAAGAATCTTGAGTTACTAAGTTCCAAGGAAGAAATCAGTTAAACAACAAAGGTTAAAAAGGGAACCCCACCAATACCAGAGTTTATCAAAACCTGAAATTCTATGTCCAATGTCAGGTGGGAGTTATAGTTACAACAAGACTTAGCCATGTAAAAACCAACATGGTTGAAATAAAACATGATACAAAGGTCTTGATTCCATTGGTTTTCCTGCACAATAAAAAGAGGAAGAAATATGTGAATGACAAATCAGATGCTACAGTGCCAATCCAAGAATTAGGTGACAGAATTTGAAAAAAAAAGTATCCTCATGTTATTTTAATAATCTTCAGACAGGTATGTGATATGGATTTCTTAAAATGATCACAGTGTACTTGGACTGCATATACAACAAGCAGCCAATTATCTAGGGATTGATTACATGAAGCAATATGGGTTAGGCATAACATACCAATCATTCATTCAACCAGTAAATTAAAAAGAAAATTGCATATATATCTGTATGTAACTTATTCAGTACATGACATTTGGTACTGTATGTCTTTTAAAATTCAGACGTGTTATGTCTTGGTGGCATATAAAAAAATACTATTAAGCTCTGCTCTAATAATGTCACAGATGATATCATCCAGACATTTAAGCAAACATTTGTTGGCTAACAAAGTCCGAGTTAAATGCAGTTCAACAGACATGGATACATAACATGATCCATCAAAAAGAACACATGCATTTCATTTTATTCCATCAACATTTAATTTCAATTTCCTGGAATTCAATATTTTATTCATGTCTAGGTTTTAATACTGCAGATTCCATGTAATGTAAATTTCAGACAACTGCTAAACTTCTAGATCACAGCATTTGCAAAGCATCTGAACATGCCGAATGATGTACATGTTTTGAACATATAAAGTCAAGATATGAACCAAAATGCGCACTAAAATATTTTGCTTTAACAATGAGAATGGGATTTTTAAGTAATATAACATGGATTCTGCTGTAGTCATTTTTACCAAGCAAATCTCAAGTAAAATATTTTTTGAACCGATTCCTAACTTCCTCAAGTTTTGTTTCTTAACATGTATTTTTCTGAGAAATTACGAAATAGGGTAGATATTAATTTACTGCTTCTTTTTTGCACCTAGGTTAAGTAGGAAAAAGTTCTCAAATGTTGACTGCAACTCATGTTTGTAATTTACTTGAACAAGTTTCTTGTACTTATTTGTATTAGATATACAAAAATGTAAAAGAAGGATGTTGTACATTTACATGAAACTGAACATTAAGTTCACCCCCAGTGTCTTCTGTTGCAACAATTAAACACTTGGACGGACATACAAAAGGTTTACAGATGAGGTTTGTTAACAAGGACAGATTCACGCCAATCACATCTGTGGATTCCATTAAGTACAATAGTAGGTATATTTTTCCATTTAAATGGCTTTCATTATTTACTAAATTTGTTTGAATTTCAAGATTAAGCTGATCATAAAATGTAGCTGTAATTATAAATTGGCTGATAGTTCACACTTACACTTAAGCAAGCTTTCTGAGAAACTTAATTGTAGCATTATAATCACCAATATAACTGACCAATTACTAATATAACTCACTGATATTGTACTGAATATTCTAACTTGATACCGATATAAGGATGCATTAAATCTGGTCATGATATCCTTGATATCAATACTGACAATTATATTTCCAAATGTTAAATTAATATTTGAAAAATGTCACATAACATGACTTCTGCATTATCACAAAAACAGGTTTTTATATCTACATGGCATAAGTATTATTTTAGATCTGCTTGTAACCTCATTTTAAACATGAGGTCAAAGTGAGCCTAAATTGCTCACTTGGTTAGTTTTTTTGGTTTTCTATTCTTAGTAACACTGGCTACAATGTAAAGCCGACTAACATTGTTTTTATATATCTGATGGCAGCTTGGAATTAGCTACACCAATGTGAAGGGGATGTTGTCTAGTTACTCTTTTTTTAAAAATTTCATCGCATCTGGATAAGTTGTTTTTAAGAAGTCATTCCAGGATTTTTCGATCTATAGTAATGACAACCGAATTTGTGAAATTTTTATCAAAATGAAAGGCTTGGATGGAGGGAGCTCTAGGTTTTCATCACACAAATTTGTAAACTAATTTTGAAAAAGGTCAATCAAAAATAATCTAATATTGGTTACAGTGACCATATTTGAAAGCCAAATATCATCATTTCTATAAATTACAAAGGCCTTGATGCAAGGATGAATCAAAGCTGGTCAAAACTGGCTGATCAGTTTTTGCAGAGATTTGTTCAAGATTTTTGTTATTTTTATTTTTTAATGATGATGGCTGTATGTAATTGCACATAAGCCTCATGCTTAAATCTGAACTGTTTTGGTCCCAGACTGCTCAGTGTCATATTGGCTTGAAAATGGTTAAGAAGTTGTAAACAGGCAAAGATATGAAATGAAAATTTGTACAGATGTGTAATAAGTTACAGACGATGCACAACACATGGATGGTCATAACATAAAACTTGCATGATGTTGTGGTCAAGTAACAGAAAACTTCATACATATTATTAAAACAAGAGTACCATGATCAGCACATTATATGCCAGCTCCATGTTTGATAATCCGCCACATAAATAAACTTTTAAAAGTTTTGTGCAAAGACCATTTTTCTTCTTTCAGTCACAATGACATTGACCTTCGACTCCAAAACCAATAGGTTTCTTCCTTATCCAAAGTACAGCCACCCACAAAGTTTGGTCCAGGTTTGTTATGTATAACTAATGTTATGGTGTGTAAACCATTTTCATCTTTCTTCAGATTTTGTAATATAGGAATTTAATAGAGAACCCTTTTAACCGATATCTATTAGTTTTTTTAAACCTATTGATAAAGGTAATGCAAGCTTTATTTTCAGCTTATATTCATTATTCAAGCAAGGTAAAATTGATAATTATTCGAACAACTAGGAATATCAGCAACTTTATAATCACACAAAAATATTTTCAAAGAAGTACAAATCTGCAATTATTCAGTGTTTTTTCATAAATATTACATTATTGGTAAAATACTGAAAAAAAAAAGCAAAATAAGTTTTTCAAACCACTTTTTGAATTCTTCTGAAAGCTGACTGACCACAGAATGTCTACTGTTATGTCCAGCCATCACATTGATTGTATTCCTAAGGAGAAACTATGCTACTATTTGAAGCCATGTTTGGACGAGTCATCCAACAAAGAATGTTCCAGTTAACATCATGCTCTATTATGTATGCTTACACTGTGATGTATATGCTTGCAATAACATTTGTTCCTTCTATGATGTATGTTCACATGCTTTGACATGAAGTCTGATTAATGTTATCCAGTGCTCAAAATCCAGTGGTGCAACTGCCAGTACCTGGCTGCTATGTTGGTGCTGAAATAAATACTTTGGTTTTGTTAGGACTCAGCCAGTCAAAGGTCCAGACTATTTTATGATTAAAATCAGTTGAAATGACAAGCAAAAGTAATCCATGAACCGAAATAGTACGGTTTCTAAGTAAATTTTTAGTTTGCTAGTTACAGCAGTTAAAAAATAACAAAATAAAAATAAACGATGATCGATTATCAAAGACTAATAGTTCAGCCTTTGACATGTATGCATTTACTCTGCATGTACATGCTAGTATCCTTCCACTGTTGCAAGTCACAGGCAATGATCCACTATGCTCCTTTATCACCTGTGGCCGCTTGTGTGGAGATTTCCTTGTTTCTTGTGAATATGTATAAATATGCTTAACCAATTACTGTGAGCACAAGTAAATTGTTTGTCATCAACAACACAATGTAAAAATCTCCTACACATCAATGGAAGTGCCCATTTTATTGACTGACAAGAGACTGTGCTTGGAAGAAAAACTATGATTGGCTCATTTGAACAGCATCAAAGGTCATGTTGGGTCACAAATGTGAGAAAAATGTACTTGTGCTCGCAGTGATTGGTTAAGCAGATTTATGCATATTAATGAGAAATGAGGAAATCTCTACACAGGCAGCCATAGGTGACAAACAAGCAAAGTGGATTATTGCCCATGGCTTGTGACGATGGTATCCTTCTACAGATAAGGAAACTCTTTGGCTTTGTTGCCAAAGCAATCATGGCAAGCTTTTGAGAAAATAGACAATTTTTCCTTGGAATCGGATGCTCTCCTACAATGATTAAACACTTTTCTGAAAGAAATTAATATATAATATGTTATTTATGATGATTACTGATCATGTCCTGAGAAGGCTATAAAGGTATTTTCAAATCTTTTGTCCATCCATCTGTATGTACTGGTGTTTGCCAATGAGTACATCCATCATTCCTTCTACTATATCATCTGGCAGAATTACACAAAACTTGGTAATATACTTTCCCCAAGTTAGAAATAGTGCCAGAGAACAATTATTCTTGGCTCCACAACTTGGGGCTCCAAAGGAGGTTTCAAAAGCTTGCATGTTCCAAGTCATTAATTGTAGGTAGGGATGGCTGTTGGGTAGACTAGAATATTTCTTTTCTCACAAACCATCCTTGTTGTTTCTCAAACGAAAAAATGTCATGAATAACACTAACAAAGTTTGTACCAGTGTCCTAATTTAAGTGGAAAGAATGACATGCCATCTAAATAGTTCTCTCTTTTCTAAAATAGACAAAGATCTTTCAGTAATGGAAAAATATTATCTTCAAATAAATCTAAAACTTTTCAAGACTAGAAAAAACATTAATGTCACATTATACATCTGCCCTGTGTTTGATAGTCATCTATGCAGATAACTTAAGTTTTGGTACATACACCACTTTTCTTCTTTCAGTCAGTGACCTTGACTCTTGACCCCAAAATCAATAGGCTTCATCATTATGCTAAAAATAAGCCACTCACTAAATTTGGTCCAATTATGTGATATAACTAATACTATTGTGCAGAAGCTATTTGTATCCTTTCAGTCCCAGTGATCCTGACCTTTGACCCATAATCAAAAGGGTTCTTCCTAACTTCAAGGGTAAGCCATCCACAAAGTTGTTAACTGTAGATGATGAAGAACTGAAGTTATTGAGTGGAAACCATTTTTCTTCTTTCAGTTACAGTGACTTTGTTCTTTTAACCACAAAATCAATTGAGTTCTTCCTTACCCCAAGTGCACATCATCCACAAAGTTTGGTAACCATATATGGTGTAGTACTTGAGATTACTGTGTGGAAAAAAGTTTTCTTCTTTCAGCCACAGTGGCCTTGATCTTTGAATTTGAAATCAATAGAGTTCTTCCTTACCCCAAGTGCAAGCCATCCACAAAGTCTGGTGACTGTATAAGGTGGACAACTTGAGTTATTGCACAGAAACTATTTTTCTTCTTTCAGTCACACTGACCTTGACTTTTGAGCTTTTAACTGCAAAATTTATTCCTTACCCAACTGCAAGCCATCCACAAAGTATGGTAACCAGAGATGATAGAGAACTCCAAGTTATTGTGCAGAAACAAAATTGGTAACAGACAGGCAGACATATGGACAACACCATGACATAATATGCTCCACCTTATGGCAGGCATACAAAAATAATATAAACTCCTTTTCTCTAACACTGTAATCTTATGAATCATTTACTTACATCAAAATATTAACTTCCAGTAATCCTTAATTTGCTAACATGCAAGTTTCATTACCATAATTTTTTAACTTGTTTAAAAATAAAGAATCCATATGTAACATTTCAGATGTCACAATACGCAATATCTGCTATCTGATCTTATAAAATGTACAAAACAGCATAGCATCATCATCATCGTCTACAGGTACTTTAATGTACTTTAATGCTTTCTTCATAACACTGTGATTAACTCTAAAGTGATCCATGGAAGAACTTTTTATTATAAGTTTATGAAATGCATGACACCAGTCTATGATTAATGATGAACATTCTTTTATCAATTACGTATATATTGGAGATAATATTCTAATGTGCTAAGAAACTGAAACATACTGTTATTTACAATAAATGATTATAATCATAATTCTCAACAACTTAAGGCCTCATTTTTGTATGGTTAATATTGACTTTCTGTATGAACTGCAAGATGTAGTAAAACAATGTCAATTTATTATTTTGTTCTCTGTTAATTCCAGATCTTCTGATATAAACCTAAAACTTAGTTTCTTATCATAGAAAATGCACATGCCTTATCTAATATCAAAAACGTTTTTGAATATTGAATAAGTTGCTATCGTGTTACCAAATTAGAAACATTGTGTCAATTTCAATGCTTGATAAAAATCAGTCTAAATGACATGATAGAGGGAGCATAAAGTATATAAGTGGCTGAACATAGGCCTGTGTGTAATCTAGTCAATCTTCTTACAAGGAATATACAACTAGCCTAACTCCAGAATGGTCAAAACCATGATGTAAATCAACTGTATACAACTTCAACTAAAGGTGCAAGGATAGAAATTTAGAACTAGACTTTAACTAGACTTGAAGCATCTGTCAAGATCGAGACAGGCTGCAGCTAAATATATCCATGGGCTATTCTTCTGTCTTGTTGCTAGCTGACAGGATAAAACTACCAGTAGATGGCACACAAACTTTCCACCTGGTTCATAAGCAAATGAGGGATGATAACATAAGGCATGAGGCCTGGGAAGGCTCAGCTTAAAAAAAAATACTTGCAAAGACCACACCACATATTTATTTTTGAGTGGGTGTTTCCTTTTTCCATCACAGTTGATAAAAAGTGGTTACTAGATAAATGTTCAACGTTCTTCAACAGTCTAACCAAGCTGCTTTGCTTCTTAGTACAGGTAAATGTTAGCTCTTTCCCTTATTCTGTGCATTAGAACAAGTACTACAAGAGGCATCTGTGTGGCCTGGGGTTGAAGTGGAAGGAGAAAGTGAGGAAGAGGAGGTGGAAGAGGAAGAGGAAGAAAACAGGGAGGGAGAGGAGGCAGCATTCTTCTTCAGGCTGTCCAGATACTCCTGTTGAGACTGAGCTATCACTTGAGCCAAGATCTCATCTTCATCCCAGTCTGATAAACCTTAGAAAAAAAAGTGGAAGACAGGTCACTTTTTGGGGTATAATTGGAAAATCTCTCTCTTATTGAGCACACAAAGACATCTTACTCACATGTATCTTTTACCTTAAATGCTTGGTGGATAACATAAAACGAACACCATAAAACCACGCAGCTTCGATGCAGGAGTGTACACTACGTTTCATATTTTAATCTAAAATTGCTTTTATTGTGAAAAGTGGATTTAAAAAATACACGTTAGAGTGGAACTTAAACTCGGAATGAAGAATCATGAATGTGATATGCAACATGCTCTATAATGATGATGAAAATAAATGTGCACAAAGTTTAATCAATTGCTCATAAATGATTTGAAGATATAATTTATCAGATTAATCATCATTAGTTATCTCAGTCTTGAAAGCAAACCATAAATGAGGTATGCAGCCCATTCTTTCATATGGAACACAATCCCCTATTCTCAGTATGGTCATTAAAATATATGAAAGTAATGAATGTATGGAGGAACATAGAATGACAGAAGAATGTAAACCTAAACTCCATGTTCCACCACTTTGTTACAGTGATGTGGGACAAGCAGTGAGCCCTCTCCATATGGGTTGTTACAGCGAACAGTAGGGGTGAAATTATTAATCGATATATCGATACCCATATCGATACAAGAGGGGAAGAATCGATACAAAACGACACTTACTCTATGCAAGTTACTTTAATCTTCAGCAGCTGTGAATAATTATTAGTCATTTGCCTTTTCATTCTTTAAATTGAGAATTCATCTGAGACAGCCATAGCAAGTACATGCACTCATTTCTGTCAGTAAAAAATAAAAGCAATTGACAACACCCACTCGCCTTCTACAAATTAACACAAGGTGACTAACTCACGTGGTTCCAAATCTGCCCTATTCTCCGGCCCAAATTCCATGCTAATTAGTTTATCTTGTCTGCATCTTCAGCCACTGATAACATATATCAATGGAAAGAAGACATTTCAGATTTATTCCCTATGTATGATTTAAGTACTTTACTGATCATTTAATAACCACTTTTATGCGAAATTTATCTGTTGCATCTCATCTTGTCTACTTGGATCGAATTGAAGGCTACACATCCAGTGTGTCATGCAGTGTTACATGCAATTCTGATCAGAGGTTATTGTTTGTTCAAGTCCAGGGTAAAACAATGACCTCCAATCATAAATAACTGTAGCATGTTCACTGCGTGACATACCCGAAATATTGGCATCCAAATAGATACAAAGCAACATAGAAACTTCATACAAAAGTGATTATTAAATGATGTGTAAAGTACTTAAATCATATATGGGGAATAAGTTTGGAATATCTCCTTTTACGTTGATATATGTAATCAGCAACCGAACCTGCCTGTGGGGGAAAAAAAAATAAAATAAAATAGCACAGAATCGGCAAGGGGGCAGATTCCAAACTGCACGAGTTATAGCCACCTCGTCAATTTGTAGAAAGGGAGTGGGTGTTGTCAATAATTTCCTTTTTCACTGACAGAAACAAATGTCTGTGGCCGCGGCAGTTGATTTGCATCTGCAGGAAGTAAAATGTGAAGGATTTGGCTATTAGTCATCTCCGCTCCCATACTTGGACTTGTTCTAGATAAGAATTTCCTTGCACAAGGAAATTGCACTGTTTCTTCTGTTTCACCTTGAAACTGGCAATAAGATGTTTTAAAAACATTCATTCAATGTAAAACAAAGGGCGTGGTGACCAGGATGAGTCATGCATATGATCGAATGGAGCAGCCTGAAATGGCCTAAAAGGGTGAATAAAAATCACTAACAGCTAGTCTGTTTAGAAGTTGTTTTTTTTATAAATCTTATCAAGGATGAGAATGGCATATGAACTGATGATAAGTCTATGTTTGTTTGTAATCTGCATAATGGAAATATACCCAATAATTCAACACAAAAAATGGCACCACCCTACCATTGACAGACATTATAAAGATGAAAAAACCATCAAGTTGATATGTGTATCGATAATGTATCGTATCGTAGGCTGTGTATTGAGAATCGTATCGATGCGTGGCAGAGGTGCATCATTTCACCCCTAGTGAACAGTGATCCCTCTTCATATAGGTTGTTACAGTGAGCAGTGAGCCCTCTTCATATAGGTTGTTACAGTGAGCCCTCTTCATTAGGTTGTTACAGTGAACAGTGAGCCCTCTTCATGTAGGATGTTACAGAGAGCAGTGAGCCCTCTTCATGTAGGTTGTTACAGTGGGCAGTGAGCCCTCTTCATATAGGTTGTTACTGATATTCCATTTGATAATACTGAGTCATCTGTTTTTCTTTTTTAAATATAATGCATAGCTTAAGCATCTCCTGAGAAAATGGGGAAAAAACACTCGGTCATAGACTTGTGTCAACCAAAATGGCCAAAAAATCAGATGTAATGAAATCAAATGAATGCTAATGCTACTCTTACCATACATGGAAGCTGGGAAATCATTCATCAGGGAATGTGTCTCATCAAAGCCTCCCACAGCTCCCTGTAAGATATCATCCTGGGGGCTTGTGGTTTCACCGGTCTGCATGGGCTTAGGAGATCCTTAAATACATATACAAAAAGATTATTTATTGCCCGTTTGGAATGCTGTCCATATTACAAACCAATTAATCCAATCCTTCTACTTTTTAAACAAGGGTAAATGTGAATTATATTATTTCTGTGGGTATCAACTTTCATAGTGTGTGAAATTAGATTTTTTGTCAACACAAATTCAAGAATGTGGATGAGGGCAGGAATGATTCTGCTATATTAATTAGGGCTGACTGGCCACCCCAGTAATTTTATTTTGAAATATCCCAATCTAAAGTTAGTAAATCTTGCTTGCTAGGACTTTTCCATCATTCTATTCATAACCGTAATATGTATTCCTAGATTGGAACTGTAATTTCAAGTTTTTCCATACCAGAAGTCATCTTAATCATACAAAAGCTTGGCATTGCTTTTAAGTGCATGTAATTATAACAGGTCAGGGTCCAAGCTGGACTCTAATATTTGAGGAAAATTACCTCTCATGTCAAAATAGGGCAAGGTTGGCCAAAATAGGGAAAAGTGGGTGTAGAATGTTCAAAATAGATACTTCAAACTAAAGTTTTTGCATATTTTCATGCCTGGTTATTAAAATGAAGATGAAATATTATTAATCATTTATATAAATATTAAAAATTTTCTTATATTGCTTCACCACAGTCATACCTGCCATAACACGTCACGCGAAAAACAGCATTTGTTAACCCCCCCCCCCCCCAACAGTCGTGCTTCGAAAAACACAATTTTCAGTTACCTGGCGAAAAAAATAAGAGAGAGATTTTATTTACCACCGCTATACATATATATGTCTCTAGCATGTAGTCTGTATAAACAGTAAACAGTTTTACTTAGAGCCCATGTAAGACTATCCTCGGAGCAGTTCATCATAGAGGCAATTAAAAGGTAAGGTAGTCACACATAAACAGCCACCATTTCACTGATTACTTAATTGACTGAGTGAGAATAGCTAGGGAGAAGCCGTTTCAAATTTTCTGAAGACTGCTGTGGGAGAGCCCATTAGGCTAATTTGCATAGGTAAAGTGGGACAACCCAATTTGTTTGAAGTTATGGATAAATCAAAGAGATGCATGTCAAAGAACAAGTTATTACACTTCATTGCCTTGAATGAGAATGTTTAAACCATCTTTATTCAAGATTACTGGCAAGTTCATGATAAGCAGCAACGTTTCTTTGAATTCAGATTTCACTCCATATATAAAACGCAAAACACGATTATTTCGGTAGTTGGAATATTGTACAAGTGTGATTTCTTTTTTTAGGCAAAATGTTGAAATGCATCTGTGATTCAGGAAATGATTAGCCATCTGCAAAGCGAACATAGTCCAGCAAAACTATATTTCAAAACTCCTGGATGGAGTATGACTATGTAAAGCGCTGTAGCAAAAGGGGAGCATTTTATTTTTTGCACACACTACCAAGACAATATTAACATCAGTCATTCTGGAGTGTACAGCATCCGTTGACATAGCAACACCACCCAACATACTTGACACTTCCTCACATCAATGAAGAGGTAGAAAGGTCATTTTCTACACTGAGAAAAATTTAACAAGATCTTCGGGGAAGTCTGAACAGCAGTACCATCCAGTCTTCAACGAGTGCAAAGATGAACACAAATGACACTTGCATTACTTTCAACCCACGCCCATCCCCACCAATGAACTATTGAAAGCAGCAAAGACTGCATCTAATTATGAAAATATTCCACTGTCCAATGGATTTTAAAGACAGAAACTTGGGATATTTTTTATTTATTTAAAGTCTGTCAGGTTCTGATTATGTGAGTGTTGGCATGTGTGTGGTGTTGGTATTGCAACTGTATTAAATGCTCCAAATGCTTTTGTTTGCAAGTGTATTAAATGCTGCAAAGAAAACAGATGTTATTTTCTTTCTTTTTTTTAATCAAATTTGAATTTCCAGTAATTTTCTATAATCTTGTATGAAAAGATAACTTATTCTCAACTGACGTCGCCTTTTTGGGCAATGCACACCGACCCCCTTTAGGACCTCAAAACACACTTTTTAGTCTCCAAAACCCCCCAATACTGTCTGGGAACATGGCAGGTACGCACAGTTGTTGTATAACATAAAACAGCAACTCGAAAATAGGTTACAGTCAAAACTCTACAACAGCTTCCATAGCAGAAGTACTCTTTTCATATGTCTCAATGATGAAATATTGGATACAATTATTAATTTTATTAGTAATGGACCTCAATATGCCCATTGATTCCTAACTTGCTTCAGATTGGGCTTCAAAAATCCACAAAAGTCAACATTTTACTTTGATTAATAATGCACTGTGTTGAAACAAAATGGTGTGGAGGTAATGTTGTGAAAACAAATGCAAGGTGAAATAAACTTCACTTTTTGGGCCTGTTTATGTGAAATGACTGACTCTAGCATGGACCATAATTAGGATTCTCTAACATATGTGCACTGTTGAAAGCTGACAAGCAAACAGACAGCTCCCCATTTTTTTATACACCTTCCTTAATTAGGAAATTTCTCTGATAAGCTGTTTGGATAGATGACAGTACATACTGGCAATAGTCTATACACATTCTGTGCTTCTGAACTGCTTAAATTCAACACATGACCTAAGATTTGTCTGCTCAGGTATGCTTGGAGAAACATAGTCTAGTGTGAAATGCTAAATAACTTTTTCAACTACTTCTAATGAACCAACTCCTGTTTTTTATGACATTCTATCTCATATTTTTTCTTTTACAAAAGGAATATAGTTGTGAATAGTGTTCAGTATTTTGTTTATTAAGGAGCCATAGTGGCACAGTGGTTAGTATGTCGCAGATCAGAAATCTGGCCTCCACAGTGGTAATGAGGTTACCCAATCTGATGTAAGATCACCTCATTAATATGTATGGCTCTTGTGTATTATCCAACTCCTCCATAATCTTGATGATATAAGCCCAAACTGTGGTTTCAATAATTTTCGTGGGATACCAATTTTTTATATTTTGTTGTTGCCCCGAAACCACAAATTCAAAGACGAAAAATTAGTCACACATGATGAAGAAACCCCAGACCTCAGGGATGATTCTGCTATATTAATTGGGGCTGCCTAGCGGCCCCATATTTCATTGTGACCCCAGATTTTTTATTTTGAGATATCCCAATCAAAAGTTAGAAAATCTTGCTTGCCAGAACTTTTTCCTCATTCCATTCATATGTTACATGTGTTACTAGATCGTAACCGTAATTTTACCTTTTTTCTTACCAGAAGTCATCTTATCATACAAAAGCTTGTGAAGTGCATTTAATCATAACAAGTCAGGATCTAAGCTTGACCCTAATATCTGGATGATATCGCCTCTCCAGCCAGAATAGACAAAGTTGGCAAAAATAGGGAGAAGTGGGTGTAGAAAGTTTAAAATAGTCCCTTAGATTAATGTTTTTGCATATTTTCAGGTCAGATTATTAAGATAATGATGAAATATTATTAAAAGTTTATAAAAATATTAAAACTTATTTTGCTTCACTGCGGTTGTTGTATAACATAAGGCAACCTTGAAAATAGGTTACAGCAGAAAATTGGCAACATCTTCCATAGCAGAAGTTCCCTTTTCATCTGTTTACCGTATATCTTGGGACAAGATAAAATAAATGATTTTTTCCTGTCCCATAACTTATGGTTAAACTTTTTTTCAACTAGATCATATGTCACAAAATTTAAGAACCGAAACAAATTGTGTTGAATTTGCTGCCCCACTCCCCTCCCCAGCACTTCATGTTACAATAAGGTAGGTAAATTAAACGTTTATTTGATAATAAACTGAAAGAAACTAACCTTGTACTGTTCTCATTTATTCCTCTTTTTTGTTCTTCATAAGCAATTTATGTATAAAAGACACAAACGTATCCACTATCACTAACATATCCACTAACATCACATGGTCCGGTTATGTAGAGTACCGGTCGTGTGTATTGCTTATGTCAGGTAACAACATTGACACATTGTTTTATTGACGTGAATATAGATAAACGAATCATGTTTGGTTGTCCTCAGAAGTTTGAATACCGGTATATTATCAAACTGAAAATTGGATCCAGCAGAATCACAAACAATAGAAAGAGAGAGACAGAGAAATAACAACCGATGATCCGGTGTATGGTGGAAAATAACCAAGAGTGTATTATATCCAGGTTAACAATATAACAATATTTCGCAAATAAAAATCATTATTAGGAAATACATTCGCTGTGAGAGCAAATGACAATATTTTTGCTAGCATGGGATACAGAACATATTCTTAAAGACAATTAATGCTGTGTAAACAATAGAAGACCGGGTGGTGAATAAACACATCTGGTAGCGAGCAATAAACTCATTGTTTCAACTTACCAGTAGGATATCAAATACAAAGTTTATTTTATTACAAAGCAAGCAGACCCTGGAAGCCAACTTTGGATTCTTTTAAGTGTGCAGATTTTTTATATACAAAGTCGGCCCACCAAGGGAAGCCAGCTTTGGTTTCTTTTTAGCAGTATTCACAGGAATTTTGAAAATAAATTGAAAACAGTGGAACAGTTGGGGTCTGTAAGTGACACTTTGAGCACACATTGTGAAGTGTATTAAAGGATTTGCCACAACTGAACAGGTGTCAATTGTGCAGCATGATCACAGGAAGTTCAAATAAATTCTGTCAGCTGAATATAGGACTCAACTTGGCACTGAACAAGTATCAACTTTGCGGCTTGATCAAAGGGTTGGGAAAACGAAGTGAGGCTGCCTTTACAACTAAAGGATTTGCACTGGGAGATAACTGAGGAAATATTACTTGGGAATTAGATCTGGCTTATGAAAAAGGCAAATATAAATCAGCTAAAAACTTTTATTGCATCAATGAGTGTTTATACAGCTAAACAAAATATAATACAAGTATGGGTTGCTCCGACTTGCAAGTATTTTGTACATAGTGCAAACATTTAGTCTCCTATATTGCCCATAGATTTATCAAATTTTGTGCTTCAAAAGTTTACAGTTAAGAAGAAAAGTGTAAACAAACAACACTGACAGCGGTTTTTATTTTATTTATTTAATAAAATATCAGTTTGAGTGCCTTTTTATTACCAGCTTAGCATTGATATTATGATTCAAAAGGTGTCTCAAAACTTACGACTCGAAAAAAACGATCTGTCCCAGAACTTACAGTGCACAACAAAATTACTTTAAAAATTAATTTATGGTGTCCCAACATATACGGTGTCCCAAGATATACGGCAAATACGGTATATGATGAATTATTGGATAAAATGATTAACTTTATCAGTAATGGACCTGGATACACCCAGCAGGTTGTAATTTGTTTCAGATTGGACAACAAAATGTCAATTTTTCATTTGTTTTTCATGGCGCCTGTTACTTTTCAGTGGGGGTTCCAGAGATAGCAATGTAATTTCTGGTATTTATGATCATAAAATTAGCACCAGAACAGAACAGAAGACTTCTTTTTCTAACTTTCTGCCCTCCTCTTTAAATGGGAAAAATGACACCAAAGTCGACATTTTACTTTGATTATTAATGCATTGTGTTGAAACAAAGTAAGTATTGGAATTTTCCAACATACATGCATTTTCAAAAAGCTGAAAAGAGAGCAGACAGCTCCACATTTTTATAATCAAGGATATTTCTTCCATAATTACAAAAAAAATCATGACTAGCTGCTTGGATAATCGACAGTACATGTTGGTAAATGTCAATACACACATTTTGTGCTTTGAATTGCTTATATTCAACACGTGGCCTGAGACTGGTCTGCCAAGGTATGCTAAGTCTAGAATGAAACACTAAATTACTTTTCAACTACTTTACTTCTAATGAACCAAATCATGTTTTTTATGACATTCTATTTCATTCTTTTATTCAGTGAAAATGGAATATAGTTTTGAAAAGTATTCAGTATTCTAATTTGATGAGTTGTGTCGGCTTGGTAAAAATGTTGCAAAGATTCCTATCCTTTAAAACACAGAACTTTAATTTTATGTGGAACTAATGGTACCATATGATCTTAGGGCACCTTTATTCCAACAACACCTGTAATTAACAAACAGAATTATTATAATTCAGCCTTGATTTATAGTATGTTAGATGAATAAACAGATACATTTGTTTCATATTAGGAATTGTTATAAAAAAAACTTTTTTATTATACCAAGAACACAACAACAACTTCTACTACTGCTAGTATTTAAAAGGCAACTAATGTACAAAACAAGAACACAATTATATAATAATTACTGGTCATTTTGGTGTATAATATTAATTTTTGTATCTGCTATAAAGGGACATATGAAAATAGATTGCAACATAAATTATGCGTGAAGCGGTCAAGGAAATTATACACCATAAGTCTATGTGTTAAAAATTCACAAAGATACTGATTTCGCGACGAAACAATCCCAATTCTAGGGATGGAGGCCCCAACATTTTGTTGCTGGAATCATCCCTGCACCCATTTTCTTACTGAAACATTCCTAGAGATCAACAAAGCTATTTGATAAATCAACCTCATTACTGTCATCTGGTAATAAAATATTAGCTTTGACATGTGTTTTTTTAAAAACCCCTTAAAAAAAGATAATTATATAGCATATATTGTTTCAATGCACATGTATGTCTACGTATCCGGTATCTGTAATCTCCACTCACTGCCTTAAATTGATATGTTATGGGGTCAGTAAGGATAAAGAGAAACGAGAAAAAGCGAAAGGTATTCAAACAATAGTATTACTGAAAATGAAAGAATAATAAATAATACTAGTGTATGAAAATTAAGATTTTATACTTATTCAAATCAATCCTTCATTCAAGTAAAACTTGTTGAAAAATCCTCTTGAAAGCACATCTCATTTTATTCTACCTGAAACTGACCATTGTTTTGCAGCAGCTGGTGTGGTATCAATGTTAGTGGCCATTACATTCCAACATTAGAATGCCATCTGCTAACCAATCAGATTCCTTTCCCTTAAGACTCTCTCATTTCATCTTGAAACTCATTAAAACCACATTATTTTCCTGATAAGGTACTACATGCACAGAATGTACCTATAGGAGATTTTCCACACGCAAATGGTAAAGTTACGATGAATAAACGTACCTGATGTCAGAGACAGCTGATCCATGGCAGCTTTGGGTGAACCCTGGTCGTCAGGTCTCTGGGGACTGTTCTGGCCAGAGTTTGATGCACCACACTTGCTCCGTGGTGAGCGACCCAGTCTGGATTCAGGAGATCCCATGTTTTCCAGCGGTGGGTATTCACTTGATGAACTGCAGGTAGCACTTGCAGTTTTTGGCTAAAAAAAAGTATGGATAAAATTAATGTATGTATGCATGCAGATAAACACATGGATACCGCTGAAGACAATGTCTTGCCATTTATAATGTACCCTTCTAGTAATATGACTTTCGTAAAAGTTAACACAAATCTCAACATTATTGCTGCTGCCACTGTTGCCTCAAGAAAGTAGTATCTATGTCTCACTATTTACAAAACAAAAATCTTGTGACAAATTTCAGATTATTTGTGATTCCTTCATCTTTGCTTCCTAAGAAAATATGTACATCCATATACAAACCAAGGGAAAACAAAAAACCTGTTTCATGATTGAATTAAACTGTATGCCATAAAGGACAATCTGGTTTCCATAACAAGAGATCGCTTATCTATCTGACATCTTGCCCGAGATAGCTCACCTGACTGGCATCTGCCAAGCAACCAAATCCAAGAGCATTGGGCCAATTGGTTTGGGTCAGTAGGGATGCTTTTTGTACAAATTTCTTCCAATTCTATTGATTGCATATGTTGCGAAAACAATTATTTCAAGGTTGCTCTACTGTTTATATTTTCATCCATATTTGATGGCACACTATCATCATGTGTCCAATACTGAAAGGCCTTTATGGCAGGAAGCTGAATTCCAAAGAGCTATTTTTGCAATAAAGTCATTTAAAAGGTTTGTTTTTTTGTTGTTGTTATTGTAATGGTGGCAATATCTGATGGTCGATCAGCATCATTAGTATAAATATGAAAGGCCTTTAAGCTACACTGCTTTTGTCATATTTGTTAAAATTCTGTTGAGTGGTTTTTGAGAATAAGTAATACAAAGGTTTCTCCATCTGAAGTAACATCAGCCATCTGGGCTTTCATTTATGCAATATTTATTCTGAAAATGGTACTCTTCACACCAACTGACACTCTAAATGAAATTTACTGCATCAATCTGATGCAACACCATTGTATTCTGACTTATTTAAATCGTCATTTTTAATTGCAGTCAAGGGTCTGATGCAACACTATTATATTCCGACTTATTTAATGGGCAAATTTCAATTGCAGTCAAGGGTCGACAAATGGCAGATCTTCCCTATGGTATTACATTTTCAACAAATGAGATTCTAATTAGCAGATTATTGACTTTCAGGTGGTCTGAATAAAATATGTTGGCTTCTAAAACATTCTGAAAATGATTTTCATTGGCTGAAGAACAAGTTAATTTGGCACAGATTGGTTCTGCTGAAAAGGGACAGAGTTTTCATTTAATGACACTGCACAAAAACATATAAAAGGCCCAATGGGCTTGATTGCTCATCTGTCTTGTATATCTTAACAGTTGAACATTTCACTAAGTAGGCTTATGTAGTATTGTAATACTGTAGTATCAGAAATTTTCATGGGGGACCAATTTTCTTGGTTTTCATTGTTGCCACGAACAACGAATTTAAATACCCAATTAAAAATTAGCCACATATGATGATGTCCCCCCCCCCCCATGTTTGTACTGTGCTTCGTTCAGAGATTAACAAAGCTACTAGTATTTTATAAATCAACATCAATACTGTTATTTAGTGATAAAATATTAGCTTTTACACATGCTTGTTTTATTTTAACCCTTTGAAAAAAGAATTATAAAGCATTTTATATTGTTTCAATGCACACATATTGATAAGGTATAAGATAGCTGTAATTTCCACTCACTGCCTTAAATCGATATGTGAGATAAGTAAGGATAGAGAGAAACAAGAAAAAGCATAAGGTATTCAAACACTAGTAATACTAAAAATTAAAGATAAAAAAATAAAAATATATGAAAATTAAATTTAATACTTATTTAAATCGATCCTTCATTCGAGTAAATCTGTTGTTGAAAAATTTAAATCCTCCTGAAAGCACATTTCATTTTATCCATGCATTTTTAATCCAAAAGAACAACAAGCCTGTAAAATACAAGAACTATTACTTGAAGCACTATTATTAATGAAACACTATGTATATACACTATGTATATTCACTAATTCAGCAGAGCATTAAAGCTCAGACTTCACTGATTTTCGGAAAAAGTCACTGTATCAACATAGTGTCAGTCAAGTCTCATGGTACACACAAATGCTTGTAAGGTAAAAAAAAAAATCCCCAAATTGCAGAATTAAACAAGTCCAGCTTTCTCAAAACCACGGATAATTAGGTCCAATCTTTCACTCATTGTCGTGTGAGCTGCAATTATCCATTCAGCGTGAATTGGCTTCATTAATCAGGTTGCAAGGTTCACTAATACAGAGCACTGATCGTCACCAGTAACATCTTCCTTTTCCAAGAATGCCTGCATGACCGGTTTAGCATACCAGTTGTGGAAGTGTGATTTTAATTCTTCTTTGTACTCTTTATTGTTAAGTCTAGTGCTTGAAGTTGATCTGTACATGAGGCAGGCACAAACGAGGGATTCCACTGTCTTTCAATTTAGTTAGCATCTTTGCATTTTGGTGGACTCTAAACACATCAAATTTTGCCACTGCCTGCTGATTGCATTGAGTAATGGACAGCTGGTCAGGTGTTTTGTTCACTTTATGGACAGTGGTTTAAGTAAGAGGTCATACAGATGTACTTTAATAACCGATTGGCTTAGTGTTGTTGGCTGTGTTGGCTTCCTTTGATGTTGGGCACTCACACGAAAATAGTGTAGGTGATTGATCTTGACAGGTGTTTTATTTGTGTTCATAGTGGTGGTAGTATTGTTTTAGTGTTGTTAGCTGCATCGGCTTCCATTGATATTATCCACTTGGACAAAAACACGGTGTAAGTATAGAACTTGTCCGTTGTCCCTTTAAAATGTTGTGTCCCCCAAATTTAGAGGGTGGGGGACACAGTATTCCCCTACCCATGGGATCCTAGGTGCAAAATTACACATGCTAAGCTTGGTATAAGTACTATTGTTGGGAAAACAAAACAGAGATACTGAAGTGGTATCATAAAAGGTATTCTTCAGATATGTCCACAAACTGGATTAAATGATAAAAATCCATTCAAACTTGTTTTTGCTATCATGCTTACAAGCCAGTACAGCTAAAAACCTAGGTTGAGATGTGTATTTTAAAATCAATGTCAGAGTGCTGACTATCAAGTTGTTCATTGAAATGCAACTACCGTTTTTTCTGCATGTCTTTGGACAGCAAAAAATAATTACTTTTTTCTCTGTCCGAAAAGCAAATTTTTAAGTAAATTATGTTTCTCCAAGAATACTTACCTGATCACATTAACGTTAGGGATATAAGCCTGCTACCTCCCGAATCCAGCTCTATTAAAAGACGAAAATTCGTCTTTTGTGTCTATATCATATAGACAAAGGGCAATAACTCTTGCCCATTACCTCCCCTTGACACCACCAGGTGTCACCTAGTTTTTAAGCTGAGTGATATACCAACAAGGATGCATGGGGGGGTGGCTGGGAGGGTTTTTAAGTAATGTTATTGGGTAAGTATTCTCAGAGAAACATAATTTACTTAAAAATTTGCTTTCTCCTTCGAATACGTTCCACGATCACATTATGTTAGGAGAATTGGTAATAGGAGGAGGGAATGCTGAGCATCCTACCCATACCTTGGGTATCCTATAAAAGGCTGGATTCCCTATGCAAACGATAACCCACTCTCCTAATTTGAAAGCAACACAGCCTAGGGTCACGTGATCTGTGACCCTTATATCCAGTTAAGAAGATGATTATTGAATTCTTCTTACCAACAAAATTTCACTGGCGAATCCAGCAAAGCTAAGAGACTGTGTTGGCTTTAACTGGGTCTGGTGGTCATTTGGGCTACCGACACAGGACCCACCAGATTCAGTTTGTCTCTGCGAAGCTAAATCTCTGAGGTAAAAACTCTCAAAGGTTGACTCAGCATGCCAGCCAACAGCATCTATTATGGCTCGGATCGAAATGTTACGTTCGAATGCGAGACTTAGAGAGATCGCTCTAATTTCATGAGCTTAAATGCTCATAAGGCAACACTGATCTTTTGCGACTTCAGAGTACGCCAAGCGTATAACTCACTTCAGCCATGAAGATGTGGCTTGAGGGGTAATATCCTGCTTCCCGGCCTTCACCGGGAGAAAGAGACGTTTGTGTGTGCCAAGACTTGCCTCTGTGCGCTTCATGTAGTGCTTGACGGCACGGACAGGGTCTTGCATGGCCACTGTTCTCAACGTGTCTAACAAAGAGAAAGAGTGTATGACAATTGTCAGATTGTCCACCGATGGCAACCTATTTTTGGCCACAAAGCGTGGTTGCATCATGAGGATCATTGAACCATTCAATCTGAACTAAAGATAATTTGGGTCAGCTAAAAGGGCATGTAACTCGCTCACCCAGCACGTCGAAGCTAAGGCTATCAGGAAACATGTTTTGTATGTTTAGGTTTGGGTTAAAGGCTCAAATTAATCTGAATTGAGCCATGTTAAAAGCTAGAAGAGATTCCATTTTGGAAACAGTGATGGATTTTGGTTGATCCAAATCAAAATTGGCTCATAGATCTGATAGATCTTTATCATGACCAATATCTCATCTGCCATGATGTCTGAATGTGTAAGATATGATGGAGCAGTAGCATTTGATGGTAAATGGGGCCATCTTTTTCTCCTTGTAGAGCCAGAGAACAAAAGTCGGCCTGTTGAGGGATAAAGGCACTCAAATGGACGATGTTATTGACTTGGCACTAGTCCCTGAAAATACATCACTTTCCCTCATAAGCCTTCAGAGTGGAGGGCCTTCTTTCTCTAGAGATTCTCTCCACAATCAGAGGTCTAAATTCTTTCTCTTGCATGGCTGTCCTGACATGAGCCAGGCATGAAGGAGAAGGCAGTCTGGGCAGGGGTGGAACACCTCCAATCACTGTTGCTTGAGAAGATTCGGCTTGGCTGAAATCTTCCTGGGCAGATCTATCGCCAAATCGAGTAGATCAGTGACCCCGGACTTGTCGCATCTGAGAGGGGCTATCAGAACCATCTTGTAGTTCTGATCCCTCAACTTCTGTATTATTGTCAGTACCAAGACCATGGGTGGGTAGGCAAGGCCCTGAACCCCTCCCAATTGCTCGATAGTGCATCCACGACCCAAGCTCCTGAGTCTGGAACTGGAGAGATGAAGGTGGGAAACTTGTGATTCCATATTGTCACAAAAAGATCGATCATTGGATACCCCCAACGTGCGCAAAGCCAAAGAAAGACTGATTGATGTAGGGACCATGCCATATGAATGACTTGACCAGCTCTGGATAGAGGGTCAGCCAGGTTACCGAGTCTGCCAGAAATGTGCCCGATTTGAATGCTGATATGGAGTTGAAGTCGGGCAACAGGTGGGCTCCCCAACCGTACGTACTGTCTCTTCCAATTGGGGTTTCTCCAAAGAAATTCCTGTCGTGAGCCAACCGGGGTTGTGCCACTGACACAGGAATGATCGTACCTCATTCGTGATTCTGACCTTTTGATCGAGGGGACTGGAAATGGGTGCCATTGTGCCAGCAAGGTCTTCTGTAATGGGCACCTAAAAAGACAGCCGAGCGGGATCAAGTCTGCTGCCGCATTGAATAATCTGAGGAGTTGCAATAACTCTCTCACTGAAATCCAAGTTCTGTTGGAAACGGACTCTACTAGTTCGATGATCAGTATTACGCGAACTTGAGGAAGTCATGCCAGATTGAGATTGGTGGTAAACTCCATACCCTGGAGGACAAAACACTGGGATGGATGAAGATCAGACTTTTCCCAGTTCACAAGAAAACTGAGAATACTCAAAAGGGATAGGAGATCGTTTATTCCCTTCAGAAGAATAGAACTTACCATATGTTTCTGGAGGATGTCGTCCAAGTACGCCACTGTCGCTGTAGATGAAGTCGACCGGAACAGGGTGACGACGCAATCCGTGATTTTGTTAAAGACCCCGGGATTGATGTTTAGACCTAATGGAAGAACCTGACACTGGTAAACCTTTGTAAGGAAAACGAAGAAATATCTGTGACGCCGGGTGGATAACGACGTAAAAATATACATCAGTCAGATCGAGACTGATGTCATACTCGTCCCTTCTGGTGGAAAGTAGTATCGATCTCACCGTTTCCATCTGGAACTTTGGTGGAAGAACGTATTGATTGAGGCAACTCAGGTTGATGATCGGCCTCAATGTGCCATTGGCCTTTGTACAAGGAAAATCCTTGAATAAAACCCCGGAGATTGTGTTTTTCTCAGTCTCCACCGCCCTTTTGGCGAGGAGTGATTGCATATTATCGTCAGTCTCCTGATCTGACAATACATCTGTTAGAAGGGGAAAGGAAGAAAGAGAAGATGTTGGCTTAGAAAAAGGACATTTGTCCTATGTAAAGACGTACGTCTGGATGAGTTTGTGATCCAGGAAAGGGTAAGGCTTTCTTTTCTGAAAGTCAAGTACTTGCGATGTTCTCATCGCGCTGATGATCATTAATCTCCCTGATCTTTGCTGACTGGGAAAGCAGACCGAAGGACAGAGTCTCTTCCTCATCTTCAATATCTACCAAAGACTTGACCTTATAGTCATGCGTAGCGGTAGAGGTGGAGGGCATTCTGAAGCAAACAACACCCGGTATATCTCTTTGATCGCAGCCATAAAGCTGAACTCAGTCTGCTCCATGGTTGGATTTGAGAAAAGCTGTTGTTCAGGAGTATCTTCACACTCACTATGTGTAGTGTCCTGTTCTGGTTCTGCCTCCATATCCAGATAAACCATCAAGGGTGGTATAGATGACGCAATGCCGTCATCTCTATGTAAGTCATGGTAACTTCCCTGTGGGTAAGCCGTGAACATACTGTAAGCCAGCTCCACCAGATGAATGTGTCATACTGATATGGACCACTGGTTCGGCTGAAGTATTGTCACCATGGTTACCGCCATGTGGAAGGGGGTCCGGTTCTTGCATGTACCGGCTGTGCTTGTCGGCATGGCTGAACGGACCAATCTATCACTAAGATCCCCGTAATTATAATTTTATGTAGCCGTAGGTGTGGTAGGACGGATAGATCTATCATTAAGATCTCCGTAATTGTAGAGAGATGAGGCAGTAGGACTGGCGAGACAGACGGATCTATCACTAAGATCCCTGTAATTGTATATAGCTGTAACATGGAAGGACGGACAGATCTATCGTTAAGATCTCCATAATTGTTCCCCTCATTAATACGGCTCGACTGGCTGGATGACTGGCTCGGTTGGCTGGATGATCATAGACGGCTCTGGATGGCAATACAGTAGTATAGGATGCATCTGTTGCATCCATTAAAACCCCATGCGCCCCGACTTACAGGCCCGAATGCCATGCTCGGACATGCGGGGGGACTTGCGCCACCTGGGCTGCCTAAAAATGGGGGTACTCTCCCCCATTCTATCATATTTACCTGTCCAAACACTCTTGGACCATATAAGCACACACTGCATGGTACTGACGAAGTACATTTTGTACACGCAAGGCATCGACTCATGCGTGTCTTCCCTGGACTTGAACTTGTTGTATTTATACACTTCGTCGACATGTTTCACTGAAACGACAAAATAAAACAAAACTAAAAAAGAAAATGTGTGAATTAACAATGCAGCGTGTTCATTAATCACTAAAACAACACCTGTTACTTACTGGGACAGCGAACAGTAGACAGGGTGCGCGAAACCATGTATCACAACATGCATCAACAATAGCATGTTGTACCATGCGGTCTAAATAGACGAAGTCTGAGAAAGTGACAAATTCACAAAAATATTGGAAAAATTGCAAAAATAATGTATACCACCTGTCCAGGAATGATTAATACACTCTATAAATCCAAATTTCTGGATGGATGGTTAAAATTCACATCGATATTGGCATGAATTGATGGGAGGTTTTTCGTACGATGTTGACTGTACGAAAGTGAAGCTTAAAAACTGACAACACTTGGTGATGGCAAGGGGAGGTAATGAGCAAGAGTTATTGCCCTTTGTCTATATGATATAGACACAAAAGACGAATTTTCGTCTGTTAATAGGGCTGGATTCGGTAGGTAGCAGGCTTATATCCCTAATTGTAATGTGACTAGGAAACATATTTGAAGGAGAAACATCTTAAAATATTATATTCAGTGACCGAAGACCGAAAACAAATCAATGACAAGTTACATGTATGATCTGAACTGTCAAAAATTTAGAGAAACATGTTTAAGTATTCATTAGCTCGCTGTCAATGATGTAATGAATAACATTTGTTTAAAATTATACCACTCACCTGTAGATAAAAAAAAATCCCAATGGTAAAAAGAGAACAACTTTATTAGAAGAGAAAACCATTGAAGCAAAAGTCGTCATCTCAAAAAAATTTGTTTAACACCTCCAATTGTGGATACGACTAAAACCTGGACCCGATCACATACAGGACAATCAACCAATTTCCAGTTTGTGTGGTCTGGCACCAAAACTTTTATAGGACTAATAGCAAACTAAATACATTAGAATACTTTAAAATTCATAATTTATAAAACACATGAGAAATGGGAGTTGTGTTTGCACTTTCTTTGAATATGTTACTCTGTTATTATCCACCTAAACCAATTCTTATATATGTGACCAGTACCTGAACAAGTGCAAGTTTTAGTATTATCCACAATGGAGGTATTACACATACTCTTAGAGATGAAGACTTTCACTTTAACGCTTATCTGCTTTAATAAAGGGTAAAATAGTCTTTTAATGTCTTCATGATTTAAATTTCTGTATCCACTGGCGAGTAATTTAGTTTTAATCAAATGTTATTCGTTACATCAGTGTTGGCAAGCTAATGAATAGTGAAATATGATTCTCCAAAATTTTGACAATTTGGATCATACATGTAACTTGTCAAGGCAATTTCCGATTAGAAGCAAGCTATTCTCCAACTTTCTGAAAGTGCTATTTGTCTGTCAATCTTTTCTTATCACTGTACAGCTTAGGTTTATGTCTGAAAACATAAGTACGTATATAAAATTCTTTTAAAACAATGTCCAATACATTACAAGGTAAGAAACTTATTTTGGAAAAAAAACAAGTGGTGTCCTTAAACAGTGTCCAAACACACAGAGAAAATATGGTAAATACAAAGTCTGGCCATAATTCACTTGTGTATGTACAAGTCACTGTGTTCATAAGATCTATGAAGTACAAAAATACCAACAATGACATTTAACTTGAAACCAAGGTCAGTTAGGAGGGTTCTCACCACCCCTTCATAAAATTGTGGATATGCTGGCAGTCAGATGTGCATCAATTTCATTCAGAACTATTAAAATATTGCAAGAATTGTTTTAATGAAAACCCCTTGGCATGTCAATGCCAGCATTCATGTAAGAGTGGTGATAACAAGATTTTCAAGATGTCTTTAGTGACATGTTGGAAGTGAGATAAGCACCACTTTCATTACAACTACATACTGTTATAGTGTTTTAGTGAAAAACCCATGTCACTATGACTATCCATTCAAAAGAAGTAACTGTAACAAGATTTTCAAGAGGACCAACCTCAGTAGCCATACTGGATGTCAGATCAGCACCTTTCATTAGGACCAACTAGACCTAACAATTCTATTAGTGGAAACTCCAGTTCACTACAGCCATCCGTTTAGAAGTAGCCATAAGATGATTTTCAAGATGGATACCATGCTGGCCATATTATTTGTCAGGTTGACATCATTTCCATTTATTACCAACCAGACATGGTAAGAAGTCTTTTGGTAAAACCCCCATTTAGCTATGGCCATCGGTTTTGGGGAAACTGTGATAAAAAGATTTGGTGGCCATGATGGATGTCTGACTAGCAGCATTTTCATTTAGTATCAAGTTGACATAACAAGTCTTTATATGAAAACACCATGTAGATACGACTATCCATTCAGGAGGATTAGTGCTAACAAGATTTTTAAGATGTTCACTGTGACAGCAATATTGGATGTCTGAGAGGCACCATTTTCATTTAAGATGAACTAAACATCATAAGATGACTTTCAGGTAGCAATAAGCAGTTTTTGGCTACAGTCGGGCCAAGGATGTACCCTCTCACCTATTAATCCACCAGAAAAAATATGCATGTCTCTTCAATCAAAAATTGACCCCAGGGCCAATCATACAAAACTGTTCAGTGCTACATTGAGGAAATTGCAAAGTTTGTCAAATCTTTTGTCCCAACTAGATGATAATATGCCTGAGTATGAATAATGCCTATTGACCCATCTAAAATACCATTTAGGAGTGAATTTCGTTACAAGTGTATTACCCAAGCTGCATATCACCATGAAAATCTGGGACAAAAAATGTGGAATGCGACCAACAAAGTGGCTCACAGGATATAAAGTTCCTTCACTCAACATAAAAAATAGAAAAATATTTCATCAAGTATACAGGAAAAAGATTTTCTAAGCTTGTATATTTTATTATTTTAACCATGTAGTGAAATAGCATGCTTTTCCACAATATGACCTTTGAACCTGGTGACCTTAAGATTAGTTTCTAATGGTACAGTAATACTGTAATGTGAATTTTAGACATCTCAGAGATCAGTGGAGAAAATATTAATAAGTGATAAGAATAATATCAATCAAGTATGAAATCAAAATCTGATGAAACAAGCCTGAACAGTATGTAAATGTTACAATAAACAGTTTTCAGTTATGGCTGCAGTCAAGGATGGAACCTCTCACCTTGGAAACCACCAGCTACCAAAATAAAAATCCACAGCTATTAACATGAACACATTTTCATACTCATCAGAGAATGGAGAAACTGGATTAGTAAAAAGATTGTCACAACAAAGCTAATCCTTCTAGGATTGTCCCCTTCATAGTCACACCAACACCCTCCCCACAACACATGAATATCCCTACAACAATTTTCAACCCTATAAAGAACCTATACTAAACAAAATAGAGATATTTTATATACAAGGCCATGACAACTGCATCCTGATATAATTTTAAAAGAAAAGGAAAGTGGACCATGAAAGGACCAATTTCCCACAAAATCACCATGAAAATTATGGTAAACACATAAAATCAGATCTAGGAGATGATGGGCAGTTGCTCATGCACATTGTACGCCAAAACTTGATCTTGAACCCAGCTAGCACAAATGTATTTCTGCACAAGAATTGTCCTCTTTGTGCATACAACATGGATTTATGCATTCTTAACACCACTGTAAATAATGAGGGGAAAAACATGGGAGATAAAGTATGGATGTCTCTTCAATAAAACATTTACCCCATGCCCAATCCTGCAAAACTTTAGTGCTACCTTAGTGAAAATCCCATCTCGATGTGACCATCCATTTATTCAGGAGTAAAACCAAGATTTTCAAGATGGCCAGCATGGAAGCCATATTGGATGTTAGATCTGCATTATCATTTAGAATCAACTGGACATCATATGAAATGTTTTAGTGCAAACCCCATATCAATACAACTATCTTTTAGAGTCATGACAAGTAATGATAAGATTTCAAAATGGCCACCATGGCAATCAAATTGGATGTCCAAATGCACGTCTGACAGGCACCAGTTTCATTTATGAACAACTAGACATATTAAGAAGTCTTTTAGTTTAAACCCCATGTTCATTTCACCATCCACTTAGGAGGAGTGGTGAGAAGATTATCAAGATGACCAACATAAGTTATTGAATTTTGTTATACTTTTAGAAACATCAGCCATATTTTTTGGCAGATTGGCACAATTGATATACATTTTGTCAAATTCTGTTCATCAATTTTCGAGAAGCAGTCATTAAATGGTTTTCCTTTTTTAGTAATGGTGGCCATATCTGATGACAGATTAATATCATTTATACAAATGTGAAAGGCCTTTATGTCATGATGCTTTTCTGTCAAATTTGGTCCTATTATGCTCAGCACCATTAAAAAGTTTTAGTTTTAGTAACAGCAGTCATATTTGAAGGTGGATCAGCATTTCGCTAGTAAGAAGGATATTCTTCTCACTTTATTTCTTTATTATAATCTAACAGGAATACTGTTATTCCAAGTGCTATGCTGCCTAGATGCAATGAGTGACATCATCACACGGACATAATAATGGACTGAGTGCCATATATATACTCGTGTATAAGCTAGATTCCCACCACCCACCCATAAATGATTCTGACGGTTGATTTATTAGGCTAGACATGCTAAAATTCTTAGAGTTATAATGGAAATAAACAAAAACCTAACCAAAACATGGCTTTTTGGTACGTGAATTAAGTTAGTGACTGATGATGAATGTTTACCCGAGAACTAAATATGCTAATACTTGCCAATTTAAAAAGGCAAGTATTATTAAATAAATGACTTACAAGCTATTGTATATGGTAATTGACTTACAGATCAAACATCTATATAAACAAAACTAGTACAGCTACATATTTTCTGGTAGATTTCATGGTAAAATTCAACTTTATTTATAAAAGGATGACATAACAAGAGTCCCTCAAAGGGACTGAAGCTCTAATGGGTGAAACAAATTTCTAAGAAAGCAAGAGAAGACCATTTTTTCCTTTCAACTGCTGAATGTTGAAACCATGTCTGGTATACTACACTGATATCAAGATGCTGAACCTTTGTAAATATGACCATCGATTATGGGAATCAGTAAAAGTAAGATTTTCAAGACATCCATCATGGCACCATTAGTAGCAATAACAATATCCATTTGAAAAGTACATGTCAGTATGAAGTTTTGGTCAGGAGGAGTTGCGATATCAATATTAACAGGGATGTATATCAAAGTAATCATGATAATATCAATGACGATGACAATGTTAGCTATGACAATCATAATAATCCATCAACATTTATTGATCTACCTTGGTTTTACCCTATGGAAAGCAGCACAATGGAAAACCTACCGCAAACTGCCCAGAGTGGATGCCAAAGACAACACCCAAACTGATGGAAAGACTAGAAGTTTTAAGGAGAAACTTGAATTGCAAAGTTCGTTTACTGAATTGACATAAGACATGCTAGAGGAATTTAAATGAAGTATTAAAAGTAAAAAGCATTAAATTATAATAGGTCTTGTATGAAAAATTTTCCTGTATATAGAACGTGTGAATATGCATTTGTTTTAAGAAGTATTGAGGTATGATATAGGGCTAACTTATGCCAAAAAAAAAAACAAAGAATTTTCATTGCAACAATGAACCTTTTATAATATCAATGCTTTTAGTTACACATCATATAGTTCAATACATTCATATATCTAGTCACAGCACAAGTTTTTGAGAGAAATAAATCCAAATACACTGCTGTTTTAGTGTGAGGACACACTTCTTTGGAGGTATGATTAATTGTTTTAGTAAGGTATCTTTGTTTATACTGTAAATAATTCCTAAAGCTAGCAGTGAATATCCTATGATTATTCATTCATCTAGGATTTATTCATCATGGATATTGTTCATCTAAGTACTTGAATACTTTTGGTGAAGCCTCATTATGACTAATGCTGTAAAAAAATGTATTATTTTTGAAAATACTTACCAGAGTTCTGCAAAGAAAATGGCTGTAAATCTAACATTGTCAATACTCCATAAATATTTCAATGGCTCCAGTCTATTCGAGTTCTCTGAATTCACCAAAAAGGATATTCAGGATGTGAAAGTAAATTCATAGAGAAAGGTAATCCCAGATTTTATGCACAGCAACAACTCATCACTGAAGCAGCTGAATGAACTTATCATGATGAAAATCAAACTCTACAAATACTCATAACATCGGTATGTGTACAAGATCACTACTTTACATGAAAATAAAGTCACTTGTACTGAATTCCCATCAACAAATACCATTTTATTTCAGTGGAGTGGATGCTTGGCTTGGACTTATAATGGATTTCTTGAAATGCGTGAAAACATAAACAACAGATCTAACACCAGCACTGAGTCACCACTGATATCCTCAGTCTGACCCATAACCTCCAATCTCAGCAGTACCTGCCAAGCAAGGCCATAATTCATTACAAAACTCACTTGCCCAAATAGACACAAACTTCACAGTGCCTACCGTAATGATGGAAAGTCTTGGGACACTATAAGTCTTGGGACACCCTTAATTATTTTTAAATGTAATTTTTTATGACCTATAAAAGTTGGGACACGAACTTAAAGCAATTTTTTCATGTACTATAAGTCTTGGGACATATAAAACATTTTTTTTCTACTGATCGATCGGCGTATTTTATCGATTGTAACCTCATACAAAATAAACATGACTTCAAGTTAAGGGACTCTCATTATGAATTATTACATGGAAATGTTACAAATTATTATAATTTGTTTGAAGAGTCAATAAATATATAGAATTTTTCTGTTTTCTTATTATTTCCACCGAATTAAAATATGTATAATTTAATTAGACGATGACAAGAATTGAGCATTAGCGGCATGTTTTACCCATTCAACAGTAACTTCTCCCTTTTGTGCTCTAGTTTACTATTGTCAGTTTATGCATTATTGCATTAAAATTGTCAAAAGTCACCTGTAATTATGGTGGGGTTTTCCCCCTGAAAATGGAAATACCTAATTCATTAAAATGTGATACCAGTATGAGAACAACGACAATAGTTTCTATATCAACTCTCGCATTTATTGTGTGCATGTTTTACATCATGGCATCACCTCATGTACATTGAAGATTTTACTTGTGATGAATGAAGTATATACATTGGATTAAAATCCTAAGCACCGCTGCACTAAACTTAAATAATATCTCTAAAATACAATAAAGAACTTTAAGAATGCTTTAAAAATAAAAACTCCATGGTAGTTTGCTTTGATGTAAGCGACCTTAACTACGTACCTACTTACTCAGTTACGGTAATCGTGTGAATATTACATAGTAAAAGCCAATCACACATCAAAGTACCGGCACTGCCGCTGGACAACATTTCCTCTTTACCCAAGCCAATTTCAGGGTTTAAACAATTAACTGGCCTGGATTGCTGTCAGAAAGCAGAAGACAAATCCGCTAATTATAAACAAAGGAGAAGCCAAAACAACCAGCTTGCCAAAATCAAAAGTGGAATAAATAATGCGTGGAAAATTACGATTTTGTGAAGCCGAAACACAAAACTAAAATAGATCAATGATACTCTTAATCTAGATCTATATTCAGAATTTTAACATATATCATGATAATTCTTTCATGAATATATGACAGTTATGTGAATTTATGCTGGCTATGTGCTTTATACAATTAAACATGCGTGACTTTTCATATCGATTATATCACTTTGTAGGCTCGCTTATAACACTGAAAAACAGTAACTGTTGAGCACATGAATCCAAATAAATGAAACAGCAATGAACATGTAGCTGAAATGTAATCTGGAAGAATGCGATTTGCTAAAAACAATGAATAAAGCAAAATCTGCATCAAATATTTTTTGGAATAAACAAGGATATAAAAGATGCCAAGTATGATTTGCACTGTGTAAGTACTGTATGCTATAGTACAGGTCCCCCGATAAATATAAGCAGCCCATGAATTATGAAGTCTTAACCTTTATTTTAAATCATGTTGGAGAAATCGGAAAATATGCACATGCAAAATATTAACATAGAACAATCAAAGTAGTTTATGACAGTTTATTGATGTGGTAACTGAACGAGCTGGTCACTGCTGTGATGTATGGCGATCTTCCCAATTTTGTCTTTACATTTTTCGTGTCTACAAGTTTTGGGACACCAAAAGTTTTATTTATTTTACATGCATATAAGTCTTGGGAAACTCATTTTTTTTATTTTTTCGTGTCCCAAGACTTACTGTCATTACGGTAAATATTTAACACCTCCCTCTCCCCTAGCCCCTAGATACAATTCATCAAAGTGTAGAAAATAATGCCACTAATCAAGATGATGAAAATGCTAGCCAAGCAAGATCCCACTTCTTTACACCTTCATCTGCACAGGCAGACACAAGCCACATAGTGCCTAAATATATAACACCTCCCTCTCCCCAAGCTTAGGTAAACCCAGATACACTTCATCAAAGTGTAGAAGACAATAACACTAATTAAGATAAGGAGACTTCTTTCAAATATAATTCAGGTAACATTGCCATTGAAAATTAAATTATGTTCTAAGTGACTTGATACTTATGACCAGGGATCTTAATCAATATGTGCATGTGTGTGTGTGCATGTGTGTGTATGTATGGATGTGTATATATATATATATATATATATATATATATATATATATATATATATATATATATATATATATATATATAGTTTTTATTGTTGTGTGTTAATATGACTATCCATTCAGAATGAGTAGCGATAACAAGATTTTTTGGTTGCAATACTGGATGTCCCATTGGGACCATTTTCATTTATGACCAACTAGATATCAGAAGAAGTCTTTGGTGATAACCCTATGTCAATATGACTTTCTATTCAAGAGGAGTTGCGATGACAAGATTTTCAAGACGGCTACCATTGCAGCCATACTGGACAATAGATTGGCACCATTTTCAATTAGGACCAACTACACATCATAAGAAGTTTTGCTGTTAATATGACCATCAGGAGCAGTGACAAGAAGATGGCTGCCATGGCAGCCACATTGGACATCAGATCGGCACCATTTTGATTTAGGTGCAACCAGATATCATAAGAAGTCTTTGTGTGAAAACCCCATGCTGATATGACCATCCATTCAGGAGAAGTAGCCATACCTAGATTTTCAAGATGGCTGCCATGGCGGCCATATTGGACATCAGATTGGCACCATTTTCATCTAGGACCAAGTAGATATCATAAAAAGTCTTTAGTGAAAACCCCATGTTGATATGACCATCCATTCTGGAGTATCCACACCTAGATTTTCAAGACACTGTTGGGGCGGCCATATTGGACATCAGATCAGCACCATTTTCATTTAGGACCAACTAGACATCATAAGAAGTCTTTCAGTGAAAACTCCATGTTGATGTGACCATCCATTCAGGAGTAGTAGTGATAAGAAGATTTTCAATCTGGCTGCCATGGCAGTCATATTGGAGGTCAGATCGGCACCATTTTCATTTACGACCAAATATACATTATGAAAAATCTTTTGGTGAAAACCCCATGCTGATGTGACCACCCATTCAGTAGTAGCAAAAACATGATTTTCAAGATGGCTGTCGTGGCAGCCATATTGGACATCAGATTGACATAATTTTCATTTAGGATCAAGTAGACATCATAAGAAGTCTTCTAGTGAAAACCTCATGTTGATATGACCATCCATTCAGGAGTAGTAGTGATAACAAGATTTTCAATATGGCTGCAATATTGGACATCAGACTGGCACCATTTTCATTTAGGACCAAATAGACATCATGAGAAGTCTTTTAGATAATTATATTTTGAAAATGGCTGCTGTGGTGGCCATATTGGACATCAGTTTGGATCCATTTTCATTTAGGACCAACTAGACATCATAAGAAGTCTCTTAGTGAAAACTCCATGTTGATACGACCATCCATTCAGGAAAAGCAGTGATAGTAACATTTTCAAGATGGCCACTGTGGTGGCCATATTGGATGTGTGAGTAGCACCATTTTAATCTAGGACCAACTAGACCACGGGATGAATGTGTATGCTAAGTTTCATGGCAATCCTCCAAGTAGTTTATGAGTAGTGATAACAAACTTGTGCTAACGGATGGATGGATGTTGGATAACAGACAACAGACCATCCCATAAGCTCTTCTGGTCTATGACCAGACGAGCTAAAAATCACCAATGTGGCATATTTAAACAAGGGGGTAAACTTATTCACAAGTACATATAGTATATCATCAAGAGCTCTACAGTAAACATACATTTGTCAGTAGCAAACATTCTTGAATTAAATAAATAAGAGCGGACTGCATTTATGTCTAATTGCTGACTAGTCACCATCAGTGGTACTTACGGAGCCATGTCTCATTGCCCGCTTCTCATTATCTCTAAGCCACTGGAGGTATGACTCCCGTGCAACTTGTTCCTCGATGGTCTCCTGCGTTACCTCCCAGTCAGTCTCTCTTAACTTATCCTCGAACATAGCCTGCAATAAAAGGCATGTAAAGATCACTTCATGCTTAAGAGAATTCTCAAAGGAGGGCCATCAAAGTGAATAAGGCCATGTACAATAATGTCCTGCTTGGTCATGATACAATACATATCATGATACTTGGGTGGCAATACACCAATACCATGATGTATGTTATATACATCATACATTTAGACAATATGTGTCATGATACACTTCACGCCTTCTTCTGTTTATCATTGCATGTATTGTCTATTTTGCTGTGTTGACAATGTAAGTGTGCAGTAATGTTACTAGTATTTCCTGAATATATCATTACTCTTTAGCAGTATCTGCCAATTTGGTTTTGTTACTGACTGTACAATACCTTTCAATTATCTGACCTCCTGAAACACAAAAGATTTCCTGATGGGGGCCTTAAATACAGCTGTGGGTTTTATGTTTCATATTTTGTCTGCCATCTTGGTCTTTACAAAGCTTTATGGGATCAGAAATTACAATATTTTGTTCCGACATTAAATCTGCAAATTATCTTTTATACCTGAATTTGTATGGACCACTCAGAACAATGATGTTGGATTCTGTGCCTTACAAGCAGCCCTTGGCTTACTACAGATTTCTAGACAATATTTTCATGATATGGACAGGTTCCAAAACAGGAATATATAGTTTTTATTTAACACTATAACAAATTTCGTCACATTATTAAATTCACCATAAAATTTCGATAGACGAAGTTACCTTTCTAAATTCCATTGTTACATGGAATGAAAATAGTCTTAGATCTTTATTGTAAACCCATGGATAAAAATTGCTATCTACATCATCAGTCCTTTCATCCCCTACCCTGCAAAACAAAAAACAGGACCATACAATCAATTCCACTATATGCAACGAATCTGTACATTTCATTAAGAGAGCGAAAGACAAGTGGCTAACTTAAATCAGTACCACCAAAAAGGAGGTTATCCCCATAAACTTCTTCAAAACCATCTTACCAAAGTACGTGCAATGAATAGGAATGATCTCCTTAAACTGCAAATATCTTCAAACAAAAATACAGACAGAATTCCGATTGTTACCACACACGATACAGAGGACTACTTTATCAAATCTGCAATCCTGATTCTATGGTCTATCCTTCAAGTAGGTCTACTCCAGACAATTAATTCACTCTACAAACAGGTTGGAAACTTCGCAATAGCCCTGTCCAAACAAAATGTACCAGCCTTTGCCCAGGATTAACAGGCAAGAATTTACTCATTTGTGTGGAGGATTGCACTAATAGGGACTGTTTGTTCTGTTCATGGATGAATAAATCGAAAGTTTTTAAAAGCTCATATACTAAATTAACATATACCTGCAAACTTCAAGGCCACTGTACAACTAAAAAATGTTATCTATTTCATTTCAGTTATTTATCATATTTTTCAAACATTAAAAAACAACTGCAGCAAATTGTTTTTTAATCATTTTCTCCAAATATCTTGTCCAGAAAATTAATATGTTTATTGTGTACTGATGCACCTAGCAAGTTGTAATGTCAGTCAGAAGTGGGCTAAGTTTCAGTGTATAAGTACCCCGCACCCCTTTCTTTAAATGTTTGGGCAATTTGCATGATATTTTGTTCAAAGGATTTATTCATAATTTCAAAAATGACAGTGAAAAATTGGTTTTAATCATGGATTTCTTCAAGTTTTCCCTCTGTGCATTTTGTATCAAGTAGGATTTTGCCTGTATATATGGTACAGGATGCATCGATCTCGCTCATTATTGAACAAAGATCCTGATGATAGAAGCAAATATTCCAAGTTTTATCTAAATCAGATCACAAATATGGCTTCCTGAGTAGTAACAAGCTCAGTCAATCGGATGCAAGATTACATAATTAATATGCATATATCTCACTCATTATTAAACCCATCCAAAAATCTTGATGATATAAGCCCTTATTTCAAGTTTGACCAAAATTGGATCAGAAATATGATTCCAGAGTAGTAACCAGCTCAGCCAATTTGATGCAAGATCAACTCATTAATATACATGCATCTCACTTGTTACTAAAGTTGTACGAGATCTTGATGATTTAAGCATATATTCCAAGTGTGATCAAAACTGAATCAGAAATCTGGCTTCCAGAGTAGCAACAAGGCCAGCCAATCAGATGCAAGATTATTTCATTAATATGTGTCTATCTTGCTTTTACTGAACCCACTGGAGATTTTGATGATATAAGTTTGTATTTCAAGTTTGATGAAATTGGGATAAAAAATATGGCTTCCAGAGGGGTAACAAACTCAGCCAGTCAGATGCAAGATCACCTCATTAGTATACATGGATCTTGCTCATTACTGAACTTCTCTGAGATCTTAATGATATAAGCATATATTCCTGGTTTAATCAAAATCGAATCATAAATATTCCCTCCAGAGTGGTAATGAGGTCAACCAATCAGGTGCAAGATCACCTCATTAATATGGATGGATCTTGCTCATTGTCAAACTCATCCAAGATTTGTAAGATATAAACCCATGTTCCAAATTTGATTGAAATCAGATCAGAGATATGAACTCCAATGTGATAACAAGCAATTGTTGATGGACTGATGCATGGCCATACCATAAGCTCCCTTTGCCTTATGTCCAGGTGAGTTAAAAATCACTCAGGCTCAGGGAACTAAATACAACATATGCTAATGCCATTTCCACCCTGAAATATGCATGTGTATTTAAGAGAACTGCAATGTGACAAGTGGTATGGCACCAAAAGTTTTTTTTTTTTAATTGTCCATCCTTGTGTGTAAAATTTGATAGTTAAAGGATTAAATGAAATAAATTGTCCTCTCTTGATTGAATTTCTTTACTGGATACATCAAAATCAATGGTAGGCACTTGCTTATATTGAAAAGGTGTTTGTGTGGGTGGGTGGGGCATGTATGAAGATAGTTTCATTTATTAACCAGAATACGACATGCACTTTTCGGGAGGTAGATTAATAATAAATCTATTTTAGTATGGTAAGTTTTACAAAAGCAAATAGTACTCAGGTGGAAAAAATATTTACCTAAATGAATCAAATCATACATACGGTAATATCTGAAAAATACTTTAAAACTTCTACATGATTAATAATGGCTATCTCATTATAGACTAAAATTCTTTTAACAAAAAAAGAATATAGTAGGTGACAGTGTTTATACATATTTTAAGCTGCCTTGTTAACTTCATTTAAATGGATAAACAAAAGGCAACAAAATGTTCATTTTCGGACAGTTTATATAATTCAGTGTATGTTTGATTCTACTATCGTCCTGTATCGATAGTATGAGTCTGTATCATGATACACTACAGCCAGAGTTAATATTTGTATTTATTAATGCATTGATGATAACAAACCACCTCTGCTGGATATGTTTCACACTCGTTATCTGGCTGGGATCAATATCATCAGCTAGAGGGACATTTTCCAGCCATTTCCCTTATATTTAGTGAGATAAACTATTTCAATGTTACTTAAATTTAAAACATGAAGTTACCTTTTCCAAATGTAAATCCTCAGATATTCTTTTGGCATCTCGCATCAAATTTTTCTCAGCAAGCTGGAAAAAAAGCATTAACATGAAACAAGGTCAAATAGATGATGCAAGAAAGATGGACCTAAAGGCATATATTTTAGTAGGAACCAATCTGCTGTGTCATGTACTTGTACCAGACAGCTTTTATTTTAGATTTTTATTTAACTAGAACACAGATGCCCCACCACAGTGCCTGAAAATTGATCCAAATACAAAACCTAACCAAGGTGTGACAGACAAATGGATGGACATACAGACAGACAAGGGCAATTCCCATTACACTGGCAATGTGAGGAATAAACAAAGCACAAAATGTACATAATGAAAATGATTAGTATTTTAATAGAATTTCTTTTCAAAAAGATAGGCCTTTCACTTCAAATGACTTGTACTGAATGGTGGATTTCATATTTAGCCTGTTACATTGCAGTATGTAAGTAAGACTTTTTTATCTTTTTAATTTTGATTTTTTTTTATTATTCCCCCCCCCCCACAAGGAACTTGAAGTGTTTCCGAGCACAACAGCATTCAAAATACATGGGTGCACACATGCACAGACACCTAATTTTTTCTTGGTGCATTTACAAATTCAATGATGGGAGAACTGTGTGATACAGAGGAGAAATTTCAGTCTCAAAATGAAACTGAAAACCGTGGATTTTGGAATGAAGCAATACGAGTACATTTATGTAGATTTGTATCTTAAAATTTTAGTCATGCTCAACACATCAAGTGTGTAAGCAAAAATGTTTTTTTCACTGGTCATCAGACTGTTTTCCAGAATGTACCATAAGGACAGATTTTCACAGTAAAAAAGAGTACAGTGAATGACACATTATATGCCTGCCCCTCGTTTGATAGTTCTCTATGTAGGCACTTAAGACACACTAAACTTAATGAACAGACAATGGTACTTTCTTATTAGAATTAACATGACCATGACCTGTGACTTTTAGACCCCAGAATCTATAGGTTTCTTTAATATCCTAAGTGTAAGTCATCCACAGAGTCTGCTCAAGGAACATACTCTAAGCAAAAATTATTCTGCAAAACCCCTTTTCTTCGAGGCACATGACCTTGAAATTTGATCCCAAAATCAATAGGCCTCTTCCATACCGTAGGTGTCAAGGTATGCAGTAAAGAACTAACGTTATTATGCAAACAACAATTTTCATCTTTCAGTTGACAGTGACCTTGACCTTAGACCTTTTGATCCCCAAATCAATTGGCCTCTTTCGTACCGATTGTGGAAGTCATCAACTAACTTTTATGAAGGACCTTTTGACCCCCTAATCAATAGACTTTTTCCTTATACCATGTACAAGCCATTCACAAAATTTGGTGGAGGTTTGTGATGTAGAACTAATTTTATTGTGTGGAAACACTTTTTACTTCTTTCAGTTGCAGTGACCTTGACCTTTGATCCAAAAATCGATAAGCTTCTTCCTTACCCCAAGTGCAAGCCATCCACAAAATTTGCTCCAGGTATGTAATGCAGAACTAGTGTTATTGTGCCAATACCATTTTCTTCTGCACAGTCAGTGACCTTGATCCAGAAATCAATTAGATTCTTCCTTACTCCAAGTGGAAGCCATTCCCAAATTTGGTAACCGTATATGATGGACACTACAAGTTATTGTGCAGAAACCATTTTTCTTCTTTCAGTCAGTGACCTTGACTTCTGTCCCACAAATCAATAGGCATTCTTCCTTACCCCAAGTGCATGCTGTCCATAACAATTGGTCTAGATATGTTATCTAGAAATAATATTATTGTGCAGAACCATTTTTCTTCTTTCAATCAGTGACCTTGACCTTTTACCCAGAAATTTATGGGGTTTTCTCTTATCCCAAGTGCAAGCCTCCCACAAAGTTTGGTAACTGTAGCTGGCGGACAACTCAAATTATTGTGCAGAAACTAACTGGTAACATACAGATATACAAATGGATACACATCATAACATAATATACTCAGTCTTATGGAGATCATATATAAATCCTCAGAAGACCAGTCTGAGACATTAAACATGTTGGCTAACTGAAATCCAAGTGTGACTGCCACTGGAATTGTCAGTAGTACCAATTCAAAATTCTTATCTGATTAAGAAACAGAAGTGGGTCCAATCTAGCCTTCAAAAACAAATCTGATGATGAAAAAGAGCTTAGTCAACAATACAATGCAAAGTCAGTTACAGTGTCAACCAAGTATGAATAAAATTCAATTTCTTCATACAAGACAATGTCATTTTTAATCAAATTTCAATATGCAAATGAAAACTCCTGTTTACTGTCTGTGACAGACTTTCATCCCAAGATGAATCATAAAAATTTAGTGACAACAGGCAGAGGGTATTGAAAACATCTTGGAAAGTATGACACAGTTATCCAATTTTGGTGTTGGACACACCTTCATCCCAAGATATGACAATTCAAGTTGGTGGCAACTGGTGAAAACGATAGGGAAACTAATGCCTGGACTGAATTTAACTCCATGGTCTAATGCTGAAATGGTGTACCCACAGTAGAGTTTAATGTCAATAAGTTTATCAATATTGAAGTAAAACCCAGACATGTAGGACTGATGGACAGATGCACACACAGATAAAAAAAGTATATTCTATAAACTCTTCAAAGCAAAGTTAAAAGTTACAATGATGATGCAATCGTCTACAATGTTTCTCAAGCCATTCATAGTAGTTATTAAGATAATACTCAGATTTAAGTGAAAGTTAAAAGCTTTGTAGTACAATTATTTTTTCATGCAATAAAAAATAAACTATATAAACAACTTTTTTACAAATATTAATTTAAAATATTGCAAAACTGAAATATGGAACAAACATAAATCTGACAAACTCTTCCAGTAGTGTTATTCATATTAATCTCAATAGTAACAATTGTTCCAGGCCAATCTAGCTCAGTAGCTCTGGTTGTCAGATTTGTAATTAGAAGGTTGCAGGTTTCTGATACCCACCTAGGCAAGCACTGGATTGGCTACATGGGTGTGTCCTTCGGAATGGAACTTAGCTCCAATTTCCTCTTCATGATATAGCCAGTAACAAGTTTAAAGTGTTTTGAAAACAAACAAACAAACTAACGATTCAAATGTAAATTTACCATTACCCGCAAACAAGGCATATTCAGCACTTTAATGTGTCCAGTAAACTTACCCCAGGTTGGAAGCTAGGTAAACCAAGTCCTACGCCGATAGTGGCTTTATACGGGTCCACAACAGAATTGTAGTGTATATTCCGATGGTAACTTATCCTTATAGGTTCGTTATCTGTTTTATATGCTCCATGAAAAGTATTAATTGGTTCTGAAAAGAATGAGGATTATGCAAGATGAAATGTATATTTCTATAGAAAAATGAGGAAAATTATCTTCTTATATTTTTCTTCATTACCTGTTCATATCTTTCACTACATTTATTAAAAGTTGGTTTAACTGAAAGCTTTAAAAATATATTTTAAAAATTCATCATTTGAAGAATTCAAACATAACTAATCATCAATGCAGCACAGGAAAATCCACTGCTGGATGCCCATGACAAGTTGAAAAAATGTTTTTCACCATTAACATGCCTTGTTGGGCAAGAATTTTTTTTCTGCTGAAATATTTATACATGATTTCTAGACAGCATGTCACTGTCAGTATCAGTATGCTCAGGAGTGCAATAAGATATTTTGATTTTGATGATTGTTTGCATCAAGAAGTTTGTGTTTGTTATCAGAGTCAGAGCTGCTGAGAATTGGGTTCTACACAAAATATTTCACTCAACTTTATGCTAGGTTGATAATACTGATAGGAAAAAAAAGACTGACAAACATTTGTTTCAACTAAATCACATATTCTTGGAAGTAATTGACTTTTATTTAGTAGAAAACCAAGTAATATAAACCATTGTAGTACACTGGTTCAAAAGGGAGATCCTACTAAACTGGTCCTGTTACACGTGGATCATGGACAAATGAAACCAGTGAGTTGAGAATTTGTTATAAATTTGTTGGTAAAAATTAAAAACATGAAATATACTATTATTTCATATTTATTTTTACATTACCTTGAATTTCAATGCACTAAAATATGAACTTTTCACGATTTGACTGATACCCACTGCAGTACCAGACGACTTTACATCGAATCAGCTTATTAATTTTAAACAATATTAAGGTTGACTGAAAATGTGCTTTCTGTCCAAACACATTGTTGCAAATGGTAAGTAAATAGCCTGGAGTGATGTTAGCAATCTTGACCTGGCACTTTAATGTCGAACAAAATGATCTGAATGATCATTCAATTAAATCAGAGATAATCCTTTGCCTACATTTTTCAACAGTTTATGAAATTGGTATCCTCATGATAGTGCACACATACTTATTGCTAAGATTTTTTTAGTAGACTACCAAAACAAAATTGAAATGTGAGCAGTAAGTTGAAGGACAAAAACAACCAGAAACAACACGTGTCCCTTGAAGGGACTGCTACTCTACTGATCAAAAAGAACTTCCTGGAATCCATATTGGATACAAGATCAGCACCATTTTCATTAGGATCAACTAGACATCATAAGAAGTCTTTTGTGAAAACCCCATGTAGATATGATCATGCATTCAGAAGTAGAAACAATAACAAGATATTCAAGATTGCCATCATGGTGACCGTATTAGATGTCAAATTGGAATCATTTTCATTAAGGAACCAACCTGACAATGTAAGAAACCTTCCAGTGCTAAACCCCTGTCAATATGACTTTCTGTTTAGGTCTAGCAATAACAAGATTTTCAAGATGGCTGCCATAACAGCTATATTGGCTACCAGATTGGCGCCATTTGCATCTAGGACCAACTTGACCTCATTGGAAGTCTTTTGGTGAAAACCCCATTTTGATATGACTATCCACCAAGCAGTATTGATAACAAGATTTTTAAGATACTACAGGTGAAACTAACTTGTAATAATCAATTGTTTTTTGAAATCCTTAAAATGATAATAAGATCAGAATCAATTATGTATTCACAAGCTAAGGCAAAACAGGAGAAGCAACATTTCAGGAAAATTGAAGCTGAAATACATACCTTACATGCTTTAGTGAATCAAAATAATAACCCCGCTACGATGAAAGAATTGAACAAAAAACAAGCGGATTTAGAAGAAATGAGGAAAAAAGAGGTGGAAGGTGTAATGTTAAGATCAAAGGCAAGATGGTATGAGTGGTGAAAAAAACTCAAAATATTTTCTTAATCTCGAAAAGAGAAATTACACAAACAAAACAATAAAAGAATTAATTACTGAAGATGGAACAAGGGTAACAGATCCAAAAGAAATATTAAATCAACAGACAGACTTTTATGAAAAATTATACCAAAGCAAAAACAAATATAACTTCCAAACGCTCAACCACTTTTTTAACCATGATAAAAAACTCTCAGATCTTGAAAGAAGCTCATGTGAAGGTAGGTTAACGTTTGAGGAATGTGGTTTAGCACTAAAAAATATGAAAAATGAAACTAGCCCTGGTTCCGATGGATTTACTGTAGAATTCTACAAATTCTTTTGGAAAGACCTAGGCGGCTTTCTCTTTAGGTCTCTAAATACTGGATACGATATGCAACATTTTTCAGAATTTCAGTCTCAGGGAATCATTACCTGCATTCCTAAAGAAGATAAAGACAGGAAATTTCTAAAAAATTGGAGACCAATCTCACTACTTAATGTAGATTACAAGATTGCCTCGGCATCAATTGCTAATAGGTTCAAAAAAGTGCTCCCGTTTATCATTAGTGACACCCAAAAGGGTTTTATGAAAGGGAGATTCATTGGTGAAAATACAAGACTTTTGTATGACCTGATGCAATACCTTGAGGAAAAAAATGAATTTGGTCTTCTCCTATTGATAGACTTTGAAAAGGCTTTTGACTCGGTCGAATGGGACTTTCTGGAAACTGCTCTGAAGTCTTTTAACTTTGGAGAATCAATTTGTCAATGGTTCAGATTATTTTGCAATAAATCAAAAAGTTGTCTCATTAATAATGGACATTTATCCCCATTTTTTAATTTGGAGAGAGGTTGTCGCCAGGGAGACCCTTTATCACCCTACTTATTTATAATAGGAATTGAACTTCTTGCAATAGAACTAAAGAAGAACACAGATATTACAGGCATTTTCTATAATGAAATGGAGTTCAAATTAGGGCAGTACGCTGATGATGCTTTTCTATTATTAGATGGTTCTCATTTGTCCTTGAAGACAACCTTGCAGATTTTAAATGACTTTGCCTTGGTGTCAGGTCTGTACTGCAATGTTTTGAAATCAAAAGCTATTTGGATTGGAAATAAAAAATATTCTAATGAAAAAATATGTCCAGAAATTGATATTAACTGGTCAATGTCCAATTTTAGATTACTGGGAGTATATTTCTCTTTGAACTTGGAGGACATGGTAGAGCTTAATTATTCGACGAAGTTAAAGGAAGTAAAGAAACTGCTTGGCTGATGGAGCAGAAGAAATTTATCCCTTATTGGAAAAATTACTTTGATAAAGTCCTTGATTTTGCCTAAATTCATTCATCTTTTTGCAGCTTTGCCAAATCCTCCACCCCATATAGAAAAGGAACTGAATACATTATTTTTCCACTTTATTTGGGGCGGTAAAACTGAGAGGGTTAAAAGAGACACTCTTATAGCTTCTTTTAAGGAAGGGGAATTAAATATGATTCACTTGCATTCATTTGTGTGTTATATAAAACTTTCCTGGATTAGGCGTCTCTTACTAAACGAAGATGACTTATGGCAAAAACTGGTTTCTGAACAAATATTTGGAAAATTTGGAGGTACGCTGTTATTTACATTAGGAAAAACTAAATTAAAAGTAATTTCTAAATCAATTAAAAATATTTTTTGGCGTGATGTTATTTATGCTTTATCACAATGGAAAAATGAACCATCTACTGTCCATGAATACTTGTCTCAAGATATTCTTAATTTAGTGACTGTAGATAATTTTAAATCATACACAAGGTGGAGAACAAACGGTGTTGTACTTATTCAACATCTTTTTGATGCACAAGGATCTCTATTAAGTTTTGATGAAATAAAACAAAAAACAAAAACAAATAATTTCATACAGTACTTTGCTCTTATTTCAAAGATCTCGGTGCTGTGGAAAAAGAAAATTAAAAGGTTTTTTGAAAGTGGAAATAGTTTTCATGTAGTTTTGGACAAAACATCACTCCTTAGGGTAAGAGCAAAGAATAAATTTATCTATAAAGACCTGATAAGAACCAAGATAGAAAAGCCAAATGGTAAACATGAAACTTGGTCCAGGCAGCTAGAGTGTGCAATTGGTGCAAATGAATGGACCAACTCTTTTGTTTTGGCTAAACTTTGTACAAAAGACACAAAACTGATTAGCTTTAATTTTAGATTTCTCCATAGAAACATTGCCACAAACCAGTTTCTAAAAAAGATTAATTTAAGTGATAATGATAAATGTACCTTTTGTAATGAGGGAATAGAACAAATTGAGCACTTATTTTATGACTGTTCAGTTACTGAACACTTTTGGAAACTGTTGGTGGAATGGATCCAAACTTATGACCCAAATCTGAGAATTAGACGAAAAGACGTCTTTATAGGAAATAACAACTTTGATGATCTTATTAACTTCCTAATTTTGCTTGCAAAATATGTGATATACAGATCACGTTGTGCATCAAAAATTCCAAATCTATCATATTATAAAAATTGTGTTTTATCATACAAAACACTGGAAAAATATCTCGCCAAAGTGAATAACAGAAGTGACGAGTTTAAGAAAAAGTGGATCCTATTATAAACTTTTGGTACATGATTTTTTTTTTTTTTAAGGCAATTTAAAACATCTTGGGGTTTGTATGCGAGTATGACTTTGTGTACAATAATTGTGAATGTAAATGTCTGTGTGTGCATGTGTGTGTGTGTTGTGTAGGGAACACATGTAAAAGAAAAGGACGCAAAATAATTTAAGATAATGCCCCATACACCAGGTCAGGTGGTGATGTAGGGGAATATGTAAAATCCTGACACCTTGTGTTCAATAAAAAAATAAAATAAAAAAATTAAAAAAAAAAAGATTTTTAAGATGGCCACCATGGCACCATATTGGAGGTCTGAACGGTACCATTTTCATTTTTTAGTTCCAACTAGGTATCATGAGAAGTCTTCTGGTGAAAACCCTATGTTGATATGACTATTTGATGGCAAATTGGCATCTTTTGTACAGATTTTAAAGATTCATGTCAGGATGCTTCTTCTCAAATATGATAAAATTCTGTTCCGCGGTCTGCAAAAGAAGCTGTTTCAAGTTTTTTCTATTTTTAATAACAGTGGTCATATCTGATACCAAATCAGCATCAGTTGTATAAACTTGAAAGCCCTGTATGCCAGGATGCTGTCATATTTGGTCAAATTATGTTGAGCAGTTTTTGAAAAGAAGTTGTTTAAAGGTTTTTTTATTGTACTAACAACAGCCACATTTAATGGTGGTTCAGCATAGTTTATATCAATTTCAGGTCATCATGCTAGGTTGCTTTCTATCAAGTTTGGTCAAATTCTATTCAATAGTTGTAGAGAAGATGTTTCAAGATTGTTCTATTTTTAGTAATGGTGGCCATATTAAATGGTGGACAAGAAATCTATTGGTGAAAACCCCATGCATATAAAGCCATCCATTTGGGAGGAGTAGAGATAATATTTTCAAGATAGCTACCATGGTGGCCATATTGAGGGTTAATCATTTTCATTAAGGACCAACTTGACACCATAAGAACTCTTATTAAGAGAAATAGTGAAAATAAGATTTTCAAGATATCCACATATTGGATGTCAGATCAGCACCATTTTAATTTAGGATCAACAAAACAACATATGAAATCTTTTAGTGAAAACCCCAAGATGGATGCTGTGGCAGCCATACTGAACTGCACATCAGCATCATTTTCATTTAGGACCAAGAAGACATCACAAGAAGTCTTTTAGTGAAACCACTGATCAATATGACTTTCTGTTCAGGAGGAGTAGCGATAACAAGATTTTCAAAATGGCTGCTGTGGCAGCCATACTGGATGTCAGATTGGCACCATTTTCATTTAGGACCAACCAGGCATCATAAGAAGTCTTCTAGTGAAAAGCTCATGTTGATATTAAAATTCATTCAGGAGAATTAGCAATAAGAAGATTTTCAAGATGGCTGCCATATCGGACTTCAGATCGGCACCATTTTCATTTAGGACCAAGAAGACATCATAAGAAGTCTTTTAGTGAAAACCCCATGTTGATATGACCATCCATTCAGGAGAAGTAGCGATAACAAGACTTGAAAGATGGCCGATGTGGTGGCAATATAGGATGTCCAAGCGAATGTGTGTTTAAAGTTTCAAGTCAATCCTCGAAGTAGTTTAGGAGGTGTAGCAATAACAAACGTGCTAACAGACGGACATACGACAGACAACAGACCATCCCATAAGCTCTTCTGGTCTATGACCAGTAGAGCAAAAAAAAAAAGCACTTTTTCATCCAACTAGATTGTAAACCTCTTAAGTTGGTGCCTTGAAATCAAAATCTTGAAAATGATAATTAATGATGGCACTTCCACATTAGAAATAGGTTTTTAAAAAAATGCAATTTTAGGATGATTACAACGCTACTGCATAGTGCAAAAGACACTGTATACAAAATTTCATTTCTGGGCAAGTTGATTTTTTTGCTAGGTAAATTACATTTATTTTTCCTATCTGGTGGGCAAGTGGGTATAAATTAAAATTGTCCAGCCCTGTAAAGGATTAAAAGTATTCTCAAATAGATATTTTCCCTATGTAGCAAGGAAACAACAACTTAAAAGAAATTGTTCAAACAGACATAGGTTTTTGAGGAACATTTATTCTTAAAAAACACAATCTTTGTAATAGAGACTGGATTTTGCTTAGAACTGTAGTATTTATGAGCGTGCACGTGCACACACACATTGATATTAGAGTACTGGTCTTGTACACAATACACTTAAAACCATGGGAAGTTCCAAGTGGACAAATTTTCTTAAATTGCTGAGTCAGGAACTCTCTCTATACAGTCAAAGAGAAAAGCGGAAATGCATCTTATCATGACTACAGCAAAAATAAAATCAAACATAAAATTCTGCACTTTTTGATACAGTTACCAATATTAGCACAAAAAAGGACAAACATCAAACTGTTTGGAAAAAAACAAAGTCTGCCAATAAATAGTATAAAGCCAAATATTTTGTTGTATGAATGAAGCTGACAAAGTTTTTAACACTCATCCAAACATTTACAATACATACCTAAACTATATTGATAAACTTCTATTGGTCTGTTGTATATTTCACAGATTGCTTGCATTTCTAAGTGGTTGCCATGACAATCGTCCAGTCTTTTACGATTTAGATAAGTTGTAAAATCCTCTGTGACATAATGTTGATAGAAATCAGAATTTTTTGCCTGAAAAGAAGAAAGGTGACACATAACTTGCTTAAAAAATATACCAAGAGGATAAGAAGTATATTAAAATCCGTAAACATTTATTAATCAAGTCAGGTCATAAGCAAAGTATGCAATTCTTTAATTTGATATTATTTCAATGTCCACAGTGGCCACACTATATGCAACTTTGCACATACATTGTAAATGGTGTCCGCTTTTCTAATGGATCTGTTAATTTCAATGGATATAATATGCTACATAAGAGTACTGTATAAGGTTCAATATATGCCCGTCCTATTTAATGGTCTTCTAGGTAGACATTAGTATGGCATGGTTGACTCTGTAGATTATTCATCATTCGGTCTCATTGACCATAACTTTTTTGTCAAGGTATGCGGTCTTGAACTAAAGTTACTGTGCAGAAAGCATGATTTCCTTATCAGACTTACATTTTACCATGACATTATTCGAAAAGAAAATCAGTATTTGAATATTCATTTGTTTACCATGCAAGTTTGGCAGTATTTTGTAAACGAAACAATGTGAAATGTAAAACTATGCAATGCTGTCAGTTTACATGGTAAAAACTTAAATCTGCCGAATCACCTGAAATCCAAGCTCCCACACAATGATTTTAGTGTTTGGTGATATATTTGTAATAAAATGTGGAATAATATAATTAGCATTTAATATTTGTCTTGAATCATAATATTTTTGCGATAGTTAATATTTATTGTGTCCTAAATCCAAATTAGAAATATGCACCTTTTTGGCAGAGTGTTATATGGTGTAGTGCAACCAAAAGTTATAAATAGGGGTGTCATGCACGCCAGTCAGTTTTCCTTTGACCGGCATCGGGTTCGTGTGAAATTACATTAACATTATATATTGTGTTTCCATTTTCCAAATCAGCTTCCAAAAGTGGTAGAGAATGTTATCATTCTCTACATAGAAATAAATTAATTTTAAGTAATCATATTTGAAAATATACATTAATTTCTGTAATATAAATATTTAGTAAATTTATGTACTAAAGAGAATCAAAGTCAAATATTATAGCATAGAGTACTTATACATAGGGGTATTAGGCTTCCATAAAACTTATACTTTTTCAGTATATTGGTATTACTCTATAATTTTAATATAACAGAAATGGTCATCCATTTCACATGATAGCTCTATTTATTTGAATTTGTTTGTTCTTGGGAATTTAATGTTACTCCTATGAATATTCGTTAATTTTACTGGTGAATAACAAATATAACATGTTAAGACTTGAATAAATTATTTTTGTCCTCTTTCAGATATATAGTTTCTTGACATATAAGTAGCTAATGTAACAGTCACAATTTCTACAGGGACTTCATCTGTCATCAGACGACTTTCTATATACCACATAATTATATTGCAACAAATTCAAGGTTCGAATTAAAGGTTTGCTTAAGTCCTGAAACAGGAAATAACTTTCTAAATGTAAGTGAGCTTGCGCTGAAAATCAAACCTAGGTGAGCATGTTACAGTATCAATCAACATATCCTTATTGCAATTAAATTGGAAACATGTCAGTGCGATTTTGATTTTGAACAAATCACTTCCCAGAGAAATTTTGTAAGATAGTCACCACATTTTAATTGAGAGTTTCTATCCTTCTTTCCCAAAAGTCTGTCTTCAGCATTACAGGAAAATTAATTTTGTAGAGTTTTAAAATAACTGGTAAAAAAACACATAAATTCATGTTTTTTGGTCTGAATCCAAAAACACTTACACAAGACTCTAAAATGTAATTTAATTAAATCCAGAGTCCTCAGTACTGTCAATGCACCATGGCGGTGTTTTTCAATAAATACCAAAGTTTAAAAAGAAAAAAAAAATGGATTTGATAGCTTTATGAACACAAATATCTGAATAGGAAAATTTGATATTCTGTTTAAACTCTAGTCAAGGCATCCAATGTACTCAAAAATCTATTCACATCACTATTTCATGGTTTTAATGAATACATTTTTTGTTTTGTCATGTGATCAATACAGCTAAAGCCTGCAAAATAAAATTGTTGGACGAGTTTCATAAATTTATTTTGAAACGAGTATTTTTGCAAGATATTTTTTAATGAATTATCTGACTACAACGCAAAACTTACCCACGGTGTAATAGACAGACAGATGGACAAGGGTGACATTATATGACCTTCCACATTCATTATGGTACATAAAGATTTTGATACTTTTGTTATTTCATGAAATTTTCAATTTTAGACAAGCAGAGAATTTCATCCAACCCCTTATAAAGGTATGCAGTGGACAAAATTCCATTACATTACTGCACATACATTGCTAGCATTAAATACTGCAGATCAAATTAAGACCATTTTAATGCAAGAATTATGACAAGTTTGTATAACAAGTTTCTGCCACCTTCTTCATCAAAAAACAAAAAGAATTACACATCAGTAAATTCTATAAAACCTTGCCACTAGTCACTAGATTCTTCAGTTATAAACTTGTGCACATAAATGTACATTAAAAATGTAACCAAAAAAATTGAGTCTTTTCTTATAAGAAGAAACATGCATTCAAAGGTTTGTTAAATAAGTTAGTATTATGTCAGTCACAAATCAAAATCTTATGTGCTCTAATCTCATATTTCTGTAGCCCTTTTCTCATATTTTTAAGTGCTGTTTTTCATTCTGAATGTCATGTTAAACTAACCAACTATATTCAATTATCGGTTACTGGTATGCTCCTTGGTTATCAAAACCTGGAGAAGCTAGTAACAGACTTACCATATAGTCTATACAATGCTTTCGTGCCAAAGAATGCATCTCCTGGTCACCATAGACTTGGTCAGCTGCAATGTAACAAGATAATTTTATGAATTGAAAAGATAATTAATTAAGAACATTAGCCAAAAGTAGCAACATGCTGTTGTGTTGATAAAAAAATACTTTGATTATCTGGACAACACTTATTTGATTTTCATTCATTTAGAACAGCATTTGAATTAGCTATCTGTTATTCCGTGGTCACTTACTTTTCTATTGGCCTAGTTAGGTCATTTTTGCAGGTACAAATCTGTTTTTGTTTTATTTGCGATTTTTAAGTAAAAATAGATGATGATGATAATGATGATGATGATATGATGCATTTCCAGGATAAACTAACTGTTCTGCAATATGGAAAACCTTTTTTTCCCATCAGCACTAACTGACTAACTGGCCCCAAACCTTTTCCGTCTTGTGTACAGGTATATCTTAAGGCATTTAATCTTTGATTATTATTGCTTTTTAGTCTACTTTGGAGTCCATAGTTTGTTCAAACAACTTTAAACTTAGTGTAAAGAGAAAGTATTTTTATTGGGACTCCTATTTTTAGGGCTGGGAGTCCAACTTTCAAACTCCTATGGAGAACCCTGCTCTAAATATGCAGTGTATTGGTGTATTTTAAACTGCACCTAAACTTCATAAAGAAATGTTTAAATGTGTTCAAACTAAGCAATACAATTTAATTAAAGCATTTAGTTCAAAGCTCTTGGTCTTGCTGTATGCATATTCCATGTTTTATGGTGATGCATTTAAACAATATCATCTGTGCTATTGGGACAAGTTCAGAGTGCTCCATACACATTTGAAATGATAGTACTTGATCACTGTAAGAACACTCACTCAAACAGTCATATAATTACCTGTACCATGAATTAGTCTTGGTCACTAAGCCATTTGATGCATTCAAGGCATGATTAACATCTTGATGATTACAACTCAGTCTGGTATCGTAAGTTTGCAAGCTCTGGTGTTCACAAAATAGCCCATCAAATTAAAAAAAAAGTTAACTCCAAAGCATGAAGTAAATTACCAACTTAATAATTATCTAGAGCTCTGCATGAAGCAAATAATAAAAACATGTACTTAAAAGAGTTACAAGATGGCCTGCTTACCAACAGCTCTGAACAAACAAGCACCATCTTCTCCCATTCTTTTAATGATGAAACCTTTCTTTTCCTTCAGTGTTTCCTCAAACCATCGCTCCAACTGAAAAGTAATGTATGGGTATGATGCTCATATCTGAGCTGAGCAGACTAGGATACAATTTCTCATCGTTTCAACAATGAAAGAAGAATTTTAAAGAGAAAACTAGATGCACTTGAAATTACTCACTTTGTAACCAAGTACCTAACTTAGCTGACCAGACCACAAAATTAGATTCTTTTCAAAGTTTTCCAAACATACAACTTTAATTAGCAACCTCATAATCTCTAATTCTTGTAATGTAGGTTATTGAACCAAATCTCAGGGCTGTCCCTAAGGGCCAGGGGCTGGGGATTTTACCCTGCAACTTATGGATTAACCACCAACTACAGCTGTAATCTGAGATGTGGATCTGCCATCTATATTGTAATAAAAACAAATTTTAACAGAAAAATGAACACATGTGTGCTGGAAGAATCTGTATGTGTAAAAACAACAATTCTGTGTTAATTTATTGTGCTATTGTCCGTCGATTAAGTATTTCTAGTCCTGATCATGGACAAAATGCTCTTATGGGCAATTCAATAGCCATTGCAACTGCTTCAATTGAACTGATGCTATCATTCCATTTAGATGCTATATGGGGAATTTGTAATATTATAAACAAAATAAACAATACAAATGCTTCACTGATACAGACTCCACAGGGCTAAAGAAATCCCATAGCCTGACATCTGGGAGAAGTGAAGTTTTTGGTTTGGTTGGGATAATGAAACTTTCTAAGGGGCTTGTCCAGGACAAAACAGTTTTTGTCAATGTGAAAAGATATCAGACAACTTTAGATTTCTGAGTCTGAGACAGAGCTGGGCCATAAAATAATCTCGCTCAAACAAATCAATTTCTTTCACATCTAAAATGTTAGAAAATGTGAGTACTTTTAATACAAGTTATAAGCAGGTCTATCTACTGCCACTAGTACTCAAAAGAACAGCTGTAGAGTGCAGCTTCCAGCCAGTGCCACACACTCAAAATAACAGCGGTACAGGACCACTTCTAGCCAGTGTCACACTCTCAAAAGAACAGCTGTAGAGTACAGCTTCTAGCCAGTGCCACACACTCAAAAGAACAGCTGTACAGGACAGCTTCTAGCCAGTGTCACACACTCAGTGCTGACATTCTATTGTGCACATCTTAGTCCAAGTTTCCTCTGACCTTTCCCACCCCCTACTTAAATATCTGGACAGTTATGTTGGGGTTGAAAGTCAAAGTGCATCCAATATTTAAAAGTTGGAATTTGCCAAAACAAATATCAGACTACACTATATGTACATCTAAGCCTCTCTTGGCAATAAAGATCAAAGCAGACTCTGCAGAGACTGGCACAGCCAGGCAGATGGTTTCATACCGTATAAAACAAAGTAAAAGTATATCACTAATTTTTATAAGGATTAGACCCCAACTCTTGAAAATACTGCTGCACACTAGAAATATTTGAATAGCTACATAAAGAAGACTTGTTTGTTGTACTGAAACTTTTATCACAATAAACATATGGTAGCACATTACAAAGCCCCGAATACTTCAGAAATTTATTAGAGAATTTATCATCATTTTGGGGGGGGGCATGGATAAAAAATTCCTTCATTATACAACTTTTACAGCAATCACAATATCTTCACTTAATATGTATTCAGTCCATATATTGCTAGAAAAAGTTTACAGTATATACTCGAGTATATGTCGGGTCCAACTGTAAACACAGACCCTGATCTGCCAACATATAATGCGCAGGCAGATCAGGGTCTACGTTGTTTGTTTTACTGATTAGTCCTAACAAACTGCATAGACCCAGATCTGCTGACACATTATGCAACAGCAGATCTGGATCTACGCATTTTGCAGTTGGATCCAACTTGTAAGCGACTATACATGGTAGGTTTATACATGCTATACAATCATTTGGTAAGATATTAAAAACTTTATTTCATGATCTTGATTTATTATTTGTTTTTAAAAATATCAGCTTCTAAATATATATAACCAGATATAATATTTCTGAAAATTCATAAAGTTTGTTCTGTAAAATTCAAGAATTTGAATATTAAATGACAACAAAGTAATTCACAGAACAACTGTCTGTATTTTCAACACTACTGAAAATAGTGGACAAGTGGATCTGAACAAAATTTGACTAGCTCTGCTTTAAGATTTATCTTCTGGAATGTAATGTGCTGAAATAAGATGTCTTTGAAGAAAGACGGAAAAGAGGATCTTTTACAATGGAAATTGATTACTTTTTGCATCCAGGTAGGGAAACTGATTTGGGAGTGTAGCTTAAAATAAGCCACCTCAATTTCAATGTGCAGAAATGGTCTGCTCCTACCCTTGGTTTTTAAATTCATATGCACATGGATTGTGTGTGGAAATTACATCCTTATTTATTTTTTTGAGAGCAAATGGGTTGGTTGGTCGTTATGGGTTTAACGCCATTTTTCAGCACATGATAGGCTATACATGGCGGCCAGTATATTTGGTGGAGGAAGAACATGAGAAAAACCCTCTGACGAACAACCGACCCATGGGAAGCTATTGGCAAGCTTTCTCACATACCCATGTTGGCCGAGCCCGAGACTCGAACCCACGAGGACAGAGGTGAGATGTCAGTGATCTGTAAAAGCGAGTGCCTTAGACCACTCGGCCACCTGAGAGCAAAAGGGAGAGAACAGATTAATATTACCAAAGGTCAGTTAATGATAAATGTTTGGGGGGTCACATGGGCAGATATTGTTTTTTTTTTGCAGAGTAGTATATAAATTTAAGTTGGACGGACTTACAAAAATAATAATGTAAACCTGAATTCAGATTGAACTTAGACATAAGCTGACTGATACACCTAACTGTAGATCACAACACAGTATCCAATTTTTTTTTAGTCATACTTTTAGCTGCTACTAGTAAAACCTATATTAAAGACCACCTCTACCAAGGTGCAAGCTGGACTCTAATATTTTGGTGAAATGATGTCTCTCTCCAGCCACAATAGTGCAAATTTAGCGAAAAAAGGGAGATGTGACCGCAGAAAGTCCAAAATCTATACTGTTCAAAACAGTCGCCTTAAACATGTGTTTTTTGCACATAATCATGTCAGATGATTAAAATACTGATGAAATACTATTGAAACTTTATAAAAATATTTAAACGTTTCTTATTTTGATTCTGCTTTGGCTGGTAGTGAAAATGCCCTATATATATATATAGCCAGTAGACTCCGTCGTTGGCCAATCACGGGACTATGTCAGTGCAGACGAAACCTGCACAAAGGTCGCTCACCGGCAGTCGTGCAAGCCAGGTACAAAAGATAATGGTTAAGTGAGCGAGTAATTATCCTGGATTATCTTAATAAAATACCCAAGAAGAGGTAAGAACAGGCGTCATTTGAGTATAGAGCTTTGATTTAGGTGACAGGATGTTTGTTTACCAGATTAATTTTATAATGGTAGTGGGAAACATTAAAGCATAGCGGCACAAGAGCATAGTGTAGCGGCAGGTTCTAAAGCATCGGGGGTTATCGGGGTTAGAAGCGATAGCATAGTGTGGGCTCGCTACGGTAAAAGGCACTGCGGAGAACACTGGTAGGATAATGGCATGAATTCAAGGCAAGGTGAAGAAAACTCTTTTTGGGTGTGTTAAGGTCAAATAATATTCAATGCAGACTATTTCGCTAGAATCACCCCCTAGCATGGACCATGCTCTACATAAGCTATAAAGGCCATCTGTACTTTATCACAACTGCTTTACATGTATGTTCATTTGATTCTGCATGACGGAGTTTATGGCAAATCTAGCCCTGGTCTTCTGAACATAATCACATAATTTTTTTTTTTAAAACTAGTAAACTGAATACTCTATCACTCTATTGGTTGATAACAATCAAATCACAAGGGTCCTTATTCTTTATGATACAAGCTTCAATACCAAATATTAATCAAAACTTGTTTATAAGTACAGCTGCTAGAGTGAGTAGAAGCAATTGCTTATTCTAATGGATCTCATATAAAATCACATTGGACAAAAAGTCTTAAATTATATTCTTATTAAACTATTTTTAACTGTGAGAGCTGATGCAAAAATACTTTTGCTTTAATAAAATGCTTACAAAGTTTCATTTCTTTTTTTTTTACTCTCTGGCAACCAGTATTTATGTTTGTTTTCATTCCTCCTGGTGACCAAATATTCCAAATGCACTTTAATTTTCAAGTTGGTAGCCATGTGGCAACCAGTAAACTAGACCTACTTGGAGCCCTGCTAATGACAAGCAGTGCCATCAGAGATTTTTGTTAACAGCTATTATTGTCTCAGATGGTTTTTAATATATAGTTACTATCATTCCAGAATTCTATATCGACACTAATCCAGTGGTCCAAGGCTAGTAAAAATGTTGGGGGGCTAGTGGAATTTTGCTTGTAGCTTGTCCAGTGGTCCAGAAAAAAAAGAAAAGAAAAACAAAACAAAAACAATGAAAACAAAACATCAAGAAATGGATACGACCTGGTCCACCCAGTTAGGTCCAGAAACTTTAACAGAATATTACCAACTATATTCCTGGTTGTGAATATGGTTCATTTTTACTCACAAACTCAATAATCAAGCATTTAATGACCAGATCTATGTATTACTCAAGATCTGATTGGGCTATTGAGACTTGCAAATCATAAAATGGCTGCCATCACAAGACACATTGTACCACATGCTCTACATGTGGAACATACCACAAATGTCAAACTCTCAAAAAAGAGTTCCTTTTAAACAGCAACCAAAACTTCCAAAAGAGTGAAATCAGCAAAAGTCGCATTTTACTGGTTGCTGGATCTGACAGAACAGCCAGATGCAACAATGAAATTTTAAACATGAACAGGACAAGGTTGTGTTATTCCATGTGGATTGACATGTCAAACATAGGATTTGATCTGGAAATATTCTGTACATGTACATTGCCGACAGACCTCTTCAACTAATCATAACTCAAGAGCCGCAAGAAATACTGGTAAGTGTCTAAAATGTACACTGATGTGTTGCAGACAGATCAGTATGTGTCAATTGCTTGATTTTATGAAGAAGTGAGTTCAGATCTCAAACCGTCCATAAATATCTGAACAGGTTTGGAGGCTGATTTATCAGACTAGTTTAACTGTCCTCAAAACATGACCGATACATTTCCATAGTCCTTCTTGCCATGTGTTAATTTCTGAATCGATGCTTCCAGATGACAGAAGAGAAGTATTATGCAACAGCTAATCTCAGTAGCGCTCAATATGTCAGTGGTCGGAAATATCACACTTGTGAGGAATTTTACCATCTTACCCTAGTACAAGTGCCCTGACCTTTTTAGGATAGCTGAATGCAAAATGAAGGAAAGAACGGTATGATATCAATAATGCATGTATAAAAGGAACTCTTTTTCTGAGAATTTTCAGACCGTTTGCATGAACAGAATTTCAGATCATTAATAGATTTTCAGATGCTACATCAAATATCATTCGATGCGCTACCTATAAACAAATATAAGAACGCCATTTTAGGCTCAACTCCTCCGATAGTTTTGCTTTTAAAAAGCAATGTCCTTTACCTCCTCTATATTTTCCGGATGAGGTGGGGGTACGTATTCATCCCCACTGTTGTTACCAGTATCCTCGTATTCCGGGGAAGCCCCAGTAGTCCCGTGAGTAGCCACAGTTGACCCCGAGTGACCCCCGCGGTGCTTCCTGACATGGTTCCTGTGAGGCGAGGATCGGTGACGACGTTTGTTGTGAGCAGTGCTTGTATCATGACACTCAAACGCACCTCCAGGGTCATGGTGGGCTAGCATCTCGTCTCTGGAACCACTGGGTAACCACCTGGTGGGCGAATTTCTACCTCGTCCCACTTTCTCATGACGGGTTTCCTGTGCGGGGGGATGATGATGTCCGTGATGTGAATGAGCAATTGGATGGTCAGAATTCTCTGCGTCATTTTTGTCCTTGTTCTGTTTTTTCTTCGGTAATATGGTCATTTTAGAAATATGTCACTAAAAAAAATACTTATAAAATAAGTCCCAAATATGCCAAAATAACAGCCTGGTGGGGGTAAATGTTTCAGTATGTTTTATGGCCAGCAAAATATGGCGACTTATTGCCTGTGACGTCAGGGATATTTTGATTTTGTATGCCATCTAACCGAAGGCTTTTACGACAAGGGCAAGCAACTCGTGCAAACTATATTTGATTATTTAATATTTTAGTCACGCAGATAAAGAAAGCTTTTAATTTAATTGCATTTAAATTGCTGATAATCAAAATGTATATAATAGCCGAGGCAGAGACATCATCATCATTATCTTTACCACCACCACCTTCATCATCAGCAGCAGCAGCTTCGTCGTCGTCTTTCTACAAGAGGAATTTGTTCAAGTCTCTGTCATGCCAGATAAGTATTGCGATATGTCGCAATATCCAATAAGAACCTAAATCTCAAAGAAGCATGCCTGAGGCAAATATATCGATTATGATACCGTAATCAATATGCAAAAGAATATGAATATATCAGTAACTTGAAATGTAAGTTATTGAGCAGTGTAGATCTATTGGTGATATTCTACCTTAAGAGTATCGAAGTTATCAGCAATAAATCAAAGTTCCGTTTCCATCAAATCTAGTGCAAACTATGTCTTTCCACAATTTGTAGCACCACATATAAACATACTGTGAAGTTCTTTGAAACAAATGGTTTTTATTGCGAACGCTATTTAAATGTAAAATAAAAGCTCTTTGTGGGTGATTAAATACTTTGGCGTTTTTTGGGTGGGGTGGGGGGTTCTGTCGTGAAGTAGGTATCAGCATTTATCTAACCAATGCAATCAAGAAATTCCTTACATATTAATTGGTTGTGGTTTAATTTATGACGGTTCTTTGTGGTGGATGGTTTTAGTGATGTGCCTAAATCATGGATAGATAATATATTGTCTGAAAAGAAGGAGTAGTTTGTTTGTTTTTTTAACCTATCTGATTTGCACAAACTTAGCAAATAACTAAAATATCTCCATAACTAAAACAAATTATTTCTATTTATTTAATTTCCCTTTAACTTTTATATTATCTCGTATACCAATTTGTAGTCATTTATGTTATAGTTTTCTTTAAGCATCTAATACATGTAGTCAAAGTTCAATTATGTTTTGTCATCCTTTTCAACAGGGCATTGTATGGTTTGTAGTCGTCTCATTACATTTTTCAGGTGAATTAATTTGTTTGTAACTTATGATATTTTGTCTTTTCGTTTTCTTCTTTCTTTAGGTTTTGTAATTATTTAAAAATTACGTATCCCACACATTTTTATATCTTCTTGCTCAACTGTACCATTCTAATTACATATATAACACTCAGAAAAAATCATAGCTGAAATCCCATCATCTATACTCTCAACTGATCAATGTGTGACCTTAGACAGTTCGATTTATTATATTGATATTTTTTAAATTAGTGTAGATTTTGATTGGTTGTTCTGAATATTTACCTGAGCGTGAGACACAAAATAAATATACATTGTGTGCATTTGATTTGTCTAATCCTAAACAAGATAGGAAATCATTTCACTGCAGATGCATGACAGCCAATAAAAGCAGGTCAAACAATGCGAAAATGCCATCAAGGCAAGAGAAGGATCACAAGAAAAAGTTGAATCATTCATGATAGTTAACTTCATTATTGAGGAAATCCTTAGCAGTATTGTCTAATCTATTTTCCATGTGAAATTTCATCGCATTACACATTTATTTATCATACATTTTTTCAGTCTATTCAGGTTCCTTATTTGCAGCTGCTCTTTTGAAATCTATATGTTTGAAAGTTATGAAACAAACACTCAGTGCAGATATAGGTTAACCTAGCGTAAATGACACAACTTCATTAAAGTATCTAATTTTGTTTGATGTCGCTTGTTTAAAACTTCAAAATCTCTGTATTTGAATCAGATTTAATCCTAGGTTAAGATACTATCGCAGGTTTCTATAGTGAACACGCACCGAAATTTATCATGAAGGTTTGGAACTAGCTTTGGTACTTTGAAATTGCCAACTCTAAGTTATTCTTTTAGAGCCGTGGAATAAGTACTTTGAATAGAATCTTCAACAGTCATGCTCTCTGGCGCCAAGGTATAATCATTGTGATCGTCATGTACTTTAGCAGGGTCCTCAATATCTACTTCAAGAACGTAGCCTGTATTATTATCGCTGCGTAATAATGTCTCTGTAAAATTATCTGCTGGCATCCACTTACTGTTCTTAATTTTAGCTGGCAGCTCCAAATACTATATGCCTCGTAGCGGATTGTACTCGGCAGTGTTAACGATGCATGGTGTGACGCCTTCTAAAGTCCAGTCTGAGCATTCCCTCTGAAAGTTATCGATGCTATTTTGAAGAGCATCAAAACCGTTTTAATGTCAAAGTTTTGATTAAATGCTCGAACTGGTTTTGAAATGAAATGAGCTTCGGTTTCAGTGTAATCTGACTACTGTGAAAATAACACCCTGATGCCAACAGAACACTTTATACCGCGATGCAGCTGCAACTCCTTGGACAAAATCTGCTTTATGTCAGACTCATCATCCTTTGTAAAAACATCAACTGGCATCAACCTCAAATATTTTCAGGCAAAAGTTTTGTCATAGCCGGCAAAGGCTTGACTTTTTTCACTAAATATCATCTTTGTGCTCATTATTTATATATAGGGTAGATTATATCTCTAATTGCTAATTTTTAATATCTCTAACAGAGTTTTTCGGCTGAAGCATGATACGCTATGACGCATTAACAAGTCGCTGTCATAGCAAATGTTGATTATGCCGTGCTTTTTCAGTAGCTGTCTCTGCTCGTCCGTGAGCAAAACGCGTATTTTAAACAAAATGTCAAAACCAGAAGCAGCATTTTCTGATATCATGGAGATCCAAATTAGTAAATGATTCAGGATTTTCCTACAGCGATTTGACCGCATAAAAATGCAATTCTGGATGCCCCACGTAAACGTCCGTAATATAAACAAATGTGTTTGACATGATATATAACGTTGTTTGATAAAAATGTATGATTCAGATGAAAACGAAGATGCCATAGTTCGCGACCACAACGAGTGCAATCACGTCGAACACGCTTACCTACAGTACTACAACACAAGGCCGCGAAGATAAACTGGAAAATATCATATCAGAAATAAGCTAGCGCGATTTAATCTGTCGTACGAAGAAACAGCGCAATTCAACGAGATCTTGGACAGGTTTATCAAGCTGAACTTACCAGGAAGACTATTAAGTTTGATTATGTCTTTCCAAAAATATTTCTGCATATAGGTCTGTCAGACAAGGCGGCCATGTGTAAACCTGTTGCTAGCAAAAAAATATTAGCATAGTACGACAGAAAAATTTCTCACTACTTGCCCGTTGGTATCCAAGAATTAAAAGCATCAGAGTAGCCGCTCCATTTCACAGGCGACTTGTTTCCGCGAGTTTTGATTACACGCTCTATTCTAAAAACATTTTGCTCTGTTTTTGTAACTCCTGCTCATAGAAGGCTCTTGAAACGGGTTCGCCATTAGGGTCTGCGATCTTGCACGTTACACGAATTGTTTTTAATACTTCTGTCACGGTAAACACTTCTTCTGTCCAGTTTGCTGTATGACCTTTTTTCAAACATTTGTTTTATTCTGGAAATCCTGACTCGGTCGCCCACATTAACCTTTTGTCTAAAAAATAGTCTGTTTGCCACGCTGTCTTGATTTTGCTTGTTGCTAGCTTGTGTTGGCGTCATCCCAAAACTTCTTTGTTTCGTATTGCTATACTTGTCTACAAGCGACTGCAACACATCTACATATTTACTCGTCTGACTTTTTGTGTTTCCACATCGCATTCTTTAGAGTACAATTGAATCTTTCAGAGACAACTGCTTTGCGTTCATTGAGCGTAGAAAATCTTATGAATTTTATTTTCTTCACTGGTTTGTTGGCTTTAGTTTGACGACATGGTTAGGTGGCTATTATTTCATGAGCTTTATCCACTTGTTTGCTACGACATTTAGCCGCTGGTTTGGTTCCAACGCCAAGTTTCTATTTGAGTCCGATGGCGCCTCTGACAAAAGCTCTGTCAATACTTTCTCTCATCCTTTTTAGCTTATCGCGGCTAACTCATTAGGCATAATTTTGTCGCAACGGTTTTTTCTTCTGAATGATCTCTGTAGCAAATGTCATGCCGCATTGCTGTGGTATCTACTTGGTTATAGGTTTTTGGAGTCGGTAGATCATTTACATCAAGTTGTTTATCTAGAGAATTCCACGGACCAGTAAACTTATGTCCTTGCAGAGTCCAGTCGCCTTTTGGTTTTGGAAGTTTTCCAGTAGAGCATGAAGATCATGAGCACTACTATATATTTTACGATGCTTTCAAACAGAACAGTGTCCAACAGTTTTATTGCCTTGAATACAAATATTATCATCGCAGGCATGAATATATAACGAGTAAACATACAATTATGTGTCAACTATAACAATAGACTGGGCATCAGCACAACCACCAAAAATTGCTTTAACAAACCTGGATTTTCTTTTACTTCGTTCAGCACACATTGATTTCACTACAGAGCATCCATTTTTAGTCTGAGATGAAGTTTCCTCCATACTGTCCGTATTCTTTTTGCATGATAAGCACCACGAAGCTGTCATTATATCTGGCATTTACACAAAACACACTTGGAAAAAACATACTTATTTCTGCTGGTTCAATATACTTACTTCTGCTAATTAAGTTTACTTAAAAACTTATTTGTCATTATCTAAAGTTGGCAGCTGGTTAAATTCCAGTAAGACATCTAATGCGGATTTTCCTTGGCAACGCGATCTGGTAAAATAAGTACAATAAAGACTACAGGCTGAACTATTCACGTGGTGAATTTGTGTTGAGTTATAAATGCAGCCTTTCTGAGCGTCAGAAACATATTTTTTGATAGCGTCACATGGTGGCAGACCATACGAGTCAAAACACTCCACGTCACTACTATCTGGCATGTTACAACGGCAGCCCAATGTGTTCCAGATCCATCAAAATAATTCTCTATGTTTATAACGCACCTTTCATTGGCTCTGATGTTTTCTGGTATTCTATCTTTAGAAAAGACACATGGAAATGATTTTATATCTTTAAGCGGTTTCAGAATGTAAAATTTGCTTAGCGGTGCTGTGTTCCGGGGTATTGCAATCCTTGCGCCCTCTTTTTTTTTTTTTTTTTTTTTTTACCACCAACACCTCTGCTAAAGAGACCGCCAAGAAGTTGAGGCAAAAACATGCTAGCAGCATGCCGTAAGATCGCTGGTAAAACGCCTCCCATGGGAGACAACTGCTTAGCAGATAATTTTGAAGTTAAGCCCTTGTCATTATGCTTTGCATTAATAAACTTTAGATACTGTTCTTTGTAAGCGCAAGAACATGTTGTCCTTGATGCAGTTGTTTGTTTCCAAATTTGATTGTAACGCTAGCACGCTTTCCTTGAGCAGATGCAATTGCCTGCTGTTGGGACGGCGTCAAAATTACTTTGTTGAGTAGTAGCTCATTTATATGATATTCCTTAGACAAAATAACAGAGATAAGTTTCTTCTAGACGATTACGGTCATCTTGCCACTAAGAGTATCCAATGTCAGAAATCTGTCAGTGGTAATGACTGCATAAACATGATACATTGATATGGCTACTGCAGGTGCTATAGGTTAAAGAGTCCACTTGACTTCAACATCTTCCATGGAATATTTTGTGCGTTCCAAATGCTTAGAAACATTAAAGTGATAAATATGCAGCCTTGCAAATTCATCTAGAGATATTTGTGTTCCTGTATCAACATCCTGATATTTTTGCATAGCCTTCTGAAGCATGAGATACGCTCGCGAATGATCTTTACTAAGTGGTGCAAAATTATACTCAAGTTAACGTTCGAGATATTGTCAGCTATTGACTCTGACATCAATGCGAGTCAATCCCAAATCGTCAAATACCTGGCTACTTGTCTCTTGGTCAGCATCTCGTGATGCGGTCTGAAAAGATGTAAATATGTGTCTAGGCATTTCACTGCCCGGCAATTTAGCGATTCTCCGGTTCGTAGATAATTGCGCTGGTAGATATGTAACACTTTTGTAGACACGCATTTGCTCAAAATAAAGTTTTTTTTAAACCTGGACAACAGATTATCCAATTTTAGCGCATGATAAATAGAAGGAGTTATCTTTGGCATCCAAAAAATTAGTTTTGTAAGAACACATTGTACATCAGCACCACCAGCTTCACGATGCATGTACGTAGTATGATCGGCTCTTTCCAAAACTAGCGTATGTTTAACGCCTCTAAAAACTGTATAAATGTCGTGGCAAAAACCAAAAATGGAGCTTAGCGGCAACATCATGCACACCTCATTGTGGCCTTCTAAGAGAGCACGCCTAGTTGGAAATCCAAGATTATAATTAGTATTTTCTGGATCTATAAAAGCATTGCGAATGATCGTATGAATTTCAGCTGCAGTTGGTCCAGGCATAGCAGAATCAGCATCAGGGAGAACTGCAATAACTTGCCTATGGGTTTTGTTATCTGCCGCATTGCTCGTATCCGTGTACCAGAACATGTTTGTTCCTGAACTTCTGCTGCGGTCATCACTCATCGAAATAAAATTCATACTGGTGCTGGCAGCTGACAGATAGTTGTTAATGTCCTCAAGTGTCTGATCACTAAATTGATATCGCGCCGTCTTAAACAGACTGCCGACATTTTTTAAATAGGTTTTAAATTTTTTTTTTTAGCGCTATATGTGCACCAGCAGCAACATTAGCAGGTAGAGCAGCAGTTGTCTGCAAATAACCTCTAACTTCAAGAAATGTTTTATGAGGCAACAAGTAAAAGTCTTCATCTCGCGTGTCAATAATTCTTGTACCAGGTTTGTTCATTTGATGCGAATCCTTGTCCAAGTATTCTACATACTCATACTCAGTTGTTGATTCGTTAATGGGCGCTTCATCAGAGAGCTTAAGAAATGTTTGAAAACAAAGTTGATAAAAATCCTCCTATGATCTATCTGCGCTTAATTCGTGTTGTCTTCATTTATACAACACGGTTACATAGTTTTAGTTTTGCGTTCGCAAATGCAGATAAAATGTTACTAGCTCATTATTAAGTTTAACATTGTTTTCTGACTGGTCCGTGATTGGCATTGCGGTTTAGCGGCGAAGGCTTTGTTGCCATCAAAGACCAGAGAATGCATTAGGACTGAGGATACAGATAACGTGGCTATGGCCTCCTCGCGCGTAAAATGATCCCTCAGCTATGGAACAGTTTATGAGGAGTAGGCTGTTTACGTCTCTAATGTTTACGGCAAAGTCTCCATCGTAAACACCATTTTCCAGTAGAATTTGAGAACTAAAACCTCATATGTAGTTTCTTAAGCTGTTGTGAATTCTAAAGTCAGCTCGATATCCACATTTAAGCGTCATTCGTCTTTTCAGACTAGAATAATTTGGCTCGATGATTATGTTATCGCCAATATGAACATTTTCGCCAATCATTCTTTTCATTTCATTAGCGATGTCAACAACGTTGTACGCACCTGGAATGATACTGAGCAATATTTCGCCATCATTAGCAGAAGTAAAATATCTAAATTTGTTGTTGCTAGTTGTAACATTATGAAATTAGTTCCATATTTCTGCTAAAATTAGCGCAATCTCATAGCGCGTATCCTGCGATAACTCTATAGGCGTGCTATATCTGACAGTAAAATCACCACTGCTTCCTTTAGCCAACTCGGAATGAAAGAGACGAGTTTGCGACATGACTGTATCTAATCAATGTACACAACTCTTTAATCGGCATTAGTAAGTCAACTTTGCTGAAACAAATTATCTAGCTTTTCTTTGATCTCATTATCAACTTCTATGCTAACGTTTCCTGCTTGTTTACTGGCCACCAGCAACTTTAGTCGTGCGACACGTTATGCGGTATTTTTGTAATATTTTATTACTTTTGCCCGTCTTTATCCTAGTCTTTTTAACGAGATTATCTAAATCCAACTTAAGTAACTTGCCGTGTGTAATAAGTTTTATTAAGTCAAGATCAGTTGTTTTCTTAAATTTTACATTGGCGCTAGCAAGATCAGATTTTGTAGACAATATACTTTGATATTCTACGTCAGATATTAATCGTTTGTTTTCAAATGTTTTATATATAGTAACAGCTTTTTCAACAAAAGTTTTGTATTCTACTGCTGTCATTGCTTTGCCTTGTTCACTTGGCTCTTTTTCATTTTAGCAGGTGGTTCCATTCCTGCTGCCTGCGCTAATAATTCTGATTGCTCAGAAGGTAGACTAATTATCTCTTCTATAGGTTGTTCTCTGAGCAGCCTCTCCATATGTCTTACTCTTCTTGAACGCGTCCACAACGTTTTGGTTCAGATCTTTTGTTTTTTGCAGCTCGAGTTCAAGCTGAGGATTATCTTCTTTTTTTTTTTTTTTCGTCTGCCCCATTTTCTGTTAAACTCAGTTAGCTCTTTCTTGCTTTTTCTATCTCTTCAACCACACGACCACGCAATTGCTGTTGCTGCTCTGCATACTTGCGCATACTTTTAGCTTTATCTTCTTGCGTATCCGCTCGTACAAACGGCATTGTATACAAAGTATTTGCATAAAATATTGCTGCAGCTGATGCCTAAACTGGCAAATAAAATTCGTCAAAGCCGCGACGACACATTTCAGGAACGTGATATGCATCTCTGTGAAAGGTCATAAAATTATGTTTGTTGCTGTCAATAGCTTCGTGATAACACTGCTTAAATTTAGGAGCGTCTATGCCACGACAATGATCTCACGCAATAGAATCTATGTCGGTATTGTCCAGACCTGAAAACAAAACAAAGCAGCCAGTGTTGCGACCAATATACTTTGATACGTCGTAGAAAGATTGCGCCAAGTATATTCAGTTGCTGCGCTTGTTTCGTGAAAAAGAGAAATATTCTTTGATCCTGTTCATGTTGTCGCGATCTATCTTGATGTCATCAAATGCTATTACAGAATATTTGTCGCAATCAATCTGTTCTGCGGGCGTTATTTCCTTAGGCTCTAATATTGTAAAAGTTTTTTTTTGCGCGGCATCATAGCTGCTAATGGCTTCATCAAAGTCGCTGAGTGTCTTGTACTTATCTTAGCAAGGATCAAGCGTATAGATCATTACCTTGTTGTAGTTAAGTCGCAGTAATCTGGAAACAAGAAATTATGCCTGGATTTCTTGATGTCTTCTGAATCAAAGTTGACGATGCGCATTTGTTATAAGCAGAGTATATATCAGAAGTCATTATACAGCTTTTGGCACAGTTATTGACGGTGCTTAAGCGAACACAACAGCAACTATTCCTATTGCAGAACTCATCAAGCGCTTGCTAAAAACTGGCGACACGATGACCGGTTCGCTAAACATGTCTTCGCAAAAGATTACATCGTAGATACAGCTAATAAACAATATGCAAATAAGTACGCAAATGGTAAAATACTGTTACTAGATGCCAATACAAATTTTCCTCAATGACGCTTACTTTCAGTATGACAAAACTTGGCATCGGTAATCAGTGGCAATGAAATGCTAGTGTCAGCGCCATATGTTTTGCCACTAGCTGGTGGAACTATGACGGGCAACATAGACATGAATTCTATATAAAAAAAAAAAACATGACAGACTTAGCCGCGCCAGAAACTGAAAAAGATGTAGCCACCAAAGAGTATGCAGATACAAAACTTAGCGCTGATTGCCACAATTTTGGTTAACGCACCAACTTCTGCCGCCAATGAAAATATTGGTATGATTTAAGAAATTCCTGTGGGCCAATCACTGTGCATCTTTTCTGGTTCGCAGACAAGGTGGATTTTTGTTCAAAGATCTTCTTAGGTATCTTATAGTCCAATCATTATTCAAGCGTCAGAAGGCTTTAAAACTACCAACCACGTCAATTCAGTTATGTTTTAGGTTACTGGCGCTGGAGTCAATGTAAATTCAGCACAAATTAATAATCGAAGTGTTCCTACAGATAATGCAGATGTGACAACTGAACTGTATGTAGATTCCAAGCGAATAAAAAATAAAATTGTGCATATTCCATCGCTCTCGTCCAATTCTAATAATCGCAACGGATTTATAGCCTCTGCATCATCGGAATATTCAGCAGCCTTTAGAGCGCATTCGGCATTTAATGGCCACATATCTACTAGCGAATGGGCTACAGAAGGCGTTTATAATAATTTTTGGATCAGAATATATTGTCCCGAGGCAATTACTATTTGGCGCTTTCAACTTAAAGGCAAAACAGCTACAACTGAATACATCAATAATTGGCGTCTAGAAGCGTCCAATGACATCGCTAAATGAACCACGCTTTACACAAATACGGCCACATTAGGGTCACCTTTGGCTACGTTCGATATTACAAGCCCTGGCATGACAAAATATCGCCTCTACAGATTATACTGCGTTTCTGCGACGCCAATCAATCCCGGTCTGGCTTATTTTCCGATTTTTACGCTCGATGATCTATGTAAACAGCATATATGAGATGACAGAATTCGTGAGAATTGCACGCGAATTTACCACGCTATTGTTTGAAGAAAAACACGATGACCTGGTTTTTGATGATGTGAGAACTAAGACGTATTATGACAAAATTAGTGAAAACAAACAACTGTATACAAAGTTTTTGGTGGATCCAGAAAGCGTTAAAATAGATGATCACATACTCAGTCTTTTTTCGGCAACTCATATAAGAGCGCCACAGTTGTTGGACGAGTTGGACAAATATGACAAGGTAAAAAAGTTCTGCAATAACAAGGAATCGGCCAGCGCTGCTAGAAACACAAGAGAAATCTTTAAAACCATACTAAATGAGCTGAGTGTTGGTAACTTACAACTAGTGAATCTAACCAAAAATACAAAATAAAAAAATATAAATTAAAATTTAAAAAAAAAAAAATGAACGAAAAAGAAAGGGAAGATCTAGATGCTGACTACACATGCATGTATAATCAAGTCGGGCAAAAAATCTTTAAAAAAACAGGAAAGGCTTCAGGATCAAGTCAACAAGCGGTATTGTTACAGAGAGTTTGGTTTGGATTATGATGTCGTAGAAACAATTCTGAGATTGATGGCGCTATTTGATATGAAAGATCCACAGCCCCTACCTGAGCCCGAATCAGAAAAACCACAACAAGAACCATAGCCGCAACTACAGCCTGAGCAGCCACAACCTGAAGCAGAAAAGCCACAGTCACAACCAGAGCCAGAGCAGCCACAAACTGAAGCAGAAAAGTCGCAACCATAACCTGAAGCAAAAAAGCCGCAGTCTGAAGCGGAGCAACCAAATATTCAAGTGCTGCAGCCACAACCTGAAGGAGAGCCAGAGCAATCACAACCTTATGCTTATGATGATGATAAAAAACAAATAGCTGAAGCAATCTAAAACGTTTATAGATCTTCACATAAGAAGAGCAGGGATCCGATTTCTTTAAGAGAGGTTTACTATATCCACAAAAAGGTTCTTGCAGGACTTAACCTCGGTTATTTTCAAATCTCAAAAATACCCAGCGGCTACTTTATTTAACCTGAGCTTACAAATGAGCAGAAAAAGAACTCGAACTAGATCCAAAAGATATGTTGCCAGTATTCGATTTGCTGTCACACTGGGCAATCCGCGGCTTTTTCTGCAAATATAAAAAAAGCTTGCTGCTGAATTTGCACGCGATGAACCTTATGTTCCCGAAGAAGAGATACAACCGCAGGGCAAAGAAATAATTGGCTCGAGCTATTATATACGATGAAACATATCATGGACTTCAAATACATTAGCAATCATCTTAACAATGAAACGCGTGATGAGCTTTTTGCATATCATCGCAGCTATCACAAACGAGCTTACTGTTGTATAAAGCCAAAAAGGCATTACAAGCGCCTATTGTTTTTCTTGTCAGCTGTTCCGTTGGCGATCACTGCGGCTGGTGTTGCCAGTACAGGTGCTTATATCTGGCGTTGTCATTGCAACTCAAGCTTGTGGTGGAAACCTAGAACCAACAATTCAAATAAAATGGCTATGTGTAAACATGCTTACATCACGTACACACAAATATTAAACCAGATTAAATTCCGCCTGCGTAGTGCTGCGTTTAATATGGCAGATTTCTCTCTCTCTCTCTCTCTCTCTCTCTCTCTCTCTCTCTCTCTCTCTCTCTCTCTCTCTCTCTCTCTCTCTCTCTCTGCATCTGCATTTCCATATTCCTTTGCTCTTTCTGAAGCTGAAGCTTTCTTAATTCTAATTCCATCTGGTTTTTAAGCTGTAATACCTTTAATTTCCAATCAAAACCAGATACAGACTTATCACTTAAACCCAAAGCACTATTATCCAAAATTTTGTTTTCCCCAAAATATGGAATTAAAATATTCTTTATCTCTTGCTTTGTCAACGATGCTTTCGCTTCAGAACGATCATAATGTCCGGCAAGCTCAAGCAACTCGTCCTTTTTCATAGACTCTAACCCTACCTGGGTAGGACTTGAAACAAAGTTCTCAAACTTAGATGACATTGTAAATGCTTGCTGGTTTCACTAAAGATTTCTCAAATGTGTGAAATACAAAACTTTACCATGGACAATGAAAATTCCAAAACAAAGTCAATTTAAATTGTAATTGAGGGAAATTCACATCCCGGAAGAGCTCCCAATTTCTGTTACGACTCTAGGTCTTAAAATATGTAACAGAAAGAAAGTAAAACCAAAAATGTAAGTAAAATCAACAAGCAATTTATTTCCAGACAATTAAAGTGAAAAATTCAAAAGTCACTTAAAATGTATAACTTAAATTCCAAATAATCCTAAATGTCCTAATCACAAGTCAAAAATAATACATTGTTCCGAATGAATTACAATAGCCTTGAATATCCTGATGTACCACAAAGATGTAATCCAGAATGTATTTGAAAATGAGTTCACATAAATTCCAAAATCATGTATTAATCCAAAAGTTAATGAGCACTTTTATATTTCCAATTAATAGTTTAAATAAATAATTTTTCTCAACTTGTATCTGATTTCAACAACTCAAGTAAATTAGATTCATTACAGACTGATAGATTAGAACCCAAATTCTAGTATAGGAATGAATTTGTTTACCACAATCTGTATATAAATACACATGCCTACCTGGCATATGTCACAAAAGTCTAATTGCGAAATACGTATGAAAATACTGGCCTACCTGACACATATCACAACAGGACATGTTGGGACATGCAATGTAAACAACTGGACAAAAGTTAAGTATGTATTTTCAAATAACCATACAACTCAAAAGTATGGAAAAAAGTTAAGAATATAAACATCATACATAACAATATAAAGGTAAGAACGCGAGCAAGTTTTAACGTTATCAAAAAGTTAGTATAGTATATAGAAGTAGGGGGCGTGGAACGCTTTCGTCGTTTGATTAGCTATATTCTGTGATCGACCGAGCTCGTCTTAGCAAAACTTGCAGACCATCCCAAAAGTAATCCGTCATGCCATCATCATCATCATCATCGAAATTGCAGAGGGTCGTCAGAATATATCTAAAAACAAGCTTTTTCAGAATGTATCTGACGCAGTGCTAAATCCCCGAGCGAGGTCGACCTCAGACTATACCTAATCTAACGATAAAAATGGTCCAGGGCCCCTACTCCTATATACTACTCTCTTGTTTTAAAACATGCAATCAGTATCCTCTCCCTGTAAGTCTTTAAGTTGTAAACTACCGAATCACCAAAATTACTTGCCTGATTTTCAATATTTCCTCGATAAAGCTAGGACGGTAATTCTTGGCAAATATTGTTTTGCGTGTTTCTGGCTGTTTCACAAATTTTGAAGTTAGTAGTTCCAAATGTATTACTTGTCAAAAAAAGCGAATAGATTGGACAATCCATTGGATCTGTTTTCTGCCTTGCTCGCTTCTACCAGAGTCATATGTATTGGCGTGTGATGAGTGTTATTGTACCTTAACTTAGCTCTGGCAAAACGTACGCCCAATTCTTGTTTTATTTTTAGTGAAATACTTCCACATTCTAGTCTTCGGAGTTCTGTTAAATCTTCACATTACAGATGCCGTTCAGTCTGAGTAGGTAGAAAGTAGCAATTGTTTTTCCTTTCTAGCAAGACTCTTTTCTCTCATTAAACTGTATCTTTCCAGGCTTTTGCCCCTTATAGATTTCTCTGAAAGCATCGTATATGCCATCTCCTTTTTCGTTTTTACTCTCTCAGTCGAGGCATATTTACAGAAAACAGTTATCATCGTGAAGATGTATTTGTCTCCATCGTTCTATTTTTCATATGACTACATTTCTACAATGTCTACTTGCCACTGATTATCCTGGTTTAGAGAATTTTCTCGTTTGCTTGTGTAAAGTGAAGATAGATTGTTTTTCTAACCATCCTTTAAATTCAGCCTATATTATTTTCATTTTGCCTCGTTTAGTTTGTTCCCACAAACATCCTTATTATTGGGGTGGGCAAAAAAGCCAAAATCCAAGGTCTTAGAGGCGTTTGCTAATGTGCTACTCAGGCCATATCAACATCGTCGCAGTCGCGAGAGTACATGTATGTATTTAATTCAACCTGTTCAACAGATGGTGAATATAATTGCTTTTTGTCTGAAATTGAAAGTAAAAAACGTGGCCGAAGGGTCTCAAATATCAGTTAATTGAATGTAAGTAATAATGATGTTAACATCCACAGTAGAGAGATAATTGATGGTAATCAGTCATTCACATTATTGGGCTATTGATAATTTACATGCACCGCCAACTCTGCACCATTGGCGCTGAGTAAAAAGACTCTGCTATCAGGCGATCCACTATATATTTTTGTAAATTATCCCTACGCCGACCAGTTCCACAGACACATATGTATGTTAAGAGTCCAACAAAATAGTTCCCACACATCAACCCTTTTACTTTGTTGTTGTGATGACTTGCTAAATCCACACTTATATAAGTCTTGATTGAAATTTGGGGCAACGAAAAATTTTTGTAAGAAGATTTTAGCATGAGTTTTTGCAATATAACATTACTCATGCTGATTGGAGCACTTCATTGTTAAATTTTTCAAATTTGCAGTTATTTAGTTCTTCCAAGTTGTCAAACTCCTCAATTTCTGGAGATAAATAGTTCATGCGAGTAGTCCGCAATCCCAACTGCCTAAATGGAAGTGATCAGTGTAAAAAAAAATATTAGAAAATTAAAGCTTGCATTTACACTCACCCACTTTCAGCTACTGGGGCTCGGGGTGGGGGCAAGGGGCTACTTTATAAAGAGTGTCAAACCCTTGAAAATAACAAGTATGTCAGTCCGAAATGTCTGGTATTCATCGCCATCTAACTTCTTATTTCTACTACTTGAACACTAACATGGTTAATGTACATAATGCGTTTTAGTGTAACAATATTCCTCTTCAATATTACCGGTATTAACAGATGCATAATACGATTACCCGCTGTTTGAATGCCATGTAGAGTACGCATTGTCATTCAAAAATTGCTGACTAAACTAAGCAATAAAACGTGTTAGAACTATTTCATTTATTTGCGTGTGTTCATTTTGCAGGAAAATTGGATATATAGTGTAGAAAGTTTTTTTTTACCAGAATTGTAGCGGAAAGAAAACAAAAAGTTCTTTATAATGTATATGACTTGTTTTGCAATAAATAACTTTATGGATGAATGTATATAATTACTCATGGTTTAGTTTTTTTTTTCCCCTTTGTAAGGTCCACTACGGAGAACATGCGTCGGGTTTAGCTTTGAAAACAAATTTGAAAACTACATTGAATGTTTTGAAATAAAATATAATACACATCCATGGATTGTTGACAAAAGGTCATTGAATTGAACAATAAAATTGTGAGGACTATTACCAGGTTAGAGATAAACAGCATTCAGAGACAAACAGAGTCAGACAGTAAGAACGGAATCAAAGAAGAAGAAAAAAATGATAGAATTAGAAAGGAACTCGTCGAAAGTTTTATTGACGTTAATGTTAGTGACAACGTTTAAATTCATACGAACGATATAAATGCTTGTCTTCAATCAAATAGCTTGTCTGGAAGCAACAATTGACATTGTAAGTAAATCTCAAATGTTTTATTTGTTATCTATTCGGTTATGTATTACAAAGTATTAAAGAGTTATATATATTGCAAGATAGTTCATTCAAAGATAACTTAGGACAGAGCGGTTGACATATACACCGCATTATTGTGATTGTAAGATTAGATTGTGATTCTTTAAATGATTATCATAGATCAGTATTAAAATATAATTTAAGAATTGGTAACTTTTCCAAAAATAAAAAACAACAAAAAAAAAAAAAAACAAACATTAGGATTATCAAAGAAATATATACTAATCTAACCAATCAATGGCGTTTTTGTTTGGATAGCAGTTCATAGCAATTTTGTTTGAACTTTATCACGAACCTGCCAATGAACAAATTGTCGGATCTCTATTGTTCAGAATTTGCTATAATTCTTACGAATAGAGCCATTTGCAATGTAAATAAACAAAACATGCTTGGGAAATTTTTGTTCTTGGGAACACTTCATGACAAGCTGCCAGTCTATCAAGGAATAGATTTATTTTGGTGAGAATTATATTATCGTTCTAGCGAATAGAATACGTTGTGTTGTTAATGGAACCCGCCAACTAAACCCAGTAGTGCATTTGTATTGTACAGAAGGATAGTATAGTTCTTGTGAATAGAGTACACTGTGCTTTGAATGGAACCTTCCAGTCAATCCAGTAATGGATTTCTGTTGTTCAGAATTATGTTTTAGTTCTTGTAAATAGAATACATTGTAACAGACAGTTGACGTGGTTTCCATTTTAAAATCAGTGTAATATAAGTAACGAATCACATGTAATTTTCTTTCTCTATGACCTAGAAGTTAAACGGTATAAATATATTTAGTGAGTATTTATTATCAACAGTTTTGTCTTGAGGTGATAATAACAAAACAACAGGGATTTTCTTTTATAATAGAAACCCAAACATTTAAACATTTGCATCTATTCTTCAATCCCATCAAACTAATACAGAATTGCATTTCTATGCCAAATTTGGTTCTTGCTAACTTTTAATCTCTAATAGGCAATACATATAATTGAAGCTTCTGAGACCGTTGTAAATGTAACTGAACTTTCTATAAATTCAATTTCTGCTTTTGTGAAGTCATTGTTAAGAGATTTAGATATGGTTATAAGGTCTTCAGGCTGCAACATTGAGGCAACCGGAACAGATTCTATAAATGTATTTGTGTCAAATGTGAAATAAATATCTGTTTCGTCATTACAGATTTTAAGGTTTGCTTCACCCACTAGGAAGAATAAGACATCTACTGATTTCAATGGCAGGATCATTTAAAGTTATATATAATTCTCCGATCATTTCAAAACACTTAAAAATATCCTTTTTGATATTGAGGCACATTAATGTTTTCATTTTCTTGTATGTTGTTTTCAATCCTACAATGTTAGACAATACTTGACAATACTTTTACCACACAAAACCTAGAAATTAAATAAACATTGCTTTCAGATATCGACGTCGTTGTTGTACTACAAAAATAAAAATGCGCCTATCACGTCTTTAAACATCGATCAATTTATTACATACAGTTCATTTAAAGTGCGACAATAATTTTATATCAATGACTCATAAATAAAAGTAATTGAGGTATTTATACCATGATCCCGAAAGTCCACATGCTTACACAAATATCACTCATTTGTGGATACAAACCAAGGAAGAAAAAGAGATCAAATACAGTGAATTCAAAGAAAGGTCAACTGAACAGTCTACTTACGCATTATACAAACAAGTGAGAAAAAGATTTCCAAGTAAAAGAAAAGATTTTATGCTAGTCATGTGGCTGGCCAGTGCAGACAGACCTAGTTGACTTGCAAGCCTAATAAAAGATATAACTATATTTTGACTGTTATGTATATTTTCTCCAAATATGCATAGGCCAAGAAAGTGAAGTCTAAAAGAGGGGATGACATATACAATGCACTCAGAGAATCTTTAAAGAGCGAAAACCAGAAAAGGAACAGCTTGATGAATGGAAAGAATTTTGCAACCGAAAAGTTATGGAGGCAAAGTTGGAAGAATATATCGAATATCTCTCAACTAACACACACACACACACACAAAGCCTCTATAATAGAAAGTTGAAAAGAACTTTGAAAATAAGAATATGGAAGTTGTTTACATACAACAAAACTAGACTCAATCTACTGAATAACCTCGTCGATGGATTTAATAACATTTATCACAAGTCAATAGATATGACAAAACAGCTAAAAACCACCTTCTCGTTATCTGTTAACTGAGTCATTTTAGATCACCAAAATATAGAATAGGGTAGACAGTAAGAATATATATATATATATATATATATATATATATATATATATATATATATATATATATATATATATATATATATATATATATATATATATATTAGAGAGAGAGAGAGAGAGAATTACAAATATAGATCGGAAAGTGCTATTTCTGGATTATACAGGAGAATGCTTGAGAACAGTAACAGAATGTATACATACGAATAAATAATATTATCATACAGGTTAATGAATTTTAATTCGTCCTCTACGGAGATTCCAACCCGGATCCGCGGGTTACGGTACCCATCGCCTTGCCTGTAAGCACCAACCCCTATACCATCTCAACCATGCACATATCACCAAAAATGATGCTACTAAGTCGGTGGCATAAATATTCGTGCGTAGCAGACATACCCGCATGTTCACCCAGTAATTAATTCTCATCTAATATATATATATATATATATATACATATATATATATATATATATATATATATATATATATATATATATATATATATATTGCTACGACTAGGGGTAATGTAACAAAAGAAAAGACACAAACCAGCTTTCAAGATTTAAAATACAAATCTTTAATTTCCCTAAAATATTAAAATATTTCAACAAACAATCAAAATGAAAGAATTAAAATAACGTACAGTATAGACTATCCTTAATAGTCCTAACTTGTTTTAAAGTTCACTGATCCGGAAGTCAATCCAAATACTCCGAATGTACATTCACTGTACTAATGTGCTAATAAAAAGTAGTTATATCCAAGTAATCCTTGTAAATTTTGAATATCACAAGTTCTAGAAATGTTTCCGATAATTCCACGGAGCTGTATAATTATTCAGGTTGAAGAAACAGTACTAATCCAGAATGCACTGTATTAATATAAATATATCTGCAAAGAAGAATATCCCACCCACAAAATGAATCAAATTCGTGTATGACCTCTCAATTCAATGTAACTATGAAGAATGAAGACTACTGCTATTAATTCTATAATATAGTCTCCCACTGTGCATAAACAAAATAAAAACCCATTACGTCTTAAACAAACAACTGGGTATTTTGAAATATTGCAACCCTCTCCGAACCAATCAGAAATTAGGTTATGCGTGACATCTCTTAAAGTACCAGTGTCCTGACATTCTAAACAGTAAATAATGTATTGATTCATAGAATGTAAGTCAAAAGTTCACCCTCTCACGCGCGGAAAACACGTCACATGACTAAAGCTTCAGCGAAATATCGATCGAGCCTAACGTATGTGTACTCACGGCAAGACGACAGCTGTTAGACTAAGAACAGAGATCATAAACTAATAAACTATACCATTATTAAAAGAAAAATATATATAATTCCGTAACAATATATATATATATATATATATATATATATATATGTGTGTGTGTGTGTGTGTGTGTGTGTGTGTGTGTGTGTGTGTGTGTGTGTGTGTGTGTGTTAAAATCGGTCTTTTGTACGGTGGCACCCATCTTAAAACCCATGGTGACTCGAGAATTGGATGCTTTAAACGCAAGGAAAAGAATTTCGCCAAAAAATGCTCATTGACCAACAAAGTCCCAAACAAGCCTTAATGAAAGCTGCAAAACATGTGCTAATCAAAACAGGAAAAGAACTCCTTGGTCGTCGAAACACCGCGAAAAATTCATTTCACACTTCTGTCAAAGGCACAGATTCATCCTCTATGTCACACCAAGGACAAGACAGAAAGAGACGTCGAAAACCCTTCAGGCCTCATACACACGACCAGAAAAAGAACAAGAAAAAGAAGAACAGCCAGAGATTTGGTCGTTTTTGATTTGTACTTGAACAACAAACTAGTCAGCGGCAGCATGGACACTTACCCTTACCAAGTTTACCTCGAGAATCTCTTGACGTAGGGAAGAGAAACCAAGAACACACATTTGGATGCGTCGGTGGTGTGGAAACCTGTGTGTATTCAACGACACAGATTTGACAGACGCTGAAGATCCTCACAATGTTGGATTTAACGACGGCCAAAGACGTAGTTTAGAAAAGATAGATCGTTTACACTTGGACGTGTGGTTGCGAAATAAGTATTTGTTGAATGGTGTGAATATACATCTGAGACTGAATCTAAGTAGTTCCGTGTGCCATTTGATGGCTGATGTTAACTAGTACAAAACTAACAGCGAAGAAGCTAGACTCTACGTGTGAGGTTTGAAAGTCTTACCTAAAGTGGGGAACGACATCAATCAAGTTCTGACCAGATCAACCAAGTATCCTCTACGACGAGTGGAAATCAGAAACTCCACCATTAGCTCTGGACTCCGATCCAAGATCAAAAATCATGTCTTTCAAGGTCAACTGCCTAACCGTTTGTTCATTAGGATCGTCAGCAATGCTGCCATCAACGGAACTATTGACCAAAAGCCTTTCGAGTTCCAACACTTCAAATGTGTTCAAGATAGAAGTGACCTGAGATTGCCAGACGTTGTGTACCAGATCTCTTGAACCTAACTTTGCTCAGAAAAATTACTTCAGATCTTACTTAACTCTGTTTGAAACCACATGACAATTAGGAAACAACAGTACCCACTGCATTTCGTCTGACCATTATGCAGGAGGATATTGCTTGTGGGATTTGAGTTAACTCCAGCCCAAGACACAGAGAAGAGACATTTCCACCCCATACAATCAGGCCAACTCCGTGTGGAACTTCAGTTTACACTGACTCTCCTGAAAACAGTGAACGTGATCTTGTATGCAGAATTTGATAATACCCTTGAAATTAACAGTCTGAGAGAAGCGATAAAAGACTATTCAAACAAAGACATGGAACACGAACCCATGGCCATATTTGAAGAGGATGATGTTTTCTATCCAGAACAGCAGTCACAGACCTCACCTGCAAGTGGAGAAGAAGAAGAGAAAGACACAGTTATGATGTCACAATGGCCAGAACAAAAACAACAATTAGCTACAAGAATCACACTACTGACCAGATAACATTGTTGTGGTTGCCAACTGGATCATCCTAGTCAAGTGCAACACGATCACTGTTTGATGATGAGTCAAGAAGTAAAGGTTGCAAAGTATCTGGAAGAAGTATGGACACTTATCCCAGAAGAGACGATCTCGAAAGAGTGGTATAAAGACTTGAGTGACCATTCCCTACTTCCATTGACTTCCTTGGAGACAACACGCATCGATGCTGTCTTGCAACAGAGCAGACAACCGATACTCCCCGTTCATCGACAGACTTGACAGATTCTTTTAAAGAAAAATTCAAGTGTGAAATCATTCCTTGTCATTATCTATGACGACGAATACCTGGAAACTGCATTACCTGATAACCCACAATTCGTACACAGCTCCTTGGAATCCAGGCATGATTGCTAAATATGAACTTTCTCATCCAAAACCCAAAGACATTCCAACTTATGTCATCAACTCGGATGACAGTCATAGCCCAGGAACCCACTGGGTAGCCGTCTACTTTCCGAACAACCACAGCGTGGAATATTGATTCTTATGGTTTACCTCCGAAGACGATATCATAGACTTTATGAGCAGAAATGCTGTATCCACTCAATTCAATAATTTGAGATAGCAAGAATCGGATTCTATGGTGTGTGGACAATATAGCGCGTGTTTTCTTCATCAATGCAGTCTTGTATTCCCATTACAACATTTACTGACTTGTTTTAAACGTGATTCCTCCAGAAACGACACAAAAATAGAAATGTGGTTTTGTGATAATTGTAGTTATCACATTTCTGTAGCTCAAAAACGTAGTGTCCATCAATGGCAAAATGACACTGTACTAGATCACTGGAGATCTAGTCTTCTCAAAGTTGTCAACCTTGTAAATACATTCATGTTTAACATTTTTTTTTGGGGGGGGGGGGGGTCGGAGTATATTTGTCAGTTGTATATAAAGAGGGAGGGACTAGCCCTAATCGTCCCTCTTAATTTTTAAGCTAGTTGGGCTTATTAAAAGATGTTGATTTAGAAAACAAAATGCTGTTTGTTAGTTTTCTTTACAAAAACAAAATGCTTTGACATACTTTTTTACTCTCTCTCTCTCTCTCTCTCTCTCTCTCTCTCTCTCTCTCTCTCTATCTCTCTCTCTCTCTCTGACTTTCTAAGGAGAATGATTTCTTTTAGGTCAGTGTGAATCCTCCTGACCTGTATTCTATTCTCACTGTGTACTACGCCTATGGATGTTTTCCTTCACGTCCGCGTCTCAATTTTGAGAGCTGTTTTCCTTCACGTCCGCGCTTAAAGCATATAAAGTGGTTCTCCAGTCTTACCATCCATCGTCGACTCGACAAGAATGACAGAACATTGTAGTTTTGGATAGCTGAGCACAGCAGTAACACTTTTAAAGAGGGTGGAGCACCTCATAGACAGGATGAAGGAGTACTACCTCAACACCAGGCATTTCTAGAGGGAGATTATCTCCTTGAGAACGGGGAAAGAACTCATTTGAGAAGTAATGCAGGAAGAGACCACCAAGAATAAGAGGGCATGGGCGGAGGAGAAGTGGAAGAGGGAGTGCGAGAGGGAAATACGCCTCAACAAATTGTGGTAAAGGGTGCAACACAGGCTTCGTTACAGCCGAAGAGCTCTTGTGGCAGCAACAACAACAGTAACAGCAGCAGCAGCAACAATGTCAATAGCCAGAATAGCCCCTGATCCAGCAAACCGAAGATGGGGAGATGGTATTTAGACTCTTCGTCTCCGTCGAGAATTGGAGCAATTACGACGAGATGCGCCATTGCTGCAGATATCGATAACATCAACGATCGAGAACAACAACGAACGTTTCTTTTCAGGGCCACCTAGTTCTCTTAGAAACAGAATTACTACTAAATTATGGCCACAACTCTGTTTATTTTTTGTTGTTGTTGTTGCTGTTGTTGTTGTAGTTGTTTTTGTTTCATTATTGTGTGCATATATTTGTCTCGTTTTACTGTCACAACTTAAACTTAAACCCCTATTGATGTTTGTGTGTATGTGTGAATATTCCCACCCTTTTCTCTCTTTTCACTCCATGTATGGTATTATATTAGTATGGGTGTGCATAGTGTGCGAACATTCCACTTCTCGTGTGTGATTGTATATCAATATGTTTGTGTGTATATGTTGTATAGTGTGCGATCTCATCCCCCTTTTTTTTACATTCTACCCTGTGTTGTTTAGTAGGTGTGGGTACTAGTCAGTCAAATGGCGTATTATTTAGAAGGTGCGGGTACTGGTCAGTAGATGAGTTGGTGTTGGTCAGTCAAAACGGCCTATTGGTTAGCAGGTGTGGGTTTGGTCAGTCAACACAGCGTATTGGTTAGTAGATGTAGGTGCTGGTCAGTCAAAACCATGTGTTGTTTAGTAGGTATTGGTGCTGGTCAGTGAAACGGCGTATTGGTTTGTAAATGTAGGTGTTGGTTAGTAGATGAGTTGGTGTTGGTCAGTCAAAACGGCGTATTGGTTAGAAGGTGCGAGTGCTGGTCATTAGATGAGTTGGTGTTGATGTTGGTCAGTCAAAGAGGCTTATTGGTTAGCAGGTGTGAGTGTTGGTCAGTCAAAACAGAGCATTGGTTATCAGGTGTGGGTGTTAGTCAGTTAAAACGGTGTATTGGTTAGTAGGTATTGGTGTTGATCAGTGAAACGGCGTATCGGTTAGTAAATGTATGTTTTGGTTAGTAAATGAGTAGGTGTTGGTCAGTCAAAACGGCGTATTGGTTAGTAAGTGTGGATTCTGGTCAGTCAAACGGCGCATTGTTTAGTAGGAGTGGGTGTTGGTCAGTAGATGAGTTGGTGTAGGTCATTCAAAACGGCGTATTGGTTAGTAAGTGTGGTTTTGGTCAATACAATGGTGTATGTTCCCTACATTACATTTTCCCTTGTCCCTAAAATACCATTTTTGTACTCAAGAACAAAAGCAATTTCAAGGGACAATGGGAAATGTCATGTTAAAGGACTAATGTTAAATTCCCCTTGTCCCCAGAATTCCATTCGCATTTTAAACCTATGGACGGTTTAACAAGGAATTTCTTATTGTCCCCAGACTCCAATCATTCCAAAAAGGTGGCCTAATATTAGTTTCCATTGCCCCCAGACCGGCTTATCTGTACCCAGTGTAGCCCCTATACTATTAAGTTAGTGTTCTTGAGTCATCCAATTATTCCAGTATTGTATAGCATCAAGTAGGTGACGATGGTTTAGTATTATGCTCTCTCTCTCTCTCTCTCTCTCTCTCTCTCTCTCTCTCTCTCTCTCTCTCTCTCTCTCTCTCTCTCTCTCTCTCTCTCTCAACAGCTACTTGGATAAGTATGTCTGTATGGATGATTCATTAAATCAGTCATCATGAAAATGTAAGTATAATTGTCTTTGGGTGTAACTCTATCGACCTGAAACATTTCTTTTTAAGGTTTTCTTATAAACAATTCATCCGATAAGTTCTATTATTTTGTTTAGACTAATTGTGTGTGTGTGTGTGCGTGTGTGTATGTGAAATCATTAAACCACAAGGGACCTTTAAAGTCCGCATTTGTCTCGATTGACAAATCTTATTTCCGACTGCATAATATAAAAAACAGTAAAACTGACGCAATCGTATAAACTCAATGATTCATTTCATGACACATGTTCGTTATTATTCATATGCATCATATGACAATTCCTACTTGTTCGTTAGGTGTAACTGACCATTTGAAAAAAGATAATGTTATACCAGTCATGTACATTCAACAAGGCCATCGTCGACCTTTAATTGGAACCAGTAACGCAACACCTTAAGATTGTATGAAGACTTCCGCATTTATTTTACGTCGTACGTTAAATATTTGCTCAATAACTAATGCCGAGTTGGACATATTCTGCTCAATACATTTGTTACCAGCCAGTAAAGTGAATGCTTAATCTGCAAGGACTGCAATGGCAAAACTTAATGGCCACAACGGGGTCGATCCGTCCTTTTTGTTCCATCGTCCTAAATATTTATCTTGTCTTTATTTTCGATCAATTAGCTATGTTTGAATTATGCATCAGTAGATTGGTTTCAGACTTTACATTCACTCGCACCACTAGACATGGAACGAGCCTGGTAATCACTTCTGGATCCACACCTTTACCAATCATGTAGAAATGGCCAAATATATAGTTTTTAATAATAGGATTTCACCAAATTTCTGAAAACAGCTTGAGAGAGAGAGAGAGAGAGAGAGAGAGAGAGAGAGAGAGAGAGAGAGAGAGAGAGAGAGAGAGAGAGAGAATATTTAACTCTTGACAAAGGAGGGAGGGGGTTAGTCAAATGCTAGTGTTATAAATGCATATACGCTACGCGAGATGAAGAATATTGCAAATCCACACGCTGGGAATATTTAAGCCAAAAGTATTCTGACGGGGAAGCTAAGAAACAAGTGCACAATGTTCTTGTAACATTTTTTTTTACAGAACATACACCCCCATATATATATATATATATATATATATATATATATATATATATATATATATATATATATATATATATATATATATATATATATATATATATATATATATATATATATATACTCTCATGACTTATAGAACGTTATACAACATTCATGTACTCGACAGCTCAGGTATGAACATTTTTAAAGCGGTAAGCGATGGAAAAACACGCGTGTGTGTATGTGTGTGTGTTTTTGTGTGTGTGTGTGTGTGATTTACACATGTGTATGTGTATGTACTCGCGTCGGCTCAGATGTGGAAGTCTCTCTCTCTTTCTCTCTCTCTCTATATATATATATTTATATGTATATATATGTATATGTATATATGAATGACATGAAACAGATCTAACAACTTGCATACATGTACATGCACTCTCTACGGCTTATATGTTGCTGTGGTAGTGTCTGTTTATGAAGTGGTAGAAACCAGAGAACCCGGACGAAAACCTTCATTTAATGAAGAATGAATTTTCCTTTAAAACGTGTCGAGACAGAGCCACGTGGGCAGCTCGTTACTGTTACCATATCCATGCCCCATTAACGCACGCCTACGCCCAACACGTCACTCAAGATCAAGAATATAAAATCACCATCAATTAAAAAAAGAAAAGAAAACTAATCTCTTCGCAGAGAGAGAGAGAGAGAGAGAGAGAGAGAGAGAGAGAGTAGTTACTATAGTTACTATTGTGGAAAAGGGAGGGGAGGAATTTTGTATACCATAACTTTTTGTTACTGGCGCTACAAGGGAAAAGATACAAAGACGGATGATGAAACCCGGCCCTGCATAAAAGATAATCAAAACTCTGAGTCCTTAACAAAGTGTACGACTGAAATGCGGCGTTGGATGGCAAACATATGCACTTCCCCATACAAAACTAGGCTTTGTGGATCATAGTGCTAAAGATTTCGGAAGGTGGATCTTTGACACTAAGGAGGTGTCTTAGGAGAGAGGAAAATGGACGGTATAGAGATACAACCAAATTATTTATATGTAAGTAATTTATTTTATTTTATGACAGGCCTGCTGATGAAAATACCTGATCTTGAAGTTATACAGACAAAGAGATCAGTGAAAAAAGGCAGACACGTCAATGTGATTGCCATGCGTTTCTCGTCACCAAACACTGTTCTAAAATAAGAACTTCAACATTTTATATCAAGAAATAAAGTCAATGAACTTACTTCAAGGAAAGGAAAATCTACTCTCTGGTTCATCTTATGCCAGAGAGAGAGAGAGAGAGAGAGAGAGAGAGAGAGAGAGAGAGAGAGAGAGAGAGAGAGAGAGAGAGAGTTCACATGTTCACAATAAACAAGAGTGACAATATAAATATGAATGACAGCAGGTCTGACATGAAGATAGTTTTCTTGCTAAACATGTAGCAGGTTGGCAGCGAGGTCCTGCATTATATATGGGTTTGAAGAATATATGTCCATCTAAAGCAACCACAATCAAAGTTCCTGAGGTTATGGAGGAGCTAGTTTCTGTTGTTGAAGGAGTAGCAGAACGTATATTAACAAGAAGAATATAAAAGAAGTCGTTAATCAATTAGCAGATGACATTTCAACCAGAACAATGCATGGTAGAACCAGAGGTGACAACGGTTGGATACAGACGTAGACACGTGAAGTCTAACCTTGGACAGAAATATGTACCAGTGACCACCGATGAGGCACTCTTCTCTAGACTGATGTAACTTAAGTGGGCAAAGGAAGAATACGAGGATTTCTTGATTGTGAGACTTGGTGGACTTCATATATTGTTGAACTTTCTGAAGACAGTAGACAAGCATATTCAATCATTTGTACTTTGAGAGGCAGGCATTGTTTGATAGTGAGGCGCTTGTTCCAGGAGCAGCAGAACATGTGCTGGCTCGCGAACCCCACGCAGGAGCAATCAGAGCACACAGATGGTTGACTTTACAGGTCATGTGCAGAATCCTAATGCTATATTTGCTCAGTCATTCTGATAGAAAAGATGTTCCGCTTATGGCAGAAATAATAGTCAAATCTGATGAGGAGGAGATTTGGGCACCCCATTCAGTGCTTTTAACAAAATGGTTCAGAGAAGCAACTGAGGATTTAATTGAGTCCAAGGAGAATGTCAACTTCAGATTCTAGTGGAGTTATATGCAGATGGTCAAGATTCTTCTTTGTTTATCTGTGCCCAAAGAAATTGAGTTTAGGAACTCCATCCATATGCATTTTAGTGCATGCTCTCTCTATTTATAAGTTATGATCAGGTACGATGCTTGCTGGGGATCAATCTATCTGAATGAGATGCATCTACTTCCTGCAGAAGAGCATCATGAATTTGAAAATGGAAATCTAATCACATAGATCCAGGCTAAGGCCAAGAATGGCTAAATAGGAATGGCAAGAGAGGAAGAAGCATCACAGGCATCACCAAAACATCCACTCCATTCAACAGATAGGTTCTTTCATACAATTTGCGATCATTTTCCTCTCTATATAAGACAGTAAAGGGGAGTTCCGGGGCTGCGATAGAGATGATCCTAAAAACCGGTTGATCGATTCTAAAGTGGTTATTGATTGCATATGAAGCTGGACTAAATGTTAATTTTTTATGAAATTCTTCGACACGAGCTCTTGCCAGCCTTTATTTCATTGGCAGAAATGATTAATCTGTTTTTCCTCAAGTTTTAACAGCAGATATTCCATGACCGCCAACTTTTTAAAATGCTGAACTCGGTAACACCAATAATCTCATCATAGATGGACAGGCAATGGCGCAATCAATTGGGAAACCAAAAGGAGCTCCTTCATTTGGAGATATCTGACATATTTGCACACACTGTTCTTCAGGGAGGATGTTCATTTGACTGCATTGATATTGTATTATACAGGTACTATCAAACATCAGTTAAAGTTGGAATCAGAAAAAGTGTGCTCATGACACCGAACTAATCAGGAGAACAATAGAGAGCCGAGATGTACCCTAGCCATTCAACATCAATAATTTCTTGGCACACACTGCTGAAATCAGAGTAGATTTGGCAAGATCCATATCGGAGTAGCTGATTCCGCAAGCGCCACAAGCCAAAACCATTATTGTGGCTGGTAGTTTCTTTAATAAAGAAAGGATGAAATCATGCAATAAAGACACTTGCAAACTTCAAGTTCTGCAATAGGAGGGCATAGTGGGTACACGCCTGAGATACCGATGTTCTGGTTCTACTTTTGATCCACTACCACAGGATGCTATGTTTAAATTTCTGATTAAAAACTGGGAGAACCAAAAGGAGAAAACATATCCCGACTCATGCTGTTGTAGAACAGACATCCTGTGGAGCATTGTTTTGAAAAGCATTCTAGTCTTCCATGTTCTTAATAACTGCGACACTACATCATACATCTGTATGCACAGTAAGGAAATAAGAGTTGCTGCTGCAGCTTTGGAAAAGGTGACTTGACGGAGCAAACAGCTAAAGGTGCTGAAGTTTTTATTTGCAGACCACACAGTGTCTAGAATATTGGCGATATTGACAGGGCTCGAGCATTATTGTTTATCAAATCCAGAGAACCTGCGTCCCAAAAAGTGATGCGCTGTCGTTCCACATAAAGCGTTCCCAGTAACAGGTTGCAGTACGGAGGCAAGCAAATCTCAATTACCCTGAACTACCATCCTCTGGCTCCACGGGCTGGAGATACCAAGACAACATGCTACTGCCAATCTTCATATATTTTCCCTCTTTCCCCGAGACCTGTCTGGAACGAACGTCATGCAGCTGTAACACGAGGTGCTGAAGTCTATGCTGTGTATGCATAAAAAGTTTCACCTGCCATGCACAAGAGCTGCAAAAGCAGACAGGTCAATGACAGCTGTAACAATGATAACAGTGGGCAAATTTGTGTTTAAAGTACAGCTGGAAGATGTGAAAGAGTGTACTAGTTATGAATTGCCTTTTGTAATTGAAAGATTTTTACAAGGTTAATGTTTGTCTGATTTGTTTTTTTCGGGGGTGTATATCCGATATAGGTCGAATTCACAGTATATATGCGTTACAATTACTGTACCACAAGAATTACTATGTGCGTTATAAAAATACTTGGAAGAAAAAAAATTAAATAATCCCTGTGAGTATTTGTTATGTGTGCTTGGAAGAGATTCTCAGATAGTCAGTGATTTCAGTCATTTGTTAGATGGAATCAGTTGTTAAATACGCGTTTATATTCATTTTTGCTTAAAGTTTGATGACGGATGGGATTCGTTCTGAAAGTATGCCGTTCCATAAAAATAAAAACCTGCAAAGATGGTGTGTGATGGTGTTTAATTTTATGACCGTAAATCTAAAAATTACAAGCACGTATACTTTTCGATTTCAAAGGACCCATTTGATGTTGACCAGACGGATGTTGACTGAATCATAATCTGTAAATTACTTGTTTAATATAAGTAAATACACAAACGTGTATACATTTACAGTACAATTTGAAGATCTCGCAAACTTTAAAATACCAATGTACAACGATTCAATGAAAACAGATAGGATTTATGGAGTACACAGTCAGATTTTAAACAATACATAGTGGTGCAGTATATGAAGTAGATGTAGAAAAGTCAACCATAAGAATGACAAAATTGGACATAAATCTGAAATCAATCATACTTTTTAAGGGATTGATAAACGTTCCAAATTGTTGACAATGAAAGTTCCTGGTGTAGATTGATATTCTGATGGATTGTTGATAACATCGAAAGACAGTTTATCGGACATAAAGTACTCTCTGGATGTTTTAATACCGCTTTAAATGGGGGCTGACAATTAACAGTATTTAAAACAATTTTACTACGATCCTGAAGTATTTTTTAAAAATATAACTTATTTGTTGTAACACATCAAACATGACTAAATAAAATAAACTGAATTGAAAGAATGGTTAACTGAACAATTTACTTACATATTAAACAAGCACGCAAGAAAACAATATTCTACAAAGAGTTATGTCAGTCATATGGATGACCAGTGGCAGGCATATATTGTTGACATGCAAGCATACGAAAAGACATCAATGGATACAAATACATTTGACAGTATATTTACTCAATATATGTTTGAACTGAAAAAGTAAAAACAAAAAATGGAGCGAAATATACGTTGCTTTAAAAATATTAGAGTGCGAAAGCCTACAAAGATACAGTCTGATGAGAGCAAAAAGTTTGCAACATGAAAGTTGTGGATTTGCTGGAAAAGGGAAAACATTGAATACTTTTCATATTATTCAGACAAAAAGCGTCTGCGGTGGAAAGGTTTAACAGAACTGTAAAGACTATAATGTGGAAGTATGTCACTCAAAAAGAAACTAAAAAATGGGTTGATGTTTTAGAAAAGCTAATGGACAAATGCAGTAAGATTCATCACAGACCAACAGACATGACTCTGGTTGAAGTAAGCAAGGAGAAAAAGAAACAGATCAAAAGTATGTGGAAGGATAGGATATGATGAATTGTTTAAGCCTTGGGAACCAGATGAAAACACGATTTCGTTTAAATAAATTAATTAAGAAGAGTGTATGAAGATAAAGAGTTTCTAGAATACAACAAATGAGAAAAGATTGCTGTATTAAAACTTGAAGGAGTTAAAACAAGCATAATATGTGAACTTTTGCATTTTCCACTGCAGAGGGAAAAAAGAAAGTACATCCAAAATCATCACTAGTAAGTAACAAAATGGTACACCTGAAAAACGTGACAAAACGACTATGATCTCCACAGTGTCCTAGCTGGGTATAAAATGACATCACACAAGAAATGAAAAGAGATAAACATTAACAAATGTGAAACTGGTTCCAACTACATCTAAAACAAAGTTGAACAACATAAACAATGTAAAAGACTACAAGCTAGTCAATGAGACATTGGGGCATTTAAACTTCTCCCAAATTTCATATAGTATCGCAATTATGTCATAAACTATGCATTTTTCATAGACATAATTGGCACACTGTAGAACTTAACTATCCCTATCAATGCATCGATAAAATCTTCTGTCATGTTCATAACATAAATCCCTTTATATCCTCCACATTTAAGTCCTCCAGTGTGTAAACGAGAGGATCACCTAAAATTGCATGCATGATTTTAAATATTTCTATATTGATAATAATGGTTGCTGACGCTGGTTTACGTTACTTTTCTAAATAGGTTATCATTTTGTTTTAAAATCCTTTTTGATGACTTGTGTATACCTTTGATGAGAAAATGTTAATAAAAGACCAGTTATTGCCAAAACAAGTAAGCTAGCGTGTTCAGTAAGAAACAATTTGGCCAGAAATCTTGAACAACAAATTTACTACACTACAAATAGTTCCAGATAATGCTGATGCTGCATTTTTGGCTAAGTCAAGCAAATAATTAACAATACATATTAAGACCTTTTAAATATTCTGAACGAACGAATTCCATTTGACTCCTGATGGAGTAGTGCCTCCTCCACCCCACCCACCCCTATTAAACCTTGTATCAAATTCGCTATGGACACGACAACTGTTCATTATACTGAGCGTAAGGGTTATAACAACAATTGCTGAACACTTTATTTAAACAATTGTTGTCGGAAATTTTTCACTAGCATTTTTATTAATCCTTCAAATATTTGCTTAAAAAATTCCTCTACAACTGTGTTAGAGGTTTAACTTATTGTGCTCTTTTACTTTCAACACTTTCTAGCATTTCTTGTGAATTAACATGTTTGTTTGGGTCTGCTTCTTTATTGAAATCTTTTGCTATGTCCTCTATTTCTTTGTCATACGTTTCAAAATTAGATTTCATAGATTCTATTCTTCAAATTGACAAGTTCTACAGCATTTACATAACACCTTAATTCTCTTTCTTCTTGTATAGAGAATAATCGTTTTACTGTAAGTGGAAATTCTCCAATTTCCATACTTTTTAATGGTAATCACCCATTACATTTTCCGCTTGCTCTTACCTGTTGGCGAATCGGCCTATTTGGGTGTATTGTTTGCATCTCAATATCGTCAGGAACTTGCACTGGCTGTTTTTGTAGAACAATGGGTTCACACGGATGTTTAGGTTGTGTTGTGCTGTGCTTTGCTAAATCTTCAGTATTTAATTCTATCACAAACCTAAATCGATGGCTCGTTTCCTCTATTGAAGTATGTCCTTCAAATTTTGTACAGCCATTTTGGTCATCTCCAGACAAACACAATACCGGAGATGGCTTGAATGTTCACATCACTATTGCTACCATATTTACCATACTTACAAAGTCCAAGCCAACTTTAAGACCATAATTTTATTTTATTCGTTCCTCCACTTCAATCATCATAAACAAGATTTACATATGACAATCAAAGTATTCACCTTCTGCTATTTGTTTTCATCAGTAAGTTAAATAGAAAAGATTGTATCCTTAGATAAATGGACGAAAGTCAAGGGCAAAGTTGTGACTACAGCATGATTGATTTACAATTTCTGGACAAGAGTCAGCTGGAAAAAGAATGATTATTTAATTATTGGCATAATTTGGAGCGAACAACAGGAACAGAACATAGATATTGCAACTGGAACATACAAAGAGATAACCAGTAAAAATTAACTGAAAATGAGTTGGATAAAACGGACGAAAAACAAAACAAGAAGACACACGAAATCTGTGTAAATGCTATAACTGCTAAGATTTAATTGAAATGTTATTTATACTGTGACTAATTAGCAGATTTCTTCCGATTGACAATTTAAACAGTTTGCAGAATGTAAGAGATGATTACATCATTTCAAAAAGTATCAGATACTTCACTGGACTGTTATCATTCGAGTTGGGATTGCCTTTACCTGAATTGAGTAAAAGTTTGATAACATTCAAAATATCGATTTAAAAAACACAAGATACATTAAAGAATCTGAATAATACTAAAAAAAAAAAAAAAAAAAAAAATTGTACTGGTTGCTTTGTTCTTTATGCATTAGTGCAATAGTTATTACAGTTGTAGCTGCCTATCATGCAAAAAGTCTTACACGCAAAATAGACTAGACAATTCTGTTCAAGATGTCATAAATAATGAAGATAGCAATCTTGAATGATTCAACTTTATTATGCTCTTGTATCTCTTCTTCAGATAGCATTTTATCATTTTTTACAGAATATTTTCATTCGATAATATGTATATACTATTAGTCCAGTGAAAACTTGTTCCCGTTTGTTCAGTGTCAGACAAATCAAAAGAGGCAGACAGAATGAAATGATCAATATGAAGATCAACATCACTGACGCCTTTAGGCTTTGTGAAGTTAAGTCATCTACGATAGACATCAATTGATGAAACACAAAGCATTTTAAAAGTTCCTTCAGACTTGATTATATCTCTTAACGCAGAAAATAATTCTGCTTCTTTTAATTTTGAAATGTTTATCACTGCGGTAATTTTGCCTGTTATATTCATTTGCATCTTCTCTTTTTTCATTACATAGATTCTTTTTCTTTACTTTTATGTATACTGTTGGAAAGGTTTATTGCAACCACTAGTTCGGTAAAACTCAGCAGTGTCAGTTTCTGTGTCACATTTTGGACACACCTTTGTATCTATTTCTTTCATTTACCCAATAAAATTTCAAAAAGTAACATTAAAAGATGGCATACAGCTAACCTTTCTAACATTTGAAATCACGTTGAGGTAACTTTCGAAAGATCATTACAATTGAACAAATTTAAAATGAAAATAAAAACAAGAGTTACGAGTCACCAGAGAAAGTAACTTCATAACAGCCAAATGATCCAGGTAGAGTTGAATTTGGCAGACAACTTGGAAAACGATCACAGAAATTGAAAGTCTTAAAAGCAGCAAAATGCTAAAATCATAAATACAAGATTACAGGCCAAAATATAATATAAAAGTATATAGAATCAGTTACAACTCATTCCTAATTGGAAATAGCGTGGCTTTTGTCGTTGCATAACTGAGCGAAAGGGCATCAAGTGCACCTCCTTTATATCCAACACTGCCAACTGACAATGGCATTAATTTAGACAGTAACATTTAAGAAGATTAATAATGATTTGGTTAAAGAGCTCGAATATTATAAAGATGTGATAGAGAAATATAAAGTAAGATACAAAATTTTTAATTAGGTACAGGTTAGCATGGCAACGGCTTTAGGTTGTATGTGTGAAACAATAACCTGATTAGGTGCTTTGGAAGTAGCTACTGGTGTAGTTGTTACTTCTGCTTGTAGTTGGTATGGTGGACCATTAATGGGATTTGCTACAAGAGCTTTCAAAGGCAAGTTGATCTACAAAGGCAAAAGCAAGTTGATCTACAACAAAGTTTTAAATATGATGAAAAGTATGCAGTCAGTATGTTGAACAGTATTGACGATAAGCAATAAATGACAATAAACTCAATCGCGCAGTTTATTTTGATACTCAACGAGTATAAAAGATAGAAGGAAATACAAATACAATCAAATGAAAATAAACAATACGGAAAGCCATAATATAGGAGAATGTACCCCCCCCCCCCAAAAAAAAAAACACAAAAAAGACAACAATAAATGGGGGAGGATGGAAAGAAATTGAAAGTTAAAGATTTGGAAGAAACTCACAGAGAGCAACTAAATTGTGCATACAGCATATGTGTAGAGTACGGCTCTGCAAAGAAGAGCGAGATCAATATAATTGTTGCAACAGTATAAAGGCTCTGCTGCTATCCGAGAATACAAGGTGGCTGTTTGAATATCTCCCATACAAATTGTAAGTTATATTACAATCGATAGACACACTGAGAAGAAATATCCATCTAAAAAATCCAACTGACAACAGAAATCGTAATCATTCCATATTCTTGCAAAGAATACATTTTGTCGCTGGCTAACACAATATTTCCAATCCAATGGAAAACAATATGGTCTCTTAAACCAATGACAAGAATAAATAAATTTAATTAATTTCTGTTGGTTTTTACAACTTTGAGATGTACATGAATAAAGTCAAAGCAGGAATGGTGACAACTAGGGAAGCATTGATGTTGAATGTTCGAAACACAGTTCGAAAGTTAAAACAAATCATTTGGAGCAACGATTACACGTATCAGTTAGACGATACGTGCGAGTGGAATACTGGAGGTATTGTTTGGTCACGTGACAAAAAGGGTATTTAAAGAAATCAAGGACGATTGAGCGCTATAGTTTTCTCTGACAATTTCTTTGAAGCCCTTACCCTACGATATCACTAGTATCACACAAGAGAATATTGTCCAACTAATTTAATGTATGACCGCAACTTTCTTTCCGATTTTTATATGATCAGCTCCCTTACTTTGAACTGGTCAACTATGTTTCCTTAATGCATCATTTTTTTTTTTTTTTAAATGTTACATCATTTATTAAGATCAATGTATAATAATCATTTTCGTGATTATAATCGTGTCAAAATAAATTATCAATATGTACAGATATGTTGGAGAGTGCTGTAATGTTGAACAAGACTATTATACATGATTTTGTCACACGTTTTGAATGATTCTGAAGGCAGGGCGGGAAGTTAGGAGATTATCAATACTTAAGGATTTTCCTAAATGGAAATGCACCTCATATTGACAAAAACATTTGTGAACAGTTGGATATGTAAATTTGACTGCTTCTTAACTTTCCGCTGCTGAAGGAAAACTACCCTTATTTCATCTGTTGAAGGAAAATCGATTAGAAAGTGCAAAACTTTATAAAAGTCCAAATTAAATTTATCTGGAAATATTATTTTCAGGAGCATATTCATACTGTGTTAGAATGAGTTTTGCGAAATTTAAACCTACAAAATATTTCCAAAATATGTCAGACTGAATAGATGGATGACAATATTATGGTATATTTCTGATTTAATTATTAGAGTCATGGTTAAGAATGTACGTGTTTTGATTTTTTTCTGTTTTTCTCCTGTCGATTCGCTTTTATCTTTTCACAATTCAACGCTTTCTTTCATTGCTCATTTACATGATGGCACAACAAATACAATCAAGTTTCAATTTCCATCATTTCATGTTATTTTCTGAATGGATTTCGAAAACTATTCTCTCTCTCTCTCTCTCTCATTGTAATATAGATTTTTCCTCGGGTTGATTCATCTTTTAATTTTCGCAATTTAATGTTTTCCTCCATTGTTCATATATAGAATGACACGATAAATACGAGCAGTTGTTAATGTCTACCTTTCATGTTACTTGCTAAATTATTGGATTCCTCTGTTTGTCTGTCTGTATGTCTCTCTCTCTCTCTGATATAAATCTATTCGACGTCATTAATCAATATTCCACTTGGTAACGCCCATCCTTGGAATACCAGTTACAGGGAACCCGCGGTCATACCGTGGATTAGCAGAATTTAGAATGCATGTTTTTACAATAACAAATAAATACATAAATAAATAAATTAAATAGCCGCCATCATATAATAAAGTCTACATAACGGTAAATTGTTAGAATTCAATAGTCAGATAATTATACATGCATTTATCGACTGTTTGTAGATTTTATAAACCCCCCCCCCCCCCCCAATTTTTTAAATATTTGCCTTCACTAAATCAATAACATGATACATTATTTCAATGGTAACTATTAAACTTTGGTAGAGCCTTTACATCCTAAAAATGTTTTTCATGGTGGCTTTGTTTCTTACCATGTTAATAACTATTGCAAGCAATTAGCAAGATGAACACCTAACAGATTGAATATCAATTATAAAAAAAGATGGAAAAGTAATAGATTTTCACGGTATTCTTGTAGCATGTTTCTTTCATGTAAAGTAAATAGCACTGGCACGATGACAGAAATATCGTTCAGATGTTGACCTTAAAACGTTGAGTCAAGAATAGAAATAGAAAGTAAATCAATAGGTGATACAGTTAGCGAAGATTTAAACCTGAAAAACAATAAGTGCATTACAAAATGATGAAATCCAGTCAAATTACCTGTTGAAGCTACTAAACATATTTTACAAGGCCGTGTTGATGGAAAAAGACGTAAGACTTTGGATGATAATAATTTGAAAAATATTAAAATACGATGAGAGAAAAAAACCATAGACAATACATTAACAGCTATTGCACAAAGTGGTAACGAAACAGCTAACATAATCTGAAAACTAGTATAAAAAAGGCATTGATGGGAACAGAAAAATGATTTTGGATGCCTAAGAGTTGTTTAAAGAACGATTCAATATTTTGTCTAATGCTATACAAGCCTTGCAAACAGTAAGAAAAAGAGGAGATGAACTACCTAACATTAAAACCAACTGAACAGAGTAAGAAAAGTAAGATACATGTATGTAGTTTGGAGACTGTCATGGAGAAGATACAAATCTCTTGCAGACAATAACATTTTACAATCTCAACTGGAACAATCAGAAAAAGAGTCACTGTATGCAATCAAATAATAAGATCAAGAGATTAAGAGCTAATGAATGCTTTTAACTCAGAAATGACAGACATGAACAAAAGTATAACGGCCAACACTGATACCATGTCAGAGTTGCAAAAGAAACACGATTTAACAGTGACAACCAAAGACAGAGATGACATCTAAAAAAAAATGAATGTGAATGGCAGCATGATTAAATGTATGAAAACAATTTACGATTTACGACAGATTTTAGTGAAAAGATCAGAACGATACCAGATGTCCCAGTTGCTGAATTTTACAAGACGTTACATATTGAGCTAAAGAACCAAAAACAGATACGAAAGAATGTAATAATAGAGAGTTGGTAATAGTATCGGTATGATTTAAGGCAGTATTGAGAAAATAGAACAAAAAGATGAAACGTATGAAAAAAATTTTTTAAAACTGATTAGGATCAAGAGTTTTGAACGAAACTAGATGCAGTTAAAACTTAAATAGACAAAAAAAAAAAAGAAAAAAAAAAAAGACTTGCATTAAGTGGTAGCACTGATGCGATTAAAACCGAAATAAACGAAAATATAGATACATTTAAAACTGAATACTCAAATGGGCATAAAGAGTCTCGACTTGGATGTTACAATGGATCAGTTAAAACAGGAATTGATAATCACAAACAAGGAGTTGGAAGACAAAACCAAACTAATGCCTACATTTATATTGCTTTACAACTTTCACATTGTTCCAAGTCAGCCAAATACTGATGGAATTAAATTAAATGTGAAACGAGAAGGGGAAATTTTGAGTATTACAGAAAAACATATCTGAACTCAGATACGAATAGAATGAAGCAAAAGGGCTGTGACACAATTTGAAGTCTGAACTTACCCTTCAGACATTAGTTAGCACTTATGAATTAAGTACAATTAATAAAATTTGCTGAATATGTTACAGAAAAATTGGACGAATCACATCAATACGTCTTTCAACAAATAATAAAATAAAATAAAATTAAATAGGCTTTTGTGCATAATTGTTGTCAACTTGTATATTGAACCTGAACTATTATTTAGCTCTAATGTTGATTTTTACCTTGGATTTGAGGTAAGCAACTATCATGTTAATTATGAATTTACAAAAAGGATCTGAACCTTATACATTGTACAAATATTTTACATACTATCTAAAAGAGAGTAGTGTTTTGATATTTGGATTAAAACCAAAGAAAGAGTCGCTCAGTCAGTATGTGAAATAAAAGATGGCAGTAATATAACACGTGTTCCTCATAAATAGAATGGCAGCAGTGGTAATTATTGGAGGAAGTATCTACATGTCCAAATTATTTGAACCAGAAGGAGTAGGAAAAGGAATAATTTAACATGTCAAAGAAAGAATATCAGAAGAAAAAAAAAAAATAAATAAAGAGTTAAACAAAAACAGAGCTGACTTAATGAATAATTGCGAGAACAAGGTACGGTGGCTCAGTAATTTAAACAACACGGATAGTGCTTTTGCTCTATATGCATCAAAATATCCTAAAACAATTTAGAGATACATAGACAACCTCATCTTACTGGATGTTATCAGCCCTTTGATGTTGTTGTTGTTGTTGTTCGTCCTTTAAGTTCGAAGATGACCATGACATCACTGATTTGGTTTCTGTGAGTACATGAGTGGCTGATCAGGCCAATTTGTGTTCTGAACTGTCTGTAGCACACTGGACAGAAGATGCCACTTGGGTTGGCTTGATCAATGGAGGACGTGCTGCAGTCCCGAGATTTACGGTACTCACGCTTCTGCACTGCCTCTGCAATTCTCCTCCGTTCAAAGTCTGTAGCTCCAATATAGATGAGACTCCGCCAGGCGAAGCGATCCCGTGTGAGATCTTCCCAAGACTCAGGGTCAATGTTGAAGTGTTTCCAGGATGACTTGAGGGATTCTTTGAAGCGTTTCTTTTGACCACCCTGAGATCGCTTTCCCTCCTTCAACTCGCCGTAAGAGATCTTTTTTGGTAGTCGCTCTTCTCACATCCTGGTGACGTAGCCTTTCCATCTCAACTGTGATTTCATGCTTGGAATGTCTGCCCATGTGAGAACCTCAGTATCTGGGACCCTGTCCTGTCATCTTATCCTCATCAGTTTCCTCAGGCAACCCATGTGAAAATGGTTCAGCTTCTTGGCATGGCATCTGTACATCTTCCAGGTTTTGCAAGCATACAGCAAGGTTGGCAACACAGTGGTTTTGTATACCTTAAGTTTTGTTTGTAGACTGATGCCTCTGCGCTCCCACACATTTGCACATAGTCTGCAAAAGGCCACACTTGCTTTAGCAATTCTGGCATTGGTTTCATCATCGATGTGGACTGCATGTGACAGTGTGCTACCAAGATAGGTGAACTTGTCCACTGTCAGGAGGGTTTGGCCATTTACTGTGATGGTAGACTCTATGTAAGGCTTTCCTGGTGCAGGTTGGTGTGTCATCTCTGTCTTCTTGATACTGATTGTGAGACCGAAATTGTCACAAGCTGAAGAAAAATGGTCCATACTATGCTGCATGTCAGATTCAGATTTGGTATTCAGTAATCAGCAAATAGGAGATCACGAACAGTCACTTCCTATAACTTCATCTCCGCCAGCCTTTTGATAAACAGATAAACTACTAGTACACTTGTGATAGGTGTTATTGTGTGTATTACAGGTTTTTGTAGGTAATAAATAGAATAGACGAAAATGTACGGTAAATATATTACTCCTCACGAGCAGGACAAAATACCACATGTAGATAAATACCAGAGTCTAACACATAAATATATCACATACACTCCAAATAGCATTAAACCCGAACAAGCTTTACAGATAACAATTCAAATGCTAAGTCCAAATATACAGATTGTACTAGGCAGTTTCTTGATGTTGTTTGGTGTAAAGGTAAAAGGAGATGCTAATGCTGCAGTGGTAAACAATTTCAGTAGAATGCTTGTGAAAAGTATCACCATATCATATGGAAGTTATGTTCTTTTCAAGCTGAATGATTACAACATCTTTATGACAAAAAAGATTTGTGTTTACCTGATTCAGTTAGAACAAACAGGATCAAACAAGGCATTATGAATGAAAACCTTAGAAAATTACGACCAGGAGTGGTAATGCACTAAACAATTGCAAAGAATCTATACAGTTTACAGTGTATGAAAAAAAAAGTTTAGAATACCATAAGTATTCTAAAAACAAGCAGATCATTATCAATTGTATCCTCGTACTCTTTCATGGGATTTCAGGTTCAGCATAACACTTTCAAAAGCCTCTTAAGTGATCAAAGGTGGAAAATAAGACTATGAAATGGGAAACAGTTGTTTACAGTAAAATGCGAGTTCTTTGCAATCAATTGCACAATCAGTTAATGACATGTACACAAATAGAATTGCTGTATATTAAAAAGAGAGGAATATAGCAACCAGTACAACTTTAACAAATCTCACCCTTGCTTCTCATAGAATGAGTTTAAAGGATGTTTTGATAATGTGGAAAAAAGGTCGAGAAAGTGATCCAGACCTCGACATAATAATGGAAAAAAAATCTCAGCGACTATATAAGCCCGCCAAATGTGGTTTATTTTCAAGTTTCAAATTGAGGCAAGAGTTCACAGAATCCACAAAGTATTTCTATGAGTAACAAAAGTACACAGAAATTAGTTTCGTAAGTGTTACAAATTTGTACACTGACAATTATTGTATCTGGCTTGATTTAAGGTGTGCACATGATAACAGACTGCGTAGTATTAATAAATTAGCTAATGTGGAACAAGGTATCCACCTGCAAATCTACAGAAAGGAAAATCTAGATGCTAACAAAATGTAGATTTTCTTTAAGATGCTAAGGCCAGCATTCAAAACAATCATCTAAAATAAATTCTTTAAAATAAACGTACAGTAGAAGCCTCATACATTGATAATCTGACTTGTTACAAATTGTGGGAAAAAAAAAAAAAAAAACAACAACCCTACAACAATATTTGCATTAAATTGTATAGAGACTTAATACAGAAACATTTTCAGACTATACGGCTATCATCTAACTTATCTGTTCAATAAGATTTACATAAGAATTTTTTTACTTAAAGATGAACAGATGATTGTAAATATAGATTCTGAGGATAATTAAATAAGTGGTTAAAATTACTAGTTGATGTCTTTTTGATTGATTACTGCAGGAACATTGATGATGCAAAGAAGAATGCAACTAACCGGACTAGATTAGCCTTCAGAGGTCGTCATTATGGTGTGTGTGAATAATGACACACGCACAAAAAATATAACGTAATCGTGTGGTTGACTTTAGTGAGAACACGAGGTTTCTTGTTATTTTTCACAGTTGAGACAAAATAACTAGAGTGTATTTTGATGTGAATCACTTAATACCAAACGAAATGGAAGAACTTATAATACTCTCAAATAGAACAAAACTGTAATTCTTTTAACGAGGCTTCCATATCCATTTGACCCAAACGAGGCTTCTATATCCATTTGACCACAACGAGGCTTGCATATCCATTTGACCACAAGGTACTTACATATCATAAGGGTAATGTATTATCTTGTGAACCAAAAACAAAAAAAAAAGCTCGTGATCGCAGAAGTTCAATGCAACTTCATTATGTTCGATGCTGTTAAATCTCATGGTTGTAAGACCAAAGTAAATTAATTTCCTGGTATTTTTCCTTGTGATTGAATAATCTTTACACATTTAGAGTTTCAGATTCTTTATGATACACATTTCTTGATTCCTTTGCATGCTTTTTTCTCCATGCTAAAGGAGTAGAACTTGATGCAAAGACCACAAAACTCTCTTAATGGAACACCATTCAGCTCCAACTTTAAAAGTCCTGGAAGTTTCTTCTTCATTTGTGGGAAACCAAATATGTTGTCATTTTCGTAGTCACTAGTGTCACAAAACATGATGTTATCCTTCATGTCAGTGTGCAAGACTTCTTTCAACGTGCAAAATGAATCCATGTCATTTGTAGAGTCATTCTATCACTACATTTGTTTTAAAATTTGTTGTGGTTTAATTCATACGCTAGCCATTTAGATAACTTGAACACTGTAAATCCCCCGTAAATTGGTTTAGTTAATTAGATTTTCTTGTTTTTCAAACAGACTACAATTGAGTCATCAATAATTGTTTTCTTTAAAAAAAAATCTTTTTGACTTTGGAAAGTATATTTTAATCTGCACATATTTTACTGTCTTTTTCCTTAATTTTTCATTTGTTTACTGAATACAGCGTTGTTAATACATTTTTTGTGAAAACAAATTATCAAAACCATTGTCAGCTTCGAGTCTCAAAGTTTTATTCAGTTCTATATGGGATCTTAACCACAGTTGTTCAAACAAGACATTTATATGGATTGTTTTTCAATTTTTAACCTAACTGTATGTAAAGCTTTAAGTTTACGTAGTGAACGACGTATTTCTCTTTGTTTTCAATGTGCCCAACAGTTTTTGTCCGGTTCGTTCTGTACATCTGTAATCATTTATCAATTCCTTCTGTAACTCTGAAAAATCATTTTCATCTGGAATTAATGGTCATCATTTATCAATTCCTTCTGTAACTTTGAAAAATAATTTTCATCTGGAATGACATGGTCATGAAAGTGCAATTGATTCAAATCCACTTCTACAATACAACCAGCATCATAGTCATCTGATATTTCAAACAGATTCTCTTCTATCCATCTAATTTGTTCTCAGTTAACCATCTAAAGTCTCTAGCTGGCATGTATTAGTTTGCTTTTAGTTTGTGGTGTTTAATGCCATTTTCCAGCACATGATAGGCTATATATGGCAGCAAATATATTTGGCAGAACAACAACCGCTGACCCACGGGAAGATACTGGCAAGCTTTCTTACATACCCATGGCATCTACTGATATTCTAAATCTCTATAGGTTGTTAGTAGTAAGGTACATAATGAATGTCCTTAATCTTTTATACTCAACATCACACTCTGTCCAAGTAGTATTTATGATTTGTTTTTGTGCATCTATGTAATATTATGTTATTTCCACCTCATATTCCACATTATACTTCAACAATTTACACGAGTATATAGTTATTTAAAGAGAAACCCTTAAACAATATCGTTAGAACACTCCTTATGGACATAAAACATCCAATACTTAAAAAATAAGGTCCCAAACTTGATGATCTTGTGATGAATAAAAAGAGCTTATATCTGGCTGTACGAAGTAACTTCCAAATTCCGGATGTAAAACCTGTCCTACAGTTTGTCCCATGTACCTACAGCGACGCACCTCGGTGTCTCTTGAATGGCTATTTCTTTCCTTCTTTCATGAACCTATCAACTGTGAAATCCTTATTGAATCAAATATATCGTTCATCACTGTTCAGCATGATTTGTATGTATTCATCTGGATCATAATGTTTTAATCAACAGATGAATGTAAAATCCAGAAAAGTTATGAATGAACAAAGTTATGTATTTCAGATATTTATAAAATTAATATTACATTTGTTATTTGCTCGACTTCTGTACCTGCCCATTATGTGATCAGTCTTTAACATTGCTTTCAATTATTTTATCTCTCACAAATATAACGTACATTTGTTGAGATGAAATGTTTGTTATCTTTGTCTGTGAACACCATAGGTTGTTTGGTCCATAATTCTTCATACACAATATTGTAACTTTACTTATCACATTGTACAAAATTTCAATACAGTCTCTTCCTCATGAAACTATTGGTTTACATTATGGCTCATGAGGATTGATTTGAGGTAAATACAAAACCCTGATGGAATATGTTTGACTGTCTTCATTCTCCAAGATATTTCATTTTGTTAATTACAAGTTTGTACCATTAGTACAATGATACTTTCAAAATCATAATAAATAACATGGGACTTTTAAATGTTGATAGCTTTTGAATTTTACACCACAGCCTTCTTCAACCATTATAGCTATCAATTTGTCTATATTGTAAAAGTTTTCTGTGTTCTGATAATTTTTCTGATGCATGAAAAAATTTAAGCATTTTTTTAACAAGTCTTTCCTCCTCTCATGTCTCTACATTTGTGAGAACACCAATTATGGACAATCTTTTATTCCAACACAGTGATACCTTCGATTTTTATAGTCATTATGGCCACCACACTCAATTATAATTAACTTCTATTCCAGTTATTCTAAAGTGTAATGTTTTTGCAGCTGTGCTGTGCTTCACAATATTGATGTCAATACCGTTTTCTCCTTCAATATTTCATACACTTTTTCAGAGATGTCCAATTCATTTTCAAACTTTCTAATGTCCTTTTTTCTCTTCAGAATCAAACCAATTACTGTATCTAAATTGTATTTTGGAGGTCTTTCTGTATTATCAATTGTCATGTTTAACACCGATTCCATAGCATAAAGAAACATCTGCCATCTTTATTTTGTACGTTTATACAAGCTTCTTTACTTTTAACCCATTTAGGCCAATTTATGTATGAGCTTCCTCTGAGGGGTTAATACCTATGTGGCATGTTAAATATTCAATTCTGTCAAACATACATCTTGTGCCTCTGCTTATTTCCTATCCAATTGTTGTTAATGTATGTATTAGGCTCTAGCAGCACATCAGCATATTAAGGGCTATATGGTAATAATTAAAAGTAAAATTGCACATATAAAGAATTGCACAAAATGTATTTCAAAAAATGTTTCTATTGACATTTCAATTTTACCTCTATTTAAAATGTTAACAGATCATGCTGTGGTAAATATTTCTGTATTTAACTTCTCCTTCTTGAGTGTGTTGTTACTCAAGTTGAATCGTTCGGTTTAGTTGTACTTTCAATGAAACAAATTGTATAACTTTTCTAACGATTTTTTGCTTAAAATACTGTTCAATGTCATTAAAAACTTCATACAAATCTTGACTTTTTCTGCCATAAACTGTTTAAATTCTGACTATTTATAAGTTAATTCTTTCCGATCAGGAAGACATTAAACGGATATTTTGCTCCTATTTGTTTTTATATTGGCATATCATGTATTTAAATATTCATTTTGATTTACTTAATCAATAAATATTTAAATATATTTGCCTACTTTTCTTTTAGATGTTTACAAAATCTATCTTTAATCACTGTAACCTTGAACACTGTAACCTTTGACTTTTGGCATAAATTTAACAAAATCCCAAGTCTAGCAACCTGGTTCTTGGCCCTGCTGATTACTTCCTCAGCAACAACGGAACACATCTACTCCTCAGTGATGTTTTTTGTTCCTCAGCATTAAGAAACTCACACCCAGTAGCTTGTGTCACCAGCCTAAGCTCAGATTCACCCAACCTTTTAACCCACTATTACTATGATGATAGTGGAAGTCAGACCTTACTCTCTAACCATTAGCTAGTCTGGAGACTTCTTATCAATTTTATCAGGTGTCCACTCTGATTAATATAGCTAATGCTTCCTCATGGCTACATACATATATCCTGGATTTATATATAAACCATTACCTGTGCCACATATTATGTCGATGGTGTAGGTAAATTTGCAAATTTTCTACTCATGCTATTTATAGCTATAATTAAGGAAACTAACTATGATAGCACAATCAACACACTATAGATTTCTCTCCCTGGACATGAAATCTGTCATTTGTTAGCATCTAACTGGTTTAGTAATGTTTTAATTTGTGAAATAATACTTCTGGACTTCAGCCTAGAATCCACCAAATGAGAGGCTGAAATTCATGTCCAACTTGAAATTAACCACTAAAATGTCTCAAATCTAGTTTTAATTTTAAGAATGGTGTTTGTGAAATTGGGGCTTGTTCCCAAGAATCCAAGTTAACATGCAGAACTGAAATGAAAAAGCAAAAAATTGTTTGTAGTATCAATTGATGTTTAAGCTACAGACACACCAAATAAATAGGATTCTTTCTTGGGCTTAGGGATCACACAATAAACTGAAATGCAATGAAATGCATTCCTATAACTTTAAAGTTATTTTGCAGAAATGAAATTCTAAAGCAAAAAGAATGTTTTGGTAACAGTGACATTGACCTTTCAATCTGCTATCAAGCTTCTTCCTTCAGCTGAGAAGGACACTAAATATCTTGGTGAAATTCATCAATTAGAACTGATGTTTCTATTTTGGAAACCCAAATGGACCCCCATCTGCCCACTACCCTCTTTGGACAGAAAGCAATAATCCATAATATACTCAAACTTTCATTACTGTGGTAAATAAATTGCTATATTTGGTGTTTGATGTAACCCTCATATATGTCATACTCAGGAAAATATTTAAAGTCCGAGTGTTTACTGGGTATAATATTTCTCAGAAAAACACATCATTCAGATACAATGAACGGAGAAGAAAATAATCTAGCAATAACAGCAGGTGCATCACAAAAGTCCCCCCTCACTACAATTTGCTCAGAAGGGCCCTAAACAAAGAAATGTGCAACCAGAGGGACAACTCTTTTAAATGGTAATGTGGAATGCTGGAAATTAAACTCATTAAAGATCTCGTCTGTACAATGATGCCTACCAAGTATGGTTCAAATCCAACAATCGTTGGTAAAGTAATGCTGCTGAAATCAAAGTCAGGAGGATGGGCAATCAGGGGGCATCACTCCTGCAAATGATGTTGTGGAACTCTGGAAATTGAACTATTCATGGCCCCATCAATATAAAGCTGCATACCAAATTTGGTAAAAATTCAAAAATTTCTAGAAAAGTTATCTTGCTGAAACCAAACTGTTGACAGATGGACAGACTGACAAACAGCTGATGAGATGGATGCACCGATGGACTGATATGATTACTATAAAGTTTCAATATTTGTTGAGTGAGGCTCTAATAATTACTATTTCTTTTAAAATCCAGATATCTGAATTAGAACTGAATCACAGGACAGCATTATCTTTGCTTACAAGGAAATAGTGGAATCATCAAACTAAACAAGTATATATAAATGTTGTAATAATGCTCTGTAAAAGTGTTACTTTATAAAGCTTTAATTTTCTTTAGAAAAACATTCAATAAAAGTTAAATTTCTATCCTATTTAAAGATTAAAAAAAGTTCTCTAAAAATCCTACATGTAGTAATCAATTTTATTGTTGTACAACACAAGATTGATAGTCATAAGTGTTGTGCATTGACTGTTTCTTACTTTTACAGGAAAACTATACTTTAACAGTTGTTAGTGAATAGGAGCTTACAAGAATCCCCGCTTCTGAGCCACGAGTCAGTATCTTTAATAGAGTGTTCAATAAACTGTAGGAAGTAGGTCACAGTAACCAAGATTTAGCGTGATATAGCTTAATCTCAAAATACAACTACAATGCATGTTTGGTGGCAATAGCTTAAAGAGTGTGGAAATTTGATTATGTTCAAAATCCCAGAAAAGAGATTACACTGATGTAGTTTTCTGTGTGTGAAATGCAGCATAAATTTGGTGGGAATACATGAAAAGGCATTGGAATTAAAGCCAATACACAAATGTAACCATTTTTACTAAATCCTGGAAGATTGGTAACAGTGACCTAGTTTTGGTGCACAACACTAGCTCATCCCAAGGTGCACACCATGTGCAAGTTTTCATTCAACAGGTCGCGTAGTACAGACGTTACAGCCCAAACTGGGAGAATGGATACAATCATTGATCAATTTTATATAAATTCTGCAAAGGTCACAGCAAACCAATTGTAATGCATGACACATCCATCCTTACATGTACCTCAGTGCAAATTTGGTGGCAACAGGTGAAAAGATACTGGAATTTCAGCATTGATTTTTAACCAATTGTTAATAACTCCTGGAATGTAGATCACAGCAACCTTGTTTTGGTGTGTGAAACACATTCATTCCAAGATGCATTATCAGTGTAAGTAGTTTGATACCATTAGATGCAGTAACGGAGTTTTATCACAGACAAAAGAATGGACACAATTTTTAAGCAATTTTAGCGCACAACTCATTTTTATCCCAAGATGCATTCCAGTGTAAGTTCGAGGTCAATAGGTGAAGCAGGATCAGAATTATACCCTGGTTAAGGTGGACAGATAGACAAATGCACTGAGGGATGGACAGATGACCAGACAAAGTGAATCATATATACTGCCTGCTTCCTAAATCAGAGTATCATGGTCTAATGAAACCACTGCCTATATGCCAACAGAAAAACATAAATATGTAATGTGCTTGCATACTTCAAATCTTCAATTTCTCCTATCAATACTCCATGAATGATGAACAAAAACATAACATTTCCTTCATACATGATCACTACATAATTCTATAACACAAGTGATTATCTTCTGGCAGGTATAAACCAAGCATAAATGTCTAGAATTGCACAAATTAAAAAAAAAAAATGTGAAAACAATGCAATACAAATCTACAGCAAGTCAAATCTAAGTGATAAATCTACATTTTTCTCTCGATTACAGAATACAGAGAGATCTTGCTCTTTTCAGTGCATATCTTGATGTTTTCAAGGTCTCAAAAATTTTCTTGAAAGTATTGTAAACATTTACAGAATTTTGCATACAAAAAGTTGAATGAAAAGGTTTTACATTACCTAACAATATTTAGCTTATAATATGCTTTACTGTCAATCATCTTTTTTTGTTCTCGTTCTTTATCCAAGACATAAAATACATACCAGCATGCCACAGTAGGAATGTCATTTTAAAAATATATCATAAGGCATCTGGTCTTCTTTGATATTGATGTCATATCTACAATCCTGGTATGTATCAACAGTGTTCCACGCAAAAAGGCAAAGACATTAAAGTATTACCTAATAAGCTTTCTTATAATTTCAAATATCCTGTAATTGCAGAAATTTTCACTATCTTCATGACTTTGCTACAAGTTGCAAAAATACATTGCAGAAATTAAATAGAATACATTATTGGAATATTGGAAAATTGCAAATTTAAACATGCAAATTTGCCAAAATCAGAAATATGTAAAAAAAATTAACAAGAAAGAAATTATCCATATACTGTATTCAGGATAAAAGACATTTAAAAAGCATGAGTGTGGATGGGCATTTATCTCCACTAGTAAACAAAGCATATAATTGTACTTTAAAGGTCAAATATAAAGGTTTCTGTTTAAACTTAATTTGGAATCTTCCACACCTGAAAACCCCATATTATTTGTCATTAACAGATAGAGAGAAAACAAGGAAAAAAACTGATGACAAAATCCACAAAACACATCATTTTTACATGCAATGACCATGCAATCAATGTATCTGTACGTTAGTGGATGCTTGGCTGGTTATAGAATGACACAACACATAACAGCAAACCAAGCCTATGTCAAGGTGGGCTAATGCAATTGGTAATTTTGGACAATCAAATTCTTCATTGATTTTGACGGCAATATTCAGGAATTAGGTTGGAATACATTTTATGAGAGAAATGAATTTTTAGTGTACACATAATATTCCAGAAAAACCATGCCAAATGTCATTGCTGATGATTTCCTCCATATTTGACCTTCAAAAATAATCTGTGAAAACAAATATATATATCACTATTTGTCCTTTATTATATATATATACAAAAGATTTTCCATTAACAAGCATAATAAATATTGTACATCATAAGAACATAAATTGGTATCAATTACTTAGCCTATAAATATGCTTTTCATTATGAATAATGTATGCCATATAATGTGTACTTAGGTATACACTATCTTCCTGCTTGATTTTTAATTTTTCACCCTATCATGAAATAATAGTTAGCTCAAAATTTGTTTTGCAATGGTAAGTAAAAATAAGAACTGAGCATTCAGTGAAGGATACTGATAATAAATTAAAACTGGGAGTTTTGGTATGTGCAAAATGTTCAGAGAGCAACCTGATACAAGTTTTGTGTAGTTTAATTAGACCTGTATATAAATAACTTCCGTACGTATTGTTAAACATATTTAATCTATTTCTGACTACAAAGATCACTACTGACATGCAAAAGTTTAATTTACCTTCAAATATAGACCAATTTACCTGTCATAAACTTGAATCTTTACATAGTTACTAAAAATGTACAACTTAAATGAAAATCATTCAGACCCACAGGCAAAAATTTGAAATATTTGAGAAATAGAACCACAAATCAATCTCTACAATCATTATCAGAAAAACATAAATCTTGGAAAATTATTATGGGCTAGTTCAGTTCAATTTACAAGAGAGGGATGGAATGGTGGTAAATCATTTTACCTATTGCACTGGATGAAATGGTCAAGCTAAAAGACACACTGATCATGGGAATCAAGAACTTAAATTACACCTCTCCCTAGTAAATATATATGGAATAGCCCTCAGTTGGGAAACTATTTTTCCATCAAAAAACGGAGCCTCTTAAAACCTATGCATTTATTTTAAAACTAAAAGTTTGGAAATAACTGACTTGTTTACATGGTGACTTGAAAGGAAAAACAAAATATTGTTCAAGCATGTTTGTACAGAGATGAATGTTATTAAAACTTATTGCAAAAAATAATAATAACCCAAAACAAACAAAACAAAAAAGGAGGAATGAAAAAACAAGATGTACCCGTCCAAATGACAAATCCCACTCACCATGGGGATTTTTAAACAAAATTTAAATCATCAAAGTCAGACAAGTCAGTGCATCATGGGTTTAAGTTGTTTGAAGCTGGTATCTGTCAAATTGGCATGTATCTAATTCATTTTCTCCCCAATGTAAGGAATTTGTTTCATTTCCTATTGACAGGCCTTTCACCTTTAACATACACACTGGAAAATGCACTATCTGCGCCATGTTCTGTCTGACTGTTCCATATACAATAATGAGAAATAATAGCAAATATCATATAGCATCTAAAGCAAAAACATTATCTATTTTTCCACCAATGTTGAGAATTTTTGCACCATTCATTCACATTACTTTAAAATGATGCAACCCTTAGTACACATACTTTATTTTTTCTTCTTCCATTATGAAAAGCAATGAATACAGATGAATATGCTTAGCTAACAACATACTGGTTCTGCAAACATACATAAATCTACAGAATTCAGCTCATCAACTTTCAATTTACTAACAATTTCTCTTAAGTATCTCAATCGCAGTTTTATTGATCAGTACATCAGATGTGTATTTACTTACAATTGCAGGTATTGGAAAATGATGAGTAAATCAGACAAAGTCAATACAGTTTTTCTTATTGAGTGAAATATTTTGTTTTGTTTCATTAGAACAAAAATTACAACTGAGAAAATATTAAAGAGACTTAAATTTGTACAGAACCGACTCATGTAATGAGTAAGACAGTCCATTCTGAACTGCTAGTGTGCTGAAAAGACAAGTGTTTCTGGCATTCAATAGTATTCTTTATTTACTATTAATTATTTATATCTATTTCTCTATTCTTTTGTATTATTTTCAATTCTTATTTATTGATTATTGTTTATAAAATGTTTGGTTCAATATATAAAATACTATGATGGAAAGCAATGATATGACATGCATGCTCCAGACAGACAAGAAGCCATCACACATTCCACAATAGTAACCCCTTCTAGAAATAATGACTCGGACATTTATTAGATTCTGAATTATTTTTACTGACCATCCACATATGAATGATATCTACGTAAAATTTTCAATATATGGCAGGACAATGGATATATCTTTTTCTATGTAGGACTTGCTATTTCTATTGGGCATAAAGTGCTGGATTCTGCTTTCAGTTCATAAAATAACATACGTAATTGCTTAAGAATTTGTATTGTAATTTCTTAACATCAAGTATTTCATAACAAAGCACTGTTCCCTCATTTCTGTTATTACAATTGCTTCTTGCAACTCGTTTTTGAAAACAAATTGTCGAGTACATCACTAATACCATGCAGACTTATTTATACAAATTCAGTCTGTATTTTATGTGGTTTTATTTCCTAAATGTGTTACTTTAAAATTTAAAATATGCCTCACTAGATAGTAAAGCACAATTCAGCATAACAGATATGAGGAACAATCACTCTTTCTATTCAGTCCAGGTTCAAGTTAAAATAACAGTAAATAGTGACTAAGTTCTAATAATGAACAAAGTCTTGCAGTACTGATTCCCAGAATTCTGTTCAGTTTTATCAAGAATAATTTATTTACATTCCGTCAACACCCACAGCCTTCCTTCGGTTTGTTTTGATCATTAGAAAGTTTGATTTGGTCAGGGAATTCATTGTACAATTCGACTTCTGTTTCCTGAGAAAGAGCATTCTTGGCCACGGTTTGGAAAGCTTGTTCTACATTGATTGCCTCTTTTGCACTGGTCTCGAAGTAAGGGATATCTCCTTTTGAATGGCACCAGCCCTGGGCACGTTTAGTAGACACCTGCAAAAAAAAACAAAAACACAAATAGATCCTGGAAATTTTACTGCAAATCACACTGCTAGCCCTCTTGATCAGCCAGCTAAGAGAAGGAATTATATTAGCTGTTCAAGAGACAGTGTTTCAAGTAATTCAGGACAATCAAGAATTATCAGGTCCTCCCCATGTGGAGGAGAAGCTATAACAAGATTTTCAAGATGGCTGCCATAGTGGCCATATCGGATGTCAGATCAGCACTATTTTCATTTAGGACCAGCTAAACACCATAAAAAGTCCTTTGGTGAAAACCTCATGTCAATATGACCATCCATCTAGGAGGAGTAGCAATAACATGATTTTCAAAATGGCCACTATGGCAGCCATACTAAATGTCAAAATTGGCACCATTTTTATTTAGGACCAACTAGTCATCATAATGTCTCCTGGTGTGAACTTCCATGTTGATATCACCATCCATTCATGAAAATTACCAATAACAAAACTTTTAAGATGGCCAGTCAGCCATATTGGATACCTGCATACCATCCATAACACGATGTGTCATGAGAAAAACATGATTTTTTACTCCTAAACACCCAGACATAGTAGTGTTTCTAAAAACACGATTTTCAATAATTTTCAGAAAGAATAAAAAAATACATTTTTTGACCACCACTATACCTGTCTGAAGCATGTAGTCTGATTAAACAGTAAACAGTCCTGCTTAGCACCCATGTAAAACTATCCTCGGGGCAGGTTGTACAGCTGATTATCATCTAGTCAACTAAATGGTAAGGCGGTCAGAGATAAACAACCACCAATTCACAGATTACTTAACTGGTTGAGAATAGCTAGGATGATGCCGTGTCAAATCCTTTGAACACTGCTGTGGGAGAGCCCATTAGGCTAATCTGCACATGTAAATACATCAAGTGGAACAACCCAATTTGTTTGAGTTAGGCATAGTCATAGAGATGCGTGTTGAAGAATAAAAGTTATTACACATCATTACCTTAAATGAGAATGTTTAAGCCATCAATATTAAAGATTACGGCAAATTTGTGACCAGTGGCAATGCTTCTTTTAAGTCAGATTTTACTGCATATATAAAACGCAAAGCATGATTATTTCATTAGTTGGAATAGTGAACAAGTATCAATAACAAGATTTTCAAGATGACCACCATGGTGACCATATTGAATGTCAGAATGGCATCATTTTCATTTAGGACCAACTAGATACCATAAAAAGTACGAGGAGTAGCAAAAAGATTTAAAGATGGCTGCTGTGGTGGCCAAATTGGATGTCTGAGCAGCACCATTTTCATTTAGGACCAACTAGACCATGGGATGAATGTGCTTGTAAAGTTTCCTGGCAACCCTCCAAGTAGTTTAGTAGGAGTAGTGATAACTAGCTTGTGCTAATGGATGGACAAATGTTAGACAATGGATGATAGGCCATCCGATAAGCTCTTCTGATCTTCTCATACAGCTAAAAACTGTAACCAAAACCTTAATGCAAATATTTTTTATAAATAACCTTGACTCCATGGAAAAAGGGGTCAGTGGACATGTATTGAGAATGAACTGTCTCTGCTTCATTATGATTCATCCCATGCGTGATAAAACTTTATCAAGGGTTTTAGGAAATATATGCAAATGAAAACTTGATCCAAAATCTTAACAAACTGTTGATGACTATGACAGCAGAAAAGTGACTGCTATATCTTGCTTCCCACTAACGTGCACTTGATAAAAAGGAATTATATTTGATGAGACACTTACAGCTCTGTTTTCCAAGTCAATTTTGTTCCCTATCACAACGAAAGGAAAGTTCTCTGGATCTCGAGGACTGGCTTGTATTAGAAACTCGTCTCGCCAGCTGTCGAGGTTTTTGAATGTATTGGGCATTGTAACATCAAACACCAGCACACAGCAGTCTGCACCTCGGTAGAATGCCACCCCTAGACTCTGAAACCTTTCTTGTCCTGCTGTATCCCATATCTAGTTGAGGAAAAAATATAAAAACGTTTTGATTTAAATGTATAAAAAGCAATGACCAGTATCAATAAAATGGAAATGGATTGTACATTTCATTTGTACCTCCAGGATCAAAGCTTCAGTAGCCACTTGGAGCACAAGAAAGGTTTCATGTTTACAATCTATATATAATGCCATAAACTAAGACAATTAGAGATGTTGTATGTATGTGCATAGAACAAGTTGTAATTAAAATAAATGTATTAAATTAAACAGGCTCAACTTTCTAAATTGTTGTGCACAACTGTATTTTGTGCAGTGCTTGAAATTAACTTTTTATTAGAACTAGCAGCTTTTGATACAGCTCTCCCTTATTATAACGTGGTAGTCGTGGTCCAGTAATGCGGACAGCATTATACACAGAACTGTGTTATACCTGAGATCAGCGAGATATATGAAATCGCGATATATTGAGAATAGCATAATATACAAAACTGTGGCATAGCATGCACTGTTAATTAGTTTTTAAATAATGGTGTTCTGAAAATGAAATGAAGACATAAGACCAAGTATCACAATGTTTTATTTCAACCTTATTGTTATACATTGGTATGATTTTGGTCATGGGGTCCATAGTAGTACCACATTATATCTGGAATCGTATTATAACGAGGCACATTATAACGGAGGAGAGCTGTACTTGTAATATTTTCAACTAGTAAAAATCAGCCTATTTTTAATGTCCACTAGCATATTTCGTATTTTGAATACAAAACATCACTAGCAGAAACTCCGAGTTCAATTTTTTTGAGCTGGCAATTTGTGTGCATATCCAAATAATAACTAGCTAATGCTGGCTTGCTACCATCAATTGTGAGCCCTGCTGTTGCTTATCTATTATCTGTATTTGAATCCCTCTGGTACCAGGTGTCCTCCCCCAAGACCATTTTATGTATCTTAAATAATGCCAAGCATTTTCTTTTTTAAAAACATCAATCATTCTTTTTCCGTCTCTCTCTCCTATACACTATTGATGAAGTTGGAAAACACATGTTGATATGACCATCCATCCAGGACTAGTGATAACAAGATTTTGAAGATGGCAACCATGGTGGCCATATTGGAGTTCAGTTGGCACCATTTTCATTTATGACCAACTAGACATCACAAGAAGTCTTCTAGTGAAAACTCTTGTCAATATGACTTTCCTTTCAGGTGGAGTAACAATAACAATAATTTCAAGATGGATGCCTTGGCAGTCGTAATGGATGTCAGATCGGCACCATTTTCATTTCGGACCAAGTAGGCATCATAAGATGTCTTCTAGTGAAAACCCCATGTTGATATCAATTCAGAAGTATTAATGATAACAAGATTTTCAAAATGGTCACCACTGCAGCCATATCAGAGGTACATGCGGCACCATTTTTATTCAAAACCAGTGTGTGCAAAGTTTCAAGGCAATCCTCCAAGTAGTTTAGGAGCAGCAAGAACAAACTTGTTCTAACAGATGGATGAATGATGGACAGATGATGGACAACAGGCCATCCCTTACTCTCTTCTGGTCTATGACCACCAGAGCTTAAAATATGAAATAAAATCAGAAAATTTAATATATTTGACATCATAATTTACAAAATATTGGTATCCTGTACTTTGTCACTTGTGACATAATACTCTATCAGTGAGCTCCAGTCAACTTATCTTGAGACCTATATAACAAGTAAACATAAATCACAAGTTCATTATACAATACCAGCTTATGTTTCAGCAAGCTTTTTCCATAAAAAACTTAAAAAGTAGTTGGCTATCTTTCCCCTAAGTATTGACTTACTTGTGCATAAGGTGAAAGTCCAATAAACACTATACCTGCATAGTAACCAGTCTGTCATCTACCATAACTTCCTTTGTGAGGAAATCTGCTCCTATAGTTGCTTTATACTGATTACTGAACTTTTTGTTCACATATTGGTTCATCAAAGACGTCTTTCCAACACTGAAAATTTAAAGAAGTTTTAGATACAAATAGAAACCTGTGTACCATTCGTAAGTCATTATGACCAATGTCATACAAACTTGCCTGACCAGATTTATCTAGTGCTGTAAAAAATTTCTAAACTTCTCATGAAGAATCATATAAATCATATAAGTGACTGTACCTCTCTTATATATATATATATATATATATATATATATATATATATATATATATATATATATATAGATATATATATATACACACACACACACAAACATACATATATATATACATACAAACACACATGCCAGGGGATGGGAAAATATAGCTCCTGGCAGAGAAATTGAAAATCTTGACTTTTTTGTGACTTTGATAGAGAAAATGTATGTTCATTACAATATCTAAACAATTAATATTTAATATCCAATAACTAATTTCATAAAGACTGTATATGAACAACAAATAAAGCTGCAACACAAGTCATTTATCACAGTATTTTTTGTCAAAAATAAATATATCTAAAAAATGTTAAATAAAAAATGAAACTAAATAAAACGTTACAGCTTGTCTTCTATCACTTATTTCAAGTTTCTAGAGGATATATTTTGCCCTGAAAATACTAATCCTTTTTAATCACCATTTACATAAGAATCCAGATAGGTGATTTCAGGACAGTGTGATCAATGTACAGTAAGAGCAAACCTACTGACAATGATAATGTGCTCTTGGATATTCCATGAGAGCTATTATTTTTGTTTTTTTTGCCAGTTGACTTCAATTGTAGAACATTAACACGACTGCCTGCTTTATCCATGCATCGTGTCATCTCTCCGATATAAACAACACAGGTTTATCAGCACTGAAGCGGACAAAATTATACTTCAGTCTTCTCTGCTGCTCAATCTGGAAATGCTGTTTTTAAGAAGTTTAAGCTTGACGTTAGAATCTTGGTAGATCAATTTCATGTGCATGAGGCCAAAAAAAAAAAAAAAAATATGTGTGTATTTCCTATTGCACTGGTTTTAAAATAAGGGTAGGCAGGTATTGTTGTTTTTTTTAAAAACATTATATATAAATCAAATAATATTTCAAGCACTTCAAAGTACTGGGCAAAACCAGCTCAATTAAATGCACAAATCAATTTCGGCAATGTTATTTTTCTTGGGGGGGGGGGTGCTAGGGTTGGCAACGAGAAACAGGGACAGTTGGCCAACCGGAAACATGACACATTTTTTGGGGACCTGAGATATAATATGAGAAATGTTTGTAATAAAGCAAGTTAAAAGTTACTAATTTTTGACACTGTAAAGTACTATTCAGCAAATTCAAAATCTGAATACAGCACTGACATAGAGACTGGTTGAAAATACATTTTGTTTAATGAATGTCTTTAAGGCATCAACTGATAGATACATCATTGGCAATGGAGCTTGTTGCTTTTAACAGTACAAGATAAACAACATTTTGACATCAAAATTCAAATTTGTCTGTATAGAACTACATGTCTATATACATCTCTTTTAGCTGTGGTTTCTAGCAGAGAGGGTAAAAAAGCAGACTATCGTAGAAACATTTTTTGTTGTGCATTACTTGGATGAAATGTGTATGGCTAAATATTTTTAAGACACTAACATCGATAAATTTAATAAATCACTGAGCTCCTACACTGCAGCCAGTTATTACTTCAAAAGAGCACAGCAGAAACTATACATTGTAATTAATTTTAATTGATAGTACCTAGATTACAGTATTGTAATTACAGAAACAGTGTAGGTAACAATACTGAATCAACTGCCACTTAAACAAGAAATTTAATTATTTTGTTTTAGTTTCTGAAACTTCACTAAAAAATGACAGTCGAAAACATTTCCAAAATAGTTTGAAAAACCTCTATAACATGTACATGAGAGTGCATGCACAGGTGTCTTCACACCATAGTGTTGATCCATTCAAACCACATTGGTCACTGATGTTACGGATGAGTAGCCTCAACTTTACAAACTACATGTTTTGGAGTTAATTCAAAATGAAATGTGAATCTTTTGTACCGTAAACATTTTGGTGAAGTTTTGAAAAATTAAAATTAAATTGCTTGTTCAAGTGGCAGTTGATTAACTATTCATACCTATTTGTAATTACAATGATGTAATCAAGGTATTCCTATCAGTTTGAATTAATTACAATGATGTAATCAAGGTACATGTATTCCTATCAGTTTGAATAAATTACAGTGATGTAATCTAGGTATTCCTATCAGTTTGAATAAATTACAATCGTGTAATCTGGGTATTCTTATCAGTTTGAATAAATTACAGTGATGTAATCTAGGTATTCCTATCAGTTTGAATTAATTACAATGATGTAATCTAGGTATTCCTATCAGTTTGAATTAATTACAATGGTGTAATCTGGGTATTCCTATCAGTTTGAATTAATTACAGTGATGTAATCTAGGTATTCCTATCAGTTTGAATTAATTACAATGGTGTAATCTGGGTATTCCTATCAGTTTGAATTAATTACAATGATGTAATCTGGGTATTCCTATCAGTTTGAATTAATTACAATGATGTAATCTGGGTATTCCTATCAGTTTGAATTAATTACAATGATGTAATCTGGGTATTCCTATCAGTTTGAATTAATTACAATGATGTAATCTGGGTATTCCTATCAGTTTGAATTAATTACAATGATGTAATCTGGGTATTCCTATCAGTTTGAATTAATTACAATGATGTAATCTAGGTATTCCTATCAGTTTGAATTAATTACAATGGTGTAATCTGGGTATTCCTATCAGTTTGAATTAATTACAATGATGTAATCTGGGTATTCCTATCAGTTTGAATTAATTACAATGATGTAATCTAGGTATTCCTATCAGTTTGAATAAATTACAATCGTGTAATCTGGATATTCCTATCAGTTTGAATTAATTACAATGATGTAATCTGGGTATTCCTATCAGTTTGAATTAATTACAATGATGTAATCAAGGTACATGTATTCCTATCAGTTTGAATAAATTACAGTGATGTAATCTGGGTATTCCTATCAGTTTGAATTAATTACAATGATGTAATCTGGGTATTCCTATCAGTTTGAATTAATTACAATGATGTAATCTGGGTATTCCTATCAGTTTGAATTAATTACAATGATGTAATCTGGGTATTCCTATCAGTTTGAATTAATTACAATGATGTAATCTAGGTATTCTTATCAGTTTGAATTAATTACAATGATGTAATCTAGGTATTCCTATCAGTTTGAATTAATTACAATGATGTAATCAAGGTATTCCTATCAGTTTGAATTAATTACAATGATGTAACCAAGGTATTCCTATCAGTTTGAATTAATTACAATGATGTAACCAAGGTATTCCTATCAGTTTGAATTAATTACAATGATGTAATCAAGGTATTCCTATCAGTAGCAACAGGGGATGATTTTTTCAGAATTATAGAATATACAAAAATGGGATGTTTTCTGCATAATTTGAGTGTGCAAATTTCAAAAATGAACCCATCTTTATGATATCTTTTCAAATAAATTCACAGGAAGCATTCAAACACATGTACCGTTCACCATTTTTAATATTGGTCTTTGGCACTTTTTGCAAATTCTTGACCTCATATTATTTCAAGCTGAAATTTGCATATTTCTTACATATGTTTATATAGAAATGTTTTGTGAACATTCAGCTTTAAGAATAAATTTACTTTTTCTATGTTCCAGGTAATTCAGAAGCCCCCCTGTGCCTTTTTATCAAGCACCCCCCTAACGTTTTTGCATGAAATACTATATATTTCAGTCATACACATGTTGAAATTATATGTTGCTGTTAAAATGGAACCTTTTCTGCATAATTTGAGTGTGCAGAATTCAAAAAATAAACCCATCTTTATGATATCTTTTCAAATAAATTCACAGGAAGCATTCAAACACATGAGCCGTCCACCATTGTTAATATTGGTCTTTGGTCACTTTTTGCTAATTTTTGACATCATGTTATTTCATTCTGAAAGTTGCATATTTCTTACATATGGTTATATATAAATGTTTTGTGAACATTCAGCTTCAAGAATAAATTCACTTTTTCTATGTTCCAGGTACTTCTGAAGCCTTTCAGTTCCTTTTTATCATGCCCCCCCCCCCCTTTTTGCTTGAAATGCCATAATCATGAGTCATACACAAGTTTAAATTGTATGTTACTCTTAAAAGCAATAGTGCAAATGTATTACAGTGTTCTTGTACATATATACATTGATCTGAAATCACAATTTAGTAAATAACAATTGCCATTGTTTTAGTTATGATAAGATATTTTTGGCCAGTTTTCATATCTGTCAAATAAAATCAATGACAAAAAAAAAAACATAAAAATAACTTAGTTTGAATACGTATACAATTCTACTTCTGGCACTGATTTTGTTCTCAAGAAATAGTTATGATTATGTTTTTGTTTAAATAGAAAAAAACGAAAGATCGATTTTCTGTTCTTTATGATGACAATATTCATATTGATATTCACAAAAAATGGAATGAAATGAATTTGTTTTCATTTTTCAAAATTCTGAAAATAAGTTTAACTTTTACCTCTTTTTCGCCCCTACTAAACATGAACATTTTAATTTGAATACCAGTGTCTAGATAAGAATCCTTCCTACAGCAGATGACCTGACATTGATAATATCTAAGTGATCACAATCACATACATATTTTCAATATCATTATCAGTATCACCCGTCAAGTCTCTAATCTCGAAATTACATTACACAACAAAAGTTGTACCAAAATGTTGTAATAATTTTGGTATAATGAATGAGAAATACGTTTGTATAATCTAATTCCTTGGTATAAACGTCTGCCCTTTCATAAAATCAAGTTTTCGTGTGTTTTTTTAACCCAATTTATGTCGTGTTGTTGTCATTGTTTCCATTTTGTACGTACCCATGTGCCGGGAAGAGTTACCGTTCTTGCTGGCACGGTTGACTTTTAAAAAGACGTTATTCGTGGGTTTTCCACAAATATTCGCACATATTTTACCATTATTCTCGTAAAAAGAACTCCAAAGTATTTAAAAAGTAGGCTTAGGTGAGCGTATATGTTCGTTTATTTACTTTTTCTGCGTTTTGAAAAATTCAGTGTTCGCTTATTTTCGCCGAATATGTTGTACAAAAGGTCCAATGTCATATACGCTACATATAGACATTCAACCTTTCAACTGTGAATACATTCAGATATAATAATGTCGGCTTTTTACATACGAAAGCGGAGAAAGGACATGGTGTAATGAGGTTGACATTTTGAGAAAATGTTAATCTTGATCGCCAGTGCCCTCTAGCGGCGTCCCCTGTTGCTACTATCAGTCTGAATTAATTACAATGATGTAATCTGGGTATTCCTATCAGTTTGAATTAATTACAATGATGTAATCTGGGTACTCCTATCAGTTTGAATTAATTACAGGATATAGTTTCTACTGTGTTCATGTGAAGTCATATGGCCAAAAGACATCTTGTAGAGACCACAAAGGTGCATAAATCTTAAGAAAGGGACCGACCATTTAATTTTGGTAGTGGTGGTGGTTGGTTGTGGTGGTGGGGAGAGGCCTAGTATTTTGTTTGCGTCAGAATATTTTTTTCATTTATCTCAAGACACATTATTTTTTCAGCTAATATAATGAAATAAAGTTGTTGTTTTTATAAATCAGAGCAAAAGTATTTTTTTTCAAGCTATTTGAGAGCCAGTCATTTTTTCACCAAAAAAATCCCAGGCCTGCCCCGAAAATGTAATGGTCTATCCCTAACATGACCATATTTGGAAGTGTGTCCATGCATTTCCTGTTGATGATACTTGTACATCCCATTAATGAGCATTGTTTTAATGGTCAATTAGTTATTAAAACACATGCCTGTGAATGTTCAAGAGTTTGTTTTGTTGGGTGCACTCGATATCAACACCGACAAAGGCTCCAATACATTTTGCCTGGGGCTACAACACTATAGCTACATGACTGGGTTGAGGGAGCACATCAAATGCCATAAACTACTGTCACACAGTGTATACCTAAACAAGAGTCCCTCAAAGAGACAGAGGCTCTACTGGGCAAAAAGAATTTCCAGGAATTCAAGATAAGACCATTTCCTCCTTTTAACCGCAGAGTGTTAAACTGTCTCTGATATTCAGCGATAACAAGAGTTTCAAATTAGCTGCTGTGGTTGACATATTGGCACCATTTTCACTTAGGACAAAGATGACATCATTAGAAATCTTTCGGTGAAAACACCATGTCATAATGAGCATCCATTCATGGGCAGTAGTGAGAACAAGATTTTCAAGACAGCCATATTTGCTGTATGACTGGCACCATTTTCATTTAGGATCAACTAGGTATCATAAGAAGTCTACTGGTGAAAACCCTATGTTGATATAGCCATCAATTTGGGAGGAGTAGAGGTAACAATATTTTAATGATAACCACCATGGTGGCCATATTGAGCGTTAGTCATTTTCATGTATGACCAACTAGACACCGTAAGAACTCGTCTGATGAAAACCCCCATGTCAAAATGACTTTCTATTTAAAAGGAGTAGCCAAAACAAGATTTTCAAGATGGCCACATGATGGACGCCAGATCAGCACTATTTTAATTTAGAATCAATAAAACATTATAAAAAGTCTTTTAGTGAAAACCTCATACTGATATGACCACTTATTTAGAAGTACTCAATAACGAGATTTTCAACCTGGCCACTGTGACAGCCATATTAGACATCAGATTGGCAACAATTTCATTTAGAACTAACTAGACACCATAAGAAGTCTTCTGGTGAAAACACAATGTCAATATGACTTTACATTAAGGAGGAGTAGTTATAATAAGATTTTCAAGATGGCAGCTGTGATGGCCATATTTGACTCAGGTCAGCACCATTTTCATTTAGGACCAAGTAGACATCATACTGAGTCTTTTGGTGAAAATCCCATGATAATATGACTTTCTATTGAGGAGGAGTAGCAATAAAAAGATTTTCAAGATGGCCACTTCACGGCCATATTGGACCTCACCATTTTCATTTAAGACCAACCAGACATCGTAAGAAGTCTTCTAGTGAAAATCTCATGTTGATACGACCATCCACTCATGACTAGTAGCGATAAAAAGATTTTCAAGATGGATCCTGTGTGGCAGCCATCTTGGATGTCAGACTGGCACCATTTTCATTTAAGACCAACTGGACATCATAAGAAGTCTTCTGGCGAAAACCCCATGTCAATATGACTTTCTATTCAAGAGGAGTTGCAGAAACAAGATTTTCAAGATGGCTGCCATAGTGGCCATAATGGACCTCAGCTTTGCACCATTTTCATTTAGAACCAACTTGACATCATAAGAAGTCTTTTATTGAAAACTCCATGTTGATATGACCATTCATGTAGGAACGATAAGATTTTCAAGATGGCTGCTGCGGCAACATCATAAGAAGTCTTTTAGTGAAAACCCTATGTTGATATGACTGTCCAATCAGGAGCAGCAGCTATAACAAGATTTTTAAGATGGATGTCCAAGCAGCACCATTTTCATTTAGAACCAACTAGACCATGGGATGAATGTGTGTGTGTGTAAAGTCTCATGCAAACCTCAAGTATTTTAGGAGGAGTAACAATAACAAACTTGTGCTAAAGGACAGATGGAAGAAGAACAAAAGACCATCCCATAAGATCTTCTGGTATATGACTAGTATAGCTAAATATCACAGGGCAAAGTTGTTTTCTTTTTCCTAATAAAAGAAGGTGAAGTTTAAATTTTTTTGGCTACTTTTTCGCCCACTTTGCCTGGTAGTGTGACCCCTGGGCCACAATGACCTTGACCAATGACCCCCCCCCAATCAATAGGCCTCTTCCATACCTTAAGTGCAAGAACTCTAAAAACTATTGTCAAGGTATGTGACCTAGAGCTGAAGTTATTATGCAACAACCATTTTTCTGCCTTCAGTCACAGTGACCTCGACCTTTGACAGCCAAAAATATAGGCTTCTTCCTTACCCAAAGTGCAAGCCATGCACAAAGTTTGGTCTAGGTCTTTGATGTAAAACTAATGTTATTGTGTGGAAGCCATTTTTTTCTTTTAGTGACAGTGAACTTGACCTTTGGGCACCAAAATGGGTTCTTCCTTACTCCATGTGCAAGCCATCCACAAAGTTTCATCCAGGTATGTGATGCAGAAACCATTTTTGTGGTCAGTGACCTTTGACCATGAAACTGATGGGGTTCTTTCTTACCCCAAGTTAAAGTCATGCACAAAGCTTTGTAAATGTTGATGATGGAGAACTTTAGTTATTGTGCATAAACCATTTCTCTTTTTTCAATCACAGTGATACAGACCTTTTCACCAAATGGATAGGTTTCTTCCTCACCATGTGCAAGCCAACCACAAAGTTTGGTCCAAACATGTAATGTAAAACTAATGTTATTTCGCAGAAACCATTTTTCTTTTCTCAGTCAGTGACCTTGCTCTTTTGACCCCAAAACATAAGATTTTTCCTTACCCCAAGTGCAAGCTATCCACCATATTTGGTAACTGTACATGAAGTAGAATTTGAGTTATTGTGCAGAAACCGTTTTTCTTCTTGCAAACATTATGACATTGAACTTTTAACCCCAAAATCAATAGGGTTCTTCCTTACCCAATGTGCAAGCCTTCCACAAAGTTTGGTAACTGTAGATGGTGGACAACTCAAGTTATTGTGCGGGAACCATTTTTGTTCCTTCACAGTGACCTTTGAGCCTGAAATCGATATGGTTTTTCCTTAACCCAAGTGCAAGCCATCCCTCAAGTTTGGTAACTGTAGAGGAAGGTCAACTTGAGTTATTATGTGAAAACCAATTTGGTAACAGGCAGATAGATGGACAACATCATAACATATCATGTTCTACCTTATGGTGGGTTTATTAAAAACAGAGCTCATTTTCTTTGATGTAGTCTACAGCTTCAAAACTAGTTAATCTTGCATGTATATTTTTCATGAAAGAATAAAAAGCGAATACTCTGGTGCTACATTCTCAAGACCTGATTACCTCCATGCCTTGTAAGTACTCATATTGCACAAGAGTCTTCCATACTTGCATTGCTATCTTTGATAAAAAGTATCAGGTACTCACATAAAATTATGCAGAGAAATGTGATGCAATTTTAATGGATTTTTCTCATCAAAATTGCATCATGTAGTAAGACAGATTTTCTCATGCACTGGCTCATATATCTATATAATGGTTCCTCCTAAAATTAATGTTTTACATTAGATCAGACTGCAGTTTAACTTTTTAAAATTATTATAAGAAGTAAATTTAACAAATTTCCTCCATTCAAGCTCTGCTTACTCCAACTTGTCCTTTTAGTATGTCCGACTTTTCATTAAATCAGATACACAAATTTACTAACCCACTGTCACCAAGGATAATGACTTTCAAAAGAACCTTCTTTCTTGAAGCCATTTTAGGAGTCTGTTACAATGGCTCTGTAATGAAAAATATACTAGAGTTAGTTAAGTTTAATGTCAGGAAAGAAAGCAGAATTTCAGAAAATTTGTAATTTATTTTATAAATTTTCATTGCATGTGAACCCGATTCATACTGTTGTACAAAAGATCAAAAGTCAATGAAGTTTTATAAATTTCCGTGGATGGTTTCAGTTATAATAATAATGTGACCAAAGGAATTTTTGGGGTGAGAAAGGCTATAAGGAAGGAATGTTTGAATAAACAATGTAGCAACAGTTTCAATTTACATGACTGAGATGAAGAAGAAAAACAAAAAAAAAAACGATAGTACCAGCAAATGGAGCAGTAGTTAACCTCATGGACAGCTGAACACACTTAGAGTTTAACCTACAATTTAAACAATCAGCCACCAGTGAGAGGAATTTTCAACAGCCTATCATGTGCTGAAAAATGGCATTAAACCCCACAAACCAAAGGTAACATCTTTTTTGTCTGAGAAGTTTTCATTATAAATAGTAGACAATGTTACTCTTTACAAGTTATTTGTGATTTCCTTCCAGTCTGGTCTATGTTCCACAGGTAAACCTGGGAATGCCATTTTCATCAAGTCCTTCATGTGGTTTCCTATACATGGAACATATTCGCAGGAAAGAAGCAAGATATTTTTCATGCAGATCTACAAAAAAAAAAGTTTTGTCCAACTGTTTGTAATGAATAATGGGTTCAACGTCAATTTTCCTGCTCTTAAGTCCACCTTGGGATTTTTTCCACACATGGGAAATAAATTTCACAAATCACAATCCATTTTCAGGGTCGAATTCTCAAAAATAGTTTGGACTTTTTAGGGTCTAATCATTTGGAACTGTCTACCTAAAAATGTTAAAAAAGCATCAACAGTGCCTTCCTATCATCACAGATGTTTTAAATGGATACAACCCAGATGTCTAAAACAGGTTATGGCCAACTTTCTTGTTTATTTGTATATGTATATATTATATAAAATGTCTTTGGGTGTTTACTTGTGTGTGTATGTGTGTGTGTGTGTATGTGTGTGTGTTAATGAAAACATTTTCACTCATGCATGTTTGTGTACACAATACTCTGTGTGCTGAATCCATACTCCATTGCTCTTGTGTACACTAATCCACAATACCTTTTTTGTAAGATGATTTTTTCCCAACTGCATTTTATATAGTTGCCTGTACATGTGTAAATAATTGAGGGCCACAAGGGAGATTAGTTTTTGTACTATGTCACTATCATAAAATAAAGACTTTATTATTATTATTAATTGTTAGGCTTAACAACCTGTGTTTCTGGTATCTCCTAAATTCAAACACTTTTCCAATATAGGAAAATATTGCATTTCTATACCCAGATGCACTATTCATAGTTGCAGTTACATATTCACTTCCCTATGGGACCTTCGGCAGAATGATTCAGTTGGCGACAAAATGCCTTTTAAAGTAAGAAGTGCAAGTGACTTCTTTAGCACCGGAGTTAGCAACATCCACACTGTGGCTATTGCCATTTCTATAATCTATGTCTTGGCTCAGCTGCCCAATCGCATAGGCGACTTAGAGAGAAGTGTAAATGTAGGTTAAACTCTATGTAAGTTCGAGATATTAAGAGAAATCTTGACAATCTGGAAACCTGATTGCTTGTTACAGCTCGCTCTCTAGGGTTTCCTAATTCTTAAGATTTCTCTTTATAAACTTTAATTAATACAAAGGCTGTGAGACCCAGGAAATTGGTGTCAAAGTATGTTCGGAACTTTGCTGGGAATGCTGCATCTGCATTTTGCTTCAGGGCTGGTCCATAAAACCCACCCCCTATAAGAATAGGTTATTCAATCAGAATTTAAAGGGTATGAGTGTGTGGGTGTGTATGAGTAAAAGAATATATAGCTTGAAGATAGATTTTAAAAAATAGTTATGAAAAAGGGGATACCTAGAAAATAGTGGAAGAAGTTAACTACATGTAGCATAGTAAAATTATAGTGGATTATAAAGTTTATGCTTCATTATTGGAAATGAAGTTGACTTAGGAATTTAAATGTAGCGGACAGGAGTGTTTCCAAATATATGCTTTAACTACATGTACATAAACAATATCTGCTTAAAAGAGGACTTCACATAATGATTTGCATGTGACCCCCCCCCCCCCAAGTTCCCCCATCTCCATGCTAATGAAAAATGAATGATCACAAATGTACAACTGACCAAACAAGAACATCAGTCACTCATAACATGAAGTTGGTTATATTATGGATAATTTGCATCACCTGAATTTATACAAAACTCCTTCACTTAATTATAATAAGATATAATAGATGATAATAATAATAATAATAATAATAATAATAATAATAATAATAATAATAATAATAATAATAAATAAATAAATACTTTATTTTATGAGGGTATCTCAGTTAGTATACTATACTATTCTCCCCTGAGGCCCTATGGATACATTAAATATAAAAGCACAACGTGTATATGATATGCATTAAGAGCAAACTGGAGAACATGCATTTAAAATGACAACTTCCCTTCTTGATAATGATTATACAATTTTGTTTTGAACACATTTAGATTTGTTTCTGATCTAATGGTTATGGGGAGTTCATTCCATAAAATACCACCAGAGTTAAGCTGTAATGGTGCAAATTTCTGTTGGTGTATTTCGTAGAGCTCGTTAATGCTGTGGCTAGTTAGCACATAACAATTAATTAGATTGATGAGGAAAGGTAACGTATTAAATTTCTAGACCGATGGTTTTAATGTCCCTTTTTGGGGGCGAGACTGATTCTTAATTAAGCTTTCGTTTGTATAGAGGTCAGATTGAAGGTTAATTTGAGGTTAGGTATCGAGAATGTCAAAGTTGAGAGGATGCAGAGACTATTTGTAAAGCCAGTTGAAGTTGTTTTATCTTTTTGAAATTTTCAAGAATCAGTTATTTAAATAGCATGCAAAATCTAGAGGGTTACACTGACTATGATGGGGATGTATTTATAAAAGGCGATAGATACGTTTAATCTGATTGGCTGCGCTAAATAAGAGGTGTGTTTCCCAGACCAAATTTCATGTTTTAAATATTCCACATCGCAAAATTTAATCAGTCCAAATTCCTGCGAAAGGCCGGTAAAATCTTGACTCAGAGCAGAATAAGGTGAAATTCTCTTGTATAAACAATTGTTCAAGAGACAGGTGTCTGGAAGTTGAGGGACACAATTCTAGCGGTAGAAGCGAGCGAGTCTCGAAAAGCACAAGGTATTTGCATCAATCTCATGTAATTCGTTGATACCAATATAATTATTTGCTTGAATTTATTTGTTTAAATTCGTAGATCAATTTTCTTGATATGAGTATAACTATTTGTTTGAGTTCATTTGTCTGAATTCGTACAATCAGTGTTAAAAAAATCCGATAGCCCGATGCCCCTCTAATTTCAGATGGGCCCCTCCTATATTTTAAGTGAAAAGCCAAAAAAAATCTAAATTTGCCTGAGAAAACTTCAATCTCGCTAACTAAATGCAGACTTTTATTTTAATGTTGTTGAAAAACCAGTACATTATAAATATTTATCCCCATGTGGGCCGCATATTCATCTGAAGTTCGTCTACTGATCGTAACTCTGTAGAAAGCTGTAAACTTTGTGTACAATGCGAGGCATGTGGCCTATGAATTGGGAACAGATTGCCCGGGTTACATGTACCTATAATTAGTGCTCAGTTGGCTTCAAGGAATAAATTGAGCTGCCCCTTGCTCACACTTCTTGTTCCATTCTGAATCATACACCACCTTTGGTCTTCGAAAGTATTTACCTGGGCCAGTTACTATCTAGCTGAGGATTATTTAATCCCTTTATATCTTACAAAATTTCAAACCAAGCCTAGTTCCATCTGCACAAACTTTTTTTATTTGGAAAAGTAAAGTTGTTAACGGTGAGAGCAATGTTAAAGAAATGCTATTTATAGTACAAGCACAGCCTAATACAAGTCTTAAGGTGCATGTTTGCGACGCGGATCCTCATGCAGGTAAAATTAAAAGTCGGTACATTTATACTGTATAAAACGTGCACAATACCATCCGCTATAATCAGTAAAATTAAAATAAAGGCTACCAAAATGTAATGTAAGTAGAATACAGATTTTATCATTTCTTTGTTAATTATATGCCACAGATTTCCAAAATAATGCAGTCTTAATAAAAATGGCATAATATTTTTGTAAAAATCATAATTGAGTACATTTGAAATAGTAAATAATTTAGACATTACAGGGCTCGAATTTAACACAAATTGCTTTGCAGCCAGAAGGACTAGTATACTGAGAAATATACTAGTCCTGCAAAATCTTTACTAGTCCTGCCCACCCCCCACCCCCCTTGAAATTAAATGGCCTCTCCCTAATAAAGACTTTACTTCAGCGGATGTTCTGCAGGATCAAAGCAGTCGCTATTGTGAACACTGTTATAAAATATTAGCATCTTAAGATAATGTTAGTTTCAGCTTGGAAAAGGTGCATTCCTATCAAACGAAGCCATCTGACTCAGCGCGTTGTACTTAACAGCTCCAATTATGGTCTCATCATTAACAGCGGAAGTTTGGTAATTGTTTCTAATTAATCCGACCTCATGGTATTGTTGAAATTAATAATAAGGTGGAAAATTTTCAAATCTTAGATGCTCAGAGATTTTAATTCCCAACAAATGTACGGCATTCTGCTTGGATATCTCCACGTGTTGTCAATTATTTATCATCATAGAAAAAAGTAGCTATATAGAAATAATGTATGAATATCGTAATCGTAACATTGATCTAATTCTTATAATTATTTCGATGCAAATGTAAAATATGTAGTTTCCCATTTGTGCGTTTAACTAGCGAGCAAAAAAAAAAAAAAAGAAAAAAAATTAAACAAACATACAAACTAATTTCTTTGAATAGTTTTTGTCGTGTTTCTGTGTGTGGTATACCACTTTGTAGTTTGTTACTGTGGTCAAGTGGATAAAGTGTGATACCAGCACGCATACACACATACTTGACTTTGGAACACGAGGTCTGGAGTTTGCACCCAATGGTGGAAATATTCGTTCGTGCTTTTTGTTCCATGACGCTACGTCTAATACAGATTCCGTGTTAATTTTCTTACTTTTATGAACTTTTCCAAATTTATAAATGTGTAGATTTATAAATGGTCAAATTTTAATATTTTCTGAATATTTCCTAAAAATGTCATCATGTCATGCATTGAAAAAGTAAAATTTGGTTATAATTAATAAGCATTCTAGCGTTACTTTTTAAATGTTAACTTTGCTGAAAATTCTTCTAAACATTATCAGAATATTTAAAAATCTCTCACGGAAGACACATCTTTATGGCTTGGTGTGAACGATGCGGTCGCTAACTGCAGAAAGCTTGGCTGGCAATCAGGGAATACGTAAACTCTTACCGAACATTATGATGATTTGGATTCCATGTTGTATGCGTGTGTGTGCGAGAGAGAGAGAGAGAGAGAGAGAGAGAGAGAGAGAGAGATGCTTTAAAACAGGTTAATCTCAATTTTATATATTATATATAATATGCAATAGAAAAATGAAGAGGAAAAGAAATAAGTAAAACATAAGTACGATCTCTTCACTATCCATGTCTAATATAGTGAAGTTCAGCCCCTCTATAACAGCGCGCATTGCAATCAGATGATCCAAAATAAACACAAGAAACAAAATTGTTTTTATTTATGGTTGAAGGGAGAGATTTTAAATCTGAGTAACTTTCCGCATATATAGTTGTAGAATGCCATAAATTTGTTGGAAATAAAAATCTCTTAACAACTAACATTTGACTATTTCCACGTCATTTTTCATTTCATACGTTAGCAGATTAATAAGGATCAATTACCAAACTTCCGCTGTTAATGACGGGACCATAATTGGCGCTGTTAAGCGAAATGCGCAAAATCGGATGGCTTCTTATTATAGAAACGCACCTTTCCGAGGCAGAAATCGACTTCATCTTCTGATGCTAATATTTTATGACTGTGTTTACAATGATCACTGCCTTGATTCTACAGAACATCTACTGAAGTCAAGTCTTTATTACGGAGAGGCATAAACAAACGCTGACTGTTGATAACCGAAACTTACTAACCCATCGGACTATTAACATTATGAAAGTTACTAGTCCGACAGGAAATCTACTAGCCTCGGGCTAGTGGACTACTGCTAATTTCGAGCCTGCATTATTATTATTATTATTATAGAAGACAAAAAAACAAACAAACAAAAACATATACACATGCATGCAGAATAAGTAATAATTAAAATAATAATTAATTATAATGTCTACATTACATGCTCTTTTTAAATGTTACTCAAATCGCTGGCATGCTAAATGCCATGTAAATATGACGGTACAGTGAAGACCGATTTGGTCGATATAGTGGATTTAAAGGCTGCAGATGTTAGGGGTATTTAAAGAACAGCAATTGCAACATGTGAAAAATAATAGTAAAAAATAGGGCCCTTGTGGGCACATGGTTTTGGAGTCAGGGCTTGTGGATTTTGAGTCAGGGCTTGTGAATTTTTTAAAGGCACCAGCCCTGGGCCTGTGTCTGAAAATTTTTTTCTTTGAACACTGACAATAATCTTCTTTATATGAGTTTGACAAATTGTTTGAATTTGTCGTCTTGATTGTTATAGGAATCATGTATTCTAGGAATTTCATGCATTACTTTATTTAATACGAGTTGTGAGAATCTTGTGTGAATTCTTCTGTCTTAGATGATATGAATAATGCATGTGAAAGAGTTAAGTGATAAGTCACTGCCACTAATGTAGTTAAGCCATGAAGTGAATTTCATTGATTCATTTGTATAATTAAGATGTGAACTGAAACTGTTATGTCTCGTGTGATGTTAGAGTGAGTTAGTGTTGAAATAGCAGTTATAAAGACCATTAATCTTCTGAAACTAGGTTTGTTTATCGTCTGTCAGGTTTGGCCTGACCAGATGGCCTTTGGTATCTGTTTGAATTCCGATAGGATGATATCTGACATAACGAGAGTGGGGTAATATTCTACTCCCCAGAAGGAATCTGACGGAATATTTAGGTTGCTTCTTGTTTATTTTAAGGGGGAAAAGTTTGAGGACCAAAAGCGGCTGGATAAGAGAGAGAGAGAAGTAAAAAAGGGGAGAACATCAACCTTGACCTGACAGCAACGTTGAATTTGGAGTGACCAGCAATAAAAAGGTTATGCAGGCATGCTGGGCAATTGATTCGATTGTTCACTCGATTCTATGATGAACCAAGTCTATCGTTTTAAACAGATAGGCTAATTACATAGTCATATTTGTGTTGAAATTCGGTAAATGATTTCAAAAAGAAGTGTATCTTTCTAATGTTATGTATTATTTCAATTTGTTTTATGTAATTGATTAAATTGTTATATTCCATGTACTGGGGCTTGTGTTATTCTGTTCTATATATCTGCTCAGATCTCTATTTATCCCATCTATAAAATTTCATATTTTATTTCACTATTTACTCGATCCAGACAATAACACAGAGGTTGATCATCGTCTAGATAACGATAACAACCAAATCGTACACCTGTTACGAGAGATGTGTAACATAAGCAAATAATTCTGCACTGATCATTTATAATTGATCTCAGTTTAGGTCCTTGGTGTTGTTCTTCTGACTTAAAATGAAACATGCCATACAAATATTGAGAGCAACATTCATTCTTAACTTTGAACATTAATAATGACTTGTGGTAGGCTAATCTGTATTTAAATTTCAGCCATTTCAATTCTGAGAATAGAATTTTGGAAGGTGTATCAAATGGTAAATCTAGGATAATTCTTGCTGCCCTTTTGGAAGTTCGTGGATTGTTTCAATATTGCTATCAGTTATATTTCCCCAAATTGTGCAGCAGTAGTCCAAAAGAGGAAGAATGAAGGCATTATAGAATAACTTCCAATAGTTGAGTGGTAGATAACTTTTTATCCTCTGTTAAAGATAAATTCTTGAGCTAACAACAGAGCAAACATGTTTCAACTGCTTGCACCAGTCTAGGTTCATATCAACATGAACTCCCAAAAGTTTTTCTGTGTCAACATTTTCAATTATATTATCTTCAATATACAGCTCACGATTTGGATTTCTGTTCACTGATAATCTTTGCCTGGTTCCAAGCAACACTGCCTTGGTTTTTAGGGGATTGATATACATGTTATTCAATGAGCATCAATATTCAACTTGATATAAATCTTCTCCCAATTGTTTGTTTAATGTTTTAACATTAGAATGAGACTTATGCAAAGTAGTATCATCAGCATATAGATCAGTTTTTGAATGTTGTACATACAGCAGCAAGTCATTTATAAACAATATGAATAATACTAGCCCTAAAATTGATCCCTGTGAACTCCTTTATTGATGGACATCAACTCTGATTTAATGTTACCAATAAGAAGTTGTTGGCTTCTGTCAGATAGGTATGATTTGAACCATGAGAGTGATAAGTGAGAACATTTGTACTTTTCAAGTTTCCATGCAAGTATATTATGGTCAACTAAATCAAAAGCCTTCTTAAAATCAAGATATATAGTTCCAACCAATTCTCCATAGTCCATAGCAATCAACCAGTCATCAATAAGTTTTGTTAATGCAGACTGACAGGAGTGGTTACGTCTAAATCCTGATTGGGATGGGTGAATTAAATAGTACTTTGAAAGGTAATCATTGAGATGTTTGGAAACATGTCTTTCAAACAGTTTGGATATGGTTGGCAGAATAGATATTGGTTCATAATTATTCATATATTGCTGCTTGATGGTATTCAATATGTATTTCAGCAAGTAGAGATCTTTGACATCAATTTTTAAAAAAAATGTCAATATATTTATTGACTATACTATACATCAAAGTATTTTTGAGATGATCTTCATTAATATACCTAGATCGGTCTGACAGAAATATCAACAGTCATCATCTGCTTCAACCTCAGGCCAACCATCAAAATTCACTATTTAGAGCTCCCTAAACCATATCTCCACTTAATGTCTGGCCTCAGATTCAATGATCCCATTTAGCTGCAGTTGATTGCATAGGTCATATATCAGGGGCAGAAAATTTGCTGCACATCAACCTGGGAAAACCAAATTTTTACCTCGGGCAACCAAGCTTCTCAAAACTTGCAACTGACTGGACAATCAGATTGTAGTTAATGAGCAGTGTGTTTACTTTGATGTAATGTCAATAACTGAAGGCTCTCATTTTTTTTTATTTTGGTTGTGTCCACAAAAGCTCAGAATAGTTATGCCTGGTGTCACTTGTGCCCAATATGTACATGTGGTATTTCTACAGAGTGTCATCACTTGATTCACATATGAAACTGAGGCCAGATTTCATTGATCAAATAGTCTGTACATGGACAACTGGGCAGACTCATCTCTGAGAATGAGATACATGAAGTCTATACATCCAAGCAGCAGCACCATGACCTTATTTGCATACACAATGCTCGATTGAATCAGCAAAACAAAATACAACTTGTCATTGGCCAATGTTTCCCAATACACAAAATCTTACTCTTCTATTCCCATTTGGGTGAACAAAAATCGATAAGTTTAAAATGTAAACAAGAACTTGAATCTAACTCAGCACGCTTAAAAGAAAAAAAAAAGAAAAAAAAAATATAGAGATGACTTATGAAGGATATATTAACCACAATGTATAAAAAAAAGATTTCCATGTGGAATTTACACTGAATCAGTGATGTAATCAAGATGAAATAGATCTCACACCGACAAGTTCTATTAGAGTATATATGTGTTTTTTGTTTTCAAGTAGTAATGGATTGCATGATCTACGTGAAGCTCATCCAGATCTTACAGTGTCATAATGTGTATTCACAGATATATCCTCTCAGCCAGATCTTACAGTGTCATAATGTGTATTCACAGATATATCCTCTCAGCCAGATTGTACAGTGTCATAATGTGTATTCACAGATATATCCTATTATTTTATGCTAGGCCGTGAATTAATGGATTTTCCAAGAGAAATAAGTTCGACAATTCATTTGACCAGATATATTTTTTCACTGCGGTGTCAATAACATTATGACTAAGAAATCTGAGCTTTTTTTAGACGCTTGTGTGGTCTAATGTTAAGTATGGCCACCTTGCATGCAGATGAGCCAAGGTCAAATTCCACTATGTGCATGTACTTTTTTCTTCAATTTTTTTTTGTATGTGCGGTTTTACATTAAGTTGGGAAGGAGAATTATGTTACTTTTTGTCTGTGCGAATATATAGTAACAAATCTACTTCACTCCAGGGATCTCCATAGGATTTTGAAAGTTTCAGTCAAGCATTAAAACTTGCAGTCCCATAGACGATACCCTTTTCCCACTTATAATAATTTAGAACATTATGAGTGTATTGTTGTGTCATCAATATCCATGTCATCCAATTGTAAATGCTCATTCATTATGACATAATTAGTATTACAACAGGGTTCATACAAATCAGGAGAACTGAAATTCAGTGACTTTTCAATTACCAGTTTTCAATGACTACTCTCGGTATGAAGTGTTCTACTTCCAGTTACTAATTTAAATACATAAAACAAAAATAAACACAAGATATAAATAAAATGTAATGAAATATGAAACACAAATGATAATAAAGTCATTGTAACTGCACCCAAATATTAAACACTGCTTTTTAGCTGCTGTACTTTCTCCTCCAGATGCAACTCTAGTACTTTCACTTGTTCTTCTTTTTCGTTTCCTTTTCTTCCGAGTCCATAGGACAGAGACATTAGTGTGATTGTCCCTTTCTCTTCTTCTTTATCTGCCAATTTGTCTGCTGCCTCGAAATTGTTGCCAACATCCATAATATTTTAGCCTTCAGCACATAATCTTCTTTGCACTCAACCTTTCACTTAAACTGCACCACCATTGTCAGCCGATGAATCTGCAGAACCCACTGACAAAGTTGAAACTGGATTTTATGATGCAGACAACAGCGATGGAAAAGAATTAAAAGACGTTTGCGCTGACCCTATGAACGCTGACATAGAAACAGCAGGCACATGTTTTTTCATTGGTTCCAATTTCAGGCAGCAAAGCCCATTCCTGCAATATGGATGTTTTTCTTGCACACTATGGAAAGCACTCTGTATTTCAAGGCTGCATCTTTTCTCAGCCACTTAATGAAGTCTGTCTTGCAGCAAACTATTGCTGGATGTGCACTTTCCAGGCATTTTCCGATGATTGTTCGTTAAAAAAACTCTGTTGCTAATGAACTATCCTTGCTTAGCGAAAACATGTGAAGTGAAAGAGTGCGCAATTGTTAATCACATCATGTAAAAGGGATGCTATGCACAATGTCTGATTACTTCCTGTGGATTCTGCTAATGGCAGAATGTCTAGCAGATGACAGAAAAATCAAACTGTACTTCCAATCATCGCAAAATGAATAAATGAATCAAAAGCAAAATTTTCCATCATATTTTATTTTTAAGTATGATCTCTCAAATTCAATGACTTTCAATGACTTAGGTGAAATATCAAAGACATTCAAGTCCTTGAAATGAGGTATTCATTTCTTTATGACTTTCAATGACCCCGAATGACCATGCGAACCCTGTATAATAATAGACGAATGAAAAATTAAGGCAGTTGATAACTGTGATTGTTTCTCATATTACAACTATAAAAATTCTCAATGCCTTTACCTTGCCATTCTTTAATTCTGTGTGCAGTTAGAAGTGATCAAGGAAGAGATTACACTTTCCTTTGTAAATTACTTTATTTAAACAGCTTAATTCCATTTCAAATCAATTAAATTTCCATGACACTGGAATAAGAAACAAATGACCATATTCCATTAACTTTTTTTCATTTCATCTTTAAGTAACACATCATACAACATTCACTTTTTTCTTAAACAAACTTCAACAAATTTCTCCATGGCTGGTCTTGGATCAAAATTCTTAAGTTCTGGACCTTCCTCCATCACCCTCATCAATTTCGTTGCAGTTTCTTGTTTGAAATGTCCATAGCCCTTTGTCCTGATGTGATTATGTTGAGGATTTTTAAGTTCAGTGTTCCTTGGGTTCCCATTGCTTTATTCCTTCTGCAGACACGACACCATGTGCATAAAGTTAATAATGTTCCAACGCTTTATCGTTTTTCGGCCCATGGGAATGTCCTATTCTATGATAGATTCCACAAAATCTCTCAGTCTCTTTGGCATTCTGTTTTGTTTATTAAAACTAGATGCATCTACCACTTTCTGTTGGCAAGTCTCGCAAATCCTTCTGTTCTACAGCCTTGCGTTTGTTACCAAATAAATTATGTAAAGTTACCATCGATACAGTACACATATGATAATCACTTGAAAATGAAGGTATATCTGTATATGACACAGAAAAAGAGCTTTATGATTTATGATGATTAACATGGAAGTTCATATTCCTTTGACATACAAAATAAATCCTAAAATCTTGTCACTATTTTTCAAAATATGGTATACGATAACATGTAAGTTTTCCAAACATCGCGTATGAGCTTTTAACATGATGGATTAAAACTGTGCTAAGTAATGCTTATCAAATAGAGGTGTCAAAGCACCTGTGAGTGTAATTAGTCTTTTGATCAAAATGATCATTTGGCATCGACAATCGATTAACAGGCATCTTAATCTCCTTGTCTGCTAAGATCTAACATATGTGGCTTCACCTGATCCCATTACAATCGCTTGAACTTTGATAGCTTGTACACTACACGATTGACACTTGCTTTGTAGAAATGGATCAATTAAAAGAATTTCTGAGAAAAAAAAATGTTTCCGAGGACTCAGCTGTTGGAATTTTCGTGCATCCAAAATGAAAAGTATGTGCACTTTTAGGGAGATTTCAGCATCCCAGAGAACTCGGGTATACAACAGATTTTTAATACAAAAAGATAGTGTAATTTGAAAACTTAACTTGTGTTCAGATTTTGAAGAAGAAAAAAAAGTTTTTTCAAAAATTTTTTGTGTTTTAATATTTACCAGACCATCAGTGATCTGATCAATGTTGGTGTTGGTTTTGATGTGTTCCAGGACCAAATTTATTGTGAAAACAAGAGTTTGCATGATACTGTGTGCATTATTGAGGGATTAGGTAGTTGTAAAATTGGGTTGGGTTTTGATGTTGGTGACCTACCATTTTATTGTTGTTTTTGTTGGTGTTGATGTGTTCCAGGACCAAATTTATTGTGAAAACAAGAGTTTGCATGATACTGTGTGCATTATTGAGGGATTAGGTAGTTGTAACATTGGGTTGGGTTTTGATGTTGGTGACCTACCATTTTATTGTTGTTTTTGTTGGTTTAAACACCACTTTTAACACCTTATTGGCTATTTCATGCAATAAAATATATATATTTTTTTTACTGATTTTGTAACATTTGTAATGACTGTTAAATAAACGAGTAGTTTATGTGCAATGTACTACTCAACCTTATCTCAGTGGATACACTTGTGTCTGTCTGTATATACCTTTGAACTGAAATTCACGTGTCATGGGTGTCACCGGTTTTATCAACAGATACAGTACACGAGTATAATAATAGCACCCTTGAAACAAAGGGGATTAACTCTATAACAAACATAGCTTCCGCTTTGGCCAACAAAAGGCAACACTTTATCATTAACTGAAAAAGTTATGGTTATTTCTTGTTACATACTGATACTTTCATTTAGACCCTTTATTGAAACAACAGCTGATTTGTAAATTACATCAGCAGAATTTAAGTATTGATATTATGTCCATTTCAGGCTTTACTTATACAGGTTTCTACCATTAAAATCTATCAAAAGAGATATATATTAATGAAGATGCTAACTTATCATAATATATTTACCTGTTTCGTATGTTTGCAGTGATAAGGATGCCAGTACTATAGAAAAACTGTTTGAACTGAAGACCCGATCGACACCCTCTTACAAGCAATGGCGATCCATCATGTGACATAAAAATGACGTATTCGCAAGAGACTGGTGTCTACAAAATGTATCAATGAAAGTCCTTTCTCTGTGCGTAAACCAGTCTATGTCACCTGCTCGAAATACTTCGGCATGTATCCTTAGATTTTGAGTTTTGTTTTATCCATTCCCATCTGTACTCGGGACACGCTCGATTGACGATCCGGTATATAAAAAAAAGTTGGAATTACCAGTCGAACAGCATATAATTGAGTTCTATCACAGTCTAGCTGGTTCCATGTGAGCAGAATCGTTACGTAAATCGCCTGGACTCTTTTCATATAATGCTGCAATTGTTGCTCATAATTGTAATAAACTTATGAATACGGGAAAGAACAAAAATTGAGTTGTTTGTTGTGTATTTATAGAAAACTGATACTTTTACCTGATATAATGATATAGCTCTAAAGCAGATTTCATATCGTTCAATCGAGATTCAGATCACAATTATTTTTCTTTTGTAGTCCAGACATTTGTTTGTCAGTACTGAACTTTCCAGTGTGTCCAAATCCTAATAAACCATATCTTAATCTAAAGTATCTTCAAAGATGAACTCACTGTGAAATTGTTGTTATAGGTTATCCGTAATTTTTTTTTTTTTTTTTTTTTTTTTTTTTTGAGAGAGAGGCTGAACTGTAAACAAAACGATGTGCAATGGGTCACATTTTCACTCATTACTCATTGTGCACTGTCGCCAAATTACACACTGACAACCGCACCATACTGCTCATATTCTAAATAATAAACAAGTTCCTTTATATCAGTACCAAGAATGCTTAAATCTAACTCAAGTATCACCACCAAAATGAGAGAAAAAAAAAAAAAGAAAAAGAAAAAAAGCTTTAAAAAAATAGACTGGGACTATATTTTGTGGGAAGTATTAATTGTGACCCGAGTCCAATTGATTTGTATTATTTTAACACGGATTTCTCAATCGAGTATGCCCTACGTGTACGGGACCGACAATTTTTTTCAAATCAGGATAATTTCATTTTTTTACCTCAAGATATGTGATATTTTTTCCAAACTAAATAATGGATATTATTATGTTTTCTTCTACAAATCAGAGCAAGAATATTATTTTTCAAGCTATTTGAAGGAGAGGAAGGGATATATTTTTGTTTTCAAAAGAATTACTTCCCCCATTCAATTAAATGGTCGGTCCAAGGAAGTTACAAAATGAACGAGGAGGGTGATCGTGACTTTGAGTCATCAGATCTTGGGACAAAAGATTTGTAAGTGTTATGGCAGTATTCAGTTATGATGCCATCAACATGACGGGATATATCTATTGCATACTGTTTACGTCAACAATCCCATAGAGTTTCGTTTGAATGAAAGACAAAATTATGAATGCATGGTTGAATTGAAGTCTTTAGAATACTGTACTAGTAAAAAAAAAAAAAAGCTGCTTACTGTGTATATTTTCTATATGTACAAAGATACACTAAATTTTATTTAACGTATGTGGTTACGGTAAAGTAAATAGAACATCAGCTCTGTACAAGTTGTTTTACCAACATGACATAACAAAAACATTTCATAATTCAACAGACATGTACACCTGTATCTAGATTTACCTGGACAAACCAAAACAAAGAGAATTACCGGAGCAAAAATGAAATTACTGCAGCAAAGCAATATTTTGCATTTTTCCACATCAGATGGCTCTTAAATATAAGTATTGCATATAGTTTTAAATTGAAAGACCAATATAAGCTTTTAAATAGAGACCATAGACCTCATCATGGTTCATGCAATGTGCACTTGATCATTGCATAGAATCACTGAAAAGGACTCGGAAACCGAAAAGTTATTAGTGTTATATATGCAGAAGAAATTAAGAAAATCAATATTTATGAAAATTTGTAATATTTATACTGTTACATTTGTTATATTGAATATATTTACAATAAAAATACATAAATTTCATTGAAATAACATTGAGATCATACATATTTCATTGAAATAACGTTGAGATCATACATAATCATACCCATGTAACGCTTTATTTTATGTAATTAATACTTTTTAGTGAATCTCATCATTGTGGCGAAGATTAAAATTAAATCGATGAACACATGTACTGCAGTTGCTGAAAGAAAAAGAAAAATCCCAAACTTAAAATTACTGGGGGAAGTTGAACTTTCTCTTCACTATTTTTATCAGCTACACGTGTTCTTTCGTTATATATATATATATATATATATATATATATATATATATATATATATATATATAAGTAACACTGGTTGCTAATGATAATATGCAATAGCATTGCTGCACGAATCGATATGCAATGTGGAAAAATGCTACAGAAGAAAGAATCTTTGAATGCTTTTTTATGTGATCTTTTTGTGATACAAGAATAAATGTGCTGTATCCAGTAAAAAAAAATATTGCAATTATAGGGTTGGTGATTGTATAAGAAATAAGAAATCATCTTTATATTATTTATTAGCATTAAGAATTATTTAGACAATATTCATGATGAGTTTTGGTTTGAACGGATTCTCTAATTTTGTATAAGTATTAATTTTAACTTGGTTGTATGTGTAACCATGATGCCTCATGTTGACAGTTATTGCATAATTCAACTTTGCCACTTTGAAACTCATTGTTTTCTTTTCTTAGCTCAATAAACAAACTTTGTGGCTTCCTTCCTAATGTCTTTTAGAAACAAAGGTGTGTACACCTTACTCTTATTAATCTGAAATGGTATACAACATATCCCACCAATGGGGTAATTGAGTGGCCTTCTTGTCAGCTTGTTCACAAAAAAGTCAAAATGTCAGTAGAAATACAACACCTGTTTGTAGTAAGTTAAAAGTGTTTAATTACATTTATGAAACACTTTAATTCTTTGATTATTATGAATATTTTCCTTTCTTTTGGTAATTTTCTTGTTTTGGTTTGCTCTGGTAAATCTAGCTGCCCCATGTACACAGGTTGTACATATTTACAGTAAAACAATACACATAAAAATATTACAATGCTAGCAATAACAGCAGGTTAAATGACAATACAACAGTAAGTTACATGCAATGATATACAGTTTTAACTTTTTTTAATTTTTATATATGTATGACCATATATAACACATCACAGAAAGGAGTACACTTAATAATTTAAATAGGGAATATGACAGTTTTATTGTTAAAACCATGCACAGTATCAATGATAAAAGCAGATTAAAAGACAAGACATATATATATATATATATATATATATATATATATATATATATATATATATATATATATATATATATATATATATATATATATATATATATATAGCATACAAATAAAGGCATACACTGGAAATATGACATCAGGAGAATTAAGGCGCTAAATGTTAAGATTGAAGCCTTCAACCCCCCTCCCAACCCCAACCCCAAATATATATAAATTTAAGAAGGATAGTAATTAAAATAGGCGTTTTGGGTGCTGGGATTAAATCAAATTATTTCAGTGAAGTTGGTTACCTTAAAGTTAAAGTGGAGAGACACAGAGCACATTTACAGTCTGGCCTGGACCATGTCTGAATCAGCCTGCTGAATTCTTTGAAATCAAGGATTGTTCTCTTTTCATTGGGCAGGCTGTTCCAGACTCAGGGGCTGTCAGATATGAAAGAGAGTTTTCAATACCTTGTGGTCATTACCCTTGGTACTGTTGCCAGATGTTTGTGTCAAAGATTATAGTTGCAGTTTTTTAATCTGAATTAGGTGTCTTCTTGTGAAGTATCTTATATTCTTCAGTTGCCATATACAGTGAAATCCCTCAAAATCAAAAACCCTTTGGAAGCAAAAAAATTTCAGTTTTGAGAAGTTTTCAGTTTACTGAGGTTTTGCAGATGTGGAAAATAAAGTCTTTTTCTAAGCACTTAAGTGACAAGAGAGAATGTAATTATTAAAGTATCAGTGTCTGTGTGTGTAAGAGTGCACCAAATTAAGAAAGCTGTTATTTTTATTATTTTTAAAAAATACATGTATTTAATGAAGAATTCGCTGAACAATAGAAGTTACTTCCAAAAATCACATCCTGTCTCATAAATAAATGCAGTCTTTGTCACAAAAAATATCTGAGGAATGAGATACTTTTATAACTTTACTATAAGTCCATTAGAATTATGAATGATACTCTACAATGTTTAAATACTCCATATAATTCATGATGTTCACAGTTCAAGAGCCTGGTTTGAAGAAGGCATGGAGCGTTGTCTGTTTTTTCGTACATTTTTCTTTAACAAATGTGGCTTGTGTTAATAACTCCATTTTTTTGTGCCATTGCCAAATAATGCTCATCCTTGGCAGTTGCGAAGTCTTTTTAGTCTCAGTATAAGACCTAAAACTTCAGGCTACGTCATTGAGTGAATCTGACTTTTAGAATAATGCTAGATATCGGTCTCTGTTGGCAAAGAATCAAAAGCGAGGCCACATGCCTGGTTAATAAAACCCTGATATTTAATTAACAAAACAAGCAAATAATGTTCTATTGATCATGTATACAAGTGAATAGCATCAATCACAATTAGATATTAAGCAGATTAAACATTGTCCTTCCTAAATGGCTTACCTACAAGCATTTAGTTATTAATATTTCGCCTTAAAAAGCTGGCTCTCTTGTATGGTGCAAATACTATAGATTAGCCTATTGTCAGCACACATGTCAAGTATTGTTTTAACCTCACGTGCCCTTGGGACATTTTCCGGGTCTTTGCCTCACAGATCAGCTCACTACAGCACTTGCTAACCATAATTAATCTGGTCCAACATGTGTCAGGAATTTTGCAGCTAGAATATATTTCCAAGTTTGAATTGAGTTTCGGTTTTATGGGGTTTTTTAAAGTGTAAAACTTAAATTTGGGATCTAAATTTGTTTTGGTATTTGGAGTTGAGGGGTTTAAGTTTACTGGAGAAAAAATAATGATAGTAAAGAAGTAAACATTTGGGACTAAAAAAAATGTGGTCTTGAGGGGATTCCAGTATACTGAGGTTTTGGTTTTAAGGAGTTTCCCCGTATATTCTACTAATGTGTAGAGTAGAAAGGTTTGCTTTTTTATTAGCATATGAACTGTTAAAATCACCAAACACCAATTTTGGTGCCCATCTGTACTGTATTTGTTCCATTTTGTGAGAGTTTTCTTTGCTACAGAAATGACAGATAAGGGCCATTAGTTGAAGTTTGACCTAATAAAGCATTTGTGAATCAGTAATTTAGTATTAGTGTACAAATGGTGGTTGAGATGTTGCAAGATGTTTAATTGTCTTGCTGCTTTTTGACAGATCTTAGATATGTGGTTGCTAAAATTAAGTTCAGAATCAATATCTACTCCATGGAGTTTCACACAGTCCACACAGAGTATTTCATGGTCTTCTGTGGTGAAATTGGATACATTTTGTGCATTTTGCCATTAACAGTGACTTGGAATTTCTGAGGGTTTGGTTGCATACCACTAGCTGGAAACCAGTCAGTCAGTTTCTTGCTCTTATTTTGTAGAACAGATATTAAATTATTTGGATCTTTATGGGTGCAAGATATGGTGTTGTCATCAGCCTAAATATACAGTGTTGTTTGTTTTGTAAAGTAGAAAATGTTGTTTATAAAGATATTAATAATCAGAGGTCCTAGTATTGAGCCTTGCAGTACTCTTTTGAAGGTTATATCCTAGTTACTATATGAGAACTCCAGTTTAATGTGTTGTTTTTGGTTATACAAATAGTTTTGATTAGTTGGATCGAGTTCATATCAATATTATAGGCTTTCATTTTTGTTATGATGAGGTTGTGTGGAAGACTGCTGAAAGCCTTGGACAGGTCCATTAGTATTGCATCCACATTGGAGCCATTGTCCAGGGCACCCCTCCAGTCTTCCACCAGTTTCAGTAGAGTTAGTTGTCTTCCATTCCCTTTTCTAAAAGCAGATAGAAAGCTATGAAACATTATGAAAATGCAATTGGATCTGATTACATAGAAGGTAAAATGCTGACTGCTCTGTAGTTGCCCTTATCTATAGGATCAGATCTTTTTTGTAAATTGGGGTTACCTGCGTTTCTTTAAGATGCTCATTTCTGGGCATAAAACTGGTGTGCATTTTAGGAGATATGTTATCAGTGCCTGTAGATTTCATTGTATCAAGGCCTTTCACAGGTTTCAGTTTCAGAGTTGGATATTTTTCAGGTGGTTGATTGTCATCAACAGCTTGTATGATAGGGTGAATAGTAATGTTATCTTTGACTCAATGGTTTTTGCAATGAAAGTTCTTTGTTCATGTATGGGGTTCGTAATTTTTGGGATATTTTGTTTTTTTGGAGCATGATTATTGGTGACCTCCAATAGTAGCTTTTCATATGTCCAATATTTATTGTCAATATCATCAAACGTGTCAATGACATGAAAAGGTACTTTATTAACATCATCTAGGAAATATTTCTCATCCAAATTTGTGTAGCTTCTGAACGTGATTTTCTCATGTTTCTTTGAATCATGATATTATTTTAGTGTTGTGACTATCATGTGATGCCAGTCACTCATGCCACATTCAAAATGTATGCATTGGCAGAAGAATACTGGAATGTTAGTACAGTAGCAGTAATATCTATTAGGGGTTCAGTCTTTAACATAGCAAGTAGGATTTCCTATGACATTTTTTAAATTGAAAGTATTGAAGATTGATCTAAGGGTTTGACTGAGACTAACATACAGGTGGATTGGAAACTCTCTGCATAGGGCATCAAATATAACCCATTCCCTATTGTTTGGGACTGACCATTTGATATTTTGGGAGGGAGGAGGGGAGAGGGAGGGGATTTTCTCCTGAGCTGGGATAATTTAGCTGTACTGGTCATATACCAGAAGAGCTAATGGGATGGCCTGCTCTCCATCATCTGTCCATCTTTTAGCACAAGCTTGTTATCGCTACTCTCATAAACAACTTGGAGAATTTGCCATGAAACTGTATACACACATTCATCCCAAAGTCTAGTTGATCCTAAATGAAAATGGTGCCAATATGATGTCCAATTTGGCTGCCATATCAGCCATCTGGAAAATCTTGTTATCGCTACAGCTCCGGAACAGAAAGTCATGTTGACATGGGATTTTCACCAGAAGAGATCAGGTGATATCTGTTTGCTCCTAAATGAAACTGGTGCCACCCAGACCTCCAGTATGGCCACCACAGTGGCCATATTGAAATCTTTTTATTGCTACTCCACTTGAATTGATGGTCATATCAATATGGGTTTTTCGCAACAAAAAATCTTATGATGTTTAGTTGGTACTAAATGAAATTAGTACCAATTGTAACAGGATTGAAGCCAGGTGGGATTGGATGTAGTGAGAACACTCAACAGAATTACGTGAATGAGATGTTTATTTATAATACATATGAATAATGATTGAATCTGACACCTTACTCATGCACATAAAGTCCAACAATAGATATATCAAAATGATGTGCACAATGTTTAACAATGGATATAAAAAAATAATATTGTTCTTAAATGGAACCGATCATAACATGGAATTTCAACCAATAAACAGAAATGATTCTGTATATGAACAGATATGATCAACGTATGGAACTATCATCAAATATGATTAATATATGGAATTATGAACAAGTATGGTTGAAATGGATCTATCAACATGATATGAGCACTGTATGAAATTTATAAACAAGAATGATTGATATATGGTTCATTAACAAGTATGATGGGTTTATAACTGATATCCATTATGCACAACACAGCAGCCATCTTGAAAATCTTGTTATTGCTACTCTTCCTGAACAGAAAGTCATTATCAATGTGGGGCTTTCACTAAAAGACTTCTTATCATGTCTAGTTGATCTAAATAAAAATTGTGCTGATCTTATATCCAGTATGGCCACCATAGTGGTCATCTTTAAAACCTATTCCCCTTCCCTCCCCTGAAATTGTTAGTCTGTAATGAAAAGGGATGGAACATTTAATTTTTGGGGGTGGGAATTTAATTTTCTTTCCAACCAGGATATTTTCTTCATTTATCTCAAGATAATTTATTAAACTAATATGATCCATAGAACTAATTCTTTTATCTACAAAGCAGAGCAAGAATTTTTTTTTCAAGCTATGTGGGGGCTGGAATATTTTATTTCAAAACAATATCATCCCCACCACCCCTCAAAAATTAAGTGGTTGGGCCTCAAGATCATAAAGTGGATTTTCTGAAGTTTGGTCATGGTACATATTTTGTAAACCACACTGCTGCTATATTTCATCATAACATACAAAAAAAGAGGTATCCTTTTAATGGCAAAGGATGTGAGAGTGCATTTGTGCAATTTATTTGGATATGTACATGTATGCAAAATATTTGGAAAAATGGGAGGCAAAAGATGAAGTTTTAATTTGCATAGAAAATTTGCACAATGGTATTTTGTAAAACACTTTGCATAATTTGTATGCAAGATTCATTAATAACTTTTAAGTTTATATCTCAAAAGATCTATATCGGAAGATGCATTGCTACAAATTTTAACTCAAAAATGTATTGAATTTACCAATTTGTATACTTTAAAACTGAAAATCAAAGTTAACTTAATAGTTGTGAAAACAGATCTTTTCATTGCCATTATCTTTGTCACAATGCATCGTAAAGTCTTTAAAAATATATAAGAATGGAGGGGAAACATAGACGTTACCTTTGGTCATACGTACTGATATTGGCAAATTATTAAAGGTTCATTTACAATATTAAAGGTAGAAGATATAAATTCCTTTAAACATAACTCAGTTACATTTATCCTTTCATCTAGGTAAGCACAGCTAAGTTTCTGAGATAAATCATTTTGATCAGATTATGTTACTGCAAACTTTTCACTAGTGTTATGGTTGTTCAAGTGTAACAACAATTCTTTTATGTTCTTTCAGCTGGGACAATACCTATTCAAGGGAAGTTGAAAATTTCAAAGATCATGGAGATGTTGGAGAAATTTGGTAAGTAAGCTGATGCTGTGAACCCTTCATGGGTGAAGCTGTGATTATAATAAAGAATTTTGAGGATTCATGGCAAATCTGTAGAGTTTTTATAATAAAGAATTTTGAGGATTCATGGCAAATCTGTAGAGTTTTTATAATAAAGAATTTTGAGGATTCAGGGCAAATCTGTAGAGTTTATATAATACAGAATTTTGAGGATTCATGGCAAATCTGTAGAGTTTTTATAATAAAGAATTTTGAGGATTCATGGCAAATATGTAGAGTTTTTATAATAAAGAATTTTGAGGATTCATGGCAAATATGTAGAGTTTTTATAATAAAGAATTTTGAGGATTCAGGGCTTATTACATGCCTCGATTTTTCTATTGAAATCTTTGTTGCTTTCTTAGGACGAATGCTGCACCCAATCATGCAGGAGCAGAAAAGCACATATTTACATGTGTGTGTACCCAGCTGTGAACAGCATTATAAGACTGGGGTCTGCTGTCACATCATGTGCTGACAGATCAGCGTCTGCCAGCTGGTCAAGGGCCCATTGGAACACGAGTAGAAAACATGGGGTTGTTAGGACAGCTGAGCCCCCCATTGAGGCAGATGCAAACTGAGTGTTTTATTCCATTTGAAAGAAATGCTTTGCTATTAGTATACAGCTAACTGGATATACTATTTAATGACAGGTTGTATACATTCAATCTATGCCATGTCTTTCAGAAAACAAGTGTGCTTGGCTGAAACTAGGGAACACAAATTTTTGTGGAAAAAAATGCATAAATGTATACTGTGCCATTCATGCATCACAGAGCACATGAGGATGTCAAAAAAGGCATGATGGAAGTATGGTGTGGGTTTTGGGGCTAATCATGGGATTTGTCAACATTGTAGTGGTGTTGCAATGTCAAAAAAACTAAAACAAATAGAGAATAAGGCACGTAGACAGTTTGGTACAGATAATTAGAGATAGGTCATTTATTGGTTATATGTTAAGGTCTTTGCCGAGCTCAAGAACACTACAACATTTCAATTAGGGATACCTGGTTAATTGGTTATATGTCAAGGTTATTGCTAAGCTTAATAACACTAAGCATTTGCAATTAGAAATAGTAGGTTAATTGGCTATTTACAAAAAATGTCTACATTCACACACCTGAATGAGTTGCTTTGTAGAAGGTAAATAACCCAAAGTGAATATGATGATATGCTGGACATACTACTGGCGAGTAGGGCTTTTTAACCAGTTCCAGTTTACGGAATGCGAGCTACAAGGCTGAGGAGACAGTTTTGACCCAACGGCCACTTCCAGCCACACGAAACACAAGGCACAAGGTTGAGACTCTTGGTTTAATCACACCACCAATGCTGCCTTAACTTCAAACCATATAAATTGACATTTTTTGTCACTAATTGCACTCCATATGTGTCTCTCTCCATACACACATACTAGCTTTCATAGTGTTTATTGACCTGGATCTTACTATATTTCACAGTGGTTGTACATATATATGCAGTTAAACTATTGCAGACTAACACCCATATGAGCGGCACAATACATCCATTGCAAAATATTGCTATTGTATTGTGAAATGTTTAATAACTTCTGTGACAGTTGGTATTTAAATGATGTGTTACTGAGGGAGAATTGGTCAATATTGGGACAGTTTTGTGTTTGTGGGACAAACATGGATTTCTGTCAGGTCTAAATGGTGCAAAGTAAGTAATAAACATTATATTTTAGTGAATTTAAAAGAATGGTAACAGCCTCATGCCAGAATGGCCTGCAAATCCATAGTAGAAAGCCATGAACCTCAGGTTTTCTACTTGCATTTCAATGGGGACCCAGACTGGCTGGCCCCCAACTGGCTGAGAGTCGTTCTGACAGGGCCCTCCAACCAACTCCCACCCTGGCTCCCCACCCAGCTCCCATCCAGGTTTATGAGGGTGAAGTCATAGTACACTGACGTAAAAGCCTCACTTTACTACTACTTAATAATAATTATAATAATAAAAATAATTTTAAAAAAAAATTCTTTCTTCAGCTTCATAAGCCACACTGCAGTACTCTTATGTTTGGTTGGCTTTCCTTTGTATCAGGCCGATATAATACTTGTTTCATTCTTGCCTTTTTTATGTAGGATAGTATATATTGAAACTGATCTATAAAGGACACTTGAGGGATTCAAAATTGTGTACTTTTTTGACATATTCTTCGATGGTTGATTGGTTTAATGGCACTTTTTAAACATTATTGGCTATATCATGCTGAGGAAATGGGAGCTAAGTGCTTTTTCCAAGACCTGGGTAAGTATCAAACCCACAACTCTGGATTACAAGTCAGAAAATCTACTAACTGAATTACCATGGCTCCTCCTTCAAATAGAATTGAAACATGTGAGAGTGAAATTCTTGTGATTGTAATTGTTATTGAGTGGCGTTTTAAAGGTACATCAGCACATGAAAGACTTGTGTTGAACTAATGGGAGTAAAGTGTCTTGCTTAGAAAAGGGATTATAAATGTTCTTTATATGGAGAGTTTCACTAAGACAGGTGTATTTGGTATTGTTCTTGTGTCAGGATGTTGCACAGTATATATTTTATTTATTTGTTGTTATTTAGGTTTGGAGAAGATACACAAGAGAAGATCTGTGACTGGATTGAAGAATGTGAAGACATGGAGAAGACGGACTCCATCATTGATCTTGGTTGCGGAAATGGCATGATGTTGATAGATCTGGTACTTTTTTGTCTTGACTGCAGATAGAGATATAGGCATCACTTTCCATTGTTGATAGAGGACCCCAAAATTTAAAAATTAGATCAATGTGACCAAATTTTCATGCTTGCGTGACTTTTGTGTTCTCACATTTTTGAAAGTCATGTAACATAAATCAGAGAGTGGTTTGTAGGGGAGGCATTTTGTTCTGTGGAACTTTTTTCTTTGTCTTTTGAACCTTTGATAATGTCATACTGACAGTTTGGAATGGTACTTTTAAAATATACACATCTTTTAAAATGGATGCTATGGTGTGGAGCAGTTTTTAACTCACCTGGCTGTAAGGCCCAGTGAGCTTATGGTATATCTATGTGTGTTGTCCATCATTCGTCCATCCATCAACATTTGCTTGTTACCACTCTAGACTCCATATTTTCAACCTTATTTTGATCAGACTTGGAATATAGGTTTTTATCATCAATATCTCAGACAAGTTTGAGCAAGATCTATGCATATTAATGAGGTGATCTTGCATCTGATTGGCTGAGTTTGTTACCACTCTGGAGGCTATATTTCTGATTTGATTATGATTAAACTTGGAATATTTTTTTATATCATCATAATCTTGGACAGCTTCGATAATGAGTGAGATCCACACATAATAATGAGGTTATCTTGCATCTGATTGGCTGAGCTTGTTAGAATCAGGAGTTGGTATATCTGATCCTTTTTTTATCAAACTTGGAATATATAGTTACGAGGGGTATTTGAAATGTTCTGAATATTTTGTTATAACTGTTTTGTTTCTTTGAACCCGTCAGTAAATTTAATGCCGATTGATAGAAAGAATAATGTTTTATACAATGACATGCAGCTGCATGTGCAGCATGCCAGATACCTGCAGATATATGTGTGTGACATAACATAGGTAAACAACTGACATAAAAATGTCAATGGGGAACAATTCTACTACTGAGCAAAGAGCATACTGTAAAATCTGTGCACTCTTAGGGTACTCTCCGACTGATATCAAGGTTGACTTGGATCAAGTTTACAGATGTAATTTTCTCATATCCTACAAGTTTGAGGTTGTTTCATAATTTTGATGATGGTCGTGAATCCATGGAAGATGACTCACATTTTGTAAGACTGTTGTCAGCAATTGGTAAGTGGCTCCAGTGAAGGGGACAATTGACGAAGATACTTGATACACATGGAAGATATTTCTGTTATCAAGAGCATTAATTTGTCAGCTGTTTTTAATATATTGAAAAGTCATTTGAAGATCAGAAAGGTTTGTACAAGATGGGTCCTGCAAATGCCGATTAAAAACAGACTTGGTTTGAAATTGCCATTGAAAAGAGTGGATTTACTTTTTTCGACCTGACTCAAGAGAAAATAATAAAGTTTGGATTGGAGAAACAGGCAGAGACTACAAATCGCTTGATGTAGTGGGACAGTCCAGAGAGTTTTATACACATTATTTTTCAATGCAAAAGGCTCAGCCTTCCAGGTACCTGTGACTGACTGATAGTGTCATGGACATTTTTATGCCTCCATAGTGTTGCCAAAAGTTGTGGAACACTACCAAACCACCCGTCAATGCACTGGTACCTGAGGTATCCATCTATTCCATGACAATGCAGTGGCACATAAATCTGCCATCGTGACAGGATTCCTGTGTTAAGACTCTATGGTCTAAGAAAACTGTAACAGAAAGAAAGTGAAACCAACAATTCAAGTAAAAATCAACAAGCAATTTATTTCTAGACAATTAAAGTGAAAGTTCAAAAGACACTTACAGTAATTTGAATTAATATCCAAATAATCCAATAATCCTAAGTGTCCTAATCACAAGTCCTAAGTAAAGAATGTTCCAAATGAATGACTATATCATTGAATGTGCTGATGTGCCAATTGTCTTTAATGTCCTGATATGCCAGGAGTCTTTAATATGCTGATGTGCCAAAATGAAGTACTCCAGAATATCTTTGAATAAGCTCACATAAATCCCAAAATCATCAGTTCAAAATCCAAAATCCAAAAGTCTATGAGCACTTTTATAATCCAATGAATATTTTAAATAATTCCTCTCTCTGAATTTGGAATGATTTTTCACAACTGTAATGGCTCTTTAAAGACTGATGTTAAGGTCGAAACTGAAAAACTGTCCACTAAACATGGTATATATAAAGATGGGTCACATGACAGAATGTTCTAGAATATTATATGATGTGTGTGACTTTTAACACATAACTCTAAGGAAATTCTGGTTTTATCAGTAAACAAAATCAACCCTGACCTCAAATGAAATAAACAACTTGTTTACCAAAACCATCCTTGAACTCAAATACTAAGTAAACAACCTAATTCAAGGACAATAGATAAACATGTCAACATTATACTTAACATTAAGGTTTAAGCAAATATTAAAGTCAAGAAACATTTATAATTCCTAAAATATATATAATATTTTTTATATAAACATCATACATAACACCTGAAAGAGCACAGCACCCAAGCTTGGCCACATTCTCCATACAGCCCTGATCTAGCTCCAAGTAAGTTTTGGCCGAATATCCGTTATCAAAGATTCACTGAGGGGCAGATGATTTGAAAGTCACCATGCAGTTGGAAGTGCAGTTTTCTAGTGTATGGACAACATACCAAAAAGTAAATACAAGTTATCAAGAAATTCAGACTGATTTAAAAATAATAGAGATATGACATTTACCACTGCTTGTAAAGCTAATAGGAGAGTACATAGATAACTTTGAGAATGGGGAGAGCAAATACATGGCTGTGAAAATGGCATTCATAACAGTTGTACTGTAAGTTAGACCACCAATTGTGACTTGTACAGCTCTTGTTATACTGTTGGTTATACCACCAATTGGGACTTGTACAGCTCTTGTTATACTTGTTGGTTAGACCACTTGGGATGTGTACAGCTTGTTATATTGTAGGTTAGACCACTTGGGACTTGTATAGCTCTTGGTATATTGTAGGTTAGACCACTTGTACAGCTCCTGTTGTACTGTAGATTATAGCACTTGGGACTTGAATTCTTTTTTTGTACTGTAGGTTAGATCACTCGGGACTGGTACAGCTCTTGTACAGTAACTGTAGGTTAGACAACTCGTAACTTGTACAGATCCTATTATAAAGTAGATTAGATCACTCGCAACAAGAACAGCTCTTGTTAAATTGATAAAATTGATAAACATGAGAATCTCTATTTGACATAATCTACAAAATTACAGTACATAAAGGTAATAACCTCTTGAAACAAAAATAACAATTATTTTGAAAAGTAAGAAAAAGACATAAACTGCCATCTGCTTTTGTTCATTACTTTCCATCGACCCAACTGTTTAATGACTTATTTAAAGTCTGATGCTCATACTTTCATTGTGCCAGTATCTTTGCAGTGGAAAAGAGGATTCAGAAACCTAACAGGAGTGGATTACTCTGAAGGAGCAATCACTCTGGCCAAGTCTCTATCAGAAGCTGAGGGTACAAATGGAATTGTGTATATGGTAAGTGTCTAAAGTGCATTATGAATTTCAGTATCTTAAAGTAATTTCTGCCTTCTTCATGTCTGTTATAAAGAGTAACCAGCTCAGCAACCATTTGGTATATTTTGATACTGTTTGGTATAATAGTTTCTAATATCTGTAGAATTTCAAACATTTCCAAATGAATAAGCACTTTTTCAGACATTGTCTCCTCCACCCCCCACCCTCATTTCTCATTAGGCCCTGCTTGTGAAGCCCCATTTTGCATAGAAAAAGATGGCCTTATTGGAGGGTTGGCTTCTTATCAGTTTGATGTGTGCAGGGGGCAATGTTATGTCGGGTTTCTTATCAAGACAAACACATCTAATCACAACATTGTTTTATTCACAAGCTAAGTTATCTCACACAGGCAACAGAAATAAAGATGGGGAGTGACCTTAACAATGTTCCTAGAGGTTAATCAGACAGTATTGACTTATTATGAAGATCATTTACACTACATCCACCTTCCTGACAAGCAGATGTAAACTTAATTTTTATTACAAGGAAAACTACATACATGTGAACTTTTCAAATTGAGGAAAGTCACTACTGTATTTCTACTATTACTGGAAACACAAAGTTTACAAGTTTATTCATATATATATATATGTACAATTACAAAGCTAACCACAGGCAAGATTGAAAGTCTGCCAGAATAAGTGTGATAACCCTCTTCTGTTGTGATGTAACTGGTGACAAGTTAAACTGAATTTTCTTATGCATTTTCATGAACAATGTCAGATTTCTCCTGTGGTACATTTGTGGATGTCATTAAGTCACTATCTACAGTCTCATGCATGTATCTCATGCCCTATGGGACCAAATCTCTTCTTTTTCACACTGTCCCTTCCAGAGATTTTACAATGTATGGCCATGGAGTTGCACTTTCTTAAACTACAACCCCTTCTCTCTTACAACTTAAACATAGACATCTGTGCCAACTGACAACAAAGGCTGATCCCTAGCTTTGTGATATTGATAAAATCCCAATTTCTGACACTTTTTTGTTATTCTCTATCTTTCTCAAGGTATTTAAATGTGTCCACTTTGGTTGTAAGATATCATTCAGCATAGGCAGTGTTGTTCTATGTTTTCTACCAAGCAATAATTCTGTAAGGATCACTGCATTTATTTGACATCCTTTTCATTATTTGCACACTATGCTCAGCCTCTCCATTACTTTGTGCATAGTTTGGACTACTTGTTATGCAAGTTAAATAATAATTTGGGTAAAAGGTGGAAAACATTTGTGAGCTGTATTGTGTACCATTGTACCATTGTATTGTGTACCATTGTACCATTGTACTACTTTTGGTATGCCATGTCTTGGAAATATTGACTTAATGTGAATTATTATGGCATTTGAAGTGATAGATATAAGTTTTGCAATTTCAGTGTAACTCAACAAATAGTCTGCTACAAGAAGATATGTTAGGCTGTTAAACTCTAACAGGTCTGTAGCTACAATTTGCCATGGCCTTTCTGGAAATTCAGACGGCATGAGTGGTTAAGACGATTGACTCTATGCTCTGCATTTGCAATAGTGTTTTATGAGGTCTTTTAGTTGTTTATTCAAACCTTTTCACCAAACCGCAGATGTACATTCTCTACATATACAATTTCCTGATGATCTTCATGAATTTCATCAAATATTTTAAGCTGCATCAACACAGGAATTCCTATTTTACAGTACAGTATGTATGTATTAGCATTTAATGGCACCTCAGCACAATAGTGGCTGTATGGTACCAACTAAACGTAAAGTCCTACAAATGTAAAAATGAATTGCACAAAAACTTTAGGAAGATAAACCCTTCCAGATAAATACAAACATGAAGTATTAGATAAAATATAAAAGGTAAAGATGTTAAAATTCTGTCAAACGTATATAAAATGAAAGATAAAAGTAACACATGTAAGGCTTTCAGTGATATGCCATTTTGAACTGTCAGTTCTCCGTGCAAGCTAAAATAATCTCTCAAATAAACTTTTTATCTGGAACATGTGATATCGTGATTAGGTGCTTATCATTCTCATTCTGAATGTGTGTATTCTTGGTTGCAATTTTCTCTTTGGATCCTAACAAGGACACCAAGGGCTTATGGCCAGTTTCAGTGTGAAGTGTAATACATAGGAGATAATTGCTAAATTTCTCACAAACCCATGTCTCAGTGAGTGCCTCTTTCTTGATATGTGCATAATGCATTTCTGTGTCTGTCATACAAAGGCAACTAGCCTTCATGCATTGTTTTCTTGTTTCTGGAAAATAACTGCACCCTATCCAAAGGATGACCTGTCCACAAACTCATTTGTTTCTCTGTTTGGATCATATTGAGCTAACACAATACTATTGGTAAACTCTCTTTTAATCTTTCAAATGCTTGCTCTTATACTGCACCCAACTGCCACTCATTTTTCTTACTCATTATGTCATGCAGAGGTTGGCTCATTTCAGCCAAATTTAGAGAAGACTTACTCAGGTGTTTTATCCTGCCAAAAGAGCATCTTACAAATTATATGTTTCTCTGCAGTTTTATTTCTAAAATGGCAGAAATTTCTCTCTGTATTGTCTGATACCAGATGAATCAGTTATGTGACCTACAAATTTTACCAAGATATGTGCAGATTGGCACTACTCTTCAATCAGGGTGATCCCTGCATTTTGTATTCTCATCATGACCTTATCTAACGTCTGGTCATGTTTTCTTTGGTCAGAGCCAAACATGAGGACTTACCATCTATACTCACGTATAAACCAAGTCCAAATGCAAAAAACATAAACCCTGGTCTGCCATTGCATAATGCGCCAGCAGATCAGGGTCTATGTATTTTGTTCTACTGATTAGTCCTTACAAACTGCATAGACCCAGATATGCCAGCGCATTATGTGATGGCAGATCTGGGTCTATGCAGTTTGCAGTTGGTATCGGCTTATACACGAGTATATATGGTAATCCTGTTGACATAATATGCTATCTTATCCATCAAGGATACCTGACATCTTTTACTGATTGATCTCTGGCATGGACGAAATGCCAAACTGTAGTCTTTTAAAACAGAATCTGCTAAATGGTGTGATGAATGTTGTAAGAAACTGTGATTCTGGTGCAAATTTAATTTGTCAAATCCCAAATTTTCATCTATTTTTGAGAAAACAGTAGCATCTGATGTGTCACATGGCACATGGAATTGTGACACTTTGTCAAATCTACAAAAATTCTGACATCTCTGTTTTCTTTAGGGACAACTATTTTTTTAGCACACCAATCTGTCAGCTCATCAATATATGCAATTATCCCTAACTTCTCAATTCACATGAGTTCCTGCTTAACCCTTGACATAAGCAGTAATGTTGCCCCCAGAAATCCTACCTCTGCTCCATCCATGATTTACTATACTCTCATGTTTCTACAGACTTTGGAACATTTATGACATTTGGCACTTTTCACGGGGCATTTGTCTCTGCTGTGGGATGGAATCTGGCCACATCTGGAACAAGAATTCTTTCCTTGGCTAGAAGTTTAAACAGTTTTTTGCCCAGGGTTGCGAGATCTCCTCTGGTATAACTTTTACCTTTTATTTCATCCATCTTTTAATTGTTTTTGTTATCCACTCTGATTATGGGTTGTTGGTTTTTGACAGCTTTGCTTTGATGAGCGTGATTGATTGCTTTTTCTAAGTTCAAGTCTAGATCTAATAATTGAAGATTTGCTTATAGTTTTTGATTCACGAATTCCAACAAATGTTCTGTTTCTCAACATTTCATCTTGCAGTTCTCCATAATTCCAGTACTCTGCTAACTTTTGCAGTGCAGTGATAAATAAATCAATGGATTCATCCTACTCTTGCCTTCTTTGATTGAATCTTGCACATTTGAATATTACATTTTTCATTGTGATGAAGTAACCCTCAAATTTTGTTTTCACAGTTTTATATTTCTTCTGACTTTCAACTGACAAATTGAACAAATTTAGTATATCTTTGACTTCCAGTCCCATGGAATAGTTCAGAGTGTTTACTGGAACGTCCTCTGTTTCCTTGTTTTGACCTGAGTCTAACCGAAATCTTTCAAAACTCTAGATCCATTTAGTCCAGCTCTATGGTTGTGAGAATATGAATTTCTGATTTGTTTTTCAACTGGAAGGTTGCCTTGGTCATTTTGAACATTTTAGCTGTCTGAACTAGAACAAAAGTCTTATTTTGATAGCACTCTGATAATCCTGGAATTTATTTTGGATTACTGAAATCCAATTTTAAACAATGCAGAAGAATAAAAAAAATTCCTACATTTTCTACATTTTCAGAATCTCGCCCACACTGGGCCACTTCTGACACCATTTTATGTTGGGGTTTGTTATCAAGAAAGACATGTCTGATCACTACATTGTTTTATTCACAAACTAACTAAGCTCTTGCACACAAGCTATATAAATATAAGCAGGGAAAAACCTTAACAGTGTCCCTAGATATTAGCCAGACAGTTTAAAATCTGAGCCTAATTAGACTTGTTATCATGATCATTTTACATTACAGGCAAAATATGCACTACAGTGAAACTACTCTAAATCAGCTGCTGTGTAATCCAGTTTTCTCTCCATAATGACCACATATTTTGGTCCAGTAATCTAATATACTGGCTGGCTCTAACAGCAACCCAAAGTTTTGGTCCTAACATTATGGTTTAGGGAAGCTTTACTGTACTATGGTGTGAACAATTTGACCTTTTATTTGAGGGTAGCCTATCTGGATAGGGGTCTTGTAATAGTTATGGACTACTGTAATGGTCAGCTGTTGACTGCTGATAATTGCAATGAAACTGAGAAATAACCTTTGGTTTCTGGAGTGACAACTGCTCTTCTATGAATACAGAGTAGATAACAGATTTTAGTCAGGCTGATAAGTGTGATGAAAACTTGTTGAATGCAGGTCCAAAATGCGAATTACTCAGTCATATCATGATGTTTACATTAGGAGTCCTTGATTCTTATTTTTCTAGGTTGGAGACTTGGTTGATGAGAGGGGTAGAAGCCATTGTAGCTGTCTGAGTCACCATTACAAGACATGTGTGGACAAGGGAACCTATGATGCTGTCAGCCTGATGCCTGAGAATTCCTTCAAGGGCCGGGAGCAGTACCGTGACACCATCAAACGTATCATGGAACCTGATGGCTACTTTATAATTACTTCCTGTAACTGGACCAAGGATCAGCTCCTGAACTTTTTTGGAACAGGTACTTCAAATCATACAATCTTAGCGTTGTTAAATTTAGTATCTGTAGTAAAAGCAGAACACCATAGAACTTTAATTTTTTGAACTTCATTTATACAAATGTTTTGTTCACCCGAACCAGCACCATGTCCTCCAAAACATTTCCAACAGTTACAAATTGATTATCAGAACTCCTGATTGTCCAAACCATTTATAGAGAGCTGTCATAGATCATTTGGTATAGTGTCAGGTCACAATTCGAGGTTCATGGTTTCAGTCAATATGGCAGTGTGTCTCTGGGAAAGGCACTTTGTTCCTATTTCTCTGGCATGATATAGCCAATAATGTGCTCAAAGTGTTATTAAAAATTAATCAACAACAGCAACCAACCAAACGGATTTAATGTCTTCCTATGACTTCAGATAATCTAGGTTTTACTATATTTGCAGCACAAAAGTTTTGCAAATAGATGACTAAGTGTACACTATATTGCATAAAAGTATTTACTGAGAAAAACATTTTCATTAATTCAGTTTCATCACTTTAAATGCATACATGTGATCTACTTGTGGTAGGACAAAAATACCATTTTAAAGGCTGTCTACAACACCTGCTGTTTTATAGGTGAAAGATTTATAAAAACAACTGGGAAAAAAATGAAAAAAAATGTATTTTTATGCCTCCTCCACACATTACAGAAACCAGTCAAATCAGTCTACTGGGAACTTGAACTGTTCCACCAGTGCAACGACCGGTGCAATGGTGTGTGCTGAGTAATCAGATTAAGAATTGTTGAACAACGTCTAACAAGTCTACACAACAAACTGTAAATTGATTATCCCATAGCTGTAATTTGGAGAGTTTAAAGCCAAAGGTAGGATGTTTTTTGAGGTGTTATTAGTAATAAAGGGATCAAAGGTGGTCCATGATGGCTTTTGAGTCTTTGATTAAAAATTTGCTGACCTTTGGTGGAGGTGAGGTAAAAAGGAGAGACCGACCCAAAAAATAATTTCAGCAGAAACACTTGAGTAAATGTTTTTATTTTTTTAAAATGAATATTTAAGGGTAGCTCTTATCTTTTTTCTGTCAATTCACGTCAAAATGCAGAAACATGCGCTCTCGCCCAGTGCTAAAATATGACTGGCAAAGAAATATTACAAGTTCAGGAATGCTTGAAAATCAGAGTTTAAGTGTGTGCAGGCGAGTAGCAAAGGTTCTGAGTTTGTATTGTGTGTTTCATGCAAAGTGGATTTTAAGATAGTACAGTAATGATTGTTATAAAAGTTTCACAGGGGATTGTTATAACGTTATAGCCGAGAAACATATCCAAATTCATCATTTTGTTTTCTTCCAAATGTTTATGTACTTGTCTATGTCAATGACATTGGACATTCATGTAGTAAACAATTTATACTGGTATGATTACTGTCAGCACTCATGTGTAATAGTAGTAAAATTTTCATACAACATATATTTGTATAAATACATGTTATCATGGGGAAAAAAAATTCTCAATAAACCAGTAGGTTTTACCATCCAATAAAAGTGTCAACATACATGTACATGTTCCAGTCAGTGAATCATAAAAATCACTTTTATGTGAAATCGTCTTTGTTCAATAACTTGGTTGCTTCCTGGTAATCACTAATTTCACACACAATATCCTCATGGTACAACAAATTTACATTTCAATTGTTGGTATCACAGGTGCGACTGTGTTACTATCAGAATTGACATAATCCAAGAAATCAACATCCTTGTTACCAGACCAAAGTAGGTGTCACACACCATAGCAAGGGGAACATCATCATCAGCATCGCTATCATTGGTAATAAATCTGTTTGCTCATTAAACCCTACCTTAACAAAACAGTTTGCAACACAATCTGTGGAAACATCACGACAGGCATGATAAATTATATTGACTGCCAACAGTACATTTATATCACGCTTAATTTATTTTGTCAAGGCTTGTGAGGTATCTTTGGATTAGAGCACGTGGTACTTGGACTTCTGTTCCACATATTTTTTATTTGTAGTTTTGTGTCTAAAGATAAATTTTTTCTTCTTCTGACCGAATTTTTAGCCATTTTCACAACAGTCAAAATTCAAAATGAACACAGGAGAGATTTCCTTCAGGCTGTACTCAGTTAGTCAACATACAGGTATAGAATGATAGCTAAAGGATATTTCTAAATTATTTAGTCAAAAAAGTACAAAACAGAACATTTCTTTTCATGCTTTAATTGCATTGATGCAGCAACCCATGATTCTAAGGTACTGATTATACGCCTTTGGTACCAGGTGTCTTTGTTAGGCCTTTGTTATTTACCGATTATGAATGATGTGTGTTTATCATGCTTTTGTTACCCAGCACCTTTGTTGTTATGCCTTTGTTATTTAAATGACTGCCATTGTTTATCTGGCGTCGGCATGTCAGGTGATAAAAACGTTATAACTGAGCTCATTTTCTCAGGCAGACCACACAAATAAAATGCTGTAACTAATTAAATGTTGTAAGAAAGGAACATTAAAACAAAGCCTTTGGAATATATAGTAATTACCGTATATACTCGCGTAAAATCCAATACCAACTGCAAACTGCATTGACTCAGATCTGCCATTGCATAATGCACTGGCAGATCTGGGTCTATGCAGTTTATAAGGACTAATCAGTGGAACAAACAACATATACCCTGATCTGCCGGCACATTATGCGATGGCAGATCAGGGTCTATGTTGTTTGTATTTGGACCCAGCTTATACGCGAGTATATATGGTAGAAATGTAGCCAGGGAAATTAAAGTCAAACATTCGAACGGAAAAAACATTGTATCCCATAATGTTATAAACAATCTTTACTGTACATGAAGGAAGAAATGATATCACCAGGCATATGCAAAAATTCCATCACTTAGGAGCAATGATTCTGTAACAAACACACCCACTTTGAAGGCCTTGTTTGAGACTGGATCAGATGTGGATAAAGTTGCACTTGCAGAGACTTTTTTTTGCAAATTTTGTCTCACAGCACAATTTTCCATTCCTCATTGCAGATCATTTCACTAAACTGGTTAAAATCATGTTTCCAGACTCAAAGACTGCACATAAATTTTCATGCCAGCATGGGACAGAAAAGTTGAAGATGTGTGTAGGAGTCAGAATTTCAGTGTTGGATTGAGAATACATATTATGGCAAATAATGGACTTGTTTTGTTTTCAATCCCCTTAAAACATGTAAAATTTATGTCGGTAAAAAATCTACTGGTTTAGAAGCCAATCTACTGATCAAAATTTTGAAATCTACTGATTTGATGTTCTGGTTCTGTCAAATGTATGAAAATGTAACAATGTAAACTCAAAATTGTGAAAAGTTGTGATTTATTTAAATCTTTGATACAGTGTAAAATGCAGATATTCAGTAAGCTGATATGTCTTGGTTGTGAACAACTCATAGAGAGCCTTTAATAATTTATAATTGTTGTTGCAAATATTTCAGTTCAGATGGTATATTTAAGCAGAAGTTTGTATTAAGTACAAAACCATGTACAATTATATAATTTCATCTGATCTATTGCATCATGCCCAATTTTGTTGAGCCCATGTTGGTAGTAATGTGGGATGTAGCAGTCTCTATTCTTTTGATACTGGCAATGGTGGCTTCAACACTGTGTTAAGTTTTGCTTAAAGGTTTTTATGTGAGTGTGGATTTGATATTCAGGCCCTTACTGCCTTTTGCTTTAATGAGATTTAACCCAGTGGTTTTGTTGTCCCGTGCCTTGTGGATATAGTATCTGTGTTTCCATCCATCACACTTTCATTTCCACACTATTAGATTAAAGCCATTTGAGATTACTTGGTATGCTTATACATTGTCATTAGAAGGTGTGACACGTACCACATTTTGGGTCCTATCTTCTAAGGTCAAGGTAATGGTTCCATATTTTCAGTTTTCCATCATGCTTTACCTTTTGATCTATAACTTTAAAACCATTTGAGAATAAGGGATGAGACTTATACATCATCTATAGAAGGTGTGTAATGTACCACATTAGAGGTCCTATCTTCAAGGTCAAGGTCACAGCCTAATATTTACATTGTCATCACACTTTCCCTCTGCTCCATAACTTTAAAGCCATTAGAGATTAAAGAATGAAACTTGGTATATTTATACATCATCAGTAGAAGGTGTGTCACCTACCACATTGGGAGTCCCATCTTCCGTGTCAAGGTCATGGCTCAATATTACAGTTTTCCATCACCCTTTCCCTTCCGCTCTATAACATTAAAGTCATCAAGGGATGAGACTAAGTATACTTACACATTATCACTTTAAGGTGTGTTGTGTACTTGATTGGAGGTCCTATCTTCAAGGTCAAGGTCACAGCTCAATATTTCATGTTTTCCATCATGCTTTCCCTTCCACTTTGTAACTTCAAAGCCATTTGTGATTAAGCGATGAAACTTGGTATACTTATACACATCATGACTAGAAGGCAAGTCACATGCCACATTTCGGGTCCTATCTTCAATCTCTAGGTCACGACTCAATATTTTCAGTGCTCCATCACCCTTTTCCTTCCACTTCATAGCTTTAAAGTCATTTGAGATTAAGGGATGAAACAATGTATACTTATACATCACAGTTAGAAGTTTTTTCACTTACCACATTGGGGTGCTATCTTCAAGGGTAAGATTATAGCTCAATATTTTACGTTTTCCACACACTTTCCCTTCTGCTCTTAAACTTTAAAGCCATTTGAGATTAAAGAATGAAACTTGGTATATTTATACATCATCGGTAGAAGGTGTGTCACCTACCAAATTGGGAGTCCCATCTTCAATGTCAAGATCATGACTCAGTAATTTCAGTTTTCATCACCCTTCTCTTTTTGCTCTTTAACTTTAAGGCCATTTGAGGTTAAGGGATGAAACTTGATACACTTGTACATCATCAATAGAAGGTGTGATACCTAACACATTTGGAGCCCAATCTTCAAGGTCAAGAGTATGGTTCAGTATTTCATGTTTTCCATCTTGGTTTCCCTTTCACACTATAATTTTGCAGTCTTTTGAGATTAAGGGATCATGACCTCACCATGGTAGGCAGGGGACAAAAATTCACTGAATTTGCTTATTTGTTTTTTGCATCACAAGTGTATTTCAGCAGCGCAGAACATCTTATAATTTTTTTCTTTTTTTGTCAAGTTAGCATCATCAGCTGTTTTTTTTATGTTTTGGTTGAAGTTTATCATTTGCATATATTTCCTAAACCCGTTGATAGATTTTCATCATACCTGGCATAAATCATTATAAAGCTTTATTTTGCGACATGCTTTTTCTTCACTTTGACCTTGGGGTCACAGTCATACAAAATGTGCATTAAATTTTCAGTTAAAGTTTTGTCATTTGCATATATTTCTTAAACTTCTTGATGGATTTTGTTCATACCTGGCATGAATGATTCTAAAGCTAAGACAATACATTCAGCAACTCACTCACTTGCCATTATGACCTGTGGGTCAAGGTCAGAGTCATAGGAAGTCTGTGTTAAGTTTTACTTAAAGTTTTATCATTTGCATATATTTCCTAAGCCCCTTGATGGATTTTGATTATGCTGTTATAACTCATTACAAGGCTAAGACAATTCATTTTGCAACATGCTTCATTGCCCCTTTTAACTTGGGTCAAGGTTATGGTGATATAAAATTGTCAATAAGGTTTAAGGCTGCAACGTTTATGCATGTAAAAGGCTTAGTTGAGTGTCCTGCCTGTAAATGTTTGCAAAATCTGTAAACATGTACACGAACATGCATGTGGCTGTCAATGATGCACAAAATACCTATTCCAGTTAAATCATGTATTTCCACATCTCTGCTTAAGAGGAATGTTTAGTATGATTTTTCTGTTAATCCTTTTCTTAAAGTCAGGGTCTATTCTAAGATGCGCAATTGTGGGATTTGTGCTAATTTTAAAAAATTCATGCTAAACAAATCAACAGTGTGCAAAAATTGCTTATCATATTTTCATCCCTGCCTTTACTTATTCATTAAATACCTCCCATATTTATAAAATTGTAACTTTTTTTTCAAATGGAGGGGTGGGATTTCCCCCCAAAATTTTCAGTTGTAGAATAGACCCAGTAAAGTACTATAATTTTCATACTGAATGTGGCATCGCTAGCAAAAAGTAGAAGTTGATGAGAACTAGTTGTAGCACACAGTATGCAACATTACACACAAGGTTGATTTACTGATAACACTGATAAAAAATTCTTTAAACTACATTCTTTACGATTGTTTGTTAACAGAACCTTTGATTATGTACATTTTATTTTAGAAAAACACTATTTCAAGTTTGTAAGCTACTGTATAGCTTCAGAGTCATTGTAGATTCTACAAAAGAATCTTGTACTTGTTAAAGCAGTATGCCCATTTGCATTATCAATATTTTTCATCATGTACATATAAGTAGCAGTTTGAAACAATATCACGACAGTTCTAGGGATGCTGTACTGAAATTTTCAGATATATTCAACAAAGACATATCTTGCAAACTGAATCCTGTCATACTAAGAGGTAATGTACAGCAAATAAAACAATCAGAAGTTGTGAGGTACGGCATACACATTTTAATTGCTTCAAACTGTTCTGTTAGTCTAATGGGTAGATAGGGGACAGGTTGAGTTTCTAATCATATTGATTAAAAGGCATCGTTTCAGTTATTGTAAACCATGTACATGTGTAGAAATTTTGGTAAATGTTGCAACCTTATAAGATTTTATCATTTGCTTATATTTCCTAAACCCCTTGATGGATTTTGTTCATACTTTGCATGACTTGCTATGAAGCTTAAACAGATCATTCAGTAGCATGCTTATTCAGCCTTTTGACATTAGGGTCAAGGTCACACATTTTACATACAAGAAAAAATACTCATTTAAAATTTTTGAAAGTCCTGGAAAACTCCTTGAAAAAAACTCTCTGGGGCTGTATGAACCATGAACAGCAGAGTTTACTACTTTCCTGTATTACTTGTTTCTGGTAAAAGAAATGTGTTAAATTTCAAGTCTGTGCTGAAATATGTTGAACTCATATTGACATGATTGCATACAAATAAATATACAAGAGTCAGGTAGAGATGACCTATCTGACCAGTCCCTTGCATATGTAAACACTCTTACTGAGTACTCTGTGGTCCAGCACTCTCAATTTTTGTTGAGCACATGTTAGTGGGAAGCGAGACATAGCAGTCAATATCAGGCACCATCATCATCAACAGTTTCTTATGGTTTTGGTTAAAGTTTTACAAAATAACATATATTTCCTAAACCCCTTGATAGATTCCCATCATGCTTGGGACGAATCATTTCATTGTGAAGCTAACACAATGCATTCTGCTACACACTTGCTTACCTCTTTGACCTTGGGGTCAAGGTCAGTCATAGAAAATTTGCCTGAAGATTTTGGTTTTAAATTTTCATTTGCTTATATTTCCAAAACCAGTTAATGAATTTTGTTCATACTTGGAATGAATCATTATGAAGGTAAGACAGTTCATTCTTTGACATGCTTGCTTGCCCCTTTCTACCTTATGTCAAAGTCACAGTCATAGAAGATTTGCATTCAATTTTGGTTAAAGTCGTTTCATTTGCTTCACTTTCCAAAACCCCTTGATGAACTTTGTTGACACTTTGGATGAATCATTCTGCAACATGCTCACTCATGCTTGTGGTCAAGGTCATACATTTTACAGCAATGCTTCCATCAAGGGCTCAACATGTAGAACCTGGCCTTCTTGTTATACTACTTGTGCTAGTACCCTATGGTCAGATACTGGCAATTTATATACTACTTGTTGTTGCCATGGTAACATAAAAACTATTGAATATGGAAAATTCAAAGTATGAAAAGGCACATTTACACAACTTGCTTGACATGTTTACCATGTTTGGTTAAAATATCTTGAACGGTTTGGGAGTTCAGCCCTGGAAATGAAAATGTTTATGGAGAGACAAACAGATGGACATAGCAAAGATTATATCCCCTGTCCCCATATTACATACAGGTGCTAGGGGGATAACAAAATATATATTTACTGAGGAAATGTGTCTGAAAAATATCATGAATGTAATTAATTCTTAGTTTGGGATAATTCAAGTAATCAATTCAGTGGCAGTGCTGCTTATGCACCCAATGTTAGCAAAAGGGGGCATATTGTTTTGCTGCTGGTTTCCTGTACATATGTCCTCTTGTCTGCATGTCCATCCTAAATCCACTTTAACAGGATAGCTAAAAAAATTATTAAAGTGTGAGCCATGAACTTTTACACACTCTATCACAATCATAATTAGATGGTGTTAATTAAAATGTCAGGCAACTAGAACTATTTTTCAATATTTGTACACTTTTTAAAACCTTTTTGACAAAAAGCACTTGATTTTATCAGATGAAATGTGATATGCATATTTGTGTGCATATGTAAATGACTTGATTAGCTTTTCATGCAGTTAAAGCAATTTTTCACATTTTTCTTAAATTTTGAATATTTGGAACTTTTTGGGGGTTTGCTTTAGAGGCATATGTGTTTTACAAACACAAATCTACTTCCTATTGATTTTTTTGGAAGCATATGGATTTAAGAAAAAGAAATAAAATAATAATAACTACAAACCTTAGATATCAGAGGTGCATGATTTTCATTTTCTTAGATGTAGTGCAACTTGTTCAGTGAAACTTCTCTTCTTAATATCTCCATTTGAGTTTTCATGACAAAATTTCACATAATTTTCATTCTCTTCTATTTTCAGATTTCCTTGTTCATGATGAAATACAGTACCCAACATTTCAATTTGGAGGAAAAACTGGAAGTAAAGTAACCTCATTGGTATTTAAAGTGAAGTCTTGATATTATGCCCAAATAAAGAGACATCTCCAGAAGTATTCAATGTTTTGCTTTCAGAGTAAATGAATGATAATGTTTTTGATATAGGCTTCACGAAATGTACAGTAGAATTCCTCTGTTTGATTATCTCCAAAATGAGACCACTGTGTAGTAAAAACTAACTTGCTCCAAATTTGGAATACATTTGCTGAATCTGATTGGTGGCCTTAATACCATTCTTTGTGTTTAGCTACTCTTCAATCTTGGAAACAGTTTTTGTCTGCTCAGATACCGGAAGGTTCGACTGTGAAATTCTTATTGTATTGCGCATAAGTCTAATAGCATTCACAAACAATGAGAGTATGTTCTGGATACTGTAAAAACCTCCACAATGTCTGACAATCACTTCTGTATTCAGCATCATTCAAATTGCTTGCTCAGTCCTGAAGTCCTTTATAACTTGTAATCTAGAAAACTTCAACAACAAAAATTCCCCAAACATTGGGCCCACAGCTATTCAAGTTTTTTTTAGCTTAAATTGTGTTTATAGTGTCCACACATTATTTGAATTTTACCACAGCCATTTTTCATCAAACGTCTTAAAAGTGGACTGCACTGGAGGCAAACCCTGGTGATTTGGAGGTCAAATGTCCAGAGGTCACGGTCACTCATGCTAAAACTTTGATATTGGTTTTTGAGTTATTAGTCATGTTTTCTAAAGCAATTTTGCATGAAACTATTTTGTTGGGCTGCTTTTGTTTAGAGGCAGCACCCTGCCTATTCTTTGGATTTCATAAGATCATACTTCAAGCTACCTGCAACCGTTATAGTAGGGGTGGGGGATTAGACACCTTCATATGGCTGTTGTTTTATTATTGATTATCTTCATTTCTGGGGAAAAAAATAAGTATAAAAGGGCCAAAGACTGAAAATATATTAAAAATTGCTTAAATAACGGTAACATCTAATTAGGTTATTTACCTAATTCCATTTGCCAAGGTCAACTGGTTTCTGAATAATTTTGCATGTAAATTTTGGACTAAAACAAATTCCAAAAGTAGCAAGCAAAAGAAAATGCAATAATGTCTTAAATGGCAGGGAAATTGAACCATCTTGTCAAAATATACACGCAAACAAGTCCACGTTCAAAAAGTTAAACATGTTTAGAAAATTGCAAAATGAGGCCAGTCTTTGGACCAATTCAAAGCATCTACATATAAAATTTAGCATGGGTTGACTCAATAGTTTCTGAGCTATCTTGCTTACAAGAAAGTGGGATGGACAAATGATAAATGGATCAAGAGCACAAAACCGATATATCTCCTTCTGGGGCAGGAATTGGGGGTGGGGAATAATTAATAAGCACACGTTCATGTAGAAGTCAGTTCACCTACCCAAATCCATTATTTCTGTTAAAGGGTTGCTGAGCTATGCTGGTTACAAAAAGTGTGAATGGACAAAGAGATGGATGGAAAAGGTTGTTACAGTGATTATTGGGTTCCCACATTTCTTCGAGATGCCCTCAGTTTCAGGGGTTTGTAGACTGTGGATATCTATGCTTGACAGTTTAAACATATTTATTGCCTTTTTTTAAAAGTTAAAGAATCGGGTCTAATTTCCTACAACCTAGATTGTCTTCCCCCTACAAGCTACATCATATTACAAAACATCATACATAATGTGAGCATAATTCTATTTAAATTGCACTGAGCACCATTTATCTCAAATTAGTAATTTTTTTCATCCTTCAGTTTTCTAATATCTTATAGTACTTACTAGTAGCTATAGCTCTACAAATGAAGTATGATATTTACTGTGAAAACAAAAAGAAACACCATAATACAGGGTGGATACAGTATCCACCCAACAAAAACCCCACGTGTGTCTGAGATATTCACCTGCCTCACATTAGTCTAAAAGTCAAATATGATAATTAAAAACAAGAGGCCCATCTGGGCCTGTGCTCACTTGGTTCCAATCAGTCTAAAAGACAAATACATGCACATGGCATACATTGGTTTGATAGGCAAAGTCAGGTGCCTTGGATAATTTCCAGCTGTTCGTTAGAAATTGGTGGTATTTGACATGTTAACTCTGCTTCTTCTTTGAGAAATTTTTCAGCTGGACAAGATTGTATATTGGCATCTTTTGTGTATATGTGAAAGTTATTTATGCTAAGACTCCATCAATCACACCTAGTCTGATATGATAAGGCAGCTTTGGAGAGAAAGTTATTCTATGATAGTTTCATTTATATGTTTGTAGCAGCTAGTCAAACCTGATTGGATATAAGTATTGTTTGTAGATTTTCCACTAGGTTGCTATGGAAGTCACACCATGGCTAAGGGAGCCATCCTGAACACAACTTTGATAGAGCATGTTCTAAGAAATATTCATACCCAGTTTTATGAGAACTGGCAAGGTTGTTCTGAGGAAGAAGTTGCAGATAGGTTTTCAATACTTGGTATGAAGCGATATAATTGCTAAGGAAGGCAAGTCAGACACAATTTTCAGCATATCCTAAGAAACACACCTACCATTTTGGATTGAAACTGGTTCATCCCTTCTAGAGAAGAAGTCAACAATAGGTTTTCCACATGGCTGTGAAGGAAGCAACATTGTTGCTAGGGGGATCCACCCCAAACATAATTTTGATAAAGCATGTCCTAACATATTCCTTTCAAGTTTAAATTGGCTCAGCTGTTGCTAAGGAAGCAACACTACTGTAAGGGAGACACCCCTGATATATTTTCGATAGAGCATGCCTGAAGAAACATTACTATCAAGTTTGATAAAAAAATTGGCTCAGCTATTCTGGAGAAGTTGAAAATAGGTTGTACCATGTGCCTGCTAAGTAAGACACACTATTGCTATGGGAGCCACCCAAGACACAATTTTAATAGAGCATGTTCTAGGAAACATTCCAACCAAGTATGATTCAACTTGGCTGATCTGTTCTGGACAAGAAGTCGAAAAAAAAGGTCTTCCACTTTGGTTCCTATGGAAGCTACACCTTTAACATAATTTTGGCAGATCATGTCCTGAGAACATTCAAAGCAGTTTTTGAGAAGTTCAAAATAGCATTGTAGACAGACACACACCAGATGCCGCATACTGGATGCAGGACCAAACCATCAACTCACTTAGTATTGCAGCCAGGTCAGCTAAAAAACACTCAACTTTAGTAGAACTTGTCATATGAAATAATCCAAGCTTTACTCAAAATTGGCCAAGAAGTATTATAGGAGATGTCAAAAGCACCTTATCTTCCTGTTTGCTATAGAACCCAAATGGTTGCAAGGGAGGTGACTGAAGAACAAGACAGAACATTTCCACAAAGTTTTATCAATATTGATGCATTGGTTTCAGAGACAATGTAGAAAATGTTTGCCACCTAATCTGCCATCGAAACTAAATGGTTGCTAGGCAAGCTACCAAAATATTAACTCTCTTTTAAGAAACACGAGATCTACTGTTGATATATCAAAGAGCATAACCCTATGATCTTGTGGTCGCAACAGGGGCTATGACCTAAGGGGAGGAATGCTACAAGAAGTATACGATGACATTATATATTATAAATAAGGTGGAAAAAACTATAACCAAAATGTATTTTTGACCCAATGACCCCATTCAAAGACATAACCAATCTTTTTGACCCAATGACCCCATTCATTCTTTTTGATCCAATGACCCCATGCAAAGACATAAACCATCTTTTTGACCCAATGACCCCATTCAGTCTTTTTGATCCAATGACCCCATTCAAAGACATAAACCATCTTTTTGACCCAATGACCCCATTCAAAGACATTACCCATCTTTTTGACCCAATGACCCCATTCAAAGACATTACCCATCTTTTTGACCCCAATGACACCATTCAAAGACATAACCCATCTTTTTGACCCAATGACCCAATTCAAAGATATAACCCATCTTTTTGACCCAATGACCACATTCAGAGACAACCCAAGAGCAAGAGTAGTACAAGGTGATAGGTAAGAATATGATCGCATGATATTGAAAATATGCATGGAATCGGAAAGGGATATATTGAAATAATAATAATAATAATAATAATATAAGTACTCAAAAAATGTTCTACTTCTTCACCCCATTGCCCCAACCAAGGACATAACCTTGGAGAAACAGTGGTATAGAGAGAAAGGAAAGTATAGAATCGTATATTATTCCAACTATTTAGAGAACTGAATGAGAGGTTATATGAATGCTAGGAAAAAGAAATAAATAATAAACCACTGCCAAAAGGTGTCCTACTTCTTGACCCTATTGCTCCATCCATGGACAGAACTGAGGGAACAACAACAGTACAGAGAAAAAGGGGAGTTTGGTATCATACAGTATTTCAGATTTATAGTGAAATCGATAAAAAGTTTATTAAAACATGAAACTTGGAATCAAAACCAAAAGGTGTCCTACATATTTGGGTAGTAGTAGTAAAATCCACAAAGTCAGTGGGTGATGATGCTCTATTCTAAACATGAAGTGAATTGATTATGAAAATATAAATTAGGAAAAAAAATTTAACCAAAATGTGTCACCATTGTAATTCTGGACCTCGTGGCCCCACTCAGGGGCAGAACCCAAGTACTAAGAGAAGTGGAGCATGTGATAGTATTATATTCCAAATCTGAAGTTACAGAAATGAAGGAATTGTGGAAATACGTGTTATCAAAAACTTGCACAAAAATGTGACCCCATTATAATTCCTGACCCCTTTCAGGCAGTAGTACTGAAAGAAGGGGTGTATGTGATGATATTATGAGTACGTGGTTATAGAATCATATGTGATGGACAAAACTTTAACCAAAAATTTGAATCAAACTGTGTTCCTAAATATAACTCTCAACTACATGACCCTACCCCAGGAACTGTAGTGTTACTGAGAGAAGGGGAGTATATGATGATGTTATATTATATTATATAAAAAAACGGTAAAGTTGTGTAGAGGTTTTGGAATTGCAAGTGATGAAAAAAATCTTCAAGCAGAAACTTTAACCAAAATGTTTCCTCATTATAATTCCTGACTGAATGGCCCCATGCAGGAGGAGTCATATATTCCAAATTTGAAGTGAATTGGATAAGCAATTTTAACCAAAGCTATCCACTGCCACACCCACACCCAGTCAACACAAATGCAAAATATTCCCATCTCAGGGGTATAAAAACAACTTTGGTAAAAATGTCATAGTAAACATTTCCACAAAGAATTGACACAATGGTGTTTAAGATGTTGAAATATTTTTCCACCTTGTTGCTATGTAAACCAAACATTTACTCCAGAAGCTACCAAAAACAAAACTTTGAGAGAACCTGTGAAATGAAACAATCCTACAAAGTTTGATCTAAATCTGCCCCCCCCCCCCCCCGAGTTTTGGAGACATCAAAAAGCGTCATCCATCTGCTTGCTACTGAAGTCTTATGGTGAAAACCCCATATTGATATAGCCATCCCTTTGGAGAGGAGTAGATAACAATATTTTCAAGACAAGACTTTCTATTCAGAAGGAGTAGCAATAACAAGATTTTTAATCAATATAACTTTTTTTAAAGTAGAGTTGTGATAAGATTTTTAAGATGGCTGCCACGGCGACCATATTGGATGTCAGATTGGCACCTTCCTTATTTAGGACCCCAACCAACATCATAAGAAGTCTTGTAGTGAAAACCCCATGTTGATATGACCATCTATATCGGACATCAGATTGGCACCATTTTCATTTAGGACCAACTAGACATCATATGAAGTCTTTTAGTGAAAACCACATGTTGATATCGCCATCCATTCTGGCAGAGTAATGATAACAATATTTTCAAGATGGCTGCCATGACAGTCATATTGGATGTCAGCACCATTTTCATTTAGGACAGGCATGTGCAACTTCCTCCAGGACGTGGGCTATATTGCGATCTTTAAATTCACACTGTATGATGTAAATTTAACATGGATAAAACCTGGTCATGGGCCAGATGCATATGCCTGATTTAGGACCAACTAGATTTTACAAGTATCTTAGTGAAAACCGAATGCCGATATGACCATCCATTCAGAAGTAATGATAACAAGATTTTCATATTGGATGTCTGAGCAGCACCATTTTCATTCAGGGCCAACTAGACCATGGGATAAATGTGTGTATCAAGTTTCATGGCAATTCTCCAAGTAGTTTAGGAGGAGTAGCAATAACAAACTTGTGCTAACGGATGGAAGGACAACAGATCATCCCATAAGCTCTTCTGGTCCATGACCAGTAGAGGTTTTAAATCAAGTTTGTATCGATTCATAGATATTTATAATTACTGTTGGATAAATGTGATTTTAATGGTTTTTACTTCAAAACAAAAGCTCTTACTGTTTTTCTGGATCAATTTTGCAAAACTAAATGCAAATCCTGAGCCTATCCCAACAGCAGCACAAAGATTGCAAACAAGTGATACCTAGATCTTACTACTGCTTTGTAGAAGTAAACTAATAGTCCCTCTAAATGACCAACACTCAACTTTCTGAAAAGAATTTCCAGAAATTCAAGATAACACCATTTCTTCATTTCAACTGCAGTGTTGAAGTCATCTCCGATATTCTTGAGCGACAAGATTTTTAAATCAGCTACAGTAGCAGCCAATGTAAGATCGGCACCATTTTTCTTTAGGACAAATGGGACATCATTAGAAGACTTTTGGTGAAAAGCCCCGTTGATATGACCATCCATTCAGGAGAATTTGTTACAAGGTTTTCAGTATGTTCATTGTTGCAGCCATATTTGAGGTTAGATCGGCACTATTTTCATTCTGGACCATGTAGATATCATAATTAGTCTTCCGGTGGAAACCTCATGTCGATATGACTTTCCATTCATTTAGGAGGAGTAGCAATAACACGACTTTTATGATAGCTGCCAGGGTGGCCACACTGTATGTCAGATTGACATCATTTTCATTTAGTACCAAAAGATAAACATCGTAAGAAGTCTTCTGGTGGATGAAAAAAAAAAATGTTGATACGACTTTCCATTTAAGAGAAGCTATAACAATATTTACAAGATGGCTGTTGTGGTTGCCATATTGGACATCAGATCGGCACCAATTTCATTTAGGATCAACTCGACACCATAAGAAATCTTTTAGAGAAAATCCCATGTTGATATGACCATCTATTTAGGAGGAGTAGCGACAAGATTTTCAAGATGACCACTAAGGCAGCCAAATTGGATATCCAAGCAGAACTATTTACATGTAGGACCAACTAGAAGTCTTTCAGTGAAAACCTCATGTTGTTAAGACCATCCATTCAAGAGGAGTAGCAATGTAAAGATTTTCAAGTTGGCTGCTGTGATGGCCATACTGGATGTTTGTGCAGCACCATTTTCATTCATTACGAACTCGACCTTGGGATGAATGTGTGTGTAAAGTTTCATGGCAATCCTAAAAGTAGTTTAGGAAGAGAAGCGATAACAAACTTGTACTAATGGACAGACAACAGGCCATCCAAAAGGCTTTTTTTTGGTCAATGACCAGTAGAGCTAAAAACAAGAAAACACTCAATTCACAAAACAACATTTATTCAAAATAACAGTCTTTCTCATACCAATGCCATGATCCCATTGGGCTAACCCTTCTTTCTTACAGTTGAATTTCAAAGTCAATCCATAAATTATTCATGTCATTATGATAAAGATACAAGGCATTTCTGTCTATCAGTGCAGTGCTCATTCAATCCTAGTTTCAGAAAAAATGCCAGAAGTTTTATTTCAATACATTTATCAATTCTTCCTTGTAAATCTTTTCTCTGCACTGAAGATGTCATGCTCCTAGTATTTTACAATTAAAGATATATAGATTGAAATATTAATAAAACACCAAGAGTACCTCCTTGACTAACTAAACAAAACGCATTAATAGTTACCACTGAAGATAGGGTACATTACTTATACAGACATAGTAAACACAGTGTAATTGATTTGTACAGATTTGTATCCAATAGACTATCACAAATGATTTATTCGTGAATGCTTGGTATTTGCGCAAAGGTTCAAAAGCATAAACAGTGCAGTCCCAGTTTTGAACAATGACAGATCAAGCCAATTTCTTAAAGGATTTAATTCTGCTACAATAATATGCAGTAAAATGGGGGTACAATTATCCACCCTAAATGGGTAAAAAGAAAATTGGGAAACAAGAACATCTTATTTTTTAAATGGATACATTAACTTACTTTTTAAAGTTTATTACCTATGCTACAAATTCCTCCCTAAATACAAGCACATTTTAAACAATATGTAATTGTACTTATAATTGAAAAAGCTTAATATTTATAATTCATTATAACAATCAAATCAAAAGCTTTTCTTCAAAGATGAAAAATCCCTGGCATTACAGATACTAAAAGTTATGCCTTAAATATTTCAAATGATTTAGTCCCATACCCTCCCACCCTTTCAAAAGAAATGGTACAAGTGCAAGACATCAAATTTTGGAATTAGTATGAAGATCAAACCAGACTGATTTTGTTTTGTGTCTCTCTCTCTCTCTCTCTTTATTGCTGTAAATGTCAAAGTATTTTCAGATGAACGAAGTACTTGACCATTCAAACCTTTTTCCAAATTTGTTTTCCCCACAAAGCACTGCATATGCAATACTTGAATGTATACATTTTACCCTCCCAAACCAAACAGCTATTTTACTTTGATGATATGCCTTTTGCTTGCACCAGTTACCATCATTTTAATGTAAATAATACCAATGTTAATCGGTAATGCCAGGTACAAAATACAAAGTGATTTTTTTATAAGATACAACTAAATAAGGAAAATACAAAATCCATTATAGCATTGTTACAAGTCCTGGAAAATTAGTGAAAATCCATAGTTATCTCATATAATTATCTATTTGAAACAAATTGCTCATGCAAGATAGGACCAATCCCATGCCTGAATGAATTTGGCAAAAATATGCTCCTCTACACAGTAGTAAAAGTGTGTATATCATCCTCATAAGATTTTATTGAATTCTTTCTTAGTCTTGTAATTTTAAAGGCTAGAAAAAGCCTTGTTCCTTTTTTCACTACCTTGGCAGATGAACAGTTTTAACTTCTTGTTTCTGAGATTAATTCTTGCTTTATTTTGAAACAGAACATCTTTTTAAATCTACAGCCTTAAAACATATCCCTATCTGGACATACTAGCTTAGACAATATTTTAAACGGCATTTTTGTTCTATTTCAAGCTCCTTACCTTTTGGAGACGGAGAACTTATTGAAAATCAAGTTACATATATATCTGCACAATGAAACTCTTTAGGTCACATGACCAATGAAATATCTATGGGTAAATATGCTAATGACTGGTCACTTAAGTTTCCTTAAGCAAGTCCTGTTAGTTCTTTCAGAATTAGATGTCAAGTAGACACTTGCTACAAGTATTACCCCTGTGACTGCATATAAATGATGGTTGACACTCATCAGTTCATCTTGGTTCATTATTTTCCAATTAATAATACATTTGTACTCCATAAATTACTGAATTTGTAAACTCCAGGAAGGAGTGAAGACTTTGTTGATTCTTGACAGGAGTAAAACCCTCATTGTAAAAGCACCCCACTGCCCATATAACTCCCGTAAAGAGTCAAAATTAATAACTCTTTCTTGTTCTCAATTCTTTGTCAGTGAAATGACTCACAAAGGAGTAGCAACTTTACTTAAATATCGTGTGGAGTAAACGGTATATATTCTTTTCTTTTTGTTGCTTTAATTCATTTCTAATATACAATGCTCCTGAAAGGAGTGAAAACTTCACTGTAGTAAACTGGATTATCTTCATGATCATTTCTTAAAATTTTAATTCAGCCCCACGGACCTCATTCAATATCTTGATCAACATCTTTTTTTAATGTGATTCCACACATTACTGAATCCTATAATTCAGTAATCCTATATACCAAATATAGGATCTCTCTTAATAACTTAAATATTTCTTGGTGTCCACTTTTGAGTAGAATATTTGGACATTTTACTCTTTTTTATACAACTCTTCAAATTGTATCTGAGGAGATTTCGCTTATTCTAGATCAATTTTGTAGAACACCATAACAATGCAACTCCTCCTTTTGGATGACCATTTTTGTTTGCAAAATTAGTCGTGCTTATTTTGTGAACAGGTAAACAGACTGCTGCACACAATCTCTACTTATCAAATCCCTCCCAATTCCAATGAAATGACTTGTTAGTGAAATTAAGTGAAAAACCTAACATTTTATCTTCTCAGAGTTAATTTCCATACAGAAGAGCCCCCTCTGTCACCACTGAACACAGAAATAATGGCCATCAGTTACAAGAGGAGTGGAGATGCAACAGTTAGCACCATCGTAAATTTTCAATAGAACTTTTTATGCATTCCACCCTTATGTATAGAAAGCAAGTTTAGGCATTTATGTAAATTATGTTTATAGCTATGTTAATTCCATAGTACTGAAAAGTCATTTTGATCCAGAGAAATCCCTTTTTCTGCCATTGAACGCGAATACATATACTGCAAAAAACTAATCTTAAAACTAAAGAAAAAAAAAAAAAAAACCTGTGTAGTTGAATTCTTTTTGTTACAGACGTGATTCATGAAATCAAGATCAACTAACCAAAATTTGGTGAAATTAATTTACCCACTCCCAAAATGCACATATGCCAACATGTTTGAAGTACTGAGTGGACTTATTTTCACGAACTTATTCAGTAATAGCAATACAAGTGAATACTGATACCACGTTTTGAGTGACAGCAATTTTTTTTCTTTGGGATTTATTTAGTACAAATGATTTGGATATTCAATATGAATGAGGTTATGTCAGATTCAGAACTTCAACAATCAGTGTAGACAAATGCTTCACAAGTTTTTTGCTGATGCATAGGAAATCGCCCAGAATTAAAAAAAAATAAAGCCAGTTATTTCCACAAGCATGTTATGCTTTCTTCATCTTTTATTTCTATAGAGGTTCTCATTTGTGATAGCCATTATTTGTGTGTTCCAGGAAAAAACCACTCCATACCCAACATGAAAAAACAACATTCTGTGTAAAAATCTTTCCTCTGCAAAAAAACATTGCCAGATTGTACAAAAAATATGAATGTATAAAAATAATGTTTTGTAAAAAAAAAAACATGGTCAAAAATAAATGAACCTCAGCCATACTCAAAAACTCACTCATACAGCTGCTTGTTTCCCTGTTGTCCATAACTATGTTGTCAGGAGAAATGTCTAACATGCTCACTGTATATGTGGAAGAAAAAATAAATGCAATAGCACTAACCACAAAAGTGGATATCAATACAAAGGAAACTGAACAAGGAACTAAGGTATGAACAGCTTGGAACAAAGTATGAACATCTTTGAACTAAGGTATAACTATATTGGAACATAGGTATGAACATCTTGGTTTGTAAGTATAGTCAGGTTTTTCTTCAATGAACCAATAAGAACAATCACCTACAGAAAGCAAAACATACCAATCATCATAATCCATTGCATACCAAACAACACAATGCACAAATACATCGTTTTGGACCAGAACTATTCCATTTTAATTAAAAGGAAATGTGGAACGCCAATGAATTACTGGTATTTTTTTAATTGCATGTGTGAATCAAGGACACCAAAATGAGACCGATATACTCTCCAACCCTCTTTTTATCTTGGTGATGGCGGGATAGAAGGTGTTCCACTCCTATCAAGTAAATTAAAATAAAAGGCCCTTAATTGTAGACATTTATTTTCTTCATATAATGGTACGATCAGTAATAATATCAACTTTCAAAAGTGTAAAAAAAAAAAAAAAAAGGGAGAAAAAAGATCTGGCAAGCATAAATATTCACGTATGTAGAAAGTAATCTGGAATGCTAAAGTTTTAAATCGTTGATATTACATCTACCTACAACTTTTAAAGCCCAAATTAGTTGAATATTGTGTTGATGGATCTATGAATTAGTATTGGGTCTGTTCCATCTTTCTAATAGCTATATTTATAATGCTACATTTTATACCTGACTATACATTTACAAAGCACTGTCAAACATGGCAATTCCAACAATCAAATTACTGCTGCCTGAATACTTTTTATACTCGCATATATGTTGCATCCAACTGCAAACACAGACCATAATCGGCTGTCACATAATATGCTAGTAGATCAGAGTCTATGTTGTCTGTGCTACTGATTAGTCCTAATAAACAGCACAGACCCAGGTCAGCTGGCACATCATGCAAACAACAACACCCTGATCTGCTGTTACATAATGCAATGGCAGGCCTGGATCTATGCAGTCAGCAGTTGGATGACTTGCATGTGAGTATGTACAGTAAACAATTATGGAAAATTTGGCAACAGTATTTCAACACATCAAATCCATGTTTGACAGTCATGAAAATCTCACAAGAAAACCACAACTCCTTTTGGAGATAATGCACCAAACCATATATTTCATTGCACAGAATGAGAAAATTTAGCATAAAAGGTTTCCTGTAACTGACCTGAGAAAATGAAGACTGACAATTTGTTGTAAATACTTCCATCATAAAGTACACGTGTCTGAAAATACTGCTTATCATAAGATGGTTTATTTTTGCAAAGCTATGATGCAATATCTTAACAAGGAAATCAATAGCAACCACAAGAAAGATTTAGAATAAATAATACTGACACTCCAAACCTCTTTTGTCCATTTTTCTAGTGAGAATTTCATCACCAAAATGAAAAGTAATAAAACAAGTGCACAACACATAAAAAGCATAGACTGTTCAGAAAGCCACCACACCTTGCATTTTGTAGAACTTTTTTTCCTTTTACAAGTCTGTTTACTTGTTGATGAACAATTAATATTTAATCACTGTTCTTTATTTGTTTGTATCCTAAGGCCACCTTTATAACAGTTTTGGCATGTCCAACTAATTCATGTAATTTGATACTTTGTGTTATCTCATTATATCTTGCTGGCTTTCTGAACTGCTGCTGTTTTTAAAGTGTTCATATTACAGACTCTTCTCCTGACAACTAAACATATTTGGCTGACTAGACAGTCAGTTAATTACAATTGATCTCTGATCCAGACTTGTCTCCATGGATACCACTGTCTGGACTCTGGATCCCATTCTGCATCAAAGCCTTGCTTATTGCATCTGCCCCTTCCTCCTCAGCATCTTCAAAAATGGCAGTGGTGTTGGCACATTTCTCATCCAGTGATTCTAGTTTCACAGAAACTACAGCAGAGCCTCTGAAAAAAATCAGAATAAAGAAAATGGGTATTGCTCTAGGAGCAGAGAAATGAAATGGAAATAAAGTTACAAAATATTCAAAGTTTGGTCTAAGTTTTACATCTAAAAAGAAGAGGACCTGATGGGCATGCCATCTGCCTATGAGTCAATTACAAGACCAATTGGCACAGAATTCTGAAGCCAGGATGCTTTCTTTTAATTTCTTCACAATCTGTTGATTGGCTAGGAAAAAAGTTGTTTAAAGTTCTTTTTCTCATTTTACTAATGGTGACAATATTCCATGGTAAATCAGCATAATGTCTATAAAATAGAAAGGCCTTCATTTAGGAATGCTTTCTTTCAAATTTGGCCCAAATCTGCTGAGGCTTTTGAAAAAAGTAATTTAACTTTTTTTTTTGTTTCTTTCTAATTTAAGTAACAGCAGCCAGACATGCATCATTTGCATAATACCAAAGCCTTTATACAAGGATACTTCGGTCAAATTTGGTAAAATTCTACTGAGCATTTTTTGAGTGAAAGTCTTTAATTTTCTTTCTAACTTTACCAACTGCAGCCATATTGGGTGGCAGATTGGCATTGTCTGTACAAATTCAAAAGGCATTCAGCCACATTAGACTGTTGATCATATTCATTTGTACAAGCATGAAAGGCCTTTATGCAAGGATGCTCTCTATCAAACTTGATTGAAACTGTTCCAGTGGTTTTTGAGAAAAGCTGAAAATAGCAAATGTTGATAGATGAAGCTTAACACCAACAAGACTGCTCACACCAAATGCAGGACCATACTATAAGGTCATTTGTCGTTATGGAAAGGTGAGCTTAAAATGTGCGAAGCTATTACCTTTTTTTGGCCTCATACAGTCTCCTCCATCAATTTTTTGCATTCTGCAGAGGTAAAGCTTTAAACAGGTAAGTGCTATTAGGGGAAATAATAATTCCCAAAGCTAGCAACCCAGCAAAGACTGCTTGAACCATAATGTGTGCTGCTTTCATACTTGAGTAAAAGATGAAAATAATAGCTTATTTTGTTGTATGACTTCTGCTACTTTTCAACTTAACCACTGGACAATAAAAATAACCTGTTCAACAAAGTATTGGTAAAAGGATCTTGTATTTCAATCATTCATTCATAGTAGAGTCTTCAGATGAGGATTTGGCAAGCAATATCTGTTTGTTGCACCATAAATGCTCACGAAATTGAAAAAAAGTGAAAAAAATTATTTTACATCTTTAAAATCAAATTTTTTAAAGTTTACACAAGTACACATAAAGTGGATCAACCATATTGTGCTGGTGTAGTAGCAGCCGAGTGAAGATAAAAAAACCACCCCCACATGCTGCCGTAATATTCTAGAGCCACCAGGACTTTGACCTCGACTAAAAAATTGAGTCCTCTTCCATACATTAAGTGCAAGCTCTCCACAAATACTGGCCAAGGTACATGGTCTAGAAGCAAAGTTATTATGCAAAACATTTTTTCTTCTTTCTGTAAGTGACCTTCACCTTTGTTTGATCCCAAAATCAACAGGCTTCTTTCATACCCAACATGATTGTCATCCTCAACCTTTGGTGCAGGTACATAATCAAGAACTGAAAGTTTTGTTCAGAAACCATCTTTCCGCTTCTAGTCAAAGTGACCTTGACCTCAGACCTTTTGCCATCAAAATCAATAGGCTTCTTCCTTACCCCATGTACAAGCCATCCAAAAAGATTGGCCAGGTATGTGATGAAGTTTGTGCAGAAACCAGGTTTCTTCTTTCAGTCAGTGACCTTGACCTTTTGACACCAAAATTAATAGGCTTCTTCCTTATCCCAAGTGCAAGGGGTCCAGAGAGTTTGGTAACTGTAGATGGTGCATCAAACCGAGACAATTCATGGTATGACATAACCATGGAGTCAAGGTCACACTGATAGAAAATTTCTGTTAGGTCTTGGTTCAAGGTGGAGTGATTGATACTGTGATGATCTCTATTCATCTGTTACCAATTTCATTTCTGCGCAATAACTCAAGATGCTTATCCCACTCAGTTCGGAAGTGTACTGGTGGCCAAATAGCTCAGCCAGAGTGGAGTTAAAGCACTCAACAATAGATTGTGAACGATTAATGCCTGCCTGCCCACAGTGAACATTCATGCTGTGTTTGGCAAGGAGCCTCGTTGCATTGCCCATGAACTCACGGCCAGAATCAACCTGGAGGAGCTTTGGCCATTTTAAGGGCCAGTGCTGTATATTTTGTACATGGAGATACTTAAAAAGAGTCCTTTGTAGTTAGTGGCTCTGCATCTTTGTACCTGTTGGCAACATCTACCACCATAGTGTGTGCCTGTAGTTTTTTTTTTTTTTTTTTACCTTTAGGGATAATCCTGCAGAAGAAATAATATGTCGGCCCGGTACACTTCCTTAGGTGTGCTTATGCTGAACGTAATCTTTGGAATACATGCGGCGCTGGCAGGTATATCTACCATAGTGTCTGCCTTTTTAGCCACTCCAAAGCAACTTCCAGTGTTATGCATGCAGCCAACGATAGCGAACGAACAGCCCCTATGCCTTTCCAGTAGCCCTGTGAGCTGTAATAAATAGATGACAGGTGCGCCTCAGGGAGCTGGCCATTGGGACAACTGCCATGGCATGCTATAAGCTATAAAAATTAATAAGCCAGGAAACAAACAGTGCCCATTCCACTGACCATGAGCAACAGCTCATATTTTCGTTTTTTCAGGTGAGGGTGCATAAAAGTCAGAAAGTTTGGGTTCAGCCCGAAGGCTAATAACAGTTGGCATGGCCGAATCGCCTGTTACAAGAAAGTACTCATGGGCAGCCTTGTTGATGTCCTACGTCATTTTTTCATCAGGTCCCTTGGTTAGAAGACAATTGTCGAGGAAATCTAGGTGCTCAAGTCTTTTGCTGGTATTCTGCCTGTAGTTGCTCCACCACCTTGTTGTGGCAGACCCTCTTGTCATCGGCACCAAATGGGTTGAAGTCCATAAACATGAAGCTAGAACCATTGAACGCGTCAACAATAGCCCCTCCCAACAATCATGGCAGCCATAGCCATTAGGCTGATTTTATAATACTGGCTGGGATAATGCCCTGCTGAACAAGCATATCATGTGTCCAAAGAGCAAGTGCCATGACAACCACAGCCTTATCTCCGTCTGTAAAATCCAAGCAAGCCATGTCCACATTTTTAGCAGGCAGTTGACCATCATTGTATAGCCATCTCAAGCCCTCCAACCACCAAACTGTGGTATATCAGGTTACCTAGATCCTTGGCAAAAGGAGGTATTGCCATCAATTGTGCTGGAACAGCAAGTGTTGCTTGGCGTCTGATCAGTAAAGAACCATAGCCACAATAGCCACTGTACCAATGGCAGCTGCTTGTTTTAGCCACTGTTCCGCTTGTGTGTGGGACATTGGGGATGTTGGAGACATTTCATCTTTGCTCTGTCATCCCAACTCGTTTGAGCCTGGCACCTCTTGCCTAGTTACTGTGTCTGGGACACCAGTGCTGTTCCCACCCAATAGGCTTTCATAATCTGAAACAGCCTTTTTGTGCACGCACCCAGCTCTTCTAGTGGCATTTATCTCAGCACAGCTGCCACCCTTCTTGGATTTGTTCGCTGCCCCTGCTCAAGTGTGGGTTTATGTAAGGTCTCTTTGCAAGTTCCTTGACAAATTTGCAACCTTTGCTTCCAAGGTTCAGCCAGGTCGGCAGCAGATTGGTGGCAAATTTTTTAAAAGGTCTTTTGCAAGTTCCTTAACAAATTCTATACCGAAGTCTTTAATTTTCCACCAGCAATAATTTCATCCTAAGTGTCAGAGCCCGCTTGTAGCAAAGCTGACTGCTGTTGTCCCAGCCGTCAGCAAGCTACGGTCTGTTTGCATAAGTCTTTGCCTACAGCATTATTTCTCTATGTAATCACCCAAATGCTTATGCCTGCATCATGGCTAATAAAGGCCAGCCACACGAGTGCAACCCTGCTTCGCCACACCTGCAGAACCTCCGACATGAAGGCACCATCTTTGAAGAGAAAAAGCGTTTTTCCCCCCTGCTAAACCTTGCTGATAGGGCATTGAGAACTTGATCAAAATTGTGCCCCGACAAGTTCACCAAAAACAGTCTTTTGTCATTTTGGTCCTGGGCCCACGGCCAGTCGTATGCCTCGGTTTATGGCAACAGTAGGAAAAAAAAAAAAAAAAGATAATGTTGTCAAAAATGCCACAGTACTCTTTTGATCAGCTCGCATGCGTAAAAGCTTTTGCCGCAGCCACATAAACCTATGATCATAGCACAGTGTGCCGGCGGGTTTTCAAAAATTTTGCCAGCTTTAGTACATTGCTGAGATGAACTGGCCATCGAGTGTATTTATCTGCACATCCATTAGCAGAAATACATATGCATTCAAAACACCAGCAAATTCGCATTTCTTTTTCAATTTGCAGCATTATTACTGTGGAGGGTAAGGTCCTCCATCGTCCCAATACTGTAGTATCACTCATTTTCGTGGGGTACCAATTTTCATGGATTTTGTTGTTGGCCTGAACCACAAATTTAAAGACCCAATGAAATATTAGCCACATATAATAAAGAAGCCCACCCCCTCACCCCACTTCATTTATTTTACTGTGTTTCATGTGATATTTATCAAAGACCACTTATTGCAATATTTACAGGATGTGAATGAATAAATGGACGGTAGATTCAATGGAGGGTAGATTCAAGCATTTAGTATGCACAGGGGGCCAGATACAGGTAGATAAAGTGATTAAAATATGAAAAGAAGCACTTGCCCAACTTGATTTTTAAAATAGGAAAAAAGTACTTGTCCTGGACTAGCGCCTTGGAAAATTTTACTTGCCTGACTTCGAAAATGAAAAGTCTGGGACATTGGGCTATGGGATTTTATCAGCCCTGCAGGCACTGACTGACTGCTATGTTTCCTAAATTTTTCCGCCTTCTTGGCTACCTTGCCTACATGCTCAACTGCAAATACTGATATTACCAGCATTGCAAGAAGTGCTCCGTATTTTGCGCCCCACACGGCAGCTGGCATGATTGCATCTACAGGCATGCATCCAGTGCACATTTGTTTGCCTTCCTGGTTTGTGCAGCTCTTCCTTTCTGGGGTTCAGCAAGAAACCCCCTGCTGTAGTCGCCATATATTTGACTGTTGTCCCAGCTATTGCTTTCTCTTGGACTGCTTGGCTTCGTTGCTTTGGGGTAATCAAACACTTTGAGACCAATCTTTCACTTGCAATTGTAGTCAAATGCCTCCATCCCGGCGCCACAAGCTTTGCTTGCTGCTTTCTTGCCAGCCCCCATTCTGATATCGCCTCAGTTTTTCTTTAAATTGCATTTTGAGGTCACACAAAACCTCAGAGTTTATTGAACTCTTTTCCTCGGCACAAAGTAGTTTCTGTGCAGTGTTTTGCAAACATTCCAGTTTAACACCTCCAGCAATATAGCACATCACTGTGCCTTGCTTCATCATACAGTTGTGTTTACAACAGTAGTCTCCAACACGTCTTTTTTGTCCTACAATTATCGAACAAGAACTGTTGCGTGCATTTCTGCACATCTAAATCAGCACATTTTTCTAATTTCAGGATAAAAACATTTTGGACTCTTGCTTTGCACGAACTGAAGTTGGCGTTGAGTGGGGGGGGGGGCACTCTTGCTTGTAGGCATACTATTCAGTCCAAACTCTCAGTAAGGGTATGTCCCATCAATAGCCAACTTTTAAATGCATCCAGTGCTTGAGTTTTGCATTATTTTCCACATATAATTTATATACTTTTACAATCTCTTCTATAACAGCCACAATTGTTCCATGGCAATGTTAGCAGGTAAATGAAAGTTACACGGCATATACTAGTATCTGATGTACCTACCCTGCTGAAGCTTCTACAGTTGTTCCCCTTCCCCTGGCAGGTTTTCCAGATTTGCCCCTCCTGAATGCAGCTATTCTGGGCCTTGCACGCACTGCAGGGCGTCTGATGCCTCTCACACCTCCACGTCCACGGGAATAGTATCGGGGATCCTAGGGTAATAGGTATAGACAAAATCATTTCAGGCAGAAATATTTCCCATTTTCAAACAGGAGTACCATGAATGGCACATTATACACCAGCCCTGTATTTAATGTAGGCGCAAGTAGGGTATCGTTGACTTTGTAGATTACTGACCAATGGATCTCTTGAACTGTGCAGAAAGCATTTTTTTCTCATCTGACTAACCATGACCATTACAACTGACCTTTAGAAGCCATGATCTACAGCTTTCTTTATTACCTTAGGTGCAAGCCGTCCACAAATTTTGGTCAAGGAACTTTCTCCCTAACCAAAGTTGTTCTGCTAAACCCAATTTGTATTACCTTGACCTTTTGACCCCAAAATCATATGGTCTCTTTCATACCTAAAGTACAAGTACTCCACAAACTGTAATCAAGGTACTGAAGTTAGTGAGCAAAAATAACATTTTCTCTTGAAGTAAAAGTGAATATGACCTTTTGACCCCAAAAATCAATAGGCTTTTTTCTTATCAAACGTGCAAGTCATTCACAAATTCTGTACATGTTCAATAACTGCAATTATTAAGAAACCATTTTTCTTCTTTCAATCACAATGACCTTCGACCTTTTGACCCAAAATCAATAGGCTTCTTCCTTTTACCAAACGCAAGTCATCCACAAAGTTTGTTCCAGGTCTGTGATGTAGAACTAATGTTATTGTTTGAAAACCTTTTTTCTTCTTCCAGTCACCTTGACCTTTGACCTTGTGACCCCCAATCAACAGGCTTCTTCCTAGCCCCAAGTGCAAGCCATCCACAAAGTTTGGTAACTGTAGACGGTGAAGAACTAGTTATTGTGCATAAACCATTTTTCTTCCTTCAGTCAGTGACCTTAACCTTGACATTCTTCCTTTACAAAAGTGCAAGCCATCCAAAAAGGCTTGGTAACCAATTTTCTTCTTTAAGGCATAGTGACCTTGTCCTTGGCCCCCAAAATTGAAATGTTTCTTCCCTATCCAAAGTGCAAGCCATCCACAAAGTTTGCCAACTGTTGACGGTGGACAGCTCGAGTTATTGTGCCAAATGAAATTGGGAACAGACAGGCAGATGGACAATATTGTAAACAAAATCATAACAGGAGTACCATGCTCCACTTTATGGCAGATGTATACAAAATCTGTGTTGGTGCTTATTTTATAAGCATCTGCACAAAACTTGGACTTACTTTTCAAGTATTCCATATGCTCCTGCTCGACCCATTCTGTCAATGTTTCAGTAGAAAGTAATGATATGGCCTTGCATCTAAAGCAGACGAGTGTTTTTATTTTCAAGTCTGCATAGCCCAATTATAATTTTTCCCAATATCCATGATTGATATCTAGGAACAAGAAGGACAGGGCCTGCATGTTATGCCCACAATGAAGGCATTGCTGCAAACGTGTGATCTTGAGCCAAAGTCAAAAGGTTGATCATAAATGTTGAAGAATAAATTCTCTCAACTTCATAATGATTCATCCAAAGTGTGAAGAAAATTAATCATGGGGTTCAGGAAATATAAGCAAATGAAAAAACTTTAAGCAAAACCTTCATGCAAATTTTCTGTGACCCAGACTCCAAGATCAAAGGGGTGACCAAGCATGTCAAAGAATGAAGTCTCTCAAGTTTCCTATAGATTCATCCAAATTTTGAAGAAAATCCATCAAGGGGTTTAGGAAATATAAGCAAAGGAAAATACTTCAAGCAAAACCCCAATGCACATTTTCTACAACTATGACTTTGATTCCAGGGTCATGGCGCGAGAAAGAGTGTCGTAGAATTCTCTTAGCTTCATCGAGATTGTGCCTAGTAAGATAAGAATCTATCAAGAAATTTATGCAATAAAGGCAAACAAGAGTCCCTCAAAGGGACTGATGCTCTACTGGCCAAAAAGAATTTCCAGCAATTCAAGATAAGACCATTTCTTCCTTTTAACTGTTGAGTGTTGAAACCATCTTGGATAATCTTCAGCAATAACAAGATTTTCAAATTAGCTGCTGTGGTATACATACTGGATGTCAGCTTGGCACCATTTTCATTTAGGACAAAATGGACATCATACGAGTCTTTTGGTGAAAACCTCATGTCATAATGATCATCCATTCAGGGGGAGTAGTGACAACAAGATTTTTAAGACAGTCATCATGGCAGCCATATTGGATGCATGACTGGTACCATTTTTATTTAGGACCAACTAGGTATCATAAGAAGTTTATTGGTGAAAACCCCATATTGATATAGCCATCCATTTGGAGACAAGTAGAGACAACAATATTTTCCAGATATGACTTTCATTCAGGAGTAGCAATAACAAGATTTTCATGATGGCTGCTGTGGCAGCCATACTTAACGTCAAATCGGCACCATTTAAATTTAAGACCAACTGGACATCATAAGAAGTCTTCTGGTGAAAACCCCACATCAATATGACTTTCTGTTCAAGTACAGTTGTAATAACAAGATTTTTAAGATGGCTGCTATAGTGGCCATATTGGATGACAGATTGGCATCACTTTTATTTAGGACCAGCCAGATATCACAAGAACTCTTTTAGTGAAAACCCCATGCTGATATGACCATCTATTCAGGTGGAGTAGCGATAACAAGATTTTCAAGATGACTGCCATGGTGGCCATATTGGATGTCAGTTTGGCCCCATTTTCATTTAGGACCAACTAGACATCATGAGAAGTCTTTTAGTGAAAAACCAATGCTGATATGACCATCCATTCAACAGGAGTAGCAATAACAAGATTTTCAAGATGGCTGCCATGGTGGCCATATTGGACATCAGATAGGCACCATTTTCATTTAGGACCAACTAGACATCATAATACTTCTTTCAGTGAAAACCCTGTGTTGATGTCACCATCCATTCAGGAGGAGACAGAATAACAAGATTTTCAAGATGGCCACTATGGCAGCCATATTGGATGTCAAGAGCGGTACCATTTTCATTAGGACCAACTGGACATCATAAGAAGTCTTTTAGTAAACACCCCATGTTGATATGCCCATCCATTCAGGAGGAGTAGCAATAACAAGATTTTCAAGATGGCTGTCATGGCAGGGAAATTGGACGTCCGATCAGCACCATTTTCATTTAGGACCAACTAGACATCATAAAAAGTCTTTCAATGAAAACCCAATGATGATATGACCATCCAATCAGGAGGAGTAGCAATAACAAGATTTTCAAGTTGGCCACTGTCACGGCATATTGGATGTCCAAGCAGCACCATTTTCATTTAGGACCAACTCGACAATGGGATGATTGTGTATGTAAAGTTTCAAGGCAATCCTCCAAGTAGTTTGCAATGAGTAGCGATAACAAACTTGTGACGATGGACAGACAACGGGCGACAGATGATAGACGACAGACAACAGACCATCCCATAAGCTCCTCTGGTCTATGACCAGTAGAGCTAAAAATGAAGAATTGCACTAAAGTTTTGGAAGGTAAACCCTTCCAGATAAATGTAAACATGAAGTATGAGATAAATTAAAAATGGTAAGAGGTTAAAATTCTGCAAAAAGAACATAAAATAAAAGATAAATGGACTATTCGGGTCTGTTAATTTACACAGTGACTTTGAACAAAATTGACACGGCACCTATATATATTATCGACGGTGCTGCTGCCAGAAAAGTGACACTTATTTCTCACTACTGGTATTCATGGATGAGAAAATAATCTTCAAGATCAATAAGACAAGTGTTCCATAGAACCCAGTGTCTCACCTGCGTTTATGTGTTTGTTGATTAATCCGTCCAACCTCCATATGTCTTGCAAAAACTTAAAAAGCAAAACTTGAATGCTGATGATGCAATCTTTGCTGGCAAAATAACCCTTATATGCAACGAAATAAAAAACAAAACAAAAAGTAAACCAAATTTCAATTCTATAAATGTGTGACAGTTTGCCATTCTGAGAGAGCCATGTGTAATACTGTATTTCTTTATTTTCATGGGTTTCAAATTTCTTGGATCCATCATTTACCCCCCCCCCCCCCAAAAAAAAAACCAATGATGCATATGTCTCTGTAAAAGATTATACCGAAATTCACTTCCATCCATTTGCGAGCAAACAGGCTTAATCTGTACTGCAGTAATTAAGTTGATACTAAGTTATTCATTGCTAACATCTGGTGTAAATGTGGAGATCTTAAAGAAAACTTCTTTTTCCACACATCTGAGCTAATGCATTTAATACCACTATTGTAATCTCAAGTAATTAGGTTTTCAGGTGTTCTTAAAGACCGCTATCAAAGCATAAAGTTCTCAACAATTAGGGATTAGGCGCTTGAACAAAGCCAATGACCATAAACAATTAGGGATTAGGCACCTGAACAAAGCCAATGACCATAAACCTCTTTTTATTTCAAAAGATCTTTGCCATACATAGACAGTTCTGCCAAAAGTGAATTTCACCCCTAAAGTTAAAATCAAAATGTCACTGACACAGTGATTAAAGAGTGGAAAACTTGAAGTAAAATCTCCTACTGTTGTGGGCCTTCCTGATCTTAAGGAGTGCTCTGATAGGAGAGGAAGCTCTTTCTCTGCAAACTGCAAATGATGCTGTTGAAACTCTCACGATATCCCGGACCTCCCATAAGCGTAAACGAGGCAAACACATTTAACAACCACACTAGAGCTAAAATTGCCAGATACTCAATTGAAAATGGAATCTCCAAAGCAGCAAGAAAGTTCAGTGCAGAGCTAGGGAAGAAAGTGAAACAACAGTCCACAGTATGCGGGATCAATATACTGAACTCAAGAAAGCTGATGCAACTGACATGACAAGTCTGCCAAAATCGCCCCATGGAAACCCCTTGTTGCTGGGCAACAACCTTGTGGTCCAAAATTTGATCTATAAAGTTTGGTTGAATGGCGGTGTTATTAATGCACATACTGTGATGGCTGGTGCTGAAGGTATCGTTACAAAATACGCTAAACATAAACTGGAAAGATACAGAGGACACATTAGTATTAGTAAGTCCTGGGCAAGATCTTTATTGAAGAGGTGGTGCATTGTAAAGCAAAAGGGAACAAAGAATATGCAAACTTTACCAAAACATTTTGAGGATATTAAGTTACGAGTTTTTTTAAAAGAAAGTTCCAATTGTTAAAATTGACAATCATGTGCTGGACTCTTTGAAAATTAATTGGTATCAGATCGGGTGTCAACTTGAGCCAGGTGGTGACTGGACAATGGAAACAAAGGGGTTGGAGCAGGTTACCATATCTGGTTTGGATGATAAAAGACAAATAACACTTTTGCTTGCTCTAACAAAATCAGGCCTGCTATTGCCACTCCAGCTGATCTATGCAAGACAGAGATGTGCTTGCGACAAGGAGTGAAATTCCCAAGTGATTGCGACGTGACATTTACAGAAACTCACTGGAGCAAAGAGTATTCCACGATTCGGTTTGTTGACCAAATTCTGATACCTTATGTGAATTGTGTACATGACTTGCTTCCCCTTACCCAGTAAATCAAAAGACCGTAGCAATCTTTGATGTTTTCAAAGCACATCGCAGAGAAAGGCTGATGTCTCACTTAAAGGAAAAAGGGTGTATGCCAATGTTTGTGCCAGCCGCATGTACGGATAAATTGCAAGCCATATATTTAACTGTTAAAAATTTTTACAAGGAGGAACTCAAATCAATATTTCATGCGTGAAATTCAACACAGGTGATTGATCAGTTAAATGAACTGGTGGAAAGTGGAAATGTACATTTAGATCAGATCAGGTCTTGGTTGACCTGAAAACATCTACCCTTAAGCCAATTCATGCAAAGAGGCTTATCTGCACACGTGACAAAGTAGCACTTTGGAGAGATCTGACTGAAATGGGCTTTGAGAAAGCAGGACTAATCTGCCGAATATTTATTTAGCAGTTAGTTGATATGTGCAAAAATGTTTTTATAAATGGGAATAATATGTGCTTTGGGAAATAAAGGAGGACACAGACAGTGAGTAAATCTGCATTTATTAATATACATCTGGTCGAGTCATTACAATCTTGCACAAGTTTTCATGTTCATGAAATTTTGCATTCGAATTAAATTGTAATCAATCAGTTTCAGTGTTCCTCGTCATTCATGTACTTATCCTAATGTATATTTCACATTCTCAGCACTATAGATAGCCGTGGTATTAAAACAAAGAAACAGGTGATGCCTTTCCACTGCATATGATGGAGGGTGTGTGTATGTAGGTGGGTGAATGTTGGCTTGGATGACATTTTATTGTGAAAATTGAAACCCCATGAATTTAAAGTGTTTCACAGTACATCTATCAATGATACTATTGGTAACATCTCATTACTTGTAATGTCATGAATATTTATAGTAGTTTTACGACTGTAAATGCAAGTTTTTTCCATCTTATAAATAGTAATCTTGTTTACAACAAATACTTTGTAGTAATCTATGCCTCTCGAGTGCTTTCTAGTGATGAAAATACTTTTTGAAAATACCACTCTTTCCTGGTTGGAAATTAGAGAAAATTAATCCATGATATGTACTGCTTTGGATTAGGAATTCCCATCTTCAGGATAGAATATGGAGGGCAGAAATTTTGTAAAGCCTTATTCCTGTCAACAAATTCTGACCCTTGGGTAGGATTTCCTTATCCCACACCTGTGCATTGATGGATTCTGTTTTTCTCAAGAATAAGATCAGAGTTTTAGTAATATGGGTCCAAATAGTCTGGACTTACTGGCATTCTCATTCCACGTCCCATGCCATACAGAGGCATTCCCCGTCCTCGAATAGGTCTGCTCATGCCATCTCCGGCCATCATCCCATGCATCATGTGGCCAACCATCATGTCCTCCCTTGTCATGGGTCCTCTCATCATGGGACCTCTCATCATGGGACTTCTCATCATGGGTCCTCTCATGGGTCCCCTCATTGGTCCACCCCCACGCATCATTCCACGGCCTCTGTAACAAGCAAAATGCACATTATTTTGATCTGGGGAAACTTTGTTGTGTGTGGAAAAGGGAGAAAGAGGGTCTGTTAATTTTAAAGCAGAAAATAATCAACTGTTACATAGCCTGCCTCTACGAAGCTTTAAGTAGTCTCCAGCAGCGACTGTAAACATTAATTTTCATGCAGAAAATACATTTAGACTAAAGTTATCTTGACCAATGAAATGTTGGTGACTGTGACAGGGCATAAAAGATACAAAAGACAACAAAATGAAATTCTTTTCTATGATATCAAAGTAAAGGAGATACACAAGTCCCTCCAAGGGACTAATGCTCTACTGGTTGAAAAGAATTTCCAGGAATCGACATAAAGTCCATTTCTTTGGTCATTTTATTCTTTCCAACTGTCAAGTATTGAAACCACCTCTGATATACTTTAGAAAGTACAACATACCAAATTTGGGAACAAAAACACTTTCTTACATGCGACTTAACATGTTCACAATATACCTGCATGTGCAGTACAAAATTCTGTACCACATCCCTCGATCTTGATGCTGATATCATCGATAAAGATCATCGAACTTGTCTCATTGTCAAGACTGGTTAAATCTACAATATTTGTTGCCCCCACACACTGGGTTAGATAAAAATCCATTCATACTTGTTTGTGTTATTATGCTCACAAACCAGTACTGGTAAAAACCAAACAAGATCTTTGACCTTGAAATCAATGTCAGAGAGCCGACTATCAACTTGTTCATTAGAATGCAACTAAACACAAACTGATCTACACATGATTCACACTAATATCTCAAATAGTGTGCAAAAAATACACCAAATCATATTTTGAAAGCCCCATCTTTATTTCTTCGTTCAAATCTTTTTTTACCTAATGGAAGGGGAAATTCTGTTTGCTAAATTTTCAGTTCTACAATATACAAATTGGAGAACGATTTTCATTCAGATGCAGCTACATACTGCTTTAGTGTTTAAATGAAAACCACGTGCTGATATGACCATCCATGCAGCTACATACTGCTGTAGCTGTAGTATTTTAAAGAAAACTACGTGCTGCTATGACCATCCATGCAGCTACATACAGCTGTAGTGCTTAAATGAAAACCCCGTGCTGCTATGACCATCCATGTAGCTACATACAGCTGTAGTGTTTTGAAAACCCCAGCCTGATATGACCATCCATGCAGCTACATACAGCTGTAGTGTTTACATGAAAACCCCATGCTGATATGACCATCCATGCAGCTACATACGGCTGTAGAGTTTGAATGAAAACCCCGTGCTGATATGACCATCCATGCAGTTACAGACTGCTGTAGTGTTTAAATAAAAACCCCATGCTGATATGACCATCCATGCAGGAGAAGTAGCCATATAAAGATTTCTGGATTGATGTCAAGGCAGCCATTCTGGAAGTTAGATCAGCACTAGGGGCGAGTATTGCCAGGAAAAACTTATTGCAATATGGCATGTGTGTATTGTAATATGTATCAATACATATTGGTCATTGACAGCATTTATGATTTCTAATGCTAATTTTGCATATTATGTACTAAAATAATGAGCAATTTCTTTACAGGTAATAAAATCTGAACAAGACAATAAAAACATCTTGCTTTTTATTTCACCAAATCACCCAATAAATATAATAATCACACCTACTGTTGTAGAAAATAATAAACATATCAAGATGAGTGAAAACTTCTACCAGCAGAAAACAAAAATACACCGGAAAGAGTTGCAGAATTATTTTGCCTGATTAGTAAGGTCTTTTGGTCTACAAAGTAAAATAATTCATAGATTCATATCTTGCTATACAATCATGACAAGTGACAAAAATAAGCAAATAACACAAATTATCACATTAACAAATGTCTTGCTTTGATCAGAAAAATAAATAATACAGTAAATTAGTAATATCAATTATGCCAATACTTTGTTGTTTCAACCTGAGAGACTAATTCCTTGAACATGCAACTGAAATAAAATCACTGAAGAACCAAATTTGGCTGACTAGAAACTATCTTTTGTGACTATTAAAATTAAACTAATAATACAACTTGAGCATTGATGAAAGCCCTGTGTTTTCATACATAACTTTGCAACAGTCAAACTGTAAATTTTTCTAAAACACATTTAATGTCACTAGATGAAACAAAGTCCTTTACAACTGGACAAAATTGGAGCTGATCTATAGCATGTCACTTTATCTAGCTCTGTTTGAAACAAAAGATCAGCAAATTAATGTTTTCCAAGAAAAACATGTTTATCTGTTCTAGCCCTCTTAACTAAATCCATCAAAATCCAGAGGTTATAGTGTTCACAAAGGAGATGTTAAGGTATGGTCATGTTTTTCTTGAGAAATAATAGCACATCATCATTCTATGTACTGATTGCTGCTCTTTAGCTGAATCAATATCTCCTACAGTACCAAAGACCCTTTCAGAAGGGACAGATGTTACTGGTATGTAGAGCAACTCTGTTGCATAACTAGATAGTGTAACATATAACTCTGAAGTTTCCAATCAAATGAAATAAAACATGTATTTATTATAACATATGACTCTGTTGCTCTAGAAGTCCAACTGGTGATTGTTAGTGCAACTTTAGATGCTAAGGACAAGCAGGATTTTAAGTCCTCTTCGACTTTTAAATACATATCTGGGATAATTCTCTCACAGAAGACTTGTCTAGATGGTACAATATATCGCAGGCCAAGCACCAACGCCACATTTTAAGAATCCCTTGTTCGACACAACATTTTATGGATGCAAATTGTAAATGATGAAACTAGAAGAAGTACAAGTGATAGCGGGCCCTTGGTGATGAAGATTTGTACAGTCTGTGCACCTAGCATACTTGCAATCACTGGTTGCCAACCTAAAAGATTTGGTACATTTTAACCTTTGGCTGTTGTGCCAGGGGTTGTGTCACTGTGTTGCACAGCCCTGACAGATGGTGACGCCGTAAATGAGTTGAGCGGTTTGTCGTACCGCCTCCATGCTTGATTTTGGTTTTGCACATATTACACACAGCAACAGTTTTGTCAATTGTATTGGTGCCAAACTCCCTTTTTAGTGATAAAGTATTCAAAATAGAATTCTTTGCTCTTGGGTTCTTCACCAGCTCAAACTCAGAAGCTGCCATGTTGGTAACTATGCTAAGCCCAATAGAAGACAGTGGTGTGCTCAAAGTCAGTTCTGGATGGTCTTGTGTAGGTGAAGAAAAAATCCGTATCCCGGTATTTCTATACTCGTATTGCAATCGTTATACCCTTAATCAGCACCATTTTCATTTAGAAAATATATATTGGAAGAAAGAAGTGTTTGTTATGAAACAAACAAAAGATTTGTTATTGCCATCCGTTCATCTCAATTGTTACAAGATTTGTCAAATTTTGGGAGCTCACATTGGCATCATTTTTCATATAGGACCAACTTAATTATAGTGAGAAGTTATTTAGTGAAAACCAAACAGCAATGATAACCTTCATATTGGAGGTCTCATCAGCACCATTTCTTTTTAAGACCAGCTATATATCATGAGAAGCAGAGATGTTGCCAGGATTTTATCTACAGAGATCTCCCCCTTGTCACAAAAAACAGGGGGGGGGGAGTAAAAAAAAAAAAGGGGTGGGCAAGGAGGAAATCACCACATTTCATTAGTTACCTAAAGTTTAAATATCCATCTCTCTCTCTTCCTGCTTCAATCTGTTAGGGCTATACTGAAATAAAATCCTTACAAGATGCCCCCTCTAGCTGTATAAGCATTAATCTGTTGATTGTTTCTGAGCTTAATCTCTTCCTTATCTGTGTATGAATAGTGTTTTGTGCCGAGAACCCCCTTTCACAGTTTGCAGTCTGAAGGGGCATATGCATAGCTAGCTTAACCAGTTTGAACAAGTTGGAAAACTGTTCTTTATAGTTGTTTTGTAGAATTTTCCAGTTCATAGGTATTGTCTCTTGGATATCTCTGATCCAGAATGCATGTGACCTGGTGACTCAGCATGTCATGTAACAGTCAATGTCCTAAAATTATTACAGTTGATTTGCATGGTGTTTTTTTTTTCTTCTTTTCCCCACAACGATATTACACAACATACATGCCGTCTTGGTGTTATATGGTAACCATTTGTACTGAAACAGTGAAGATTTCTGAACCTATGTTTACATTTTGGGTTTCTTCTTTGGCAGTTCCATACCTGCCAACTCCTACAGAGGTATAAGCATAACCTAAGTGGCAAAAAAAGTGTAATCTGAGCATAAAAAGTTTAATCTATATATAAAATGCCATAATTACAATAAACTGTATGAAAAATGTACATTTATTTTTGCTACTAACCTGGATCTGCAGCTGGTTCAAGTTCTTGTCACAAATTGGCAAAATCCAGGTGAATTAGTATCAGATGTAGATCCGAACTAATGATGGAACTTAAAAGTGATAGAAAGGGCTGCCCTATAGCCCTTAATGGTAGTGGACTAGTGTCTTGTGACGCTACGGAATGGAAAAGTGCTCTGATGAGTGTCTCTGCATCAAGAGGTAAAGTCCTCGACTGGTTTTTGCTGTGGTCCAGCAAGACCTTGGACATCTCCAAGGCAGCATCTCTACAGAGATGGAGAAGCTCCACAGAGAATGCCATGGACATTGAGAGAGCATGCTTCAACATTTTAGGCACAGCGTCCAGCAAGTGTTGAAGTGCTGCTGCAGCCTGATTCGGAAGCAGCTGAAAAGAGATCATCAGGAGGGGCTTTTGTCACCAGGGTTTGAGCCTTTAGTTCCAAAGTCTCCAAGGATTTTACCAGGAGATGAGCGAGGTCCCAGCTGATATTCCCAATTGGGAAGCATCCGAATTGGAGGGGTGGCGGGGTGGGAGGGGGCAGCAGGTGTACTAGGGGAGCTTGTCCACCCCTTCTTCTGCCTGGCAGCCTCCTGACCCCAGGAAAACTTTTGCACTAGATCCCAAGCCATCGCCGAGTGCAGAAGCAGCTGAAGATCTTAATGAGAGTGTGTCCCAGAACCCTCTTGAGACTGGACAGCCCTATGAAGACTTGGGGCACAGGTCTGGGGGAAGGAGATAGTAAACCTTGTTTACCGCCTTATAAAATGTGCACACTTCATCTCCCCCCATCACCTGACCCAAGAGGTGGGACGGAGAAGGGATTCTAATAGAAGGGAAGGGCCTGCTGCAACTGGTTCTTCTGGGAACTTGTTAGAGTCCACCAGAATGGAAAGGGCATTGTCATCCTGAACTCACACGAGGTGAGACAGGACTGTTCTTCACAGTTCCTCCTCTGGAGAGGGAGACCTTGAAATGAGGTATTGGTTGTCCCATAACTGCTCATGGTGTGGTAACAGTACCAACCTAACTATGCCATGTCTGACAAACCTTGAAATGAAGGCCGAGACAACTATGTCATGTGGAGGGTGGGGGGGGGGGGGGAGAAGAGAAGAAGCAGACAACTCAATACTGGATAGTGGGGAGCCTCAAATACCATATGGATTAAATGTGAACATAGGATGCTGATTTGGTTCCCTTCCCAAGATGGGTATGTGAAACTGGACTCCCTATCCCCATAGTGATCAAGCGGTAACCTAGAGAAGTGTGGGTGGTATTGATCCAATCCCTTTCCCCAGACCATCAATTAAAATCCAGTGTCCAGTTGCTCAAAAAGTGTTGCCCAGTGCCCTGTTAAGAAGATCTGACAAATGAAGCTGTGTTGGAGAACCAGTCTGCACCAGATCTATAGGAGCGCGAGTACCGCTTTTCCCTGTCTTCAGGAAGGCACAACTGGCTGTTATCGGTCACCAGCACTTTACCTCCTTTAAGAGGGCACTGCTCATCACTGCCAGGTGCGCCTTGCTCTCAGGCATGAGCACATTTCCTCCTTTGGGAGGAGCCAAGGATCTATTTCTAACAGGCACCGACGACATCAAAAGGAGCATCAGAGATCCAAGGCTTTTTGGTGACCTCTGAACCATGGAAATCACTCCTGGTTCCTGCCCCACTGGGGGTGTAGACTTCCTCAAGACCAGAAATGATCCAAGCCCCTCCTGGGAATGGAGGGAGTCATCCTGGGAAGAAGAGGAGGAAGAGGGACCTTTCTTCCTCAAGTTGTAAGTGCAGCAACTTACTGCAAAGTCCCACACTTCATCAGTCCACAGCCAACAAAAAGGACATCCGTCCATGTGTGTACATTTGGTACATGATAGACAGGTGTGGCGAGTGTCCCAAAAGGCCTTTTTGTGCCCCCACTTACCCACACCTTGCAACATGTTAATGTACTGAAAGAGAAAAATTGCCAAACACAATATAACTGGGAACCAAAAGAGGGTAGGTGATACTTACCCTGACAATGGTTCTAAGAAAGGGGAACAATTAACAGAAGCGCTGTTTTGCTGAGCAAAACCCTTCAATTTCAGCAAAAAAGGAACACAAAAACAATGTAAGGACTGGGGAGAAAAAGACTCAATACATGGGGGTGCTGCTAAGACTTTATCTAAAGGGGGGGGGGCTCCTTCCCCTTGTCACCAAAATAAGGGGGGAGTAGACAACAACAAGGGGGCAGGAAATGGCCATAGTTCAGTATTTATCTGACACTTACAGCTGTTGCTTTCTTCCTGCTACTCACTATTGAAATCAAAATCCTCAAAAGATATCCCCTCTAGTTTTATAAACGATAATTGGTTGTTTCCGAACTTAATCTGTTCCTTATCTGTGCATGAATATTGTTCTGTGCTGAGAACCCCTTTTCAGAGTCTGCTGTCTGAAGGGGCATATGCATACCTAGCTTGGCCAGCTTAAAGTGCTATATAGTTTTGTAAGCACGAGTTTGTTTTTTATGGGTTTAATGCCAATTTTCAGCACATGATAGGCTATACATGGCGGCCAGTATATCTGGTAGAGGAAGAACTCGGGGGTAAATCACAGGAAGAACCACCAACCCATGGGAAGCTACTGGCAAGCTTTCTCACGTAACTACATTGACCGAGCCCTAGACTCAAACCCATGTGGACAGAGGTGAGATGGCAGTGAATGGTAAAGACGAGCACCTTGGAACACTCGGCCACCCTAGGCCCCCTGTAGCACAAGTCCTCAGTGCTGAATTGTTTGAGAAAAGAAGTGAAAATTGCACTCTACTTTTAAATTGCCTGTATTTTAGTTAGGCCTGGTATTCTTCATTTCTACATTTAATTCCGAAATACCACTGAACAGGGGGTTGACCGGCATGCCATCTTTTTTTGACCATCCAGCATGTACACTGGACTCGTTTTCAACATCATTTTCGGGCTAAAAATCATTCACTGGTATTTCCAGTAATGCTTTCCCCTGCTCAAATAATCTGATATACTTCAAAACTTTTAAAATCATTGTCATCATCAGCCAGTATCTGCTTAATGAAACTGTCATCTGAAGATGAACCATGTCAGGAGTAAGCCATCTTGGTTTTTTTTAGGTAGCCCATATTCTAAACAAGTATTTACAAGACTTCCTTGATGAATGCAAAGTTAAAACTATGACACAATGCTTGTTCCAGGGCCAAATTGTACCAATCAAATGTAGTTTAACAACCATTCTTGTCAAGCTGAAGTATACAGATGTGCAAACAGTTGCCTACCTGAAAAATGATACAAGCACTTTAAGGTTAACAGCTAAATAAAAATTGTATACAGCGCATAGTACATTTTATATATTAGCAACTAATTTGCGGAGTTCTTGTGCATCACTTTTCAAGTGCACGAACTCGTACAAATTTTGCACGTGTGTATTCTCACACCCTGGCAGCATCTCTAAATACAACAAAAAGGATATGTTTGTCTGAGAAGAAAAAAAAATTAAAGACTGCAATGAAGGTGAAATTCACTGATGCACATGCAGTTGCATGATAGTTCAAGGAAAAAGAGGGAGAATAAGACTTGGATCATGTTCTTTTCAATTCAGGGCCTCCAATTACTAATTGGAGGCAATATTTAGCTTGGACTGGGGACTTAGCATCCCCGAAAAGCAAAGCAATGCAATAGTAGCAGGTGATGAATTGCTGTGATTATATTAGAATTTAACAAATAAATTTCACTAGTCTCTTAGAATTTTTTGTAAAAACATGATTAACTGTCCTATTTTCTACGCAATCCATTATTCATCTCGACTTATTGATATCAAACAAGTGTTAAAGGAATTTACTGGCCATATTGTTGATTTTGTGTACCATGACTTGTAATTTTGTTTAGTAGCTCTAATATACATTTACTGGAACATCAAAGAGTAATGCTGATCAAGCGTGTTGCAACTGACTGACCTTTTTGCTCCTCCCACAGACATAACTCGGGGTGCTAAGTTAGTAGAACCTCCACCTCTGCCACGTCCGCTACCGGAAAGGTTGGGTCCCCAGCTACCTACAACAACTCCAGCTATCTCGAGCTGACCACCCCGTGCATCGATTGGAGAGCGGCCTGTGGCAGAGAAAGATTTATTACAGCCAAAAACTTTTAATTGGTACGATACATATTCCAAGCAATACTGTGGTGGTGCCAAAGTTCTGTCACCAAAGATTTTCATGACATTTTACATTCTGGTGCTTGTTAAAGTCTATACCATGAACAAAGCTCACCGTAATGCTGGTAAAGAACAATAGATAGAACCACAATCTAATCAGAGCAATTAATTAATAACTGACGCATTAAACCATTTAATACTTTAAAACCAAGGAGGATGGTGAAAGGGAAATAAGAATGCAGAGTTAAATTTTAACAATTGAAACAAGAGGCTCAACTGTATAAGACTACCCACCATATTTCTTGCTATATAAGCCTCACTGATCCTAAATTGAAGGCCTTTACACCCAGATTCTTTCTGTACAATTTGGTTAAATTCAGTTCATTTTATTTTAATATGTAATCATTTTTTTCTAATTTTAGTAATAGCAGGCATATTTGAAGGCACATCAACATTATTTGTACAAAATTGAAAGCCGTTATGCCAGGATCCTTTCTGTCAAATTTGGTCAAATTCTATTTAGTGGTTTCTGAGAAGTTGTTAAAAGATTTTTCTATTTTTTGCAATGGAAGCTTTATTTTATGGTGGATCTGCATCATTTTTACAAATTTGAAAATTCAATCAAAATCATGATCTCTGACATAATGGAGATTTGACGGACATTGTTACAAGATCAAGTTATGTTGACCTTTCAATTCACCAAACAAATTACAGCCTTCACATTAATTAAAGTTAGAAAAAAAAGTCCTTCTGAACATTTTCTTTTAACAATAACTCTCCCTAACATGAAATGCAATGCTCTATGTAATAGGTTACACAAAAAAAAAAGTGGACCGGAAATTGCAAAGGTCACCAGAACATGAACCTTATTAATATCTGTCAGATCTACTAATTATAAACAAGAGTTTCTCAAAGTGACTGACACTCTACTGGCCAAAAAGAATTTCCAGGAATCCAAGAGAAGTTCATTTCTTTATTTTAACTGCAGATTTTTGAAACCTAATCTAGAATACACATTTTGTAATAAAACTATTTTTTTATTTGACCCAACGTTTTCATACCAGAATTTCTGTCAAATTTGGGCAATTTCTGTTCAGTCATTTCTGAGTTGTTGTTTATGTTTTTCTATATTTTGTAAAGGTGGTCATATTTGACATCAGATTGTCAACATTTGTACAAAATTGAAAGCTTTTATTCCAGAATGCTGTAAAATTTGGTGAAATTCTATCGAGTGGCATCTGAAAAGCAGTTTAAATTTTTTTTAGTAATGGCAGCTAGATTTGATCTTTGATAGGCATCATTTGTATAAAAACTTTCAAGCTCTTCATGTCAGGATGTGCTGTCACATTAGCTGTTCCATCAAAGAGGGTCATATTTGACAGCGAATCGGCATCATTTGTATAAATGTGAAAGCCATTCATGCTATGATGGTCTGTGGAAAATTTGGTTGAATTGGTCTAGTGGCTGTCAAGTTGCTTAAAACAAAAAATGTTGATGGATGCTGGACGATGCACACCAAATGCAGCTCCATACCATAATCAAATAATCACCTTATGGTCAGGTGAGCTAACAACTTCTGTTAAGATGGGATTATCTTTACCACTCTTCTTTGTATGCAACTCTTTTCTCTTCAGACTATCCATTTCTATGTCAAAATACTGACACTAACCCAGAATTCCTCTTCCTCTGCCCGAGGTCTTGTTCCCTACAGGGCCAAGTGGTCCCTGAGGCATAGCCCTCATGCCTGCAGGGCGATAGGGAAATGGAGGGGCTCCATATGGAGGCAGGGGATAGCTGGTGTAAAGAGCAGCAGTGGGCAGTAATGGTCTGGCAAATTCCACGTGCAGTTCTTCCATAATAGCTTGGCGCATCCTTTCAACCCGAAGGACCTGGTCAACCTATCAATTACAAAAGAGACATCATTTACGAGTTTTCCTCCAATAAAATCCTTTCTGAAAATGAAACTCAAAAATGTGTTGTAAAATGCATAAATATGCAGATTTACCATATATTAAATTTCATCTTTTTTTTGCTAAACAACATTCTTTTTCTTGTCTTTGTTTTATTTTTCTACTACAGTGGTGCACAGATATAAAAGCTATCAACAGGAAGATAGAGAAAAGTGTAGTTGGGTGGGTGGGTGGGAGGTAAAACTCATTTTGTAATATTTACCAGCTACTATTGTGTTGCTTTCCTTTTCAGGGACGCCAAGTCCCCAGTCCAAGCGAATTATTCCCTTGCAGTCTGATTCAGTAGTCACAGCCAACATACAGAACATCTTCCTCTATTGACCTGGATCGGGTATCAAAGCAGGGAGGAAGGAGGAAATCATTACAATAGTAGCAGGCAAGTCTTACATAATTAAAATTAGTTTTACCTCTCACAAAAATTACATTTTAATATAATTAATGCAATACCTGCTACTATTGCATTGCTGATTTTATCAGTTAGGAGGGAGGCTGATGGCCTCAAAATAAAAAACTGGTACAAGAAAAATGCGCTTACCCTAACTGTAGGAGTTTTTACAACTGCAGGCTGGCAGATGACTTAGCCAGATGTTATGCTGTCACAGTTGGACTCTAGGAGTAAATGCCTTTGCTCTAGTGCACCAAAGATCAAAGGTAAAAGGATGAAAAGGTACAGTGAAATCGCCTGACTGGGGCTCATGTGCCATCATCCAAAGAGGAGCGATTCAAGTTGGCCCAAGATGCAGCAATAACCCTAACCTCATGTACTTTAATTCTCATGAAAGAAAGATCCCTCTCAGTGAGGGAATGATAAGCTCTTTTGATAATGAGGACAATCCACCTGGAAATGGTGGATGCCAAAATAGCAGAGGAACCCTTCAGAGTGAGAAAGAGATGATTATGTCCTTTCTTTCTCCTTTTCGAGGAAACCAATTAATACTTGAATGCCCCAACTGGGCAAAAGAACCTATCTTGATAGTCCCGAGCACAGACACAACCAAGACAGGGAATCTCAATAGGCACAGGGGCTACTGAAGGTAGCTGATTCTTAATCAAAAACCGAGGCTGGCAAAGAGAACCAGAGTTGTAGTTACCATCGAACCATAAACAACACTTCTCCATAGACAAGGCATGAATTTCACTCTTCCTCGCCAATGCTAAGATCAGTTGGAAAACTGTCTTAAGGGTAAGGTTTTTGAAAGAAGTGATCCAGACCCCTCCTGGAATTGGAGGATGTTGTCTTGGAATGAAGAGCTGGAAGAGAGACCTTTCTTCCCCAATTGGTAAATGCAGTGACATTGTACCAAGTCCCACACTGCATCTGTGCACAAGCAACAAACGGGACATCCATCCATGCAGGTGCACTTACTACATTGTCAACATAAATACTCTCACTCTGGTGCATCACTGAATGAAGGTAAAATGATGAGAATGTGAAATGAGAATGCCAGAAGGGGAGCTTTCATAACATCATCCAAAGAGGAATGATTAAAAAGTGCCCAAGATGCAGCAATAGCCCTGACCTCATGCGTTTTGATTTTCATGAAAGAGAGATCTCTCTCAGTGAGAGACTGACAAGCTCTTTTAATAGTCAGAACAATCCATCTCGAGGTGGTGGCTGCTAAAATATCATAAGTACCTCTTAATGGGAGAAAAAGACTGTTACAACCCTTTCTTTTCCTCTTGATTTATCTAGATAGAACTGTAAAGCTCTTACTGGGCAAAGAAGTCTATCTTGATCATCCCCAGCACAAATACAATCGAGACTGGAGATTTCAATAGGAACAGGAGCTACCAAAGGTAGCCGATTCTTGGCCAGACACCCTGGTTGACAAAGAAGAGAGACTGAATCATAGTTATCCCTGAAGCATAAATAACACTTTTTCACCAACAATGTATGAAATCTCTTTGCTGATGACTGTTTCAAAGATTCTCAAAGTAAGCTTCACTCGAAGGTTTATAAGGAGGTTCAGACAGTGAACCAAAAAACTCACAAGAGGTTCCACCTCGGCATTAATTAGTGATAGACTGGTCTTTGGAGCTGAAAGTACCTAATCAGTTCTGAAAGATATGGGTCCTAGAGAGGAGCCCATAAAGAACTGAAGAGTGTTGGAGCAGGCTGATCTATAGTACTTACCAGTGGATACTGAGCAATCTATTTCTTCGAAGAGAAAAAAGAAAAAGTCTGAATCTGCCATTAAAGAGGGAGAGCTAGATCAATGCACTTCCTACTGCACCGATTATAGAAGATTCTCCCCATTGCATTGTAAACCTTGGAGGTTGATTGCCTTCTAGCCTGAGCAATGCATCTAGCAACCTTGCTTGAAAATTGGTCCTGGCAGATTGATTGTTTGAGGGGAGCCAGGCATGAAGGTGGAGGATTTGAGGAGTGTTGTGCAAAAGAGACCCTCTGTGCTGTGTTAACAGATCCCTCCTCAGTGGTAATTGAACCACGATCTCTGGGGTCTATCAGGGTGAGCCGAGACCTTGAAGTACTAACTCCGAAAAGAACAGGAGGGATTATTCTGAAGGTGGTAATGTGTAAACAGTCATTCCCACTTCAGACTGAAGGCATCCACTGCCCATGCCATCAGGTCTAGCACAGGAGAGACATTTCAAGGAAGCTTATTGTTTAGTTTCATTGTGAACAAGTCTACCACTGGGCTTCGACACAGATGAAAAAGTGTCTTTGCTACTGACCATGCTGAATCCTTTCCATGAAGACTTCTCGCCCCTGTCTGGAAAAGCCGTTTGCCAGCATTCCTCTTGCCCAGAATGTGGTGGACTCTGAGAGTGATCTCCTGTGAAGCTGTGTATCAGACGAGGTTCCAAACTTCCAAGCAGAGAGAAGAGGCACGAGTGCCCCTTTGGCATCCCAGGTACACTATAACCGACATGTTGTCTGTAGTGACCATGACACTGTGATGCTTTATGTGGCTGACACACCCTTAAAGTGCAAGAAAAAGAGCCCATAGTTCATGATTGTGGATGTGGAGGGAAGCTTCTTCCCAAGACCACCGGCCCTACAGAACTATTCCATCAGGCTCTAGGTGAGCCCCTCAGCCTGAAGTAGAGATGTTGGTGTAAAGGAGGGTGTGAGGTTCTCGAATGTGCAAAGAAACTCGTCAGAAAACTGTCCCAATTTTTCCGCCAATGCAGATGGTGATGACACTTGGATCCTAAGAGTATCAGGGCAGACAGGGTGTCCTTGTGAGGTTTCCAGTTCATTACAAGCAAAAACTGGGGGGGGGCACATATGAAGCCTTACTAAGGGAACAAAATCTGTTGCTGCATTCAGAGTCCCCAGGAGAAAGATTTGGAGATGAGCCGACAAAGATGTCTTCTCATCCAGTCTTGCTAATAGAGCAAGTATCTATGAAATTCTGCCAGAAAAAAATGGACTGTTCCTTGACAGGTGGGAAAATTCATCCAACAAAAATGAAGTTCGGAGAAGGGACAAGATGCAACTTCTCCTGATTGGGGATAAGGCCTAGTCAAGACACTGTCTCCCAACAGAGAGATATATCCATCAAGAGGGCATGTCCGAGGACATTGTGCATCAACCAGTTGTCAAAGTTCTGGAGGATTGGAACCCTTAATGACCTTAAATGAACCACTGTTACACCCATCACCCTGTTTAAGACTCTGGGAGTGGAAGCTAGACTGAAAGGAAGAGCCTGAAATTGAAAGATTTGTCCCTTACAAAACTGCAGGAATTTCCTCTTGGATGGAAAGATGGAAATGCGAAGAAAAGCATCCTGGAGATCTATAGAGACCACCCAGTCATTTGGCCCGATGGTATTCCTGACTGAGGCAGATGTCTCCATCTTGTCTGAACCACTCTTCCAGAAGAAATTTGTTCAAAGGGGAAAAAACTTTACCCCTCTCTTCAAAACCAAGAATATCCAGGAATAAAATCCCCGACTTCTTACGTGTTGCTTTAAATTCTGAGTTGCAACTGTAGAGATTAGCTTTCTGAATATCGTCTCTGCATCCAGACTGGCAGCCCATAAAAGACTTTTGCTGTAATCCAGCAAAACTTTTGACTCTCCTAGGCTGCATCCCTACTCGAGTAAAGTGGCTCTGCAGAGAGAAACATAGATAGCAAGAGGACGTCTTGATATCTTGGCCACAGCCTCTAAAAGTCTCTGCAAGGCTGCTGGAGGCAAAAATGCCAATTTCAACAGATTGCAAAAAAGGTCGGCATGTGAGGTTATGGTAACTAGTGTCCATGCCTTCAGTTCCAGTACCTCTTGAGTCTTGACTGGGATATGGGTCCAGGTCCCTGCCGAAATTTCCACATGGGAGGCACCTAAATCCAAGTGGAGGACTTAAGGGACAAAGTGGGCGAATAGACCCTGTAGCCATTGGCCAAGACCAGGGGCCAAAGCATAGATGGGACAGACCACCCATTCTGCTGCCTGGCCCCTTCTTGGTCTTTAGACAATTTCCGAGTCAGCTCCCTCACCATCTCCGAGTGTGGGAACAACAGCAGGTCAGACTTGTGCTGTCCCCTGGAGAGGCTCTCGAAACTGGCAAGGATCCTAGTCTTTGAAGATCCTGCAGGCATGGGACATAAATCTGGGGGGAAATGGGTGGCAAACCTCATTTACCATTGAAACAAAGTCCACATCTATTCCTCCTCCAACACCTGAACAGGTGGGCTGGATGAAGGAGGCAAACCCAACTGATGCGAAGGACCATGTGTGATGGTTCTTACGGAAACTCGTCTGCATCCATAAAATGGACAGTTCATGGTCCTTGGGGCGAGGCATGACTATTTCGTCTTACCTCCCTTCTGGGGAAAAGGGGACTTCCTGAGGATAGTCCTCTCTCTGCTTACAAGAAAATGTCTCATTCTTCTAATAAACAGAGTCCCTCAAAGGGACTGATGCTCTCAAGAGAGAAAAGAATTTCCAGGAATTCAGGATAAAACCATTTCTTCCGTTTCTACTGTAAAGTGTTGAAACTATATCTGATATTCTTCACCAATAAAAAGATTTTCAAATTAGCTACTGTGGTGGACATAGTGGATGTCAGATTGGCACCTTTATCTTTAGGACAAAGCAGACATCATTAGAAGTCTTTTGGTGAAAACTTTGTCATAATGATCATCCAATCAAGAGGAGTAGTGACAACAAGATTTTCAAGACAACCGCCGTAGCAACCATATTGGATGTATGACTGGCACCATTTTCATTTAGGACCAATTAGGCATCACAAGAAGACCACTGATGAAAACCCCATGTTGACATTGCCATCCATTTGGAAGGAGTAGAGATAACAATATTTTCAAGATAGCCACCATGGTGGCCTTATTGAGGGGTATTTGTTTTCATTTAGGCATCTGATATGCATAAGTTTTTCATTCTTGCTTTTCTATTTCAGAAATGTAAGCTCAACATTACTTGAAAATTAAACCAAATGAGCATCTTAAATGAAAAAATGACAATCATGTTGGTCCATTATCTCTTATTGGATTAATATAACTAGCTTAAAGATGAAGTATCTGTGGACTCCTGTAAACAGTGTCATCTAAAAAAAAGTAGAGTGTAATCAACAACTGAATAGCTCACCTCAACTTTTAGTAGTCTCCAGAAGCCACTGAAAATATTAATTATCATGCAGAAAATAAGCTCAGACTAAAGTGACCTTGACAACGAAACCTTGTCCCCTTTTCTAAATTTTTTTTTTTTTTGGTGCAATATTTTCTTGTTACAATTCAACATTTTAACTTTTAGCTGGCACTATATAGCCAGTATTGTACCGATAACCATTAAACCTACTTACCTACACAACTAACCACCCAGCCATACCTACCTATTTACCTACTTACCTACACAACTAACCACCCAGCCATACCTACCTATTTACCTACTTACCTACACAACTAACCACCCAGCCATACCTACCTATTTACCTACTTACCTACCTACTGTGACATGGTCTTTAAAGATGTAAAATGATATAAAAAAACTAAACAACCTTTCTCTATGACATCATAGTAGAGGTACTATAATGAGTTGATAAAAACCAGAGATTAATGTTGCTTTTTGTATTATTTTGTTCTTAAAATCTGCTTCAGAAGCTATTAACACTGTTCACTTATATTAACCAGATTTTACAGGGTGAAAGTCCCAGGATTTGAGTAACCTTGGAATGATAGCCAGAAGTACAAACATAGTTTATGCATCAATAATTAGTTTGATAAGCCATTATAGATGAGGTCTCACAAGAAAAGCATGCAGTCCACTGGTCTAATTCCAATACTCATTTACATGCACCATACACAGTTGAGCATGATCAATTATAATATACAATGTATAGTCTGTAATATGGTAAGTTTACCACTGAATATGTAGTTTTATTGTGGGTGGGGGTATAAAATTAATTTTAATTATGTAATACTTACCTGTCACTATTGTTTAGCTTACCCTTTCCACAATTGAAAAACCCTAATCCGTGCCAGTTGCACCATCCTCCTGCTTTAGAACATTCTTAGAACAGGGTTTCCACACTTTTTGAAACAAAAATTTCCAGGACTGTTCAAAATTTATTCGTTGATGAAATTTATATTTTCAAGGTTGACTTATTACCTTTCCTGAATGGAATTCAAAACATTTTGGCTTAGAAAACTGATTTAAAAATAAAATAAAATCAAAAGCTGTTTCTTTCTGGAGACTCTCCCATAACATCTGAATTAGACACATGACCATGTACTAAACCACATCCACTATCACTAGCGACAAGTACAACTATTGAAATTTGCATCATATTCATTTTAATTTATGAAACAAAAATGTTAACTTTTACTCTGCTTATCTGCATATGTTTGTATGAAGATAGTATTTTTGAAAAGGGTTGTTTTAAATTTTAACAGGAAGCCCTTAAAACTTCTACGTCTTTGAATAAAAAGAAAGGCAGATTTTTTAAATTTTAAAAAAAAAACCCACTTGTGCAGGTCTTGGGGGGAAAATTCTTCCAAGCACTCATCCTTGGAACTAGTTGCAACAGATATTCATCCCTGTCATCACTTTACTCAACACAGTACACTTACATGCATCACTATACTACTTACACTCTTACTACAAAAAAAACAAAAAAAAAAAAAACTCGCACTTGACGCAAGCTTGATACCAAATGGGTTTAAAACTTGCCGTCTTCATATAAGCCCTGCTTATGCCTGGTTGATACCTTAACATCTTTCAATGTAATCCAACTATGGACGTTATATTTAATGCATTGTCAAGGACACTCTGAGCATGGGATTCTGCACTGAAAATTGGCCCATCAGTCATTTGATTTCTATTTATTTTGCAAGGTCCGATAGTAATATTCACCACAAAGTTGGAGTGTTGAATTACTATTGACAATAATGCTTAAGACCATGATCTCAGTGCAAACTACCAAATAATAAGCAAAGATTTATCAGAATACAGTTTCTATGACTTTAGAGGGGAACTGGGGAAAATAAGCTTTATTATTTTTCTCCAATATTTATTAAGATCACATGTCGCAGACGAGTTGGCACAGTGTGATGCTAGACTGGTCTTGTTATCTTCAACATAATAAAAGATACTGATATGGAGTGGAGTAAAGGGTAACCAATCTACTTGACCAATGTGATCGCCTGGATTGACTATACAAATATGTTTAGGGCAAGCAACCAAATGATCCATACTGCAATTCTATCTGAACTGACTGAAGAGTTCTGAAACCTCCAATAATTCCGTTAAGAACTCAATAAATCTAACTCTAAATCAGTTCAATGAATCGATTACGCATTTTTTCTGTCATCAAGTGGATGCTGAAAATTCCCCATTTTCCCCCCGAAATTAAAAAAATATTTGGAACATTAAAGGGCTTTTCCTGCTCGGGAACAAACCTATTCTTTCTCCCAGCTTTTTCCGCATTTCCCGGTAGCATGGGAACCCTGTTGGAACACATGCGTCGACCCAGTCTAACTGTGTCATAGGCCCATGCACAATAGCATCTTTTCAATCTTTTTTTGTTGACCTTACCTATAGAAGGACATTAGAGCTGGGTGGAAGGATGGCATCTAATGGTGACGGGTAAGTATTACGCAATTAAAAGTAGTTTTACCACCACCATCGCCCCCAACATTTTAACATCAGTAATACATTGACCAACTTTTAACACGAGGGTTTTATATGTTGTATGTAACACGTAACACACCTTTTAACAATGATGTACAAGTTTAATTCCTTAATCACAAAACACAAAATAAAGTGGCAATGTTGGATGGACAGAAACAAGAATACAATGTCCCCCCCCCCCTTCTTAAAAAAAAAGGCAGGGGGCAAATCATTAATTCAGTAAAATTACCAGTCAATACAAGCTGCACTTGGTAAAATCATGCTAGTTTAACAGCGCCATAATACTGTGAAGCTAAATATTCACATAGAGTATCCTTATTGATTAATAACTGACAGGAGCAATAATACCGTCATGCATGCAAAATATCAAACTTCAAGATCAAACCTCTTTATTAAATACTCACCTGTCCATCACACATATCTATGAGAGGAGTATTGTTGTTAGCCTTTAGTAGTTTGAAGTGGAATAATTTCCCATCAAAGAAGTTCCATGGGCAGCACATAGTCCAAGGAATGGGAGCACCACATACATCATTGGCAAAAATAGCATGTTCAATGCCAGACATGAAGAGGGAGGCAAGATGAACACCTCGTACATTGACCTGAGGCAGCTGAAACAGCAAAATAAACCAGAATGTAATGAACGCAGCTCCCCTCTACCTAGCTCTCATAAGTCTCCAGCATGCACTGTAAACATCAATTATCATTCAGAAAATAAATTTAGACTAAATTGATAATGAGAACAAAATGGTCCCTGTTACAGGGCATTAAAAAACCCCATTCTTTTATATGATATGAAATTAGGAGTACTACAATATGTTTATAAAAATGCTGCTTTTCTTTATGGGGAGGGGGTGGATGTAAAACTAATTTTCATTATGCAATACTTATCTACTATTTTGCTACAATCTTTTCCTGCCATTAGTCCCTTGTCCAAGGAGATTATTCCCTCCTCCAATTATTAAATGGAGGTCTAGAATAAAAATGTGTATCCAGCCTGATACCTTAGTCAACTTTCTACAATTAGAATATTTTTCTTTTTGACTTGGACCAAGACTGAAAGGACGTCAGAGCAGGAGGAGAGAAGGAATTGAGCAATAACAGCTTTGCCAGCCTCATGTGAGGCTGATGGTCTAAGATAAGCTGTCAAAGTGAATTTGCTACTGCTGTCTGTAGAATACTTTACTACTAGACTGGAGGACGACCTGACAACTTTTTGGGCCGATATAATTGGTCCCAAAGCATAAATACCCTCACTGTGATGGATTTCATAACATCTTCCAAAGAAGAAGGATTAAAAAAGGCCTATGATGCTAAACAACTCTGGCCTCATAGACTGATTTTCATGAAAGAAAAGGAGAGAAGGAAGACTGTTCCAAGGGTAAGGTTCTCAAATGAAGCTTCACTCGAAGGTTCATAAGCAGGATTAGATAATGACCAATAAACATGAGAGGTTCCATCACTGACTTAAAATAATCACAGATCTTAGTTTGTTTTGTGCACCATGACAAAACACTAATTTCACTACTGAATGATAATTACAAATGACTGTATAAAAGAGGACTGACTCTTTGGTTGGCCAACTTGTATAAAGTAGGCTTGGAAACTGCTGTTCACGCTTTAAAAACAATATCTGGATTAGCCACTTGATCAGCTCACCGAGATCAAAAGACAGTCGGCTTATGTGAGTGGCCTGTGAAGAACAGAGAATCAAAAGAAGCCGTATATGGCTAATCTTTGTGACCCATGAACCGAAACTTCACCTGCCTTTACAGCGAAGTTTTAAATAGTGAATGCCCCCTAACCCAAATGAAAAAAGGATGCAACTTCTATCTCTTCTCAAAGATGAACTTTTTTTCATCGGAGATAGCTTTAATTCACAGGCAAATAGATGAAGGTATTGAACTATACCTGTCACAAAAGGCAACTTCCATTTCTGCCGTAATAACACAACTACTTTTCTCACCATTCAGCAAATGAATTGCTTCAACCCTCTAACCTAATGACAAAAACGGTTTCGCTTTCAAATTTGACATATTGACATCTTTGAGTTACAGTGACAATGTGACTGGAGTACAGTGAGTACAAGCGAGATGAAAAATGTTTGCACATTGATTCACATGCTATTCCTTTATCTAAACAATGCCTTCCTCATGAAGAAAAAGTTTAATTTTGTATAGACTGTGCGGTCACTGTTTGGTTAGAAAACACCTGGCCACTGACTGCAGAAAGCAGGTGACCGTCATACACAACATTTATATAGGATATTTGCTGTGAGGTTACAATGGCTGTTGTGACCAGGTGACTGCTATGTAAAGGTGATGGTTAGAGCAGATTTGACTGTACTAAGCAATCTTTATCCTTTAAGAGAACATGAGGAATATCTGCTATAGCAGTTAAAGGAGGTCAGATAGGACGAATGCATTTCCTACTAACCGATTACAGAAAATTCTCCATTTTCCATTATAAACCTTGGAAGTTGATTGCTCTCTAGCCTGAGCAATGCATTTGGGAACCTTCCTTGGAAACTGGTCCTGGTCGATAAGATTGTTTGATACGAGTCGGGTGTAAAGGTGAAGAATTTGAGCAGTGTTGTGAAAGAGGGACACTCGATGTTGTGAGAGCAGATCCTTCCCAGTGGTAATTCCCTGTGGTTGTTGACCAACAGGTTGAAGAGATTACTTAAGCACAATCACTGGGGCCACAGGGGAACTATCAGGATGAGCCGACATCTGGAAGTCCTGACTCTGTGAAGAACCTGAGGGATTATTCTTAAAGTTGTAAAGGAGTAGGCATAAAGTCCATACCACTTCAGACTGAAGGCATCCACCGCCCATGCCCTCTGATCTGAATCTTGGCAGACATAAAGAGGGAGCTTGTTGTTTAACCTTTTTGGGAACAAGTCTACTATTGACCCCCCACCCCACCCCGGGACGAAAAAGTGTTTGCTACCGGCTGGTGTCAAGACCATTCAGTGAGTACTGTTCACACTTGTCTGATGTACTGCCTCCCAGAATACTTCTCTTGCCAGGAATGTGGCAGACTCTGAGAGTGATCATTGAAGCTGTACAATGGAGGAGGTTCTATACTTCCAAGCAGAGACAAGGAACACAAGTGCCCACTTGATGTCTGAGGTATGCTATGACTGACATGTCTGTAGTGACCATAATGTACTGATGTCTTATGCAGTTGATGCACCCTTGACTTGCTAGAAAAATAGCCTGCATGTCTAGACCGTTATATGACGGGAAGATTCTTCTTGAGACCACAGGCCCCAAAGGACTACACCCTCAGGCTCAAGTTGAACACCCCATTCTGAATCCGAGGCTTAAGGAGTGAGGTTTTGGTGGATGAATCATAATTCCGGTCCGAAACATGTAGTAATTTTTCCACCAACTCAGCTGGTGATGAAATTTGGATCCTAATGGGACCCAAGTGGACAGGGGGTCCTTGTGAGGTCTCCTGCCTGCTAGAAGCACAAAGTGGAGATGCTGGAGCCTTAACAAGGGAACTAAATAAGCTGCTGCATTCGGAGTCCCCAGGAGTGCGAGACAGCTGCAGACAGGTCTGCCCATCCAGTCCAGCTATGAGAGAAGTATTTTGAAGTTTCTGTCGGAGGAACACAGACTGTCCCTTGATGAGGGGAGTAAACTCATCCATACACAAACAAATTCTGAGACCATATCAGATCCAACTTTTCCTGATTAGGGATTAGGTCTAGACAAGTAACTGTCTCCCAATAGAGCAATAGAGATAGTGCCTTCAGACAGACATGTCTGTGGATGTTATGCATCAACCAGTTGTTGAAGTACTGGAGGATGGGGACTCCTAAAGGCCTTAAATGAGCTGCTATTACACCCATCACATGGAAGAAGGCTCTTGGAGTAGAAGCTAGACCAAAAGGAAGTGCCCAAAATTGTAAGATAGATCTGCTGTCCCAGACAAAAGTGCAGGAACTTCCCATTGGCTGGGAAGATGAGGAAGCGATGATAGTTATCTTGGAGATCTGCAGAGACTGCCTATTTGCTCAGCCTGATAGCATTCCTCACTAAGGGCAGAAGTCTCAATATTGAAATGCTCTTCCAGAATAAATCTGTTCATTGGAGGAACGATCAATAATGAATCCAAATAAATTTTTTTTTGTTGAAACTAGGAAGATCTAGGAATAAAATCCCAGACATTAAATCTTCCTCACCCTCTCTACTGCGCCCTTCTTTAAGTGTGTACACCTTTTCCAATAGAGATACCAGTTGGGACTGGTGGAACAAATAGGGTTTCTTGAAAGAGGTGGAGGGTCCCAGGAGCAAAGTCGGTAGCCCTACTTTATTGTGGAATGGACCCATTCATCATTCATGTGGTCTGACCAAGCCTATGAAAAAAAGGCTCAGTCTGGTACCTACTGGAAAGTTGAGGAGGGAAAATGGCAGGAGATGGTGTGATTCCCTAGGGATGATTGCCTCCTTTCTTATGAAAAGGGGAGGGGCCCATAGATTTCTGCCCCTGGTCCCTTCGTGATCAAAAAGATGGGTGGAAAGAAAAAATTTTTTATTGGGTCTAATGGTTGTGTTGGCTCCCCTGCTTGAACCATTTGGTGGTGGTTGGTGAAAGGAGGACAGGTAGAGACCATGCACCTTCAGTTTAGCAATGTTTTTTTTTATTTTAATTCTTTTATTCTTGTGGGGTTTAATGCCATTTTTCAGAAAAATATGCTATACATGGCGGCCACTATACTTGGTGATGAAAAAAGAACCTGTTAGGAACCATCAACCCATGGGAAGCTACTGGCAAGCTTTCTCACCTAACTGCATTGGTCAAACCAAGACTCGAACTCACATGGACGAAGGTAAAATATGCGAGTGATCTGTAAAGGGGAGTGCCTTAGATCACTCAGCCACCCTAGGCCACAGGAGTTTAGCCGGGCCCAGTACTGCTGCCAGGGATGGGCTGTGCTGATCTCTCAAGTCCTGCAAGGCCACTTTAGTGATTAGCCCTTCAAATAAAGTCTCCTTATCAAGATGGGTGGTCTGCAAAAGGCTTTTACTGTGCGCCAGCAAAACCTTTTTTGTGTCCAAGACAGCATCCCTATGGAGGTGATGAAGCTCTGGGTTTGTACACTTTCACACATGTGAAATTCCAAGGACTTTTCTAGGACTTTCCAGGGCCTAAAAGATAAATTTCCAGGACCTCAAATATAGACAGCAAAAGTGAAACAGGATCTCAAATATAGACAGTAAAAGTGAAAATCATATATGGAATGACGAGTGATACAAACCAAAAAAGCTTCAACACCAGAAATTAGCAACACAACAGAGCAAGATCATCAATAAACCAATAATGTGGATATTCTAGGAACCATGACAAAAAATGGTCCATAATAATTTTGGGAGCAAAAATGAAAATCAACAACTTTAAAACAAAAATGTCCATTTTCAAAGATTTCAAAGCCTTGAATTTAACCAAGTCCCTCGAAGCCAATGACACTCTATTTCTTCCTTTTAACTGCCGAGTGTTAAAACCATCTCTGAATTCTTCAGCAATGAAAGATTTTCAAATTTGCTGCTATGTTTGACATACTGGATGCCAGTTTGGCTTAGGACCAACAAGAAATCATTTAGGATCAACAAGACATCAAAAGAAGTCTTCTGGCAGAAACCTCATGTTGATACGACTTTCCATTTTTTTAATAGTAATTATAACAAGATTTTCATAAAAAGTCTTTTGTTGCAAGCACAATATTGATGTGACCAGCCATCTAGAAGTAGTAGCAATAACAAGATTTGAAAGCTGGCCATTGTGGCTGCCATACTGAAAGTCAGATTGGCACCTTTTAGACATCATAAAAAAGTCTTTCAGTGAAAAACCATGCTGTTATGACCATTCTGTAGTAGTGATAAGATTTTCAAGATGGGCACCATGGGTGCCATATTGGATGCCTGAGCAGCAGCATTTTCATTCAGGACCAACTAGACATCACAAAAAGTCATTTAGTAAAAAACCCATTTTGGTACGACAATCCATTAAGAAGTATCAACAACAAGATTTTCAAAATGGTTGTTGTGATGCCATATTGGATGTGCAAGTGGCATCATTTTCACGGCAATATTACTTTTGGTTCAAGAGTCACCACGATAACAAGATTTTCAAGATGGCCACTGTTGCAGACATATTCAGCAACATTTTTATTTAGACCAACTAGACATTATAAGAAGTCTTTCAGTGAAAAGCCCATGTTGATATGACCATCCATTCAGGAGGACTAGCAATAACAAGATTTTCAAGATGGGTACTCGATTTTCATTTAGGACCAACTAGACGTCATAAGAAGTCTTCTGGGTGCTGGCAACTTCGCTCCACTGGGAAGTGCCAAGGATACCTCCCCCAAGTGAGCTGACAACTTCCTTCCATGTGTCAATGATCGCACCCTTGTGAAAACGGTCAATTTCCATACCCTGGGTTACTAATAGTGGGATAAAAGTGAAGAGGCACCACTTTGCTAGTAAGGTACTAAAAACTCTCAAATTCAACAAAAAGCTGAACAGATATTTGAAAATATTGCAATGAGTGGAGAGAAAACAACAGATACAACACACAAAAAATGATACAACTGACAGCAGAAATGCCAAAAGACTTACATGATGAAAATGTCGTGTATCGAACTGACCCATGAGAATTGCACCAAGTCCATGGAAAAGAAGGATAATATTCCGATTGTTAAAAGTTGACTAAGGTATCAGATTGGGATCATGTTTTTGATTTCTAAACCTCCAGTTTCTAATTGGAGGGTGGAATAATCTCATTGGACTGGGGACTTAAGCCAGGAAAAGCTGTAGCAATGCAATAGTAGCAGGTAATTTATTACTGCTATTAAATTATTTAAAGGATTTTCTATTTTTCATAATGGTGGCCATATATGACGGTGGATCAGCACCACTAGTATAAATTTGAAAGCCCTTAATGCCAGATTGCTTTAAGTCAAATCTGACCATTAATGACAGTCATATCTGATGGTGAATAGGCATCATTTGTACAAAACTTGAAGCACTCTATGTCAAATTCTATTTTAGAAGTCATTTAATTTTCTATTTATTTTTAGTAATAGTGGCCATATATGATGGCAGATTTGCATCATTTTTAACAAATTAAAAACCCTTTATGCCAGAATGCTATCAAATTTTGTCGAATTCTGTCGAGTTATCTGGGAGGTTGTGTAAAGATTTTTCTATTTTTAGTAAGGGTTGCCATACTTTATAGTGAATTGGCATCAATTGTTCAAACTTGTAATCCCTCTATGTCTGGATGCTTTCCATTTTGGCCGAGTAACAGTAACAGGATTTTCAAGCTGGCAGCCATGGTAGCCATATAGGATATCAGATTCACACTATTTCCATTTAGGACTAACTATACATCATAAGAAGTCTTTTCGTGAAAGTATGACCAGCCATATAGAAGTAGCCATAACAAGATTTTCAAGATGGCCATTATGGCAGCCATAGTGGAGGTCCGATGGCACCATTTTCATTTACGACCAACAATATATTGTAATTAGTCTTTCAGAGAAAATCCTATGCTGATACAATTATTTGTTCGGGAGTAGTCGTGATAACATAATTTTTATGATGGCCACTGTGGCGACCATGTTGGATGTTTGAGCGGCAACATTTTCATTTAGGACCAACTAGACATCATAACAAGTCGTTAAGTTAAAACCCCATGTTGACAACGTCATCCTTTCAGTACCAATAACAAGATTGCAAGAGGGGTGCTGTGGTGACCATATTGGATGTGCGAGTGCCACCATTTTCATTCTGGACAAACTAGATACCATAAGAAGTCATTCTGGTGAAAACCAGATGTCAATATGACTTTTTGTTAAGGAGGAGGAGTAGCGATAAGAAGATTTTCAAAATGACTGCTGTGGTGGACATACTGGACCTCAGATTGGCACCTTTTTCATTTAGGAGCAAGTACACATTATAAGAAGTCTTCTGGTGAAAACCCCTTGTCAATATGACTTTCCATTCAGGAGGAGTAGCGATAACAAAATTTTCAAGATGGCCACAGACAAATGGATTGCATACAACAGACCATCCCATAAACTCTTTTGGTCTACGACTAGCAGAGCTAACAAAAAGCAGGCAAAGACGTAACGCCTTGCTAACTCACAGGATGTTTTTCCAAGGTCCATACCTAGTTTACACCTGGCAAACAAAATTTCTTCTCAGCTGTTCGTTTAAACAATACAATGTTAACCAAATGAATTCCACTAAAAGCAAAAACTTAATCACTGGAGCATGAAAAGTAGGTCACTGTGACCTACTTCTGCCTATGGTCAGAAGCACCCTCCATGATGAACACACCTATCAAGTTTCCTGGCTGTACATGTAGCAGCATTAGAGAAACTGACCTAAATGAACAATAAAAGGATTTTCAGGAAGGCCACCGTGGTGGCTATACTGGATGCAAGATTGGAATAATTTTCAATTATTACCAACCAGACATTACAATAAGTCTTTTGGTCATAAACAGATGTTGATATGACCATCCCATCAGGAAGAGTAGCAATAATAAGATTTCAAATGGCTATCATAGCTGCAATAAGCTTTTCAAAATGGCTGCTGTGCTGGCCATATTGGAGCTCAGATTGGCATCATGTGAATTTAGGATCAACTAGACTTCAAAAGACATCTTCTGGTGAATACCCCATGTTGATACGACTTCCCATTTAGAAAGAATAGTGAAAACAAGAGTTTCAAAATGGCTGTCATGGTGGCTACATTGGATGTCACATTTTCATTTAGGAGCAACCTGGCTTCATAAGTCTTCTGGTGAATACCCCATGTTGATATTACTTTCCATTTAGAAGGAGTAGCGACACGATTTTAAAGATGGCTGCTGTGGTGGCCATATTTATATTGTCAGATAGGCACTGTTTTCATTTAGGATCAAGTTTTCTTTCAGTGAAAACCCCATGTTGATGTGACCATCTATTCATGAGGATTAGTGACAAGATTATCAAAACAGCAGCTCTGGCAGCCATATTGGATCTCTGAGCAGCAACATACATTTTTTTTTAGAACCAAGTAGACCTTGGGAAGAATGTGTGTGTAAAGTTTCAGGCAATCCTCCAAACAGTTTAGGAGAAGTAGCGATACAAATCTTGTGCTAATGGACGGACAGCTGATGGACGATGGACATCATGCCATCCTACAAACCCTTCTGGTCTACGACCAGAAAAGCTAAAAATCCTTGAAATTTACTTTTAGATCCTGCATCGTCTGTACATCATGAAGAAGAGGAGAAACACTCATGGCAAGGAATGCATCCAGCTCCTGTCTCTGTAAAATTCTTCCCGTCTGCAACATGTACCTGAAAGGCAAAAACAGACATATACCAGAAATTCTTTTTCACATGACTGGTAAGTGATTTACATTCTTAGAACTATGTGTGCACATTTCAAGAATGCCTACAACTGTAGGGCAGAGAAGTAAATTTTCTGTCATAGTCTAACAAAAACCTTTCATGCACACCAATTGGAAGGTTATGATGAAACCCTTCATAAAGTTTCCTGACTATAACTTGTCATTAAAATAGGACCTGCAATAAATTAATGTCTATCCCAAGCCACTCAAGTGTAAATTCTAAGTCTCAGTGTTGCTTCTAGGATTTAAAAAATAGGGCCAACTCTCCCACTGGAACTTTAAAAGAGGGCCAAACCTGCAAACAAGTGGGCCAAACACTTTTATGAATTGGTTTTTTTTTTTTTTTTTTTGTACGGTTTAACGCCATTTTTCAGCGCATGATAGGCTCTACATGGCGACCAGTATATTTGGTGGAGGAAAATCCCAAAGAAGAACCACCAACGTATGGGAAGATACTGGCAAGCTTCTTACATAGCCACGTTGGTCGAGCTGAGACTCGAACTCGCGTGGACAGAGGTGTGATGAGACTTGAACCCATAGACAGAGGTGAGATGTCAGTGATCTGTAAAAGCGATCGCCTTACACCACTTGGCCACCCAGGGCCCCAGGACTTGGGGGTAAAAAAAAGTCAAATAGAATTCATCAATACTCAGTGCCCATCTTTGTGATAGTATACTATGTCACTCACTCACTTACAACATGACATTATCTAAGTTGTTACTTACTTATCTTTCAACAGTACTAGTTTGGTAATTTGAACATCCGGTTGTGAATGGATTATTCTTGTTATGCTCAACAAATATATCACACATCATTCCTTTATCGTTTTTCTACAGTAGCGGCCATTTCCCTGTCCACTCTGCATGAAATACATGATCATATTTCACTTTTTTCAATTGCAGTGCAGTCTCAGCTGCTAAAGAATCACAACCTTCTTCCCCAGTCTCTGATCCAAATGCCGGAGTTGGGAACATAATAACTGCCATCCTCAGAAGGAGTTGGAATTTCTGAACTTTCTACAAATTGTTCTTTACGATGTCTTCCAAAAAATGCAGAACTGACTTTGATTCTTCTACATTTTTCCGCTTGCAGACTACAGGTTCAACCATGAGTGTATGATGTAAATGGGTTTTATCTGCCTTATTCAATCAGATTGTTGGATTCTTACCTATAAACATAACATTATAAATTACATTTCTGAGAAGAGTCGGTTGTCTTCGACACTTGCAAAATAAAGCATTCTGGAGGCAGTGATGCTGCTAGGATTTTATCTAAAGGGGGGAGCTCCCCCCTTGTCACCAAAATAAGGGGGGGAGTAGCAAAAAAATAAGGAAGAGGAGGAAACGGTCATAGTTCAATATTTACCTAACACACAAATATCCGTCTCTTTCTTTCTTCCTGCTCTATTGAAATAAAAATCCTCTAAAGATGTCTCCTCTAGTTGTATAAGCATTAATCTGTTGATCATTTTTGAGATTTTTTTGTTCCTTATCTGTGAATGAATATTGTTTGGTATTGAGAACCCTCTTTCACATTTGCATAGCCAGCTAAGCCAGCTTGAACAAGTTCGAAAAATTTTCTTTATGGTTGTTATGTACAATTTTCAACAGTTCATAGGTATTGTCTCTTGAATATCTCTGCTCCTAAATAATATTTTTCACTAACAAGAGCTCTGTCAAAGCTTCACTGTGCTTTGCTGACTACTACATGCATGCCAGATTTCTTATATGTTCCACAATTTTGAATTAGGGTTTTAATTTCATCAATGCCATAGTCAGCTTGTTCAGACAGAGTTATTCTGGTCAAAAATAAATATCCTTACTTTTTTTATTTATTTTTAGATTTTTATTTATTCAATTTATCTTAACCCTTAGACAGCTATATAGTTTTGTAGCACAAGATTCCTCAAGGCAGAATTGTTAGAGAAAAGAAATGAAAAATTGCACACTACTTTTAAATTGCTTGTACTCTAATTAGGCTTAGTATTCTGCCTTTTTGACATTTAATTTTGAAGGACTGCTTAATAGGGGGTTAACCGGCATGCCGTCTGTTTTTGTCCATCCAGCATGCACATCGGATTCGTATTCAACATCATTTTCAGGTTCAAAATTACTCACTGGTATTTCCAGTAACACTTTCTGGACTCCTATATTCTCATATACTTCAAAAAATTTAAAAATCATTGTCATCATTGCTATCATTGGCCAGTATTTGCCAAATGAAATCATTGTCTCAAGATGAACCACGTTGGGAGTCAGCCATTTTTGATTTTCTAGGGGCCTTTACTTGAAACAAGCATTTGTAAAACTTCCTTCATGAATGCAAGGTTCAACATTAACAATGCTTGTTCCAGGGCCCAATGTGCCAATCAAATTTAGTTTAACAACCGTTCACGTCAAGCCAAAGTACTCAAATGTGTTAACAGTTGCCTACCGGAAAAAAGACAGACAACGAGATAAGCGCTACGAGACCTCTACTGGTGGCACGACTTATGCAGCACTTTAAGGGTTAACATTTAAATAAAAATTGTATACTGCGCAGAATACATTTTTATATGCGCGAATTCATACAAATGTTGCGCGATTCATGCGCCCTGGCAGCATTTCTGCTGGAGGTCAATGGAGTCCGCCCAGTTGTTCCAAACTGAGGCTGACATTCACATCTTGAAACACTCCCCCTAAAGAAACATGTTCAACAGGGATTTTTTTGGTTGTCGATTACTAACCATAACACCACTTACCTGCAAGGGGTTAACTATACTGAAGCAGAAGTGTACTAAAACCTTTAAAATTAACAAACATGAATCAGATTCTGTAAAGTTACATAAAGACTAGGGAGAAAATATTAAACACAATAAAGAAAATGTAACAGTTCATGGTAATTACGCCAAAAGACAGTGAATGATGAAATTCATCAAGGACCCAGAGACATGTGATAACCACACAAATTCCAAGGAAAAAAAGGACGATATTCCAATGAACTAATGCATCAGACTGGGATATGTTTCGTTGTTGTTTTAGTCTGCCAATAACTGATTAGAGGAGTGAATTCACCTTGGACTGGAGACATGAGCCAGGAAAAGTAATATCAACGCATCAATAGTAGCTAATGTATTATTGCCAGTAAAACAATTATTCTACTTACACTGACCTTTCTCACATATATGGTCTAGTTTTTAGAATGTAAAATCTTCAGCTCCAACAATATGTCTGGACTAGACCAAATGTCCAAGGAACAGATACAAGTTTAAATGCCCTAAAAAAAACTTGCTCCATTTGTGGAAATGTACACAGTACAAATGCAAGTCAAATGAACTGCAGATGAATTAACAAAAGATCACTGCAATTAGATCAAATGAAGGGACTAGACATCTAACCTGAGTACACAGCAGAGGATCAGGAGGTGTTGTGGTACATATTGTGTATTCAACATCAGTGGAGTATCACTCTGGAGGCAGGTGAGGAAGGCCCGGAGTCTTCGAGTCTTGTCATCAGGCTGCTGACCCAGCCACATGCGCTCAATACTGGGAGTTTTCCAGTTCACTGGTTTGGCCATTACAATTTTAAACCCTGGCTTGCTGTTGCCGCCATGACACACCATCCACTCCTTGATTGGAACATCAAAAGACTTTGATTCATCTACCAAGAAAATGTATTAGACATTTATAGAAAAAATCCTTTGAAAGGAGGCATGTCAAGAGATTGGGAATTTTGTGGACCAAATGTTTGTTTAAAAATAGCTGCAAACAAAAGACAATATAGCCTCAAGAAATATAAATGGAATTCTGAAGTCAAAAGTATAAGAAAAACATTTAAGAAAAGAATTAGGGATTTTTTAAAATGATAAAACTAAATAGCACACACTGAAATCTGCCAGACCAAAATGCTTTGTTTTGCAAATCAATAATCCCCAAATCGTCAGAATGTTGAGATTATTTTTAACTATTGTACAAGAGCTGGTAGGAATTAAATATACAAGAACAATTAAGAAACATAAGGAATGTACATTTTTCTTTCTCAAGAATGCTACAATTGTGTTCAGCAAATCCTGATGAAGGAGAGCCTTTTAAAATCTGAATCCAATGCACTTTAACCTACCATCTGGGTAATGGTTTTAGCACATAAATAGTTTGCAGTCGAACATCACGATTAGATTTAAGTGCACAGACAGCCTCCAAATATGCTAGATGAAAGTGTAGTAAACTTACTCTTATCTTTGCTCTGATTGTCGTGGATGATCATGTGTTTATTAAGGTTAAGGAGAACCGAGTATACTGTCTGACGGATGGGTCGGTAGAATTCCATGCAGCTAGGAAGTTCACGACTCTGATCATCCTCAAGGGGTATGTACATCCGGACTTCACCCTGCAATCAAAGGCTACATGACATACCAGAATTTCTTACCTTATAAATGCTAAATCTGGTTCATTTTTACAAAAGCAAAAACAAATAATTAACTTTATGACTTCATTATGTAAGTATGGTTTGATTGGTTTGGTGATTTACAGCACAGCAACAAAAGTAGGTTATTGGTGCCAAGGCAATTAAAAGTAAATTCAACCTAATTAATCCATCCATTTTGTAATTTGACATGCTTCTGAACTGTGATAATAGTCATATGACAAGATATTCAATACGTGAACCATTTAATCCAACAATTTTGTAATATGATGCATTGCTGAACTGTGATAATCGTCACATGACGAGATATTTACTGTGACACTCCAGTCACTTGACAAATCCATACTCTAATCACATGAAGCAAACGTTTGAGGTTTTTTTTTGGGGGGGGGGGGGGGGGGGGCCGTATAAAACTACTAAATTTCAATTATGTAATACTTACCTACTATTATTGCATTGCTATATCGTTTCCTGGCATTAGTCCCCAGTCCAAAGACACTCCCTCCTCAAATTAGTATTTGGAGGTCTAGAATAAAAAACATTATCCAAACCTAGTCAACTTCCAACAATTGGAATATCATCCTTCTCTGACTTGGACTGAGACTGATAGGACATAAGAGCAGGTAGGGACAAGAGAATTGGGCAGTAATAGCAGGTAAGTATTACATAATTAAAATTAGTTTTACCCCCCTACACACACATTTTAATAGCAGTAATATATTACCTGCTGTTATTGCATTACTGAATTTGTCAGATAGGTGGGGTAGACTGATGGCCTAAGATAAGCTGTCCAAGTGAACTTGCCATCGCTGTCAGTAAGGTGCTCTACTGCAGACTGGATGATGGCTTGACAAATTGTTGGGCTGATACAATTGGGCCCAAAGTATAAATGCTCTCACTCTGGTGCGACAATAAAGTGGAACGAGACCACCAGAAGGCACAAGATGCAGCAACAGCCCTGACTTTGTGAGATGTGATTTTCATGAAAGCAAGTTCCGTCTCAATGAGAGACTGAAAAGCTCTTTTCATAATCTGAACAATTGATGTCAAGATGGTGGCTACTGAAATATTAGATGTACCACTGAGACCCTCTTCTCTTTTCACTACTACAGATAGAAACATAAAGCTCCAACTGAGTAAACAAGTCCATCTTGATCATCCCCAGTATAGGCACGACCAAGACTGTGGATTTCAACAGGAACAGGAGCTACTAAAGGTAGCCGATTCTTGGCAAAAGCCCAGGTTGGCAAATAAGAGACTGAATCATGGGTGATAGAACCATAAATAACCCTTTTCCACTAACAAGGCATGAATTTCACTCCTCCTCGCCAATACCAGAGAAAGAAGGAAGACTGTTTTAAGTGTAAGGTTCTTGAAAGGAGCTGCACAGATTCACAAGGATGTTTCCACAAATGACTCAAGAACACATGAAAGGTTCCACTTCGGCAATACAAATCAACAGACTGGTCTCTGGAGCTTAAAGTACCTGATCAATTCTGAAAGATGCGAGTCCAACCCTATAGTGGAGACCATAGAGAATTTAAAGAGTTGATCTATAGCCTTTAGTGGTGGATACTGATCCATCTTTCTCTCTTCAAATCTGTAACTGTAGTAAAGGTGGGCAGATAGCATCAATGCACTTCCTACTGCACCAATTACGGAAAATTCTCCACTTGGCATGTAAACCTTGGAAGTCGATTGCCTTCTATCCTGAGTGATCAATTGGGAAACCTTGTGCCAAAAGACAACTTAGATGATCAAAATGTGGAGTGCCCCAGAGACAACAGAATTGCATGAAGTCCAAGGATTAGAGAGACGATATTCGAATTGTTGGAAATTGACTAAGATATCAGACTAGGATTATGTTTTTTTTCTTCTTAATATTCTAGACCTCCAATTGCAATTGATTTGAGGGAATAATCTCTTTAGACTGTGGACTATCGCCAGAAAAAGCTGTAGCAGGCAACAATAGCAGGTATTGTATCACAGCTATTACAATAGCCTCAGCTGTTCTGTACCTAAAGCTAAATTAAGATAAGTTGGCTGAGCAAGCCGGGTTAGTATAATACTGTCTAGCATACAGAGGGTTTTTATATTTTTTAACAAGGCAGCCATATTTGATCTTGAACTCTGAGCTTTTGACCCCAAAATCAATAGACTCCTCCTCTACTCCCAAGCGCAAACCATTGACAAAGTTTGGCAACGGTAGATGGTGGAGAACTCTGTGGTAACAGACAGAAAGAGAGCAGGACAGACAGCATAATATGCTCTGCCTTATGGCAGGCATATGAAAAGGCTTTCAGATCAAAATGTCTTCCTTCAAATTTGATCAAATTCTGCTTGTAAGAAATTGTGTCTAAGTTTTTCTATATTTTTTTAAGGTAAGCCATATTTCATGGCAGAATCATATAGTTTATATAAATATGAAAGGATTTCATGCCTGGATGTTTTCTGTGAAATTTGGACAAATACTGTCCAGTGTTATTTGAGAAGTCGTTTAAAGGTTTTCCCATTTTTAGAACTGGTGGCCAAATTTAGGTGGGTCAGCATAATTTGCACAAAATGTTTTCTGTCAAATTTAGTCAAATTCTGTTTTGCAGTTTGGGAAAAGTAGTATTCACATATAAAAATTTCTACTTTATCAACAGTGGCCATATCTGTAAAATTTGGTCAAGTTCTGAAAAGCAGTTTTTGAGACATGGTTTCAACTTTTTAAAATTATTTGTATTAATGATGGCCATATTTGATAGCAGATTGTCATCATTTGTTAAAATCTGAAAGGCCTTATGTCAAATTTGATCAAATTTAGTTTGTTTTTGAATAGTGCTGCTGTAGTGGCTCCCTGTTCTGCTTAGCTGCTGGGGTCACTACTGCAGCTGATGTGAGGGCTGACTACCGGAGCCTGATGCTGCTGCAATCAAATTACAACTTTTTAGCTGATGATTTGCGGATACAGGCCAATTGTTTTCAGTTATTTTCTGTATAACAGACTCATTTATAGACTTAAATCATCCATTTATAAAAGCTATAACTACCTCAAGTCTGTTTGATTCTTTTATCCTGCCGAGATCCACAAAATTGGTATAAAATCCATGAATAGAACATAAAACACAATTTTTAAACACTAAAATGTATCTGTCAGTCTTTTATACAAAGTTATTGGTAAAATATGTACATGTAAGTATTTAAAAATGTTTAACTAGTCACTACTACTTCTAAAGCTGCTCTTCATGGTATTTGTAAAAGCAGTTATGCTTTATACACAGATGGACATCACACTGTTTGCACATTATGAACACCTCATGCTGCCTTTTTCCTTTGGAATACTATTTGCATTGCCCTGGTTTTTCAGCTTGTGTGGGCCAATGTGCATCTCCGCAGCTATCAATCACAGATACTGCCCTTCTCTTTCTTAATTCTCTAAATGTGCCTATCATTTGCTGTGCATGAGCAATTCAAAAATCCAGTTGTCTCTCTGATTTCTTTCTTTTGTTTTTAAAAAGTTTATGGTTGGGTGCCTCCTGCATAGTTATTATTGCATTAACTAAAGAAACATCAAAGCAGAACCAAACAGATATTTCCACCATATGGTAGCTTTGCAGCATACTGCATACTTTTCTGGTCTGCCAGGTCAACCCCAAACATGCATTTATTATAGAGTTCCGAGACAACTGGAGCTGGCACTTCCTGTTAGGTTCCATTTTTTCACCTCCTGTGCACCATCCTGCTCTTACTTGGGTTACAACTCATTGATAGATAATGTAGAGTTTTTTTGTCCTTCCACGCTACAGCACATAGATTACCTTTTGTCATCGAGACACTGTCACCCCTGTTCTTTAATTTGGCAGATTTGATTGCCTCTGGCCTCCCCTTTCTATTTGCTCACACTGTACCGAGGCAACACATTTTTTCTTTCCTTAGGAATTCAAACAGTGCTGGACTTGAGAAAAAATTGCCCATGTAAACTACAGGAGATTTCCCACACATTTTCTCGGTGAGATCTGTTACAACATGGGCAACAAAGTCCTCTTCTTCGTTCATGCATCCAGCCTGGCTTTCTTCTCTCCCTGTATACACCTGGAACATAACCAATGTGCGAGTCTGTCCGTTCCCAAACTTTTATTCCAAACTTAGTCAGCTTCACTGGCAAATATTGCTTAAAGGATAATCTATGTTTATATGCAATCATCCCTTGATCCACACTCTGCTCTTTATGACCCTTGTAATTTTCAAGACAGATTTTAGAAACTTCGTCAGTTAACAGGTCTTATGTGATACAACTTGTCATGTCCAGTTGGCGTCTTGGTGGATTCTGAGTGGTGTCGTTTACGTGAAAATACTTAGACAACTTTTCAAAATGTACTCTGGTCATAATTTTTGGAATACTTGGTATTTGGAAGGGCAATGTAGATTGCCAGGCTAGGGTATAGGTCGGAAGTGCCAGGATTGACATAATCAAATGTATGCCTAGAAAGGCCAGAATTTCTTCCCTTGTCGTGGGTTGTCAGGAGTAAATTGGGCTTCTCTTCCATACATCTTGCTGCATAGCCATTAGTTTGTGCCACAATTCCTTCAATCAATACCAGGGGAAAATATTTTTTAAAAAATCAATCTCTTTCTTCCCTTCCCCTCATCTAAAACAAAAGTTGGGTTGACATTTTTTTAAAACTCTGCGACTTTTGGAACATGTGAAACTACTGTCCACACTTTACTGTCTTCATCATCAGATTCAGTCTCAATTTCTGACAGACTTGACAAAGAACATAGTTCACTCTCACTGCCAACACTTCTTAATTCAATATTATAAAGTTTGTCCTCAGAAAAACCTGAAAATTCAGATTCTGAATCACCAGCGTAAGCAAAAGTCATTGTTTCCACTGTCAACTACACCCACATGTATTAACCCGTGGTACAAAATTACAGAAAATCCCGAATTTAGTAAGAACAATAATTTGTTAACTCTATTTTGATTTGGTAATGTCCTTTTACTTCCCATTATTGACCAATAAGATCAATTTAACATGAACATACAGAGCAGATCTATCCGTCACTAAGGTATAAGGAGCATAACCAGCAAGTGGATATATCCGCTATGGCGGATCGTTGTGCTTGTTTACAAGCGGATTTATCAGTCACTGCAGAGGCAAGGCACATGTATGCATTGGATATACACATCAGTGGTAAGCAAAGAGTTAAAGACTATTTTTGATTTTTATAGTGACAAATAGATCTGATGGCAATACAGCATCATTTGTACAAAATTTAAAGGCCTTTATGCCAGAAGGCTTATTTGTTATTCTGTGAACCATTTTTTATTATAAAATATGTAGGGGTTTTTCTATTTTTAGTAACAGCAGCCATATTTGACATCAACTGAGAATCAAATTTAACAAGAGTTCAAAGTGGTCTTGGAGTCACTCCACTGGCTGACATGTGCCTAACAGCCAAATGCAAGAGCAGTTGACCAAGAAATCTGGGACAGGAGGATGCTTTGTGTTGATATTTCTCCCAATGCTATTGATTGTGCAAATTATGAAAACAGTTGTTTCAAAATTTCTCAAGTTTCTGGATCTTCATCCATATTTGATGGCACATCAACATCATTTGTCCAATACTGACGAGCCCAAATGCCAGGACACTTGTGTCAATGTTGGTCAAATTCTAGTTTTAGTAATGGTAGCCATATCTGATGGCATAATGGCACCATTTATATACAAATGAAAGACCATCAAGCAAGGACATGTTCTGCCAAAATTGGTCCAATTCTGTTACATGGTTTTTTAAAGGACATTATTGAAAGTTTATTTATTTTTAGTAACAACAGCCATATTCGATCGCAGATTGACATTGTTAGTGTAAGCTCTTCACGCTAGAATGCTTTATGTAAAAGTTGTCAAATTCTGTGGAGTGGTCATTGAGAAGCCATTTAAAGGCTTTGTTATTTTTAGTAACAGCAGCCATATATGCTGGCAAATTGGCATTTGTATAAATTTGAAAGCCCTTAATATTAGAATACTTTTCAAATTTGGTCAAATTCTGATCCACAACTTTAAGTTTTTCCTATTAGGAATGTCGGCCAAATCTGATGATGGATTGTTATCATTTGTACAAAACTAAAAGGTCTCTATGTAGCAACCCCAGTCTATTTTTTTAAAGATATTATAAATGAATAAAACTTATTCCAAATTAAAAAGCTCATTGAAGCCTCTACAAAATAGTTTAAATTATCAAGATATCTCTACTAGAACCAAAGTTGCATTAACTTAAAGCTGACACAAATCAAGTCATTTTCAGAATTTGTAGCCTTATATAATGCCTGGTTTGTGTTGCTCGACAACGGACCCGACACCAACAATATTCTTCTTTAAAATGTTGTAACTTTTTTATTTTTAAAAATATTGCTATGAAATTCAGCATTCCTATGTAAATTTTCCTTCTGAATGCATCTGTGCTGTCAGATATTTTGAATGTGTAGGTGGTAATGAGTTAACTAAGAAAAATAATGTAAAAATTCTACAATTTTATTTACAAACTTTGTAATTAGTTATATTTAGACTGCTCATCTTGTCTGCCTCAAGTTCCTGTATATTTACATTTAACTCTTTACCTTCTGCAAGTACTGAGTGGCCTGGCTACTGAGGCTACTAATTAGTCTGCCTTCTAACAGCTGTTGCTAGGCTGAACCCCAGAGCATCATAATGGCTGCCCTAGTGAAAGTTAATGGAGTTAGAGCACATGCTTTCTACATTTTCTACATGAATTTTGTCCCATGCAAACTATGTAATTTAATGAGAAATAAAATTTGAAACACTCACCTAACTAAACATCTTTTGATTTTGATGCAGTTTTGCGTCTGTTTCCTTTACAAGTCTCTCTTGTTTCTTTACTGATCGTTCACCGTCTCGTAATAAGTGAAGGATTTTCTTTGCTGTCTCATCTCTTTTATTTACATTTTTTACAGAGTAATGTCCAATTCTGCTTTCCAATGATTTCAGTTTTTCAGCTTCTTCATTTATTACATTTACAAGTTTGTTACTGGTTTTTTTTTTAGTTTCCTGAATTCCAACTTAAAGAGGTTCTTTGCTTTAACAGTTTCTTTCTGGCACTCTTCATCAGTCCGAGTGCTCACATGTAAATTTAACCTAGCTATGCACACTTTTTTTCCATCTCTGGTTCCTTTGAATTTATGCTTTCCTCAAAAACAGATTGAATGTTATTTGAGGATTCACCGATTGCTACTTGAGCTTGATTTGTCAGGGTTGCTGGTAGTTCAAACAAGTTTTCTAAGCGGTCGGATACTTTTTAGAAGCCTGCAACTTTTTTTATTGTGGCCTAACTTGATTCTCTGTTCACAAAGTCTGGTGATTTTTGTTGCCAATGATTTTTGATTCACTGAATTACATCTTGGGTCCAACATTAAAACAACATTAGTCAGTTCACTAGCAGCTCTGTTTGACTTCTCAAGGAAAGTTTTAATTTCTAGTACAACTCCATTTTGAAGATTAGATATATAGGTTTTTGTTCATGGACATGATTAAATATTTTATCTTTTGTCAAGTCATATTTCTGGCAAAAGGGTCCAGGATAATCCATTCTGCAGGGCAAAGGACCAAAAAGGCCAGAACAGCTTAGAATATCTGTATTACCAGAATAGCTTCCATACACATCAATCTAAAAAAAGAGGACCAACTATTGTGCTATATTTAAATAAAGTGACCAACTATTGTGCTATATTTAAATAAAGTATTTAAAAAAAAACAACAACAAAAAATTACTAATATTGATGATAATTTTAAAAGGGGCTTGCATAATTTTCATTCATAATCAAAACAATTTTTATTATTTACTGTAAAAAAAAGAAAAAAACCCCGCAAATAAACTAGCAAATTGAAACTATTGAACTATACTGTATATAAATAAAATTTAAGGGAGGTGCAATTTTCATGGCATACATACACGATTATTCAAAACAATTATTGTAATTCACAATTTATAATCATTATAATGTTTTTAACTGAACGGTCTCCTGTCAAAAGTAATAATAATGAACTAGCAAATGATTAAATTTGAATGAGAAAACTAAATTCAATACATTAACTGCGATTTCGAATGGTTATGAAGAACGATTGCCTCAACAAATTCGCAAAAGACAAGACTGCCTTAAAGATATATGAATAAATGCTACAAATTGATTTAGATTGTTTTATTTGTTTGCCATAAGTCATAACAACTATATTTGAACATTTATTGATCGATATGGTCTTAAACTATTGGTTACAAAAGTTTGTTTACAAATATCGTAAAATATTCAAGATGGCGTCTATACCACGCATGGCAAAGTTGATAAACTCGAAAGTTTCTTAACTTTGAAGCAAAGTCCAGCACACTTAATCTCCTTTGCGATAGATGTTTTATATTTCAAATTAAAGATGAGAATGTGTAGAATCCAACTGTATGTGAAGAATATTCATAAACTTTGAGGATCACGAACGACCGATAGTTGAATTTCCATCAAAATATCTTCAGCGCTGCTTGTGATATTTACATTCTTCAAATTACACCTTAACCGTCATTCAATATTCTGATTGGCTGGAAAATTTCATGAATATTCATAGTCATTAACCCGGTCGCATAATTTTCCAAATGAACCATACGTTACGCTGAAGTCACTGAACTATTGATTTTGTACAGGAAGCGTAAATTACCTGTAATTTACTTTTCAACCTGCGATAAAGTGTAAATCCAAATAAATAACAATAACAAGTAATACATATTTAGAAAGATAATTGTATTGGCTTTTATTTCATATACAGTGGTCCCCCTCTTATAAGGCCACCCCTTCTGCAGTAAGAAAGTGGCCTTATAAGACGGGTGGCCTTTCTAGAGGGGGATCACACAGTTGTGAGTAATAACTACATATAAAGTATAAAAGATGTAACTTTTATATATTTAATATTTTCATTTAAAAATCACAGGAATATTATCTGGTTAAGGACTTTATATGACAAAACTAATATCAATGTTACTTTTAAAAAATATGAATAATCATGAATCGTGGTGCAAAACAACATTGTCGGTAAATTCTGGGCACAAACATTTGGTTGTAACTATCCCTGTACGTCCGTCGATTCCGTCTTCCCACTCAATGCAGTTGAATGTATATTGACGATGTTTATTTGAATCTTTCTGACATAAAATTTCTCAGTAGTTATCAAAAGACTCTCCCACTTTTCGTTTAATTTAATTGCTTTCAATTTTCGTTCTAAACTGAGAATGTCTGACGATATTTTGCGACAACTTATTCCTTCGGGGGCAATCGCGCAAGAGGCACAGTGTTTACAACAAAAGTGAGTCTGTCATGTGATCGACTTTTTTTCTTCTTCTCCAGTCTGGTACCCGGCTGTGTACATTTCATAATCTATTAGAGTGAAGCCAGAAAGGCTAACATACCATTTTACTATCTGGCGACCGGATGTCACGCTGACTTGAGCTGAACAATGCTGTGCTTCTCAGCGGTTAGCTTTTGTCATCTTGATAATTATCGGTGGTAATAATAGCCAGTAATCATCAAAGTGACAAAAGCTAACATCTAAGGAACATATGGCAGTAAGGATAATCAGATTACTTACCTCTTTGTAAGGATTAAAGTTACTTTATTGGCATGTTGGAACAAAATGTCAATGTGTTGAATTGAGAAATTAAAAAATATTATCGATATTTTAATCTGTAAACAACCATTATGTGGCCGCTCGCGAGGGGTAAATTTGACCGTTTTTTCACTAAAATGTTGGCTGCTGGTCGCGTTAGAGGGGTGGCCTTCCTTGAGGGGTACTTTTGAACACAAACTCGTTGGTGCCAAGGGATTGTGGCCATATAAAGCGGATGGCCGCTGGTCAGGGGGGCCGTTCAAGAGGGGGACCACTGTATATTTTATAGCATTCTTTAATAAAGAAAGTTAGTAACATATGGAAAAAGTGCAGTGACCATGTAAAACTGTGACAATTCCAGGGGATATATGCCCTGTACTGGGGTTGCTACTCTATGTTAGGATATTTTCTGTCAAATTCCGCTGGGCAGTTTTTGAGAAGTCGTTCAAAATGTTTTTCTATCTTCACTAACATTGGACATATCTTATGGTGAGCTGGCATCATTGGTACAAATTTGAAACCCCTATATGCTAGGGTGCCTCGTGTCAAATTTCATCAATTTCTTTTAAACTGATTTTGAAAATACATTGTTTACAGGTTTTTCTATTTTTATTACCAGCCACCATAGTAATGGTGGCAATATTTGATTGTGGATTGGTGTCATTTGTACAAATTTGAAAGCCCAATATGCCATGATGCTTTCTGTAAAATTTTGTAAAATAGGTGAGCAGTGTTTGAAAACTCGTTTAAAAGTTTTTCAGCTTTTAGCAACAATGGCCAAATTTGATGGCAGTTTGGCATCATTTGTGCAATTGAAAGTCTATTATTCTAGAATGCTTTCTGTCAAATTCAGTCTATTTCTCTTTAGCAGTTTTTGTACAGGTTTATTTAGCTTTAGTAATGGAGGCCATATTGTCTGATGAATCTATCAACTGAAAAATATGAAAGACCTTGAAGCCAGAATACTCCCTGTAAACAAATTGGTCAAGCGGTTTTTGAGAAAAAATGGCCAGGCAAGTTAAAACCTTTTAAACCCTTAATGCCAAGATCCAGATTAAACTTACATACGTAAAAAAGTCCCCTCTTCCTTAAAAATGTATAAAATTTTTATCCAGGACAGCATTTAATAAAGGAAAGCAACAATTAAAAAAGCCAATGGTTTTCTTCTCAGTTGTGGCAACTTTTTTTTCGTGTATTATAGATATGGTGGCTAAAAAGCTCCTGTCAAGCTTATTGCTGAAAAAAGATAAACTTAAATTGTGCATTTGCACACAATATGCATAATAGTCAGTGATAAGACTTATAAAACTTAATTTTTGTTTTGCAACATTGCTTAAATGATGTGTATATTCCCACTAAGTTCAGTTGATTATTTCCAACACCTATTTTCATTTTCATAAAAAATGTTTCGCTCAGGTTTTTGTTTGAGTATATCAGGCGGGAAAAAGGCTTACTATATTTTATTAATACTTGGATAAAATTATTCCTTATGATGAAGACTGAACCTAGAATTGGATATTTTTATACGAGTTTTATGAGAGAGAGAGAGAGAGAGAGAGAGAGAGAGAGAGAGAGAGAGAGAGAGAGAGAGAGAGAGAGAGAGAGAGAGAGAGAGTGTGTGTGTGTACAATGGCTGCCAAGCATAGGAATGTGAGGCACTTGTGAAATGTGCATAGCACTGATTTACTGTTTTATTATACTCCGACAGAGATCTGAGATGCGAACCATAGAGAATAAAAAATCTGAGCACATCTGAGTGGCAGAGCCAAAGCAACGTCAAGCTGGAGGGGGGGGGGGATATGCACATAGTGAAATTTTTGAACAGCTATACTGAAAATGGTGCAGTCTGGTGGATTTTTTTATGTTTTGGGGGAGACAAAAAAACCTTAATGGAAATGCATGTTTTAGACATTTTTTTTTTTACTTCTTCTCCTACCCATTTCTTTACCAACTTAAAAAAAAAAAATCGACAGTAGTGCACATGACATACCATCAGCAGGAAGTGTTCTTCTTTGTCTCTTAAATTGTACAATTGATTAATGACAAAAGGAAAGAAATCATGTGCATCTCTCAATAGTGGAATCTGGAAATATCGTGCGATACATAGGCCCAGCTTTGTCAGCGACAGTAAGTGGTAGGTTATTGTTTACGGAAAAGTTTCTGCATTTATAACTGACAGAGCATTTTCAGCCCGAAAAAAAGAGAAAAAAAAAAAACTTGAGAGCTTTGGAATAGAGCTACTACCATGACTCTCTTGAGAAAGTGTATAGCTCTTGTGCTTTAAAGTTTACATGTGTCTCTCTAAATATGTCTGTCCATCGCAAGGTATTTTAATGTTGGTCCTACACCACATGCAAACTGCAAATTCATCACCAGGTCTAGATTTTGTCATGCCAGGAAAATCTACAGTATACTTTTCACAAACTTTCTGTTTGTGGTTTCTCTCTTTTTTTCCCGTTCTGGCTGCAGATTCAAGTCAGGAGATGGCATTTTAGGAGTTCATTGACAACTAACGACTATTAGACTCGAACTGGGGAAGAGAACGACTTAACAAAAACAATACTGGCTAACGAAAGCAAGATATAATTGTGACCAATGAAAATGGTGGATTAACTAATGTTCGACCAATAGAATCAAGAGGTTTGAATCTGCTTTGTGACTCCGATTTTTTCCAAGATGGAGAACGCATTACGAAGAAAAGACGTCTACTTGATGATAAAAAAAAGTCAACGATTCCACACATTTATGAATGGCAGAAATATATTAGTTTTTCATCTTTCAATTGGAGTTTGGACTTTTGTTGGAAGAATGGCCTAATTCTTGGAGCTGCTATGATCAAAGTGTAGGAGTTGGGATCTCTGGAGGATACCAGTTTTGATACATTCATTATCAAGACGATGAGTGGACAGGCACCAGTTTCTTATTTTATAAGAAATGGGTCTCCAGAATAAAGAGAATGAAAAACAAGAGTCCCTCAAAGAGACTGATGCTCTACTGTCAAAAAGAATTTCCAGGAATTCAAGATTAAGACCATTTCTTCACTTTATCGAGTGTTGAGACCATGTAGAATTCTTCAGCAATAACAAAATTCTCAAATTGACTGCTGTGGTACACATTCTGGATGCCACATGGCACCATTTTCATTTAGGACAACGTAGACATTATTAAAAGTCTTTTGGTGAAACCCCCATGTCATAATGATCATCCATTCAGGGGGGGGGGGTAGTGACAACAAGATTTTTAAGACAGCCATTGTGGCAGCCGTATTGGATGTACGACTAGCACCCTTTTCAATTAGAACCAATTAGCATAATAAGAAGGCTATTGGTAAAAAACCCATGTTAATATAGACATCCATTTGGGAGGAGTAGAGATAACATTTTCAAGATATGACTTTTTCCCCTTCAGGAGTAGCAATAACAAGATTTTCAAGATAGCTGCTGTGGTAGCTATATTAGACATCAGATCGACACCATTTTCATTTAAGACCAACTAGACATCATAAGTCTTTTAGTGAAAACCTCGTGTTGATATAACCATCCATTCAGGTGTAGCGATACGATTTTCAAGATGACTGCTGTGTGGTGGCCATACTGAATGTCAGATCAACACCATTTGTATTTAAGACAAACTGGACATCATAAGATGTCTTCTGGTGAAAACCCCATGTTGATACGACTTTTTGTTCAGGTAGAGTTGTGATACCAAGACTTTTAAGATGGCTGCCATGGTGGCCATATTGGATGTCAGATCGGCACTTTTTTCCCTTGGGACCAACTAGACATCATAAGAAGTCTTTTAGTGAAAATCCTATGTTGATATGACCATCCATGTAGGAGGAGAAGCAATAACTAGATTTCAAGATGGCTACCGTGGTGGCCATATTGGACATCAGCTCGGCATGATTTTCATTTAGGACCAACTAGACACCATAAGAAGTCTTTTAAGTGAAAACCCCATGCTGATATCACCATCTATGTAGGAGGAGTAGCAATAACAAGATTTTCAAGATGGCTGCCATGGTGGCCACATTGGCTGTCCAAGCAGCACCATTTTCATCTAGGACCAACTAGACCATGGGATGGATGTGTGTGTAAAGTTTCATGGCAATCCTCCAAGTAGTTCAGGAGCAGTAGCGATAAACTTGTGCTAACTGACATACAGACGTCAGACAATGGACAACAGACCATCCCATAAGCTCCTCTGGTCTACAACCAGTAGAGATAAAAACCAACAAAAAACAGATTAATACAAATGTATTTGTTCCAGTTAATATTCCTCTCCCGCAATAATTTTACCATCAACGTCATCACTATGATGCAACCAATATGAACTCAAAATTATCTCATAATTTTAAAAAAATAAAATATGTATAGGGTATTTATAAGCTCCTGTATATTCAGTCGTCAGTTTAATCATAAATCGGCACATGATTTTGTTTTTGGAAAAATGTGTACCATATTTATGCATTTATTCCACCCCCAACCCCTAGCCCGATTCTTTTTTTTCACTTCATATTAGAAACATGGAAAAATTATGGATGCTCAATTAAGAATATCCAGATGTACACCGTACAATTTCTCTTTGTAGCATGTAGTTTATATTCCCAAACCCTTGTACATGAAATGAACAGGGTCAAATGGTGCTGAATTTCAAATTTACATGATAGCATTTGTCTTCTTGTAAGCATGTGAACATAGAACCAGACTTTGAAAAGACGTACACCACGTTTAATAGTATACAATACACTATTATACAAAAATTTCAAAAATGTTTTTTATGTACATCAATATGGAATCCATACACAAGAAGAACTCGTACACACTCGATTGTGTGCATACATACACAAATTGGCATACACACACACACGGGGACATCAGGACTTTTTTTTAAAAAAGAGGCTTCCTACTCAGAGAAAAAGAAAATTTGATTTGAAAAAATTGGAGCAGCTATGATCGACCATCTTGCCCGACATGACAATCTGCAGACACATATACAACACAGATGTACATTTAAAGTTTAAATATAATAGAAAATACATATATGACATTCAATAACTGAACACTGGCAAAGATGCTAAGGGTTCCAAAAGAGACAATGCCTCTATATTTTTCTCGGTAAGGACAGACCATTTCATTTTTGGGGAGGAGTGGAAGTGGCTTGGGATTTTCTTCCAAACCATGATATTTTTCCACTGGATACCTCAAAATTTTTTTTCTTTTTCGATGTAATATAATGAATGTAAGAAGTTCTTTTTTTCTAACTATCTGATCAAGAATATTTTTTTCTAGCTACATGGGGACCGGAATTTTTTTCCCCCCATAAAATCCTGGACCCCTGCCCCCCCCCCAACAAATGGTTGGGCCCTTATACCTTCTCTCTCTCATATATACATACATGAATAGACACTAGCAAAAAATCTGTACTAATCAGTGGAATAATAAACAAGAAATGAGCTAGATAATGGCCATGTAAGCAACCTGATGAATAAGCAGTATTTTTTAAAAAATCGTTTCAGGGTTATTTTTAAGCTAATTCAAATCTCTGGAAAGATAACAGTTTCAATTATTTATAAATATATAATAAATAAAGAAACAGTGCAACAATAATAAGCACGAGTCACTGACGGGAGAAACAAAAACTTATTTATATGCATTAACAGGAGTCCTGTGACGGGACTGGTGCTCTACTGGCTGAAATGAATTTCCAGCAATTCAAGATAAGACCATTTTTTCCTTTCACTGCGGAGTGCTGAAATCATCTCTTCAGCAATAACAAGATTTTCAAATTAGCTGCTGTGGTGTACATAATGGATGTCAGTTTGGCACCATTTTCATTAGGACCAACATGGCATCACAAGAAGTCTTCTGGTGGAAACCGAATGTTGATAAAACTTTCCGTTTTTTTAACAAGATTTTTCAAGATGGGTGCCATGGTGGCCATATTCGATATCAGAAAGGCACCATTTCTATTAAGTACCAACTAGACATCACCAGTCTTTTGATGAAAGGAAAATGTCAACATGATCAGCTATACAGAACAAGTAATGATAAGATTTTCAAGATGGCCATTGTGACAGCCAGTTTAGAAGTCTGATTGGCACAATTTTAGACACAAGAAATCTTTCAGTGAAAACCCCATGCTGATATGACCATTCATTCAGGACAAATAGTGATCAGATTGTCAAGATGGTCACTGTGGCAGGCATATTGAATGTTGGAATGGCACCATTTTCAATTAGGACCAACTAGACATCATACGAAGTTGTTTAGTAAAAATCCCATGCTGATATGATGATCCATTCTTCTGTAGTGATAACAATATTTTCAAGATGGATACTGTGGTGGAAATATTGGACATCAGATTGGCACCATTTTCATTTAGGCGCAACTAGACATAAAAATGTCTTCTGGAGAAAACCCAATGACAATATTACTTTTCGTTCAGAAGAAGTAGCAAGTTTTTCAAGATGGCCACTGTGGTGGCCATATTGGATATCAGATTGGCACAATTTTCATTTACAACCGACTAGACCACAAAAAGTCTTCAGGTGAAAACCACATGTCAATATGACTTTCTGTTTGGAAGGAATTGCAACAACAAGATAACAAGATGGCTGCTGCAGTAGCCATATTGGACATCAGATCAGTACTTTCTTCATTTAGGACCAACCAGACATCACAAAAAGTCTTTTTGTGAAAACCCCCCGTCTATATGACCATCCATTCAGGAGTAATGATAATAATGTTTTCACGATCACCATTGTTGTAGCCATATTGGCTGTCTACACAGCTCCTTTTCATTTAGGACCAACTAGACCTTGGGATGAATGTGCGTTTGATGTTTTATGGCAATCCTCCAAGTAGCTTAGGAGTAGTAGTTTTAATGAACCTGTGATAATGAAGGGACAGACAAATGGATGGATGTTAGACAATAGGCCATCCCTTAAGCTCTTCTGGTCTAAATAATAACAATGAATTGCTGCACGGATCAACATACCTGAGACAACACTTGGTAGATCCAGGGTGACATGAGTCCCTTCTGATGTCTGTCACTTGCAATACGCATGACCTCTGGAGTGACCGATGGAAATGAAACATTCTGAAGAGATTTTGCAGACTGTTTGTTCTGAAAAGAAATTGAGGACAACAGCTATTAGAGATCGGTGCATCAAAAAAGGTCCACGCACACTAAAATTTGCTCCGAAGGGTCTTAAACATAGAAACTCGTCTTGGGAAACCAAAATTATGAGAAGATGGACATTCTGGGTCCACAACTTCTGGAAATGCTGACATGGAATGCTTAAAATCCAACACAGTCGATGACTACCTATTACAAGCAACATTGCATTTAAAGATATAAATTGACTGACAAGGGCCATAACTCTGCCTAACTCGAGTACACAAGATAAAACCCACAAAAGGCACATTTAGGTCTAAGGGACAATATTCTTACCAAATTCCATCTGAATATATTGAATGGTTCTTGAGTTATGCTGCTTGCAAACAACATTCCAAGTTTCCATGTGAAGAGAAGAATTTGCTTGACAAGGGGTACAACTCTGTTCAACATAGAGCAGACAAAACTAAACCCATAAAATGCACTTGTAAGCCTATACGAGGATGATGATACCAAACTGCATCAGAATACGTTGAATGGTTTCTGATCTATGCTGGTTACAAGCAACATTCCATGTAGAGATATGAAGTTAATTATTAAGAGCTGTAACTCCATTGAAAATTGAGTTTGCAAGACAAAATCCATAAAAGGCACATCTAGGTCTATAAAACAATGTTCACATCAAATTGCCTCAGAATATGTTGAATGGTTCTTGAACTATGCTGATTATACTACTCCATCCAAAAATAGTGTAGACAAGGCGAAATTTATAGAGATGCATCTAGGTCCAAGGGACAATATTCATCTTAAATTCAATCAGAATATGTTGAATGGTTCTTGAACTATGCTGATTATACTACTCCATCCAAAAATAGTATAGACAAGGCGAAATTTATAGAGATGCATCTAGGTCCAAGGGACAATATTCATCTTAAATTCAATCAGAATATGTTGAATGGTTCTTGAACTATGCTGATTATACTACTCCATCCAAAAATAGTGTAGACAAGGCGAAATTTATAGAGATGCATCTAGGTCCAAGGGACAATATTCGTCTTAAATTCAATCAGAACATGTTGAATGGTTCTCGAGTTATGCTGCTTCCAAGCAATATTCAAAGTTTCCATGTGAAGACAAGAATTTGCTTGTTGATGGATATAACTCTGTTAAACATGGAGACGAGGATACTAAACTCATTAAATGCACATGCAAGTCTATAAGACAATGTTCATACCAAACTGCATCAGAATAGGTTGAATGGTTCTTGATCTATGCTAGTTACAAGCAACATTCCACGTGAAGATGTGAAGTTAACTGCCAAGGGCTATAACTCTATCCAAATGGAGTTGACAAAAAACCCATAAAAGGCACATCCAAGTCTAGGGGATAATGTACAAACTAAATTGCATCAAAATACTTTGAATGCTTCCCGAGCTATGCTGTTTACAAGTTTCTACTGTAGTGAAGATTTAAAATTGATGAAAAAAGAGCAACAACTCTCTCAAAATTTGTAGGATGGTTGGTATTCAATGGTATTTTGAACACACTATTGGATATATCATGCAGAGGAAATGGGAGCTAAGTGGCTTTCCCCTAAGACACACCAAGGCAGCCAACCCACGCTTGCCTGGGCAGATGTACACCCTGCAACCTTTGGATTACAAGTCTGATACTCTGCCAACAGCTACTGTGGCACCCTGTCAAAATTTTAGACCTGAAACAAGGAAACCTTTAAAAGGCACAACTAATTGTAACAGGCAATTCATCTACCAAATGTCATCCAATAATATAAGGGTTGCAGAGCTTGGGTGGTTACAAAAAGCGTGAATGGATGGTCAGAAAGGTGAATACTATAGGTCTCCTTCATCTCCAGTGTAGCGGAGATTATGCATTTTTTTTTAAAAGCAGATGCGTGAGGTCATTGAGCAATTTCTTCTGGTATGTTGCTCATTAAGACATACTGCATAAAAAGGAAGATTTATGAATGCATGCAAGCAAACATTTTGGACTGCTTGCATAAATTTCTTGTGTGACATTTTCACTGTCATCCTCCCCGTGTTGTTTTATGTAATAATGTACACATCTGGTATTAAATTCCTTCTTTAGTTCCAGTTGAGATGCAGTGGTCATTCCAAAAATGGAGAAAGTGGGTCCCAAGGGTTTTTACAATGTCAAAAAGTGAGATCATTTAGCACAAAAGAGGTGTCACAAAATTCCTTACTTGTTTTTTGTTTGTTCAAGAAAATTTTAAAAAATCTCATTACCAGCCAAACCATGCCGTAGGTCTTCCACACCAGACTTTGAATTCCTGATGCTTGAGTAACCATTCACCTCTAGAATTTATGTCAGACACTGGAGTGTTCCTTTTATCTTCCATGTATGCTAACTTTGCAATAAATGCAGCAGCGTTTGGGCTGAAGATTTCATCCTCTCTTCTTTACATTTTCTATCCATGATCATCGATCATGTGCTCTTGATTTGTGTCCAAGCTAATCAAAATCACAAGAATTTCTGTAAGCCATTAAACTGATCATCTGATGCTTCTTCCATAAAGACAGCACTCCATTCAGTAAGCCAGCTTGGATTGCCTCGATTCCGTCAGTCTAAAATCTACCGTAATGATCTTGGATTTCTGTTGTCTGGGGTCTTTTTTAAGTGCCATATCGACACCATAGAGACAACTTCTTGCACCAAAGATTAACCCTTTACCTCATGTAAGCGCTTTTGGATGTCTCTACTCCATTTTCATGGAAGCGCTTTTGGACGCCTCAACTCCATTCTCATGGAAGCATGGGTGGATGCATCTACCAAATTAACATTGAAGCAAATTTGGACACCTCCTGTAAACATCAGCCATTAAAAGCTGGTTTACGTAGCTTCACCTTCAGGGAAAACACCCTATTAGATTCTATTTAAAGTAACTAGGTCAGATTCTCCACTCTCCAAAATGGAGGCTGCGGATTTCGTTCAGCACCTGCTATTTAAAGTAACTAGGTCGGATTCTCCACTCTCCAAAATGGATTTCGTTCAGCACCTTCTCGAGTTTGGATGATTAGAAGTACGACTATGAAAGCTTCAATAAGTCGGATGTGGGCTCCAATGTCGATGTAACAACATTGATTTTCTGATAATTTATTAAATTCTGATGATCAATGTAGATATATACAATGAATCAATAGATTTAGAGGCTGAGAAATGTCAGCTACGGTTGGTCACACTGCTTCAATTACTTGACAATGGGGGGTCCCGGGTGGCAGAGTGGTCTAAGGCGCTCGCCTTTACCATTCACTGCCATCTCACCTCTGTCTGTGTGAGTTCGAGTCTCGGGCTTGGCTAATGTGGATATGTGAGAAAGCTTGCCAGTAGCTTCCCGTGTGCCGGTGGTTCTTCCCGGGGTTTTCCCGGGTTCTTCCTCCACCACATAAAACTGGCCACCATGTATAGCCTGTCATCTGCTGAAAAATGACGTTAAACCCAAAACAACAACAACAACTTGACAATGAATGAGTTCTCTCAAGATTTTAAAGCATATAAAAAAATTCTTCCGTGAAAAATAATTATACAACTGTAAAGATCAGATTTTACTTTTAAATCTATCGACAGATAATAGATGTGTAAAAAAATGGTAAAATGGTTACAATTGATGCCGAACTTAAGATATACAACACTGTTATACATGTAACAGGCAGACCTATGCGCATTGAGTCATAGAGCTAACAGGTTTTCTATTTATAGCACACTGCACTGTGTGGATTCAGCACATGTATATCAACTGCCTACACAACAACAGGCTCTACGAGGTAACGGGTTAAGAGTACCGTAAACAGCACTTTACACACCAAGACTGTGTTTAACAGTCCTTTAAGTAAATAACCAAAATTTTTGTGCATAAACCATTTTTCTTCTTTCAGTATGTGACCCTGACCTTTTGACCCTAAAATCAATAGTCTTCTTCCTTATCCTAAGTGCAAGCCATCCACAGAGATTTATCCAGATCTGCAATGCAGATACAATGATAATGTGTGGATACCATTTTTCTTCTTTCAGTCAGTGAACTTGACCTTTGGACTACAAAATCAACAGGCTTCTTCCTTACCCCAAAGTGCAAGCCATCCACAAAGTTTTGTTCAGTCATGTGATGTAGCTCTTTTGTCATTGTGCAGAAACCACTTTTATTCTTTCAGTCAGTGACCCTGACCTTTTATCATCTTTTGACTTTAAAATCAATGTGTTCTTCCCCACCCCAAGGCTCAAAGTTTCGTAACTGATGATGATGGAGAATTTGAGTTGTTGTGCAGAAAACATTTTTTCTTCTATCAGTCACAGTGACCTTGACCTTGACCTTTTGAGCCTGAAATCCATAGGGTTCTTCCTTATCCCAAGTGCAAGCTCTCCACAAAGTTTGGTAACTGTAGATTTTGCAGAACAAGTTATTGTACAGAAACCATTTATCTTCCTTCAGAAAAAGTCCTTGACCTTTAAGCCCAAAATTAATACGATTCTTCCTTACCCCAAGTGCAAGTCAAAGTTTGTGCAAAAAACCAAACTGGAAACGGACAAATGGACATCATTACAACATAATATGATCCGCCCAAAATAAATGTGAATTTTAAATGGATAAGAAACATTTCAGCCAAGCAAACCTTCCACTTATGCCAAACTGTGATAATTCTGAACATAAAATGACACAAGAAAAGCAAAAGAATTTCAAGCTATTACTCTACATTGGCTTTACAATGAAAATTTAAAAATAATGCTGTAAACCAACTATTTAGTAATGAGCATATTTCTGTGTCAGCTCTTTCACTGGGGTCCGACTAGACTGGAAATCAATGGTTACCTGTGTGATAGCGACATTACAAATGGCAGTACGAGGTGAGAAATTAATGCTACAATTTTATCATTCAATTTTACCTGATTTTTCTTTGACTTGTTGTTGTCGTCATTAGCAGCTGCACCTAAAATGAAATCGGATTAAATTTGAACTATGTATCATCACTGCCTGATATTTTTTCCTACAGTAATATGCAGTAATTTTGTAAAAATGTGAAGAGGACATTTGTTCCCAGTCACAATACATTACAATTTGCCAATTTGTTTTTTGAGCCAATAAAGCTTGCAACTTCACAACATTTTACAAGTATGTAGCATCATACAGAGTCAGAAAATTTATCTCAACTAGATTAGAGTTTGTAAAACACAAACCCCCCCATTGCAGACCATAAAAGTATACATCCAAACAAGAGGCCCAAGCATACACGAGACTGTTCACCTTGCTGACATCTGCCTAATAGTCAAATGAAAGAGTACAGTTATTAGTGTAAGTATCTGGATATTACATAATAATTCCTGTTCTCTGTCCGGATAATTTATCAATGAAAATTGCCATTTTTCCTCAATATCTTGTCCAGAAAATATCTCTATTCATAACTGTTGGAACAGCTTTTCAAGTTGAACAATGGCTGTAAGAAAGCTAGGTAAACAAGGTTACATTAGATGCCTGCTTGCCAATGAAGAACACTTGCATGATAATATTTCAGTGTATTCTTTTACAAATAAAGAAGTCTGGTTGCAGTTCTGGAATTGGTTTTTCTTTTTCATTCTGTAAAACTATGTCAATCTCTTCATGGACATGTACTGCTGCTGGAGATACATGTAAATGTGCACAAAATATCCAGTGACTGGTCCTAAATGATATAATTACTTTAATTTCTGTCAACTCCGTCCAAGTTCATGAATTGTGGCAGATATCATGTTGCTTAATCTGGACATAAAGTCCACAAAATCAAATTTTAAAAGTGCAACAAATCTCATTGCCAGAAATGATTTCTAACCATGGACTGTGACCCAGGTTATAATAAGGGCTGTTACAGTAAAACATACATGGGACCCTGGGAAGGCACTTTTAATGCGGAATTGTCACCCATAGATGCAATGTAGAATTTTTCATCATTTTCATATCAGCTCTCGAGTACCCTGGCATATATATATATAAAAGCCTGCCCTGGGTATCACATGTTTAAATGGAACATCTCTAATGTATGCAGCTGCTGACTGAAGCGAGTTCTAATATTAAGATTGTTTCATTAGAAATTGTCTGTGACAACAGAATGGAGCGCCGAAATGTGTATATCTTTACAAATTAACCTCTGAAAATTTGACATGTAAGTCCAAATTTGTTTTTAAAAAAAGCCTGAAACCACCTTGTCACTACAACTCCAAATACGGCTAGAATTCACTCAAATATGCAAGTGATCTAAATCACTTACACTGGTTCATGAATTTAATCGATCACAGTATACATTTTTTTTACGCCATCATAAGTCTGAAGACCAAACCAACTATGTCCAAAATGAGATTATTTGGTCAAATCTGTTGAGCATTTCTGACATAAAGTTGTTGAAAGATTTTTCTAATAGCGTTGTTCGATGGAGCCATTTTTGGCACACTTTATTAAAACAGAATGGTTAATGAATTGGATGTCAGACAAGCGATCAGCTTCTTGTAACAAACATTATAGTGTAGTCTAGTATGTCATGTCATTGGTATAGATAAGTGATTAAAATATAAATCAAATAGCTCGATGCTATAGTACTCTACAATAAAAGGTAATGACTGAGGTAATGTCACATGACTAGTCTATGCATATATAAAGTGATGTGCACAATCAAACAGACTATTTTAGTAATGGCATACGCAATCTGATGGTAGATGGGAATCACTGGCACAAACTTCAAAGGCTTTCACGCCAAGATGAAGAAAAAAAAAATTGGTCAAATTCTGTTGTGCAGCTTTTGGCATCCTTAGTGAACATTTTAATGGGCTTTATGCCAGGATCCTGACAAATTTGGTCTATTTCCGTCAATGATTTTTGTGAAAATGACATTGAAAGGTTTTGCTTTAGTAATGATAGAGATATTTGATGGTTTATTGGCATCATGTTTATAACCTAGAAAAGACTCCATGTCAGGATACTTTCAAAATTTGGCAAATCAATATCATTTGTAAAAATCTTAAGGACCTTCATGCTAGGATGCTCTCAAAAAAATTTGGTCCAGTGGTTTTTCAGTTGACCATTTCACTAAGCAGGCTTGTGTAGTATTGTAAGAACACAACCTATGTAAACTATTTCTTAAACGATACATCATGTCGATTTTTACCTATTTTACTATATCCTGAACAAAATTCTTTCTACAGATAAAGGCATAATTAATATGTACAGTCTTTGAAGTCATCAAAGATGTTGATGATATAAACCACTAACCAAGTTTTATAGAAATCTGATGTTAGATTTTCTATATCTAGAGAGGCAGCAAATTAACCAATCGGATGCAAGATCACCTCATGAATATGCTCAATATCGAACTCCTCCAAGATCTTGAAGATACAAACCCACATGGTTCATACAGATGTTTCAATAAATTCAAGCAATTTTCAAACTTTGGAAGAATGTTGATTATGCTATGTAGAGTCCAGAAAATTTCATAATTAAGTATTTCATCTTTAAACAAGTCAGAATATTCTTTGTTAAACTAGTCAGAATATTCTTTGTTAAACTAGGGTTAGATGAAGATACTGTAGCGCAGGGGGCTTCGAGGTAGAGGTGCAGTCATCTCATCTACATCAATTTGGGAGTTAGCAGTCTTATTTGCCATAGTTTTTAACTCCTGGAGTTTATGTTTAAGCAAAAATACTTTAAATTCATTCCTGTTGTTAGTATTACATTCTTGTTATGCTTTTCATTCTTGCCACGAGAATTACAAGCACTTTTACTGATGGATCTAGTCGACAACTCATTCCCATCTGGACAGACTATCTGCCAGGATATTTCTCTTGCCCGGAATGTGGTGGTCTTTGAGAGTGATCTCCTCTGTGACTGGCAATTGAAGGATGTTCCAGACTACCATGCAAAGAGAAGGTGCATGTGTAGCTCCCTGATCCTACAACCGACATGTCCGATGCAATCATAATGCTCTTCCCAAGACCACAGTCCCTGAAGAACTATCCCCTCTGACTCCACGTGAAACCCAATCCCTAATCTGATGTCTGTGTATGGAAAAGAGTTGAATTCCAGGGTGTGAATTGGGACTCTGGTCAGAAACTGGTTCAGATTTGGCCACCAACTCAGATGGTGACATAAATCAGATCCCTGCTGGTCCTTATGTGGTCTCCAGTTTGCTAGAAACAAAAACCAGAGAGGACACAAATGAAGTCTCCCTACGGGAACTAATTCGGCAGCTGCATTCTAGGTTCCCAAGAAAGAGAGAGGCAAGGCGAGCCAACAACAAAGTATTGGCAAAAGACCCACTATAACGCACAGAAACTGGCTGATCCTGCTTGGGGGAATGCGAGCTATCCCCTGACTGGTGAGAAAAGTCATCCCTACATATGAAGTCCTGAAGAGGGATAAAATCTTACTTCTCTAGATTGGGGATTACACCCAAACAAGTCACTGTCAACCAACCAAGGGACAGGTCCTTCAGTAGGGTATCTCTGGGGATGTTGTACATCAACCAGTCATCAAAATACTGGAGGATGGGGACCCATAAAAACCCCAAGAGAGCTGCTATTAACGTCCATCACCCGTGAAAAGGCTCTAGCAGACCTGCCAACCCTAACAAGACCTCAGCAAAGGCAGTTAATATTTTTCTGCAAGTTGCACTAATTTTCATTAAGGTGTAACGAAATATCATATACTGCTATTGTTGAATTGGAAACATGCATTTGAGAAGTTCAGAAGTGTGATCTCATGCAGCGAAGGCAACATTATGTTTAACTAAAAAGTTCATGAAGTACACTTAGACCTTAGTGACCTCCAGTTTAGTTTCATAAACTGCAGTTCCAAACCACTCGAGGTCAATGGCTTGTTGCTAGATGTGTGAAGTTCATGTAATTGGTGTTGGTTTTATTTTCGTTAAAAATATTAAATGTCAGCAGTAATTATCTCTCCCGCCATGAGCAATACTCAAATCGACACAAGATGTCCAATAAACATACCGAGGATAATTGTTGCCTTTCCTGCCTTTCTTACAAGTGTTGCATATAGGATAACAAGGACATGAGAAACTGTCCCCCACTCTCCATATTTGGGGCACACACAATATTTTAGAAAAACAAAGTAAAAATAATAGTGCTACAACAATATAAGATAATCTTGTTTGCCTCAACAGTTTTTCCACCTTAACTTTGTGGTCCGCACTGTACTATCATATTTTCCTTGGACACTTACATTACTGTAATAAAAGTTGTATCATGTGCTCAAGTAACTCATGAAAACATTAATATTTTTGAATATCAGGTTAACCTGAAATGAGCTGCACCATGTAATTTTCCGTTTTCGATCTTGCTCTCATTTAACTTTGGTGTACACTCTTATCTACCAGCATTTATTATCATAAATACCTATGTTTTCTGAATTATGTTTCTTTCCAAACTAACAAATCATGCATTAAATGACAAATTGTGTATCTGCATAAATTTGGTATCTTTTGTTATTATTTCAACCTAAAAATAAATTAAATCTTCCTCACTGTAGGAGTGACTTAAACGTCGAAAATACGTTATACTAACAGCCAACACTTTACATTGCAACTAGGCTGACTATCATAAACCTTGAATGTTTTCATTGCCAGATACATTGTTTTAAACTAGATATTCATTGGCATCTTACAGTCGTTATTACCTTTTGCAATTTTGGCCATTGCTAGCGCCAACAGAACACAGATCAACATCCACTAATGAAACGTTGTAGGCTTATTTTTAAAAAAACTTTCTGACAAAAAAGCGTGCCAAGGGTCAAGATTTGGGGGTCATAGGAGAAAAAATTGCCCTCAACGTGCGACACTGATATTACTTTTTATACTTGTGTGTTGATTGGTATAGCTTTTTATGAGGCCAATTGTCACATCTGCCATAAACACATTTTGGTATGTTAGACAACATTTATAGATATAAGCAAAAGCTTGATCCAGAGATGCCCATTGCCAAAAATGGAAATTAGGGACAAGAGGGTACAAATTAGTGATTTTGTAGACAAATTCGGGACACTTACCGCACAGTACAGTTATAATACACTATTTACAACACACAGCTCTTTCTATTCTTTTACTTCAATTGTCCTGCATACTGCTTGTTTCTTTGATGAAATGTGCTTGCGAATGTCATCTCTCCTTCCATGCCCAACAGGGAAATCCACACCACAAATTGTACTGTTAGCATTACTGTAATCGATGCGAAAAGATTTGATGAAAGCCCAGGTTTTAGAATATTCTTCACTGAACTGTGTGCATCTTTTCTTGCTCTGGGTAGGCTTACAACCACCGTCCAACATTTTAAAGCGAAATGAAGTGTTCCAGGTGATGGCATGAAACTGATCACATGACACGAATTACCGTAAAAGAATGGGTAGGACCGAAGTGAACTGTTATATCATGCCAGAAAATGATCTTATGTCGCAAAATACTAGTCTGGTTCCCGGCCTTATATGAAGCCACCGCCTATATCTGGATATGTATAATAAGTATAACAGAGGACCAGTCTAATAAATTACAGAAAATACTGGAACGGACCGAACTCAGTCTCAAGTTATATTCCAGAAACTGACAATACGGCTTCAACTTACACCAATTAATTTTTGGGGGTTTTGTTTTTAGGAAAATTCGTGATTTTTCCCAAGAAGGCGTGATTCGTGAACAGGTGCGGCAATTCGTGACATTCACGCCCAATTCGGGACAATGGTTATCTCTGTTGATCATGCAGGTGTTTTGCATGACAAACACGGACAGATTAAAATGTCTGAGGTACTACTGTAAAGCTAGTTTGGTGCCCTGACCAATTCCACTGAATCTAATACGAACACCAGGATCCAAACAAAACCAAGTCAAGCCAATATCGAGATTTTTAACTGCAACAATCATATTTTCCTAATTGTTGCTGTTAATCCGCAAGTCTGTATTTTAAGGGTAATTTCAGCAAGACTTGCAATTAAACTAAAAGGGTTAGTAGGTCTGCTCTGGGGATGGATGCGAGGGTCAACAGAAGAGCATGAAATTGAAATACTTAATGTCCCACACAAAACTGGAGGTATTTCCTGTGGGAACAAAGATGGGGTGTGCATCCTGAAGATCAAAGGAGACCATCCTATCATTAAACCTTATGGCATTCCTGACCAATATGGTAGTCTCCCTTTTTAAATGTTCTTCCTAAGGAAATTGTTTTCAGGCAGAAAGATCAACGAGTTGAAACTTTCCACCTTTTTTTAACACCAAAATGATCCAGGAATAGAAACCTGGACTTTTGGTTGTTTACCACCTCATCTATTGGGTGTATGCCTCTTCCCTTAAATGAACCAGTTTGGACTGGTGAAAAGAAACGGGGGGTTCGTGAAAGGAGAGAAGGTTCCCGGAAACAAAACAAATAACCTTCCTTTATTGTGGAAAGGGCCCACAGATCATCCGTGATGCCTGACAAAGCCTCTGAAATGAGGGCTAATTGGGCACCTACATGGATGTTGGGAATAAAGCTGTCAACATTTTAGTAAACACCGACCGGGTACCTGTCGATCCTGAAGATTTGACTGGGAGACCAGCCCAGATCCCAGCTAATATCCCCACCTGGGGAGGACCCGTATCCAAGGGTATGCGTGTGCTTTAAGGGTCAAGAAGACTAATGGATCCGATGACTTAAGGCAGAAATCAGTGGCTGAGGCAAAGAAGAGGGGACAAACCACCCCTTCTGCTGTCTGGCAGCCTCTTGGCCCCCGAGAAAACTTCTGAGTAAGTTCCAGAACAATCACTGAGTGTGGGAGCAACAGAAAATCTGAACAAGAATGGGCCACAGAAAGTCTCTCTAAACTGTTGAGAACCAGACTGTCCTCAGCCCCAGAAGGCTTTGACTTCCTCCTCCATCAACTGCCCCAAAAGGTGGGATGAAGAAGGGGAACCCAATGGAAGAAAAGGCCCTCCAAAATCGGTTCTTTTGGAAATTCACTCGAGTCAACAAGAATTAAAAGGGCGTTGTTGTCCTAGCCTTGCTCTTGAGGCTATCCTTCCTGGTCTTCACCTCTGGAGAAGGAGATGCTAAAATGGGATTTTTGATCATCCTGTAATTGCTCATGGGGGCAACAGGACTAACCCTTCAATCAATTATCCTTGGAGAATGGCATCGACGAATCTTTCTTGATGATCCAGGAGAGTGGTGACATGCCTCCTTTTTGTTGAACAAGGCAGGAGGAGACAGAGATCTACAGCCTGAATCATCTGACATTACCTTGCAACCAAGGAAGAGACATCCATTATCCATGATGTCAAAAGGGTGTGGGGGAGAGAAGGCTCACTACCAAGTTGTGGGGATGCCTATCTGATCTCCTTCCCTTGATGGGTGAGCAAAGCCAAACTTCCATGTTCATGGGGATAAAAGGTAACATGGGAGTGATGGGGAATCAACCTGACCCGTCCCCAGGCCATCGATCAAAACTTGGTGTCGGGTTGCTCGAAGAGGATTTGCCCAGTGACCAGCCAAATACTGGTCTGGTGATGATAATCTGATGAAAAGATCTCTGTTTAGAGAACTAGTCAGTATCAGATCTGTTGAAGTGAGAGTGCTGCTCTTCCCTAACTTTGGGGCATTATGACCTGCTCTTGTCTGGCGCGATACTTTCCCTCCCTTGGGAGGGGCCAAGGATATCTCCCTAACAGCTAACAGGAGCTGACAGCATCAGTTTGAGTGTCAGTGATCTGAGGCCTTTAGGCTAATTCCAACCACAGAAAGCACTCCTGATCCACCAGTCACTGGAGGTGTTGACTTTCCTACAACTCCAATGTGCCTAGACCCCTTCTGGGAACCAAGGGGGTAGTCCCAAGATAAAAAGGAAGAAGTGGGGCCCTCATTTCTTCCTGTGCAAGTGCAGCTACTTTCCACCAAGTCCCAGACTGGGTCTTCACACAGACAACAAATAGGACGACCATCACTACGTGTACACTTAGTACATGATACATCAGAAACATATTTCTGACCAGCTTACATCATGAAGACAATATTCCTGATCAAATCTGAAGAAGAGTTGGCATGTAAGCTTAGATCATGAGGACCATATTCCTAATCAGGTGGAATGAGTCACATGGGGCCTTCTTATGCCTGCATTTACCCACATCTTGTGACATAATTATAAGCTGAAATAGAGAAAACAAACACCCACCCACCCCAAAATGAATTGAAATGGAACTCAAAAAGGGTAGGGCATACTTACCCCGACACCAGTACAATAAGGAGTAAAATTTGCTGAAGCACCACTTTGCTAAGCAAGGCGCAAAAACCCTTCAAAACTGCAAAAAGGAACACAGATTTGCACAAAGAGAGCAAGGGCTGGGCAGAAAATGACTAACACAACACCAAAACAGATATGTTCTCCAAAATGAATTCAAAAGGCAACAACAAAGGCAAATTTTTTGCTGAACATCCAGACATGTGTACGAGCATGAGAGTTCAAGGAAAGAAAGGAAGATATTCGGTATGTTGGATATGACTAAGGAATCAGACTGGGATCGTGTTCTTTTCTTTTCTGGCTCTACAATTACTAACTGGAGGAGGGAATATTCAGCTTGAACTGGGGAATTAGCCTCGGAAAAGGGTAGCAATGCAATAGCAGCAGATATTGTATTACTGCTATTAAAACTGTAGACTAGTTGCACTAATGAGATTTCTGTGCCATATAACAGTGATTCAGATTTCAGGTGATGACCATAATGTTTACAACTGCAGATTACTGGATAATTCACTGTTGATTAAAATAATAATGCATCTTATTTCTTTCAATTTTTATCTGAAAATCTGCTTTCAATCTATAAATATGAGCCATGGAGTGAAATTTCTGTGGCCTCCCTATCCAAGTTATAAAGAGGGTATGGGGGAATTCCAGGTTATAATGAGGGTCTGGGAGCATTCAAAGTTATAAAGAGGGCGTTGGGGCATTCCAATCTGCTTCATAGCGAGGAATCACTGTATTCAAATTTTAGCAAGGATTAAAATAAGAACATTTTTTCCTTACCTAAAAGAGGAGGGTCAACAATTATCTGTGGATTGTTTGGATCTCCATAGCCAGATATATCCTGAAAATAAAGCAATCAAGCATAAACTTGTACATTTATTAAAGAAAACAAGTCTGTCTTTAAGGCATCATACATCTTTATTTACATCTGGAAATAGCTGCATGTAGAATTTATTAAATTTTGGCACTGTCCCCCATTAAAAGTGAAAATAAATTGGGGGGGGGGGGCAATCTGGTCATAAAAGTTACAAAAACTGAAAGCAGTACAATAGTGTTATAATGTATCTCTTATGTGCAACTGGTGTTAAAATATGAAAATCCATATTCTCTTTCTTATCCATATTCTCTTTCTTAAGCCCATGTTTTAAAGTTGTTGTTTTTACTTGCACTTGTCAGTAAAAAGTCATAACCAGGCTGCATTTCCACCATACAGTCAATCACTCGTATATCCATACTCTAGTTTTGATCAGCACTGATTATTTGAACTTTTCTGTCCAAGGCTGAAAAAATCCCATAGCCCGATGTCCCGGACTATACAATTTTGAAGTCTGGCTAGTAAAATTTTCAAAGTCGTTAATGTGAGACAAGTGCTTTTGGCCCATTTTAAAAAAAGTCGGGTAAGTGCCTATTTTCATTCCATAATCACTTTATCTACCTTTATCTGGCCGTTCATGCCCTCTGGGTGTACTGAATGATTGATTCTACCCCTTTCCATGTATTTATTTACATCTAGCATCACACCTATCGATGATCATTGATAACTCTTGCATGTGCATGTTATATTACTGCTTGACTGTATATAGGGCTAAGCCACTAACTTGGCCATACAAAACACATCAGACAAAACAAAACCAGTATGATTAATTAGCAGTGTTTTAAACGGCTTCATTGTATTGTGTTTACTTAAACCAGATCCTCACAAACAACTCCCTATGATTTTAATCCAGCGAATCAATCAAATTAAATTAATGAAAGGCACTTTATGGACATTCGTGTCGGTTCCCTTGGTGAACTGATTAAATGGCAATGACAATTCTTTCATTTTTAATTGATTATACAGAGGATTAACTTCCACGTCCGATATTGTGTTTGAAGCAAAACAATTGCTCTAATTAAGGAGCAGTCTCTGTTCATATTTAAAGAACAAAATGTATATTATGATCAGTTTAGAAGTAGCTGTCAAGCAAGGTGATATTTACTATGTGGATAAAACGACTTTACTAAAAAAATGTCAAGGAAGTTAATAAGGTAGAGTCAGGGAAGTAAAATTAATGTGAAAGTGGAAGGGTAAAACGTAAGTCTGGCACGGAGTGTGAGGTAACTATTTCTCCAATGAAACGTTAAGCCAGACTCTGGCAAGAAAAATTGTCAAATATGACACTACAAAGAGACTGAGAAATATTCAGCCACATTGGGTTGATAGTGTTACCCCCGGCTTGAATCAACTGTATCAGAAGCAAGAATGTTTTGCAGTTATTGCAAACAATATCCCAAACTGGCACAGGCTGGAAATTCAACCAGTGTATTTGTCATTGGAACTGACAAATTAGAATTATGGTACACCAATCCAGTCTCATGACAGTTCTGAACATCACAAGGCCTGTGCAGTTAGGGAAAGTCTGAATTCCAGTAAATTCCTTTCCCTTCTTACTGATGGAAGTAATGATGATACCATTTTGGAGCAAGAAAAAGTGCATATAAGATATCGGGACAATGGAAAACTGAAAACCTTTGATGTAACAAAATGTATAATATCAACCGATGTTTTTGACAAATTAACTTCTTTTACGAAATAAATATGTTCTACATTATTTCATTTGTTTTTTCTAAGGATTAAAGTGCAAACATTTCATCAAATCTTGACAAGTGATTTAAATTTGGGACAAGTGAATAGGTTGGTGGGTCCAGTGAATGTTCTCAAACTATGTGTCCAGGACTATTGGATGAAAAAAAAATTTGCTCAGCCCTGCTGTCACATAAAAGTACAACTGAAATAAAGAATCTCCAACAACATATCCAGTACAGACCTGTTCTTGGAAAGCATAACAATTGAGTCCAAATACAGCTGAACATTATGTATGATGCACCAGCATTACTATCATTAGTGTCTACATTGATCATTCAAATTCTTTAATAAAACAAAATGGCATAGATTAAGATCTACTGGCACATTATATGATGGTAGTCTGACAACATGAGACATTGAACCCGATATTATGTTTCCATGTGTGGGGGTGGGGTGGAGTGGGGGTGAGATAAAGACAGATTCAAATTACTGCTGTGGATCTCTGTTCAGACAGCATCAACAAGAAAACTGGAGGTCAAGAATATCTCCCATAATTGGCAGCACATATTGACACTGTTGCACAGCTTAGAGTGCATTTGTTTTATTTGTACTATATTTACTCTGATGCCTTTTTCCTTATTGAGTGACTCCAGGCACAATCCAGTGGTTGCATTTTTCAAACTATGTTGACCACTATTTCAGTTCATTGAAGAGTAATGGTACCTGAGGAATGCTGAAATCAGTTGAACTAGAGGTGCAATTTCTTTAACAAAATGAACATGTCTAATCACATTCAGCCTAATGAGATTAGACATATTCGTTTAGTTTAAGAAACTTGACTGCGAGTTCAACCAAATTCAGCATTCCTTGGCTACCATCACTTTTCAACCAACTGAAATGTCAGTCCACAAAAGCAACACTGTACAAGAGCAAAACGGGTAATTTCTACAATTTTGGGAAATAAAACACTCACGATTCATGAAAATGTATGCCCAATCCTTTTTTTTTTTGCATGACTATGCATTCAAATGTTTTAGCTGGATTTTCATAATCACGCGTCATATATGCATGGCTTGACAATAAATCTGAATTTAAAGCAGATTCCATTGAGACTGGTCTACAAGTGCTGTAAAAAACTTCAACCAAATTGTGCCTCAACATAATTCTTGACCCCATGACCCAATGAATTTGAAGGAGATTCTTGACTGCACCTAGGGCAGAACCCAGCCAATGGGTAAAATTCCATTCATTTGAAGTTCTATCACAAGAATATGGGTATCCTGTTGAAGCTTTTAGGCTGATTGCTAATGAAGGGAAAAACGTTTATTGCATACTGTATCCTCTAAGAGAAGAGAGGACAGCCACCTCTATATGTCACCGAATTTCAATGCTAACCAATGTGTGAGGTTACTGTCTTTTATAAAATAAAACAAAAGTTAAACAACTTTGCTGATTCAACCTAATAAAATTGTTACTATTTTCGTAAAGTTCAATGAATATTTTCAATGTTTTTATATTATTTTTTGTCTCAAAGGTATAGTAAAATGTCTGTTTTAAGCTACTGTTTTGAACATTCCAAATGTTGACACCTTCACTCACTTTGCCCCAAACTTTTAGTCCAGCATGGACCCTGTCGAAGGAGCATGAAAGGTTTGTTCTCTTCAATTCAGGAAAATCTGCAGTATTGGACATATACTTGACTACTGGATAGCAAACAAAAATAAATCTAGTAGAAAGAAATTTGAAAACAATCTTACCTGTTGATTGTTCTGTATGCTCTGAGGTCCCTGGCGAGTAGATACAGTACCTATGCAAATAGAACACCATGCGATTACTGCCATTGTGGACATTACAAATTGGGGAATATCCAATGACATATATAAGTCTGTTCATAGAAGATGAATGCAATATAGGAACATATAGGAATATATTCATTCCCTAAACAACCAAATAAAACAAACAACTTTCACTGACATGTAAATGCAAATCTTGACAAAAGTCAGTACACTGTGAAACATTCTGTGATTCATCAATGTTAAGTCATTCCAGTTTTGCAAATCTTGTACATCCAGCACACTGTGATGTAATACTTTTGTGAATGTAGGAAATATTTTATATTCATTATGCTGCAGCAGGTTCTTTACTTATGACCAGTAGAGATTAAAAATCGATTGCCCCAATTCAACAAGGACCATGACGAAATTGCTATATTTAAACATGAGTTCTTTGAAGGGACCGACACTCTAAAGTGCAAAAAGAATTTCCAGGAATTCGTGACAAGACCATTTCTCCTTTTTAACTGATGAATGTTGAAACCATCCCATATATTCTAGAGTGATAAGATCTTCAAATTAGGTGTTGGAGTGGCCATATTGCATGTAAGATTGGCACCATTTTCATTGAGAACAAACAAGACACCATGAGAAGACTTTTTGTGAAAACCCTATGCCAATATGACCATTCATTCAGGAGAATCAAGGAAAAGATTTTCAATATGTTCATTTTGGCAGACTTACTGGATGTCTGTGAGGCATCAGTTTCATTTAGGACCAACTAGACATCATGAAATGTCTTTTGGTGAAAAGACTATGTTGATATGACCAATAATTCTGTTGGAGTAGCCATATCAAGATTTTCAAGATGGCATCATGGTGGTCATATTGGATGTCAGATTGGCATCATTTTAACTCAGGACCAAGTAGACACCCAAAAAAAAGCCATCTGGTGAATACTTCATGTCGATTTAACTTTCCATTTAAGAGGAGCAGCAACACGAGGATTTTAAAGATGGCTGCCATAACAGCCATACTGGAGAATTTTATGTAAAGGGGGAGCTCCCCCTTTGTCACCAAAAAAAGGTGGGAGTAGGAAAAAAATGGGGGGGGGGGGGAGGGAGAGAGAAGAAAACGGTCATAGTTCGATATTTACCTAACACTTAAACAGCTGTCTCTTTCTTTCTTCCTGCTCCACTCTGTTCAAGCTCTTTTGAAATCAAAATCCTCAAAAGATGTCTCCTCTAGTTGTATAAGCATTAATCTGTTGATCATTTCTGAGCTTAATCTGTTCCTTATCTGTGTATGAATATTGTTCTCTGCCGAGAACCCACTTTCACCATCTGCTGTCTGAAGGGACATATGCACAACTAGCACAGCTCGCTTGAACAATTTGAAAAACTGTTCTTTATGGTTGTTATGTACAATTTTCCACAGCTCATATGTATCGTCTCTTGGATATCTCTGCTCCCAAAAAAGATTTCTCACTAACAAGAGCTCTGCCAAAGTTTCACTTTCTTGAATCAGTGCTTTGCAGAATACTATGCCCTATTTCGCATCTGTTCCACAATGCTGTATTAGGGTTTCAAGTCCATCAATGCCATAGTCTGCTTGTTCAGAGGTATTTTGATCAAAAATAAATATCCATACCTTTTAAGGTCTTTCTAGATTCTTATTTATTGAATTTATCTTAACCCTTAGAGTGCTATATAGTTTTGTCATGGCCGAATTGTTTGAGACAGAAATGACAATTGCACTCAATTTGTAAACAATCTTCATTTTAATTAGGCTTGGTATTCTGCCTTTTCAACATTTAATTTCAAAATACCTCTGAATAGGGGGTTGACAGTCATAACGTCTGTTCTGTCCATCCATCATGTACATTGGACTCATATTCAACATCATTTTCACGTTCAAAATTACTCACTGGTATTTCCAGTAACACTTTCCAAACTCCAATAATCTTGTATACTTGAAAACTTCAAAAATCACAGTCAACATCACTATCATCAGCCATTATTTGCAGAATTAAATTGTTATCGGAAGATGAACCATGTTGGGTCAGCCATTTAGGTAGCCCTTATTTTAAATACGCATTTGTAAAACTTCCTTCATGAATTCAAGGTTCAAACTCAAAAGAATGCTTGTTCCTGGACCAAATGTGCCAATCAAATTTAGTTTAACAACCGTTCATGTCAAGCCAAAGAACATACATACATAAACAGTTGCCTACATGAAAAAAGACATATCTCAAGACAAGCGCTACGAGTCCACTACTTGCAGTGCAACTTATGCCACAACAAGTACTTTATGTGTTTACAGTTAAATACAAAATTTTATACTGCGCAGTGTACATTTTATGTGTGCAACTTTATATACTAATTTGTGGGAGTTCTTGCACATCACTGCTTTCTGCACTCTGGCAGCATCTCTGGGTCAAGTCAGCATCATTTTCATTAAGGATCAACTAGATATCATAATTAGTCTTTTGTTGAAAACCCCATGTCAATATGACTTTTCATTTTGGAGAAGGAGCAATAACAAGATTTTCAAGATGGCTGCCATGATGGCCATATTGGATGTCATATTGGCAGCATTTTCATCGAGTACCAACTAGACATTGTAAGAAGTCTTTCTTGTGAAAACCCAAGGTCCATCTAGGAAAAGTAGCAACAAGATTTTCAAGATGGCCACCATGGAGGCCATAATGTATGTCAGATCAGCACAATTTTTATTTCAGACCAAACACACAACTAAAGAAGTCTTCTGGTGAAAACCCCATGTTGATACAACTTTCTGTTTAGACGCACAAGCAATAACAAGATTTTCCTGATGGCTGTTGTGGTGGCCATATTGGATGACATCAGTACCATTTCCATTTAGGACCAACTAGACATCATAAACCCCCTTCGGATGAAAACTTCATGCAGATATGACTTTCCATTCTGGAGGAATAGCATAACAAAATTTTCAGGAAGTCTGTTGTGGTGCACATACTGGGCATCAGATCAGCACCATTTTCATTTAGGTTTGTGGTTTTGTGGGTTAAAAAAAACATTTTTCAGCACATGATAGACTATACATGGTGGACAGTATATTTGGTGGAGGAAGAACCAGGAACAACCCTGGGAAGAAGCACCAACTCACAAGAATCTACTTGCAAGCTTTCTCACATAACAATGTTGTCTAAGCCGAGACTAGAACCTATGCTGACAGAGGTGAGATGTCAGTGATCTGTAAAGGCGAGCACCTTAGACCACTCGGCCACCCAGGGCACAGATCATTTAGGACCAACTAGACGTTATAAGAAGTTTTTTTTAGTGAAAACCCAATGTTGATATTACCATCCATTCAGGATAAGTAGCAACAAGATTTTAAAGCTGGCTGCCATATTGGACATTATATCGGCACCATTTTCATTGATGGACCAACTAGACATCACAAGAAGTCTTTAGTGAAACCTCATGACCATCCATCCATACAGATAATAAAAAACAGAAATATAAAAATGCTTTAAATTTACTCATTTACTTTGACTGTTTGCCTCTCAAACTAGTGCACTTCAGAAATAAATTGCATGTCTTGTCTTTTAAATTTCTGATTTGATTTCATGTCATTAAAAGCACTCTTTGCTCATGATCCTGGTACAAACCAGTACTCTCTACCAAAATAGTTTATGCTTCAGTATTTTCAAACAACTTTTATGTACTGACTCCAAATTTGATTCCATTTAAATTTAAGCAGCGTCTTACTCAAAGTCCTGATGTCAACCAGTGTCCAATAATTGTGGCATACACCTCTCCTCTTGGGATTTCTGTGTCTTCAGCTTTGCCATCAGGTCAATATACTATCTGTGTATATCATCATAATCTATAGGGAAGAGTATCCATGGATTTGGAATAGTGTCATTTACTATACGCTGCAAAAATCTCCACACCTTGCTCCATCAAAGTTGAAAATTGAAGTAAGTAGGTGAGCCACGGGTACTCTTTTATTTCAAACACTAACAACAATAACTTCAAGTTTTTTTTTAATTAGTTCATGTCACAATTACAGAAAACACCCACTACTGATATCAATAGAATCAGCAGCTATCAAATATTTGAACTAAATGGATTAAAATACAATACAATTACCTGTTCCTTTAAGGTGAAAAACATAGTCTTGGACACTTTTACAAGTCACTATCATATAGTTACCACTCGATATATTTAACCATTGATGCACTACCCTGTGAGTAAGGGACTAGCTCATTATTATTCATAAAGGACAAGCGAGCGACAATTATAGACAAATAATGAAATATGGGGAACAGAAATAGTGTTATTCCCCATTCATATGTCATTTGCTATACATTGTACACAACGTTTAAAGCTTTAGATACAAGCAAACTGATGATCTTCATATGGTGGACAGACCTGCAAATGGATCCCCAGCTGGGGGATAAATATTAATAAGTTGCTAGTGTCTTTCAAGAACTTCAAAATGAAAATGTTACATTTCATTTGCACACTCAATGTTTTGCCATGGCAAATTAGACAACACTTTCTCTTCTTTTTTTAACAAAGCCTGATGGGTAACTCGCATAGAATACAGTAGAGGCCTGACCTACATTTAGAGGGGGCCAGCATCAGGCTATCAACTTTTTGAACACTGCTGTATATGACATTGTGGAACGCTGGAAATTGAACTCATTAAAGGTCTCATTAATAATCCCCATACCAACTCTGACTGAAACCCAACAAACCTTGGTGAAGTTGTGCTGTGGAAATGAGTGAGGAGGATGTGCAATCTGAGATCATAACTCCTGTGTTTGATGTTGTGGAATGCTGGAAATCAAACTCCTTCAAGGTCTCATCAATATAGAGCTGCATATAAAATTTGATTGAAATTCAACAAACCTGGTAAACTTGTGCTGCAGAAACCCAAACTAGGAGGACAGGCAATCTGGAGCACAACTCCTGTAAATGATATCATGGAATGCTGGAAATCAAACTCGTCCAGGGTTTCGTCAATAAAAAGCTGCATGCCAAATTTGGTTAAAGTCCAACAATCCCTGGGAAAGTTGAGTTGTGGAAACAAAATTTGGGGTGGATAGGAAACCTTGGGCAACAACTCCTCTAAATGACGACACAGAATGCTGGAAATCAAACTCTTTCTAGGTGTCGTCATTACAAAACTGCATACCACATCTGGTTAAAATTCAACAATGCTCAGTGAAGTTACCTCATGGAAACCAAATTGCTTACAGCCTGCTGGACATAATTACTATAGAGTTCTGCCTGTCAACTTTGTTGAGCATGGCCCTAACAATAAATTGCCACCTATAATGTTACTGGCATCAGAATCACAAAGTCTTGTATTTTTCTTGAAGAAAGGCAAGACAAAAATACTCTAGAAGGGACTTCTGATACACTCTTAGTAAATAAGTTATCTTTTGCTTTCCTCACTGAAACGAGTTCTTTTCCCCATTTGTAGCCTACTAGGATAAAAATATTCTAAATGGGACTTCCAATACTCTCAGGAAATAACTCTTCACTTCTGCTTTCCACACCGAACTGGTTTCACCACTATGTAGCCTACTTTTACAATACCTCATACAAGGTAATGTAAGAAACATGTCAAAAATGATTTGACAAAACAAATTCTAAAAGAAATGTTATGACAGTTACTACCTTTGGGCCTGTATTTCAGGAATCCATCTTCGGTTCCATTCAAGTAATACTGGACACTCTGTTTGAATTTAGCTATCAGCTCCTGCTTGTTACCCTTGGAATTTCTAAAAAAAGAAAGGAAGGTTATAGTTACCAACGTATACAGCTTGAAATTTATGGTAGTCTGTGAATATAAAACTAGTAAATTAAGCATTGGAATAGTGTATTTGAAAATTTAATGTTACTTTCTGCACATAAAGAACTGTAAAATTCCAGTCCAATATCCAAGATCGTTTTATGCACCTTTCATCCAGTTTTAGTGAAAATAAGAGCAGCCATGCAGTGATCTGTCATTGGGAATTAGGTATACAGGTCTCTCTCTTACACAAAGAAATGTGACGATTCGGTAAATGATATTTTCAGTTGACTTTCAGCTGATAATGAAACAGAGTTTTTGATATTCTATTTTTGTGATGTTGATACAATGCACACACCCAATCCTTTAGCCCCCAACTTTAATCCTTTAATTTCCTATTTGTTCTCTCCTTTTCTTTTATTCTTGTAGTTTAATTTTACATCTTTTCCCAATCATGGCTAATTTAAAATAATGACATATTTTAGATGTAACTCAGCATCCTGCAGTGCATTTTTCAGTGACTGCACACAACCTACTCTCTCCATGTTGTGAACTGAGCCTACAGTTTACATGGTAAAAAAAAAGATCTGTAAATATATTAATAAATATGTAGCTAAGTATATCTTCATCAACAATGGGACTTTACTGTTGATACATCCACTACAGACATGCTTGTTTTACCAATTTGATTAAGCACTTTTTGTTTAACGGCGGCTGCATATGAAAGTAAATAAAATATATGTCATTGTTTTGGGAGGGGGGAGGGGGGCCAGGGGGGAAAATGCATGTATCGTGAAAATATGAGTATGGATTTACAAGTCTTCACCAGCCTTTATCACAATGCCTCCTTCTCTCTCTCTCTCTCTCGAAAGAATTTGATGATTTTAAAATTGCATTTTCATTTGACATTTAGCTTATAACATTAATATTATAGAAAATTTGAAATTTGGAAGAATTTAAAAAAACAAACAAACAACACAACAACAATACATGTCCATTAATTTATAAAGGCAACGACATAGATAACCGTGACCTGCCATGCTCCATCTCTCTCTCTATCTCTCTCTCAATGAAACACTTTAGCACATGCCTGCTGAGGTCATAAAGAGTAAATCACTCCCACTTTACACCATGTCCACTCTTTGGTGGTGGTCAGATACAACACTGTGAGAAAGCATTGTGCGCTGAGCTATTCTGCGGCAACACTGTCAGGACATGCAGAAAGATGTGGAGGGACATCTCTCCACCCCCACCACGTTGCGTGGAGAAATGAAAACGAGTCCCTTGAAAGAACTGATACTCTACTGGGCGAAAAAAAATCCAGGAATTCAAAATAAGACCATTTCTTCCTTTAACCTGCCGAATGTTGAAACCATCTCTGATATTCTTCAGCGATAACAAGATTTTCAAATTAGCTGCTGTGGTACACATACTGGATGTCAGCTTGGTACCATTTTGATTTATGACAAAGTAGATATCATCAGAAGTCTTTTGGTGATCATTCATTCAGGGGAAGTAGCAACAACAAGATTTTTAATACAGTCGTCCTGACAGCCATATTGGCTGTAAGCCATGCACCATTTTCATTTGGGACCAACTAGGTATCATATAAAGTTCTATTGGTGAAAACCCCATGTCGATATAGCCATCCATTTGGAGAGAAGTATAAATAACAATATATTCAACATAGGACTTTCCATTCAGGAGTAGCAGAAAAACAAGATTTTCAAGACTGCTGCTGTAGCGACCATATTGGATATTGGATCGGCACAATTTTCATCAAAGACCAACTGGATTTCACAAAAAGTCTTACGATGAAAACCCCACATCAATACAACTTTCTGTTCAAGTAGAGTTGTCATAAGATTTTTAAGTTGGCTGCTATGGTGGCCATATTGGATGTCAGATTGGAGTGATCAAAGAAAATTGTTTTCAGATACAGGCCCAGGGCTGGCGACTTTAAAAACAAATCACAAGCCTCGTCTCCAATTCTATGTGCCCAAAAGGGCCCTTTTTCACTATTATTTGTCACAAAATGTTGCAATTGCTGTACTTTAAATTATGAAAAGAAATAAACAAAATTATATTAAACTGCCTTGTATGTTTATTCAGATCTCAAAATATTTCATGGAAAGCAATGTTTTCCTCCAGATCCTTATATCAATCATTGTCCAATTGCTCTATCACTGTCCTCCTTACTCATTGGATCAGCAATGTTGATGTTCACTGCATCTAAGCATGTCTTGCTTTGTACAGTTTTTCTTTACACTTTGATGTTGTTCATAGGTGACACTTGGTATGTTTAACCAGTGTTACCGCCTTCTTATCTCACCTACACCAAAGGATGGCCGATTTTTAATCAAAGACTCAAAAACCATCATGGACCAGCTTTGATCCCTTTATTACTTATAAACACCTATAAAAAAAAATAAATCCCACATTTGGCCTAAGCTCTCCAGATTACAACAATAAGGTAATCAATTAACAGCTTGTTGTGTACACATGTTAGCCTTAATCCCTTTACTCTGCCATGCATCACTGCACCAGTCACTACGACTGCTGGAACAGTTCCTGTCTCCAGTAGAGTGATTCTGGCTGGTTTCTGTAATGCATGGATAGAACACATAAAAATATTTTTCTTCTTTTTTTTTTCACGGTAAGTAGATGATCTTCATAAGAGTGAGGGGCATGCATGGGGATAAAAATTAATAATTGACTAGTCTTTCAGCAACTTGAAAAATGAAATTCCACCTTTTGTCAGAACGATCGAAGTCTTCTAAGGCAAATTAGATTTTCTTTTTGGACAAGCCAGATGGACACTTCACTTATAAATAGAGGGGACTGATCTGAAATTGGAGAGGCCGTGAGCATCAGGCTGTCTTATTTTTTTATCACTGGCTCGGCACCATTTTTATTTAGGACCAACTAGACATTCATAAAAAGTCTTTAAGTGAAAACCCAGTGTTGATACGACCATCCATTCATGAGAAGTAGCAGTAACAAGATTTTCAATATGGCTGCCATGGCAGCCATATTGGACATCAGATTATCACGTTATTTAGCACCAACTAGACATCATAAGAAGCCTTTTAGTGAAACCCCTGTTGATATGACCATCCATTCAGGAGAAGTAGCGACAAGATTTTCAAGATGTTTGCTGTGGTGGCCATATTGGCTGTCAGATTGGCACCATTCTTATTTAGAACCAACTAGACATCATAAGCAGTTTTTCAGTGAAAACCCCATGTTGATATGACCATCCATGTAGGTGTAGCGATAAAAAAAATTTCAATAGGGCCACTGTGGTGGCCATATTGGGCATCAGATCAGCATGTTGATATGACCATCCATTCTGAAAAAGTAGGGATTTTCAAGATGGCCACAATATTGGATGTCTGAGCAGCACCATTTTCATTTAGGACCAAGCAGACAATGGGATGAATATGTGGAAAGTTTCAAGGCAATCTTCAAAGTAGTTTAGGAGTAGCGATATCAAAGTTGTGCTAACAGATGGATGGACGATGGACAACAGACCATCCCATAAGCTCTTCTGGTAGACAAGTAGAGTTAAAAATTTTGTGAGCTGTAATGTAGCTACGAGAACAGTTAAGTATACATTCATTATTAACCACATCTTCCATATTCAAGTAGCCAATCTCCTTCTGGAGTTTTTCGTATCAGTTTAAGTTTGTCTGCCTACATAATGAAAATGAACTACAGGTAAATTAGTTTCTACATAATTTTTTGTTATTTGAAAGAAAAGTTTACAAAATTACTTCCAGTGTTTTGTATGTGGTGAGAAACAGTTTCAGCTTATTCTCTGATATGAACTAGTTTTAATTTCACATTACCGAAAGCCAATTTCTTTGTGTAGGACTATCTATATTATATTATAAATTCTACTAGTCCCCTTGGCTACAAAAAACATCCATGTTAATTTCAAGCCATTAAGCATTAAGTAAAAGGTCATATAAAAAAAGATACATTTGTTTTTTTAAATTGTTCTATGGGACACACATATTTCACCACAGTGCCTAAAAAACTGACCAACATGTAAAACTTAATCAGAAGGATGGATGGACAAGGTAGGCACAGCAAAAACCTGCTATGCCTAAAATAATGAGATTTTAAGGCTTACTCAATTAATACAATTTAATACTGCATGACTTACAGGATAATTTAAGGCACAGTTAACTGGTTAGAATCAGTCTTTCCAGCAACCCTTTGTGAAAAAGTAGGGATAAAGTAGGGCTAAGTTTGTTTGTTTTTTTTAAATAGGGAACAAAAGGGATATTTTATAATGAAAAGTTGTAAGAATTTATGTAAATTACTGAGAAAAAAATAAAACCTTTACTTATCTTCATAAGCTTGAAAACAGCATGCTTTTACTCGCACATACCTGTTTAATCCCCTATTTGAAGAGATTTGTAATCCTTCAGGTAAAGAAGTGAAGTTTTCCATCCTAATGTGTAGCACTTCTCTAATTTACCAAGAAAATCATTCCATTTTAAAAATTTTATTGCACATAAAATCACGTTAACACATGAACAAACAAAAATAAGCTAACCTAGCTAATTTAATGAATGAAGGACTATTGCTTCTCCTGTTACTTCTAACCTTATATGGTATAAACATGAAATCAAGTCCTCTGTGAATTTCGTACAAATCTGTAATATTCAAAAGTATATATTGCTGGTGACCATCAAAAATCTCAAAGTACTGCTTTGACAAGTAACAAAGATTTTATGTCAAGTCTATAAGCTGTAACACTGTAATGCACTGAAAAAAGAACTTTCTAAAACTACAAAATATCTCGCTGAACAAATGAAAAAAAAGATCTCGAACTGATAGTGAACTATACAGATGAACAGTAAATATTTTATGTGACTACATTAACGACTAGAAAAATATATAAATGACTGGCAAATATCTCAGTACTGTAAGATGACAGCTTGCAGTTAACATTGTCAACAGTTTTATAAATCATGGCACATGGCTTGATAAAACAGATAAGGGTATTTCTAAGCTGCTTATGCAATGCTCATCTCAAAACATGAATCCTAGGTTCCTCTGCCTGAAGGCCAACATAAACCTCATCAAACATTTGTACAGTATAATGTAGAAACAGAACATAATTTATTTGTGAAAATGGCATCAACTTTCTTGTGTGCATTAGTTAGTTCAACATCCCTTGCAACCCGAGTTAGCACTTTCTACAGAAGACTTGTTTTGGGGCTTCTAAGTAATCTTCTTTTGAACAGAAACTGACTTCCTGCTGTTCTCTGTTGGGTTTGATACAGAGTATCTTTCTCAGACTTGAAAAGAACTTCGAGTCAATTCCAGTTATAAAGCAAACATTCAAGACACTTCACAATGCTCAACTGCCTAGTACAAACATGTTTAAGCATTCTCTTCTGTTTCCAACTACACAGATCTTGTGTCCCTCTAGATCTTGCCTCTCTTTTGTTGGTTTATTGAAGTAGTAATAAATGTCTACCAATACTTCATCAACTGGAGGAAAAGCAGCTTCTGCATCTTTTAAGCTGCAATATGGACTAAGTGAAGAGTGCAACCTGGCAAGAACAACAGTGCACGCTGCTCTTTTCATGAAAGAAAATACACCTTTCTTACACCCAACCATCATGCCGGCATTGTCACAATCAAGTGCTAAGCAGTATGACCATGAAATTTCTCTATTCTGTAACTTGAAGTTCAATCATATTTAAGATGTTTTTTTCCTGTAGCTGATCCATCACAGATTGGCACTGAGAGAAGTTCTGAGCTCACTTAACCTGTGTTTGCATCCACCGTCATTGCCACAACTGGGTACTGTTTACTTTTGTCATCATTACTACCATCTGTTGATGCAGTGCAAGTCCAGAATTCTTTCTTTTTGACAAGGTTTCCTACCTTTTATCTGCAAGTTCTTTTATAATGACCGTTGCTTTGTTTCTGCCAAATTTCATATCTGAAGTTAGAAAAGAAAAAAGAAATAAAAATTAAAGACACACATCAACATGCATTCAGCCAAATCTGCTATATTGTGTACCATACACAGCGTTGCACATAGGATACCAAGTGCAAGGGACGCTGTGTCCCCCACCCTCCAAATTTGGGGGAGATTTAACATTTTAGAGGGATAAATTAAAATAATAGTACATAATGCACTAATAGTGCTATAAAAATGAGATAATCTTGTTTGCTTCAACAGCTTTGCCACCTCAACTTTGTGGTATGCACTGTACTATCAGATTTTCCCGGGACACTTACATTATTGTAATAAAAGTTTTATCATTTGCTTAAGTAGCTCATGAAAACATTAACACGTTTGAATATCTGGTTAACCTGAAATGAGATACACCATGGAATATTCCGTTCTGGATCTTGCTGTTTCATTCAACTTTAGTATACACTCATTATCTACCAGGTTAAATTTTAATAAATAACTATGTTTTCTGAATTACTTTTCTTTCCAAACTAATAAATCATTAATTAAATGACAACTTGGGTATTTGCATAAATGTAGTCTCTTTTGTCACCATTTCAATCTCCAAATATATTAAATCTTCTTAGCTGTTAGATCGACTTAAACTTCGAAAATATGTTACACTAACGGCATTTAAAACCACTTTACATTGCAACTTGACCAACTAGCACAAACCTTGAATGTTTTCATTGCCATATACATTGTTTTAAATAGATATTCATTGCTATCTTTCAGTTTTATCACCTTTTGTGACTTTGGCCATTGCTAGCACCAACAGAGACATGGATGGACATCCACTGATTAAAAATTTGAGGCTTTTTTTTTTTGACGAAAAAGTGCACCCAGGGTCAAGATTTGGGGGACATAGGATAAAAAATTATGGGAAATCTGCGAACCCATGCTCAATGTGCAACACTGCATACAGTTAGGGACCACACAGACATTATGATAATGATTGTTATTATTAATGTCTTACTGTTGTCCTTCAGTTACCGGATATGTATTCAGTATAATGTGTACATATATAATTCGTGTTCCATGGTAATAATGATATATTTCAATCTTATTTTGTTGCTGTCGTAGTGGTTGTCTGTATTTGTATATTCTAGTGCAATACCAAGTTAGCTACCTTGGCACTCTGTTATTAATGATCACCTTTCTTTATATTATTATTATTATTATTATTATTATTATTATTTTCACTTACCAGCAGTGATCTTCGAGTCTGGAAACAATGATTTAAAAGTCCTTGTCATTATGTCGGCGGTGCTGAGAGGGAGATTCGTCTTTGTAATCAATTCACATGTCATAACTTCAGCTTCGGTGATTTTTCTTTTCCCCATCTTCCTCCAAATTTCGACTGCAGGCATCTCCAAAAACACTTCTGATCAACTAATTCTGTGCTGCAAATTGTATAAAGTCCTTGTGCACTTTAGACTCCACATGTAAAACCGTCAGCTATAAGCTAAAGAAAAATCATATTTGCACAATGAACAATGTACAAAAAAAGGACTCCTTTTCTTGGCAGTCCAAGACAGCTCCATGTGTCTTGATATGATGCTTTATATTTCTGCTTTGAAACAGATATTTTCTCTGCTGTTTTATGGTCATCATCAGGCTTGAAAAGCTTTTGTTTTTGCGATTTCTGTCATACTCAACTCCGACTAGCATCTTACCCATACTGTTTGTATGGAGCATTCGTGGGCGGAAATCACATGTCCAATAAAAATTGTGACACAAAATACATTTTCAAGAACAAAATTCAGAATTGGAATGCATAATTTGGATTTTTGAAACATTTTTGACGGGAATGCTTAAAATGTTAGTCCCATGTGTAGGGCGCATTTGTAGGCTGAAATGTGTACAAACGACGCTAAAATTGCTGGGGTAAACAGGTCTGCTCACATACTAGCTGCCTCTTTAGCCCAGGTCGCCTCTATTTTCTTAAGGTGTATGTGCCTGTTTTGGTCGTTACACCATGAATAATGGCGACGTGACTTCAAATGAGCACAACAGAAACAATATATTGTAATTAATTGCAACTCATAGGAGTACCTAGATTACATTATTGCAATTAAAAATAGGTACCAATATTTAATCAAATGCCACTAGGACAATTTAATTGTTTTTAGTTCCAAAAATTGACGAAGTCCAAAAGATTTACATAAAGTTTTGAATTGTCCCCTTAAAAAATATGTAATTGTACAGCTGAGGTTACTTATCTTTAACATTAGTAACCACTATGGCTTGAATAGATGACCACTAAGGTGTGAAGACATCAGTGCATGTGCTCTCATGTCCATTTACAGGAGTTGTTTCAAACTATCTTTACAATGTCTTGGACTGTCATGTTTTAGTGATGTTTTAAAAAATAAAAAATCTAATTGCTTTTTCCAGTGGCAGTTGATTAAATATTTGTACCTATTCATAATTATAATAATGTAATCTAGATACTCCTATCAGTTTTAATTCATAACAATGCATAGTTTCTATTATGCTTACTTGAAGTCATATGGCTCAGATACACGATGAAATGACCAAAAGAACATAAACCTTAAAAACCTTGCTCCACATCATAGAAACCCTTGCTCCACATCACAGAAACCATGCCTGAATTCGCACTGCTACAGCCATTCATGCAGTGTGTAATCAATTTTTAACATAAAATTTGAAAAAATTGGGATATTAGGGCCATTTTGGAAAAAGTAGGAAAAATAGGGAGTCCGACCAAAAAATAGGGTCACTGTAAAGACTATAATATTCAAAGCATATTTCAAAGGGTTGGAAGTCTGCATATGAAGTATACCTTGATATTACATATTTTCTCTGCATTATTTAACGGAGGTTACAATAATTACATATTAGAATTCCATAATCAAATGTTTCTGTGAAACACTTATTGCATCACAATGTGATATACAATCGGTATGGCGAGAAGTTACTCAAATTCAAATTGTGCTGTGATTTGCCAACAAACACAGACGTTTAAAACCAGTAACTTTTTTGCTTTTTTTAATCCACAAATCATCTTAAAACGTCTTAAATCGCCAGAAAGACAAGCATTGAAATGCAAGTAAAACAAACCTGAATACTTCTGCCCCAACAAGATCTAGGTTTGATACCTCTGCTAGACTGCGGACAAATTCTACAACTGCCCGGATAGCATTGTCTGGAGTTGGCTGTAAAAAGGAACAGAGCCTAGGTGAGTTTTACTATTAGGTCTTTGGGCTGACTGCATCTACATCCCTGACAAACTTAACAAACTTGAAGCTTTATTTCCTGTCAAAATCAGTATGAATTATAATGATGGCCATGCTATACATAGTTAGTGTCATCTTAACCATAAAAAATCTACTCTTATTCCCCACATGGTACAGCAAGACCAAAACCAGTTTGGTTCATTTTCATAAATAAGAACCTCACAATTTTTTTGGTGTCTGCCATGTTGTAAATAGTATAATTATACTTTTTTAATGTAAATCCCGCTTTCAAAAGTATTAAAAGATGTAATACTCCTTTCCTTCACATACTGTGTGATGGTCGCTAAGCAACATAATACTAAATTACGCACTCTGCCTTATCAATAGGTGTCTTCCTGGTCTCTAATGCAAGCCATCGACAAAATGTGGTCTAATTAAAAGACTAAAATTTTTATTTTGTGGAAAACCATTTCTTTTCTTTCAGTATCATTGACCTTAACATATGACCTATTGAACCCTAAATTGAAAAGCCATTCACATAGTTTTGCAAGGCATGTGGTATAGAACTGGAGTAGTTTTGTGGAAAAAGTTTTTCCTTTTTTTCAATTCCTGTGATGACATTTCAAACCCAAACTTGAATTAGTATCTTTCTTTTCTGAAATGCAATCCAGGTACAAAGTTTAGTCAAGGTATCCAGTATACAAGTGAAAAAGAAGCATTTTCCTTCTTTCAGTCCCTGTGACCTTGAACTTTGACCATTTAACACCAAAATCAAAAGATTTCTTTCCTGCCCCAAATGTAAGCTAGCAGAGAACTAGAGTTCATGTGTGAAAACGAAATAGGGAACAGATTACCCGACACAACAACATAATATGCTCTACCACAAATGTGACAGGCATATTAAAATGAATGAAATGTATGCATTTGTAATTGTTCTGTGTAGGGCTGAAACAGTTAGTAAATTCCATAACTGGTTACCCATAATTCTTTAACCAAACCATAACCAGTTAATTGCAGTCAAAAATACCTCTTGTACAGAATATGAACTGGCAAGAATTAGAACGTAATCAAAGCTTCAAGTTTTTAACATCTAGTGAAACATACATGTTACACTTGCTTACACAGATATTTCCTGCTCGCTTTTTGCATGAGCTCTAGGTTTATGTTCCACCTGTAATTATTTTGTCATATTCTTCGCCATTTCATACAGTAATCAGTACCAATCAGACCGACTATCAGGATCAATCAAGCGCAAATAGTCAAACTGGAGTATCACTGCGCTAAAATGACTTGGACAAACAAAAATATAAGACATTTGAACTGTCAAAGGAAGAGGACAGGGTTCATGTGTTTGTAAATGCATATGTGTGTGTTTGTCTGTGTGTGCATGTCCGCATAATGTATGAGTGAAAATGGTATTAATATTATTCTGTATATCTTACAATAGCAGATCATGGTACATGTATAGCATTTGGCTGCAACTGGGACAGAAGTATTACAAAGTTTCAATTCATGTTTAAAGGTTGTTTTTGAAGAAAAGGCTGGGAGTTAGACAGTTTATTCGCATTTTCAATTTTCACACAAATTTATTCAAGCTATTAAATATGCTTGGTGTTGTGAGCCAAGTTTTTTTAACTGGCTACCACTAATACTCATACCGTCAATGGTTACAGCATTAGTTCTATGGCAAAAAAGCTAGAAATAGCAACAGCAGGGTGTTCAACCCTCTTCCAAGTGTGTTTGAAGGAAACTGACCCTGCCTTATCTGATGTTCATTTTACAACACTGGACTTAAAAAATAGAACAAGAAAGCCATGGTATTTCAGCTGGTAGAGTGTCAGATTCACAAATCCAAGGGTTTTGGGTTCAATACCCACCCAGGTCTGCCACCTCAATGTGCCCTTGGAAAATGTGTTAAAAGTGCTGTTAAAAACCAACCAACCAACCAAGAAACAAATAGAAGAGTTGAGTTTTTTCCATGCAGTACAAATAATCCTTCTGGTACATTAATTATGGACCTTTTAATATACCACTGACAATGTTGGGCAGTTTTACACGTGTATGATGGAAAATCTTTAACAAAAGAAAGCCATATACTTTGAATCATCTTTTAGTCATGGAGTACCAATTCTGTGGATTTCATGGTAACCATTGCTCATGATTTTACAGGCCCAATACATGATCCATCCATAAAAACAATATGACCAAATTCTTAAATCCACCAAATTTAAGTATGGAAAAAAACGTAAATTTTTGCTAAACCATGCAAATTCATACCCTTGAAAATAAATTTAACAGTCCAGTTTTATAATTTAATGCAGGGACATCACCTAACATTACTTGCAGTGACATAATCTAATATTACTTGCAGATTTCTGCCTAACCTGCCTCTGACTCAAGTTAACGCTGTATGTGATAGCTAGCCATCTGTGGTTTGCATCATGAGCAATTTAGCACACTTTTGTTTACATTCAGAAAGGTGGACATAACAGCAATTTGTTTTTTTACGACTATATTTTATAAAACCAAAACAATGTTAAAATTTGTCAGAATTTAGACAAAAACACATAAAATAAGAGGACCATAAATAGTACATTATACCTCCCCAATGTCCAGTTATTTTGGGGAAACCATTTTTATCATCAGTATCAGTTACTTTGACTTTTGATCTATTGACCTCAAATCAACAGATGCATTTCTAATCTCAAATGCAATCCACACATTAAGTCTGGTCATGGTTTGCAGCACAGGACTTTTGTTTTTTGTGGAAACTGCTTTCGTTCTTGAGAGTCCCTCTGACCTTGACCTTCAACAGCTTAACCCCCAAATCAGTAGGTGTCTTTCTTGTCTCAATTGCAAGCCATCTAGAAAGTTCGATCACAAAATGTGGTAGAGAACTTATAAAGTTTGGCAGAATTTGTTTAACCTTCATCCAGTCCCTGTGACCATGACCCAGATTTCAATCCACCGCATTTTTTGCACCACTGGTGCAATAAAATATTCACTGGACCCTCATAAAAGCCCTGCTGTGCCAGGGTAGCACATACAAACTTTAAGTAATGCAGTATTTGTACTTGAAAGCACCACCAGTTGACTTTTTTCTGAATAGTACAGTTAGTGATAGTTATGGCATCTACATCAATGGGATGCTTAGCGAAATACTGTGATGGAAGCATGGTAATGAGACGAGCAAGCTACCAAGTTACAACAGTCTAGTTCCAACATATTACATCATTTTCATTCAGTTTATATACCAAGTGAGGCTATTATATACACAAAATCAGTAACCCAAAACGAATAAAAGGAATGTGCATGGCCGATTTCTTTGGTCTGAAGTTGACAAGATCAGGAAGATAATCCTCATAACATATCAGATTCTAAGCAGAACCCTGATTTTGACCATGAACATATTTGGCGCTGAATCTGCTGAACCTGGCAAAAATCCTGACACAACAAAATTCAAACATGAATGAATGGTTAACAAAACCGGCATGGCTGCACATATATTTAACAGTATTCAAAACAAATCACTGACTAGTGACAAATATGACATTTATATTTCATTATAGGAAATCTGTCAGTGATAACATTATTTATCATAGAACAATCAACATAAAATCTTAATTCATTGTTCTGTCATCATTGAAAGTTCTTCACTTTGGATTATAAAATCATTTTTGATTTAATTTTACTGTGTACAAAATAATTCTACTCTTAGAGAAATACTGGATATTTTAAGCACAATTTTTGAGTACATCAATTATGTAATCTTCATATAATCACCAGCAGTCTAGAAGACAAGATAGTGGCCCATGTCAAATTCTCAGTGGCCCCTTTTGAAAAATCTGGATGGGCCATTGGCCCAATCAGGCCAAAACCAAGACTGAACCCCGACGACCTTTTTGAGCACAAAATTGATAGGTTTTTTTCCTTGCCCCATGTGCATGCTACTTACAAAGTTTGGCAACAGAATAATTATGTGGAAACAAAATAAGTAACAGATGGATGGATGGATATCACAACATAATACACTCAGCCTTATGGTGGGCATGTAAATATGAGACCTCTTTTTGTTCAACCTGCTTTTTATTTGGCCAGAAAAGAATGGATACATGAAAGGAAAGTAATAAACTTTAACATGACCGTTAATCTAGTGTGTGGATGAAAATACGGACAGACATGCATTGCCAAAGTGATCGGTACAGTATATCAAGCTTATGCCAAGATGGGTTTGACAAATATAGCTTCAAACACAAGTTTCTTTCACACAACATTATCATAAACTGCAGGTTTTGAGGGATGCTCAGGGCTTGAAAATTCCACTTGTCTGCTATTTACAAGTGGTGTCAGAGGAAGGGAGGTCATTTCAAGAGATGCTTGTCTGATTGAACAAATGGCATTTTAGACAAATTCAGTATTATGTACAGCGTAGAACGAGTAACATTTATGCAGGACCAGTATCCAAGTGAACAATTTTCCAGCCCCTTTGCTAAAATTCTTTCTGTCAACTTTCAGCATCAGAAATGGAAGAAATTAACAAAAGGACATTTCCTTTTCTTCCAAAGTATATATTTAATTAAAGATCAGTAGTATACACTATGAAAAAAACGAGAAAATTTTCGAAATAATTGTCCATCATACAAGACCATACCTTAACTGTTTTGCCCGATTCATCTGATTTGCTGAGGAGCTCCCTGACAAATTCATACAGGTTTTCATCTGGCAGTATATGGTTTCCTACAAAATACAGTAAAGTAATCAACAGAAAAAAATGTCTATGTAAAACCATTTAATACTTGTGCCCCTAACTTTTGGACTCCAACTTACTTTTAAAAGCCAAAGGTTCTGCTCAAAAAGCCCCACATTTAAAAAGCATGCACTACAATATCACACAAAATCTTGACTCTCTTGATGCCAAATCTAATCAAATCTTATATTAGGTGGAGAAAAAAAGTTTGCAGTAGCATCACTAAAATTAAACAAAGCTGAAAGATCCCCTTTTCATGAACAGGTAAAGAGTACAAGGGCTAATGGCAAGATTTGTTATTATGATGATGTATGTACAGTGAAACCCCGCTATAGCACGCTTCATTATAACACAAATTCGGATACAACACAATCGTGGCATGGCTCCCAACATTTCATACATTACAAAAAATGTTTAAAAAAATTATCACTTTGCAGTAGAGATTGTGTATGAATTTGGATATAACACGATTATAGCAAGTACATTACGAGGTCAATACCGTATATTTGACCTTCTTTATTAATTTTCAGCTCAAGTACATGTTCTTTTCAAGCCTAATACAGGTTTCTTTTTAGAAACTCTCAATGTCTGAATCATGCATTTATTGTCGGTCAGAAATCAGACCCTTTGGACATGTCCAGCAAATATGAATGTTGCAAAGGGGAAAAAAATTCCACAAGTTTGTGTAAATGTATTAGCAAGAAATTAAATATTAGGATTTAACTGGATCTATCGAACATTTTTTAAAATATAAATTATGCTTCTATGTTCACATTTTTGATGAAATTACTATTATGGATATAGCAAGATTCAACTGGTGAGTACACATACTCTTAACTATTTACGCTTAAGTTGCCAATTTCGTATACATAAAAAGAAATATTAAATAAGTAATGACTGTTTATGTAGTTCTTGTTTAATATGGAAAAAGTTTATAACTGTATCAATGAAGTCCGTAGTATTGCTATACATCAGACATGTACCTATTCACGGTTCTCTGAATAAAGTAAATTACATGTGCAATCTCTGTTTTCACTACATATGTATTTCTCATTTAATAAGCATTGATTTAAGATGGTAACTGCTAATGAAGCACGTAGTCTTGTGCCAACTATTATACCGCCACCCCTTTTGGTACATGCATCATTTTCTTCTGCTAAATAACTTGACTGGTTGTTGCACGGTTCGGTACATAGCACAATGTCGTTTTGTGGACCCCAACCATCATGCTACAGTGGGGTTTCAATGTATACTGCTCTTGTAAAATAAATTTTTCTTCTGGGGGGGGGGGGGGTGTGCAAAATTATGTAATATTTACCTGCAACTACTGCATTGCTTTCCTTTTCTGGGACACCTAGCCCCCCGCCCCCAGCATGTATATCAGACTTGTATTCAACACCCGTTTTCTGACTCAAAATCATTCACTGGCATTTCCAGTAACACTTTCCCAGCTCCAATAATCTCATATAGCTCAAAACTTTCAAAATCAATGTCATCATCAGCCAGTATTCACTGAATCAAATCATTTCGAGATGAACCATGTTCGGAGTCACCCATTTCGAGTTTTCTAGGTACTGCCTATCATAAAAATGCATTTGTAAACCTTCTTTAATGAATGCAAGGTTAAAACAATGACAAAATGCTCGTTTCAGGGCTCAATGTGCCAATCAAATTTAGTTTAACAATCATTCATGTAATGATGAAGTACCGGTATGTGTAAACAGTTGGTTACCTGAAAAATGAATTAAGTCACGACAAACAGTAAAAGACCTCTAGCACTTTAGGACTTAATGAAAACTCCATGCTGATATGACCATTCATTCAGAAGGAGTACTGATAAGATTTTCAAGATTGCCGCTGTGGTGGCCATTTTAGACAACTGAGGGTAACCATTTTCATTTCAGATCAACTAGACATCACAAGAAGTCTTCTGGTGAAAACTCCATGTCAACATCACTTTCCGTTCAGGAGTGGCAATAACTAGATTTTCAAGATGGCTACAGCGGTGGCCATATTGGACATCATATTGGCACCATTTTCATTTATGACGAAGTAGACATCATAAAAAGTCTTTTAGTGAAAATCCCATGTTGCAGGACTGAGCAAATCCCATAGCCCGTTGTCCCAGACTATTCAATTCTGAAATCAGGCAAGTAAAATTTTTCAAGTCATTAGTCTGGGACAAGTGCTCTTTGCCTATTTTCAAAAAAGTTGGGAGAGTGCCTTTTTTCATGACATAATCACTTTATCTGGCCGTTCATACCGTCTGGACGTATTGAATGCATGATTTTTAACCATCTTCATGTATTTATTTACATCCAGTGTCACCGGTTGTCATTGACAACTCTGATTTTGAATTAACATGATCTATTGTATCCATTGACAATTCTTGCAAGTGCGCAGGTTATATTACCGCTAGACTGCATATTGGGCTAAGCAACAAAATTAGTGGCCAATCAAAACATGTGAGACAAAACAAAGCCGGTATGATTCATTTACAGTGTTTTAAATGGCTTCCTTGTATCGTGTTTACTTAAATCAGATCCACACGAACGATCGTGTTTACTTAAATCAGATCCTCACGAACGACTCGCCCTATGATTTTAATCCAGCAAACCAATCCAATTATATTAATGAAAAACACTTTACGGACATTAGTGTCTATACCCTTTATGAACTGATTAAATGGCAGTGATGATTCTTTAATATTTAATTGATTATACAGAGGATTAACTTCCACATACAATATTGCATTTGAAGCAAAACAATTACACTAATTAAGGAGACGTCTCTGTTCATATTTAAAGGACAAAATGTACGTTATGATCAGTTTAGAACTAGTTGTTAAGCAATGTGATGTTTACTATGTAGATAAAATCACTTTAATAAATTATTTTTTCAAGCAAGTTAATAAGAGTCGGAGGAGGAAAATAAATGTGAAAGTGGTGGTGTCAAACGTAAGACTGCTACTGAGTGTGAGCTAACTATTTCGATAACAGAGACACAAGCCAGACTCTGTGGCAACAAAAAATGTCAAATATGACACTACTAAGAGACTGAGAATTTTTCAGCCACATTGGGTTGATAGTTATCCCTCACTTGAATTCATCGACTCTGAAGCAAAAATGTTTTGCAGTTGTTGCAAACAATATCCCAAGCTGGCACTGGTTGGAAACTGAACCGGAGTATTTGTTAATAGAACTGACAAATTCAGGATTAAACCAATTAAGTCTCATGACAGGTCTGGACCTCAGAAGAACTGTGCAGTTAGGGTAAGTCTGAATTCCAGTATATTCACTTCCATTCTTGATGATGCTACCGTATTGGAGCAAGAAATAGTGTATACAAGATACCTGGACAATGGAAAAATGAAAACCTCTGATGTAACAAAATGTAAAAATTCAATTCTTTTAAGAAAAATTTATGTTGTACATTATTTCATTTGTTATTGCTATGGATTAAAGTGCAAACATCTCATCAAATCTTGACCAGTGATTTAAATTTGGGACAAGTGAAAAGGTAGGTGGGACAAGTGAATTTTCTGAAACCGCTTGTCCTGGACAAGAGGATGGATTTATTTGTTAGCTCAGCCCTGTGGTGATATGATAATGAATTCAGAACTTCTGAGCAGCACCCTTTTCGTTTAGGACCAAGTAGACCATGGGATAAAAGTGTGTAAAAAGTTTCATGGCAGTCCTCAAAGTAGTTTAAGAGTAGCTATAACAAACATGTGCGCTAACCTACGGACAGATGTAGGACAACAGACAACATGCCATCCCATAGGCTCTTTTGGTCTATGACCAACAGAGCTAAAAATTCTAAGAGAATGGTGACTTGTCAAAATGCACATCTTCAGTTGATGACCATAATATTTACCATGTTTCATGGCAATCCATCAACAAGAGTCCCAAGTGGGCCTCAAACTGCTCATCTGATAGTTGACATATCAGTTTGTGAATGCAAATTCACAAGTATTAAAACTGTCAAGGGGAAAGAAAAGCTTACAGCACATAGCTACTATATTGGCTATTCACTCTTAATGTGCTGTATAGTTTTGTAGCACAAGATCCCTCTGTGCTGAATTGTTTGAGAAAAGAAATGAAAATTGCACTCTGATTTTAAATTACCTGCATTTTAATTGCTGTACATGACAGACACACAAACCCTATATGAAAAATGATTACTGATGTCTGAACTCTATTACAAGCATCAAGTCACACATGAAACTTTATCATATTTGCACTTGCAGCTGCAAATACAGGTACAAATATAAATTACCTTTGTATTTCAGCTGTATTTTTGTATATTTTTTGATAAAAAAATTCAAAAAGGTCTTAAAAAAAACCTACTCTATTCTTTTGTGGCTGAACAACATATATATGTCTGTTACAACTATATACTGAAGTTGTGAACATCACAGGTGTAGAATAGGTAACAGTTAATAAGAATCTAGTCAAGGAACACCATAAGCAAGTTTACACCACATAAAGTCTGTAATAAATCTTCACAAAGCTTTGCAGTTTTCTTGTTATTTATTCTACTATATGTCTCTCATCTACCTAGGAACTTACAAAGACAGTCACCTGTCAAGTTCATTACCTGTTCAGGTGTTAATTGCTTAGAATATCAAGAAATATATCCAAACTCATTTTTTTTTTCTTCTGAAGTATGGGGTTTGCATCACATACACAGCTGTCCAGTAAAAAGCAAAATCAGATTTATGCACCAAACCCATGGCCATAACCAATGCAGACCAAAAAAAAAAAATTCAATTCAACTGGTGCAGCAGGCTTCCATTTTCTAACACGGCTGTTGTCAATCAAGTCTGCCCCATTTATTCTCTGCTATGCATAAAGATTCATTTGATCTATGATCAGAAGCAAGAAATCCTAATAAAAAAATAGCCTTAAATGGTCTTTTTTCATTTATATTCTCCAAAAACACATTTAATTTTGAAATTGTCAAGATAGGAGTCTGTATTGTGGTACATCTTATATTGTCACTTCTATATCGTAATATGTATTGTATCGCCTGCTACCTGTATGATACTTATAAAGAGATGTACTGTGTTGCCACCAATGTATTGTGACATTGTATCGATCCCAAGCAAAACTTCTAGTGCTGTACTGTAGGGAGCATACAGAATATAAAACTTGTAAAATATAAAGCATTGTGAACTGAACACTGCTCTGGTTTCAAACAAAATCAATATTTTTTTTTCTTTCACTTTTCAACAGGCAAGCACTTTTTAAACTTTCGAGCTTGCCCAAGCCAAATCTGAGGTTATCCTGTACATATGACCAACTCACTGGTCCATCGCTAAAATGACACATGTATCTATCTCATCAAAATGAATTTTTGCAAAAATAAAAGCCAGAGGCCAATAGCATGGCCGCTGTGTACCTTAACTTGAAAAAGTATTCACACGACCACCATATATATTTGATGTAAAGCTATTCATACATGAGCCGCATACTTGATTTGCAAACTATACTCATTTTTGCAACCTTTAATTCCATATTTGCAATTCATTGTTGTTAAAACTTCTACAATGCTATACTCCTTCACATCTGGTAGAAATAGAAATTTTAGAATAAATATTGATTGAATATCGTGTGGAAAACTCCCGTTGCGTCACCCAATAAATGAACTTTTTCTGTTATTCACTCAAAACAAACAAAATTTCGTTTTATTTTACGCTTAAACGAATTGGCTTGCTAACATATATTAAGAGTTTGAAGTTAGCAGGTTTCTTAGGTAATGTCAGCTGTTTACCATTTATGTTCTGCAGTGTTTTGTGTACATTTGCACAATAAATCTGAGTAACAATTCTTTCTCAATTCAAGGTAACAAAGCATATACTTAAAATGTACATTCACACAGTAGATCTCAGTGTTCTCCCTAGGGACTTTCACCATAGCGGGTCCACTACTATATCATTTCACACCCTGATAACCCCTGATGATTTAGAACCTGCCGCTACGTTGTGCTCTTGGGCTGCTCCACTTTAATGTTTCCCACTACCCTTATAAAATTAATTCTGTTGAATAAACATCCTGTCACCTAATTCAAAGCCCCATTACTTAAATGACACCTGTTCTTATCTCTTCGTGGGTATCTTATTAAGATAATCCAGGATAATTACTCATTCACTTAACCATGACCTTTTGTACCTGGCTTGCGTGATTGCCGGTGCGTGACCTTTGGTGTGGGTTTCGTCTGCATAGTCATGTGATTGGCCAGCGATGATGGAGTCTACTGGTAGTGTGTTATATATATTTCAGTCATTTTCACTACCAGCCAAAGCAGTTACACATATTACATTAAAAATTATTGTGAAAAACAAACACACCACCTTCCAAGAAACATAAAATTACCCAGCACACGGCTAGCCTCATGTTGGCCTGGTTATGAAAATCATAAATTGCCATCACCAATAGCTCGCATCAGCACGATTTCCACAAATAAAGAGATCAAGAAATAAAGGACGGGATTTAACAATGAATGGAAGATGTTGTACCCTTGGGTGGAAATTGCTGGATCAGATGGCAAGTTTTCCATATTGCTAAATTTTAGTTCAGATCTACTGGGGGGTTGGGGTTGTTGTAATATTTTCTTTATTTTAGTAGTAACCAGTAGTTGTAATTGTTGTCGTTCTTATTTAGTTGTGACGAGGAATGAAATTTGCATTTTATTCAAAAGTTTTTATTATGTTTACATAGTTTACTCGGATCAAAAGAAATATAGTTTGGTTAGAAAACCAAAACTTAAGTGGGTGCTGTCCTATTAATTTCTCCTCTCTTTTCTGTCTATACAAGTAATAAACAGAACAATCTTCATCTTCCAGTTTAACCTCTTTTGACAAGATATAAATAAAAAGTATTCCTTCATAAATATAACTTAAATAGTTTCATCCACATGCTTACTAATTATTCAGTAAAGTCATGACCTCAAAAGTTTATTCCACACGGTCTATATCAAATTCGTGAAAATAAGACTATGTAATTACATATACCTGATGATAATCAGTACTGAACGGCAATCCTTAAAAGACTTTAATTTTGATGTGGCGGTCAGTATATATGGCGAAAAGAGGTAGATCATTTGTTTAAATTAAGAAACAAACGAGATAGACATTAAGCCTAGTTGTAACCTAGGTAAATAAAGAATACTATGCAAATATATGCACTTCTTTTTTATTTAATTGATATTAATTTGTTTCACTTGTATGACAATAACGTGCACTTTTCAAAACATTTACATGACCCTAAACGTACTTACCCTGATGCTATTGAAAATTTCTGGGGAGATCACAGGATCTGAGTATAATATTCTTAATTCAGATAACAAAGCATACACTAAAAAAATAAAGATAAACAGAAAAAAGGCATAGGGTGTGAGTCGATCATGGATCTTTTGCACAACAAGTCTACATATATCCACTCAAATACAGTGATTGATATGTTGGAAGATAATATTTCCTTGCTTATGTTGTGGCTATCTACTGAAAACAAAATTCTGGACTGTTAATGCAAAATTATAACAAATTTCTCTCTTGTGAAAACCACTAATTCACAGACTAGCCTCCGATTGTTTGCACAGCATATAATTATTATAATCCAAACTGAAACAGACACAGGCCGCTGTGCAAATATTATTGTTAGCAAACTGCAGCAGTGCAAATAGTCTTTGTAAAAAAAAATGCGCGACCGTCATAGTAAAGAGACAATATGGAACAATTTCCGTTTTGTGGCGTTTTGTAGTCCGATAAATCAGCCGCTAAACCTGTATTGGTATTGATAGGCATGTGTTACGTTTATTCTAGTTTACATCATTCTGAATATTTTTTGACTCTTCCCCGATGTACTGACCGGTCACCGTGTGGATAATATTTTCTATTGTGGAAACACAGTGGACGTGCGAATAGACTTTGCAAAATTTGGTACACAACGGCTGTGTGAATAGACACTTCCATAAAAGAATAAGAACTTTATGTTAGCTCATCAATAAAAATTTGCAAATGCCTCTCATAAAACGGTTTCTACTTGATCTTTCTTTTAATTATCAAAACAAGTATATGCATTCATTTTCTCATTTTACCCACCTAAAAGGGCTGCAAAGATGCAGAATCTGTTTGGGTTTAAGTCAAGGCATTTGGCCAGCTCGTCCATTATGTACTCTTTCGTCTCCAAGGAGCCTTTGTATGTCAATTTCAGATTGTGTGAAGAAAAGTAGCGAGGAGGATCAAAAATGGCATACACCGAGTCTTGGGCTACTATTCCTTGCATCCCATGTTCTCTGCAAAAGCCGATAACTTCCTGTAGGTGATCATCCATTGAGCATGCCACACCCACCCCTAAGTGCCTCAACGCCATTCTAAGTGCTCCACGTAGAAATACTGGTGGATTCCACCACACCTTAGGTGGTGGCGTTCCTTTATTATTCAGATGTCTGAGCACCATGTTGACCTTTCGCTTCTGCCCGACCTGATCAGAAAACCAGTCGTTTAATTTTTCGCTTTCCAGGGCTCCATTGAAGAAGACGACCATGTCCAAATTCGCGTTGTGGCAGGCCTGTATCAAATTTTGAAGAAATGAAAGCATGCGATTCCATTGTCCCCCACACACCCAGTCTGAAAAGAAACCTCCGTACAATCTGTCCAAGCAGCTGTCTGCATCGACAACAAGACAAAATCGACCGCTGTCTTGAAATCGGCCACGCTTTTCAGGCATAAATCCACGAGAAATTTTCAGTAGGTCGACCGACACACATGCACTTGAACAGTGCGTTTCCATGAAATCTTGCAACGCCTTTATACCCATTTTGTCCTTTTAATTTTGTTTTTAAATTAGCTCATAGTTTTCTTCCTATTTTGAGGAGTATATGAAGATAGTAAAAGAAATGTTTGGAGAGGAAAAATTGATGAAACGATGACCTAACAAATGGCCATGTGCTCAACCATTGATGACTCCCCGGCTTGCAGCCTGCACATAGCGCCTGCGCAGCTATCCCGGATTATATCCCATAATGTAAAGGAATTTTATGGCGAGTTCAGTGGAGTTTCAACCGGGTACTGGCGTGGCGCCAGTTACTGAAGTTGAATTAGTTGTCAGTTGCAGGTCGGTATTGCAATATTATTATGTACAACCAATCTATTCAAAGAAGATAGTTTTCTGCATAAAAATAGTTTTTGGATCGTGCTTTTAACTAGACTGTAAACAATGAGCACATGTACGACTGGGGTACCCACAAGGGGTGCAAGTTAATCTTTTTACATCTTGTATCAGGTTGTCTTAGATTTAACAATTTAAAAATCGGACTTATTTTTGTGTTTGTTGTTTAATTGCTTTTGAAGATTTAACATTTGCGTTCAGGCTATTGCTCAGTATTGATATTTTTAACTTTACATGAACTTTGCTCCTATATTATTATTTTATTCAAAAAGTGAACATTTTTTGTGCAATGTATACAATGAATACAAATCAGATAATGCAATATTTTTGGAGGGTTAATTCTTCAAGTAGTCACTACTGAATATAACCAGACTGTTCCTGATGCATACTTTACACATTTATGTGGTATATAAGAGGTTTTGTATGGTTTAGGAGATCATGTTTAAGTACAAGGATTACAAACACACTTTTATCTTTTCTAAGAAAGTAGACTGCGTGTGATAAATATGGGTAAAGCCAACATTCAAATAAATAATAAACAACATTATTCATGTGAAAGTGAAAAACAAATGACATTCATAACATCAGTCTCCTAAATCAAAATGGAAAATGTAATAATCGACAATCCAGGTATTTTTTCCTAATAAATGTCTACCTGTATGAGAAACTTTTTTAGACTATCACATCTAAAAAATATTGTTTTTATGATTCCAGATTTGCATATATATATTTTGTGAAAAGTTCAACAAATTAATACTGTATATCCTTTTTTATTTTTCTATTTCACAGTTGTATTCTGGTCTGATACTTTCTGTGACATACCAGTATCAAATTATTGTAAAAAAAAAAAAAAGGGTAAAACAATAATAAAAGCACAGACAAATGAAGATGTTTATGTAGGGAGATGGATGTTACAATGGCCTGAATAGGCAACAAAACATTGCCTGGGGGTGGGGGTGGCCTTATTCTTGCAGAAAACAACCACATCTGCACAAGATACAAATATAAATTTGCATGCATCTTCTTTTTTTTACTAAATTAATTTAATAACCATGTGTATCAAACAAGTTTGATACTGTATTGTAACAGTAATGATAAAAACAAACTGAATATAAATATCGTTGCTACCTCTACCAGCTGTTTAAGGGAGAGAACTGATATGCATTTCTGGTTGGAAATGAGTAGGGGCGGTATGTTAAAATACAGCTCTATTCCCACGAAACGAAGAGAAGTCATAAATAATTCTCGACATATTCCATATTTAATTACACAATTAAAGCTTCTCCTGAGTGAAACCAGCCTCGATCCACACAGTTTCAGGATTTTTCAAGTAACTTTTCTTAGAGCTGTATCAAATTCTTACCAATAATGTCTGGTTTAAAAGGAAAGATAATTGGTTTCCTTTGCGCAGATGATGATGTAAAATGTTCACGACATCCATGAAACAATCTAATCAGAGATAAAAGAATGGGAGGCCCGTAAACAGGTGTACCCTCTCTGTACAAAAATAGTATGATGATGGCATTCTGCTGACAGAAGCGCCACCTGGCTATGTTGTTATCGCTACCTATCTAATGACACATCAGCTCTGTGATAGTGTGCCAGTAACTATTGTTAAAAAATAAAAAATAAAAAAACAGTTTATCATTTCATGAGTCACACTAAATATTCTGGGTGCATTTTCAGAAGTCAATAAAGCTCAGTATCAGAGGAATTAAATATATATTCAGGGTCTACCATACAACTGAAAATTAGGGACGAAATTCTGCCCCCCCCCCCCAATTTAAAAAAAAAAAAAAAACAATATGTGAATTTTCAAAAAACGAGGGCAAATTAGGGAAGAAATCAAGTTTGGGCCTTGAAATATATTTTTGTGCATTTTAGTGATTTTTCAGCATAATTTTTTAGAAAATTAGCATGAATCAGACATGCTAAAATAGACCCTGTATGTTTTGTAATAAGTAAGATTTTCAAGAACTTTACCCGGTTAAATTGCTTATGACACTTTTAAATCCTTCAACTGTTCTCGGCATAAAAACACAGTCTTATTTATTCCAAGATGTCACCACTCGCAGACTCGGAATGAAAATAATCTTGCTTTTTTTTGTTGTATGAACTTTTCCAAGTTTTTTTTTTGTTTTGGTGCAGCAGAACAAGTAGGTTATTTAGTGTTGAGGAAGTTGGAGTCAAGTGCCTTGCCCTTGGAGGCTGCATGATGCACCGCAGTAGCTGATCCAGTGGTGGGATTCAAACCAGCATCCTTTTGGTCACATATCTGGTATGCTTACCTCTGAGCAACAGTGGGTCCTGCCTCCATCAGTTGCCTTGTATGAAATACAGGAGGGTGCATCTGGCTTATTCTATATCCCTGAACCCTGCAGGTGGTTATTGACAGTGTCCTCTCATATGTAAATTTCTTTTAAAAATAAATACATTCTCTTTTTTTAATTCTGTCTATTGTATTGATGAAGCAGGTCAGTTCCCATTTCTGCCTGTACTTTATTATTATAGGAAGACAGTGTTTTTCATATTTCATCATAAATTTTATTCCTTATGGAGCTGACAAGTTTTGTAGACCATCTCTGAACGTTTTCAATAGCAATTATATCTTCCCGTTAGAATGGACTCCAAACTGGTGTAGCAGATTCAAGATGAAAGCATATGATAGACTCATACAATGACAAAAATATCTTTTTATCCATGTATGCAAAGTATCGATGAATCAGACCACACATTTTGTTAGCTTTTTTAACACAGTGTGAAGATTGATTGCTGAATTTTACCTTTTTCGAATGCTACTCCTAAATCATTTTATTTTTTTTCTCCTCATATTTTTTGTCTTTTACTTGAAGATAAATTTGTTTCAAAACTAATATGAAGGATCAAATTAGTTCTTTCTTTCTTCAAATCGGAGCAAGAGTATTTTTTTTAAAGCTATTTAGGGGCTGGAATTTTTTTCTCCAAAATATCCCTGCCCCTTTCACCCCCAGAAAAGTAATGGTTATTCCATTTGTTATTTTCATTCATGTAGTAGTTATCTGGATTTGATTGTACTGTAACAGGTTTTTCAATATGGCAACTAAGAAATGACCACAAGGCGATGATATAAATAAAAATATATTTCCATACAAGTCCGAAAAATATATAAAGGTGATCACTTGTAAGATCGTCCTAATGAAGGCTGGAAGGACACAGACGCGGGGGTCTATCCCAAGCGCACACTACCTTATTACATTGGTGGGAAAAGGAGCGATGCACATCCGTGGGCACGATACTCAATGGTTAAACCCAGTCACATGTGAAGAGGTCAAAGGTTATTAACATAGGTTAATAATGAACACATACCATATATATCCAAATATAGGTATCCCTGTGACAGTACAGTATGCATACATTTACATGTATAAAAATTGAATTTTAACAACCGTTTCTCAAACCATTGGTTTAAAGATTTAAAATCACTCTGCAGTTACCTAGCATATTCTATGCTCAAAATTTCTCAAAAATTTTTTGTACCATCTGCAATAAAGCTGAACAGTGCTTATTAATATATCTGGTAAGTCATATGAAGAACAGGACCAGTCCCAGGACAATACCTTGTCGTACTCCATTACAAACATTTGTTCTTTCCCTGTTCTATTACTTTTTGCATTCTGTCAGAATTTTTTAAATCTATTTAAGAATACATCCTCTTATTGCATATATATGTGATGAACACCAATCTGATTAAAATCAAGATCTGCTTATAATAAATAGATAAGAGAGACACTGATAAGGGTTCATGTTTTTCCGACCTTTGGAATTCCTGGTCCACTTATTTTTAATAATACTTCTGATAAAGCAAGGCATTTCATGCAGGGGAGAGTTATTGTTAGAAAAGATATGTTCTGAATTAAGTTTTTCACTTTTATAAATTAGTTTATTAGCTGTAATTTGATTTGTTAATTGAAAGATCAACAGAATATGACCTCGTATTATTTTCTGTCAGATCTCCATTATCTTGGAGATCTCGATTTTAATTATGACTGGAATGGCTTGTTGAGGAAGTTGGAAGTTTCTAACCAGTTGCCCGTAATACATTAACATAACTGATTAATCACAGTTGGAAACACTCATCTACAGAGTGTAAACTGGCAAGAATTATGGCATAATTAAAGTTTTTAAAATCTAATGACACTTACATGTTACCCTTGCTGATACAAAGGTATTTCCATCTTGCTTGTGCATGAGCTCAAGGTATACATTCCACCTTTAATTATTGTGTTATATTCTTCAACATTTCATGCAGTAATCAGTACAAATTGGGCAGATTATCAGGATCACTAAAATGCAAAGTGATGAACTTGTGTGTTGCTAGTGATAGTATGACTTAGATGCAAAACCATAAGATGCCTGAATAGTCCTAGGAAGAAAGCAGCATTCATATGTTTGTAAATGCATGTGTGTGTGTGTGTATCAAGTTTGAGTAGAGATGATATTAATATCATTCTGTATCATGTCTTAAAATAGATTATAGTACATGTATAGCACTGGGCTGCAATAGTGGCAGACGTGTTGTAACTTTCATGTTTAAAGTTTATTTTTGAAGAAAAAGCTGGGACTGAGATTTTATTAACATTTTCAATTTGTTTATACATTTGCTCATCTTACTAAATACGCTTCATGTTACAAGACGAGGGAGTGGTGTGTTGATTAACCGATTATTGAATTTTGTAGTTGGTTACTTCTAATATTTGAACCATCAATGGTTATCCATGCTATCATTCCACCACTGATTTTAATAAGATTGTGAGGAACAATATCAAGGATATTTATATTTGGTCCAATATTGAACTACTTGTAATAATTGTTTTACACAAGAAAGTTTGGATCTAAATCCATGTTGATGTTCATAAAATAAATTATTTTATTCCATATATTCAACTAAAACATCTCTTATAATTGTATCCAGCATTTTTCACACCATGTACATGAAACTAACTGGTCAATACTTTTTCCATCCTTTTGTCTCCTTTTCCATACAATGGGTATTATGTTGGTACTCATCCAAATTTCAGGCAAGTTACCCTCTTGTACTAACAGATTAAAGATATTGGTCAAGGATATACACATAATTTCCTTAATTATCTTTAAAACTCTTGAATGAATCGGATCTTTACTAGGTGACTTGCTAACATCTAGTTTGTTTAATTGCTTCATCATATTTTCCTTTTTTATGACAATACTATTCACTGACTCTGTAGTTAGTGAAGATATTTGTACAGTTCTGGATTGTTTTCATGTAACAACTTGGTAAAGAAGTCATTTAACACTTCCACCTTTTCTTTGACTGCTTCTGTAACTGTTACATGTTCTTTAAGCAACTCTGCAACTCCAACTTGTACTCTTCTTTTTTTGGTCAAACATATCTTCAAAATGATTTTAGAGATATGTTCCAAATACAGACTGTGTATCCTTCTTGTTGCTATTCAATATGGGTACTTGAGTTTGGTGTTTCATCCCTACAAAAATGATAAAAATTGATGGGGAAAAACAACTCACTGATATCTAAGTTTGATCTTAAATTTTCATAATTTTTTTGTGGTTGAAACATACAACTCCTGTGCTCTAGCATACTTGCCAAACTGTATGAATATCAGTAACTTGATCAATTTATTGATTGAGTCTTAACATAGGGGGATTGAAAACCCCCAACCTGGCCCATCAAATATCAACCGAACCCAATTGTTATGTAAATGAGATTCCAAGTGCACTTTAAGATTATAAAGTGGATTAATTCAAGGGGCCAGAGAAGTGCATTCTTGATCGATCTCTTGTAAACCACACTGCTCCTAGATTTCATTGTCAACATAAGAAATAAAGGTATCCTTTTATTGGCAAAAGATGTGAGAGTGCATTGGTGTAACTTGTTTGGACATTGAAGCAAATTTTTGGAACAAATTAGAGGTAAAAGACGAATTTTGAATTTGCATAAAAAATGTGCACCATGGTTTTTTTGTAAACAACTTTACCAATGTATATATAAGATACACAAATAATATTTACATTTGTATACTTTCAGTACATTGAAAAATGCATTGCTACTAATTTCCACTCGGTTATTTCATTTATCCCTGCTACTTTAAAATTAAAAATCAAGTTTAACTTAAGAGTAGCAAAAAGAGAGCTTTTTACTGACATTGTCTTGGTCATAACAGGGAATTAAATAGCACAGGGAATGGGGATAATCTGAGATCAAAAGAAACCTGTTGGTCGTGGACAAGGGGCAAATTTTCACACCAGGATGTAAACACCAGTGCATGTAATTAAAATATTATTAAAATTACAAATTGTTCTTGTCAAAAATAATTCATAAATTTTATGTTAGTACATACAATATCTTTCTGCGATCTACATATTTTTATTTATTGGTCTAAGTTTAAATGTGTCAGTGCTTTTTGAAAATATTCTTGGTTATGAGTTGCATCAGTTAGGCAAAAATACACATTAAAAAATGTGAGGAAACTTCCGGATGTTGTAAGATAGCCATCCCAGTTCATACATGTACTTGGATGGGGGTATATATTCAAATATTATGAAAATAATAATAAGTTCTTAATTGAAAATTTGAATAAGTTTTCAATCAATATTATTTATCAAAAATTTGTCCCCAAAAAGTAGCAAATCCAACAGACCTATCAGTCTGCTTTGTAAATCATTTTATTGGTCAAACATTGAACATGCCAAAACCTTTTTCAAAATTCTCTAGACTGTCTATGACTTGCAGCAGTTTAGCATCAATAAATATAAAAAGAACTTTAAAAATGTAAAAATCCAACTACTGTGTTGGGGAAACTTAATGTGTTATAAAGTAGCTATTTAATATATGATGAAAGTTGAAATTTGGATGTATGTATTAAAATACAAAAATAGCAATGATTAGCTCTTTTTTGACAGTTTTAATAAATTTTAAATAAATAAAATAAAATGTTATTATTTTATGAAAACTTTTTCCCAAAAAGTAGTAATGCCAAACACCTATCCTTCAGTTTTCTAAATTATTTTTTAATTGGTTAAATAGTCAACATGCCAAAACTTTTTCAAAATTATCTAGGCTGTCTATGACTTGCAGCAATTTGGCATCAATACATTTTTTAAATAATTTTTAACAATGTAAAAAAATCTCGATATTGACAACACAGAAAGGAGCATATGTGGGGAAATGCCCATATGTTATAAAGTAGTTATTTAAGTTAATACATGTTAAAATGGTTGAAATTTGGGGGTATATATTCCAGTGTTCTGAAAATTGCAATTAGTTTATCGCTGAAAATTTTTCTAAATTTGAAATAAACAAATTTGATATTTTTGGTCAACATTTTTTTCCCGAAAAGTAGAACCCCTGACCTATCTTCCAGCTCTGTAAATCATTTTTAAAACTCTGTAAAACAACATCCATGCTGAAGCCTTTTTCAGAATTCTTGGAGTAATCTATAATTTGCTGTGATTGAGTTTTAAAATATTTTGAAAAACATTTTAGATGATAAAATAATAAATTATTGGTCAAAGTAAATGATTTCCACTGGAAATGTTATTATCAAAGTGAAAAGTCAGAGTATTTATCATGATTTTAAAAAATTCAGTTTTATCTAATTTATTTGTAAGAATTTTCAATTAAGTAAAATTATTATTATTTGTCAAAAAATTGACAAACAAAGTGGCGCAAACAATACACTACATATTTCCTTTCAAACTTGAGCTTGAAAACGGACTTGTTTTTCTCTTTTTAAAGCCTGTATACAAATTCTGCAGAGGGTCTCCAGTATTTCTTTGTGTCTATTCATCAACAAACTCATCTCGTAAAGCCTTTCTCATTGTGGAATGCTCTGAAACACTAATATAATCCCTTTACAGTCCATTAACTGTTTACATTTTCTGGAGTTTTTGTCTTCCATATGTAAAATGGTCAAGTGACCAGTCATTCAGAATAAAGTCTGAGCTGCAGAAATACAGGGATTTAGTTTGGATGTTGGACAACAATGTCAAGAAACTGCAGACAAAAACTTCGATTTCCAAATTGTGGTACTCTTCACGAGAAATTGCATGGTTGTGTTTTTGGCATGTTTCAAAATTAAACTTTATTTGAAAGTTTCAGTAGAGATTTTCATCAGTGTAATCTTATAATTTATGCTTCTCGTGATATAAATTTATAATGTCAGATGCATAAAATTGTTGACATTGTGACGGTTTTTCTTGATTTTTTTTTTTAGGGCGATGGTTTATCCCACTGGAAAGCAAAATCTAGCCTCTTACACAATGTCAACATCCTCGGTGTGTTTTATATTTTTAATATATGCTGTTTAATTTGAGTTTATATTTTAGTATAAGTGCAAAGATGCTTTTCATAATATATTCTTATTTAGCGGCCTTCTAAATGCAGTTGTGCCTTTAGAAATGGTCTATAAGAAACAACTTTAATAGCTGAATCTGAACCACTTAGTTAGTACTGAAATAACTGAAAAAATGCTTTACTTTCAAAACAATATTACATTCATAATGTTAAAACTTATTACATGTACTTATCTCAACTATCTACTTATTTTATAATTTTTTTCAAAGATAATTAAACTTTCTTTCTTCATTTATTTATTCATTTATTTAATCGCATTTTACATACGCTACTTAAGTCATTTTCAAATATTTGTTTCATACAAATAATTTTATTTTCAGCTCAATAAATACATTATAAAATAATAGTGTTTTTAGATAAATACATTTTAAATATATTTAAACAATTTAATATTGTAAACATTTTAATACATTTAAATTTAAATATATTTATTTATTATTCTCAATTTATTTATTTATTTTGTGACATTAGTTATATTTAACCATTATTATTATTTTTATTGTATTATATTTATAAAAAGTCTGGCTTCTTATATGCCGCTGGAAAAGACTGAATCAAAACATTTTGTCTAAGAATGTTGCACAGAGCAATTTGTTAAAAAAGTACTTTATTAAATATTCACCGAGTTAAAAATACTGGGGGTGGCATATTTCACAGCAATGAAGACTATTGCAAGCTGTTGCATAGTACCTGCTTGCAAGTTTCCAAATTTAGGCCTAAAGATAATACTTTGAAGGTAGGAAAAGCCTAAAGGGGCAGTTACCATGGAGCCATATGTTATAGTTGTGAAGTCTGTTCCAAGTTGATTGAGGTACAATGTCAGCATGCCAGTTTTCAGTCATTGAATCACAGTCACTGAATCAGTACTGTTAAATTTCAGATTTTGAAGTCTAAAATGCATGTACCTGAAATAATTGTTTTCTGTGTAGTATGTTTTTATCTCTTTATATATTTTGTTATATTCCTTTATTAACTGGAGAGTTATACAGAGTTGCTCGACAAGAGTAATGTGTACTACTTTTAATTTTTTTAAAATCTGAATTCCATTATTTATTTATCTAAAGTTTTAAATTTTATTTTATAAATGTGAAAATATGAAATAATGGCTGGTAGACATTCATCTGTTGTTTTAGCATAGGGATCAAAATGTTAGAGGGTTTCTGAATTAAAGAGTGATGGATGTGAATATGCATCACTTATTCTCGTGACAAACGGATGTCGTGAAAGCTTAGTAATTTATGTAGTAAAGGTTTTGACATTGTGGATAGGGTGTTGATTTTTGAAAAATGTAAATAAGATTATTTGTGCCTGAACCAGGAAGCTGGGAAATATTTTTTTTTAAATTATTGTGTAGGGTAGAGTGTTGGTTTTTTATAAATTATTTTTGTCTCTTGAGGGTGGGTAGTTGATTTTTGACTAATTATTTTTGACCGTGCGTGGGGGGGGGGGGGTAGTGGGGTTTTTTTTGTTTTTGAAAAATGAAAACAAGGTTGTTTGTGGGTATATCATCCGAGCTAGCCAATACCAATCCCCTAACAAAAATTTTTTATCGTGTATGGTTGGGTGTTGGTTTTTGAAGAAGAGGAAAAAATTTGGTACTAGTCTTGGGTTGTTGGTTGTTATTAGTTTATTTTTGTTTTATTGAGGTAGGGTGTTGTGTTTTCAAATATGAAATTAAGGTTATTTGTGGGTATGTCATCTGAGCTGCGAAATACAGTGTCTATACACAGTTAGCCCTAAATGTTCTCACAGGATTTCTTCTGGATTACTTTGGCTCTACCGTCATTACAGACATGCTACCATGGCAGATTGATGATTAGCATTCATTCTTTTAGGCAGGGTATGATTTTTATAAATATTTTGAATGGCATCGAAATAATGACATATTTATTCTGCACCCCCACCCACCTGGAAAATTGGTTGACAACCTTTCCTTTAATATATATCTTTGAGTAAGATTTTTTTTTTTTCTTTTTTTTTTCTCAGATATTCTGAGATTTTCTTACTGCATTGATAGAGTTTCAAAGACTTGTGGACTATGCTATTATTCTTCCCCCCATTTAATAAATGGGGGGACATTTATGGATACAAGTGCAACTTAAGAAATAAAGGTATGGCTTGAAAACATGATGTGCAATTTAGGCACATTTGGTTGAGTTTTCAGCGATTTTCGAGAAATATGCATGAATCCTGAAATTGCACGTTCTAGATTAGACCCTGGTATTCTTGCAAAATATTCATTTTATTTTGTCTTATGATTTTTCTTTTCCACTTTGTTATTTCCTAAAGTTTACATGAAATTATTATCAACATCCGCATTAAAGACTAATTTAAAAAATAATAACGTGTCTATCCAAGAGATGTATTGTTCATGCTGTCAAAATAATGATAAATTAATAACTGCCCAATGTTCGAGACCAAATATATTAAATATGTTGCAGTATTTTATTTAATTTGTAAAATACAAAGACATTTAGATGATTATACAACTACATGTAAGAGCAATATTTTTGACAAGGTTTTTCAATAGGTTGTTAATTTGGGAGGAATAGAACACATGTCCATATAAATTCAGACATGAAATAAAAGAATTTATAACGTAGCTGCCACTAAATTTTATAATATCATATATAACCTGTTTTAAGCCTTTTGAGTAAAATCTTAGACATAATGTTCATTAAAAACAAAAGTAGAAAATTTCAGGCATATACTAGATCAATTCGGAGGCGCCATCTTTAACATCTTGATTATATTATGTGTTTGTAATAATAATCCAAATGATGTACAAAACATTCTTGTTATTTATTTGTCAAAAAATTAATTTTGTGCTAAAATTTAGCTAATAGCACAGATTTAAACATTTTGATAATGACCGTCTTAAGGCATGATAGGGATTCAGATACAAATATCAACATTCGTATCATGTTCATATAAAGGTTAGGAACAGAAGAAATTTTCCTAATAATTAATAAGTGTATATTACTAATTTATTGAGGTTATACATGTTTTTGATTAAAATGTATTCATTTCATATACGTTGCATTTACTCGTAGCATTAATTATATCAATTTCATGATAATATTCATTTATGAATACAAATATTTTCAAAGATTCAGCTTCACAACCTATCTTATAATTCACTGGAAACTAATAAAAATGAAAAAAATGCTGCTGTCCTGGAGCTTTAATTTCAATAGCTTCGCTGAAGAATTATTACATAAAATTAAAATCTCATACGTGTCCCATCAAGAATATTAAATACACAGTAGTGGTACATTCGGCGTTTTAAACCCGATAGCTGAGGACAAGTCAGTCCTTATGTACCCCATGACGTTAGTATTTTTATCTTACTCATTACACGTGAGTGCATGTGATGTGGGACTATAAAAATATAATTATAACGCGTGCTTATTTGATTTTACATAGCAAAATCGGCTAGCTTAAAATTAAGTAACTGTTATTGGGAAATGTAATTATACATTTTTGGAAATACAACAACTGTGCCTTTTGGTCGTGTAAACGATTTTGCAAAACAAAATCTGCCGGCTAACATTTACTCGACTTTTACTGTTTGTAAATCAATTAACTGTATTAGGTCACTAACTCCCCGGTTTCATATCTGTGCGCGGAGCTGTTGGAAGTTTTCCATTTCTGCCAAGACGTTTTCGAACTCAGCCATGCTAATCATTTTATCCTCAATAACCATCGAATATAGCTCGGTGATTGTGTTGAGGCTGCTTTATGCTGCCGCAAGAAGTTCTGAATAAATACATACTCGCTGGTGTAATCGTAATTAAATTAATTTACCAGCGCCAGTGGTCACATCAGTTACTATTGAGATAGCTCCAACAACAACTCCAATTGGCGTGCCTATAATAGTTGATGTGGTTGCGATTCTTGCCACACCCAGACCAACGGTTGTTACCGTGGCGATTCCGCAAATAGCATCAACAACCTTACATATACACTTGTATTTCATGAGCATCGGTCTGGCATTTTCACGTGCTGATGCTATGACTCCGAGCTGGCCTCGAGTTGGCAATGGTACATCAGGGTGGTACTCACGCTTGATTTCTATCTTACCGTCGCTTAGTTTATGTTTGATCATATACGAAGGCCTGGTAACACCATTCTGAAGGAGATATTCATTAACGAGTGGAACAGAATTATTATTGATGTTAGCATCCTCTGTCAGCCGGTCCAACACCCCGATGGTAAATTCCGCAACTTCATCACCACGGTCAGAATCGATCACTTATATATAACGACAGCTCTTAAACACAAACGCCAAAGATGATTAAGAGCCCTTCCGGATAGATGCTGACTCCTTCAGAGTGAATTTTCTCACCAACAACCAACAATCTTGAGAAGGCAAACGTGGTACGTTTTCAAATAATATTGCTTTGAGTGGTATACAGTAGTGCTGTAGAAAAACCAGGGCCAGTTTCATTTAACATTAGTATTATTACACCCCACCCACTCTTGTATCCATGTATGATGAATACATACGATCCAGGCTCGCGCACCTGTATGATGTGAGGTTAGGTCTATCAAAACCATCCACATTAGGCAAAAAAGTAAATATGCCATTTGTTAAGCCCTCTTTTGTTTCCTCTCCTTTACTGGTTAATATTCCTTTAACCATACTCCATGAATTTACAATGCATGGTGGTGATGGCACCCTGGCAACCTTTACATCCATGTATTGTCTTGTTACATCATCAGCATCATCCACGTATTGTTTCATTGTAGCAGCTGCATCATCAACATAGTCTTTGATAAATGCAATAGACACGTTAGAGTATCTGATTCCCCCGTTTTCAGTGATTTCAGCCATGTTTTTCGTGACAGTGAATCCGTGCTTCAGCACAATGTCATTGATGGCAACGTTTTAAGTTTTGCAGTTTGATCTTGGCAAATCAATAGCTCGCCCGGATAAGGTCAGCAACAACCCTGCTGGTAAACTCGGTCAAATCTGCTTTGGTGGCAAACCTGCTCAAATCCAATCGGCAATGGTTCAGTAGCGTCCATAGATGTAAATAGACATTTTGTATACTGTCAAGTGTAGTTTAATGTAAAATCAATAAGCGTTTGCGGGGTCAGGCTTGAGGAAGCTTTGCTTGGTCAAGGACGAGGAATTCTGCGAGTTGTTCTGGATAGTCAAATGCCTCTGCCTGAGGGTGTTCTGCAGTGTTTACATAGATTTTTCCACCAACCGCCTTTTTCAGCACCATCCCGGATGCGGTTCAGGCAGGCTTAACGCAGCCGCTTTTGCAACCGCTGGGGCCGCAGCCGCTAACAACACTTGAATCGCCGCAAGGAATGGAAATATTCCACCAGATTTTTCCAGTTGTTTCACCTCTGACTTCGATAACGTTGGTGTCACCGAGCTGTTCTTTTGTTTGGCTGCATTACACTGATCGACTTGTGTTGGGGTCAACCACACATTGACAATTCCAGTTAACTTTGCAGGCGAAAGTTTCATTGTGACACCACAATCGTTTCGTATTGCGCTTTTGATTTTTGCAAGCTGGTTTTCACTAAGGCTAACCTTAACTTCATGGTAGGCCATTATTTGATATTATGCTGTTCAATTACAGCAACAGCAATTATGGGTTTTCCAGTGGCACATCAATAACCCTCATTTGACGACCTGCGCCCTCCAACATCATCATCTTATCAGATTGAATCACAGCAATGCATCTATATCTATTGTTGGGAGCGGCTTCAAGGGGACCATTTACACGTGCATGAAAGTGCAGATCAATCACAGATTGTCTGTACAGGTCCAAGTGTTACAACGAAAAGTAATAAATCGGGTACAACTCACGAAAGTCATGCTGTGAAATCTGCAGACCAGTATCAATGTATTGGTTTCGGCCCATGAACGACCACAGATATGCATATGCGACATAATTGTTTGTGAAGTCAAGAATAATTTCTTCGGAAGGCTCTCCATGACCGTTTAATCGTAAGAAACTTCAGACACGCCTAGCTGGTTAAATACCATGTGATTAATAGTCTCTCCACCGCGCGCCTTAGCTAAATGCCAAAACGTTATGAATGCATGTCTTGGTGCAATAATATTTTGTTGGGTAGTTATTTGCCATGATAACTGCTGAACATTGCCTTCATACGTGCCTGTGGTAAGCGTGTGAAATGACAGCGGCGATGTGTCTCCGGGACTCGTAAATGCCAATAAACGTGTCTCTGCAACCCATGAAGGGATTATCACAGGCATCCATAATGCTAATTTCAACAACACAACTTTGCCAGCACCAACACCATGACGCCATATTGCATCATCATCTGTGTTTTTTAGTTTTAACATGACTGTGCGTTTTGCTGCGAAAATAGCCTTGCGAACATCATTACAGAACCCAAATATATGACTGAGAGGAATCGCACATGAAACGATTATGAGTCTCCTTTAAGTTGTAGGCGACGCTGTGTAAATCCAATGTTGTAATTCGGGTTGATGCCAATAATCATGTCTTCTACATCTTCGATAGCGTTGACTGCATTTTTATTTTGAGGTTGCCCAATTGTATACCTCCTATGATCTGCATGATCAGCTGAGTCGTTGTAAAACATCATAGACAGGCCAGCAGACTTCGCATAATCATCGCTGTATCTGGCGAGTCCGAGAATCGTCGTGCCAACATCGACGTTGTTCAAACATCCTTCAATTTCCCTTTCCATCGATGGAATAACTTGCGCTACCAAATAATGTCATATTATGCCATTGTTAACAAATCCAACCCGGACATCATCGGCGTAATTAGTATCGTCGTATTGTAAAAGTTGTCCATCGATTTTCAAGAAGGCCTCACACAGGAGAAAATATCGAGATGTATCATGTACTTGTAACTTTATTCGACCTTTTTAATCAGGATATTTTGCCGGTTATGAATCATACTGATAATCTCGGACGCTTCGATCTATCATCAAAGGCACGTCCATGTCAAGCGCGGCATCGGCTACTTCTTTAAATTTTTCCATTGTTTGCACTTATATATTAATTGGTTCGTCTAATACCTTTTTGTGGGACGGCTTTGGTGGCTTCACCACTTACGTCTGCGTCCAGGCCCAGTCCACAACTGTAATCTGCTCCCCATTGCTAAATTTGCAATCGCTGATTCTGCGATACGCTGCTGAGCAGCTTCATTGATGATTTTACTAACTGGTGCGGGCATTGTTTCTGTTCATAGAAGTGTAATTGCCTTTGGTTCTACCCGCGGTGATCGAGTTACTAATCGTCGTAGTCGATCTCAAATCGATTGAGCTGCTCGCAATCCCTAATTTTTCAATGGATCCGCAGTAACGTTTTTGATGCTATGAACGACTCGCATTGCAACATGCAGCGCATGAAGACAATGCCGCTAACACTTTGGGTGCGCTGTGAACAATCCAGGGACAGAATCGCCAAGGCCAGTTCCACAATATACCGCGAAAACAGGTTTTCTCGCGTTAACAACATGCACTGATATCACATACCATTGTCATTATATTTAAATATCAGGTCCATCTCTAATATACAGTTGTATCGTCAAGGTCTCAACGCGTCCACAAGAGTGTAACGAATATGTGTCAACCGAGCTTTGTGGCATGGAAGATACACGGTTCCACAGTTAGGGCAAACCCAAACAGTATATAACCTCGAGAAGCCATGCTTGAACAAGCTCCGCTTTCGTAACTGCTACTGATGGCGTCACAGGTTAAATTTGAATCATTGAGGTAATATTTACAATGCCTCGGGATACTCACTGTTGTCAAATTAGTTTACAAGTGTGTCCGATGCGATAACCGCGTACACCTCGTCGTGGTTATATGCATCAGCAGCGAGTCGGTGTAAAACATCTTGACACGATCTTGGTAACATGGTTTTATTTTGTCATAGTAAAACTCATACATCAGCAGCTCTGAAAGATCAAGTTAGGACACGCCAACGTAGATAGGTTTTGTCAGCTTCAGTTTGATTTTTTACTATGTACGGCAACAAACCCACCATCGAAGATCTTTCGGGGATTTTCAAAATCATTTTTGGTCTTTGTTCACAGATTCGTATTCATTTGGATATAAGGAACCATCTAAGCGTGTTGGCGAAATCTAAGCAACGGATGAATTGTGCTTACACGTATTCCCAATCGCAGATATAACTGCAGGCTTCGTACATGAACTACATAGTTGGTTTTCCGCCGAAGAATTGGAAGTTTTGTGCATTCGTTGAACTTGCGTCCGGAATCGTCCACGATCTCACATTGATACCTAGACAGCCATTCGCGGGGCACCGACAACACTTCTGGTGCCAGCGGGTAGTCGTTATGAGTACTACTCGTCTAGGTACTACAAGTCAACTTCACTTCAAAGAAGTATCTGTGGTCGATGTTGCTGTCGTGATCGCGTACATGTGTTCACGTCCGCATCCGCGGGATCTATCCACGAAAAACCACCAACCAGCAGCGACTGCATCATCGCCCACGCATAAAGATTATTGATGTCAAGACACATGATATAACCGTTTGGGACAGCGGGGTCATTTCCGTCCACGCGCGAGCGCGATGATGACTAACCATTGAAATCCTGTCCCGAAGTCCACGCTTGATAAACAAATGCTGGTCAATATCGGTGAGCAGTTCCAATTTGATCTTGCGCGGGATCGAGATCGTACAAAGGCTTGGCTGTGTCACGAAACGTCTCAAAGACATCCGCGAGCAGAAACACATTGGTGCGCAAATACAAATCGTAGTAATCACCGAGGTTTTTATATGCGAATGCGGACCAAACCGCGTTTGCGTGTGCTCAGTCGTTGGTGGAAATACCTTCGCGAGACAACGATGAATGAAATGTCTCTATCGGTGGCAACTGAGTTTCAGAAAACTGTTCCCATCCACTCATGTACTGGTATGGGTACACTCCTTTTCGCGTTATCAACTTTAACTTGTCAGCAGTGAGTGGACTTTGTCCACCAATGGCACCATATCGACTGGTGATTTTGAAGTTTTCCACCGCAAGGTTACTGACTAGTTTGTCCAGGCTGGAATTCAAAAACTGCAGCGAATCTGTGTATTTTTCCATGTTGTTGGGGATGAAGCTTATTGGCGCTTTTTACGCTGTGGCTACTGCCTGCATTATTAAATGGCCATCATACCCACACAGGTTATGAAGCACTACTGGAATTCTTGTTTTATTTGGGTAAATTCGCAGCTGTAAATTGCATGCGCTGTGTGCGGCTCCTCGGTACGCACCACTGATATGACAGTGATCGCGAACTCGAGAGGCTTCGCTCCCGGAGCCATCAGTCTCAAAGGGACCATTACAAATCCAGTAATGAGTGGCCACGGAAAACTCATCAATACCATCGCGCGTTATAATCATGTCAGCGGGCGAATAGAGCTGTAGTCTGATCCATTTCGCGGTCTCCTTAAGCGATTTAATAAACACCTCAACAGAATCCTTGCCACGATACTGTTTTGTAGGCTCAATGTGCCCATCACATCTAACGACAATGAAACAAAAAAACCGCATGGAATTTGTTCTGCAACATGGACTGTGTTTGATTGGACCGTGGGGTATTCTTCGGTTCTCACGCGAACGTTCAAGCATTCAAATCCGCGTAAATAACTTACGGTACTTTCATCTTTCGTTGCACCGCGGTGAATTTCAAAAATGTTTTTGAGAGGTTCTGGCATAATTGTGCGCTGAGGTTTTCCACTAAATCTACCGCAGTAAAAGTCGTGCTTGTCAAGCCCCTGTTGGGAGGTAAATAAATTCAGGCAGCGTTCGTATGGAAACTTTTTACCGTGATGTTTGCTGTGTCGGTTAAGCAATCTGGAAAGATTGTTTATCAATACGTAATGAGATAACGACTCTGAGCTTTTATGCCGCTTATCAACAGCAGATTAATCTTGGTCCGTCCATGCCAATTTTTGCTTTGTACGTGTGGAGATAGTTCATGCGGATAAAAACCTTTGTCCCAAGTGTACACGTTAACAGCGGTACTGTGGTTAAGTGTTTCAAACTTGTTCAGTGTAGCCTAGGTAACCTGCACCGGAAATTCAATGTCACCAAAATCAAGTTGACCCAAGTATTGCTGTTATTTTCATGTCTGATCTACGTGATCGCTCGTTGGATGTAACTTGCATAAGAGTGCCCATTCAAAGCATCAATTGTCGTTCTTGTTTACATTTATCACTGGCCGCGGCGGATCATATTCCGGCGTTGGTATGTAATTAGATCCAGGAACTGGTATGTATGGGGACATATGCAGTTCAACTTCCGTACATTTGTCAAGAGTCCATCCAGAACCGGTGGTGGTGGATTTTTCCAACGTGTGGAAAATCTGTTCAATACGTTTATCGATTGCGTTATCGATAACCTTGTTGTCTTTGCGGTTCGTGATTATAAGTAGATCACCATGAAGCCATTGGATTTGAGTTTTAGATCCCTCCTTGTCTGAAGACTTGCGATTAAGCGGCATAGTCAAATGTGCATGGACAATAATATCCGTTTTTATACTGGGGATGCCAGGGCGTTTTCACATATATAAGATTTCCGGGTGCATATTGGATAAAAGTTTTACAACATCTTTGTTAGGTTTGTATGTGTGTGGAATAATCGCACGTAATTTTCTAAATCACCTCTGCGCTTGTGAAACTTAAACTCTGGGACTTCTTGTAAACAAACATTCGTGGCAGCCACAGCGGCGATAGCAGCTGCGGTACGTCGGCGGTCTTTTTCACGAACATGCTCAACTACCTCAGCGGCGATAGCGGCTGCGACGCGTCGACGGTTTTGTTCATCCGCAAATATATTTGCAATTTCCGCACGCTTGACTCGTAGAGGAATCTCTATATTGAATCGTGCTGCTGTTTCACGAAGCTGTCTCACGGTCTGGCGCGGTTCGGCTACGATACCTAATAACAAAAGCATGTTAGCTTTTCTTGCACCTCTAGGTATTGGTATGTTACGCTCGCGCGCGAATTGTCTCAGTTGGCGTATCGTTGCTGTTGCGGTAACTGGTTGTGGTTCAGTTACAGGTCCTAATTGTGCAAGTAAGTCAGCTTTTCGCATACGACTTGTTATTCGTATCACGCACGTCCGCACGAGTTCTTTTAGTTGTTTCACAGTCGGTATACTGTTATATAAGGGAAAATCTTTGTTTAATTGTGCATTTCGTCAATAATTTCTTTTAAAGAATTTTTACTTTACTGGACTTGGAAGCGGCAATTGCCTCAATCCTGGTTATTATTTCATTTACTTCTATATCGTTTTCATCAACTTCGTCAGGGGTGGTAACGTTGGGTATTTCCGCAATAGGTTCTGGTGCTGTTGCGCGGGCGGATCTTTGACGGCGTGCACGATAATACTCGCGGATAGATCCGCATAGTCGGCAAAGTTGATTACGAGACTTTACTCCGATACCACATTTGGTGCATGGTTGAGCACCCGGACCTTTACGTAACGCGAGTAAATGTGATTTACAGTATTCGTAATGACATGTTCTGCCGCATAGTTAACGTTTTCCAAGGCATGTTTGCGTCCTAATGCCATTGAACTTCTTATATATTTTAAAATTGTATTCTCTAATAGAAATAATCATCTGTGTCTTCTTAATCATTTGGGTATTCATAACCTAATTGTACGACCATTTGCTGTAAAATGCTTTCCATTGATGGCCAGTCATTCAGGTGTATGTCATCCTCATCATCGCCGGTAAATATGTGCAATGGATAGTATTTGAGTATACGACCATTCTATGTAAACGACTTTTCATCAGTCATTGTAATTTCCAAATTCTCAGCAGTGGAATGCAAACACACGTGCACCAGGCGACATTGACTGAAGATCACCGGCAAATCGATTTATGTGTTTGAATATAACAATTTTCTTCAATTAGGCATTTGGCCAAATCACCGCATACTCATCAGTACCCTTAAATAATATACATACTCGTAAACGACCACCGCTTGTACAATGACATCCCATAATATAAAACGTCTTGCAATTTCTTTGTATATTAATCTCATAGTTTCTGTGTCTTTGCATGAAAATCTTGTGTGAACAAAATTCATAAATTGTGACGTTCGCTTAGAATAATGGCATCGCGACCGTCGCTTAGAATCTTCCTCTTCTGCTTTCTTTTCAGTTGGAGTTTACTGCATCTCTCTAGCAATTATTCTATCACCAGCCTCTTCGAGCATTTGTTCCCACCATTTCATTTTTTCTACACATTCTTCCGCCCATTTTGTATTTCCGATGAATCTATTGCGGTTTAAAAATTCTTGCAACTCATCGTCATCAGATGTATCTAAAAACTATTCATAATTCATTTTTAATTACATTTTCCTATATTATAATACCAAAAACATTTCTCTACTTAATTTCCTCTTGGTGATCTTCAAGACTACTACAATAATCGCTCGATGTTTCGTTGTAGTCGTCATTGTCATCATCACCATTATAGTATTCGCTCGTTTTGATATCTGTACTAAGCGGTGCAGCCAACTTTAGCGATTTTTTTTTTTTTTTTTTTTTTTTTTATTTTTTGTTGTTGTTGTTGCACAGTATCAAATAATGTTTTCGCAGGTTTCCTTGTTATATTTTTCTCCAAGTAGACATCGCTGTTTTTCCAGGATAATTCAAAAGTTGATTAATGTATCAAGATGCTCCGGATACGTGTTTGAAAAATCATACAAGATGTGTTGAGCCTCTTTGACAAATCTGTATGATGCATCTAAACGAAGCAACGACCGAATCTTTTCTGCGACGTTTCGCACACTCCACTGGTCAGGTCGATTAATTCCAGACTCGGATATTTTGATAAATTCTTTTAGAATTCTATATGCATCTATCTGTGAATTTTTCGCCATTGTCATATATATCAGGGTAAATGTCTAATATAATATTTTCGCATAAACTCTGCCACAGTCGGTGTAAAATATAACTGTGGCAAAGTATTTTTATATACAGTATACCACGATAAATAATACTGTAGTGCCATAGTTGATATAAATGTATAAGCTATAGTTGAATACAGCTGTGCAGCGAAAAACTATACAAGCAAAATATTTTATACAGTATACCACGATCAGTAATTGTGTTTTCAACGTAGTATTTTTAGTCTCACAGAAAATGAATCTCCACATTTTAGTATAGCAACAATCATTAGGCCTGACTAAAAACTTCACCTGTGGTATTTCTAATAATAGTGGATTTACAGACAGTTAAAGTCGAATAACTATTTACAAATCGTTTACACGACCAAATGGTAGTAGTTGTATTTCCAAACAATAATTATATTTCCATATAACAGTTACATAATTTTACGCTAGCTGATTTTTGCTGCATAAAATCACACGCGCGCGTTTGAATTATATTGTTGTGGTCCCACATCACATGCACTCGCGTGTAACGAGTAAGATAAAAATACTAAAGTCATGGGATATAAAAGGGCTGATTTTATCTAGCTATCCGGTCAAAAATGTTCAATGTACCCCTACTTACACTATTTACATAATACGGAGTCACAGGTGTATTCGTAGATTTATTAATATATTTGCCCATCAAAATGTTTGAAAACTGAATCCGTCTACTTCACCGGACGCTTAACTATTATATCACTTCGCACGAGCTCGCAATTTCTCCGTAAAAAAACGCGACAACTCTGGATTCCAAATCGTGGCGTTATTCCAAGTTGTCCCCCAATATGGACTGGGGAGATACTTGCTCGACTTGATAAAAACTAATAATATCTTCAATTGAAAAACAGCTTTAATTTATAGTTTCAGGAAAGGTGTGTGAAATTTGCCCCATTTTTGAAGTCTTGAGCTTTATTTATTATTGCTTCCATATATTATCATATATTTTGCAGCCCGGAGTGACGCGGTAACATTTGTCAGCCACAAAAGCCATAATTTAGTTACGCACTCACGTCTATCGTAAAAAAAAAATGTAAGGGGAAAAGCTGTAATTTATTTTAGTACCGATATCAGCAAAAAATTCAATTTTAATTTATAATAGGAAAGGTATATTTCCAACAGAACAACAGGACATTCTTACAGCTAAGGGAGCGACCATTTACGTTTCTGAGGTGGGCATGTTTGTTTCACTTTTGAACCAGAATTTTTTTTAAACCTCAAAATAATGTTTTTTTTCCAGCCAATATAATGGATATAAATATTTATCTTTCCTACAAATCAGAACAAGAATATTTTTTCTCGCTTTTGGGTGGCCAGAATTAGGTTGTTTTGAAATCCCAGCCGTCCACTCTGAAAATTAAATGGTCGGTTCCTAACTTAAGTGTGTCACCTGGCTACTAGAACTATATATACGCTTTACACTTGAACTAATATTTGTACCTCTACCTTCTTTATCGAGGCTTCGACAACATTCCTGCCTTCACCTCAGTTGTGCCTCATCTTTCTTCAAAACCACTGGAACCTCATTTGCGTAACAAAAGGGAACATTTTATATCCGGCATGTCTGGAATTTCGTGCTATCACTGGGGCATTGGTAAACATGAAATTGGTTGACTGGCGCTTGTATTCAAACAGGAAGCACAATTCAAACGGAGACGACAGTGTATTATTTGGCACTGGTATATTTTGTGTGTGGATCACATTGAAATGGCAACAGCCGGTGATTTCAGACCAGGAACTGGTGTAGCACCACAGATCCTGATAGAATTATCCATCTCTTGTCGGTATGTCTATGGGATCTTAATGAAGCCAATTACGCACTTGTCATTTGCAACAACCACACCTTACCCAGCTTTTCACCTTTCACAATTGGTGATTGCGTGGCAGTATTTATAAGAGGTTTCAAACCACATAAGCATAGCTCTCTCTCTCTCTCTCTCTATCTCTCTCTCTCTCTCTCTCTCTCTCTCTCTCTCTCTCTCTCTCTCTCTCTCACACACACACACACACACACACACACACACAATCACGAGCCTAGGAAGAGGAGGAGATTGAGGGAAAATGGCAGACATGGTTTTCATTTTTCATTGTTAAATTGTACCACAACTTTTTCACTTTTGGATTGAAATAATGACAATTCCCAAACCCAATTAAAGTGTTGTAAAACCAACAATTTTTCTTGCTAATGACTGTTACAATTGTATGGGTCCTAAAGTGTCTGCAATATGAATAGTGTATTTATTGCATTAAAAATAGCACATTCATGATTGATGACAATTTAGTCTCCTTAGTAAATTCTGTATTCCTAATAGCAACAAGTCGCTTTGCTTGTATACCTCACACTCGGTTAAGCAGTACCACTTTGGCTGTCTTATTGTTTGGCACCTTTTTGTTAACAGAAGAAAAAGAAAACACTTGATAATAATAAAACAACAGAAACAGTAACATATTTTAATGTGCAGTGTGTTTAGAGAAACGTGAAATAAGCCATATCCAAAAAAAACAAAAGCAAAAAAAATATTTGATGGCAATTATTAAAAAAACAAATGCTGGTAATGAACACGAAAATATGTAATATTTATCATATTTAATATGTTAATATTGACATGTCAATAAATCTTGTATTATTTCTTAGTCCATCTCTGAATACCTTCTTGCATTTTCTTTCACAAATGAAAATTCTGGTTATGAACAAAGATTGAGAAAATGTTTAAAATGTTACACTCCATTCAAATTGGAACATTACAATTACAGATTTATGTTTCAAAAGCAATTCATATTACATCTCAGTGGACTGAAGACCTGATAAAGGCAGAGGTAAAAGCACTCACTTTTCACCTGTTTGGTTTAGGGTCAATTCAAATATTTAATAACAATTTATATCTGATTCTTTGTATTTCTTGGTGCTCTGGTTTATTCCACATCTTAGACCACATTGTCTTATTCATCATTATTTTGTGCCAGTTGTATCCTCTTGTATGCTATTATGTACTCCTTCTTTGTGTGATATATTTCAAAGCAAGGAGTAGCACAAAGTGGCACATCACACTCTGTCCACATTTCATGGTAGCAGTTTTCCCAGCATGCCTTTTTTGTATTCGCTTTGAGGCAAGTATTTGTTTTTCTGCTTGACCACAAACTACACACATCTTCTGATTATACTCAGAATTTTAATGTGTGATTTTGCATCGAAAATGTTGACTATCCAGCCTCAGTAGGACCTTTCCTGATGGTCTGGTTCTTCCTATGTGGATTTCTGCAATTTCTGCAACAACGCCAGCAGTTTGAACAATCTGGGATATTAATTTCCTCCTAAACACATGCGGAGTCATTTTTACTACATCTGAAGAGGATATTTTATATAATATATAAGCATTTAAATCTGTTAAATTGAGCATGTGAAAGAAAACTTTTTTCCACCACTTGAGTGTTCTTGAATTAAAACATTGATATGACACCATTTGATCTGAACTATCTAACCCCACCCCCATACTTATCATAAATTGGCTATATCCAGACATTCGATGACAAGGCCAGTCTTTTGATCACTTTTGCCAGTTTGAACATTCTGTACTGACCCTGTTGTACCAAGGAGAATGACTTGCTTTTTATCAATGTATTTCATGGCTACTAAAGGACCAGTGTGCATAGTGTAAATCTCTTGTCGGACTGTCAGTTTTTTGTCCTTAAGAGTTTGCGGAATCCCTCGTCTGGTGCTATGAACAGTCCCAATTGCACTTATTCCTAAGTCCCATAGGTCTAGGAACAGTCTTGGAGATGAATAGTAACTGTCTGTAAACAAAGTGTAACCCTGTCCAAAAAAGTTGCGCATCATGTCCATAGCCAGGTTGTATGTTTTGCCATTTTCACTTACAGGTATATTAGTTTTACAAACATACAACTGAAACTTGGAACAATATCCATTAGTAGAGTCGCAGACCATGTAAGTCTTGATGCCATACTTGATTGGTTTATCTGGATTATAAACCGTGAATGCCAATTTGCCCCTCCAATCATCTCCTCATCCAAGGACAGGTACCTAATTGGTACAAAAACACTACCAAATCTGCTGATCATGTTACTGAAGACATGTCCAAGTTTTCTGACTGGATTGTGACCAGGAACACCTGACATCAACATTAGACTAAATTTTTTAAAAAATATGAATAATAAGTACTACATAGTATTTTTTTTACAAGTATGATTAAAAATTTACATATTTGTACACTTTTTGTCATGTTATTCTACTTGGGACAATATTACAATATTCATCGTCTATCAGCAGACTATATCTTTCACCCAAATAAACAGTCATTGTATTTCACCCAAATCAACAGACTTTGTAATTTAATCCAAATATCAGAGTCTTTAGGACTGAATAGGACTCTACGTGTTTTGAGAAGTGTTATAACTTTGTTTATATTACCTCTGGCAAGATACTCTGCATTGTTGCACAGATTAAAAAAAGCTCATGATCTATCCTTGACATGACAGAGGGGAAAAATGGTGTTGACACAACTGGATCTGTGCTCCAATAGTCCTGCATATAGAAAGCACATGCCAAATAAAATTTCATATTATATTCCATTAATTTGTTAAATACATTACGTACTGTGGTTAAATGATAAGAGAAATTATGAAAATGAACAAAGAAATATATTTTGTTTCACTTTGTAGTAAATAAAAATATTTTGCTTTTTCATATATATATATATATATCGAAACAAAGATACACACCTGGATATCCTGCATCATGATCAGTCCCATAGCGATAGTTGGGGATAGAAAACTGATCTCCTTTCCACAGGTATCACACCAGTGCCAAAACCTGGATTTTGGTTTCAAGAGATCACAGTTCTGCTGCAAGAAATCATTAGCATATCAGAAATAAATGTGTCAAAGATTTGTGGATTGAAATAAACACACCCAGACACTAATTTAGCTATATCACTGGACAAAAATAAATTTTTTAAAAATCATTTGAAACAAAAGAAATATGTACCAGCATACTTGAATCTATATTTTTTGTTCAGTCTCAGCACCACATTTGTGTAGGTTATATGTGCAATTCAAACAATTAAGATTTGAAATTATATTTTTTTAAATCGCTGACTTAATTCACATATATAGAGATATATAATCAAGCCCCATTTCAAACGCCAAAATTTGTAAATGCCTTTGTTATTGATGGAACAAAAAATATCTTCATCTTAACAATATTGATATGATTTTATTAAATGTCATAGATCTAATAATTGGCAATTATAAAATTAAAATAAAATTTAACTGGTGATTATTGGAGCTAAGTTATTGTGCATGCCATTTTATTCCATATTTATGAAAGATTAACTCATCTATTTGTTTCTGTAGCAATTTAATTGTAGTCATCATCCTTAATTAAAAGATTAAAATAATCCAGAAGCTCTTGAAGTTCCTCAACAGGTGCCTGTAACCCAGGTAGAGACGTGAAACTGCTCTGTTCTCACGGTTACATCACCAACTTCCCACTCCTCTAAAATATCATTTTCTCTGTTACCAAAATCTCTACCGTCTTCCTCACGAACATTGGCCTCATCAAACCACTCAAACTCACTCTCACTATCCTCATCACCCAACAACTCACACAAGAAATTTCCTCATCACCGTACACAACCGCCATATTGTTTTTTTTTATCGATGTCGTCTGTTGACAACCAAATCTCCCGGCAAATTTGTTTGTTTTTTCACATATTTTGTCGGTTATGCATCAATCACATGTAAACTTGGTAATTATTGGACCATCTTGTGTAGTATTCAATCTGATATTTTTAGCACATGCTTAACTCATTCAGCCCCGATCCCGCCTATATTCCTGATCTGTTTTCTGCATTCAGTGGCCGATCCCACCTATACTCTGGGTTTGTTTACTGCATTCAATGGCTGATCCCGCCTATAGTCATGGTGAATAGGTTGGTAGTCAAAACGTCTCCGATTGATCACAAATGGGGTTTTTCCAAGAAACTGATGATATTGAACCAATCAGAAAAGACTTTACTTTTCTTTGTTTAAATATTAAATATTCATAAGCTAAGGTTACGAATTGGCAGCGGTTTTACTACACGTGTTTCATTCATGAAAAATAGTAAACAATGGAGGTTTTCTGAGCGATATTTGACTATTATGAGAACGAAAACGAGAAGTTTCTTGGATTTGATCTTGAAAATATTGAGGAAGCAGAGGAAAGATATGTTAGACAGTTAGTTGCATATTTTACGAGATTTAGACTCTGACATAGAAGTAATCCGAGATTGAATCATCTGAAGAAGAGGATAATGACAGCGATGATGATGCACATAATTTTGTAAATAGTGCATAAATAACTTGTGAAAGACTTGGACATATAACACAAAAAATATATGACTGTGTAGATAAATTTATTTTGAACAATTGGTGAAAATGTCATGGATTTTTATGGGATATAAGCAGAGAAATTAAGGTAAGAATGAATGCATGTGCATGATGTTTACAAAATTTTCTAAGTAGCTACAAACTGTCTGGGGCACAAGCAGGTAGACACCGCTTAGTGCTGCTGGGCATAACAGCAGTGATACTGACAACAGTGTTGGGGCTGAATGAGTTAATGATTGGTGGAGATTGAACATCCATTTACGTCATTGTAAGAAACCATATTTTTATGGCTACCGCTTACAGAAGACGCTGTGTTGTGGCCATATAAATATGGTTACCACATATAGATTCAGGTAACGTAAACCATATATTTATGGCTTCCACACTGCCAGGGTTAATTAAGATGCTCGAGTTAAAAATAGAACATCTATTACACCGACTATTTCAACTGTTCAAGACAGTTAAAATGTTATTTGACAAATTTTAGGTGAACAAAGCTATGACTCAGATGAAAACATCAAGATATGATTTCAACAATATATTTCAGAATCAAAAGTTAGACTAAAATATGCTGTTGGTTGCATTGGTGGTTATTACAAACATCATCTGATAGATTTAAACAGGAACTGACCAGTTCAATTAATAAAAACATGTTTTAAAAAAATATGATGATACCAGCTGTAACAGTTCATCAAAAGATGAACAACAGGAAAAGAATATGTAGATAACGGGCCTTAAATTTACAGCCAGAAGGACTAGTATATTGAGAAATTTATTGGTAATGTGCCTTTTATTAATTTAATTGCATTGACTCACTGGATTGAAATCAAAGGTTGATCAACTCGTTAGTCTCTAGGTTGCGTAAACACAATATAACACAACCATTTAAAACGCTGCTAATTAACCATACCGTATTTGTTTTGTTCGAAGTGTTTTGATTCTATGATAATTTGGTCGCTTAGCCCAATATGCATTCAAGCAGTAATAAAACGTGCACACATGTAACAGTTATCAATCACCACTCACTGTAGTATCACAGGATATGAATAAATAAATGGAGAGAGGTAGATTCAAGCATTAAGTATGCCCAGGAGGCATGAATGGCCAGATAAGGTAGATAAAGTGATTAAAGTATAAAAATTAGCACTTGCCCGACTTGTTTTAAAATGGGAAATAAGCACTTGTCCCGAACTAGGGTCTTGCACAATTTTACTTGTCCGACCTCATAAATGAATAGTCTGGGATGTCGGGCTAATGGATTTGATCAGCCCTGGTTACAAATACATTCATCCACTTGGACATACATTATACCCATCACGGCAGCCATGTTGCAAAAATCTTTTTATCGCTACTACTATTAAATGGATGGTCAATTTGATTCTGGGTTTCCACTAAAAGACTTCTTTTTCTGTCAGATTTCCACTAAAAGACTTCTTTTTCTGTCAGATTGGTTCTAAATGAAACTGGTGCCATCTGACATAATATAGCTGCTATGGTGGCCATTTTGAAAAATCTTGTTAATTGCTACTCCTCCAGAACTGATGGTAATATCAACATGGCGTCTTCACTAAAGACTTTTATGATGTCTACATGTAGTTGGTCCTAAATGAAAATGGTGCCAATCTGACATCAAGTATGGCTGCCATGATGACCATCTTGAAAATAATTTTCTCTACTCCTCCTGAACTGAAGGTTGTATCAACATGGGCTTTTACTTAAAGACCTTTTTTGATGTCATGTTGATGCTACCTGAAAATGGTGCCAATCTGACATCCAATATGACTGCAATTGTGGCCATTTTAAAATTATTGTTATTGCTACTCCTCCTAAATGGATGATCATATTGACATGGGGTTATCACTAAAAAAGTTCTCATGATGTCTAGTTTGTCCCAAATAAAAATGGTGCTAATCTGACATCCAATATGCCTGCCATGGTGGCCATCTTGAACATCTTGTTATTACTACTCTTCTTGTTTGGATGGTCATATCAGCATGGCGGTTTTCACTAAAAGACTTCCTATGATGTCTAGTTGGTTATAAATGAAAACGGTGCTGTTCAGACATCCAATATGGCCCCTACAGCATTTTGCTTGAAAGTCTTGCTTGCGCTGCATCTTCTAAACAGGAAGTCATATTGATATGGGTTTTCACCAGAAGACTTCTTAAGGTGTCTAGTTGGGCCTAAATGAAAATGATGCCGATCTTACATCCAATATGGCTGCTGTGATTATCATCATGAAAATCTTGTTATTGCTCCTCCTAAATAGAAGGTTGTATTGACATGGGGTTTTCACCAAAAGACTTCTTATAACGTCTAGTTGTACCTAAAAGAAAATGGGTCTGTGCATTTTTCAGTTGGATTTTACTTATAAGCAAGTATATACAGTAACTCTCTTTCCTCTTGCCAAGATGTAATCTTCACTCTTTGTGTGTTCTTGTGTGGTAATCATCTATTATAGTCTTAGCTTCTGTTACCTGCTGGATAAATGGTTCATTTGTGTTGATTGTTTGCATCACTGTTTAGGATGTGTATTGGCTGTGGTATGGTAACTGTTGACACTATTAGATGTTTGCTTTGTGTTTTGGAAGTCTCTTGCAAGTGGGAAAGACACTTCTCATCTTTGTATGCAAGCAGTGATCATTCCAGAAATAAAACTAGATTGGCCATATGGCCCATACCAGGTCAGAAAAAGGAGTCATTTGGAGAAAAAAGAAATAGGTGTCATGCATATCTTTACCTGTTCTTGTTTATTGAAGAAATTAAAACTGATATCATTATCACAGGCAATGACATCATGGATTTATAAATATTAAGTTATCCAGCGTTATATGCTTTGAATCGATCATTGTAGTGTCAGACTAGCATATATGTGATAAAAATGAGGGGTCAGATTGGAACAAAGAGGGTAATTTGCAAAAGAGGGAGGTTTTTCATCATCCCAATTTTTAGCCTGCAAATGGGCAAAAATTACTACTATTGAACAAATTTCCATATTTTTAATATTAAAATATGCAATTCAGTTCTTTCACATAAACTTGTTGCCTTTCACACTCTCCATATATGTAACACAAGCATTTTTAGCATTTCTTACAAGATCATTGCCTGGATTATATTGGTGGCAGTCCTTATTATTGTTCATCTTAACACTTAAAAGGTTATGTACTGTCACTGGATCCAGATTTCCTCTACAATCGGCTTGAATTTTCCTTAGAATGGAAAATGTTCTTTCAGTGTCTGCATTGGAATGTGTCAATGTCAATACAACTCTGTTGAGTTCACCAAGAAGTTTAAATTGTTTCCTGTCTGTGTGTGGAGTCGGATTGCCAACTCTATGCCAAAACTGCTCAAGACTGGTACTGTCTCTGTCAAATTTGGGAAGTTCTTCTTTGGGAGTCAGAATGTAGTCCTGAATTTCATCTTCCAGTGCAGTTCTGACACACTGGGTTAATGTCATGAACCTCTCAAATGGTTTCACCACTGCAATACAAAATACATAACATTAGAACTTTGAAATTTACTCGCCATGGATATACAATAGGTAAATTAAAATATTATAATATAATAATGCAATTGTCACTTGCATATCCGATGCAACTGGCCCAAGCGAGATTTCTCACTCTGAAATATTATAGAATCTGTTCCAGTGGTTTCATAAGGCTTAGCGAAATTTTCCATTTAAAGGTACCTATCACTGTTTTCAATTTCCAGTTATCAGTGCAGACCTATAATATTCTTTTATTGTTCACCCATCAGTAGCCGATAATTATCTGTATTGATTATGGTGGCACTCTCCAGTTTCGTACTTTGCATAGGGTTAGATTTTTAAAGAAAAAGATTTACCTATGTTTTCCTCACTGGTTGTCCTGGCTATTTAAAAAAGACCTTGTATATCTTTGGTATTGTTAAAAGAACTTTGAATTCCCTTTATTTTGGTGTATGATTGATGGGTGCAATTTGGGTTATAGAGTATACAGCTTGGTCTTACTTAAGATGTGCACATGTAAAAAAAAACTGCAAGCTCCGCTTGGTTATTTTCACTTCCTGGACTTCAAAGGTAAATTTTAAAAAAAGAGCCGATAACTTTTTTTTCCTTTTTTATATATTTTGTTATTCATTCATTGTACTTTCAGAGGTTGGTATTGCCTACTCTGGAAAAATGTGTTTCCCTATTTTAATAACTGTTGAAAATAGTGTACTTTTGACTAATTCATGCTGATTTTTCGAGTACTTTGGAGCAGCCATTTCTTTCTGTTGTGTGCTTAGGTCATGACCAATTTCCACAAGTACAATATGTAAAGAAATTTCAGCCACAGTACATGAAAGTAGCATAGAGGTATGCCAACATTCTCTCCATTGTGCATGTTGCAAATGCAAACAGCTTCATCTTACACCTGTCACTCTCTCAGAAGCACATATTATCTGTAGAGCGCCCCCCCCCCCCCCCAAATGAGATAAGAAAACCTACCTAATCGGATTAGTGAGTATTTATTGCACTCCCAAGCATCTAATGTTGTTTAATGCCAGTACGATTGTTAATGCATACATTAATGATTAGAAATTGCCGTTTCCATCCATCACTGAATTTCGTGTGATATTTTGCTTGCTTGGATTTTGGTGTTTTGGCATTGGGAGATAATGCATGCTTAGACATCTTGAAAAACTTTAAACACCGAAGTCAAAACAAGCCAGTTTTATGCCACTTGAGCTCTTGAGTATTCCAACCATAATCAATTAACATCTTTAATCCTGTCCAAATTACTTTTTATCATACATAGCATAGACTCTAATTCATCTCGACAACCTTAAGTGCTGAAGCAATAACATACCTTGTGGACAGAATCAAAGTAATGTTGATTGTTTCATGCTGATTGAGCTTTTCAGTAACCCAGCCATAATCAATTAACATCGTTAATCCTTTCCAAATTACTTACACTCATACGTAGCATAATCCACCTAGACAAACTTCAAATGAAGCGAGTCGACCATGCCAACAGGATCTAAGAATGAAATTAGCAAGTACATTAACTTGCCCTGCTTAAAGCCAGTACAGTCACGTGAGCATAGGCACTATTACCGTAAATATACTACACTTTCAATAATAATTTTGCATACATAGGAGATTTTAGTGAGTGACAGGAGGGATGGGAGACACCCCTAAACTCGGGAGAAAAACCCTCCCATGCAGGAGGTTCACATGTATGGACTAGTAGCAAAGTTTTTTTAAATTTTCTTGTCCACTAAAATAACCACTTACACTGTTCATTACACAGTTATTTTAGTTGACAAGTGCACTGTAGCAAACCATGATATAGTCTGATTAAAAATGACTAATTCAAAGTATATAATGCTGGAAAAGTGAATACTTATTGTAGAAATTAATAACTCCACAACCCGAGTACCTGTGATTATTATCAGCGCCCCACCTCCCATCATAATCCTTCCAGACTAGAATTTGAATTCCTCGTGCTCAAGTGACCATTTCCCTCAAGAATTTATTTTGGACATTTGGGTCTGCATTTTTTCCTGCCAGTGCACTACTTTGAAAATGAATGCAGCAATGTTTTTGATGAAAATTACATTTTCTGTCAATGATCAACCATAGGACCTGTGTGGCTGAGTGGTGTAAGGCACTAAACTTAACAGATCACTCACACATCTCACCTCTGCCGCATGAGTTCAAGTTTAAGCCTGACCAACGTTGGTATGTGAGAAAGCTTCCCAGTAGCTGCCTGTGGGTAGGTGGTTCTTCCTGGGGTTTTCCTGGTTTCTTCCTCCAGCAGATACACAGGCCGCCATGTATGGCCTGTCATGTGCTGAAAAATGGCATTAAACCCCACAAAACCAAACCAAACCATGTGCTCTCAATTGGTACCCAAGCTAATAAAAATCAGTAAGACATTTCTGTAACCCAATACAATTGATCGTCTTATGCTTCTTTAGCAATAAGCACATTAGATTCATTGAACTTGGGCTGCACTCAGTTCAGTCCAAGTCAACAATAACTATTAATTTATTTTCTGGTGCCAAAGATGAAAATTAAGGGTCAATTTGGGGGGGGGGGCCAGGGAGCAGCCTAAAATGAGCCCTAGCATGGTTAACAAATCAGTTTCTTTTAAACCAATAATTTAAAGAAAAAAAAAGGTTTGGCTAGTTTTGCTGTTTCTACATTTTCACTTAATGTTTGTTAATCAGCAGACCCAGCTTTTATTCTGCTATCATCTAAATTTTTTCCTGACCTGTTCCTTTGTGTCCGTCTGTGTCATAAAAATATAATGTGTTATCTTCAATTTTAAAATCATTTCTCTTTCATTCATATTGTTCATTTATTTTTAAACCACACACAATATCATTTTTATATCTTCTGATTAATTCTGCTTCGAAGATTCTATTGAGTTGTAAAACCTTACCAGTAATTTGATAGGTTATATTCATTTAAATTTTCTAATGAGTGAGTGTATTCATGATCATCTCTCAGTGTTAACATTCTCCACCACCACCTGCCATTTTTATGCTATCGAAATGGATACAAAAATATTTGAGAAAGAATTGGATTTCAAAGAAATGAAGCTAGCATTAGCCTTATTAGCCCCCACTGTTTCAAACGAAAAGCAGGAAACCTATTGTATATGTTTCTATCAGTTTGTCCATCACAATTTTGTTTCTGCTCTATAACTTTAAAGCCATTTGAGATTAGGAGATGAAATTTGGTATACTTGGACATCATTACTTGAAGACGTGCCATGTGTGACATTTTGCATGCTGCCTATCTTGAAGGTCAAGGTCGTAGCTAAGTATTTTACATTTTCCATCATACTTTAAAAGCCATTTGAGATTAAAGGATTAAACTTGGTACACTTATAAATCAGTACTAGAAGGTGTGTTGCATACCATGTTGGGGGGTAAAGTCATGGCACAATATTTTATGTTTTCCATTACACTTTCTCTTCCACTCTGTAATTGTAAAGCCATTTGAATTTATGGGATCAAAGTGTATAAGTGTATACTTATACACTATCACAATAACGTGTATCACATACCACCACATTGGTGATTCTATCTTCAAGGTCAAAGCCACAGTTCAGTATTTTATATTTTCATCACACTTTCCCCTTCCATTCTGTAGTTTTAAAGCCATTTGAGATTAAGGGATGAAACATGGTATACATGTGAATCATCACTAGAAGGTGTGTAGTGTACCACATTGGGGGTACTGTCATCAAGGTCAAGGTCATTATTCAATATTTTACCTTTCCATCATACTTTCATGCTCAAATAATTTATAAAGCGGTTTGAGATTAAGCGATGAAACTCAGTATATTTGTACATCATCACTTGAAGGTATGTTGTGTACCACATTGGGGGTGCTCTCTTCAAGGTGAAGGTCATAGCTCAATATTTTACATTTCCCTTCTGCTCTGTAACTTTTAAGCAATCTGATTAAAATCAGAATCTACTAATAATGAGTAGATCAGATGGCACTGATATGTTGCCATGTTTTGTTGACATTTTGATTAACCAATCAAATTACAGTTTACATATTTCGGAATGTGCTAAACATCATTTAGAATATAACGTTACTGTCAATAACTCCCTCACCCCACTCCCACCCCCACAAAAGACAATGTTTTAGCTAATATACAACCAAAACTAAGTGTGACCATTAATTCTAAAGGTCACCAGAACATGAACTTCTAGCTATATTTGTCAGATCTCTGTTTTGTGTGAGATCTCTATTTTAAGCAGATAGTAACTTTAAAACCATTTGAGATTAAGGGATTAAATTTGGTATGTTTGTACATCATTATTAGGTGGGTTATTTACCTTATTGGAGTGGGCCTATGCTAGAGGTCAAGATCATGGCTTTATATTTTGTTTTCCACTCTATAATCTTAGAGCTGTTGGATATTAGGGGATGCAACTTGGTATAAATATATGTCATCATAAGCAGGTGGGTTGTGTACCACATTGGGGTTTTTATCATCAAGGATAGTGTCATGGTGTTATATGTTGAATTTTTCTATTGCATTTTCATTTCCACTATAAATTTAGAGCCATTTGAGAACAAAGGGATGAAACTTGTTATGACTAAAAGACATGTTGCATGCCATATTGGGGATTCTATCTTCAAGATCAAGGTCACAGCTCAATATTTTTATGTTTGAGTCTCATTTGCCCTTCTGGTTCTAATGTAACAGCTGTTCAAGATAAATGGATGAAGCTTGGTATAATCTTATATTGTCACTAGAAAATGTGTTGCATTGCACATTTGAGGTCTTGTCCTCAAGGTCTTTTTGATCATAAATTTAATTAATATGCTTGTTTTCCCTAAAATTTAAGAATACAAACACGAATTGAAAATTAGTATATCAATTGGGACATACAAAATAACTGGTAAATCTTTAACTGACGAGGAGCTGGAAAGACCAAATTAAGAGAACCTATTCGGTCTTTGTCAGTGAGAGATCAGCCAAGATACTTAAGTCACTGTATAATGTCGTCCTCCTAGTTGTAACATTTCTGATGACTTAATTGTTACCTATTGATGATTTAAATGAATGACACTTCTGTATTGCTCTGTCTCTTTCAGCAGAACATTCTTAATTCCATTGATCTTTTGTAACCTGAAGTGAATACCAGTCTGTCCACATTGTAGGATACCAAGGTGTAGTTGGTATTTTCTCTCCCATTTATATAAAATTGAAAACTGGAGCCTTTCACAAATTTTCAGTGATTACTATGCACGCTGTAATGATATGGAGGCAGATTAGCGCTGATGAGGTGGGGACTGCTCGATTAGTGAAGCTGTTGTCTGTTTTCATACTCGATTAGTTTTCATACCCGATTAGTGAAGCTGTTTCTCTTTTCATATCAATTCACTACTCTTATATGTGTGCATCATTACCAAATCTGCTTAAAAACAAATCATCCCTTAAAATGATCATTTCGGAGGTGAAATCATGTTTTTGTTGAAATTAATAACCTATGGCTCTTGCCAATGTATGTCTTTTGACAGCTTCATTTCTTGTTGTCTCTTGCCAGTGAATGGTGAGACATAACAATAGTGGAATCAAAAGGAACAATAATGGCATCATCTTCAACAGTGTTAAGGTGCTGTGTTAACATATTCCACGTTAGTGATTTTATTCGTGTGCAACTTTGGTACTATATTACTGCATGTATAAAGTTTTAACTCTGATATGGTAGGAGTCTCTATCTTACCTGCATAAAAAGAATGAAAATGCCCTTCAAAGGTGAGACACCATCATCCACAGAACACTTCTTTTGATTATGCATTTAATTTGTAAAAATTCTCTTTCCTTTTCAGTAACTTAATAGATGCAGATCTATTCTCCAAGTCTGATCCAAGTAAGTATTTATTTTTATTTCCAAGTTTATCACATTTTTTAAAAATCTCCCTTTATGTGGAAAATGTTTAAGAGAGTTCACAGATCAATATTTACAATATTTTTATGTCACATCTTGACAGTGGTAAGGTATAAAGTGTTACCCTTGTACATACATCCATCACACCTTGGTTCAATTTTACAATTAGATCAGTTTCAGGCATTGTGGTGGGGCATTGTGTGCTGTGAACACATTTATAGTTTTGTGTATGAAATCCACCAGATTGTTAACAGCACAGACTCTAATCTACCATTGCATAATGCACTGGCAATCAGAAGCTTGTGGCAATCAGAAGCCATGATTTCAGGCAAATAGATTCTGATCTGCCATTGCATAATGCACTGGCAATCAGGAATCGGCTTTATTCATTCTAACCAATGATTTCAAGCAATCAGATCCTGATCTGCCATTGCATAATGCACTGGTAATCAGGAGTCTACTGTGTTCATTCTAGTCATGATTTCATTTCAAGCAAACATATCCTGATCTGCTATAGCATAATGCACTGGCAATCAGGAGTCTGCTCTGTTTATTCTAGTAGTAGTAGTAATGTGGTGCTTTTGAATTTTGTTCCTGATCCAGGTCAAATCCTCACCCCACATGACTTTGTGCTCATATTATGCGAATCCACACACAAAGTTACCAACAGGCGTCCATGCAAGAGGATAGTCATATGGAGTGAAAAGATTTTACCTGGATCAGTAAGAAACAAAACACCACTAATTTACTACTACTTATGTATACACGTCTTTGAAAATGTGACATGATAAATACGGTCACATCATGGTCACGATCACATTCACATTCACATCCACAGTGGGTCACCTTACTCCATCAGTTATTCATCAATTTATTGTCTGTCTTCACCTAACAAGTCTTCTGTCAACCTTTTGCCTGCTTTTGAAAATCATTGTTCCATTAAGTGTTTTATGATTTTTGCAATAAAGCATCTGGCTACTGCTGAAACCATTGTAAGTGTTATGAGCTTATGTGATCCCATCGCAGTATTTTAGTCAGTTTCAGCTATTTTTTTCCATATGTTTAACCAGCTCTGATATTTTTTATTTTATTAGATCACCGAATATAACCATTATTATCTGGATATTATCAACTCTGGACTGTAGATCACTTTTGTCTATTGTTGTTGTTTTGGGACAAGCAGATACTGCTTTATTTTCCTTTCCAGCCTCACTTTCATTTCCACAGGGTTCAGTCCTTAACTGCTTGACACTGTCAGTGTCATCACTTCATGCTTTCCTCTTCCCAAATAAACTTAATAGCCTTGTTTGCCTAAAGACCATGTTCATTGTTTATCTGAGTATACATCACAAATGACACATGTGCTCACAGTCTATTTATTTAATGAAGCCAATATACTTTATACTTAAATGCGCTGTACCTTTGTGTTTTGTATTGGATAACCAAATTGGTTTGTTTGGCTTGCACTATTCCACTTTAATTGACTTGTTTGTGGCTTTCCCAACAAAAAAAAGATGTTTTTGCATAGGTCCTTTAAAAGAATAAAACATGCACACACACTTTGAAGTCTGGGGTCCAGAACTAAAACTTGGGCGTCTTGGATGCAGGGCTCTGCATTACTGAGAACTCTACCCATCTGTAGATGCTCCAGGGTCTTCCATGAAAATCCATGGAAAACCCTGGACAGGATCCGCAGCGGACCTTGAAAACCCTAAAATTTAGTTTTGACCTTAGAAACCCAAAATAAAAGCCCCCAAAAACCTGAAGGAAACCTGATTAAAAAAAAAAAAAATTAAAAAAATTATGAACGGCGCTACCCTGACCCCACAAAAAATGCTTTTTTGCACACGGTTTTTCGTTGGGCTAGCCTAGTGGTCAAGAAAGCACATGAATTATGCAAATTGAAGACATCCGGTCATTTCATAATATCATTCATTTGACAGACCCATAATGGCATATCATTGTTGGATCATCAACGGTGTTAGCATTGCGTTCACTTAAGTCTTTGCACAGTTCGAAGTCTGTTTGCTTCAACCTTTGTTTGGATTAAGATTCTTTTACCAGAAGTGTTTTAGGGTGCGTTGACAGAGTAAGGGGCCATTGTGTCGTGGTCTTCTCTGACAACACATTCATCAAAGCGTATCAACAACGTCAAGGAGGCTCACATGCTCCTTCTCTTTGCTTGAAGGTGGAACCTTCTTTGCTGGATGCCTCGGAAGGGATAACCCTTCGAGCCAGCCACATTCCTTGTAAAGCGCCACATTCCCAGAAGAAGAACATATTAGCAGGCAAAACAGTCCTCACAGAATGGTCTCTTCACTGCTCTGTAACAGAGTCCCTTTTTTCTTTATGGGGATATTCAAATTTTTTTTAAATGTTATACTCACCATGGAGATAATCTTGTAACTGCTTTGTGTCTTGAACCTTCAAATATTTTTAACAATTTGATCAAACTAAAAAAAAATCTCAAATGTTAAAAGTTAATTTTACTTCTAACCCTGCCTGGACTAATATTCCTGACTCTTTCCATGGTAGGTTGGAAAACCATGAGGGGAAAAAAGACATGGAAAAGCATGCACATTTCTACAAAATTTCGAGGGAAATTACTGGAAAACCTTGGAATATTTGCCTGGAAAATCCTGGAATACAGTTGATGGGAAACCCTGGAATATTTGCCTGGAAAAAATGGAACATTTTGCATGAAAGCAAAGATTATCCTGGAAAACCCTAGAAAATAATTATATGTGATAAAACAGTGAATTCCTTCTAAATTCAATGAATTTTGCCTTTAAAAAAAGCCACTTACTCCCCCTCCCCCGCCTAACAGGAAATTGTGTCATTATAAAATAAATAAATCATGTTTTATAGAATGTATACAGGGATTTACAATTCACTTGACCGAATCCTGGGACATGCTCATATTCGGCTCAGGCAAGCTCAAGTTTGCAAGGAACTTGCCCATGGGCATATTAAAAAAAATTTAGAGAGGGAGAAGGGGTTGTGTTACTTTTGTAATGCTTTATGTTATTCAACATTTATATCCTGCAATCTCGCCACATACATATATCAGCACCTTTATATAGTGTTTATATGTACTGCATTCTTCTATTAAACTAACTGGCCACATTTTCTTTCATCTGTCATATGTCATTTCCATCTAGTAGTCAATGTCAAGATCAGTTTTCTCATGCAGACATGATAATGTGAATATTTACTATTTAAAGCAAGTTTTGACAAATAAGGAATAAATATTCATATGTTAACTTATCAGTTGCATTTTAATTGCAATATTAGTACATATCCCGGATTTGCCAACTTTCAGGTCCTAACCTACCCTCGGGCAGATTGTGAGCTTCACGACTGTAAACAATCAGCTTGTCAAAGATTGTTTTGATGCATGTCACCACTGTTAAGGTGGGCAGGTGTTAATTGTTAATTAACTTGAGATTTCTTTAACAGGTGTGTTTGGAAATAAAAGGCACTCATCTCTAACAATTAACCACCAGGAGGATTTCGTTCGAAGCGTGATTGATGTACTGAAAATGTAGCAGCCACAAGCTGTGTTTGTGAACTGTTGTTTACATGATAATTACAGGAGACGGATCATGCTTACTTCTTGGCACACAGTAAATGGATAAAAATAAGTGTTCTCAAACTCAGACGTCGGCTTGTCCAATATTTTGATGCATTTTGCCGATTTCAAGTTGATTAGATAATAATTGTTAAATAAATTTGATAAAATAGTGTTCAGAAATCCTTAAGTTGTGAGTATACATCAATCATTAGAAACAGTATGGCTTTCATTATTGTTGATATAGTTGATGAGATGAGTCTGCTGTCTTATCTAGGCAAATAAAGCAACCTTGTTGAAGTTTCTAGATCTAATGAACCTGTTTAAAAAAAACCAGTATGATGCTATGAACATGTTATAAAGTTTCGATTATTGAGTATCCCTGCTATAATATTGTTATTAGTAGTTTAATTAACAGTTCAAGGTCTTTTGCCTAACATTCTCTCTCTCTCTCTCTCTCTCTCTCTCTCTCTCTCTCTCTCTCTCTCTCTCTCTCTCTCTTAAAAATATAGCTACTTCAAACATTTTTCTACCTATCGATTTATCTCTCTATATACATGTACATGTCTGTTTTTGCTCTTCTACTATATCTGCGTTCTAACCCTTTCTCATCTGCATATCTACATATTTTTTTAAAACTATCGGTGCATGGTTTTAAGGTGCCAACAAAGATAAAAAGAAAACATAAGTTAAAATAAATATAACATGATTTCCTTAAAATATCCCATATTTAATTATATCTTATTTCTTACTCATGTTGGAATATTGTGCTTGGGGCAAGCTCAGATTTCCAATGTTCAAGTTCAATTTTCCAGTCGGCTTGCTGTGGGCAAGCTGACTTTTATCAAATTTGTAAAGCCCTGGTATACATTTAAATGGGTACCTATAAGTTCTGACCTTATAAAAATCTCATACATTTCCATTTAAATGACAATTTGTTAAATGATTTCCAACACATTAACCTGCTGCTCTGAGCCATACCATTTGAAACTGTTAGCTGAAATAACACAAACAAGTGATAACCATTATGATATTTTTTCCCCAAGTAATAAATACAATTTTCCTTTCAAAAATATGTTTCGGGTAGAATATGTCATTATCAAGTAGGCCCCTACAACTGAATCACAAGCACTTAATTCTATCAGTCGAAAGCGGGAAACTTATGATGCGACTTTTGGGTATTATGTATATGAACAATGAATACCCAAAAATAAGAACAATTTAAATTCAAATTCAAATCAAGTTTATTTTCTTTCAGGATCAATGGGAAAATAAAATTTTGTTCATTTTTTCAACTAATCTGTTCATTTACTATATTGTACATGTGTCATAGAGATCATGACCATTATACATTTACCGGGTTCGGCTGAGATGTAGTGATTGGTGCAGATGTTTGAAAATATTCACTGAAGGAAATAACCAATCACTGAAGCAATGACGATCTAGTCACATTCACTCCAAAGCAGACCAGAAGTTTAGTCTTCGAAAACCATGACATTGTGGGCAAGACATGAAGCAACGGATAAACTTCACATAAAAGTGGCCATTCAGAATCAGTAAGGTACTTAATTGGTACATGGGGGAAAGGTTTGGAATGTCTTCTTTACATTGGTGTAAGTTATGAGTGACTAAATGCACAGATAGTAAAGGAAAATTAGAACGGAGTCATCGAGGGGTCAGACTGTGAACTGCAAGTTCTGGTTACTTTGTGTTAATTGGGAGATGGGGAGGGTGTTATCATTTGTTTCCCCCTTTCAACTGATAGAATCAAGTGCCTGTGAACTGAATTCAAAGCAGGTTTTGACTCGAGGCCGGCATTGAAGTTTTCTTTCAGAATTTGATGGCCATTCTACTTCAGCTGGTAAATGAAGGTTGTCCCAAATTCAGTTGTCAGCATGTGAACCCTAGAATATCTGTATATACCATATAATGCTGGAAAGCACAAAGAGCGAACAAAACAAAATTGCTGTAGGGAACAAGCCGTCATAATATAATTTCATTGATGTAGACCGCCAATTGTTTAAATTATGGAAACTGATGGTGTTCACAGCAGAAATATTTCGGGCTTCGGATTTTTGCCGTTGAAACATCTTTTCGATGTCAAATAATTTTTCAGTGTCCAACAATAAATTATTTTCTATGATTTCATTAGATTATATGAATTTAAATGTTTGATGCCAAATAATATTGTTTTAAATGAAGTTATAGAAAATTTATTGTTGGATGCTGAAAAAGTCCTTGTTTGCAAGGTGTGTCTGCAATGTGGGAGTATGTGTGTGCTCACTCGTGTCCCCATTTTGCAATTTACACACACAAACATTGCTTTATTCTAGCTTTGAAACATAAGATCCATCAAAGTTGGAAGTTTTATTTCAATGTTTTTCTTTTTTTTAAATCATAAAATATTTTAAATAAAACATGAAATTCTTTCTGTGTGTGTTGCTGATATGACTCATTGAAATTGATAAAACTGGTGGGAAGTTATGAATTTTGGGAAAAAATCATAGTAGGACCTTTGTTGAACTTGGATTGTGTTTGCAGTAAACCTTGGACTATATACGGTATTTTGCAGTAAACTGTTAGACAGAAAATGACAATGGCCATGAACTTACAGTTCATTATTATACTCAACTGATGAAGGCTTGTACCACCTATAAATGACTTATATGTCACTTATAAGTGAAATGTAGGCATGGATCAATATTGTTTTCACTCAGACTGTACTTATACTTGTAAGTGACCTATAAGTCCCATCTAAGTCAAGGATATATCACATATAAGTCAGAATAAGTTATTTCCATAAGGGATAGAACAAATTCCTTGCAGAAGAAATGAAAAATAATTCTAAATGCCAATCTTAAAATTGACTAAGGTTTTTTTCCAGGGTTTTCCATGCCAAAATATAACAGAAAAAGTCAGAACTGCCCATACTTTTCCAGGCCTGTCCATCCTTTTCCATGGACATTGTCCTAGGATACTTTCTGCAAAATTTCCATTTTACCCTGGAAAACCCTGGAACTTGTCCATGCTGTAGGAAAATGTTTAGTTTTTCCACTGTTCTCCAGGGTTTTCCATGTATTACCAAGGTATTCCATCCTGTCCAAAGTATACTATAGAAAAATAACAGCTGGACAAGAGGCATGACAATTTTATTGGGGAAAAAATACATCTCTACCTAAACAAACTATACAAAGACATGCAGAAAATTGGTACATCAGTCCATATCTTTTGAAATTGATGGCACTTTAAAGTTCTACACATACCAATCTTGGCTTGATGCAGTTTCAAGACTCCAACATGCTGAACCAAAACTAGACTTCTGTGACCTGGTTGGACAAGGAAACGGAAAGTTTCATTAATGTTTATGCTTATTTCTTCATTTGTTTAGACATACATTAGCCCATATCTTTCACACTTTTACAACTACACTTGTAAAACTTTACCAGTTTCCGAAGCGCAAGGACAGGGTTTTTTTTATAACTCGGGCCAGCAAAATTTCTAAGTTCACAGACCCACCGGCCATACATATTCTAAGAAATGCAAAAAAAATGCAGATGCAAACAAAAAATATTATCCAAAATCTATTAGAAGCAAACAATATGGTCCAAAATCTATCATCCTTTCGTTGTATCAGAACTTCTAAGTATCTAACCCGAATACTCCAGTCTTTATATTCTGTCTCTCTCCATTCGCTACATTAATGCCTGAAGGTGGAGTCAATTAAAATGCGTCAGACTGGAAATTATTGTATTATTTCCTAATTCATCATCCTCTAGCAGTGAATGGAGAGAGGTGGCAAATAATGACTGGATTATTCGGGTTAATTATTTTCTTACATTTTGGCACGAAAAGATCGCGGAGTTAGACAAATATTTTAAACGTGCAATGGAGAATATACAGGTAAATTGTTTACATTGAAGCGTTTAGTCTTCCATTTTGAATTTTCAATATTAATTTGTACTGCGAAGACTCGTTAGTACCGTCCTTGTTGGATGTATCCATTTGGCTGTCTAGTTCAGACAGCAGATGATGCACTTTTTAGGTATGGGGTGTTCAAGTGCTCAGCAATTGGAACATCATTTGCCTTTTCCGTCAAGTCGAGAAAGAAACCTCGGATATAATTCATCACCATTGAGAACTATATTCTGTAGATGGAGGACACTGAATTATTTGAGTTACTAAGTATCCGAATTCTATGTCTTGCGATGTCATCCTGTTTTGTTTCCAGTTTTGGTATTTGTAAACAGCAAGTTCAATTTGTTACGACTGAATGAATTTTTGACAACATTTTGAGGGGGCCAGACCTGGCAAAAGGCCCACGTCCATGCCAGATGAATCTCAATATCGGCAAGCTAAACGATTCTATGAACAAACTAGGTGACGGCATTCCTCTCAACCCAAATGGTTGAAAGAATTTGAATGGCTGAGGTATGGCGAAGAGAAACAGATCGTGTACTGTTCTTCATGTAAAACAAATTTAACAGTTGATGAACCCTCAACATTTGTCAAAGAAACAGACAACTTCAAAATTGATGCCATCAAAACTCACCAGACTTCTAAAATGCATACAAAGTGCATTTCTCTTTTAAAAGCTGCATCCAAACCAGTGGCAACTAGTGCAGCAGCTCAGTGTTTATTCAAGTTAAAGCAAGCAAAATATGACAAACTGGTTATACAATTTAGAACTGCACATACCCTAGCAAAGTGTCATCTGGGCTTTAACCTCTGTTCAGAATTAGGTAGTGATGAGTCAGACAGTAGCAGTTCTGAAAGTGATGAAGATATTGATTATGAAATGGAGATGTCAGAGGAACTTGTTAATTCTGTGATATAGTCTTTTATGAGGAAATAAATAAATAGAAAAATACAATTCTTTTCTCGTTTTCAGAACAATATTTATTTGGTGAAAGTCAGTCTAAGGTTATTATGAGAATATTCTATGGTTAGCTTAATATTTTGATTTTTCTGTGGGCCATTGAAATTTAAGTTCCGGCCAGTGCATTTTGGAAGTTCTGTGCCAGTGGCTTGAAAAATTAATCTTGAAGACTGCTTTACATGTCATGATATGAATATATCCCAGAGTCCAAAACACCTAATTAAGAGTAGGTCACTGTAATCCACTTTTCATAAAATTAGTAGTTTTTTAATGAAGTCCACTCATCATCCTAAGTTTCTTCACTACAACAGATACTTTTAGACTTTAGCAACTATTGATGAAACCAACATAAAAAATACTTTGCAAACCAATAAAGGGTTTCTTTGAATTTGTTGCATACTGTTACTGAGCATTTGGTTGGTTGGTTTTTAATGGCACTTTAAGCACTTTATTTGACTATATCATAGAGAGGAAAAGGGAGCAAAGTGCCTTTTCCAAGGACTCACCAAGGTAGCCAACCTTGAATGGCCTTGGTGGGTAACGAACCTGTAACTCTTGTATTATGAGTCTGTTGCTGAATGCATGTAGACCACCATTCCTCCTTGACCAAGCATCCATTTATTGGCATGCTTGCTGAATGCATATAGACCACCATTCCTCTTTGACCAAGCATCCATTTATTGGCATGCTTGCTGAATGTATACAGACCACCATTATTCCTTGACCAAGCATCCATTTACAGACATGCTTGCTGAATGCATATAGACCACCATTCCTCCTTGACCAAGCATCCATTTACTGGCATGCTTGCTGAATGCATATAGACCACCATTCCTCCTTGACCAAGCATCCATTTACAGACATGCTTGCTGTATGCATATAGACCACCATTCCTCCTTGACCAAGCATCCATTTACTGGCATGCTTGCTCAATGCATATAGACCATCATTCCTCCGTGACCAAGCATCCATTGATTGGCATGCTTGCTCAATGCATATAGACCACCATTCTTCCTTGACCAAGCATCCATTTATTGGCATGCTTGCTGAATGTATACAGACCACCATTATTCCTTGACCAAGAATCCATTTACAGACATGCTTGCTGTATGCATATAGACCACCATTCCTCCTTGACCAAGCATCCATTGATTGGCATGCTTGCTCAATGCATACAGACCACCATTCCACCTTGACCAAGCATCCATTTATTGACATGCTTGCTCAATGCATATAGACCACCATTCCTCCTTGACCAAGCATCCATTTATTGGCATGCTTGCTGAATGCATATAGACCACCATTCCTCCTTGACCAAGCATCCATTTATTGACATGCTTGCTGAATGCATACAGACCACCATTCCTCCTTGACCAAGCATCCATTTATTGGCATGCTTGCTCAATGCATATAGACCACCATTCCTCCTTGACCAAGCATCCATTTATTGGCATGCTTGCTGTATGCATATAGACCACCATTCCTCCTTGACCAAGCATCCATTTATTGGCATGCTTGCTGAATGCATATAGACCAACATTCCTCTGAGCATCCATTTATTGGCATGCTTGCTGAATGCATGTAGACCACCATTCCTCCTTGACCAAGCATCCATTTATTGGCATGCTTGCTGAATGCATATAGACCACCATTTCTCCTTGACCAAGCATCCATTGATTGGCATGCTTGCTGAATGCATATAGACCAACATTCCTCCTTGACCAAGCATCCATTGATTGGCATGCTTGCTGAATGCATATAGACCAACATTCCTACATTGACCAAGGGTCCTTTTATTGACATACTTGGTTGTCTATCTGAAATTCATACAGAAAGTATGATTTTCAAGTAAATTTCATGCTTTAAGAAACATGCTTGATTGAATTTGCTTGTAAGTCACTTTGCATGACTTAACTGCATACACATGTAGGTACTGCTATGTTGGCTTGTAAATTATTTTTGTCTGAATCTGTGACTGAAGTACATGTAGTCTCTCATTCATTTTCCATCCTGTAATAAATATAGTGTGCTGACATAGAAATTACATTGTAAAATACTTAGAATTCAATATTTTTTGTGGGGTACCAATTTTTATGGATTGCATGGTTGCTGCAAACCATAAATTTAACACCAATGAACAATGTCCTTCTTTGACAACAATAGGACCTTACCTCATCCACAAATTTAAGTACAGACAAAAATGTAATTTTTTGTAAAACCACAACAATTTATATTGAGGAAAATAAATTTACAGTATATAATAATAATAATAATAATAATAATACTTTATTTATAGAGAGTGACTCATTTAGTCAAGGACTATTCTCCCTTGAGACCCTCTTATGAAAAGTATAACAATCTGCATGATACAAAAGATAATAGTAATTACAATTTATTTTAACATGTCTTTACTATTATGGCTGCTTAATTCTATTATAATCTATGAGTAACACATACATATCATGATATCTCTTCTTAAATACTGTATTATTTTCTGCAGATTTTACATGCAGTGGAAGCTTGTTCCAAAGAACTGTACCAGAGTATTGGAAGCTTTTCTTAAATTGCTCTATTCTTGGTTTTGGTGGATGAAGGTTTCCATGTGATCTTGATCTCAACTGGTAATGTGTTGAATAAGGTCTGAATACATCCTGAAGATACTCTGGTGCAGCTCCATGTAGACATTTATATATAAGAAGTGCCTTGTGAAAATCAATCCTTTCACATATTGTAAACCAATTTAGTTCTGTAAACAATGCTTTTGATGAATAATAAATATATGCATCTAAAATAATGTGTGCTGCCCTTTTCTGAAGTTTATATATCCTGTCAAACTGAGATTTGGCACAGTTTCCCCATACAGTTGAACAATAAAATCCATTGTTGGTAGAATATATGAATTGTAGTATAGAATGGTAGTTTCTGTAGGTAAACATTTCTTGATTCTGCCAAGTAGGGCTATTTGCAATTTGTCAGAGCTACATTGCAGGATGACAGCACATGCTCAAAATTTGCAAGTCTCCCACAAAGTTTACAGCTTGGGTCATCAGTTAGTCCTCATGTCTTGAGGTTTGTTGGTGTAGGGAGAACATCATACACTGAGCGTATGAGGAAGCTGATTTTCTGGGCATCAACTCTCCAGATGTCACTCCAAGACAGTTTCCTGGACCTCGCAGCTTCCCAGCATAGCCAATCTCCCTGCTTCCTCATGCCGACAGCTTTAACTTACCTATCTTTCTCTTCTGCCAGACGTACTTCTTTCTGGACCATGGCATGCTTCCCTTTGGTGCTTGCTGCTTGCCATGTAGGTCTTTTCAGACTTCCCAGCCCCAACATTCATGTCGCTACTGTGCCTACCATATCACTGTGTCTCAGTTTGGATTCTGCCTCATCAACTGCTTTTGCTGCTACCCACTTTCTGCCTGTCTGTACCTCTACTGCTGCTTCTCTCACCTTTTCATCTGCACTGTCTTTCAACATCATCACCTGCCTGACCTTGGTCACCTTGAACTCCTCTGTCACTGATGATAGTGGTAACTGAAGCTTGCTGCCGGTACTGTACAAGCCAATGCTACTGAAGCTTCTTGGCACTCCCATCCATCATCGCAGATATGCATTGAACATTTGCTCAACTTCTTCTATGGCTGTCAATGGTACTTGGTATACTAGAAGTGGCCAAAGGATTCTTGGTAGAATACCCTGCTGGTAACACCAGGCCTTTTACTTCCCAGGTAGTCCACTCTTGTCTATGGATTCCATCCAGTCTTTGGCTTGCTGCTTCATGTCTGCCACACTCTCACTGTCATTCATGGAGTCCGTAAAACACTTGCCAAGGCTCTTAACTGGTTGCTCACTCAGTGTTGGTATCACTTCCTCTCCTATTGTACCTATTGTATTTATCATGCACCTTCATTTTCTTCAGGACCAGACTTCTTGACTTAGATGACCTAGACTTCATCCTGGCCCAGCTGATCAGGTCTCCAAGATCTTCTAACACCACCTACCTTCTGGTACTGACTTGGATGTAATTGTCATGTCATCCATGAAGGTTCTTGTAGGAGGCTGCCGAATTCCGATGACATAATTGGTCCCCGGCTCATGTTCTCTGCTGACTTCACAAGGAGATTCATTGAAACTGAAAATAGTTCAACCAAAATGGTACATCCAGTTATGATACGAACTTCTACTCTCTGCTATGCTGTTGTGTAGTCTGACACAGTGAAGTGCATTTTGAAGTTATCGAGGTAGTGTTGAAGCATGTCCCTGAACTTCTCTGGCACATGATACTTCTCTAGAGTCAGGTTCACCAACTTGTGTGGAATGCTGCCATATGCGTTGGCGAGGTCTAACTACAACACTCAGACCGTCTTTGTTTTCCTTGGCATCCTGGATAATCTTAGTTAAAACGCTTGTGTGCTTAAGGCAACCAGGTACTCCAGGAACTCCACCTTTCTGAACTGAAGTATCGATGTAATGGTTCTCCAGCAGATATTTTGTCAGATGCCAGGCAAGGACAGCTAGGCATATCTTCCCTTCCACATTTAGAACGGATATTGTCCCGAATTGCTTGATTCCTGATGAATTCTCTTCCTTCAGAATAAAGCAGCCGTCTGCAAGCAGCCAACTTTCTGTCAACTTGCCTCTTCTCCATATGACCTTTATTAGCTTCCAAAGTCTTCTGGTTAGTCTTGGACAGTATTTGTAGACCTTATAAGGAACACCATTTGGTCCAGGAGCCGATGCTGCCCATGCATCATTTATAATGTCCTTCACTTCTTGCAGTCTTGGTTCTGAACTGTCAATTGGAACTGCTGGTTCTTCTGGGTGTATAAGTTTGGGCGGCTCTCCGAGGTCTTTCTGTCTATCCGGATCACTGTGGGTTTTTCTCAAATGTTCTTCTACCTCCTTCGGATATTCCAGTCTCCCAGATCTTTTGTCTCCTAACAGCTTTTTGACGAATCCAAACGGATTGGCAGTGAAGTGTGCTCTCTTCTGCATACGCTCTCTTCTGTTCTTTCTGATGTTCTCTGCTCTTCTCAGTTTCTTCAGCCTTTCACATAGGTTATCTCTGAGGTCACTCAGCCCCTTTTTCTCTTCATCCACTGCATTGTGATACCTTTTTGTTAGCCTCGACAGCTCTGCTCTTATGTTTGCAATCTCCCAAAGTCTATGGTTTTCTTTTGGCAATGTATTTCTCTGCTTCTTTTCATCTATTCCAAACCGATCTTTTCCCATACTGTAGATGATGGTGGCCATGGCTTCTACCTTTCTGTCAACACTTCCTGCCCATGTTACTTCCAGTCATTGGTCTATGTCCTCATCAAACTGTCTCCATGCTGTTTTGTTGGAACTCACAGGTCATTTCACTCTTAGTTTCTGTTGACTAACACTTTCATTTACCATTGTAGCCCTTCTCTGAATATCCACCTCCTGTCTCCCGCTCAAATTCACCGAAGCATCGATACTCTCCACTCTGTTGCTGAACTTGTTTTCATCCTCCAACACTTGGAGATTCTGGACACTTTGGTGTGTATCCTGGTCCATCTCCTCTGTCTCACTAGGTTGCCTTTTGTGTTGTACTATATTCAGGATCGGATGACAGCCCATCTTGGTACGGTGAATTTTAAGCCCCTCTCGTTTTTACATGTTTTGCCACAACTGCAGACTCTAGATGTGTCTGTATTCTGGTTTGTTGTCCGTTGATCAGGCTTGTTTGTATCCGTGGTCTAGCCCTTTTGTCGATCATCCTCCCCTGCTCTCGCATGACCTTGGGGGTATCTCAAAACATGTCTATCCATACCGAAGTTGTAGGTTTTTCCTTCACAGGAGTTGTACTCTGGCTTGCTAGGCCATCATACACCTGTTCACCAGACTTTCCCGATTGTCAGCAGTTTCTCTTTGCTGTCACCATTCTGTTCATGGTTGCCAATTAGTCAGTACTAATAGTCACTGGGGTCTCCAGATATGGCAATATATGAATACACTTCTGCACTGCAATCGGTTCCATTATCTGGTGGGGATCCCCTATCCTAGAGTGTTTCGGCGCTGACCCACAACACTCTCCAGGGATGCACCGACTGAATTGATCAGACTCAGTCCGGAACCGTATTAGCTTTTCCATTGCTCCTATCTCTTCCGCCAAATCCAATGGGAGGCTTCCTCCACCTATTTGCCAATCTTGGTTACTAAATACCTGCGGCTAGGTCCTGTAATCCCGATTACTCCCAAGGCATGCCAAAAGGTCTGTGCTGCAAAGCCACGGCATCCTATTTCCACTGGTAGATTTCAGGCCTTCCATCCATTCTGCTGGCACTCATGGATGAGTGGCTGATACTTAGCCAATTTCCTCTCATGGTCCTCCTCCATTCTAGCTTCCCATGGCAATGTCAGTTCCAACAAAATCACCTGCTGGGTACCTCCTGACCAGTACAATATCGGGTCTGAAGTTGGTGTTACAGATGTCTCTTGGGAACTTCAGCTGTCCTTTAACATCTGCCTGCATTTCCCAATCCTGCGCTGTTGTCAAGGAAAACAATGCCAGTCAAAGAACCATTATCCATTTCTTGTAGCCAAAGATCTGTTAATTTGTTCAGTTCTGTTTGGAAATGAGTGATATTTTCTAAATCCTGATTGTGCCTTATGAAATAGAAAGTAAGTTTTTAAAAAATAAATAGACCTGCATAGCTACTTGCTTTTCAGATAATTTTGACAATATAGGTAGAATGGGATATTATTCTGTAGTTCCCTATATCCTCCTTTTCTCATTTCTTAAAGATAGGTGTAACCTTTGCACATTTCAAGGTATCTGGAAAGTTACCACTCATTCTACATAAGGTTTATAATATGTATTAATGACTTTGTTGTTACTGGTGCAGCAATTTTAAGAATTCATGGACCAATACCATCCAGTCCAGAGGATTTATTAATACTCAACTTATTTAGCATATCAAAAACCTCAGCTTCTCTAACATAGCTATTGAAAAATGTGTATCATCAGGTATTTTAGCTCTTACAAAATGAATGAAGAGTATCAAGCTCAGCTGGGATGTTGTCTGGTTCTGAATACAGTTACTGGAGATGCTTGTGAAGAAATTATTGAACATTTCAACAATGTCTTGTACAGATGTTGCTATGTCTTCATTTTGGTTATGTCTAGGGGAAAACAATTGTTCTTGGATGGGTTCAACTCTTTTAGATGCTTCCACAATGTCTTGGTACTCTTACTTTCATCAATAGCCTGTTTATAGTATTCTTTCTTTTGCTTTATCAATCAGGTACTTAGCTTTATTCCTCCATTTTCTATAGTTTTTCATTTTTTTTTTCTTGTTTTAATTGGGCCGTGCTTTGTCAAAGACTGTATTTAATAATTGATTCCATATGTCTAAGGCAGTGTTGACATCAGCTATATTGCTAACTGGAAAGGTGCAATGATGCCTGACATAAGAAAGAATCATTTAAACAATGTAAAAAAAAATACAACTAGGAAAAATACATTGTTTTCAGTTACAAAATATACACCCAACATGACTTGCTTGTGTTTTATGGGCATGTAACTGCAAACAGAATCGACCTCAACGACCTGTTATATAATGTACCAAGAAGTATGGGGCTTTGTTGTTATTTAACCACAATTCCACCGAAAGACCGTCTTGTAAAAAAAAAAGTTTTCCTTCTAATGCTAAAACTAGACATTCCCAAAATTGTTCTGTCCCTACTTGTATCATCTGAATTTAAATAGTATTTTTAGCAATCTGAATACAGCCTCGCCACAGTACTAAAACAGTCCTTCTGAAAGTTGTTAATGACCTCTCTCTGCTTCTTTGGATATTAGAAAGATTACAGTCCTTACACTCCTTAACTTATCTGTAGCATTTGACACAATAGACCATGATATATTACTTTACCGTCTCCAGCATGTATTTGGCATTCACGATACAGCCTTACTATGGTTCAAGTCATACTTAGTCAAAAGGACACAAATTGTGTCGGTAAATGGAAAACATTCCAGCTCAGTTGATCTATGTGTTGGTGTTCCACGGGGCTCTGTTCTTGGACCTGTTCTCTTCATTATATACACTCGGCCCCTCTCAAGTGTCATAAATCGTCATTCGGTGTCTCACCAATTGTACCCTGACGACACCCAAATATACAAATCTAGTCACCCAACTGAAGTTGATGCTACCATCCAAGGCAAGAGTGGTGCACTTCTGATGTGAAGTCATGGATGACATGTAACAAGCTGCAGATCAATGATGATAAAATTTAAGCCATTCTGATCACAACACAAAGACTTTCTCATTCCTATCCTTGACATCAAACATTAAGTATCAGCAACACCAACATTAAATTTACACAATCAGTACGAAACCTAGGTGTCACTTTCGACAGTACTCTCTCATTACATCAACATGTCATGAACATATGCAAGGCTGCACATCTGGAGCATTTACCTTCTAGGACTTACCGTATATACTCGATTATAAGTCGACTTGACTATAAGTCGACCCCCTCTTTTCATGGCTGCAAAAAGCCAATTCAGCTATGACCCTCCTATAAGTCGAGGTGTTTTTTGCAAATTAAATCTGTCTGCAAGGGGTGACATGTCATCACTGATCAGAGCTGCACTTAGGAAAAATAAATGAGCCAAACTGGATAGATAGACATATAGATAGATAGGACAAATAAAAACAAAAACCAATGTAGAATAAATACAATTGTATTATTGAGTTGAATATGGACAAATAAATTTACAACTTACATTTTGTCCATCTTCACGTAATGAAATCCATATAGCTTAACATTTTTAATCCATTTTTATGATAAATCCATGAATTGGATTATAGGTCACATACATGGTATAAAATTGGTATCCTATAAATGTCACTGTCTAATGTCCTCTGGTTCAAAGCCCAAGAATTCATCCTCCTCATCAGAGTTACCAAATAAAGTTCTAAATTCCTCCAATGTCATCCCGTCATCGTAAACATCGTCCTACTCCAATTCCTCGTCCGACTACGATTCCTCTTCCGACTCCGAGTCTAATCGCGTTTCTAGTGACTGCATGCCCATTTTGACGCTGCTCTAGAACCCACTCGTTGAAACTAAACTCCCAGTTTGCATAAGGGCTTTCCATTACTCGAATTTTCTTCAGATGCCTGGCACTATCACCTATAACTGACTTTTTCTTGCAGCAGTCACGCACCTGTTTCTCCGACACACCACATTCACGTTCTGCGGCGCAATTGTTATTTTTCTCTGCAAAGTCTATAACTTTTAGTTTAAATGCTCCATCGTATGCATTACGTTGTCTTTTCCCCATATTGGTGAAATTACCTAAGTTTAGCTATTCACGATGTATGATATCTAAGTGACAAAGTACACAGTAACTGACAGAACACTAACACTTCATAAACTTGGACCATTATTTATGTAGAGACTCTGTGAGAGCATTTGATTATACAGTCTTTGATATCTCATTAAAGGGTCGCCGCAACTGAGCAAGTGTCAGTTGTGCGGTATGATCAAAGGGACTCAGCATGACATTGAACAAGTATCAAATGTGCAGCGTGATCAAAGGATTGTCCACTGGGGAAAACAAAGCAGTGCTGCTTTTACAAGCTAAGGGATTAAGGTCATAATTGTCAAATTAGTATCTCGATCAGAAGATTGTGAACTTGGAAAAACAAAGCATGTTTGCCTTAATAAGCTGAGGGATTAGGGTCTGATTTAAAAAATATTTGTATGTCGTGCTTATAAGACCGTCATGAAACAGATAAACACAGTGCATACCATATATGCATTACTGCATAGGAATAGTGGCATGAAAACGTAAAAATATATGAATTGACAGTATTTTTATGTACTCCAAACATCTAGAGTTTCCAACATTACCCCAAGATTTTTTTATTTTTTTAATGTCGCGCTTATAAAACAACCCCTACTCTGCATGAGTCGAATTCTAAGTAAAAAAACTTTGACTTATAAGCGAGTATATACGGTAATCAGGGGTAGAAAAATCTGTTTCTTGGGAAATTGATTCCAGGCAAACATTTTTCCCATTGCGAAATCCCAGTTGGGCAATCAAATAGTATTAAGAATTGATAATGTTCAAAAATTAAAATGGTATTTTATATTTTTCCAGTGACAAATTTCACCATTAAATTGCCCCTCAGGGTACCTACAGCAGGGTGCCCAAGTTATCTCAATATTATTCCATAGCTGAGTTTTGGCTAATTTCTGTCAGTAAGAGGCCACACTAATCCATTTAAGTAATCACAGTTTATACTACAAGCCCCTCATGGTGAACCCTTAAAGAAACAAGACTCGTAATGTTCATCCTTTGTCAACACACCAACATATTGGAGCAGGATCTTTCATCTCCTGACTCGACAGACTGAATGCATATGATCTAGTGTTATGCTTTTTCATTGGTCTTTTAAATAAATGGGCACTTGCTGTAGAGCATGTGCCAGTTGTTTCTTTAGGCCAATTGTATATACAATCAAACCAATCACAGTTGTTGTTGCATACTATATTGGCTTCAGAGGTAATCAAAAAACAAAAATCTCGTGTGGAAAATTTACATTTAACTGACAATGTAGATAAAGGATTTATAATACTGGATTAACGATAATGTGACCTGTCATTATGTAAACTCACATAAACATAAAATATGGATACATGTCTGGTCAGGGCTAACCAACTACATAAAATCTGACAGACAACAAGACAGTCAAAAAAGGAAATTGTTTGATTTATCTTTTACATGTACTTGCGGATCTCAGACAGGTTAAATAAGTGCATTAACATCTGTGACACTTTCCATTAGCAGGACTGATGGTGAGTTACAAGTATTGTGTTCAGTTAGAACTGATTATACATGTATATATAGCAAAATTTGTTGAATAATTTTGATTTTAAATGTCTTGGAGGCAACTGTAGTAATTTACGGGGCAACCAGAAAAATTTCATGGGGAACCAGATTGGCACAGCTGGTCGCCCATGGACAATCATGGATTTTCAAAAAATTTCTACCCCTGCTTCATGATTATGTTTGTTTGGAAGGGGGTTTATTTTCCTCAATTTTATTTTTCCTCAATTCTTCATAATAACTCATTTTCCCTTGGAGATTCTTTTCATTTTTGCCTGAAATGGGGGTAGGAAATGCATTTTGGGGGTTACATCTGATTGCATCCCAACACGTCTGTTTCTGAGATTTTCGTTTTGCCAGATGGTTAGGTGTAAAAAGACGTTTTCGATTGGCTACTTTCCACATGCATTCTTTTTTTTGCTTATTGGACCCACAATTCTTGTGTCCTGGTCCCTTTTTACTCCAAATCTCAAACTTATCCTTCTTTTTGTCAAGGTTCATCTGTCCGTATGCAGTCTTGACCAGTCTGCTTTAGATCTAAGGACAAAAAGTTTAAAATCTGAACACATACTCCGGTTCTGAAACCGGCAATTGTTCGGTCTAATTAAAATGGAGTCTCAACAATTATGTTTTTCCTCTGTATTTTGTAACATGAGTAGAAAGTCTACATTATTTGCTATCATTGTAGAACTACATCTTTCTCCTTTTCTGTAATGCCATCCACCTTTGTGTATCACGAATGATGTTGACGTTACAGGGCTCAGAACTAGGATACTACCTCATGATGCATAAACATGGCACATGGGGATAATGAGTAAATTTTTTTAACCGAACTTTCAATCAGCACCATATATCCAGTATTGTACAGACATGCTATTAAACCCTAATACATGTATACATATAGTTTGACCGAAGGATCTTCACTCGGTAATAGACCAATGAAACATTTTACCAGACCCTCGTATAGTGGAGATCTCATGAAAGTTATGTCAGAGTCTGGTTGAATGAGACTACTATGGGCTTTGTTCTAATTTGAATTTCAAGTAGAAATGTTAGACCCTGATCTATGTGCACATGATGTGCCAGCAGATCTGGGTGTACTTATTTCACAGTTTGGTGAACATTATACACAGATCTATGTGCACATGATGTGCCATCAGAACTTGATGTTCTCTGTAATTCACAGTTTGGTGAACATTATATACTGATCTATGTGCACATGATGTGCCAGCTGATCTGGGTGTACTCTGTTCACAGTTTGGTGAACATTATACACTGATCTATGTGCACACGATGTGCCAGCAGATCTGGGTTTACTCTGTTCACAGTTTGGTGAACATTATACACTGATCTATGTGCACATGACGTGCCAGCAGATCTGGGTGTACTCATTTCACAGTTTGGTGAACATTACACACAGATCTATGTGCACATGATGTGCCAGCTGATCTGGGTGTACTCATTTCACAGTTTGGTGAACATTATACACAGATCTATGTGCACATGATGTGCCATCAGATCTTGACGTACTCAGTAATTCACAGTTTGGTGAACACTGTACACTGATTTTTGTGCACATTATGTGCCAGCAGATCTGGGTGTACTCTGTTCACAGTTTGGTGAACATTATACACTGATCTATGTGCACATTATGTGCCAGCAGATCTGGGTGTACTCTGTTCACAGTTTGGTGAACATTGTACACTGATCTATGTGCACATCATGTGCCAGCAGATCTGGGTTTACTCTGTGCACAGTTTGGTGAACATTATGCAGACCAGGGTAGACATGTTATAGTTTTTCTAGTGCTATTTGACCTCAAAGACTCGGCTTCATAACAACTGCTACTTCAGATTACATTCATGTTTTTGTTTGTATTTCAGTGGTGGTGCTGTTCACTGGAGATGGACATCAAGGTTGGAGGGAGGTTGGTGCCTGTTACTGAATATGTAGTTTGCAAATTATTTTAATATTATTACTTACTATGCGTGCATTTTCCATGGCCATTTTGGTCGATTAGATATAGAGTCCCATTTTTGATTCAAAAACATTTTGAATTGAATGACTGTGATCTTGGAAGGCTCATGAATGTTTTTAAGATCAAAAATGACAAAATGTAGAATTATGTGTTTGTAAAACATGTACCCCCATGCTTCCCCATTTTGTTCTCAGTGATGAATTTTTAGCCTCTTTGATGGGGCTATGAGGGTAACAACTGCTCCATATATGGTTATAGGGCATAGATCTTAATATTTTGTAAGTTATGACCCAAGGGCTAAGTCCTGGGGGTAGGGCTGAGCCTCGAGGTCAGTGTTGGTTACATTAATACAGTTGTCTTCCCATGCCCAGCAAGTATATATACAGTATGGTTATATGATGAGGATTTCAGTAGTTTCCAAGTTATGACCCAGGGGCTAAGTTCTTTGTGGTATGGATCAATATCAGTTGCGTATATACGTGCCCAATAAATTTTTGTATGGTTATAGGGTGGGGATCAAAATAAATATATAGTATGACCCAGGAGATAATTTCCCGCAGTTAGAAAAACAATCGTAGGACATCACCCAGGGATCCCAGTATGACATGTTTACACTGGGTCATTGATCACATGTTTTATTTCTCAGACATGTGAGACATACAACTTGGGAGTTATTTTAAATTTATGTAAAACCACCTCCTAAGGATGGGATCAAAATTCCAATAGTGTTAGCGGAATCTACACCCATAGAAACTATCTTAAATGGTTTAAGCCACATTCAAGCACATTACACATGTATATATGTACATACATAAGTCACAACCATACAGACTGTATATGATATAATAAATTCACAATTTGCTTTAAAAAAATTAATATTTGGATAACTTTTGTGAAGTTGAAGCTGGTGATATCATGCACAATGTCTCCATCACATGATGTACATACTAGAAGAGTTAGCTTCGTTTGCCTGTATTGTGAACTCTCCTCTTTTGAGGTACAGTGTCTCATCCATTATAGTTGCACTCAATAAAAATTTGTTTTTTTTTTAGTCTGAATTAAGTGTTAAAGTTAAGTGGTACATAGACATCACATTTACACAGTGGTAAGCTCCATGAAAATCAGGCTGTTCTAGGTGGGTATAGCAGCTGCTTCCATCCCACATGGCAGAGATTGAGAAATGTGTGCTAAGTAAGGAATACTTTTTATGTCCCCACTACCTGAATTGGCCATTGCATCCATCTGTATGTTCTTCTGTACCAAGAAGAAGGTTAGCAAAATTGCAAAAAAACAGAGACGACTGGAAATTCGCTAACATATTTATATCCATATGTAGAAAGCATGATTAGATTTTCAGACTATTACAGCGTTTTTTTAGAGGAAAATCTCCAAAAATGACAAGACATATTTGCAAACACGAGCACTGCCCCAACTAGATTGAAATAGATGGGTGCTTCCCTCCTCTGCCCTCAGCACCTTCTAACCCCTTCCTTCTGCCCTTCTAGAACCCTCCACTCTCTCTCCAGATCACCAAAACACCCTTTTAAAACTGTGTTATTTCTGTTTATTTAATGGAGGGTTGACTGTAGGAATGTGCTTTGATTGATTGTGCTTCCAAAAAGATAACATTTTAAATTTCATCATTGGCATAAAGTCCTTTATTGCACAAAATGATGCTTTGTTCTAAAAAGTGCCGCCTCCATCAATAAAAGTGCCCATCACTAAATGTGCCCCTCTTGCCATCCCCTCTGTAAGAAATTCCTACATGGAATGCTAGCAATAACTATATGCAGTACATCCTCAGTTAATCAAACATCAGTCGCTAGAATACCAGGTATTATACATGTAGTTGAAGTACTAGCTCGGTGCTAGTACAGAGCATTATCTTTCCTGTAACCCCAGAATCTAAGAAAATCTTAGGGACTAGATCACTTTCAGTTTTTGAAGTTTTACTGAAAACACAGGCATGCCATACTGATCATCTACCAGATACATTATTGGAGAGTCAAATCAAAACTGCAGAACTCCCTCATTATAATGCAGTCAATGGGAGCCATAGAATATACTGCCTTCAAGTGAGACCACCTAATAATGAAGTACATAATACATCTACAGCATTCCTTCTTTATAACATTGTAAATCATAGTCATAAATTATACTGCCTAATAGTGCGATCACCTAATAATGAAGTACACAGCACTCCCTCTTTATAATGCTGTCCATGGGACCCAAGTGAGACCACCTGATAATGAAGTACATAATACATATACAGCAGTCCCTCTTTATGACACTGTCAATCATAGCCATAAATTATACTGCCTAATATAGAGATCACCTTATAATGACGTACATAATATATATATATATATACATACATACATACATACATACATACATACATACATACATACATACATACATACATACATACGCAACATTTCCTCTTTATACCATTGTCTATGGGAGCCATAGACTATACTGCCTAATAGTGAAACCACCTAATAATGAAGTACATAATACATGTATAACACTCCCTCATTATAATGATGTCCATGGGAGCCATAGATTATCCTAATAGTGAGACCACCTAATAATGAAGTACATAATATATGTATAACACTCCCTCATTATAATGATGTCCATGGGAGCCATAGATTATCCTAATAGTGAAACCACCTAATAATGAAGTACATAATACATGTATAACACTCCCTCATTATAATGATGTCCATGGGAGCCATAGATTATCCTAATAGTGAGACCACCTAATAATGAAGTACATAATACATATAATTCTACTAAGGAATAATAAAATGTGATTCATGACCAGACTTGCTTTATAACAGGAACCATGTTATAATGAAGGGCCTTATAACGATCGAATGCTGTAGTTAATGCAAAGGCATTTTTTTATCTCCCTGTCTTCTTTCTATAGGAATCCAAGGGAAGATAACTTCCTGTTTGTGTTATTTTAATATCATTCTAGTTCTCAAAGTATTTAAGATAAGATACAATATAAGTCATGCATTAAATAATTCCATCCATCTACTATATACACCATTCTTTCTTATGCTGGATGATAAACTGTACACTTCTTATCTAAAGACTGAATGAGATTTTGTTCCTTTTTTGCAGTTTGGAAGAACTGAGGTCATCTGGAATAACTTGAATCCAGATTTTGTCAAGAAGTTTGTGATAAATTACTATTTTGAGGAAAGTCAGAAACTTAAATTTGAAGTGTAAGTATGAGTTATTAAATTTAGTATATCTTTTAAATGAGATTTAAATATTTAAATAATAATCCATATTATTAAGGCTGTAGGGAGCAACAGTGGTTCAGTGGCACTTTACACCATTTGCCTCAGCACTAAATAGTCATTCATGTGTTGATGTGCACATATGTCACTTGCTCACTCAATCAATCAGTGAGTCACTTAGGATAGAGAAAACTAGGCAGATTTTTTTTTTATGAAATGTAAGATCACTGCATATTGCCTTGTCCTAGTACACCATTACACTCTCATCCTAGTCATGCCTTGCCTTACTATCATGTTTTTAGGGCAAGTTTACTCTTAGTAGTCAAAATCAGTTTTGTACATCCTGAAGTAAAAGTGCATGGTGATATTCAACTGGTTCACAGTGACCTACATGTTATGATTGGTAAATATTCATTTTTAGCTCTACAGGTCATAGACCAGAAGAGCTTATGGAATGGTCTGTTGTCCGTCGTCCGTCCCGTTAGCACAAGTTTGTTATCACTACTTCTCCTAAACTACTTGGAGGATTGCCATGTAACTAGACACACATTGATCCATGGTCTAGTTGGTCCTAGATGAAAATGGTGCTGCTTGAATATCCAGTATAGTGGCCATCTTGAAAATCTTGTTATCGCTACTCCTCCTGAATGGATGGTCATATCAACATTAGGTTTTCACTGAAAGACTTCTTATGATGTCTACTTGATCCTAAATGAAAATGGTGCAGAGTTGACATTCAGTATAGCAGCCATTTTGAAAATCTTGTTATTGCCACTCCTCCTGAATGGATGGTTTTTAATGGATGGGGTTTTAACTAAAACACCTTTTATGATGTCTACTTGGTTCTAAATGAAAATAGTGCCGATCTGAAATCCAATATGGTCGTCATGGCAGCCATCTTGAAAATCTTGTTATCGCTACTACTCCTGAATGGATGGTCATATCAGCATGGGGTTTTCACTGAAAAACTTCTTATGATGTCTAATTGGTCCTAAATGAAAATGGTGTCACTGACATCCAATATGGCCACCACAACAGCTATCTTGAAAATCTTGTTATCGCTACTTCTATATGGATGGTCGTATGAACATGGGGTTTTCACTAAAAGACGTCTTATGATGTCTACTTGGTCCTGAATGAAAATGGTGCCTATCGGACATCCAATATTGCCACTACTCCTCCTCAACAGAAAGTTATAGTGACATGTGGTTTGCACTAAAAGATTTGTTATGATGTTTAGTTGGGCCTAAATGAAAATGGAGTGGATCTGCTGTCCAATATAGCTGCCATGGCAGCCATCTTGATGGGCATATCAATATCCGGTTTTCACTAAAAGACTCCTTATCATGTCTACTTGGTACTAAATAGAAATGGTGATAATCTGTCATCTGATGTCCAGCCAGCCGTTAGCACAAAGTTTATTATCGCTACTCCTAAACTACTTTCAGGATAGCCTTGAAACTATATATATATCATAACTATCAATTCACTTAGAACATAATTTTCATAATTAGTGTCATTGTTTTCTACACTTTGATGGAGTATATCTGGGTCTACTTGGGCTTGGAGAGAGGGCAGTGTTAGAGGTGTTATATATTTAGGCACTATGGGGTCTTGCTTGGCTATCACTAGATCATACATTATACATATACTTGGATTTTCATTGTCGTGATTAGTGGCATTGTCTTCTACAATTTGATGAAGTGTATCTGGTTTTACCAGGGCTAGAGGAGAGGGGGGTGCTAAGTTATTTGGCCTTGTGTGGCTTGTGTCTAATTGAGCAAGTGAGTTTGTAATTAATTATGGCTTTGCTTGGCAGCCACTGATAGGAGTTGAGCTTATTGACCAAGCTGAGGATGGCTGTAGTGACACAGTGCTAATGTTAGATCTATTATTTTTGTCTTAACACAGTTCAAGAAATCCATTACAAGTCCAAGCTAAGCATCCACTGCTCTAAAATAAAATGGTATTTGTTGATGGAAATACAGTACATGTAACTTTATTTTCATGTGAAGTAGTGATTTTGGACACATACCCATGTTGCTATGAGTATTTATAGAGTTGGAAATTAGTCCTAGGTTCATTCATCGGCTTCTGTGATGAGTTGTTCCTGACATGGATGGGGATACTGTCTTGATTTTCTTTGATGTGGATAAAATCTGGGATTATCTTTCTGTATGAATTTACTTCCACATCCTAAATATCCTCTTGGGTGAATCCAGAGAACTCACATAGACTGGACCCATTGAAAATTGTATGCAGTATTGACATAGTTAGATTTACCACTTTTTATTTGTATGCAGAACTCTGGTAATTATTTTCAAAAGATAATACAATTTTTAACAGCATCAGTCACAATGAGAATTACCAAAAGCATTTAAGTACTTAGATGAACAATAACCATGATGAATAAATCCTAGGTGAATGAATAATCGTATGATATTCACTGATTTTGACAAGTACTACTGAACAATTGTTTACCTGGCCACCATCTTGCAGCATGAATGAAATGATGCAAATCACATGTTTTCATCATTCAAAATGGTAGACATGGTTAAAAGGAAGAAATAGTCTTATCTTGATTTCCTGGAAATTCTTTTTGCCCAGTAGAGCATCAGTCCCTTCAAGGGACTTTTGTTAAAATATTACTGGCCTTAAAGTGACCTCTGTATGAGCTTATGGCATGGCTCTGCATCCATCATCCATCACGCATTATGCATTGTGTGTCCGTCCATCAATAATTGCTTGTTACTCTATCGTCCATATTTTTGTTCCAATTTCAATCAAATTTGGAATATGTTTTTATATCATCCAAATTTTGTACGAGTTTGATAATGAGCTAGATCCATGCATATTAATGAGGTGATCTTGCAGCTAATTGGTTATCCTTGTTACCACTCCTTATTTCTGATCTGATTTTGATCAAACATGGAATATATGCTTATATCCTTAAGATCTCAGATAAATTTGATAATGAGTAAAATCCACACATAGTAATTAGGTAATCTAGTATCTGAGCAGCTGAACTAGCAACCATTCTGAAAGCCATATTTCTGATCTATGTTTGATTCAAATTGAAATATGGGCTTATATCATCAAGATCTTTGTTGGGTTTGATAATGAGTGAGATTCATGTATATTAGTGACTTAATCTTGCATATGATTGGCTGATCTTGCTGTCAATGGAGGCCAAAGTAGAAGTTTGTATATTAAGGCAAAGTCAGGTCTGTTTGAGAATTGCAGGTTTTGTGCTTTGAAGAGAGTTCACCCCCTTGAAAACATTACAAATTTTTTTTTTTTAAATACACAATACATGAACATCAATAAAACAAGTAATAAATTAGCAAAATAATACACGTAGAGATTAAATTGAATAATTTGTAATTTGAAGCTGAAGAAAATATATAAAATAAATAATAACATAAAAATAAAAAATAAAAGCCTTTACTTAACTGATATGTTGTGTATAATATTGGAAATGAACTCGGTGGGTGGAACTTGAAAACTGTGTAGGTGTTGGTTGTGGGTTTCTGATGCACACTAGTTATCCTCATTGCCCGTCAAACTTTAAAGTCACTAACACATTAAAATGGTATTGCTATATTAAAATGCCTAATTTGTGGCATTTCATATATTAAATGTTATAAGTTATATATGGTATTTTTTGGCCTTTAATAAAAAGTGAAGAATAAAAACAATAACCCAGTATGCTTTTCTCTTGAACCAATTCCAAATTTTATTACCATCATTACAGATTCTTCAGCTTTCCTTATGCCAACCCTAGAAATTTTCTGACCATAAAACAGAATTTAAAAAAACATAAATAATAAACAAATTCTTGATTTTCTGAATGTTGTGGCTAGACCACATTTAATTTGATTCATAGGTAACAGTATTGGATATCATGCTCATTTAGCTGTTTATTTTTTCTCTGTGTTTCTAAAAAGCACAATTTAAATCATGGCTCATTGTTACATTAGACAAAAGCCAACTATTTAAGTTCTCATTTAGAGAGTATATAACTAAATATCATAAAACTTTGTGTTGTTGAGTAATACCGAAAAAGTCTTTTCTCAAAGGAATAAAATTGGGTCATGCAACTGTGGTTCACTTTCAGTAAATTGAGGGGGATAAATGAATTTCAGAAATCTTATTCTGATCAACCAGTCTAGTTTTATTTAGCTTGAAACTGGAAACACTCATATTTTGTTAGACCAAATAAACAATTTGGCTATTAGGTGCTCAAAATTTTATTTCCACTCCACAGTTTCACTACATGTATGAATTTGCTTTCACAAGCTTGTGTTTGTCAGTTAGCAGTTAAGCAATATCAGGCACACTTGGGCCTCTTATTCTGTCTGTCCATCCATTATCCACATGTGTTTCCAGGGCAAACTTCAAAACTATTTAAGATATCTCAATGAAATGTGGTCGACATATTAGACTAGCAGTTTGAATGTGCCTTTTGCTATTCACAATTCTTCAGTTCAATATTTTTAACATCTTCATCCATTTTTCTGTTCAACAATATATCCATCATTCACACTTTCATTTCCAGAGCATATTTCAAGATATCTCTAAGTTTTTTTTACACATATATTAGACAAGTGGTCCAGATGACACTTATTTACAATTTTTTTATTTCAATATTTTTAACGTTTTTATCTGCATGTCTCTCCATCCATTGATCAGCCACACTTTCATTTCCAGGGCAAAACTCCAAAACCATTTCAGATATCTATATAAAATTCAGCACACTCATTAGACTAGTGGTGTAGATGTGCCTTTTGCTATTCACAATTCTTTAGTTTAAATATTTGTTATGTTTTTATCTGTCATTTCCCATGTCTTACAGACACTTTTGTGTTTAGAAATGTACCTGTGACTGAACACCCAATATGTAAAAGGACACTTTTAACTCACATTGCAGCAGATTTGGAAGAATGGAAATGATATTACTAAATACTAAATCTTATTCTTTGCAATTTAATCATTCAACATAAAAAAACAGAATTAGAGTGAGTCCTCATAAAGACTACAAATAGGATATAGTTATTATTTTGTAATAGACTATTGGGGTCACACTGAGTGAATGGATTTTGGGCAACAGCCAACATCTTGATATTCTGATTAGATATTACATTGCTTGTAGACAGTAAATTGCTATTCACTGTACTTGGGAAAGAAAAAATAGTATTCATTTTTGGATTGAAGGGTCTGGGGTCAAGGTAACCATGACATGAAGAAGGGAAATAGTTTCTGTTAAAAAAAGTTTGAAATACAAAACAAAAAAAACAAAAAAAAATTGTGGATCTCATGTTATTATGGAAAGGATGTAGGCTACATATGTTGCAGTCCAAAGCTCAGAAGTAATCATCACAGTGACACATAGAAGGAAATATGGTTTTTCCTTGGTAACTTGTGTTTCATGCTGTCTTATACCAATAAATTTCATAGAGGGTTTGCCCTTGGGCAAGGAAGGAACGTATTACTTTTGGGATTTGAAGGTCAAGATCAGGGTCAAAATAACAGTGACCTGGTTGATGTTGTCCAGAGACAGGCATACCCTGCTAGTGCTACAGACAGTGCAATGAAACAGTGTTGTCTCCAGACCACTAATCATTCTTAATGTTTCCAGACCACTAGTCATTCCTAATGTCTCCAGACCACTAGTCATTCTTATGCGTAATAGTCTCTTCTTAGCATTTGTATGCACTCTACTACAGCATTTGAAATAAGATTTGCGCTTCAGGTGAAAAATAGGGGTAAATGATGCCAAGTTAAGGCCCAAAATGCACATGTAGAATGTTACTATGTATTAAACCAATGGGGAGTTGAGACAGGGCAGCCTCCATGGAGGGCAGGGCATACACTGTAGAAGGCAGTGCACCACCTAGTGCAAGGCAGCATTTAAATATAAGATGACACTATCAATGAGGAATAGTAATTTGTCAAATCTTTTGCCCCCCCCCCCCCTCATGTTGCTGTTAATCCCCAAATATGATATTCACTACCTTTTCAGCAGTTATCTATATCTACTGCATATATGTAACTAATTCTTATCATTTAGTTATTTATAACATTTGCTTCTTGGAGACAAAAATAGCATTTAGTTACATCCTGTAAATTGAAGAAATGCTTTTAATCCGATTACACAGAACACTGTATGAAATGGGAATGGCTACCAAAATTTCTAGTTGCAAGGAGACAACAAAAGTCGTGAAATTTAGTAGTCCTATAGTAAATTGACTAGGCTTGGCCTAGCAAACCACTGCAGATTTTGAAATTTACTATGGACATCACTTTATTTAAACACTGGGTTTGTGTATGATGTATCATCCACAGTACTCTGTAATTGTTTTGTGTGTATGGATTTAATATTTACCTTTCGTTTCATTTCATATGTAATTTATAAATATGATACCTATTGCAGTTATGATGTTGATTCCAAGAGTCCAGATCTTGGGAAACATGTAAGTAAATGGATATTATAAATAAACAGTATTTTACAGACTCGTGTATCATAAATGTAATGATTTCTAAATTAAATAATTTTTAAAAATAACATGGTTTTTACAGTGTTTTCAAGCAGGAATCTCATTCTTTAAACAAAAGAGAAAAAAATTATGTTTAATACCTAGATGTTACATTAATTTTCCCCCAGTTTTATTTATAAATATTTATCTATTTATCATTTATGCAACAAGTATTTGTAATCTATTTATTATTACCAAACACAGCATTTTATTTCTGTTATATCATTTTTAGCTCTACTGGTCATAGAGAAGAGCTTATGGGATGGTCTTTCGTCCATCATCTGTCATCTGTATGTCCATTAGCACATGTTTGTTATCGCTACTCCTAAATTAGTTGAAGGACTGCCATGAAACTTTACACACATATTCATCCCATGTCTAGTTGGTCCTAAATGAAAATGGTGGTGCTCAGACAAGCAGTATGGCTGCCGCAGGCGCCATCTTGAAAATCTTTTTATTGCTTCTTCTCCTGAACGGATGGTCATATCAATATGGGGTTTTCACAAAAAGACTTCTTATGATGTCTAGTTGGTCCTAATTGAAAATGGTACCAATCTGACATCCAATATGGCCACCACAGTGGCCATCTTTAAAATCTTGTTATTGCTACTCCTTCATTGATGTCATATCAACATGTGGTTTTCACTAAATGACTTATGATGTCTGCTGGTCCTAAATAAAAATGGTGCAGATCTGACATGAAATACGACTGTCACAGCAGCCATGTTGAAAATCTTGTGACAACTCCACCGTAACAGAAGTCATATTGAAGTGGAATTTTCACCAAAAGACTTCTTATGATGTCCAGTTGGTCATAAATGAAAATGGTGCTGGTCTGACAGCCAATATGGCCCACACAGTGACCATCTTGAAAATCTTGTTATCGCTACTCCTCCTAACTGTATGATCATATCAACATGAGGTTTTTACTAAAAGACTTTGTACGATGTATAGTTTGTCCTAAATGAAAATCATGCTGATCTGACAACCAATATGGCTACCATGTATCCATCTTGAAAATCTTCTTATCGCTACTCCTCCTGAACTGAAAGTCATATTGACATGGGGTGTTCACTAGAAGACTTCTTATGATGCCTAGTTGGTCCTAAATGAAAATGGTGCCGATGTGAAGTTCAGTTTGACTGCCACAGTGACCGTCTTGAAAATCTTGTTATTACTACTACTCCTGAATGAAAAAGTCATGTTGACATGGTGTTTTCACCAGAAGACTTCTTATGATGTATAGTTAGTCCTAAATGAAAATGGTGCCAATCTGATGTCTGATATGGCTGCCACAGTAGCCAGCTTGAAAATCTTGTTATCACTATTGCGCCTGAATGAATGATCATATCAGCATGGGATTTTCACTAAAAGACTTCTTATAATCTTTTGTTGACCAAATTAAAATGGTGGTGATCTGATGTCTAATATATGGTCATCATGAAAATTTGGTTTTTGCTACTCTTAAATGGCGAGTCATTTTGTAACAAGGTTTTTATCAGAAGAGATCTTATGGTGTCTAGTTGGTCCTAAATGAAAATGACTAATCCTCAATATGGCTACCATGGGGACTATCTTGAAAATAGTTATCTTCTACTCCTCCCACATGGATAGCTATATCACCATGGGGTTTTCACCAATAGACTTCTTATGATACATAATGAAAATGGAGCCAGTCGTACATCCAATATGGCTGCAATGACGACTGTCTTTAAAATCTTATTGTCACTACTTAATCTTGAATTCCTGGAAATTCTTTTTGCCCAGTAGAGCATCAGTCCCTTCGAGGAACTCTTGTTGTACCTTGCATTGATTGCTAGATTACATCGTGTTGTCAGTGACCAGATGCAGAGTTTTCAGTCCTGTTTCAGATTTTCTAATGCTGACAACCTGTCATGATCTAGCAGTCAAGACAGAATTACTATGATAATGATATATTTGTTATATACCTATCAATTTTCAGGTAATTTAATAAAATCCCTAAACTGAATTACATTTTGATAGCTGATATGTGCATAAATATCAGTTTTATGAATGAAGTGTGTGTAACTCCAGCCTCATTTGAGAGTATGGTCATACAGAATCAGAAAACGTCAGTATCATTTTCCTATTTCTATGAAATGACAGTAAAATTCTGGAACTCTCTTGAATAAAAAATTGATAAGTATATAATAAAATGTCATGCATACAGTATAACTGAAAAATTACCATGGATGCAGTCTACAAAGTTTTGTTCACCATGTGGACTTTTACATTCCTCAACTACTTTAAACCAACTTTTATTTGTCTGCTATTTATGTTTGTCGAACCTATAATGTAAATTTATCTGCTAGATTAAATGGTCACGAATTGTAACTTTCATTTAAAATTTAAGATATTAGTAGCAGATCCATTATCTTTGATATAAATAGGCTTACAGTATCCTTGCAAATCTAAATATGAAGCCTCAGCAAAAACTGTTTACAATCAAATTACTCAAGGCCATAACTTTGTGAAGCAACCACTAACAATACTACGTGTATTTTGTAAAAAAAACAAAAAATCTTTTACTTATAATAAACAATGCTGTCATTAAAAGCCAGCAACCAACACAATACAGTATGCTTTTATGATTTTCATGCCATCTATTTATTCAAAGAAATGCTCTATTTCATGGCTGAAAATGGTTCTTTTCCACTGTCTATTCTGAACATTTTACCACCTCTTCATCAGCTGTTCAGAAGAAAACTGTTGTACATGTTTTCGTGGATTTCATCTAATTACACCCTTTTCTGAAAAGCATCTACAGTACTTTAACAAGCTGGCAACTATTTGGACCAATTGTTTTGGCCATTTTATAGAGGTGTCAGTTTACATTGGTGGCTAGTTTGGGGAAGTTTATATGTATTTAGTTAAATGCAGTTTTCTCATTAAAACATGAGGCTGGCCAAATCTGCTTTCTTGAATGATTTTTCGGCAATCTACTTTTTCAACAAATCCTTTTATTTCATGTCTGAAAACAGTTCTGTACTGCCACCTATTCCAAATATGCTAACACCTGTTCAAAAGCTTAGCACAAATATTGTTACTTTAACTGTATTTAAGGCCATGTTTTCTTTATATTTTTTTAAGCACCCACTAATTACATTCTTTTCTACAAAAAAAAAAAATACTGGTTTGCTGCAATGAATAAACTGTAAGTTAAGTGTCATGTGCCATTAAATAGTATGTGATACTTAAAACATGCTATTCACTTTTGATCAGTTAATTGTTACAGTAATTGTTCCATTCCGGCATCAAATTCTAATATTGAAAGTGTGAAAAACCCAACTTTGATAGGAATGTTTTTATAGAGCAAAATACACATAGCATATTGGGAAAAAAATGTTAAATGGAAAATTGTAGATAAAACTCAAATGAACTGGTGGCTTGGGAAGCTTAAGTTAAAATGTTGACAATTGCAGGATTTTCTGGGAAGGATGGAGTGCACTCTGGGAGAAATAGTTTCATCTGGAAGCAGATTTATCAAAAAGTTGATGTAAGTTCTGATATTGTTTTTTGTCTACATGTCCATTTGGCCATGTGCCAGTAGTGCTTATGAGTTGTCTATTGTCATTCCATCAACAGTTGCTTGCTAAGACTAGAGTGAAGCAATTAATTGATATATTGATGTATCGGTACTTTTTCCATATCGATATAAAAGGTGAAGAATCAATACAAATGATACTTACCCTACACAAGTTACTTTAATCTTCAGCAGTCATGAATAATTATTAGTCGTTTGTCTTTTTATTCTTTAAATTGAAAATGTATCTGAGACAGCAGGCATGTGCACTCATTTCTGTCAGTAAAAAGAAAAAACTGTTGACAACACCCACTCACCTTCTACAAATTAACAAACACAAGATGACTAACTCACGTGGTTCGAAATCTGCCCCCCCCCCTGCCAATTCCATGCTGAATATTTTATCCCATCAGTATTTTCAGCCACTAATAACATATATCAACATAAAGAAGACATTCCAGATTTGTTCCTCATGTATGATTTAAGTACTTTACTGATCATTTAATAACAACTTTTATGTGAAGTTTCTCTGTTACTTTGTATCTTGTCTACTTTAATCAAATTTTAGGGCTACACTTCCAGTGTATCTCACAGTGAAATATGTTACATTAAATTCTGATTGGTGGTTATTGTTTTTTCAAGTCCAGGGTGAAACAATAACCACCAATCAGAACTTAAGTAGCTAATTCACTGCGTGAGACACTGGAAGTATTTGCATCTGAACTCAAATAGATACAGAGAAAGAGAGAAACGTCACACAAAAGTGGCTAATAAATGATCTGTAAAGTACTTAAATTGTACAATGTGAACAAGTTTGGAATGTCTCCTTTTACGCTGATATATGTAATCAGCGACTGAACATGCCAACGGGATAAAAAATCAGCACAGAATCGGCAAGGTGGTAGATTAAAAAACCAAAGAATTATAGTCACCTTATTAATTTGTAGAGGGGAGTGGGTGTTGTCAATAATTTCCTTTTTCACTGACAGAAACAAGTGTCTGTGGCTGCAGCAGTTGTTTTAATTACATCTGCAGAAAATAAAATGTGAAGGATTTGGTGGTCATTCATCTCCACTCCCACACTCGGACTTGTTCTAGATAAGATTTTCCTTGCACGAGGAAGTTGCACTGTTTCTTCTGTTTTGATGATAACACCATAATGCCTTCCAAATTTAAGTGAAGACATGAAATTGGCAATAAGATGTTTTTAAAGTATTGATGCAGTGCAAAACAAAGGGCATGGTGACCAAGAGGAGTCCTGCATCTGATAAAATGGAGCAGCCTGAAATGGCCTTAAAGGTTGAATTAAAATCACTGTCAACTAACAGGTAGTCTGTTTGGAAGTATATTTTTGTTATCTTGTTGAGGATGAGAATGGCATATAAACAGATTATAAGTCTGTGTCTGTCTGTAATCTATATACTGGAAATACAAGCAATATGTCAACACAAAAAATGGCACCACCCTACCACTGACAGACCTTCTAAAGATTAAAAGACCATAAAGTTGGCATGTGTATCGATAATATATTGTATCATAGGCTGTGTATCGTGAATCATATTGATACGTGGCAGTGGTGTATCGTTTCATCCTCTGCTGTGACTATAGGCCATATTTTTTATCAAGATATTCGACAAGATCGATAATAAGCAAAATCTATGCATATTAATGAAGTGATCTTGCATCAGATTGGCTGAGATTGTTACCACTCTACTCTCGAGGCCATATTTCTGATCTGATTTTGATCAAACTTGGAATATATGCTTGTATGAAAAAGATTTTATGTGTTTGTAAATGAGCAAGATCCATGCATATTAATGAGGTGATCTTCCATCTGATTGGCTGAGGGCTGTTCCAGTAAAACATACTTGGGACCCAGGAAAGACACTTTCAATGTGGAGTAGTCATCCACAGATGCAGTTTAGAATTTTTTTATCATTTTCATATGAACTCTGTGAGTAACCAGAGTACCCTGGCATATATTTTTTTTAAAAGTGCTTTCCGAGAGTACCATACATGTTCAAATGGAACAGCCCTGAGCTTGTTGCCACTCTTGAGGCCATATTTACGATACAGTTCTGATCAATCTTGGAATATAGGATCTTGCACAAATTTTATAATGAGCCAGAACCAAACTTTAACAAGGTATTTTAGCATCTCATTGGCTGAGCTTGTTGCCAAGTTAAAGACTGTATTTCTGATTTGAGTTTGATCAGACTTTGTATTTAGGCTTATATTATCAAGATCTTGGATAAGTAATGTTATGAGCAAGATCCTCAAATATGTTTGAGATGATCTTGAATTTCACTAGCTGAGCATGTCAACACTCTGGTGACTTTATTTCTGATCCAGTTTTTATCAAACTTTGTAAATGTTACAGATCTTAACAATTTTTATTTTAAACTTCTTGACCAAACATGAGGCATCCTATCATGAAAGGCTTTCATAATTATGCAAATGATACCAATCCACCAATGAATATGGCCACCAATACTAAAAATAGAAAAACCTTTAAACAACTTCTCAAAAAACTGCTCAAGACTTTCACCAAATTGGACTGAAAGCATCTTTGCATGAAGAGCTTTCAAGTTTGGACAAATTATGCTAAGCTACCATCAAATATGGTGGACATACAAATAGAAAAACTTTTAAATGACTTCTTCTCAAAAACTACTCCGAGTTGACCAAGTATGAGTGAAAGCATCCTGGCATACAGGGCTTTAAATTTTTATATAAATGACACAGATTCACCATCAAATTTGGCTGCCATTACTATACATAGAAAAACCTTGAAACTACTTTTCAAAAACTGCTGAACAGAATTTGACTAACTTAGAAAGCATCCTTGTTCAAATCCCATTCAGTATTGGACACACTATGCTGATGTATCATAAAGTATAATTGAAGATTAAAAGAAAATAAAGTAACATTGAAACATGCAATCATTGGCATTGGAAGAAATTGACACTGAAAGCAACCTGCTGATCTCAGTCCCACTTGGGCCTCTTGTTGCTAAATTATTTAGCTCACAAAAATGTGTTGAGATAGCTTGGCATGCAAGCACATTGATTTTAATTAAATATGGTAATGTTACCACCAAAAATTAAAATTTAGCCTATCAGTAATTTGCCAAAATTGTATGTCACTGAAATTTGCTGAAATTGTATGATGCTAAATTGTTGTAATTTACAATATTTTGTTAATATCTATTTTCAGAGGCCCCAAGCCCAAGAGTGGAAATATTATCAGTAAGACTATAGAAATGATTTTTTATCTGGTGGATAATTTATTTTTCACTTTATTTGTTTAAATTAAGGCTTGCTAAATGTGATTTAAGAATTGGATTGTATGCCAAACTTTACAAAAATCCTTCAAATTGTATATTTTTTAATCTTTATATGGTCTTCTCAGATTAAATACAAAATGGAAGAACAAACAATTTTCACCAATTTTATGTTGTTTTAGGATTTTGTTAATGAACATATTTTTTTATAAGGAAAAAATATACTGTAAAATATACTGGAAAAATACTGTAGGTGGATCTTGATTTGTCTTGCCTGCGAAGCATGGGTGACACACAGGTATCACTTTTTTATAGTGTCATCTTTGTTGGTGTAGGTGTCAATGCTAAGTTTTGCATTTCTCCATCAAATACATTACCAATCACATTAACATTAGGAATCTGATCTTTGCCACCTCCAAATCCAGTCCTTCATGAAAGATGAAAAACATTTTTCTGACTATATATTATATAGACAATGGGAAGTGACTCTTATAGATCCCCATGTTCCCACTAGGTGGCCACCCGTATCCTGGATGTTTACCAGTTTAAACTTTTGCTTGCAACTGTGAACAGTGCCACAGAAGAATACATTGCAATTTATATTTAATTTTGACCATCCAACATTTATTTTGATACCACAAGATAAAATATATCCAGTATTTACAAAGGAAAAGAAAATTTTCTATGTATTATATACCAAACTTGCTCCTGAATCGAAGCTTAGAAGATTAAACTCTTCAGCACAACAACCCACCCACCCCTTTTCATAGATTCATTTCACTTTCATTGGCTGATCATATAAATATGATAGACTTAAGAGAGCGGTAGGATTGGGATGACCTAATCTGTCGAAGTAAATTAAATTTTTGACATATTCAGTTGGCCCTACTAGCATAACAGGTAGAACCTATTTTACTCTTGGTGTTGATTCAGCATCGTCATCGCTATGTGGAATGCTATATCCCAGGACACAGTGCATAAGGTGGAGGACAATCCCCTGACACAGACTTGCTTGATCATTCCAATCCAACCGTAGAAGGAACAGAATTTAGTTTCAAGATAGCAATCAAAGAGATATACAAAATTTTGCCTCTGCTGGAATAACGTTCCCCACTGGCAGTCAATACTACATACAAGGTAAGGCCTCAGTGGACATGGATGATGATGACAAACATCCATCCTTTATAATTTTACCATAATCATCAAAGATTGCAGAAATTACTCTAGGCATCTCACATAAAATTTGCGACCCCAATAATTAGAGGGCGTTCTTTTCGGTGTGTCAGTTGCCTGTAACTTTCTCACCACACTGGTACAAATCACATGCCAATGTTTATCTTCTGGATGCACCTAGCCTTGGCAAGGATATTACTGCCATTAACATGTCTGCTGCACTCTCTTATAAAGTGGACAGGCAAGTGTTTAACACCACATCTAAGTTAGTCAGGAACATCGCATCAACCTCCTCCCTAATCAACCTGGCATCTCTGACAATCTATTGTCAGCCAAGACCAGAAGTGACAATGCATGGGAATCATCAGGTTAATAACATCACACCACTCTCAGCCTCCATTCCCCAACTGGCTAACTTCTTTCTTTTTATTTTTGAAGACAAGAAACTAGCCCCTATCACAATCAAGGAATACCGTTCCATAATCTCAGACATGTTTAGACATGGAAGAGATGATATTGGCTACAACAAGGATCTTTCCAACTTGTTGTCCAATTTCAACATATCCAGGCCACACTCGCTCACCTTGCTCACAAAATGGAACCTCTCCTGGGTCTTGACACCTTGCTGAAACAGTTGTCATACAAGATTTGTTTCCTGATAGCACTAGTTTCAGCTTGCAAGGTGGGTGAGCTGCATGTGCTGTCTGTGGATCCGAACTACATGCAGATCCATTCCAACAGTTCAGTTGAACTAATGATGCAACCTGGTTTTGTTTCTAAAAAAAGATTACTGTCAACAGGCAACCATAAAATAACTATGAGCTCTTTTCTCGATTGATCCATCAAGAGAGGTGAAGTTGCAGGACCCAATACATACCCTCATATATTATCTGAAGTGCATGGAGAATATCCGTGGCAGCCATCAAAGGCACATCCTACCAGTTAAAGAAGGAAAGCAAGACATAACCCCACAAGTGCTGGCTGCTTGGCTAAAAGTGTTATCCGATCTGTGTACTCTGAACTCTCACAGGATCAGGTATGAGGGGGCGCTCTACAGATAATATGTGCTTCTAAGAGAGTGACAGGTGTAAGATGAAGTTGTTTGCATTTGCAGCATGCATAATGGAGAGAATGTTGGCATACCTCTATGCTACTTTCATGTACTCTGTCTGAAATGTCTTTACATATTGTACTTGTGGAAATTGGACATGATCTAAGCACACAGCAGACAGAAATGGCCACTCCAAAGTTCTCAAAAAATCAGCTTGAATTAGTCAAAAGTACACTATTTTCAGCAGTTATTAAATTAGGGAAACAAATTTTTCCAGAGTAGGCAATACCAGCCTCTGAAAGTACAATGAATGAATTACAAAATATATAAAAAGTAAAAAAATAGTTATCGGATCTTTTTTTTATTATTTACCTTTTGAAGTCCAGTTAGTGAAAATGACTAAGTGGAGCTAGCAGTTTTTTGAGAGGTGCACATCTTAAGTAGGACCAAGCTGTATACTCTATAACCCAAATTGCACCCATCAATCATACACCAAAATAAAGGGAATTCAAAGTTCTTTTAACAATACCTAAGATATACATAGTCAGGACAACCAGTGAGGAAAATCTGGATACAAATTTTTCTTTAAAAATCTAACCCTATGCAAAGTACGAAACTGGAGAGTGCCACCTAAGCGATTTCCACGAGCCTTGGCTTCAAACATAATGTCTAAATTTGAGACATTTTGGAGTCAGCTGGTTGGCACACCCAGTACTTCCTTCAGTTTCTGTTTTTGTGACATGGTCTCGCAAAGGAGAGTGCTGAAGCTTGTCAGACCACTGGTAGCTGCCCAGACAGTTACCACACACTGTTCATGGCAGCACAACCTCAGCCGTAGATATGACCTTACAACTTTTGCTGGATTCACCCTGGAAACTTTTGAATGTAAGGCAATAGCCTGTTGCAGAATCCCAGAGGGATCACCCTTGCACGTGTATAAACACAATCTTCAGTTGTGCTAACCTGACATGAGAAGTTTATCCTTTCAGAAGAGTAATCATTGTGCTCCTACAGGGTGACATGGGTAGAGGTTGGATGCTCAAACATTTCCTCCTCCTCCTCTTACCTAATGTGATTGGGCATTTGACGGAGAACGTTTGTTTATTTTGTGTAAATTACGTTTTGCCGAAAATATTTACCCATTCACATTACTATCAATCCCTCCCACCTTTCCCCACAAATGTGAACATCCTGTTACAGGTTTTGCTCAAGCTTAAACTGGTAAACATCTGGGATATGGGTGGCCATCATCTAGTGGGAACAAGTGGAGTTAATCTGTAAGAGTTACTTCCTTTTCATCTATATGATATATAGACAAAAAGTTTTCCATCTTTCAGGAAGGGCTGGATTTGGAGGTAGCAGAGAGTAGTTTCCTAATTTTACTGTTTTCTTATAATTTCTACTTATTTCAGATATGTATAATTTCATCAGACGATAACAAACATTGAGCATTTGCACAATGTTGTGACCATATTAAAAGTAACTTATCCCGTTTTTGCTCTAGTTTACTATTGTCACTTTGTGCATTATTACATTAAAATTGTCAAAAGTCACCAGCCATTACATTTACTGCCTCGAAAATTTAAATTCCTAACTCGTTAAGCTGTGATATTAGTATTAAAACAACAAAAATAGTGTTTGGTTCATCACTTGCATATATATGGTAACCTTGTTTACATCATAGCATCACCACATGTACATTGAAGATTTTAACTTGCGCTGAATGAAGTACATATAATGGTTTCAAATCATATGCACCCCTGCACTAATCTTCAATAATGTCTCTAAATTATGATAAAGAAGTATCAGAAATAATGCTTTGAAAATAATTGCAAGAATGATACAGTGGTAGTTTGCTTTGATGTAAGCAACTTCAAATAAGTACTTGTTTACTCAACTGTGTAATCGAGCTAATATTATGTAGTAAAAGGCGATAAAAGGATTAATGTTGTAGAACAGTAGGGTACCGGCATTGCCTTCTGACAAAATTCCCTCTTTACCTGAGACTATTTTAGGGTTTAAACAATTAACTGGCCTGGATTTATGTTGGAAAACAAAAGACAAATCCACCAATTATAATCAAAAGGAACTGCCAAAACAACCAGGTTGTGAAAATCAAAAATGTGAAATGAATAATGTGTTGAGTCAAAACACAAAACTAAAATGGATCGATGCTGGTCTAGTCGATCTATATTCAGAATTTTAACCTATTTTATGGTCATTCTTTAATGAATATATAATAATGGACTAATTTTGATCAATTAATACAAATATTATAGACAATGAAAGCATGAAATTTAGGAGGAAATAAGCACATTTAACACCAGTATAAACTTCTTCCAGCAAAGTTCAAACTATATTTTTGTACTGGATTGAGATGCTAGTTCATATAAATAGTGAAAAATTTATTTCCATCAGTCGTCTACTTTAGGTTGTCTTTTTGTAGTATGAGCTAAATAAGTGACAAAAAAATCTGGTATGTTGCAGTTTCTCAAGAATATTAGAGATGGGTTCAATTCCATATTTTCTCACGTATAACTGCCCACGCATATACCCTGCAGAAGTTCACTTGTCGTGTAAAAATTACACAGTATACCCTGCCCACGCTTATACTCCGCCTTAACTCTAACATAATCTAACATGAACCAACCACGTGCATTAAGAGTCAATGTCAAAGCCTGAAGACCAGATGTCTTGATCAAAACCCATTTCAGTGCCAGGTCATAAAATTTACATGAATGTTTAAGCTGCAATATGATACCTGTCAGATGGACTGAGGCTTTAGGTCTGTGACACTTCATCAGTACTTGATAATTGGCAGGGTTCAATGGTTTGAAAGTCGTACTATACTTTATTACTAATTCACATGACATTGTAAGATGCAATATACCTACAAGAGGGTCTATACATGAGTGGTTGTAATACCTTTTATTACTATAATTTAGACTTCTATACCGCTGTGAAAATTCAATTATGGGTTTGAAAAATCATAGGTTTTGTTCAATTCTTTGTATTTAAATTCATATACAAGCATACTCAAAGCTGTTGCACTCGATGGCATCCATTCATTATCAAGTGGTGCATAATCCCAAAATGAGGCCAAGTGCTAATGTGCCTATGGTATAAGCAACTCAACCAGATGTCTCATTGAACACCTAAGCAACCAAACATGGAAGAGGGAGAGATTGAGTTTCATAATGCCGTTATCATCTATTTTTTTCTTGATTTTATGCATAAATAAAACGTATTTTCTGAATGGCAGAAATATTGAAGTTTTTTGTGTTTCAATCTGAGCTCAGAGTTTTCTCAGAAAATGGCTTCATTATCTAAGTTGCTCTGATGAAATTGAAGAAGTTGGCATCTCTGGCATTGCACCAACAGCATCGCAAGTTGTATACTCTTGGTTTGTAAACATAGCACATTAATACAAACATTTTAATGAAGGCAGTGGTGTGACCAGTCACAAAATTATTTAAAATTATATCTGTATAAATTATAAAATAAGCTGATGACTACCTGCTGTGTGAAAAAGAACTGATTTAGCCCTCCCAACGAGATACCCCGCTTGGGGGGATGCAGGGTATGTAAAATCCTGCAAGGCAAAATCTAGACTTGGTGATGAATTTGTGTTTTGGGGATGGTGTAAGACCGGTGTTAAGACAGGTTTTGACAGACACACTCAAGCTTAAAAGCACAAGAGCTATACACTTTCTCAAGAGTGTCATGGCTTAAAAGTTGTTAGATTAATAAAATTGACATCAGCAATATGGGGTCTGGCTGCCTCACGTCTCTGATGCATTGCTAAAGAAAGCCAAAAGTGTCACTTACCAAGTGCTAAATGCATAACTGTAATTTATGTAGAATGTGAAGGAGAAAGGAGTTGATAGGACTTTTCTGAGTGTGTGTTTTATTGGCATCCAAGGGAACAATAAATTTATTTTGTTCTTCATTGAGGTGTTTTGATATAATAATGGCAAACATCATCTTGTATTTTTGAGATATGCCAATAATTTCTTTCCAATTGGCATTAATCAGTCAATCTTACAGTTTCCTGCTGATGGTATGTCATGTATGCTTTCGTCACCACTGTTGAATTTTTATTTTTTATTTTTTAAAGTTCAATTGGTAAACAAATGAGTATGAAGGTAAATAAAAATGAAATGTCTAAAAACATGCATTTCTATTGAGGAATTTGTATATCCCCCCCCCCCCCAGCTTGACGTGCCTTCGCATTTATTCGGGGCTCTGCCACTCAGACATGCTCAGATTTTTGCTGCTATCATGGTAAGAGTTCTGTCTTGCCTGTCCTGTGTACTTAAGCAGAAAGCTTGTTTCATCATTGTAAACAATGTTTTGTGTTAAAATATTGAAAGTCCTATATCTTTAACACCAGTTGCAGTATTCAGTTGAATATTTCTGGTAATATATAGGTCTAAAGTTTATATGCTGATATGCAAGGAGTTCCTGTCTTGCTCACTTAATCATTATGGTCAACAATGTGAAAGTTTTTGTATGAAAGTTTATGAAAGTCAGATACAGAGGTCATACTTACAAGCATACAGATGCATGAGGTACTGCATCAGTGCAAGCCACAGGTGACAGTCTGCTACTCTGTATTATAACCCATGGATGCCTGTGCTGAGATTTCCTCATTTTTCATGACTACACATAATCAAAAATATGTCGTCGAGAACACAATGTAACAGTATCTTACACATCAATGAAGGTGTCCATTTTATTAATCAGTAAGTGACTCTGTTTGGAAGAAAAACTTTGATTGGTTTATTCAAACAGCTCAAAAGGTCATGTTGGGTCACAATGGCAAGAAAACTTTACTTGTGCTGACAGTGGTTTGTTATGCAGGTTTATACATATTCATGAGAATTGAGGAAATCTCAGCGCAGGCAGCCATGGGTGATAAAGAAGCGTAGCAGATTGTTGACCAAGGCTTGTGACAGGGTTCTGTGGAATACTTGTTTTAACTACATAATGGTGGTAATATTTACAGATGCACTACACAAAACATATTGAATATGCAGGTGGGAAGGTATTGTAGATTGACTGTAGAGATTTAGTCTTTTCAAAATAAGAAATAATTCAGAATTCTGTTTGTGATGCCATAAAGTTTGTTTTCTTGTATCAGGTCGCTGGACATTGGTTGCTAACTTAGCATTTTGGACATTTACGTAGGGTGCCTGTAATTATTCCATTGAATTATTTGGTGATTATGTTTTCCTGATTATTCAGACTCCCTGAAGTCCCAAAGCAAAAGACGATGCAGGTGTGAAAACCCATCTCCTGATCTTCAACTTCTCAAAATCTTGCAATTGAATTGCCCCAAACTTGTTGCTTTCAGTATTAGTGCAATATCAGCCCCTCATGTTATATGATGTGTGGCAGTGTTTCAATGTATACAAGGCCTTAAAACAGCACACAAATAGTTTAGGCTCTAATTAGAACCAAAGAAAAAGATAAAAGCATCAAAACTAACCTTTATTATTACCCTAAAACTACTTTTGGGGGAGCTAGTTCACCATCAGACTTAACTGCATATGACTGCAAAGTAAGTGTTAAGTTTTTTTTAGGTCTTATTTCTGCTTACTAATAAAGAATTCTAAATTTTTTAAATCATAAGAAAACATAAAATAATGTTATTGGTTAAAATTCTATACAAAAGTTTTTTTGGAAGAAAATATAATTTATCATAAAAGGTTGGAAAGGAAAACAGTGGATAATGCAATGATAATACTACAACTGTGGCAGCACGAATCGAGAACTACACATTTTCCATTACCTCTTTTGATGAAATATATCAATGTTTTCTTATTATTTGCAATTATTGGTACCTCTGTTTAATGTTTTTTATATTGAAATGAAGTTCATCAAAATCCAGCAGCCACATCAACTTCGGTGAAAAAAATGTTTAGCAAGGGCCATAAAAGTTTTGGAATCACTGATTAAACACGCGCATACACACACACACACACACACACACACACACATATATATATATATACACTGTACAACAATAATGGCTACAGTGCTGCTGTTTGTGTAGCTTATAAAAATTGCTCATACGAAATGTGTATCTACAAAGATCCATTGTAATGCAAAGTTATTGTTTCTCATATATATATATATATATATATATATATATATATATATATATATATATTCACATTATTTTATGGCAGGAAAATATATCTCAGTACAGTTGAGTCTTGATTATCCAGATTTTTTAAATAACAAAGTTAAATAATTGCATTTCCTCTGTAGCACTTTGTACAGAATCAATAAGGATGGTATCTTTCTTTTTCAGTTGGAGTAGAGGAACTTAGCAGCTGCAAAGTATGTAAATTTTGTCATGCCTCCCTACTTTGACAACATAATGAGGAACTTACTTTGTCCCATGCATGCATCCTTCTATTTGTCTGTCCATCTGTCAGTCCATGATAGAATCCTGACAGCATGACTATAAAAACAAGAAAACAAAACTTGACGTTATAAAATTCAGAAATGAAACTTGTATACATGTCAGTGCTCAAAGAACAAAATTTTCAGACACAGGCCCTATGCTGGTGACTTTAAAAAAATCACAAGCACTGACTCAGATTCCACAAGCCCTGACTCCATTTCCATTTACCCAAAATGGCCCTATTCTTTTACTATTATTTGTCACACAATGTTGCAATTGCTGTACTGTAAATATGAAAAGAAAAAAACAAAATCATATTAAATGGACTTGTGTGTTTATTCAGATCTCAAAATATTTCATGTGAAACAATGTTTTCCTCCAGGTCCTGATGTCAACCATTGTCCTATTTATCTATCACTGTCCTCCTTACTCGTTGGATCAGCACTGTTGATGTTCATTAACATCTGACGCGTGTCTTGCTTTATACAGTTTCTCTTTACACTTTTGATGTTGTTCATAGGTGCCGCTTAATATGTTTAACTAGTGTTGCATTACTTACTCTAGTGTTTCTACCGAAATCATTTTTGGGTTAGTCTTTCCTTTTTATCTCACCTCTGCAAAAGGACGGCTGATTTTGTATTCAGACTCAAAAGCCGTCATGGACCACCTTTGATCCCTTTAATACTTATAACATCTCAAAAAACATCCCGCATTTGGCCGAGACTCTCCAAATTGCAACAATAAGGTAATCAATTACCAGCTTGTTGTGTACACATGTTAGCCTTAATGCGATTACTCAGTGACGCATTATTGCACCAGTCGCAACGACTGCTGGAACAGTTCCTGTCTCCAGTAGATGATTTCTGGCTCGTTTTTGTAATGCATGGATAGAATGTGTATAAATATGGTGGGGATTATTTTTTCTATCTTTTGTAATTTCTTTTTTAAAAATCTGTTAATTTTCAAAAACGGTAGATGTCAGTTATAAAATGGTATGTGCGGTAGACCTTAAAAATTGTATTTTTGTCCATCCACCAGTAGAATCATGTGTGTGTTAAAGCCAAGTGAGCACTAATTATAGGTAACTCTGGCAATCTATCTCCCCCCACCCCTCCAATTCATAGGTTGCATGCTTTGTTTCTTACACAAACGTTACAGTTTTCGATAAAAAGTACAGTAAGTAAATGATCTTTATAAGGGTAAGGGGCTTACATGGGGATAAATATTAATAATTTACTAGTCTTTCAACAACTTGAAAAGTTTTCTCTTGCAAATTTTTTTTTTTCGTTTGTTTTTTTCAACAAGCCCAATGGGTACTTTAACTAAAATACATGACGGGCCCAATCTAAAATTAGAATGGCCCCAGGCCTCAGGCTATCAGATTTTTTGAGCATTGCATGTATATAATTGATTTAAATTAAGCCCATGCTTCTTGGGCATATTAAATGGATTGTCTTTTCTCCTGATAAGTTATGTATCTAAGCCCATTTTGTCAGTTTAGCACTATGTAGTGGAGTAATTAAATTAAAGTGCAAACTTCATTCATTTATTTGGGATTAATTTTAGAACCAGTTTTACCAATTTATGCCACATACTCTCAATGGCTCAAATGTTTGCACAAAGAGGTATTCAAGTTGAAGGCATCTGGAACACCCTGAAGAAATACTAACCTTGTATAGGTGACCTCTTACCTATGTACAGGATCAGGAATCAAACCTGGAATTAGAAGGGGAAAAGCAAACACCATAACACTCAACAGAAAATCCATACATAAAAGGACACTCAATGGACCAGAGAATTTTTCTTTTATCAACAGGTGTCCTATATATAGAGGTGATACATGCAAGTAAACTTGAGAAAAGTGGTTCAGACATAATGTCATCCTGAGAATTTGTCCTTTATTTGGAGGGTCACTAGGGCAGGTTTTGGTGTATTCCCCCTCTTTATTTGGAGGGTCACTCTGGCAGGTTTTATTGTATTCTCACTTTATTTTGGAGGGTCATTAGGGCAGGTTTTGGTGTATTCTCACCATATTTGGAGGGTCACTAGGGCAGGTTTTAGTGTATTCTCACTTTATTTGGAGGGTCACAATGGCAGGTTTTAGTGTATTCTCACTTTTCTTCATAACTTGCCTGACTTTTCATATTTTAGGAACAAATTGTCCTTTGTTATTCTCCACAGGGCCTGATGATAGTTACGGAGGGATTGTTGGGTACTGTTTATTTTCCGACACAAGTCAGTGATAATAATTGCATATCATGTGTATCATATTCTGACCTACTATATTTTAAGAGGGATGGGTGGGTAATACTCATTTTCCATCATCACATTTTAGCCATTTGAAATTATTTGCTGTTTGATAAAAGTCATCATATGCAAATAACCATGAGATTGTGAAGTGTAGAAAGTTGATGAAGTTGATGAAGCATCAATGAATCAAGAGCGTTTTAGGTTTTCCTTTGAAACTCTTTTGATTATTAGATTAAAATATAAAATTAGTACAGCATATAGGCTATCAATCAGTTGAAACTTCAATTTACTGATATATGGCATGTTGGGCCTGGGATCATCAAACAGAAAGTTGTGTGTTTCAGGTCTTGTAAAGGGAAGAAGATTATTGTGATGTAAAATACTTTTATTTTGCTTTAAAATATCCTAACAATCATGTAAAGTAAAAAAAATTGTATGTGTTTATTCCATGGAATGAAATATCCTAGCAATCATGTAAAGTACAAATTTTTATGTGTTTATTCCATGGAGTGAAATATCCTAGCAATCATGTAAAGTACAAATTTTTATGTGTTTATTCCATGGAATGAAATATCCTAGCAATCATGTAAAGTACAAATTTGTATGTGTTTATTCCATGGAGTGAAATATCCTAGCAATCATGTAAAGTACAAATTTTTTATGTGTTTATTCCATGGAATGAAATATCCTAGCAATCATGTAAAGTACAAATTTTTTATGTGTTTATTCCATGCAATGAAATATGCTAGCAATCATGTAAAGTACAAATTTTTTATTTGTTTATTCCATGGAGTGAAATATCCTAGCAATCATGTAAAGTACAAATTTTGTATGTGTTTATTCCATGGAGTGAAATCTTTAAACTATCCTAGCAATCATGTAAAGTACAAATTTTGTATGTGTTTATTCCATGGAGTGAAATCTTTAAACTATCCTAGCAATCATGTAAAGTACAAATTTTGTATGTGTTTATTCCATGGAGTGAAATCTTTAAACTATCCTAGCAATCATGTAAAGTACAAATTTTTTATGTGTTTATTCCATGGATTGAAATCTTTAAAATATCCTAGCAATCATGTAAAGTACAAATTTTTTATGTGTTTATTCCATGGAGTGAAATATCCTAGCAATCATGTAAAGTACAAATTTTTTATGTGTTTATTCCATGGATTGAAATCTTTAAAATATCCTAGCAATCATGTAAAGTACAAATTTTGTATGTGTTTATTCCATGGAGTGAAATCTTAAATGATTTTAAAGAAAGTATCCATTTGGTCACTATTACTAAAAGAAATAATTTGAAGCCAATTATTTTGTCTTCACAGGTACTTTTTATGTAAGGACTATCAGTATTAGAGAAACAATTAATCAAATGTTTTACTCACTTGTATTTAGTTATTAGGATGTATTTAGGAAAAAGTTCTTTTAATTTAAGTAAAAGATATTCCCAGATAATGGTCAGTGATGTGATGATGCATTAACATAATATGAGTAGATATTAGTTGCATTCAGCTGAAGTGATAACATAACCATAAAAAATATAAGTGGGTGATGTTCATTTAGCTTTCAGTGCAGAGTTATTAAGACTGAAGTTTTGATAATTTTTTCTAATTTTCTTGCAGGAGCAAGTGATAATGCAGTTTTGTGCTCACAAGCTGGATAAAAAAGACTTCTTTGGAAAGTCCGACCCATTTCTAACATTTTTGAGAGCAAATGAAGATAACACGTAAGAAGTTAATAAATATAGAAGTAAATAAATACAGTAATAGTAAAAGTCACATTTCTATGTTAGAGTCAGCGGTCGGCAAAATCGCCAAAGGCAATCAGAATTTTCAGATGACAATTCATTTCAATGAAAACAACATATTTGGTGGGGGGGGGGGGGGAATGTAGGGGCTTGTATATGTCAATTTTTGTTTTGAAATTGATGATGTACACTAATGTGACATATTTTAGATTTTGTTTAAAGTATGCAAGAGGATACATTTCTTGGAAAGGACTTGGCAGAAATGCATAATTTGGCAACAAATTATACTTTCATTAGTGAGACAAGAAAATATTTTAGAGAAAGAGGAGAATTACTGAAGAAAACACTAGTAAATAATGGATAAAGACATAAGTTGAATAGGAGTCAGATCCTGAATACAAAGTTCAATAGTGAAGACCTCGTCTGGCACACAAGATAATGGAACATGTCAGTATTTATCAGGGCAAAATTTGTCAACTATCTGGGAGATTCTAGTGCCAATTAAGAACATTTTATATGTCAATGTATTCCCAGTTAACAAAATTCTTGTTAAATTGAATTACTATCCACAATAAAGCCATTAATACCAGCACATGTTAGAAAATGGGTCACTGTCCTGCCTTAAACATGAGAACCTGGTGGCCAGGCTAAGGGAGACAACTTTTTATGGCTAACTACAGAGTCTGAAAAAAATCTTATTCCAGATTGCTTGCCAGCACTATTTTTGGCTAGGTACAGTCATAAAATCATCACAGCTGTGCTGAAAACTTGTCTGAGTTTTTATGTCTCAAGATCTGACACATGGGCATTTATTGCTGTATAATATTTACCGATTAAACAGTAGTAACTTCATTTGATGTCATCCAATTTGTTTTTAATTTTAAGTATGTATTCTGGTTGCATTTATTTTCATTTATATCAATATTTGTGATATTGTTTAAAAAAACAAACAAAGTTTGCATATTTATGGGTATTTTATTTTCTTTCCATATTTTCTAAAAATCTAAAATAAAGAATACAAAAGAACAAAAATGTGCGAACAACAAAAAACAGTGATGGCTTGAATGACTAAACAATAATACTGCTAGTATGACCACAAGTCAACACCTGTCAAGGTCAATCTCTAACACCATGTTTTCATCCCCATTGCTCAACATTAAATAGAGCCACCACAGCAAAACAACACCAAGCCAAGCGGTGATTGAAAAATATCTATATGATCTTTTTCTTAAAACAATGTCCATGAAGTTCCACCATCAGGACATCTTAATGATAGATTTATGTGGATAATGTCATCATTCCATATGTGAACCAAACACATGAGCAAGTGCCCTTCCTCAGTGCAATCAGGCTATGGCAACCTTTAATGAGTAGTGGAGGAAAGTCGCTCAAGATAAAATGTGTGAGAGATCAGTCCTAATTATCTGTGGCTTTGAGAAAGCTGGACTTGTGGAGTAATTTTTGCAATATAAGGATTATTTATGTGATAAATGTTTGTATCAGAAGATTTGATCGACATGATGTTTATTCATTGGGTTTATTGACATGATGTTTATTCATTGGGTTTATTGACATGATGTTTATTCAGTGGGATTGTTGACGTGATGACGTCAGTGGATTTGTTCAGAAATCAGTTAAGTATGAGCTTGCGTACTGTTTGTTATTTGTGTTTAATTTGCACTTATGCATCAAGCAGTAGGTTTGGTCTTTTACAGCATTCTTGTTCTATTAGGTTAAAATGCATGGATAAAATTATATGTGCTTTCGGGAGGATTTAAATTTTAGCAGGAACATTTGCTACCTGTAATTAGAAGTATACATGTTTGCTTTTTTAGGCAGTGAGTAGAAAAGACCACTACTGGATACTGTATACATGTGCACTGAAACAATATCAACTGCTTTATAATTATTTTGTTTCAGAAAGGGTTTTAATAAAACAAATACATGTAAAAGATAATATTTTATTACAGTAGCAAAGTTGAATTATCAAATAGCTGAGCTTTGTTGATTGCTATGAATGTATCGGCAAGACAATGGCAGGGTGGAGGCAGGTGGGGCGTTCTGCACTACATGTGGCTCATTTTTTGTTGGGTCTTTAATTTTGGGGTTCAGAGCAACCACAAAATCCATGAAAATTACTGAAACCACAGTATTTGAAATATATCATGTGAATTCATTTATTTTTGTGGGTATTCACTTTTGTGGTTTTTCAGAAAGTGACATTTGTTTGGTACTTAAATTCATGGATTTGAAAAAGCTCGTTTTTTTTTCTTCTCATGGAGGACAATCATTGTTCATATGTATGGATGGATGGATGGATGAACAGGGTTTAAAGGCACAGCAGTTCAATTCTGACTGTATAGTGCAGAGTAAAAGTTAGGTTATAAAAATGTTGGGTCTTTAAAATTCATGGTTGTTTTCAAGATGAAAGCTTTGATCTGTTTGATCTGATAGAAAATACTATGCCGATAAGTAGGTGTGGATATGGCCCCACTTGCAGTTAATCAGATTAATTATACGGGTTAGATATGTATGTGGTCAGTAGGGATTTTATTTTCATCCATCACCAGGTGTTGTTGGAGAAGTGTGTGCGTGTTGAGAGGGGGGGGGGAGTAGTTTTTTAAAAAGCACTGGAACACTTAAACTTTACTGAAATTTGCAGTCAAACACATTATCTTAATTGACAAAATGTAATTTCTGGCTCTTCTGATTTTTTCAACCACCATATGAATTTCAGTAACACTTGCAAATGATATAATATAAATTTATAATATGTTATCATGTGAGTTTTTCCTTCATAATATTTAGAGCCTTTGCATCAGATAGAATCCATAACAGAGCCAACTAAAGTTTTGTGTGTCTAATACGATATGAATATTGTTTAGAAAATTAATTGATTTTATAGCTGCAGTAAAATGTCATGAAAGTCCTGGCTTGAATGTAAACCTTTTTTTTTTTTCCTAGAGAATGTGCTTATAAATTCTTTTGAGATTCCTTGATTTCTTGGGACATGAAAAATTTGCCTGGATAATCTTTTATCTAGGTATTGATTGTGGTAGAAAGTACAGAATTGTAAATCTGAAGGTCTTTGTTAATCTGTATGATCTGGATAATTAACATTGCTAATTATTAGTCCATCTCATCTATGAATTGGACATGTATGAGTTGACTTCAATATTTTTCCAATCTTTGTGAACAGCTTTACAGTTGCACATAGAACAGAGGTGATAAAGAAGACATTAAATCCAACATGGAGGCCTTTTACATTACCCTTGAGAACTCTTTGCAATGGGGATTATGACAGGTAAGAAATAATTTTTCCTTGATAAAAAATACAGTATTTAGTTTTGTTTCAAGTGAACAGATTAGTGTTAGCTAAACTTGAAATGGATGTTAAAATCGCTGTTTCCATTTGTCTTCATTATATTTTGTACATCATGACTTCTTTATTAATCAGGTGGTATCATAGAAACCAGTGGTCTGAGCCATTGGAAAATTTTCTCTGGATCTCCTGACTCAATTCAAGTTAGGGGGAGTTGACTTATGAGTTATCATGCCAAACATTTACTTTTGACGACTTCCTTGTTTAAGTTCCATAGAAGTAATTTAAATAGTGAAGTACCAAACCCAAATGCAAACAGTGTAAAGCAAGACAGGATCATTGAAGTGTAAAGCCAAACACAATCATTAAAGTGTAGTTTTCCATATGACTATTTGTCATTTTGTTCTCTTGATATTTTTTTTCTTTTTCCCCAGAGCATTGAAGATTGAATGTTATGACTGGAATGCAGATGGAGGGTAAGCAAATTGTCATGCTATACTTAAATACATTACAGTGTGCTATAGCAGTCACTTGTTTAAACAATAGACAAGACACAGGCTCAATTAAAAGTTTATTGAACATATAAAACATTCTATGGCATAATGGGGGCAAGTCTCGTCACAGCATACTGCACTAGCGGAGTGAATTTGCATATGACATATATCTCAGAAAGAGTGACTTTAGGGGAGTTTGTAGGGTTGTGAGGAGTGTCTGATACCAGTATGTGTGGCTGAAAGTGGCTGATATGAGGTATGTAGGGACACTGATAACCCAAACTCGATAAATCTGATCCTGATGATTGCTGTGATCAGAATAGCAGCCAATACTCCATGCATGCACAGTTGGAATTGGGTATGAAGTATATGGGCATAACAACTGAATATATTATACATTTAAGTACTGTCACAAATTTGGGCAAAAGTTAAGTTGCGAATACATTAAACTTGCATTCATTACTGAGTGATGGAAGCTGTGATTCCTAATGAGTGTTGGTCCAGCTGACAGATAAGTTTCAGTTAGAATTAGAAGAGAGCTCAAACAGTATGCAGAGCAAGAATTATACTAAATTTTAAGAAATGGTGAAAGCTGGGGAGGCAGGCAGTTTTGCAAAATAACATTAACTCAGATCTAGCATCCACATAAGAAATAAAAGCATTTCTACAGGCATACAGAGTTTGCTCTACAAATGTTTCAACCGATTTATTTGATTGACTGTATAGGACAATATTTCTTAAATTAGTTACAATCTTATTAACGTAGACTGGCTGGCAATTGCATCATGACTGGGCACAGGCCCAATATAAACGTATAGAAGCCCATGAAGAGGCCAGAGAATGATGCATTGTGTACTGTTGAAACTACTTTTAATCAATTAAATTATAAATGAAGTCTGTTTGACTGTTATGGTACATCATCTTTGTACCCACATGCAGATATGGGAAAACATAGCACCATATGTTTCATATATATTTACAACATATGTTATGCACAATGTGACTTTGCATATATGAAATGTATGTTAAATACCACATTTTAAAAAACAAACTGGCTCACATAAAGTTGAACATATTGAAACAAGTTTCATATTACACATATTCCAGTTTGAAACAGTTAAAAATTTCAGGATTATGGGTACATATATTTTTGGTATGTTTTGCAGATGTTAATAAAATCGTGTTTTACATATAATTGCCCATTTAACATATGTGATGCCATATTTTTTTTGCATTTAAGTAACATGTTCAACATATTTGGGGACCCGCGGTGGCTCAGTGGTTAGCGTGCTGGACTCGCAACCGAAAAGGTGTGGGTTCGAATCCTACCATTGGACCAGCCTGGGTCAGCTACCGTGGTGTGTCCTTGGGCAAGGCACTTTACTCCAATTGCCTTAGCACTAAATAACCTACTTGTGTTGCTGTGCCGTAAAACACCAAACCAAACCAAACCAGATCAACATATTTGGTACTTGAACATATTTTTAACATATGTGGCTGCTTTCTCTGTGAAGGCTTCCTTATCATGTTTTTTGTAAATTACCTATATAGATAGATTTGACACTGCACTCAAGACCCTGATTGACAGACAAGAGATACCTTATCCAGACTTTAAAATTATGTCTGCCCATGTTAAAAAACTTGGATGAATTGATGTTGGTATAATGTTGGTCATTGGGCTTTTTTTTAAAGTTAATAAACTGAAGACAGAATGAGTAAGATGGTACTTGGTACTTTCTGAGTAATTTAAAAGGAGGATAATACAAGTATGTGTATCTGGACCAGGAGTCCCTAATTCCATATGTAGAAAGGTCCATACCAAGATTGCATAGGTATATGGCATTACCCTTGTCTGTCATTATCTTCATATATACCTCCAGTCAGGTTTTGTGATTAGGTCTGACAGGTAATTCTTAAATGGCAAAAGAGGAATTTGCGGGGTATTCATATTCTAAGCTTCTAAGTTAAGCCACATTAAGTTTTTTAAAAATGAGTTTTACTGTACTACATGCATTACCATCCTATATTTCAGAATTTTACTGCTTTATCTCTGTTTTGTTTTTGTAGCATTAGTTTTGTGTCATATATTATGTATTGTAGAAAACAATTGAATTACTCTCAAGATTATTTCTTATTTTACCTAGGGTGAGCCTATTGTACATATATCAAACTTTCACCAAGGTGCCATTTTCTTGTCAGATGGACATTTTTTTTTGTTGTTCCCTTGATATTAAGTACCCTATAGGTATTGAATTTATTTTGTATTTTCCCTTGTATAAATGGGTATAAAGCTGTAGTTAATTTACTCAAAAATGCAGTATTTCAAGTGCTGGATATGTGATCAGATTCAGTTTGAGAACTGGTCTGCTGCTTCTATATTTACTTTACTAATACTTCATTCAAGTCAGGGTATTGGACTAGATCCAAGAACAGACATAAGCAAAATCACCAAGAACAACCTTTGTGCTAGGATTCTAAGTTCAGTAGCAGCTTTTCTTAACTGGATCAAAGTGCCGATTTTGTTGAGATCATTTCTTAATTTTCAAATGTTATACCACAATGTAAATTTTATTATTGAATGTTTCTTTTTGAGCATATATGAGATGCTTCATTAGCTCACTTGCAGATTACCATAAATTGAATATGCATAGGAGCTACTACATTTATCACCTCATGAATGCTCCAAAAAGTTACCCACTACCCCCACCCACCCACCCACCCACGTCAGAGATTTACCATAAATTGAATATGCACAGGAGCTACTACATTTATCACCTCATGAATGCTCCAAAAAGTTACCCACTACCCCCACCCACCCACCCACCACCCCACCCACCCACCCACGTCAGAGATTTACCATAAATTGAATATGCACAGGAGCTACTACATTTATCACCTCATGAATGCTCCAAAAAGTTACCCACTACCCCCACCCACCCACCCACCACCCCCACCCACGTCAGAGATTTACCTTAAATTGAATATGCACAGGAGCTACTATATTTATCACCTCATGAATGCTCCAAAAAGTTACCTGCCACCCCCACCCATGTCAAAGGTTTTTCAAAAAGGTGTGCTTTGAAATCTGTCAATATATTGTAAGTTTATCAAGGCATAGAAACTGTCTAGATGATAGCAAACCAAATGTTTCAAGGTCAGGTTCACCAGGGAGTAGGATTTTGTACCAACCAAGATGATGCATTTCTGTTGTCATTATCTTGTTTCCCTTAGCACTCGTTTTCTATTGCAGACATGAGTTTATTGGAGAATTTACCACCACAGTCAGGGAACTAACAAAAGGTCCAGGTTCCAATAATGTGTATGAGGTATGTATGGGTTCCTGCTTTGGACGAAAAAATACAGAGTCAAGTTGTAGAAAACATGGCACATAAAAAAAATGATGTAATTCCAATATTTGCTAAAAAAAAAAATGTTTTTATTCCGATATTTGCTTTCATGCAAATCTTGGAATTGATCGATATATTTGCACTTGGACAAATGAACTTAGGTCTAAGAGACTCAACTTACAATTATTTATATTATCTTAACTCACTTAAGTAAATAAATGCCACTTTTCAAAGCTATAGAAACCAAGTTAAATGCGTTTTTTAATAAATTTTTCTGAAATAATTGTCACACAATTTAAATATATCTGATAGGATGAAACACCATTTCTCCCATATGCCTGACCCATCACAAATATTGTACAATGAGAACATTTCTTACATGTTTACAGTTGTGTGATAATATGCATAAAAGTGATATTTTTAAGACGAATGTTTGAGTAATTTGTTCTTCATCCATTTCTTCATAAATGCGTATAATTTTAACATTTTGCAGTTAATCATTGCAATAAATTAAGTTGTATAAAGGCAATAAATGGATTTGTATAAAGGCAATAAATGAATGTGTGTGTTATGATGTGAGTCAGTTTTCTTTTTTGTATGTAATTGTAATTACTTGTGCAGCAATTTGTGTTCTGTTCTCATCTCATTTTTCTTGAATAATACTGAGAAATTTGGGTATTCTCTATATGATCTCTAATATTATCTGCTGTTTTTTACACTTGTAGCCCATTTTTGCAGTAAATACAGCACTAAAACCATTCCTTTTTCTTTTGTATAGCCTACACTATGTAAATAGACTGAGTGAACAAAGAACTTTAACCCAGTAAATGGAGGTGGCATGAGCAAGACGAAGCTATATTCTGTATTGTAATACAATATAATATTACAGTAAGATCTCAATTATCCTAACATATGAAAATAGTTTGAACAATCTAGCAGTAAGAATTGGATAGATAGCTTGCTGGGCGGCCACTCTGGATTCGAAATTTCACATAAAGTGATTTCTCTCACCTGTCAAAATTTGGCAAAGGGATGGGAAAATAAGGAGAAGCGAGACAGAGGTCAATATTTTGTAATGGTAAAATATTTTCATCAATGACTGGTGTTTCACTGGCTATACAGTGGTTGGTGTTTCACTGGCTATACAATGGCTAGTGTTTCACTGGCAGTGCAATTGCTGGTGTTTTATTGGCTATACAATGGCTGGTGTTTCACTGGCTGTACAATAGCTGGTGTTTTACTGGCTGTACAATGGCTGGTGTTTTACTGGCTGTACAATTGCTGGTGTTTTACTGGCTTTACAATGGCTGGTGTTTTACTGGCTGTACAATGGCTGGTGTTTTACTGGCTGTACAAGTTAAATTGTAATAAAATATATAAAATACTCAACATGTGTAATGAAAATATAAAAAATTTGTGTTTTGAACCAAAAAACTGTTGCATGACCTCATTCCTAGCATTAAACAGTAACTTCAAAAATAGATAACCCTCCCCCAAAAATGATGACTAACACTCAGCAAAATCAAGCCAGTTCATGCCACTACATATTCAAGGAAAATATCTTTAATCTCTTCATTGTGTTTAATTTGAAAACTTCCCTAATTTTACAGTATTTGCTTTTGGGGTTGAACAAGCTTGATATTTCACTCACTGTCTGGTTTTTATAGTTCGCTGAAAAATCATTGGGTGCCTTTTTTGAGGTCACCGAAACACCAGAAACTACTAAATTAGCACACAAGTTGATTTTTAACCATGTTTCTACTAGTTTACACCAAAAACACGAGATTCATAACTAAAAACCATGCAAGATTCTATGTTTTATGTAAAATATAAATGGGGGCTAGGTACTGATTCAAGGCAAGGTGAAGTCAACTTCATTTTTATGCTGTGTTGAAGGAAAATGTAATGGGCAAGGGCAGATATTTCACCTGTATTGCCCCCTACCATGACCACTGTGCACATAGAGTAACAGTAGTTTGGCTCAAGTAGACCATTCATTTTAATGATTAGATGTGATTCTAGTCCAGTTCTTTGCTGTTTCTAATAATAAATTTTTGTACCTTTTTATTTCCAGTGTATCAATCCAAAGAAGAAAGCAAAGAAGGGAGACAAATATAAAAATTCTGGCACAGTAAGTATAATTTGCTAAAGTAATATGTTCTCTGAGCAGAGTCTTTATGAAACAGAAATTATTCGCCTTGCTTTTATGTGAATTAAGTACTCATTTAAGATTCTATAGCTCTTGTTTGCATTAGTGGATTGTGCCGTAGTTTCACAGAGACTCAAAGATCCTCACTAACACACAATACAAAAGTTGGAATCACATAGGGTGGCATTTTCTGCAGACTAGAAAATAAATTCGTATTTTCATCAATAAAATGTCTTAATTGAGAATTAATAAAGTTTTCTTTGAGCAAATAAATAAAGTTTTATTTTATTGAGAACCCATTTGTAGAAATCTGCACTCAACTCTGAGTAGGAGAACAGTTTGTACAAGATTTTGTACTAAAAGGTGTCCATTTTCTTGCCTTTGCAAATGTGCTAAGGTTTTGATGTGAATGTTTTTATTTTGTTATACAACATTGTCATTATTTTGTTTACAGGTAGAACTGATGAGCTGCAAAGTAGAGAGAGTATTTACATTTTTAGATTATGTCAGAGGAGGGTGAGTCTGTATGTATTTTCCACTCTTATTCTGACTGGGTTTACTGCATGATATTGTCAGCTTCATTTAACAATAACACAATATAAAAATCTGATTGTTAGATAGAAGATGCTGTAGCTCAATTGGTAGAGCCTTGGACTCGTAATCCAAGGGTTATGGGTTCGATACCCGCCCAGTTTGGCTGCCTTGGTGTGTCCTTTGGGAAAGGCACTTTGGTCCCATTTTCTTGCCATGATATAGCCAGTAATGTGTTATAAGTGCCATTAAAATCAACAAACCAAAACAAACATTGTTAGAAACATGTGCACACTTTTCCTCCACATCTCCTCTCCTGAACTCTTATGGATTTGGAATAAGTTCCTTATTATTTGAACATGGTTCAGAAAATGTTTGTTGTTCATTGGATTTTCAAATTTATGATTTGTAGCAATCACAAAATCCATGAATATTTGGCTTCCAAGGAATAAATATGACTTCACAATGCTTGATACAAACTTCCATAAATATTGAATATTTCATATAAAAATTAATATGTAACATCTTCATACATGTAAAAAGAATGATTATGGTACTTATGTTCCACTTTCTATTTGTAAATACATTGTAATTGTAAGCTCATTTCATCTTGCTTGTTTTAAGCAAGATGCGCCATATTGGGGTGTTAAAAATTCCAGTAATAAATGTGGTTAATTAAGGAATATTTATTTTAAAAAATTACTGAGAAGCATTTTCTTTACCATTTTATGTAATGATTCTTATATTGAGATGTACATATTGGTGCTTCTAGTGCAACAAAATGCACAATTATCTTTGATTTTCATTGTGCTGTTAGATCATTTGGACTCCCATAAATTTACAAATATCCATTTTTCAAACCATTTAGCAGAAGCAATACTGGAAGCAAATTATACACCTGTTACTCAGAGATGGTCATTGGATGACTGATTAACTAGCACAAAATGCTTGAACATTTAAAATGCAGCTTAATTTAGAGATCTTTTCTTCAAATAAGAACAGGCCATTCAGTAAATCCATACTTTCTGTTCTTAATAATAGTTAATTAATATAAATGAAGTTTGGATTAGTGGAATTTTCTGTTATGGTTATCTTTCTTTCAGAACACAGCTGCACTGTACATTTGCTGTGGATTTTACTGCCTCCAATGGAGATCCCAAGTCCCCCTCTTCACTTCACTACCTGAATCCTTACAACCCCAACCCCTATGCCACCGCCCTCAGGGCTGTTGGGAATATCATTCAAGACTATGATTCGTAAGTTTTGTGTTTACTACCATTTCTGCATATGTCTCAATTGTGCTGGGAGCTGTGGTGGTTCAGTGGTTAAGGTGTTGGACTCATCATTAGAAGGGTGCGGGTTCAATTCTCACCATTGGGTCAGCTACCATGGTGTCTTCTTGGGTAAGGCGCTTTACTCTGTTTTTCCTCGGCATGATATAACCTTCAGAGTGTTGCAGTGCCGTAGAATGCAAAGTTGACAGATTTAATTGTTCCCAACTGCAAACAGTGTAGACTCGGATCTTCTGTCAGAATGCACTAGAAGATCAGGGTTTATGGGTTTCTCATACTACTTTATGATTTCAAACAAAGCCTGTTGTCCCAGATCTTCCAGCAAATTGTGTGATATTAGATCTGGATCTATGTTGTTCATAGTTAGATGTTCATTACATACTGCTGAATATGCATGCTCCTTTACATAATTTGCTTAAAAATATGCTTTCTCCAGCATGTTATGTAAAATCTCAAGATTCTACACCAAAGACAATAAGAACAAAGATCAGAGTAAATACAGTCTAAATTAGGCATTATAAAGCTATTAAAAGGTACAGTTTTCTCCAGGTGGCATTTTACCACCAAATTTATAGCATAATGGCAGTGGTGTTATCCTACCAAGAAGAGGTAAACGTCTGTGAGGTGTATAGTGAATACATTATTGTGGATAAGCCATCTTTGCAACCAGTGCAAAAAACAGTCTGGTCTCATTAATCGATGGATTAAGTTTATCAAGCTACTATCTTCCTATGATGCTACGAGTTGGAACAAATTTGGGATATGTATTTCAAAATTGTAATGGGTAATGTGATGTTTATGATGGGAACAATATGCCTCCAATTAATTACTGCAAATAGTATGTGGTATACATATAAAACATTTGAGAAGATAGTATATCTTATTGACACATGCTACATAGGTAAAACTTGTTTGGAAAATCCACCCTTTAACAGATTTTGTCTCTCCGATTTATTTTTAGACCCAACCAGTATATCACAATAAAAAAAAAAGGCAAAAGTATAAGATGTAGAAAAGGGGAAAAAATTCCTATGCATCTCACTGCACTAGAGAACCAAAAATTTTCATAATGCTTTATACTTGTAGCTTTTTGTTATGCAAATATGTAATCATTGATTCTTGAAATTACCAAAAGGACTATATTGAATAAGGGTCATTTTCTGATCCTCCTTAGATTTTCTTGACATGATGTATATTAAATGTATGAAGTGTTATTTGCGTTTCTGGCACTGGTTTTGTGTTCATGTAACAGTTGCCATGGAAACTGCATGTTTAAAAAAGAAAAATGAAGACATTAGAATATCCTTAAATTATCCACTAAATTTAAAATGATGGTATAAATATATTTTTATCATTTTTATCCTGTGAAGCTGTTTATTAAAATTCAATTAAAAAAAACAACAAGGATACAAACTTCTTCCTAGGAATTGAAAGTGAATATCCCCAACAAGTCAGTTTCAGAAGGGTTGAAGTTTCATTGCAAAATTAAAGCAGTCATTAGGTTTGCATTAAAATTAAATAGATAAAACTTTTTTTTTTTTTTAAATTGCTATTGACGTGGGAATCAAACCATGTTATCATGAGTGGAAGGCAGCTGCCTTACAACTGTTCTAATTATCCCTGTTGAACCTCATGTCTCATAGAAATCTGCATATAGTGTGTTTACAATGTAACTTGACACTGAGGATATTTGCTGCATTTATTTCTAAAATTAATATTGTAACAATATGAAGAAATGTTGACTCAATGAAACTTTCTTAATATACCCCGAACTTATCCTTACTCCTTAGTTTTTAGTAATTTTATTTCAGGAGTCGTGAATATCTCCAATGGACACTAATGGAAGAGACTCATAACGGATTTGAAAATAAAACATTTTAATCTTTATTGCATTCTTTTTGGAAACTAATCAGATATTTACTCATCTTTCTGACTTTCCAGATCTGTAATATTATGCGGTCACTGACCGAAAAGTGTCACATACATTTACCATGAAGTGGATGCTAGTGAACAAATAAATGTCTACAGAAATTGTCTGCATGATAATGGTATCCAGTAAATGACCACAAACATATAATAGGTCAAGTACACATTATTGAATTAACATACTAGCAACCATAGTGGGTATAACAAAAAGGCATGAACATGTAAATCATATAATGAAGCTGTTGTTCTGTTAAAGTTAGAAAACTTCATCTCAGATAGAAAAGAGTGAGAAATAGTTAGAAATATTGATGGAGTATACTTCCCTTGCATAAGAAACTCCTCCAGCTCACTCATTAGAGTGGAAATACTACTTAATACAGAATTTTTGTGAGGTCTCTAAAAGAGCATACTTCCTATCATGAGCAGAAGTAGTAACTTAAGTATGGACAGGATTGGCACCAATTTCTCTATCCAAGGGGAGATCACTCTTGTCTGACTCACACCTATGTGGGCGGACAATTTGTAGCTTTTTAATAGCTAAAATTTAACTTGGAAGGGCCGTTTTTGCAAGGTGGTGGTCATTCTCAAAAGGTATTATTATTGGGTAAGTATTATCGAAGAAACATTTTACTACAAAAATTGGTTTCTCTGTATTTTTTAAGTATAATAGTGCTAGGAATAATAATAAAGACAGTGATTAACTGCAGATAAATGTATTTACATGTAGTGGTTCTCTGACTCCGAGCTGGATATAGTGCAACAGCAACAAAATACCAATGTTGTGTAGTAAAATTATTAAATATATTGGTTTTAAACACCACTGCAACATTGCTCCATGATGATATTTGCATATTATTATTTATAATATACAATCTGTTGAAATTTCAAGCCTGTACTTGTATGTAATTTCGAGTTTGAAGTTGCTAAACTGATCATATATTCTGCGATTTCTCCTTCAAATACTTTCCCCGATCACATTAACGTTACGGATATAAGCCTGCTACCTCCCAAATCCAGCCATACTAAAAAGATGAAAACCTGTGTTTTCTGTGTATATCATATAGACAAAGAGCAATAACTCTTGTGTCTTACCTCCCCATGCTGCCACCAGGTATCACTAGTTTTTAAGCTTCACTGTTGTACAATCAAAACATCATACAAAAAAACCTCCCTTCAATCCATGCTAATATTGATGTGAATTTTAACCATCCATCCAGAAATTTGAAGTTATATTGTGTATTTATCATTCCTTAACAGGCTATATACTTTATTTATGAATTTTTTCCAATATTTTCATGAATTTGTCACATTCTCTGACTTTTATTTATTTAGACCGCATGGTACAACACGCTATCATTAATGCATGTTGTGATTCATGTTTTCATGCACGCTGCCTATTATTTGCGCACTCCATTAGTAACAGGTATTGTTTAGTGACTTATTAACATGCTGCACTGTTAATTTATACATTTTTTTCTTTTGTTTTGTTTTATTCTGTTGTTTCAGTGAAACATGTTGACAAAGTGTAATAATACAACAAATTCAAAAGACATGCATGAGTCGTGCCTTGCATTTACATTTGTTCTTCGTCCGTGCCATGCAGTGTGTACACCATATGGTCCGAGAGGGTATGGACTACGGTTTTGCAGAAGTTGGCAAAAGGCAAAGAAAAGAGGGAGATGACAACGATATATCCAAGTATGGCCTTTGGGCCTGTAAGTCATGGCACATGGGGTTTGGGGCTTTGCAGAGACAAACTCGGAATCTAGTGGGTCATGTGGCCGCAGTACAAATGACAACCACACCCAGTTAAACCCAACAAAGCCTTTTGGCTTCGCTGGATTCACCAGTGAAATTTTGTCAGTAAGAAGAATTCAAGAATCAGCTTCTTAACCAGATATAGGGGGCACAGATTATCAGACCGTACAATATGTTGCTTTCAAGTTAGGAGAGCGGGTTATCATTTGCATAGGGAATCCAGCCTTTTTATTCCCTAGAAGGATACCCAAGATATAGGTAGGATGCTCAGCATTCCCTCCTTCTATTACCTATTCTCCTAACATTAATGTGATTAATGAACATATTTGAAGGAGGAAGCAAATTTTAAAGTTAATTATGTTTCTACAAGAATATTTACCCGATCACATTACTTAAAACTCCTCCCAGCCACCCCGCTATGCAAACATCCCTGTTGGTATTTTGCTCAGCTTAAAAGTTAGTGACACCTGATGGCAGCAAGGAGAGGTAACAATGGTCTACAGCCAAAATGCTTCCGCAATAAATGTTGTCAAACTTTACTAATTCTGGGTCACTGAGAATGAATATGATGCTTAAAATTGTTGATTGGCTCTAGTTTTTAAGATATGATACTGGGTTAGTATATACGACCCTTGACTTGGGAATGGCGGACGATAAGTGAGTTATAAAATGAAGGGATCTCAATTTGAACCAGAAATGACTAAAATACATCTTTGACTGGATCTATGAATAAATCTATGACTGGGTTTCGACAGCACTTGCTTTTTAGGCAAAACAATGAATGATGCAATCTGAAGCTGGTATTGCATAATACATGATATGAATTGCATCGTGTTATTCCTATAAGTCATGGATGATGCAATCATAACTAAGCTTACATCACTCTGCTGAAGAAATTGCCCTATATCAGCTCTACAAATCATACATTGTCGTGCTCTCTTATTTGTCAGTGTTTGATTTTGCAAAGGGACACATTTCTGTTTAGCCAAAGTAAGCAGAGATGCCTCGTATTTGTGTGAACAATGCAGATAACTTATGCTATGTTTGTGGTGAAGTGACTTTTGCATCACTAAAGTGCAATATAACTACTGTGGTTAAGAAAGCCTATCACCTTTATTTTGGCTGCAAAATTGGAGATCAGGACAAGAGGTGGGCCCCACACATATGCTCCAACACTTGTGTAACAAATCTTTGCCAGTGGTTGAACAGGAAAAGGAAATCTATGCCTTTTGCAGTGCCAATGATTTGGAGAGAGCGAACACATCATATCAGCAATTGTTACTTCTGCATGGTGCCTCCAGTTGGGAAAGGTGTGTCAAAGAAGAAAAAGTGGACTGTGCATTATCCAAACATTCCATCAACTATACGCCCAGTACCCCACGGAGAAGGACTGCCGGTTCCTGATGCACCAGAATCATTCTCACTTGAGTCAGATGATGAAGAGGAAGATGATGAAACTTCTACTCCTGAACCATCAATGTTACATGACTCATATTTTCTCCCATCCTCCTCCTCTAAACCACACCTCATAACACAAGGTGAACTGAATGACCTTGTCAGGGATTTGGAACTACCCAAGAGTAAAGCGGAGCTGTTGGGCTCCAGACTACAGCAGTGGAATCTCCTTGTAGGTGATGTTAGGGTTTCCATGTTCTGTGACCGTCAAAAGGATCTTGTCCCATTCTTCTTCATGGAAGGTGATCTTGTAGCCTGCAACAACATCGATGGTGTGATGGCAGCCCTCAACATTGTTCATGATCCAGATGAGTGGAGACTGTTCATTGATTCATCGAAGACGAGTCTTAAAGCTGTTTTGCTGCATAATGGCAGTGTTTTGCCATCAATTCCAGTTGGTCATGCAGTCCATATGAAGGAAACCTATGAAAACATGAAACAACTTTTGAGGTGCATAAACTATGACCAACATCAGTGGCAGCTTTATTATGTCTACACTGATATCCAATCATATTTTTGTTAGCTGAATCAAGCTAGTAAAAAAAGAAACAATGATAAATAATTATCCAATACACTTTGATAACCACCATGGAAAAATTACATGATAAAGTGTAAATGGATACCTACCACTGTCAAAAGTTATTTATGTACTGGATAGCTGTCATCGTGAAACCTAATATTGTTAGTACCAGTATTAATTTTTATGGATAAGTTTATATCGTGTGTTATGCAACAAGCGAGGAGGCACTGCCTAGTTCGTGGAGGGACTCTCCTTTGCCAAAATTGTCTCCAAAGAGACCAGTAGGCCATCCACAGAAGCAACTTTGAAGTAATGACTCTGAGGATACATCACAAAAAGAATCACCTGCGAAGAAAGCTGCTCTCGATGACCAGTCTGATTATCTTGAACCTAAGAGTTCTCCACCTGATTTTGTGCTATAAACATTATGCATTAAAGCAAATGCAGGACATTGTTAACCATGCAAAACTTGTGGGAATTAGACCTACAGCGGAAAAATTCAAGATTCCGAAATCAACTATGAAAACATCGATAAAAATTTATTTTTCTGCAGATTTGAACTCAAACGGACATTTGCCTAAGAGTGGACACCCCCATTTCATATAGATGAGATATGAATGACAAGATAGTTCGGTGGCTCTGCGTGACTTACAAATTCCAGTCAGTGTTGAGGGAATATGTATATATGCCAAGGATCTTGTCTCAAAAGAATTTCCAGACAGCAAATAAAGTGCCTGGTGGTCTTGGGGAGAGGGTTTCATAAAAAGACATGGGTTTGTGCTCAGAAGCAGGACCTCTCTTGCCCAGCATTTACATAAGGATTTGGAAGAAAAGATAGCATAATTTCAAAAGTTTGTGATGGATAGACACAAGGTGGACGAGTTTGATAGTCAAAGTTAGTAATAATGTTTATTATTAACATCCAATATTAACATGGATGAGACACCAAAGTACTTTGATCTTGTGCCAGGGAAAACTGGACAAAGTAGGAACGAAAAGTGTTCTGATTCATACAACTGGCTTGGAGAAGAGAAATATTACTGTTGCTTTAGCCGTTGCAAGTTCTGGTGATGTATTACCCCCAATGATTATTTTCAAGGGAAAAAGAAATTTTGATTTCAAGACACCAAAAGGGTGGATAATTGCAATTCAGGAGAAAGCGTGGATGGACAAAACGGTAATGCTGCAAGTAAAGAAATTTATTTGCCATTAACCAAGAGAGAGTGATCACTGTTGGTTATGGACTTGTTCCAGGCTCACATCACTGATGATGTGAAGAAACATTTGCGGCAGAGAAATGTGCCAGCAATAATACCTGGAGGCTGCCCATCCAAGTTGCAACTTCTTGATGTGAGCATAAATAAACCTGTGAAGAGCTACCTCCGCCACAGCTGGACAGAATACATCAGAGATGCTATATGAATGCATTAAATTCATCTGATAAAAGAGGCAACAGACAGATGAAGAAAGCCAGCAAACAGACTGTATTGGATTGGATTGTAAATGCTATGGACACATTGAAGGAAAGGCGCACAATGATTATGAAATCTTTCAAGGTGTGTGGCATCAGTGTTGATCTGAGCTGAAGTGAAAACGCACTGATCAGAAATGAGGAACAATTAAACGATATGGATCATGATGATGACAGTGATACAGAATTTGAGGGCCTAAAAGAGGCTATGGAGAAGCTATTTGAAATTGAATAATATATTTAAATATTACAGCATTAAATAATATTTCTTTTCATTCTTTGATATTGTCATTTATTGTGTATAGCTTAATATAAAAATGTTTATCTATCTATCAATCTGTATATATATCTGCATGCATACATACATACATGCATATGATTTAAGGATTTACAATTACTTTGTCTCTGTTAAATTACCGGCAAACACACTGAGACTTTTACTTGAAAACAACGCAGCAGATCTTCTTAGATTGTGTCAGAAAACATAAGTTCTAGAAAAAAAATTAGTGTCAAGTAATGTCTGAAAATTACAAGGCATTAAAATATTTTTGCCAAAAAATTACTGTGTCCAAAAACATGCCATAAATATGGTAGTCCATTGTCATGGGAAGTCCTGGAAAATCCTTAGCTTTGAGGGCTGAAGAACTGTAAGTGCCTTATTATGAATTTCTTTCTTTGTTTTTAGAAGTCAGTGACTATTGCATTTCTTACTTGGACATACTAGTGTTCATAATAATTTTTATGGTCCTTTTCCAGCAAATTGCCACAGCCTTTAATTATTTTTCAACATTTTTTTTCTTCTTCATTTACCAGAGACAAGTTGTTTCCTGCTTTAGGATTTGGTGCCAGATTACCTCCTGATGGGGTTGTTTCACATGAGTTTGCCTTGGTAAGCATTTCAATTCAGTGTCTATACATATTCTATAAACAGCCTTGTGTGTTACTATCGTAATGTATGTCCTTTCATTAAAATACCATCAGGAAAAATCAGAAATAAAAAACGTGGTTGCTTATTGAGAAAAACTTACACTTCGTCTCTTTGAATTGGTTTCATGCTGTAACCTATTATGCATTAGAACAACTTAGTTCCTTCCTTGCATTACTTATTGTATATTCCTCTAAAGAAAAGTGAGAAATTCCTTATATGCACACAAATTGGATATATGTATTGGTTTACAAAGGAATAATATCTTCATAATGTTGTTCTGCAGAAAGGTACACAGGATTTAAAGAAGGTTTCATTTTTGAATTTGACAAGCTATATATTTCTGAATTTTAATGTATCAAACACTTTTATTACACTTGTTGTATAGTAGAAAAGTAATCTTCTTAATTTGTGTACATTTTATGGTTGATGCAACATCCTGACATAAGAATGCTTATAATTATTGTTTATCTGAAAAAGCTGTAATTACTGTATTGACAAGACACTTAGTCTTATGTCAGAATTGGTAAGTATATATCCTTTTATACAGAAGTATGTAATGTTTGAAATGACTGTAATAAAACATGGTAACTGGCCAGAATCAGTTACATATGATTTTATATGCAAGATTCTTTGTTATGTTATAAATACTGAATACTTGTTTTCAGAATGGTAATCCAGTGAACCCATATTGTAATGGGATTGATGGTGTACTAGATGCATATAACAAGGCCCTGTACTCTGTGCAGCTGTATGGACCCACTAATTTTGCCCCCTGTATTAATCATGTTGCCAAGTAAGTTCTGAAGTTCTTCAGATACGATATTTTTAGTTATAAAACATCTGCAGGTGTACATTTTGAGGTAGTCTGCTTTTGATACATCAACACTTGCACAGCTCAAAATGACGTGATCATTACATATTGACATCATCGATATGACCTTGGTGTATCATAGAGCTATGAATTCTGGGGGAGATTTGACGTAAAATGATGTTGCGACTTCTGCCTCTTATTAAATAATGAAAACAAAACATTCTTATACAGATTTAGTAATGACAATAACAGTCCTTGTGAAAGAAAGAAAGTCAACAAAATCTTTGGAAATCTTTAGCAATTTACAACCTGAGGTAAATCGTCCATGCAGGCGTTTTGTTGTGGTAAACCAGTGTGATCTCAGTAATTATGTCATGCTGACAAAATTAACTCACCAACATACCCTTTTTATTTGTGTATTTAATAAGAGAGATCTGTGATTTTCAACTTGTGAAAATGTTACTAATTCACTTATTATTTTATGGGTATTATTGACAGGATACTTCTTCCCATACTTTTTATGTAATGATCCTTAATTGGGGCAAAATATTCAGGCAAGAGCAGAAAACGAAAATACCAACCTAGGATTTATTCCTGATTTTGGATTGCATGGAGCCTTAGCTATGTTTTAAAAGAGTTAAATACTGCAACATTTCACAAGCAATCATCCTTAACAAAATTATTTTGTGTATCATACTTGTGTATAATGCACTAAAAAAAACAACATAAAAAAAACAACAGTACAGCCTCGGATTCTCCATTACATACAAGAGTGTGTCAGCAGATCCGGTTCATCACTGTTTGCTTACAAGCATAAGTGGAATGGTGCATTATATAACAGCATAGTTCCTGATCTGCTGTTGTGCATTATGTAACAACATAGATCCTGATCTGCTGGTGTGAATTATGTAATAACATAGATCCTGATCTGCTGGTGTGAATTGTGTAATAACAGAGATCCTGATCTGCTGGTGTGAATTATGTAACAGCATATATCCTGATCTGCTGGTGTGCATTATGTAATAACAGATCTTCATCTTGTGTAAATTATGTAACAACATAGATCCAGATCTGCTGGTGTGTTTTATATAACAACATAGATCCAGGTCTGCTGGTGTGAATTATTTAACAACATAGATCCTGATCTACTGGTGTGAATTATATAACAAGATAGATCAAGATCTGCTTGTATGCATTATGTAATAACATAGATCCTGATCTGGTGTGAATTATATAACATAGATCCTGATTTGCTGGTGTGAATTGTGTAATAAGATAGATCCAGATCTGGTGTAAATTATGTAACAACATAGATCCAGATCTGCGGGTGCATTATGTATATACTGATCTGGGTCTGTGATGTTTCCAGTTGGGTGGGCATCACAAGCAATGAGGTCATGTTATTTTTAAAGTATTCCATGTTTTTATGTAGTATTCAGACTTTCATTGTAATACATGTATATAAATTAAATGTATTACAATTATATATATTCTACATGTATATAAATTAAATGTATTACAATTATATATATTCTACATGTATATAAATTAAATGTATTTTACAATATATATTCTACATGTATATAAATTAAATGTATTACAATTATATATATTCTACATGTATATAAATTAACTGTATCACAATTATATATATTCTACATGTATATAAATTAACTATCACAATTATATATATTCTACATGTATATAAATTAACTATTACAATTATATATTCTACATGTATATAAATTAACTGTATTACAATTATATATATTCTGTCTGTAATCTCTAGATTACTATATTACAGTTATATATATTCTGTCTGTAATCTCTAGATTACTGAATTAAATCTAACTGAATCATACTCTAAATGTTATTTACTCTTCTAAAATGAAAATTTATTTCAGATGATTGCATGCCTTTAGCATGTATTTGAATTTAGTCAGTGTGTTTGTTGTTGGGCAAATTTTTACTTCAGAATTGTCTTAAAGGATTGGTTATACCAAAAGTGGTATCAAATAAATTTTGTGTGGTTGTAAAGGTCGAGGAGTTCATAGTAATGAGTGATTTATTCTTGAGCCTACTCGAGTGGGAAAGTGAGAATTTTCCACCAGTGACACTGGCAACAGCTTCATATGATTTTTAAGTTGGTAAAGGTTTCGAGTAAAACATTTTCATTTGCATATATTTCTTAAACTCCTTGAAAGATTCTCATACTTGGCTTGAATCATTTATGAAGCTTAAATGAATTCATTCTGCAACACATTCATTCTTCCTTTTGACCTTGGGGTCAAGGTCACAATAGAAAATTTGTGTGAAGGTTTTGGTAACAGTTTTTTTTTTCATTTGCTTATATTTCCTAAATCCCTTGGATTTTGCTCATACTTAGGATAAAATATTATGAAGCTAAGGCAGTTCATTTTGTGACATGCTTGCTCAACCTTTTGACTCTGAGGTCATTGTCACACATTTTAAAGCAATACTTCGGTCATGGGCTCAACATGCAGGCCCTGGCCTTTAATTGGGTACTAGCAACCAGGAAATATTGGCTGTTTTTGATAAGAGAAAGCAATATTGTGCTAATTTTGTGTTTGCCATTGAGGATACCTAGCACATAGTACCATAGTGTACAGTTTCTAAAATAACAATTCTTCTGGCCAGACTGCAGGAGTAATAATAATTTTGCAGGGACTGACCTGTTTGCCAGATGGAAACTGTCATTGCACAAATTTGAATATTTCTCAGTTCTGTTCTTTCTTCGATGAAGAAGGAGCAGAAATTATTCAGAATGATCCAAATGTGGCACATGGAGTTGAAATGTAAATAAAATGCTCCCTTTGAATATTCTTCTTCCTGTGTTGTGCGCCATTGGGCCTACTCTGCATTTTTGCAAACCAGTTACCATTACATTGAACATATCTGGTTTCCATGTCTTGTATGATACTTTGATTTAGGGAAATTTAGAAAAAGCATCCATGTAGCAATAGTTTTACCTAATTATAGCTTTCAAACCAAATGACAAACAAATAATTAATTATATTGGTAAGGAAAGCATTTTACCACATGGTAACTAGTTCTGCCCTTCTTTATAATAAAAGAAATTCACCCAAAACTGAGTGCAGTATATTTTTTATTTTGTTTTTAACACTAAGAGTCCCCTCACAGGTCCTGATGCTATTTATATGACACTCTTAAAAATAATTGTCGAGTCCCAAGCTGGGTTTCACACAATTCTGAGAGTCATGGCTTCTCCCTATGGGGTAAAAGAGAAACTGAATTGCAACTCAGTGCAGGATTTAATGTAAAAATTGGTTTTAAATAGGTTATTGCTCTCACTACCTTACTTGTTCTGTTGATAACTTTATTATATTTTTATTTTTGTGTTATTAGGTTTGCTGGAGCACGAAGAAATGGGGAAGATTATTTCATATTGTTAATAATAACAGATGGAATTATCACAGACATGCCTCAAACATGTGAGGCCATTGTCAGTGTAAGTACATTCCTGATGTCACTCCCTTTGTATCGTTAGGCCATCATTTAATTGCCAATATGTTTATTTCTCTATATCCATGTTTTCTCATAATGTCATTTTCTGACCAAAAAAGGAACATGTTTATTGTTTTTGGCCTTGTCTTTGTTACGTATTGTTGACTTTTTGTCATTTATTGTAAAATCATTATAAACCTAAAGAATACAGCTTTCTGTTGGAATAACTGCTGTATGCAACAATATTTCCAGTCCTTAATTTGGCCATAGTAAATTTACATGAACATCTTACCTTTTAGAATATTGTTGGGATATTAAACACCATGTTTGTAATATGTAACTATATTTCAGGCAGCTTCATTGCCCATGTCTATAATTATCATAGGAGTTGGAGATGCAGATTTTACAGGTAAGACTGTGCTACATTATCAACCCCTTTTCCTGTTTACCCAGTCTGCAAAATGCACTAAAACAAAAGATACCTTATTTCTTATGCTTCATTATCTTTTGCCTTCCGTGTTTGGTTTTTAATACCAAAATGGCCTATTAACATTGCAGCATGAGGGTATATTTTATCAGATTCGCTCTTCCTTCTTCTGTACATTCCCATCATGGTCTTAAATATGCAGCAATTATCTTCCTACATTCTAGTTGATCCTTACAGAATCACAAATATTCCAAGATAATTGTTGAAAAACATGACTGTATCTTTCCTCTAATGTTCTGTGTTGATTTTAGCTACTATGTTACTGATTTGGGGCAAATTTAAGATTTTCTTTACCATAAATTCAGTTGTAATCTCTTAAATTTTGCTTGCAACATATCATGTCCATTACACAAAGTTGGACTGTAGGATTCATCAGCTGTTTACAGTTAGGCAGGTCAGTAGAGTTAATTGACACGTCAGCTCGAGTGTTAATACTGTTCAACAATACAATACAAATACCAATAACGGCACTAATCAGCTGAGCACTTGGATATAATGCAAGCGACACACATACATACATGCTTTAATTATTGGGACAGAGCTTCAATCCTCGAACTGATTTTTCTCCCTGACAAGCTTCAGGGGCTACTCAATATATATATATATATATAGAGAGAGAGAGAGAGAGACATTTTTGGAGCTGAACATTTCTCATGCAAAACTGTAAAGAGATTTCAGCTTTTTTTTTATTGGCAGAAAAACTCAGTCTTCATCATAATTTAAGACTTTAGAATATGAATCAATGTATCAGATAAAAAAAATAAAACATAAAATTATGTTTCAGGAAAATCATTTTTAAAAATGCGTGAAAATACAGTAATCACCCTCAAATTATATGAGCTCAAGGGTACACTGTACTCTTCTTAGTTTCTCATACATAATTTAAAGCACAGAAAAAATATGTGAGTTAGATCAGTCAATTTGCATGAATATGTTGCACAAGAAAAAAAGAGAATGAGAACAAATAAACTAGTAGCATACATATCAGATCCTGCCACTTGTATAATCAGTTATTTTCTAAACATTTTGTTTCAGAAGTCTGAAAAATGAAATTTTCTTTGTTTCAGTCATGTCAAAATTTTGTATTAGGATGTGGCAATTCATATTTTTATTGTACCAGCATATTGTAAAGTTTTCTCTCCACTCAATTCCAGCTATGGAGATTTTAGATGGAGACGAGGTCAGACTCTCATCTAGAGGGAAGTTTGCTGAAAGAGACATAGTCCAGGTAACAGAGCATTTATCTTGTCCCCACAGTTTTCAAAGAAGTAGTAGGACAGTGTGATCCTACTTTCAGAATATGTGTATGCATACATTTTGGGGTTGTGTTCCCATGTATGCAAGAATATGTGTATGCATACATTTTGGGGTTGTGTTCCCATTTTGTAATATAATATAACTACCTTTACTCTCTTGCAGTATTTGCTTCAAACTGGAGGGGAATGAGGGAATTTGGTAATAATAGTGTTCAAGAATTTGTTGAGTGCTGATTGTTTCCATCAATTGAGCTTGGAGGGTGGGAATGATGGAAAGGGAACTTGTGTGGAATCAGTAACGGACAAAAGCATGGAGACAAAACTTCTTTTGTCAGCAAATTCTAGTTGACACTAAAGATACTAATATTTTGCTTTTGGACCAAACAACAAAGTTTCAACTGATTTGAGGAAATTACCTTTGAATTTTCTGGGACTCTTAAAACATATTTTTAAAAATGTGGATTTTTTGTTGTTGTGCCTAATCATAAAATCCAAGTACCTAAATATAGAAATAAAATCTTTATATAATAGTATAAGTTATAGTACTCCAAAAATTTATCTTTTATGTCAAAACCTCAAAATCATGTAGTGGAATGCAATTGAGAATGCATATAGAAGAATTTACCCACCAAAGTTTATGTAATTTGGACGCAACACTGATGATGCATATAGAGAAGTTGGCTTCTTCATCTTAAAAATCCACACAGTAGTGTAGTCATTTACATGAATATGACCATTGCCAAATGTTTTATCAAAATCGACTGTTATGGGTTGCTTTAAATACAGCCAACAAAGTTTTATGTGTAACAATTTCTTCCACTCAGAATGTGCATGTATGAAACTGACATTATTTACCTCTGTTGTTAGAATAGAAGAGCATCATACACATTTTGCTGACTTGGAAATAGTAATTGAATAGTTTTAATATATTGGCAACTATTGTTGAATGGTTATATCTTTTCCTGGCATCAGTTCCTAGTCCAAAGACATTTTTCCTTTCTCCAATTAGAAATTGGTGATCTAGAGAAAAAAAAGAATATGATCCCAGTCTGATACCTCAGTCCACTTCCAACAATCAGAATATCTTCCGTCTTTTCCTTTGCTCAACACTTCATCAATTCAGACATTTTCTGGCATTTCTGCTGTCAGTCGTATTCTTATTTGTGTTGTATTTGTTAATTCCACCCCAGTCCTTGCTTTATTTTTATGTATATTTGTCCATTTTCAGTGATTTTGAGGGTTTTGAGTACATCGCTATTGAAGCTGTGCTTCTTGTGTTTCATCCCTCTAATAGAAACCAGTATCAGGGCAAGTATATCCTACCTTTCTGTTGTCCAGGTTCATTGTTGTATTTATAGATTTTCCTTTCAACCTTCATGAAGCCTTAGGGTGTTGGCAAATGTGGGCATAAAAAGGCAGCATAGGATGCTCAGACCACCTGCTTTGCATGCACGGCATGTGTACATGTACGGTTTCCACATTTGATGTTTGTGGCCCGACAAGGTTTGGGACTTGGCACAAAGTCACTGGGCCTATGGGGCCAGGAGGAAGGGTCATGTCTCTTCTTCCCCAGAGGACCTCCTCAGTTTCCTGGTTGTGGACTACAGCACTTCCTGGTGTACAGAAGTCGCCTGCTTCAGTGAGAGATGTGTCCGGAGTTAAGGGGAGATCACTGAGTGAGGGGTATTAGGCACTTCCCGGCATAGAGAAGTCACCAATCCCAAATAGAGAGCCCCACCATCCTGAGAGAAGGGAAGTGCAGTCATCATTTTACACACAGGGTGCTGATCAACAGGTATGGTGTATAGTGCCCAATTTCTTTTTGTGGTCTTGGGTCACCGATGTTAGAGCACTGAACACAAAGTGCTGTGCACTGAGCACCAATCAACATATGCTAGGCATTGGACATTGGTGTTTGGACCAGGTACTGAGTTCAGACCACCAGTCTAAAGGAAGGGATCAGTTCAATAACCACCCTTTCTCTCTGTTTTCATTCAATTCCTATGGGGAACAGTCTTCAAGTTTCAAGAACTGGTTTCTTCAGAAAGGGATTGGGTCAATACTCCTCCCATTTTTATGTTCCCTTTGAACCCCCATGGAGCTTGGGGACTCTCGCCAACAGGTGGTAAGTCGGCCATGTCTCCTTTTCTGACCATGCCACCATGGATGGCTCTAAGGGTTGGTGGAATGGGCCCACCCTAGATCTTCCCCGCCTCCTCCGGCTTTATTATCGGGGGAAGGTGATGCGGACTACCATTCACCGACTCCAGCAGTGTTATTAAATCACCAGTACTTTTCTCCAGGGGGAGAGGATCAAAAGGCTCGTTCCATCTCCACCTGTGAGCAGAGTTGGGACAATGAACCTCCAGTCAGGAAGTCCCCTTCTCACATGAGGGATATGAGATGAAATAGTCCTGCCTTGTCCTGAGATTGAAGACGAGATGACGAACTGTCGATTTTTGTGGACAGTTCCCTGAAAAACATGTCACACCTGGTCCTTCTCATCAGTTGGGTTTGCCTTCTTTGTCCCACCCACCGGGCCAAGGGATGGAGATGGAGGAGGAAGAGATGTGGATTTTTTATAAGGCAGTAAATGAGGTTTACTGCCTACTTCCACCAGATCTGTGTTCCAATCCTTCAGGATCTTTTGAGGCTAGGATCCTCTCCAGTTTGGAGATGCTCTCCATGACACAGCGTGTCAGACTTGCTGTTGCCTCCTCGTCTAAAGGCTAAGAAGGGGCCAGACAACAGTAGGGGTGGCCTGTTCCCTCTTCTTTGTATCGTTCCATGGTCTCAGCTAATAGCTACATATCAAACGATCTATCTGCCAAAACCAGTTTTTAAGCAAGGTTGCCAAATGCATTGCTCAGGCAAGTAGGCAATCAACATCCAAGGTGAGAAATTCCTGTAATTGCTGCAGTAGATGTGTTGATCCTATCTGCCCCCTTTTAACTCCAGTTGCAGATTTTCTTCTTTTTCTTTTCAAAGAAAAGATGGCTTATTATCCACCATTAAGAGCTATAAAGCAGCCCTTTCTAACACTCTTAAGTTCTCTATGGACTCCACTATAGGGTCAGACCCACATCTTTCAGAACTAGTCGGGTACTTGGAGCTTGAAAGACCAGTCTCTTGCTCATTAATGCCAAGGTGGAACCTCTGTTGTGTTCTTTGGTTGCTATCTAAACCTCCTTATGAACCTTTGAGTACCTTATCCTTAAAACGGTCTTCCTCCTGTCCCTAGAAGCAGCAAGTAGAAAGAGTGAAATTCATGCTTTGTCAGTGGAAACGGGTTGTTTACATTTCAGTGGTAGCTAAGATTTGTGTCTCCTCTTTGCCAACTGCGGTTTCTGGCCTATAATTGGCTACCTTGGTAGCTCCTGTTCCTTTTGAAATTCCAATTGTCAGTTATATCTATGCTGGGAATGATCAATATAGACTCCTTTGCCCAGTTAGAGCATTATGGTTCTATCTAGCTAACTCAAGAGGAGAAAGAAATGTTTGTAATCTTCTTTTTCCCCCATTTGAATGGTACTTCTCATATTTCAGCAGCCACCATTGAGAGGTGGATTGTTTGGACTATTAAAAGAGCTTATCAGTCTCAAACTGAGAAAGATTTCTCTTTCATGAAAATCAAAGCCTATCAGGTAAGGGCTATTGCTGCATCTCGGGTCATTTTTAATCATTCCCCTTTGAATGATGTCATGAAAGTCATCTTCTGGTGTTCTCACTCCACCTTTTCATCATTTTACCTTCATTCTGTGGCGCACCAGAGTGAGGGAATTTATGCTTTGGGTTCATTTTTGTCAGCCCACCATTTGTCAGTAACCTATCAGATAAAGTGTTGTTGGCAGTAACCTATCAGATAAAGTGTTGCATTTTGTGTTGGGGAAAGCTACCATTAAAAATGCTATGTTCCAAATGAAACTTTTTACTTTCATAAATGTGAAAGCTGTAATTTAATTGGTGAATCAAAAATTGAACGGAACATAACCTCGTATCAGTGTTGGTCAGATCTCAGTTATGTCAGAGATCTCGAGTTTAATCATATCAACATATTTGGATGCATATTTGATGACCTGATTAGATATTCAGGCCATAGTAGCAATTGTTTCAAATTTGTATCTTTTTTCAACTTTTTGGTCAGTAGGGGGCATACATGTTTTACAAGCTCAAATAAAGTTTTCCTTTTTCTGCTTCTAGTTTGTTCCATTGAAAGATTTCCTGGGTAAGCCAGGGGAGATTCCAGCTGCTTTTCAAGCCCGCCTGGCCAAAGAAGTTTTGGAGGAAATTCCAGAGCAGTTTTTGTCATACATGAGGAAGAACAACATCAAGCCAAAGCCCCCACTCCAGCGACAGCTCACCATCTCCTCAGTCAAATCTTTACCAGTTTCAGAACAGTGATAGTTGTCTCCCCTTAGATGCCCAATCATTCCCTATTTATTCACCCAAGACATCCACTCATTCCTTTCTGTCCTCCTAGTATGTAATATGGGGGATATAGCTGTCGCTATGTCCATCAGTCTGTCTGTAACCTGTCTGTCCATAAATAATTTCATTTCTGGAGCATAACTCAAATACTGAAAGGTATTTTAACCAAACTTCGCACACATATGAAGCAAGTTGCATGGAAATACCTTCTGATTCTTAGAATTGTCTGCATTCAGTATTTGTATATAACCATGGAACAGAGTGTAATAGTAATATAAAAATGAAATATAAATAGTATATAAATTGAGGGTGCTTGGCCATAGGATTCTGATTGAGAGTGCTGGACCATAAGCAACTTTTAGTAGGAGTCTTTGCACGAACAGGGGACTAGGGGGATGTATCATCTTTAGATGACTCTTGTGACCTAACGTCATAATTATTTCGTTTTGGTCTGAAGTTGATATTGTATTTAGCACCAAATAGCACAAATACACCTTGTGACATTTTAAAACATTAGCAACAAACTAGTATTTGAGCTAGAAAGTGTATGTAAAAGTAATACATAAGCAAGTTGATGCTACGCTTGGCACCTATTGATTCAGTACACATTCTATATGTATGCATTAGACCATAAGCAGATCAGTAGCCTTCTAGCTGGAAATGAGTTGGCAGGATTAGTTACAAAATTTGACAATAAAATGACCACTATTGCCATCCACAATTCAACAAGTTATATCCTTATGGTCACTTGGTCTGAACTCTGTTATCATGAAAGATCAGAATGATCATGTAGCACACTTAGTCCCTTCATATGATTGTAAAATTACCTTACTACATACACTGTAAGTGGCAAGTCAACCTATCCATATATAGGTCTTACATTTATTACATTTTTCCCATGTTTTGAGTTGTTTTTTGAACTTTACCTATAGTTGGCACCATATAGCCACTATTGTGCAGAGGTGCTGTAAAATACTACTATATACATAACATACATACATATGTCTACTGGTCATAGACCAGAAGAGCTTATGCCATGACCTGTCATCTGATTTCTGTCTGTCATCCACCATCCATCCATCAGCACAAGTTTGTTATCACTGCTTCTCCTAAACAATCGGGGAGGATTGCCATAAAAATTGACATGCAGATTCTTCCCAAGGTCTAATTAGTCCCTAATGAAAATTCTGCCCCTTAGACATTCAGTATGGTTGCTATGACATTGATCTTGAAAATCTTGTTATCGCTACTCCTCCTGAATGGATGGTCGCATCAAGATGAATTTTCACTTGAAGATTTCTTTTGATGTCTTGTTGGTCCTAAATGAAATGGTGCCCTACAGAAATCAAACATGGTCACAACAGTGGCTATCTTGAAAATCTTGTTATTGCTACTCCTGCATGGATGGTCATATCAATATGTGGTTTTCAATAAAAGTCTTTTATTATGTCTAGTTGCTCCTAAATGGAAATGGTACAGATCTGACATCCAAATAAATATTGTTATCGATACCCCTGGATGGGTGTACTGACATGGGATTTCATTGAAAGACTTCTTATGATGTCTTGTTGATCATTACTGAAAATAGCACTGATGTAACTTATAACGTGTCTGTGATGGCAGCAATCTTGAAAATCTTGTCATAGCTACTCAGGCTGAATGGATGGTCATATCAACATGGTTTTTTTTCACTAAAACATTTCTTATGATGTTTAGTTGGTACTAAATGCAAAAGGTGCTTTAGTACCATCATGCCTCTAATGGCCATAGTGGGCAGCTTAATACTCTTGTTGTAGATACTGCTCCTGAATGAATGGTTGTATCAACATGGAATTGTCACTTTAAGACTTTTTATGATGTCTAGTTTGTCCAAAATAATGGTAAGGCTTGGACATCCAATATGGCTGCCATAGCAGCCATTTTGAAAATGTGATCACTTCTGAACAGGTGGTCATTTTAACATTAGGTTTCAACTAAAACACTTCATATGAGGTCTAGCTAGTCCTTAAAGAAAATGGTGCCTATCTGACATCAAATATATATATCTTGAAATTCTTGTTATGGCTCCTCCTTTTGTATGCTTGGTCATATTGTCATGGAGTCCTCACTGAAAGACTTCTCATGAACTCTGGCTGGTACTCAATGAAGTGGTGCTTTAGTACCATCAGACCACCAATTTGTTGGCCATGGTGGGCACCTTGAAACTCTGGTTATAGCTAATTCTCTTCAATGAATAGTTATATAAAACGGGATTATCACTTTGTGACTTCTTACAACAAGCAGTTGGTCCTAAATCACTCGGAGACTCGTGACAAGCAGTTGGTCCTGAATCACTCAGAGAATTCTTATGACAAGTAGTTGGTCCTAAATCACTCGGAGACTTCTTATGACAAGTAGTTGGTCCTAAATCACTCAGAGACTTCTTATGACAAGTAGTTGGTCCTAATCACTCGGAGACTTCTTATGACAAGTAGTTGGTCCTAATCACTCAGAGACTTCTTATGACATGTAGTTGGTCCTAAATCACTCAGAGACTTCTTATGACAAGTAGTTGGTCCTAATCACTCAGAGACTTCTTTTGACAAGTAGTTGGTCCTAATCACTCAGAGACTTCTTATGACAAGTAGTTGGTCCTAATCACTCAGAGACTTCTTATGACAAGTAGTTGGTCCTAATCACTCAGAGACTTCTTATGACAAGTAGTTGGTCATAATCACTCAGAGACTTCTTATGAAAAGTAGTTGGTCCGAAATCACTCAGAGACTTATGACAAGTAGTTGGTCCTAATCACTCAGAGATTTCTTATGACAAGTAGTTGGTCCTAATCACTCAGAGACTTCTTATGACATGTAGTTGGTCCTAAATCACTCAGAGACTTCTTATGACAAGTAGTTGGTCCTAATCACTCAGAGACTTCTTTTGACAAGTAGTTGGTCCTAATCACTCGGAGACTTCTTATGACAAGTAGTTGGTCCTAATCACTCAGAGACTTCTTTTGACAAGTAGTTGGTCCTAATCACTCAGAGACTTCTTATGACAAGTAGTTGGTCCTAATCTCTCAGAGACTTCTTATGACAAGTAGTTGGTCCTAATCACTCGGAGACTTCTTATGACAAGTAGTTGGTCATAATCACTCGGAGACTTCTTATGAAAAGTAGTTGGTCCTAAATCACTCAGAGACTTCTTATGACAAGTAGTTGGTCCTAAATCACTCGGAGACTTCTTACATCTAATTGCAGGGTTGCATCTAGGACGCGCAATCGTGAAAATCCCCCAAAATTTAAGATTTCCCACAAAATGTCTAATTTTATGCAGGCAAAATTGCACAAAAAATCAGAATTGTGCACATTTTTGTGAAGAATGCGCTATTTTTTACATACGTTTTTTTAATATAAAATTCCTGGTTGTCACTATTAGCAGATATGTTGTCCTTGTGTAGTTGTGAAATACGTCACGTATTTCCTGTGTGTCATGTGCTCAGTTCTGATTAGTTACTAAGAAAGGTCAGGAGAGCAAATGTTTGATGCAATTGGAACATCTTCGACCTTTTCCATCAAGTTGAGAAAGACTTATTTCACAACCAGACGGAAATGTTGAGGCTAGTTTGTTGGGACAATGAGGTAAATAGCAAAACCAGCTAAAACTTGGACACTTTTTCATTATTTTATCAGTAATACTTCTAATAACAGTCAGAGTGCAGATTTTTCTGTCAATAGGCGCAGCGACTGTGAACAAACAAATCCTCACTCTAATCATGTATCAAATGTCCATGAAGTTGGGGTACTAATATTAGCACTAGGATCAGACGATGCTAAATACGATGGCACTGAAACTAAGGTGACCTTCTAACGTCAAGAAATTCCAACTGGAAAACAATCGACCATGACCGCAAACGACTGAAGTAAATGAGATGCTTTGCAATTGGCGTGTAACAACTGGTTAAAGAAAATCCTTTCTCACTAGGAATTTTTAATTTCAGGACATCAACTCATGACAGACACGTTGAATTCAGCTCACAAACAGGCGATTCAGGATTTGAAACAAAGTGAAAATCTTAAAACTACATGCATGACAGTTATCAAGTGACACTCAATAAATATGTGACACTGTTTTTAAAGATATAAGAATGGACAGAGAAGTGACATGATTTGCAGCCCATGGTTTGATTCTTTAATGGCAAGTGTGTAGAGAAAATACTGTTATTAGAAAACACAAGATTTTGATTTCAGTTTTAAGTGTTCTACTGCAATATACAGAACACATGATGTGTATTTAGTGTTGTACCATGATATACATTAAGTGTTGTACTTTAATATACAGAACACATGATACGTATTTAATACACTTATTGTACTTGCTATTGCTGTTTGAATCTCTTAATGTTTTAATTTGTTTACATCATTCTGGTAGACCCCCCTTATCACTACGTTGCCCCCCCCCCCTTTTTCAGATTCACAATTACCAGATCCTAGATGTAACCCTGTAGTTTATCCCAAATGGTGCTGTTTCAGACTGCCAACATGATGGCCATCTTGATAATCTTGTTATCATTATTTCAGGGATGGTCATATTAACATGGGGCTTTCACTAAAACACTTCTCACTATATGTGGTTGGTCCCAAACAAAAATGATGCCAATGTGACCTCCAAAACTTGGACAGATCCCATAATGGCTACTTCTCCTGAATGGATGACCATACAAACATATTTATTTTTTTAAAAACCTCTTCTTTCTTGCAATATATAGTTGTTCTTGTATTAAATTATGCTGATCCAACCCCCAAAATGGCTGCCTTGATGGCTACCCTGAAAATCTTTATATGCCTCGTCTCCTGAACAGATGGTTATATCGACAAAGGGTTTTCCCTAAAACATTATAGCAATATGTAGCTGGTTCGGAAAGAAAACTGTGCTCATCTGACCTCCAACATAGCACCTTAGTGGACATCAAACAAATATTTTTAATCAATAGTTCTTTTGAATGATTGGTGCCATTGACGTTTCTTTAAAACAGTTCTTGTAATCTTTAATTGATTTTTAATGAAAATGCTACAGATCTGACCACCACCATATCCGCTTTTTTGTGAAGGAGTTTTGAAAAACAGACTTAATTGACCTTGGGGTCAAGTGGGAGGTTGTTGCTTGCATTTTTGTACTTAATTGAGCTTATGAAGATGGCGAGTTGTACATATACCAGTGAATTTTGACCCGAGTTTGTATTAAGTTACATTCCAATGAACAAGTTGATAGTCAGCCATCTGACATTGATTTTAAGTTCAGAGGGTTGACTCAGGATTTTAGTTATACTGGCTTGTGAGCCTGATAACACGAACAAGTATGAATGGATTTTGATCAAATCCAGTTTGTGGATATATCTGAAGGATATCACTTAAATAACTCTTTTTACCCCAGCAAATATTAATTATAGATTTAATGAAACTTGGCATGTGGGTATTGTCTGAGACAAGTTCAGTGATCTTCTATCAATGTTAGGTTCAGGGTCAAAGATCATGACAGAGTTTTGTACTGCACTTAAATATTCAGCAAATAAAGAGAATCAAAAGACAAGAAACAGGCTTATCATTGATTACTGGAAAGTTTTTTCTGCCAGTAGAACGTCGGTCCCTTCAAGGGACTTTTGTTATGTGATTTAACTCGACTCGGCTGATACTGCTGCGAACACAATAATGCGAATTCACTATCTTTGTGTGGTATCAGTGTTTGTGGATATTGTGATTGCTACAAATCATAAATTTAAAGATCCATTGAACACTAATCCTTCTGTAGAGACAATAGGACTGCTTTCCCCAATCCATGAATGTAGATACTGTTGAAAATGTCATTTTTTGCAAAACCACAAAAACTGATACCCATGAAAAAAAATGATTTCACACAATTTCAGTTTGAATGAACAAGGATTATAAATTCTTGTGTTCATTACCTTAACTTGCACTCAAGATATTCCTGTCATATTTAATAATTGTGGAATGTTAATAAATTTCCTTGCCCTACATCATGTGAATAATAGCTCAACACTGTGATAAAATATATTCATCACTGTAATAGAGCGTTCTTTATTGTCGCGTGCCCATTATATGCAAATGAAATGTGTAAATAATTTGAGAAATGGCTCATAAATGTTGTCCTGTATGAGGGATGTACTTTATATAGATGTGTTCACCAATGCAGGTATCACTTTACTCTTAAACTTTTCTTATGAGTTTATAGCAAGATTTTCTCTGTTTGTTGATATTAGATTTTTTATTTTTGATAATGTGAATAAAGTATTATTCTGTGATCTGTATTATTCAATAGCAATTTTACTACATATTGTGTCATCATACAACATAGGATTTATGTCTGAGATTGTTTTCAAAGACCTTGAATGCCTAATTTTTGGCATTTGCTTTTACACTGTATTTATATTATCAGCTGTTGTAAGGTACAACACATCTTGATCTGCTAAATACCATATAATAGGTAATGTGTACTATTTATATTTATTTTTGTAAATGTTTACAAAGAGCAGTAAATATGATTTAAATTTTAGCATGTTGATGTTTTTCAGTTCAAAGAAATAAGTTGTAATGATTTATCACAGGCATGTGCAGCTTCCTCCAGGATGCAGGCCAGATAGCAATTTTTAAATGTACCGATATTATGCAAATGTAACCAGATAAAACCAGGTGGCTGGCCGGATGCACCCATGAGCTGTAGGTTGCACATGTCTGATTTATCATGAATGTATATGTTTTGATGTTTATTTTTTACAGAAAGATTAGATGCCCAATAATTCATTAAAACTAGCAGCGCTAACAATATCCACTGTACAATATCGTAGAACGGGTATTTAAGATCTTTACTGAAAATGTAGTATAATCAATTTTATTGCAGTGCAATTATTATGACAAACAACTGTATATAAGGCAACTTAACACTGGCTTGCCTATATAACATATACAAATTCATCTTGTTATAACATTTTTTGTCCAGCTTCAGTGAAATTTTTAGATACTCAACAATGCTGTTGAATTGTGTATACAAATTTTGAAGAAAATTCTTCAATTTTAAATAAATTGACATACTAATCGGGTGGCTGATAATAATTAACAGAACAATACTATATGTAGTTTCAAACTTGATTTTCATCATATAGTTTCACATACAATTTTAAGCATTTCAGCTTATGTACAATAGTCACAATATTCCCAAGTTGATTTTCAATAAACATAAGGAGAAAATATCATTATTTAAATTATTCTGTGGGATAAAGATTCTTTCTGGATTACTTCTGAACTCAATAGTGACATTTTTCTGTCTTTGGTTTAAGTCTTGAACATGTATAAGACTTTGTTGTATTAGCCTCATTTGCATATCATCATTTCTAATGTCTGAATTCATGTATCTATTTGAACTTGGAGTCTTAATAGGCAGGGCTTTACAAATTTTATAAAAGTGAGCTTGCCTCTGTGCAAACTGACTGGAAAATTCAACTTTCCCATGGGAGATTTGAGCTTACCTGAAAATATGACAACAAAATATCACAACTAAAGTTTTTTTTTAAAATATAGTAAAATACATAATAGAATGTGTTAAGGAAATCACATTATATTTTTTTTAAAAATATAGAACTTTTGTCTTATTTTTGTTTGCAACTTAATATGTTGATTGAAGTTATCATGAAAGACCTACGTAAATAGTACATGTAGATATATATGTAGATGAGAAAAGATTGAATTAGAATGCAGATATTGTTATAAGAGCAAAGACAGACATGTATAAAAATAGATCGATCAGTGGATGGATAGATAAGGTTTTTGGAAATGGCTAGATTTTTAAGAGAGAGTGATCTTTAGGAAGAAGACACTAAACGGAAAAATTAAACAGCCAAGAACAGAAACTGTATTAACTTAATTTTAATCATGTTGTAATATATCATGACATTATCTAATCTTCCACTTAAAGTTCAGTTAATAATGCAGATTTATCATGTCTAGTAAGAAAACAAGGTAAAACCGAGTCCCTCACTGAAATATCCCAATATCAATGAATTCATTCTGCATTTTTCTGGGTGTTGTGTCCACTCACATGTCTGTTTCCACTTCCGTGTCATACAATTTTCACCTTGAGATTAGCGGCATGCATCTAAACAATCTTGAAAAGCCGACTTTTGAGAATGATTTGAGAACACCTATTTTGATCCATTAAGAATGTGTCGGTCTCCTGTAATAATCAAGTAAACAATAGATGATCAACACCACTTGATTTTCAGGTGGCTAATTGTTAGAAACAAGTGCCTTTTATTTCAAAACACACGTCAAAGAAATCTCATGGGTAATAACCATTATCATCAAGTCACCTTGAAATCGGCATCATTCATCGGTACAGTCTTTGAGTGTTCAGAGTCAGCAATCTTTACACTTTTGGCTATCTTGGGACTTGAAAGTCTGCAAATTCTATATACATAACAAATATTACAATTAAAATATAAATGATATAAAATATAAATATTTGCTTTATCTTCGTCAAAACTTTCTTTAAGTAGTACATGTACATTATCATGTCTGTGAGAAAATGCGAGACTGACCTTGACAGTGACTGTAAGGAAATGATAGAATGACTATATCGTGTGAAATAAAGGATCGATAAATGAAAGAAACTGGACAGTTTTGTATTTGAAGAATGCGCTGCATATAAATGTTAAATAAAGGTGCATATATACACTGTGGTAAGATCATAGAGTAAAAAACTTGCACAGCATAAAGCATTACGATCTGTCAATGACCTCTCTCTCTTAATTTTTTTGACTTGCCAGTGAACTTGTATCTTGCAAACATGAGCTTCCCAGAGCCGAATTTGAGCTTGTCCCAGGCATCTGGCAATTGGATTTGTAAAGCCCTGTATTAGGTCATACCTATTTTCAAGCCAACATTAATGGGAAAACAAAATATAGTAACTGAGCACAAAATTTTGCGAATTTAGCGATGAAACCATTTGCAACAATATTTTCACCAAAAATGACTGGAATTTATGCCAAAGAAATTGTACATCGGATATTCAACCATGAAATCCATAAAAATTGGTGTAGCAAGAGTGAAAGTGATTACCAGTAGGTAGGTAAGTAGATAGATGAACACTTGCATATCCCACTCTTTGTAAAGAAAAAATGCATTTAATATTCATGTGAAAAGTATTTCATGTGCATGATCTTTTTTAATCATTGTGAAGTATAATCATTTATTTGCTATTTGTCTTTATACAACTGCATTTTTTAAATCATATGCATGCATGGAATGCATCTAAAATTTAATTTTTGCATTCCAGAGGTAGAATTAATCTTTTTCAAGGTACTTTTTCAAAAAGGTTCAAGGAACCCACTTGTAGTATTTAATAACTTAATTTCTTCACACTCTGAACACTTTTTCAAAAACAAATTTGGGGAGCCGCAGTGGCTCAGTAGTTAGCGTGCCGGACTCACGACCGAAAGGGTGTGGGTTCGAATCCTACCATTGGACTAGCCTGGGTCAGCTACCACGGTGTGTCCTTGGGCAGGGCACTTTACTCCAATTGCCTCGGCACTAAATAACCTAATTGTGTTGCTGTGCTGTAAAGCACCAAAGCAAAGCAAAACCAAAAACAAATTGGCACTAATAAAATAAAGAATAATAGTATTTGTAAGAGAAGGTCATGGGTGATTCATAAATATTTCTTTACATTTTGTATTGTTTTATTGCAACAAAATAGTTTATGCAGAACTGCTGATTGTGTAATCAAAACATACTCAAGGTGTAACTAAAGAAAAAAAAAAAAATTGCAAACTGATTTGTCCTGCTCAAGAAAACATGCCCAAGACCAAAATGAAGAGCATTGGTTGACATCAAAAGTAAGAACTTGATGTATATCAGGTTGTTAACATTGGCCCATTAGGTTAAATTGTGCACACTTGTTATGCCATTTTTGTACCGATACTTAACATTGTGGATGCTGCATTTTGCTGTGATCTTTTTGCCTTGAAAGTCTTGTTTTATCAGCTGAACTTCATATTATACACCTCCTTTCAGTCAGTAATACACAATTTGTATGATGTGGTTACACTTTCTAAAAGTTTCTACCTCTTTCTACATGTTAAATTTCTGTATTAATTGTATGATGCTCAATATTTTCATTAATTTTGTAATTTATATAAATTTTAGTACCTGTATATTATTTCATTTTGACTGCTTTTGCATTATGGCTTATTCCTTTCTGTGCAAATTTTGATGATATTCCAAAGAAGTGCACACCTTAAGTGAAATGGTTTTAAGACAATTGGTGCATGCTTGCACTTGTATACATTTTTACTCGAGAGTCAGCAAAAGCAGTGAAGGGTGTACATTCAAGCTTTATCATAAAATTCTGCTCAAATCTGTCTTTTAGCAAATCTAGCTTTTTTTTAATTGTTTCAGACATGTTTTAAGTTATCTAATACCATTTCATAGAATTGTAGACCAGTATTTGTATTTATATGAAAGTTCATTTGAATTATTTGATTGCTCCACATACATGAATACTGTTGTTATGCCTTTTTTTGCTTATATATTTTTTCCTTCATGCTTATGACATGGTGTCCATTCTTTTTTTTACTAAATATAGTTAGCAATAGTTGAAAATGCTTTTAATAGGAAGTCACAATAATATCTTAAATAATGTTTCAAATGTTTTATATAATTTTTCATGTGTATAATAGCAAAAGGAACCATAAATGATCACAGCCAGCTAATTATTTTATGAGCTATGGAATGAACCCATGTGTGAAGGCATATTGAATGCCGTATTTAAAAGAATGAAAGTCACCGATTAGTTGAAAATAATTATCAGAAAAAATTACCATAATTTTTCGGAAGAAGCCTATTTATGGCCACATTGTACGCAATAGTAGGCCTGAACTTTAAACCATTTAATTTTTAACAAGTATGTAAGCGGATGTAAGCAGGGAGATCTCACCAGGACGGATTTTTAGTGAGTACCTACTACAGCATTTTTCTAAAAAAAAGTCATGCAGCATTTCATTTGCGTCATTTGAAAAGTTTCCTTTTGAATAGATCATTCATACGATGTGAGTGTGTTTTGCTAATCTTACCGTGAAAGTATAGAAATTTGGCCAGATATTAACATTATGGTCTTTGGGAACTGAATTAGTTGTCTGTGCCCTTTAGCAGCAGACACACCCAGTGGGAAAAAAACTAAATATGCACAACCCCCTTCTCACCCATTTTTTCAGTCAGTTATGGTAAATTTGTTTGTAATTTTAGGAATAATTTATCTGTTATGTATGTTTTAGATGTTTTTACCAATTTTTAGTCATGTTGGAATTTAACAACAGGTATGTTGGGATAGCTCAATAAAATGCTGTGTAATGAATTTTCTCGACCACATTAATAATAACATACATCCCCAAAAATCAGTCATAAATTTGAGTACATAAATGTATGATTAACAATTCTTGACTGTTAAAAGTGGCACTAGATGATTGCAATTTTTAAATGTTTGGAAAGAAAAAAATACAGTGTTTATTCTCAAATTTGTTTAAAATATTGCATTTTTCTCTATTTTGTCAAACCAGGTACATCTACCCAGACGAAATTGGACCACTCAAAAAAGTTACATGATCACTATCTGTTAACTTTGGTATCTCACTTCCAGGTACAATTACATATGGTCTCGTAAACACCTTTAATAATTGATAAAATATTCAACTTGTGATTTCATTAACACTGAAAGGGACCACTAGGTCTTGGTGGTGAAAATTGAAGTCTGCGAAGGAGAAATGGGTTCCAAGATTTACTTCCCTTTTCTATGGCAATCACTGTACATACACTCCTTTCATATAAACGTTTGCCAGACATGCCCCTCTAAAGGAAGAAAGGCAGCTGTTACAAATTTTATGTTACTAAATTCAATGATGTTGAGTATTTATTTGAGAAACACAACAATTTGGAATATTTTATATTGACTAGGAACCAATGTAATGATTCCAAAGTACTTCCATTTGTGAAAGTCCTGTTGCAATAAAAATGCGACAAAATTCATTTAGCTTGGGATGTACACTGAATATCCACATTAGAATCACAATACTTCTTTTTGCATATATCAATAAGTTTTGAGAGGGAAACTTATATTCTTGTGTGGAAAATGTTATAAATTTACCATTACAGCATTATAAATAATGTTATACATTTATCATTACAGCATTATAAAAAATGTTATAAATTTATCATTACAGTGGGTTAAAAAACTATTTAAAAAAATCTGTGAACATGTGTATTCTGTGCTTTATCAAAGATGTTTCAATTACTTGTTTGGCAAAAAAATACAATACACGACAGTAAGAGAAAAATATCCATCTATATGGCAACTTGTAGTGAAAGGTTTTATGTCTCATCTGTAGGTAAGGCATAGGTATAACTTTTTCAGCTTGACAGTGGCAACAGCAGCATCAATGTTACAATTAGGTTTAGGTTTTTGCAAGTCAGATACAGGGGAAATAATCATTATTGAGACACCTGCCAAGTTCCAGGGAACACATGTTTAAATACACCTATCTCTTGATTGAATTGGTGGAATATCAGTCACCTTTTCAAATCACTAAGTATCTTTGCACAACAAGACTGCTTGTCACATGCAGACAATATTCTTGTTAAAATTTCTTACTCTTGGCATGAGAACATTAGAGAACATGTCCTTGGTGTTAGGGCAATGTCTGAAAACAGGTCGCAAAAAAATTACCTTGGAGGCTAAAATATTCTCCAAGACCATCAGGCTAAAAATCAAAAGATTTAAAGTCATGTGTGCTTGGAGGGAGGGAATTTTCTTACGGGCAAGACCATAAATTGTAGAGGTTGATTAAAAGTTTATATATATTTCTTCCATTGTAGAGGTTGGTTAACATTTTATATAGCTTTCTTCCATTGTAGAGGTTGGTTAACATTTTATATAGCTGTCTTCTATTGTAGAGGTTGATTAACAGTTTATATAGCTGTCTTCCATTGTAGAGGTTGATTAACAGTTTAATCTTTGCAATGGAAGAAATGTATTGTTCTTTATCCCTATTTGTGAACTATGAAATGGTATTGGATAGATTGTGGTAAGTCCTGTTTTTAAAGAATCCTGTATTAGAATACTTCTGTTTCGTGCATATTTAATTTGTATATTGCATATAGAATTTCTTTTTCTGGAAATAACTAACGCATATATATCTAAAATAAATACCTGATCCATGTTATAGCACAGGATGCATCTAAGTATGCAAGAGCTGCCCATGTGTTGAATGGACCTTTTTGAGGAAGACAATTTGATCATACTTGTTAGGAATAGAATTCAGAAGTTCATAGTAGTACATGTTACCTGAGTTAATAACAAACAATTCTGAAATGTTAAAAAGTATCATACATGTAGGGTATGAGTTTGGTGATGAAATTGTTTAACAAATTCTGACAGACTTACTACACAAATGTCAAAATTCACAGCTGAAATTTGGTTACCATAATGGGCTTATAAACAGAGTAGAGGATAAAATTCCCGTGGATTATGTTAAAATTTGCATCTGTAGTCAGATTTCTGTCTCTTTGACAATCAGGGTTCCTCGTTCATCTTTATGTGACCAGGCCCCATATTCTCAAAACTTTGCGAACAAGAAACCTGATATCAAGCTCAAAGTCCCAAACCTTTAATAGCCCAATAATTTTAATTAGAATAAAGTTAAAATCATACAAATTTGATATCAAGCTCCAAGTCCCAAACCTTTAATAGCCCATAACTTCAATTAGAGTAAAGCTAGAATCGTACAAACTTGATATCAAGCTCAAAGTCCCAAACCTTTAATAGCCTATAACTTGAATTGGAGATGAGCTAGAATCGTACAAACTTGAAGGATTTTTCTTAACTTGGGTCTTTTTACTAGACTGCCAAATTTCAATGACATAGACACACTCTAAGTATCGTATCTGATTTGACTTTGGGGTTTTGAGCTTGGGCTCAAGATATGTGCTTAAAAGTTTAGAGAATGCCGGGCCATAAGTCGGATTTCTTTCCAAGTCGGTTGTGTAATAAACCTTGCTCATGTCAGTCATCACTATTGAAATGCATTCTGATTTCCATTGAATTTGTGGTATTAATGAAGTGGTCTTTAAACCAATTCATTACCGTAAAGTGAACCTCTATGGTCGAAAATCAGTGGGACCAAATAAAAGTTTTGGTTTTAAGGGTTTTTGCTTTACTGGGGTTCACGAATTTCACATGAAATGAGATGCAATCCATTATGTCCCCTTAGTTGTAATATGTATATTGATTAGTACCTCCTTTATGTTTTATTAATATATTGATCTTGTTTCTGTTGATATTTGTAGTGTACATGCATTTGTTCTTTTATGTAAATTGACATGATTTGATGAAATATTACTAGCCAATAAATGAGAGCACATTGTTGCAAAATTGTTCTTTTGCTGGTCTTTGTTAAAGTTAAGGCTGCGAGTATTGTTTCAACTTCAAGTTCAAAGTTCAAAAGTTGATTGACTGAGGATATAGTCAGATCGGTAAATAAACATAATCTCCTTTGATTTGCACAACCGCTGGCACTATATTACAAACAATTAATTTTGAAAGCTGTCACTTTAGCCAGGTGTAAAGACAAGTGTTTAGCCTATTGTTTACACTAGACATAATCGGTGTCAGTGCATGTGCCGGGCTTTGTTTTACTTCACACATGGCTCTAGGCTATTTCTGGACCTTTGATCAACCTCATAACTGGGATCTGGAAGCTACCTGGCCATGTTTCAAGCAAGTTTTGTTAGTGTACAAATTTTGTTTTCGGTTTTCAGAGTAGAGGGATTTCAGTTTACAGAATATTTTTTTATTAAAATAAGAAATATTTGGGACCAGAAAAATGTTTCAGTTTCATGAGGTTTCAGTCCTGAGAGGTTTCCATATCTGCCATCCATTACGTTTTTTTTTCCACTGAATTACGTCTTGTGCTCACCTGTATATGGATTATGCTCTTTTGGTACATTTCCAAAAATAATAAAGCAATATAAAGTTGAGTGTGTCATTTTTATTATCATCTCTTTAAACCTGCCCATAATATAAATTGGAGAATATTTTAGAAAAGAAGGCTTCTGTGTATCATTGACCTACAGTGTACTTTCCTAACACTATCAATGTGTTCTATGTATAGCAACTGTATATGACAAATTCCCTAGAAAACAAATGGGTTTCTTCAATTTGAAAACATGGATTGCAGATTCATTATATTAAAAATGCAAGAGATGTAATACAGCACTCAAGTTTAGCACATCATCATGTACGTTTCAGGATTTGTGGAGTTGACTTTACAACCACTCGGTGGAAAAGAAGTTGGACATGTAGAGTAGTTAAAGTGTGTACATGTTGTATATATAATTTGTCAATATGTTTTGTGGTTTGTATTCTGGTACTAATCCACATGGATTTTGCCCATTTGTGACAAGAACTTTAACCAGCTGCAGATTCAAGTTAGTAGCACAACTAAATGTACATGTTTTATACAGTTTATTGCAATTATGGTATGTAATACATAGATTTATGCTCAGATTATGCTTTTTTGCCACTTAGGTTACGTTTGTACCTCTCTATGGGGTTGGCAGGTATGGGTTTCATTGTACTATCTAAAGGAATCACATACTTTTCTCTGACTGCGATGGGAGTAATGATTTGGTCGTGTACAGCATGTACCATCCTCATTAATATACCATTTTTAACTCGACTGGTCATAGAAGAGCTTATGGGATGGTCTGTTCATCCGTTGTCAGATGTCCATCCGTTCATTAGCACAAGTTTGTTATTGCTATTCCTAAATTACCAAGGTCTAGTTGGTCCTAAATGAAAATTGTGCTGCTCAGACATCCAATATGGCCACCATCTTGAAAATGTTGTTATTGCTATTCTTCATGAATGGATGGTCATATCAACATGTGGTTTTCACTGAAAGACTCTTTATGATGTCTAGTTGGTCCTAAATGAAAATAGTGCTGATCTGAAGTCCAATATGGCAGCCATCTTGAAAATATTTTTATGGCTACTCCTCCTGAACAAAAAGTCATATCGACATGGGGTTTTTACAAGTCAGCTTATGATGTCTAGTTGAACCTAAATGAAAATGGTGCTGCTCTAACAGTCAGTATTGCTGCCACAGTGACCATCTCGAAAATCTTACACAACATCTTATGATGTCTAGTTAGTCCTAAATGAAAATGGTGCTAATCTGACATCCAGTATGACCATCACAGCAACCATCTAGAAAATCTTGTTATTGCAATTCCTTCTGAACAGAAAGTCATATTAGCATGGGGTTTTCACCATAAGACTTATAATGGTGTCTTGTTGGTCTTAAATAAAAATTGTGCCAATCTGATAATCAATATGGCCACCACAGCGGGCATCTTGAAAACCTTATGCTACTCCTAGATGAAAAGTGATATCAACATTGGGTTTTCACCAAAAGACTTTTATAATGTCTAGTTCAAGGAAAATATTTAAAATCAAGTCACTAAATTTCCTGAATGGATGGTCAAATCAAAATGAGGTTTTCACCAATAGTCTTCTAAAGGTGTATAGTTTTGTCCTAAATTAAAATGGTGCAGATCTTACATCCATTATGGCTGCCACAGTGGACTGTGGCTAATTTGATAATCTTGTCACTCAAGAATATTAGAGATGGTTTCAACACTCCGCAGTTAAAATAAAGAAATGGTCCTGAATTCATGGAAATTCTTTTCAGGCAGTAAAGCATCAATCCCTTTGAGGGACTCTTGTTCTGCTACTGTATCGGTCGAGTGCAAAAATTGCAATTTGGTTTTCATCTGGTGTAAAGTATGAATTATTTCAATGAAAATTCATATAAGGATCATTGTTCATATACAAGACTAAGGAACTGTGTAAGAAATATAAACAAAAAAAATTATATTTCTAATGCATATATCTTTGTTGTTTTAGATCAGCTGGCCCTAAAACCCCATTTGGTTGTCTGTAAATGATACATATATATTTAATGTAGAATGTCAAACTCTTTGGAGTATATGTTGATAAACTAACTTGGATAATTTCTAACATTATAGTTTCCCAACTAACATTATTACTGAAAAAGTATCAACTCGTGCAAGGAAAACCTTCTATTAAACTTATGTATTGCCTATTATGGACTACTGTTGCACAGTATGCGTTCATGCACACAAACTAATATTGTATAATCAAACATCAAACGCATGCAGCTAGAATTATAATAGGATTCAGTCCAATTATACCATCTGCAGACATGTTTAAGACTTTAAATTGGCTTCCTTTTGACCAAAGAAAATTTCATATCATAAGTGATATGCTTGTCCAAACCAATATTACTACCTACCTGGAATGACTGGAATCAGCTATCACTAGGAACTACAGCAAGCAGGTAATCTTACTGTGTTTAAAGCAAAACACCTTTTAAACAACTAAAATAACAAAAGCACAAATATGGTATGTCATAAGTGATATGCTTGTCCAAACCAATATTACTACTTACATTACAAATTATGCGTATCATCATCAAATATTGGCTGTGGTTACTAAAAATCTAAAAACCTAAAAATGACTGTTTCAAAACTGTTCACCAGAATTGACCAAATGCCTTTGAATTTTGTTCAGATAATTATAGAATGGATTAACTGATGGTGTTCTGTGCAAGTTGGGTTACAATATCAAATTATTCTGTCCTTTTTGTAATTTAACAAGTTGTTGAACTGTGATTTCAGTTACATGATGAGATATTCAGTATGAGCGAAGTCGTATCTGATAGGTTTATTGATGTCGTTAGAACAGCAGATTATCCAGCACTTGAGTCCAGTAATTCTAAATAGTGACAGGAGGTGGGGTTGTGTTATTCCACATGGAATTACAAGTTGTCAAACATCAGATTTGATACAGAAATATGCTGTACAGATCACCAAAAGTCCCTATCAACCAAGTGTTACTCAAGAGCCGTGAGAAATACCAGCAAGTGTCTAAAAATGATCAATAAATGCACTCATGTGTTGCAGACAAATCTGCATTAAATTGCAACATTTCATGAATAGGTGAGATCAGACCTCAAACCACACAACATGTCAATACAGGTTTGGGGGCTGATTTATTGGATTAAACATGATGGGAATCATTAATACTATATGTCCACTTCCAAAGATATGGTGGGGGGAGGGTTGGGGCTTAAAAATGGAAAGACCTAAAAACTAATTCCTTGCAACAACCCCATGAAAAGATTTTGACCAAATTTGATGGAGAGAATTCTACCAAAGGCCTTTGATTTGTACTAATGATACTGATCAGCCATTAAACATGGCCACCATTACTTAAAATAGAAAATCTTTAAATAGCTTTAACTCAAAATTGTGCATGGGAGTTGAGGTGTGTGTGTCTGTGCATGCCACTCACTTGTCACACTCACAAATCCCATGTACATTCCATTAGAAATGACCGAACCAGAAATTATGGTGTCAGATATTTATATTTAGCAATTTTGTTCCAGAATTAGTTTTTATAAAAATTATGGAATCAAATTCCTAAATATTTAACTGACATCTCTTATTTTATATATCAACATACAATGATGGATATTGGCTATCATTGGATAATACAGTTTTGTCTGCATTAAGCTTGAAAGGTTCCTCACCTAGTTTTACTGACATACCATGCATGATGGTTGTGTGATGCTAATGCATAAATATACCAAGTTCCATTCCAATATGCCAAACAAGTGTAACAAGGTGAACTATGGTATTGCCCATGACCTTGAATATGCAACCAGAATATTGTGCAACATATCTGCCAGTTATTATGTAGCCAGAGTGTATTATTCAACACATCTGCCAGTAATTATGCAGCCATAGTGTATTATTCAACAGATCTGCCAGTTATTATGTAGCCAGTGTATTATTCAACACATCTGCCAGTTATGCAGCCATAGTGTATTATTCAACACATCTGCCAATTATGCAGCCATAGTGTATTATTCAACACATCTGCCAATTATGCAGCCATAGTGTATTTTTCAACACATCTGCCAGCTATTATTGAGCCATAGTGTATTATTCAACACATCTGCCAGTTATTATGTATAAATGCAAAACTTTCAACTAACCTGAAATGATTAGATGTTGTATAGCTGCATGGAGTAATACTGACTTGCGACCTTGACCAAAATGGAATTACAAAATTATATATTACCCGACAAAAACTCAGAACATGTTGAACTCTTTTTATGTGGAAAAAGCTTTAGACTTGCAAAGTAAGACTGACTGATAGACAAAAAGATACAGGTGTTATGTGTTTCCAAATTTTCAAGGGGTAGGGTGTGTGTGTCAAAAAGTTATTTTGTTTACAGTTTTGCTCTCAATTCTCCACATATTGAATTTTCTTTCTCAAAATATAGATTATCATATGATATTGGTAATAAATTTACTTTAAAGTGTATTATGAGATCACCAGGCCATAAGATCAAGTCAGCTTATGGTATGGCTCTCTGTCTGGCATGTATTATCCATCATGCATCATCCATCAACATTGCTATTTAAAACTGCATTTCAAAAACCACTGGGCCAAATTAAACTTGGTAGGAATGTTTCTCAGGACATGATTTACCAACATTATGTTCTTGGTGGCTCTCCTGCAATGGTGTGGCTTCCATAGCAACCATTCGGAAAACCTATTTTTTTACTTCTCCAGGTGAGCCAATTTTGAACAAACTTGATAGGAATGTTTCTTAGGACATGCTCTATCAAAATTGTGCCCAGGGTGGCTCTCTGTGCATTGGTGTGACTTCTTAAAGAACTGGGTGGGAAACCTATTTTCAGCTTCTCTTGAACAGATGAGCCAGTTCTAATTAAACTTGGTATGAACAATTCTTAGAACATGCTCTACCAAAACTTTTCCAGGTTCACTTCCCCAGATATGGCATGGCTTCCATAGCAACCTTGTAGAAAACCTATTTCCAATTTCTTCTCCAGCATGGCTAAGCCAGCTTTAATCAAGCTTGGTAGGAATGTTCCTTAGTAAATGCTGTGCCAGAATTGTGTTTGGGGTGGCTCCCCTTGCAATGTTGTGGGTTCCATAGCAATCAGGTTGACAACTTACAAATGGTACCCGTCTCACATCAAGTATGGCTATTGTTACTTGTATATATATATAACATTAAATGAACAACTTTCTCTCCAAAACTGCCTTCTATATGAGACCAAATGTGATAAAATGTGACAGGTAGAGTCCTAGCATGAACATTATGCTAATGCACCATCTTGTCCAGCTAAAGTTACTCCATGATGTACAAACACACTTAACATGTCAAGTACCACCAATTTCTACCAACTAGCTGTAAATTATCCTTACATGGGTCCTTTTAACACAAAGCACCTGCCTTATTACTACTGCATTTGCCTTTTTAGACCAATGCATGATGGGTAAGCAATATCAGGGTCACTTGGGTCTCAAGGGCAGATAAAACAGCCCAAGATGCCCTTCAGTAACCCATTTCCAAATGGAAGATTCCATATACTGACTTCTAATATTATATAAATGGGCATGTTCTATATACTTAGCAAAATATGTGGAATGAAAACTACACAAATAAGCTTTGTGGCATCAAACCCGTAATTGGAGAGTGGCATCCCTCATATAGAATATATCACCAAGATGAGATGTGCCAATCATGTATAGGACACACCTGACTCCTGCATACCTACTAAAGGGCGAACCTCAACAAGAGTGTGCATAGCCAGCCTATTGTCAACAGACAGTGGAGCACATTCTTATCAACGTATCGACTTTCACCCTGTGAGATCGAGTTTTTTGTTTATGTGAACTCAGTTAAGGAACTTTATGATGATGTACCAACCAAGAAAATCTTGTACTTTTTGAGGGAATGCAAAATATATATAATAAATTTGGACCCTATATTCTAGGGATTTTATATTTTTTACTGTTATATTTTATTTTAAAGACATTTTACAGAATTTTAACATTGTACCTTTTCTCTTGTCTCTTGTAGTATTTCATGTCTACATTTATTTGGAAGGGTTTACATTTAATTAGCACCATATAGCCATTATTGTGCTGACATGCTATTAAATGCTAATACATACCTTGTACATTACAATTGTGACTAATATAATTTTCACATAAAATGTGTCGTGAACACTGGAGAATATTGGGATTTTAGATCTAATATTCTGAGTCTTTTATCCATTCACTTAGATACTGGAATTAGAATGAATACTTATTGAATGTCAGAAGTAAATTGGGTACGTAGCTAGCCAGCCATGTAGGTGCATAAACATGATGTGAACCAATATCTATTAATCTGAGGCCATCCCTTCTGTGATAAAAAAAAGATGCCCTTGTAAGCAGGATGGTCTCTTGTGTGAGGGGAAAAAACAGTCAAAGGCACAACAAAATGTGCGAAACAGTGGCCTCATCAGGAGGTTTCCTCCCTTTTGAGGGGTCTTGTAAGAGGAGGCCAACTGGATTTATACCCCTGCTTTGAAAAATGTGAGGTATAGTAGGATTAACTTTATTCATTCATGCATGTTAGCATCCAAATGTGCTACCTGTCCAAGCTGAAACTCTTATTTCAATTCACCTATTGAGACAAAACTTATGATCTACTTTCCACAATGAATTAAACCTTGCTCACAAACTGTATACAGGCTCTAATTCCAGTACCTTTTCCAACTATTGCTTCAAAAGTTACAATATCGGTTCATTTTAGGATGAATATGTGTCCTGCAACAAGACAGGATCACTGAGGTCTACTTTCCAGTTTTGTTTCAAATGTTGGTTGAAAAAATTCAGACTCGTTTGACAGAGGAGGAAGTATTTTTGTAAGCACCTGCTTTCTAACAACTGTACATGCTTCATTAACCTTTTAAAAGTTCTTGAATGTTATTGCCTTGAAAAGTCCTCACATTTTAAAGAAGTGTGATTAATCCTTGAAAAGTTCTTGAAAACAAAACTTGAATTTTGCAAAAACCTCATTGAATGTAATAGAGGAATACAAAGTTTTAAAACTTAATAAAGTTGTCAGTTTTTTAACAGAATTTCATTCTAATAATTACCAGGTTAGTGCTGGTTTTAGTGGGGGTTTACCTTGACCTTCGACCTATTGACCCCAAAATCAATAGGTGCTTTTCTTGTCTTAATTGAAAGCCATTCACAAAATTTAGCCAGTGCATGTGGTACAGAACTTAAGTAGTTTTGTGGAAATCATTTTTTTTGTCAAAATAGTTGATAAAGACTTAAATATATCGTGTGCAAACCATCTTATATTCACTGCAATCCTGACTTTGGGCTTCAAGATCAATAGGTGTCTTTCTTATCTTATATGAAAGTCATCCACAAGTTTGTGGCATAGGACTCAAGTTATTTGTGGAAACCATTTTCATTTATGGAGTCCTTCTGACCATGGCCTTTGACCTTTTAGCCCCAAAATCATTAGGTATCTTCCTTACAGGCCATCTACAAATTTTAGTCAAGGCATGTGGCACAGAAATTAAGTAGGTTTGTGGAAATCATTTTTTTTCTTCAGTTACAATGAACTTAACCTTTGACCTTTTGACACCAAAATGAATAAGTGTCTTCCTTGTCTCGAATGCAAACCATCCACAAAATCTGGCAAAGTATTTGATAAAGTACTCAAGATATTGTACAGAAATCATTTTTATTCTTAAGAGTCATTGTGATCTTGACCTGTAACCTTTTTGCCCAAAATCAATATCTCAAATGCAATCCATTAAAAAATTGTGGTCAAGGTATCTGGTACACAAGTCCAATTATTGTGTGGAAACAGTTTTCCATCTTTCAGTCCCTGTGACCTTGAACTTTTAAGCCCAAAATTGGTAGGTTTCTTCTTTGACCCAAAAGCAAGCTCCTTACAATGCTTGGTAAAGGTAGATGGTTAATCTAGAGTTATTGTGCAGAAACTAAACAGGGAACAGAGAGACAGACATATGGACAGATGTAAAACGTGTTTTTTAAAAATTAGGGAAATTCGTGAAAGGTCTCTGAAAAAATGTCACTAGGTATGTGTAAACCATGTTCTAGATCTTGTCTTATCACAAAATATGTAAATGTTGCATATTGATTAACATTTTTAACTGGAATCAGTCATAGATTAATGACCTAATGTCTTCATCATTTTCTAGAATTCTAATGTCTGCATATCATAGGTGCCCCAACATGACAGAGTTGAAAAAAATATAATAAAATATTTTTTTTTACCATTCTGTAAAAATCTCTAAAGACTGGCTCAGATTATGGCCGCCTACAATTCAATGGCAACTGCATAAACTTAATACTGAGGACGACCAAACATTGCTTGAACAAAGATTTTGAAATGAGCCAGATTGTTCAAATTTGTTCCTGCATGTCACAGCAAACCTTTTACCTTTGCAAACCATGTATTAACCAATCACATTATCAAGTAATTTTAAAAGAAAAGCTTACCTCATTATTTACTATTTTTTAGAACAAAACCTTCAAAAACGGTACATTCTTTATATACAAAGTTTTACAAATGTATTGTTCTGGGCCAACATTCAGGATTCAACTATGGTCTATACTCGTGTCTACTACATATCCAGCAGTAAACGGCATGGACCCAGATCTGCCATTATAAAATAAGCCAGTAGATCAGGTTTTATGCTGATCATTCTATTTATGATTTCAAACAAAATGTGAGAGTTGAGATGTAATACATACATCTGCTAGCTCTCATGCATATTCTGTCTGTCAGATATGAATTCACTTCTTGTTAAAGATGTCTTTGATGTCAAAGATCATTAATTGAAAATAAAATGTTTTGATTACATTCTTGATTCCCCTCGTGTAAGTGAACAGTTCCTCTCAAAGTTTCTTGTTATAGCAATATGCTGTGTTGTACAAGAGACAGAGATTGATAGCTGTGTCTATAATTATTTATTGAGGAAGATTTTGCAGCGTATTGGTTACTGACCACTTTTTTTTTTCTTATTCATAAAATGGTGTTGATCGGTCACATGGCTTGAATAGGCACCCTAAACAAGTGGATTAGCGCAATGGAACAATGGCAGATTCCTTAACAAGTGTCAAAATTTTAGCAATTTATTTGGTTTTAGATTTAAAGTCACATGTACTAACTGGCTTGTCCATTCACATAAGGTAAGAATTATAAATATTGTTATTTAATTCATTTACACTTTTAATTTCATAACATTAATTTTATCCAATAAATTTTAAGTCATTTGCTTTTCATGTGTGAGATTTTAACATAGGTTTAAATGAGTGATTATGTCAAATGTACACTTCAATAAATACCCAACCACAATCATTTAATCCATATAATTCCAATTTTCCTCCTTTCTGTCATCAAATCAGCATATTCTGTCATCAAATGATTTTAGGTAGCACATAGGTTTTTTTCATTAGCCTCTTCACATTGCGCCAGAATACCTAAGCCCTTCCTAGCCAAGGGTTGTCGATCCACTTTGTTCATCACCAGATGACCTAGCCCATACAAAATCAAAATGCAAGAACTGATGAGGTTCACTATGATATTTTATTGTGCAAATATATACTTTATGTCTTTAGAATTCATTATTCTTGTTTTCTACACATTTCAATCCCCCCTTTCCCCAAAAGAATCGTGTCCATTTCAAGTGAGATCTGCTCCTCTTGTGTCATATGACCATTCCCTTAAATAACAGCTGACTGAAACACAATACTAAAACCAACATGCAGTAATTTATGATGGTAGAGTTGCTTGTAAAGCCTGCCATATGCTTTGTTTGGCTACAGAGTTGAGTGTTGGAGTGATGGAAGGACTGTGCGATTAAGGTGTTTGAACTTCTAACCAGACATTTTATCTGAGGCTGCAAATTTTGATCTGAAGTCATTGGGGGGGGAGGGTGCGTTGTTGCTGCTATTATTATGTTGTAAGAAGCTGATACAGACAAAACTTGGCCCAAAGGCACTAGAAACTGATTGGGAACAAAACGTAGTCCCCAGAATTTACCAGTGTGTAAATAATTCCTCATCAGTATCACATGACCATTTACAGCCTATCACAGCAAAAAATGCAGTCAGTTCATAACAACTGGAATTATTGTACAATAGTTTCTCTGATTCTCCTTTCATTGAAAACTGCACTGTTTAATGGCTGTTGCCTCACTTAACAGAAAAAAAAATAAGTGAGCAGCTGAGAATGCCAATTCCATATATACATATCCACTGAGCATCACATGTATTTTTTAACTCTATGCCACCAACAAATGGTGTACAACAGTCTTTGCCAGAGATGGCACTAACTTTGTTCATGTCTTGTTGCATTAAGTTCTTCACAACTGGGAACTGAACAATAACTCGGTGGGAGCTTGTCCCTCAAGTTCAAGCTTGACCATATGATCTTGTCTTCAGAGCTGGGACAGTGGTGGAATACCCATTAAAGCCAATCCATTTACTATAACTTGGTGGACACATTTCAACAGGTAAATCCTGGCAAACATCTGTGGAAGCAGGTGAGCACGTGATTCCTACAAAAACAGAAGTAGATATGTAGGTACATGAGTAAACATGAATAAGCGACAGCAATAAAACACAATGTAAGAAAAGGTGCTATTACTGTTTGAAATGAAGTGGCAGAGACAAATGCTTTAAGAACCACATCTGCATCTCTAAGAGGATTGGCACACTGAACAGCACAAGAATATGTTAAAAAATTCCCAAGCCATAACTGCTCTAACAGGCAACTTCCAATGTGAAGATCTAAAAAAAATCAACAAGGCCCATAACTCTATAAAAAAATTAAGTAGAAGAAATGAAACTCTACAATGCACATCTTCATCTAAGACACAGTGTTCACATTGTATTGCATCAGGATCTGTTGAATGGTTTCTGAGCTATGGTAGTTACAAGCAATTTCCAAAGTGAAGATATGAAATGATTGACAAGGCACATAATTCTGTCAAATATGAAGCAGAAGCCAATAGTATGATACCAAGCCAATAAAAGGCGCATCTACAGCTAATAGTTTTTGCACCAAATTGCATTCAGATATGTTGAACAAACTTCAGTTGAAAGTAAAGTTATGTATGCAAAAAAAACATGCTTTACATTTTTTTTTACAACTTACTTTCAATGCAATTTTCCTATCTGCAATATTCATTTTACCTCCTGTATGTAAGTGTTTGAAATAGGGGGGGGGGGGGAATTTTACGCCATTTAAGAAGGTGAAAAAATAATAAAAATCCATCAAGAATGTCAATAGTTATTACAATTTTATTAAATTTACTCGCATGGGAATTGGGGAGCAAACAGAATAATCCTTACTGGTAAGTCGACAAAGTTTTTCATTTTGGTTCAGTGTTTTTATTCCACAATAAATTCTAATGTAATAATATCAGAGTTATGTTGGGTTTATTTTGGTCCATTTCCAGGAATACAGTAAAATTTCGTAATATTATGCACACACCCAACATCGGTATATGTGCGAACTTTATGAGAAAAAATTTCACCAACAAAATTGTCTATGTTTTCATCAAAATTGGCATCAACATCACGGCTGCTTCAGTACTGTCCACCATTTTAAATTACACATGTTAAAATTCAGTTTTGATATCAAATTTTCTACTAACCAGTTATCATAATCTGTGTTCATTTCGTCAAAGTGAAGTTCACGATCTGCACTGCCTAAAACATCAATTTTTCCCACAAAATTGTCTATATTTTCATCAAAATCGGCATCCACATCACTGCCGTAACTTGCTGTTTCAGCGCTGTCCGCCATGTTGATCTCCACACATTAAAACTCGTGTTTAAAATCAAATTTTCAAATAACCAGTTATCATCAGCTCTGTTCATTTTGAAGAAGTAAAGATAACGATCCCCACTGCCTAGAATGTCAATTTTCCACACGAAATGGTCTTTACTTTCAACTAATTCAGCAAGCACATAACTGTCTTCACTTCCCTCTTTAGTATATGACCGACATTTTTTTATTTCCACATGTTAAAACTTGATTTTGAAATCGAATTTTTACCAGTTTTGGGATCTTTTAAACACATTCTGTTAATGAAATGTATGCCTTCTACCTTTATTTCCTTCTTTTCAAAAGAGTACACGTAAATTGATGACATATTATACAGTAAAAAAAACACTTCTGCAAAGTGGTTGACGGAATGTAGTGAACATACGACCAGAGTCGTATCCCGCTGGCAAAGGTAAAGTACTACTGGAGTCGTATCCTGCTGCAAAAGGCTTTTTAAAAAATCTGTAAATCTGTCAAAAATTGAGTTGGAAATATGAAACCTTATAAAGGCACATGTTCACACATATAGCAGTTCACCTACCAAATGACACAGAATTACTGTGAATTCATTTATTATGGTGGGTATCAAGGGTTTTTTTTGGAGAAAAATGACATTTTTTTTGGCACTTTAACTTGTGAACTGGGGAATGAGTCCTATTTTTTCTACAAAAGGATAATTGTTAAATGGGTCTTTAATTAATATTTTCTAGCAACCACAAAATCCACGAAAATTGTGAATTCACAGTGTGTCAAAGTTTTGCTGAGGTATACAGGTTGCAAGAAGTGTGGATGGATGGACAGGTGCACATATGGATAAGGTGATTATTGTGGGATACCTCATCTCAATTTGGGACCTTAATAATAAGGACCAAGTATTGCATTTTGATTTGTAAAGACTGAAATGTTACACATATAAATTGAAAAGTTAGAGTAAATGAACATGCACTTAAAGTTAGACATCTGTCTTGCCTGTCTGGTCCATAGTATTATATCCCATGACCTTGATCTTTGACCTTATGATCTCTCAATCCTTGAAGATTTCAAAGTTGTTTTGTAAACCTATATGCAAATTTTAATGACAACTCTTTCGTGCAAGCAGGAAATTAAGAAATTTTGCAATATCGAACCTCAAGTTTCTGCCTGATAAACACATAATTACAGGTTAATCATTTGAGAACCAGTGACCATTAGGTCTTGCACTTTGTGACCAGTACTACACATCTATGAAGTTTGTGACTGCTTGCTACTTTCCTTTTGTCTTCTCTATATTCAAGAACACTAGAGATTCCTAAAATGTCTTAACTTCTGAACAAGACTAGAATGAAACAATGTTGGAATCATACAGTATTAACCATGGTCAACTTAACAAAATGACAAAATACTCAAATTCCACTTGAGGGCAGTGCTAAACAATGTCCCTTCTATTTTGTACATTCAAACTGATCTCCCAAACAGATCCTAATTAAACACATTCTGGATGCTCTTCCCTATGAATGGCTCAAGATGTGCTATGAAAGTTCCATACTTCTGAGGAAAATTATCACATATTTTGCCATTATAATGTAAAGAATGTCTATCTCAGAAAAGTAAATTCTTGAAAAACTTACACGATTAAAAATGATGTACTCACAAAAAAGCATTTTTTGGATTTAGTGCATTATAGCAGGGACTCCCTGTACACATTCACATATTCATATATCTATGAATAATAACAAAAGGATTAACTGTATACTAACTCCTAATACATGGATCCTGCTGTAGTAAGAACTAACAAGGCGACTCAGGCTCATCAGCATATTGCAAATCTGAAAGCAGAAAGATTTAGTCTGCTTAATGTAATGAGTCATTTTAGGAAACTGAAAATGCACAAGAAATATACTGCAACAGGCAATCTAATACTGTAAATTATAATTATTTAGCAAAATTTAATTTTTGTGATGTCTGCGAATTTGGCATATTTGCTGGAAAAATGTTTGTGCTTTGCTCATTGTACAAATTGTATAAATATCTTTCTATTAGCACAAACACATTTTTTAGAAATTGAGTCATCTCCTTTAATTTAAAAAAATTCTATGCTTAACAACATTTTGTGATTAACAATAAACTGTCTTTGAAGTTTGCCATTGCATCTTGAACAAAGGTTACTGCAACTGTACCATGTGGTAGGAACATCTATGTCCTCATAACATATTTCTAGTTTTTTTTCCCTTCTAATTGTTATCTCCAAAAATAGAAAGGATGATGAATATTAAATTACAATATGTTCAATACAATTGCAGTAATACTCACAATATTAAGAGTAAAGTATTGGGACAATGTCACAGTTTTAAAGGCAAAGTTATTGCTTTTTTAAATTGTTATTAAATCAATTAACAAGGAGCAACATCTACTGATTTGAAAAAAAGAATCAACTCCAAAAACACAATACAACAACTCTTGATATTAATTTCAACATCAACATACCAGTATGCACATTTAATAATCTCTGACCGATATTTAATACCAGAATACCTTGTGAGTCTGTATATCAGCATTTATCTTGCTTCTATCATGACCCCCAAGGCTTCCAACTGCCTGCTGAACAAGCTGGGGAAAGGCCAGGACATATTGGAATAGAAGATGCCACTCTTCCTGTAAGGAGAGACAAGATGTCACACTTTAAAATTACAATACCTGCAGTGCTTGCGTAGCTAAATTTTGCTCTTCAAATCTAAACCTGGATTGAGAAACAAGATTTGATGTGAAAAAAGTGTAATCTAGGCCCTATCTATTGTGATGATATATAAAGCAGCAAATATATACCCGTTCCAACAAATCAAACAAACTATGTGAAAAGTAATTATTTCCCAACAACAGCTGCTTTGTTCAGACAAAACATTGCTTCACTTGAGAATTTTGAATAGTGAAAGTGATTTATATAAACATAGGTGCAAGGAAAGAACAATGTGAACAATTCTTGTCTAGACTTTAAGTTACTCACACAGATCTAATCATATATCTATTAATTATATGATAGGAACCTTGAAATCTAAATATACATGTACCTGTTCTCTTAGAGTTGAAAAATCGACTTCTTCAATGGGTGGAAGTGGAGGATAGAGTCCTGCAAAGAAAGTCACTAGTGGTATGTATCAAATACAGTTAAGAGCTAACTGTCCAGACAATCTCACTCTAGACTTGCATTCCATCTTATTGAGATAATCAATCATCATACAGTTAGATTAAATTACTGTTTACATGTTTGTCTGTCACCGTACCTGCTTCTCTCTCTCTCTCTCTCTCTCTCTCTCTCTCTCTCTCTCTCTCTCTCTCTCTCTCTCTCTCTCCATGTAGGCAACTTTGTGAACAGCACTGAACAAAAATTTGCATTGCATGCAATAGAAAAGAAACTGCTGCTTTTTGAATATAATTTTCAAAATAATGAACTATCACTGCAGTGATTAAAGGCAGCCCTGTGACTAAATTTGCAATCCAGTCTTCTAACATGCCTCTTCACTTGGTAAATGTAATCTGTGTAACTTCAGAAGCCCAAATAACCTTTGTCAACTGATTCTTGAAAGTGTGACAGGAGAGTGGACAACCTGGCACAGTTGTACATGACAAAAGCACCACCTCCAGCATCCCCTAGAGTTCCATCAGCAATGTTACATGACAGATCCAGCTTCACCTGCAACATTAGTAATACTACATTAATAATTATTACTTACTGAGATTAACATTTTATGTTAAGATTTATATTTCTGTCATGAACATTCTTAGTTATGATTTATATTTGTTTTGAAGAAAATGAAGTAATTATTGGATCATGCCATGCATGCTGGATGCATCAGTGTATACAAAAGTCAATTTGTAAAACTCCTCCTATATCACTTAAGAAAGTGACTTTAATCTTTGGGATTTTATAGATGCTAGTCTGCACACATGCACAAAATTTACAACATTTTTATGTGTTCCCTGGAAAATAGGCTTAGGGGACCGGGGGAGTGGTCTAACAAAAAGGCAGAGAATTACTACTTTCATGTAGATCTAAAGTAAGTTTTGCTCAGAATTAAATATCTCCAAATTAAATATTCTCTAGAATCTCTGTAGTGTCAAACTACTTGGTTAACTGCAATATTACTTAGATCATTTCAAACAATGATAAATTAGAATACAAAGAAGATAACTGCACATATGACACACTCTGGATGACATTGTTTGAAATGTCATTTTAAGTACTCTTACATTTGACACTCTCTCAATGACATTGTTTCAAATGTCATTTGAAGTACTTTTACATGCAGTTTTATGGAAATGAGAACGATTCTTCTGCCCAAGGCTAACAGAGCTTGTAAATATAAATTTGTATCACTTCATTCAACTCTGCATTTCACTGTTGAAAGATTCATGTCCTCATGCTTTGACTGCATGTTTAAAGTTTGATTAAATAATATTTTAAAACATATCATAGTAACTGTAATTTTGGTACATCTGACCTTTGACTCCCTCTGGGGACTCCAGGGGACATGACCAAAAACTAAGAGAAAGAGAAAGAAGTTACCCAGCTGGGAAATGGAAGCTGACAGTGATGTGCCGTCATTCACATGACACCAGTCACAAAAACAAAAAGAAAATGTGCCTTTTCCCTCATATGGTTTCAGAAAGGTGGGCTGTCCAGCTGTCGAGATCCTCTCCACAACTGAAGGTTTGAACTCTGTTCTGCGCAAGGCACTTCGGTCAAGAGCCATGCTTGAAGGAGAAGCTTCTCCAGACATGGATGAAATATTGATGAATGAGGCTGTTTGAGAGGCTTCGGGGTCGTTATGATTTCCATGGGCACGCCTGTTCCTATATCGAGCAGATCATTGACCCATGACTTGTCCCAATAGAGAGGGGCGATAAGGACGATCTTGCAGCCTGTGCCCCACATTTTCTGAATTAACTTCGGAATCAGCACTGACAGAGGGATGGCATAAGCCAAGATTCCCTCCCAGCTGACTGAAAGTGCATTGAAAGCACATGCATTCAGGAATGGGGAGACGAAGGGGGAAACTTGTTGTGCCACCTTGTCACCAAAAGATCTACCATAGGTCGACCCGACAAGTTGCAGACTCAATGGAAGATATCTGGATGGAGGGACCACTCTGTGTGCAGCAGTTGGCCTCTCCTTTATAAAGAATCGACCAAGACATTGAGCCTGCCTGGAATACGTCACTCCTGTATGCTTATGTGATGATGGGAACACCAGCAAAGCATTTCCATATCAATGAGCATAGCTGTGGTGACTTTGTTCCCCCTTGTTTCAGGAGATAAGTCACCACAACTACGTTGTCCGACATTATCAGGCCCGTCTTTGAATGAAGGTGATCCTGCTAAGTATGGGCAGCCTTGAGAATTGCCTTCATTTCCAGCAGGTTGATGTGAAGGGGCCTCTTCTGTTGTGCCCCCCCCCCCCACCATGACAAATTTGCATCTCAGCAGATTGTAACCTCTGGTTGTGAAGCTTCCAATGGTATTCCCGATGCTAGCCATTCTCTGTTCTGCCACTGAACCAGGAAGTGTCTGACTTCCATTGATATCCATATCTGCTGATTTAACGGACAAGATATTGGGTGCCACTGAGAGAGAAGAGCCATCTGCAGAGGGCACATATAGAGGCAGCTGAGGTCCAAGAGATCCGCTGACACATTGAATGGGTCGAGGATTTGAAGAAACTCTCTCACTGTTATACACTTTTTGGAAGAATTTCTCTCCGATGCTAGAACAATACAGTCCATGCATTTGAGAGGAAGACAAACTAGGTTTATATGGGTTAGAAACTCCATACCTAGATGCACAAAATGTTGGGAAAGAATGAGATCGAACTTGCCCACATTGACTATCCACTCTAAACTGTGAATGAGGTAGAGAAGGTTGTACATGTTGTGAACCAAAATTACCAAACGCTTTTATAGAAGGTCATCCAGACGTCGCTGAGGAGGAAGTGGACCTGAAGAGCATGATGATGTAGTCAAACATTCTGATCAATGCCCAAGGGCTGAGATTGAGGCCAAACAGGAGTATGCAGAACTGACTCTACTCCTCAGTAGGCAAAACGCAGGTATTTTCTTGATGGTGTATGAATAGGAATGTGGAAATACACATAGGCTTTGCAAATAATATGGATCATGCAAAATTCAATTTAATATAAAAGCAGTTAAAGAAGATATAACAAGTTGAGACAATAAAGAAAACATTGATATACCCAATTATTAAATGTACCAGAAAATGTGTCAATTTCTATTTCGGATTTGCTGCTGCTTTTGAGTCAGTATTATTCTTCCACGACTAACTGGTTTCCTCTTAAACTAATTATTTAATTTATAAAAATCATTTCTTCATCAAATACATTACCCAATCACATTAATATTAGGAATTACTTCTGCTACCTCTGGATTCCAGCCTTCCCATAGATTTGAAAAAGTCTCCCTGTCAATACTTTGCATAAACAAAGGGAAGTAACTCTTACATATTACCTCCCCTGCAACACTAGATAGCATGCTGTATACCGGATATAGCAGTTTAATCTTTTTGCTGTAACCTGACAACAGGCCTCTGTGAATCCATTGGATTTATATTTTTTCTATTAGCCATCCAGCATTTCTTTTTGGTGGTACAGTAAGTCGGACAATCATTGTATGTAGTGCTTACTATATTTGTGTGCATTTTTTTGAATTTTATGATATTTTCGAGTTTCGTTACCTGTTTGTTTTTGTACACATGTATGCAATCGGTAACTCTATATTCAGCGCAGCATTGTATTTGTACAACATTGTTTTATTCGTAGGACAACTCATGTTTGCCTATTCGAAAATGCATGATATATTTATGATACTATCAGTTAATATTTAGTTACCGTTTCATTATTGTCGTGTGATTCATTCAGTAGCTCTATTATTTGGCTCAAAGGCTATTGTTTTTATTTAGGACATCTCGGAAATACGAGTTCGTCTAATTTGACATTGTAATTTTGATATTCAATAGCCACTATCTCATTTAATACTTGCACTTGTTGTGTTTTCTGTATTTTCAGATAGTCTGCAACAAGATGGTTTCAAGTGTAAAAAGTGCAGTAGATTTAAGGTTGTGGGCGATAATCATGAGTCCTGTCTCGCATGTACAAAGTGTTCGTCATCTAACACCTGCAAGACTTGTGCAGGCCAGATTTAAATCTGTTGAGCAGGACATTCTGAGCTTGCATTCTGTCAAATTACCTAGAAAAATTACCATGACCACGACGCCAATGCTAGCGAAGACCTGGCCATTGGATCTACAACAAAATAGTGCTGGTAGATGTGGCAATACTGGATTTCAGCAAGGTTTTTGATACAGTTCCACACAAATGACTGCTATCCAAATTGGATCACTATGGAATAAATGGGGATGTACACCTCTAGTTCTTTCCACCAAAACAGATACCAAAGAGTTGTCATCGGTGGAAAAGCCTCCCCATCTATAAATGTTGAATCAGGTGTTCCACAAGGAATGAAGCAGGGTCCTTTATTATTCTTCTGTCACATAAATAACTTATCAGCATGTGCGAGTTCACAAATTAGAGTATTTGCAGATGACTCTCTTCTCTAGAGACTAATACATTCTTTTCAAGACCACATTCAACTCCAACATGATCTAAATTCTCTTGAACAATGGGCAGAAAATTGGGGAATGGAATTTAAAATAACTAACCTCCGACAAAGCAGATCAAGACAACCAAGTTCATTTAATTGTACTTTATGTGATCAACTCCTGGAAAGAGTAGAAGAAAATCCCTTCCTTGGCATTATTATTAATACCCCAAAATAAGACTGTAAACAAGCCAAGAACACACTGGAGAAACTTAAAATTCTGCCAACTAGAGGCCATAGACTCTACAAAAAGACTTTTGACCTTTCAACCCCTAAATGGAAAGGTTTCTTCTTTTTGCCCCATGTGTAAGCCATCCACCAAGTTTGCTCCAGGTATGCACTGTAGAATTAATGTTATTGTGCAGAAACTATTTTTCTTCTTATAGTCACAGTGACCTTGCCCTTAGACATTTTGACGCCAAAGCAGATAGGGTTCTTCTGTACCCCAAGTGCAAGCTATCCACAAAGTTTGATAACTGGAGATGATGGAACACTCAAGTTATTGTGCAGAAACCATTTCTCTTTTCTTCAGCCACAGTGACCTTGACCTTTAACCTTCCCCACCCCCAATGGACAGGTTTCTTTCTTACCCCAAGAAAAAGCCATCCACAAAATTTGGTCCAGGTATATGACGTGGAACTAATGTTATTGTGCAGAAAGCATTTTTCTTCTTTCAGTCACAGTGACCTTGGCCTTTGCTCATTTTACCCCCAAACATATAGGCTTCTTTCTTAACCAAGTGCAAGCTATCAACCAAGTTTAGTAACTGTAGATGATGGAGAACTCAAGTTATTGTGCAGAAATATTTTTCTTCTTTCAGTCTCAGTGATCTTAACCTTTGACCCCCCAAATCAATAGGGTTCTTCCTTTACCCAAGTGCTGGCCATCCACCAAGTTTGGTAATTGTAGAGGGAGAACAATGCGAGTTACTGTGCAGAAAGAAAATTGGTAACAGACAGATGGACAAACAGACAATGTAATGAAATAATACGCTCTGCCTTTTTTGGGGTGTATAAAAAAGTCTGGCACTGAAAATGTCTGTGGAAAACTGAACATTTAATTTTTGTCTCTATCTTTTTTCCCCTTTATATTTTTCACATCATTAAATTCATATTCACATCTTATGTAATGAACTAAAAGCTTCCTTTTCTTTTAACTTAAGTTATATAATAAAACAATTACTGACTTTGATTTCAGTTGATACAAGGATTTATCACATGACTAGTTATTTACATTAATATACCCATATCATAATTTTTATATATGTAACATGTGTAATAACACCTCATGATATCATAAATGATGTCATAACAGCATGCAAAGAAAAAGCATCATGACTGAGGCATCTGAATGTATTTCAGAGTCATTTCACTATCTTATTCTGTGGTGTGGTCCAATAAAATCAGTATTTTTCATTATGCGATAAACGAAATCTTACATCTGTGCTCATTTCAAATGAAATTTTATGAAACATGTAGAATAGTTTCAATCTTTCACTTACAAAGACAGAAATTATTTGACTCATTTCATAAATTTCACTTGAAATGATCACTCATGTATGATCCTCTATCTATCAACTTGGTGAAATTCACTTTTCTTGGATTGATAAATGCTAGTATCCAATATTATCAAAAGTCAATGACTGTATAGTATCAAAAGTCAATGACTGTATAGTATCAAAAGTTTAAAAATATTCTATACCATATTTCTGGCAGTGGAGGCAAGAAGCTCGAATTTTATATTGGCCATAGTTAAAGTTGCAATAGTATCTTCCCAACCTTGACCTGAAATGTAAACAAAGTAGACTTTAAAATAGTGTAACTTGGCTTAAAATAAACCTCTGTATAAAGGAATAAAGGACACCTACCTCAATGAACATTTTAAGGAATCTCTGATCAAACTCTTAAAAAAAACACTTGTTCAACACTGAGACAATGCCTAATATGGAAACAGGGCACTATTTTTGCTCCTTTATGATAAGGCTAACTGCATCTGAATGACATGCTTGATCTGTGTCACAAAGTGACACATATGAACTTTACGATGAAAAGAATTTCCTTAAAACACACACACACACACGTGTATATATATACTCTTAATCTATTGGATTGATTGGCAAGTACAATTTAGTCACTCTTTAATTACATGAGAGGGGTATTTAAAAAAACGAGGAGAATTTTAAAAGTTCTGAATATTAGTGTGCTGTACAACAAAGTTCTTCATTAGTGAACAATACATCAGTGCTTCGCCTCAAAGTACTCCATATGCACCTCTACACATGTTCTCAGTCTGATTATCCAATTATTAAATGCCATTTTGTATTCATTTTTTGGCATGTTGCTCATACAATGGAAAACTGCACTTCCAACTGCATGGTGGCTTCTAAATCATCTGCCCATCAGCAAATTTTGGATGATGGAATTAAACCAAAAATCACTTGGAGCTAAATCAGGGCTGCATGGAGGATGTGGCAAAGTTTAGATGCTGTCCCACTTCAGGAAGTCTGTCACAACGGCGAAATTTATGAACATATGCGTTGTAATGGAGTAGATGGACACCTTGTGTACCAGTGCACAGATGGGTGGTTCAGTAGTGTTCCACCGCTTTGGCAACACTTTGGTGACATACAAATATCCAGTGACACTAGCAGAACTTGGCACAGATACTTGGATAACTGTGTCTTTTCCATGAAAAAATAATGCACATAAAACTCTCTTGACAGTATGACTTAGTCAAGCAATTTGAGGTCTATGCTTGTTTTCTCTGATCCAAACTTTATTATTTTTTCTTGAGTCAGGCTAAAAATAGTAAATATATGTTTCATAACCGGTGACAATCTTATTCAAATATCTCTGATTACTCTTTTCATATTTGGTGAGTAGCTGTTTGGCAATTTCAACCCAAGTTTGTTTTTGATCAGCCATCAACAAAAACAAAAAAAGTTATAACAAAATATTCAGAACTTTTTAAAAAACCCTCCTAAGTGCTGATGAGATTCAATTATTTGTACATACAATCAATATTTTTTATTCATTTTTTAAGTGCTACAGGGTGTATACCAGTTGCTGCATGGATCCTGTTGTAGCACAATCGTTATTCTTGACTCTCTGTCATATATTTCAAATAGGAGAGTAAAATATCAACTCTATATATAAGGAACATACTGTATCTGCAGTTTAGAAAAATTCTGCCAACAGCCAAGAATAAGTAACCAGTGTTGCAACTAGAATCCCAAAAGCAGGAGACACTGTGTCCCCACCCTCCACATTGGGGGACAAAACATTTTAAAGGGACAAGATGCACTAATGCACTAGTAGTGCTAAAAAAAAAGAGAAAATCTTATTTGCTTTTACAGTGTTGCCACCTTAACTTTGTTGTCTGAACTATACTATCATATTTTTCTTTGACACTTACATTACTGCAATAACTGTTTTATCATGTGCTCAAGTAACTCTTGAAAACATTAACATATTCAAATATCATGTTAACATGAAATGAGCTGCACCATTGAATTTTCCATTACGAATCTTGCTCTTATTGAACATTAGTGTTCACTCATTACTACCAGCATTTACTATAATAAATAACCATGTTTTCTTAATTACTTTTCTTTTCAAATTAATTAATTATCAACTAAATGATAAATTGTGTATTTGCATAATTTTAGGCTCTTTAGTCTTTAATTCAACTTCAATATAAATTAAATCTTCCTTGCAGTAGGTGTGACTTTAATCTCAAAAATATGTTACACTATTGGCAGTCATAGACTTTACATTGCAACTCAGCCAACTACCGAAAGTCTTGAAAGTTTTCATTGCCAGACACATTGTTTTAAATGGATATTCATTGCCATCTTTAAGTTTGTATCATCTTTAGCAACTCTGACATGGATTGACATCAATGAAAGAAAAGTTACAGGGGTATTTGTCAATCTTGTCATGACGAAAAAGCATGTCCAGGGGGGCACATGAGACAACAAATTGTGGGAAACCTGTGATCCCGCACTCAAGATGCAACACTGAGTAATTATCATGCGGTAACTGGTTCCATGCAACAACTGGACCCCACTCTCTAAAAATTTTGATTTTGATTAAAATAAATAAAAAAGACAAAATGACATTGAAGTACCTGTTACTTGATCTCCATACTTAATCACAAAGGCTTGTTTTAGCTGCTGGTATCTCAAACTGAAAGTAAACAAGACATCAATCAAATATATGCCATATTAATTTAAATCTACTTTCAATCTTAACCTATATTAAGGCAATAAGTGTGCAAATGTATGTACTCTCAATGGCACAGATGTTAGTGTAAAGTGGTCCATGAGGTGGAAGAAACCAGCAAACCTGGATGGTTAAATCCCTTATCTTTGCACGTGTTAGAACCAGAGATAGAGCTCCAGATCACAGATTAGCAGTGACGGAAGATATGCTAGGGTAGGAATATTTGGAGCATCTAACTGTTTAACTTTCTGAATGGCTCTCAATTTCTAAAAATCTGTCAATTTTAAAATCAAAGTACTGATGGCTTGGATGGTTCAAGTGGAAGAATATAACTAAAGGTTCTATTGGTATTTATTCAGAAAATCTTAAAACAATTTCCAATTTGGGCATCAACTAATAGTTTTGTGCATTTTACATTTATAAAAGTATGCATTTTAATACAAAACAGCAAATATGATTCTATATAGTTGTGTGAAAAGTTTTATAGTATAAAATATATTTACAAGTAAGCTGATAAACAAGCTTGTGCAAGATAACAATGCTCAAAATAGGAAAGAACTTACTTGTAGAATTGAAGTGCATTTATTTGTTCAATCTGGGAATTTTTCCTACATGTCACTGTCCCATATACAAAATGAGACTGAAAAATGAATAGCAAAATAATGAGTATATTGCACACATCGATTGTGAATGCCAATAATGTTACTAGAAAAATAGTTATATTACACACACATATTGTGAATGACAATATTCTAGCTCACAATACTTTAGTGTCAGTGACTTTTAGTGAAGTTTTAATATTAGCATGAACAATTTTAGCACATGAAAGTTTTTGCAAATTACCGATGGGCAAAAAGTAATTTTTGAGGAAGATTTTACCATACCTATTGAAAAGCAACATGTGCTTGTATGCTGTGCTTTATCAACATCGACAAAATAAAGTGTGGTCATATTATTCCAGTATGAGGTATTATTAAATTACACATAACATAAATTACCTGCAAAACTGATGGACATAAAAATAATATTCTATACCAAAAATTAATTCAAACATTATTTTAAAGTTTTACCCATGAATATGTTTGTTCACTCGCTGGTATTACAACCTTAATATCAAACTGCACTTAGTTAATTGTGCCTACTACTATATATTCCCGGTTATAGAACTTTCAGAACCGTCTGTCCAGATTGGTATCTGAATTATGCATACATTTTCATTACATACTTTTAGTAAGCATCCAGTTTTAGCAAAAATTAGTTTGGTTGCTAAATTCACTCAAATTTTATGCTTGCTAAACTTTTGCAATTGACAATATATTTTCATGCAGTAAATAAAATATGACAACTGAAAGATTGCAACATTGTTTAAATGGTGTGTATATTTCCATTATATTTCCTTTATAACATCTCACACCTGTTTTCGTTTTCATTTAAAATGTTTCGCTCATGTTTATGTTTAGCACTGACTTGCTGTCAAAATCTTGCCAGAATTGCCCCAGAAAATGCAATTTATGTATTTCTTGATCATTTTTTTCACAAAAATGCAGTGCATACAATTTGTATATTAATAATTGCCAAATGTTGATACTGTGTATAGAGAAGAATTACAAATGTTTAAAATGTCAGCAATGAAAGCTATTTGGTTTATGTATCGTTCAGGGGAAAAGCTTACTTTATGTCAAATAATTCGAATAAAATGTTCCTTATGCTGATGATTGATCGAAAATTTTGATATATTTGAATTTTATGAGAGCGAGGGAGAGAGAGTACAATCGCTGTAAACTATACTTCATGTGAGGCACTTGTTTAACATATATCGCACTTTTATTACTTCACCAACTGAGGATATACATTTTTTGATACATTTATTGCCATGATTTTATCATCGAAAACATTACTTTGGCATAACCAATTAGAACTCAACATTATCTCATTAAGTTTGGTTTTTTGTTGTTTTTTTAAATACAGGGTATTTATTCCTAAAGTTCCTGTATATTCAGTGGTTGATATAATCAGGAAACAGATTTAGATTTCATTCTGTAGAAGTTCATGCCATATTATTACATTTATTTCCCTGAGTTTTTTAAATTTTATATCAAAAGACTTGGAAATTAAGGATAGTCCATTATGAATATCCAGATATACACCATAGCAATTTCTCTTTGTAGCATGTAGTTTGTATTAACATACCCTTGTACTTCAAATAAACAAGATCACATGACATTGAATTTCAAGTTGACATGGTAACATTTGTCTTCTTGTAAACATGTAAATATAGAATTAAACCTTGAAAAGATGTACACTGCTTTTTATCGATGTTAGACTGAACAATTAAAAGGAAAATCAGCAAAGTTTCAAGTGTGAAAAATGTCCCAAAATGGTTTGCATGTGCATCAATATGGAGTCCATACATAATAAGAATTTATATACATTCATGAGTGCGTGTACACGCCCCAGCACACATGCACACACACACACACGAGTCCAGGGATATTGGGTATTTTTGAAAGAGGCTGTCTGCTCAAGGATCAAGAGAATTATGTACCAGAGGTGAGGACGGCAATCAAACTGTTCATTTATAACTTGATTTGAAAAAATGGAGCAGTTATGGTGGACCATCTCACACGTTTCTGATGATCCACTTGCACATATACAACACACATATACATTTTAAGTTTAAAGATAAAAGAAAATATGCATATGACATTAAAAATCCAGCAACTGAACACTTGCAAGGATGCAAAAGATAGACTCCAAAAGGCTCAGTTGCCTCCAGTTTTTCTCAGCATTCTTATAGCTTCTATCTGCCTGTCCACCTCTCTCTCAATCACACAGACACACAAATGAATGGTCACAGGCAAAAGGTTTGTTGTACTAATCAGCTTCAGGAAACAGTGGACTGATAAACACGAATGAGCTAGATAATGACAAATGTAAATAGTCAGTTGAAATAGCAGTATGTTAAAAACAAATTGCTTTTGGGGTCAATTTTAACCTATTTCAAATCTTTGAATAGATGATGTCTGTCTGTCTGCCTCTCTCTCTCTCAATCGCACACACACACACATGAATGGTCACTGGCAAAAGGTTTGTACTAATCAGCTTCAGGAAACAGTGGACTGATAAACACGAATGAGCTAGATAATGACAAATGTAGGCAGCCAGTTGAAATAACAGTATTTAAAAACAAATTTCTTTCAGGGTCAATTTTAACCTATTTCAAATCTTTGAATAGATAATGATTTCAGTTTTTCAGCAAAAATCAGACGAAAGAAAGACAGACACAAAGAAATAGTGCAATATGAACAAGCATAAATCATTGAAGGAAAAAACAAAAGAAAACTTATTTATATAAATTAAAAAGCACGAAATAATAACACTTCCTGTGAGGCTCAAACTACTGACATAACATTTAGGGGTGTTTTACTGACAAGCATGTTTCTTTACACCATGATTCTGTAACAAGATTCTAGGAAAGTTAGTATATATAGATAGCATGTTGCCCTGTGAGGTTCCTTGGGGTAATATCAATAATGTCCAGAACAATTCTATTCTCCCTTTAGGAAAAAAAAAATACTTTTTACATGTCTTTGCATTACAAATAGAGTAAAATTCATACAATACAATATAATCCCTTTCTTCAATAAATACTTCATCAAAAACTACTGCAATCAATCTAATTTCTCTGTGTTATTGTCAGCTGGAGACCAAGATCTAGTCCTCAGTTTTCTCTATTGCAGAAGATACTGTGAAGTTGTGTACTGATGTAATTCATCAAAAGGGAAACAAATGAATAATGATGCTCAACATATTGCATTTTACATTTATTCAATGCTGATTTCAGTACTTTCATAGCTTTTGAGTGTATGATTCACAATATTTTTTTATATTCTGATGTTGTTTGGCAGAGTTCAAGATTGTGAATTCATATAAGGGTAAAATATAGTCTACAAACAAATTAAAACAATAAATGCTATTTAAAATGATCAAGGGAAGTAAAAGATATACTGTAATCATTATTTCTACCATCATTCCTTATCTTTCAGATCCCGTTAATAAAATAATACTATAAGATGCTTTTTGTTGTTGCTGTTGCTTTTGATCAATTTCCTTCAAATGCCTCTTCTATATCTAGCTAACCTCATCCCAGTATTCTAATTTACACTAAAGACTGTCCCAAAAACACAATCAGAAAAAAAGACAGAAAGAATAAAAATGACAGCTGATGCTGAATGTCAGTTATTTTTAAAGAAAAGGGGAGAAAAATTGTTTTTTTGTGATACTGTGTAATTGATTCTTTAGGCCGATATGGTGATGGACATAAGGGGCAAGTAAAGAACAGTTTGTCATTTCCTTTTGTTAAGGAGGAGCGCAAACAAGAACATGTATGAAATTTACATATATGATAGATGGTTTTATAAAAAGTGTCTCCTGTCAAAAAATAAAACTTGTTCTCGATTGCGCTGGTATTTTTTTAGGTCTTTGCAAATGCAGAAATATGGCAAAATTTGAGGTTTTTGACCAACATATGTCCATTTATGAACAAAATTAAATGTTTATTTCACAGTGTTTCACAATACCATATGTATATATGTTATAGTGGACATATAGTCATTGTAGTATAACCAAAACAAATGCTATCACAATCACTTAAATTTATTGCTAATATGGGGGCCAAAATCGACCCTAATCCAACCTTGTCCTTTAAATTTTGATGACATAATGGTAAATAATGTAACAACTGTTGTCTCCATGCAATCTGTAAACATGTCAGGGAATCTTGTCTGTAACAAATTCTTTACTTACAATGCTGGTTATTTCATAAGAATGGCTCTGAATTGTCAAAATCATTTTATGTGTTCATGGTAGTAGAAGTTCCATTTTAGATGTAGTTAATACTTGATATCGTTATAGAGATGCAAAGTATCAATGAATGCTGACGGACGTACATTTTTTCATTTTTCACATGGTTCACATGCGACAAGCAAAATGATATTCTAGTAATAGATTATTAATGCATACCTTTATATTTTATAAAAATATGAAATTAGTTATTGCATGTGAACCTGAGATTCTAAAAATAGCTCCAATTGTAGCCCAAAATGGCTATTTTATAGTTAAACGTGACATCATGAGCACGTGCATATGACATCATATCTAAATAATTTTCAAAGATCAATTGCAATTTTAAGTTTTTCAAATATTAATCAATTTTTTGCCATGGTATTTTCAGATCAACTACTCTTTTGAAAATGTGTAAATTTTTGGGTCAAAAAGAGACCTTATAGTACCTACCCCTTTATATTAAACGTTTACAAGTAAATAATAATAATAATTTGAAATTCAAAAGAATGCAAGAAAACAAAACACAAATAAAATTTTGTTGTAAATTTCATTAGTGACAAACAAAATGGCTAGGTTTGAATGAAAAGTACACTATCTATATAACATTAAGAAATATCTTGCAAGCGTCATTAAGTGCAGGATAATGATGTAAGCATGCATACCATAATATTTACTGCATAGGCAAGCCAGAAAAAAGGGTTTTGAAATTCTATGATGAAAATAAGTTTGCTAGTTTTATATGCAGTGAAATCAACCTGTTGCACAGGAGGCTGAATGCCTGCCTCTGTCAATATTTGCCACAGAATGTCCACTTTCTGCTGGCTGAATGCTTGAGACTGACTGACCACATGGACACAGGCCTGGACAGGGCATGTCTGGTGAAAAAATATAAAATAAAATGATATGTAAATATCACCATGCTTTGTATCTAATAAAGTTCTTTCAATGTAAATGTTGGGGTGAAAAGTCTGACATATCTATGTATTATATGACATCATTGGTATGAAATTAATAAACCTATTTGGCATTTACAAAAAAAAAAAAACACATGCAATATCATGTCAAGGTATCGGAAAGTCAAACATTGCAGGTGTCTGATTCTAAGTCAAGTCACAAGTCTTTTTAATGATCTGATTGTTTTTCTCTCTAAAGGTCTACCAAAACAGAGAAATTATTCCACTCATTCCATAGATTTAGAATAAAATATGCATTTGTGTAAGATCCTTTACCTAGCACAATGATAGTGGAACAAAGAGGCAATAAGAAAGAAAATAGATGGTCAATGAGTGAGAGAGTAGGTAGACTATAGACAATTAATGCCATCCATGTCTAGGTTTAAGTAACTGATCTTGGCATTGATAATTACTGGTCATAAGATCTGGTAGCAATTCATACTCACTATTCAAAAATTGATTATGATTATTTCATACACACTTCAAATCAAACAAAAATGGGAGTTTTTATGACCAGACAAGAGTCAAAGTAAACATTGGTAAACTGCATCATTTTTTTTACCAGACACTGTTGTATTTTAGTGCTGACTGCCAGAATGTAAGTCAATTTTAGTCATTCTAGTCAAGAAAGAGAAATGTTAAATAACAATTCTCTAGTGATCCAAATATGTCTTTATTGTACCTGTATTTACTAGTATCTATCTGCAATATTAATGGCACCTGTTACAGTTAAATACAAACATTAATTTTAGTGTTTGTTTTTCAAAAAGAAGTTAGCTAATAAATGAAGACCATGAAAAGCATACCTGTGATTCTACCGACGGTAGGCCAAAAATACCGTTTTAAAGACCGTCTACCGTACATACCGTTTAGTAGTCGAAATCTACCGGTTTAGAAAATTTCAAGGAAATTTGTTTTGTTTTTTAAAAACCCGGTTTTTTTACGTGTTCTATCAACACATTAGATAAACCAGCCAGAACCAGTCTAATGGGAACCGGAAATGTTTACCTATGATATGACCAGTGAGACGATGCGTGGTTCAGTAGTCACATTACAATTGTTTGCATGTGTACACAAGAAGTGGCTAATTGATTACCTTATTGTTGTAATTTGGAGAGTTTAAGGCCAAATGTGGGATGTTGTTTGAGGTGTTATAAGTAATAAAAGGATCAAAGGTAATCCATGATGACCACGAGTCTTTGATTAAAACTCGGCCGATCTGTCGTGGAAGGAAGATAAACTGGTTAAAGCCATGTTTCCTGACTCTGAAATTGCACAAAAATTTTCATGCCAGTGTACAAAGACAACACATATTGTCACTCAGGCCCTAGCCCCCCACTGGGACAGAACAGTTGAAAATATGTGTAGGAGTCAGAAGTTCAGTATCATGATTGATGAATCAAATTATCAAGGGGATGATAAAATGTTGAATGTTCTAGTCCATATGATCAAACAGTTCAGCGTATTTCAACCAGATTCCTTGGTATTCCAACATGCAACATAGGCACAAGTGAAATGATCTTCAGATTGCTCAACCAGATTTTTATGTAACTGTTTAAAATTTTCATTTTTTTAAAATATTTTTATATTTAAAGAAAATAATTTAATATGTCACAGCCATTCAGATTTTATACAGATGAAATATTTTTCAGAAGCAATAATTCAGTATAATTATTTGCAAAAATGTATATTATTTTTAATATTTCACAACATTTGTCAACTTACATCATTGCATTGGATTTTATAAAAAAATCTTTGCAGTGAACTGTGAGATGTACAACTCTTCCTTTTTCATTTAATTAACAATATACTGGCTCATATTAACTAACTATTATTGTAACATTTTCCATCAGATTCTGAATCTGAATCATGTTCAAAATTTGTGTTTTATTATAATATGAAGAGAATACATATTATGTGACAAAATGAACTTGTTTTGTTTTCAATCCCCTTAAGACACATAAAATTTATGCCGATAAAAAATCTACCTTTTTAGAAGCCAATCTACTGATCAAAATTTGTAAATCTACTGGTTTGAAATCCTGGTTCTGTCACAGGTATGGAAAAGTAAATATTCACTTCTAATATCAGTTACCTTTATACAATGTTCCAATTTAGCAACTTCAATTAAACATGAGGACTCCTTTCCAGTGCTTACAACTGAAAGGGTAAAGAAAGCTGGATAAAAAATGTTACAGCCCCTGAAAAAATCGACTCAGTGAACATGACCGTATTGAAGGTAACTTGAATTAAAAAACATGCAGTTAGTGAAAGGTATATTTATACTTTATTAACTCTTTGTACAGAGTCCCTTTTTACAATCTATATAGATATTACAGTTCAAATTATGGTCTTAACTTGAGCTCCTACACATTTTTGTTCACGTTTTCATTTATTTGGAATTACAGTTTGTTTATAAACCAAACATTTTAAATCTTAATAGATGTATGGTTCAATGACTGGGTAATTTGTGAAGAACTAAAGTGACACTTAGAGGTTCCAGTACCAAAAAGACATATTATAATGCTTCATCTCTTCTTCATTCAAATGTGTTGATTTCCACCTTTCAAGATAAAAGTATTTTGATGCAAACTGCTTGAATAAAGTGTATGAGAATGTACCACCAGAGAAAATCTTGGACTTTTTAAGAGAATACAGTGTATACAACAAATTTTAATAATGTTTTAAGGATATTATGTGTTATCTTAATCTGTTATTTATGTACATTTACATAATTTTAACATCTTTGGATTTTGTATTTTATCTTGTTGTACTTGATTTTACATTTGTTCAGAAGGATTTATCTTCTTAAATTTATGTGCAATTCATATTTTTTACATTTACTGAATTTAACCTTTTTGTTGGCACTACATAGCCACTTTTGTCCTGCCGTAAAATGCTACACACATACATACTCTTCTTCGTGTTCTTCCCACTGAATACACAAATACATAGAGAGTTTATTGGCATTATTAATCCTCTTTAAATCAACTATCAGGAGATTGTAAAAATTTTCTTACTTTTATTATCGTGTAAACAATCAAGCTTTAAGAAAGTAAGAAACTAATAATATGTCACAGATATTGCATGCTTTTGTTTAACATAACAGATTACACCTCCAACTTTACCTTCAACATACTTGATGTTTTTATCATATCCACCTTTGCCTATTGCAAGACCTTTTAACCTTATATACTGCTGCAAGTCTAAAACAATATCTTCCAGATGAGTACAATCTTGACATGTGTCCTCATCAGCCTCTTTTTTGCTACTGGATGAAGTTATACCCCTTTCATTTTGTTTGCTGACTTCAGTATCAAAACCTCTATCGCGTGAAAAAGTTATGTCATCTGTATTGTGTCCACTGTCCTGATCATCATGCGGTATATATTGTTGCCTGGATTGAAACTGCTGTGCTGTATGGCTGAGCTGATGAATTAATTCTGGTGCTGGAGCATTGGTCCCTTTACAGTCAGTATCGAGCAGCCCAACTAATGACACTAGATATTTAAGAGATTCAGGTAGTGTCCCTGGAACTCTACATACAACATCATACCTGTAAGTATATATTCAAACCAATCCATGAATTTACCTAGGAGACTGTATAAAACAAGAGTACCTCCAAGGGACTAATGCTTTAGTGTCTGAAAGGAATATCCAGGAATTCAAGATAAGAACATTTCTTCTTTTTAACTGCTGAGTATTGAAACCATCTCTGATATTCTTGAGTGATAAGATTTTCAAATCAGCCGCTGTGGCAGCCATATTGGATGTAAGATCAGCACCCTTCTCACTGAGGACAAACTAGACACCATTAGAAGACTTTTGGTGAAAACCCCATGCCAATATAACCATCAATTCTGCAGAATTAGTGACAAGATTTTCAATATGTTCATTGGGACAACCATATTGGATGTTTGCAGGGCACCATTTTCATTTAGGCATACAAGTTACATAAAACAAAGGTCAGGTCAGGACAGATCAGGGGATTTCCAAAATTTGATCAGGAGTTTTGACCTCAAAAGAGGGAGGATTTTCATCTACCAGATTTTTAGCATGCAAAAAGACAAAAATTACAACTATTGAACAAATTTACATTTTTTAAAATATTAAAATATGCACATCATCTCATCAATCGGCCCTTTCACAGTAGCTTGTTGCCATTCATACTCTCTTTATAGGTACCACAAGTATTTTTAGCATTTCTTAACAGCTCATTGCCTGGATTATATTGGTGGCAGTCCTCATCATTGTTGATCTTAACACTTAGGAGATGATATACTGTTACTGGATCCAGGTTTTCTCTGGAGTCAGCCTGAATTTATCTCAGAATGGAAAATGTCCTTTCAGTGTCTGCATTGGAATGTGGCAATATTAGTACAAGTCTACTGAGTCCACCAAGAAGTTTAAATTGTTTCCTGCCTGTGGGTAGATTCAGATTGCTGACTGCCTGTCAGAACTGTTAAAGATTGGTTCTGTCTGGTCTAATGTTGTTTTAATGTCAGTAAGATTCTCCACATGAAGCACAAATGCATACATTATACCATCACACAAAGGGTGACTTTAAGTCTAATTTGCAGACACCTTTGTTATCATTATCATCACTATCAACACTCTTTAATAATGACAATCAAATCCGGAAAACAATTATCACTTGCTAGTATTATAGACAAAGACAAAGACCTCATTCATCCCGGGCATTATGGATTACAATGGCAGTTAGTTACATGTACTTTAGTTTTTTCATGTTTACAAAGAATTAAATCAAGGTTAGTGGTGTTTATGTCAGTTTCGCAATGTGGTCATTCATAGCAGTGTCGAATGCATATTTTGCCTAACAATCGTGGTCGCTGGTCGTGTTTTACAGGTGGTCACTCACGACAGTGAGTTTATATAATAAATTATTCATATACATATTATTATTACACAATTAAAATTATGATTTTTTATGAACAATAAAACAGTCAATATATGAGTAGTTTTTGTCCATTTGCATGAGAACTTTTGTCCAATTTCTGAGTCTGTGAACATTATTGTGATTAGATCTGAAAAATTATCTGCTACCAGAAACCGAGATTATGTTCAACTATAAAGTTGGCAAATAGTGTTACAGCACGTGTAACTTTATTCACATTTGATGCAAGATTCAGCAAACATGGATTTCAGTGATGGCATATTTGTTGTCGTGGATAATATGCTTTTATGAGATGGGGTTTCTGCATGACGCATAATGTCATTCTTGCCACCGTAACAGATTTTAAAATCAGTTTTACAGGAAGAGCAGAGTACATATTCATGTCCCTCTGAACTTGATTGCAACCACTTAAATTCCTGTTTCCATCCATCACTGAATTTCATATGATATTTTGGTTGCTTGGATTTTAGTGTTTTGGCAATGGGAGATAATGCAAGCTTACACATCTCAACAAACTTTAAACACCGAAGTCAAACTGACCCTGTTTTATGCCACTTGAGCTGTTGAGTAATCCAACCATAATCAATTAACATCTTTAATCCTGTCCAAATTACTTTTGATCATACATAGTATAGACTCTAATCCATCTCAACAACTTTAAGCACAGAGGCAGAACACACCTTGCAGAGGGAATCAAAGTAATGTTCATTGTTTTATGATGATAGAGCTCTTTAGAAACCCAACCATAATGAAATAACATCTTTAATCCACGTGGAATTACTTCTGCTCACACACAGTATAATCCACCTTGACAAACTTCAAACAATGAAGTCAGCCAACCTTGTCAACAGATCAAAGGGTGAAATTAGCAACTACATTGTCTTGCCCTACTTAAGCCAGTTCACAGTTACGTGATCACAGGCAGTATTACCATAAATATACTACACTGGAACCAAAATGTGAAAAAAAAATGGAAAAAAATAAATTTGTCAATAATAATTGTGTGTACAGTGGAGATTTGAGTGAGTGACAGGAGACACCCATGATGAGATATTGGCATCATTTTCATTTAGTACCATCCAGACATCATAAGAAGTCTTCTGGTGAAAACCTTTGATGTGACTTTCCATTCAGGAGAAGTAACAATAACAAGATTTTCACGATGGCTGCCATGGTGATCATATTGGACCTCAGATTGGCACCATTTTCATTCAGCACCAACTAGATGTCATAAGAAGTCTTTTAGTGAAAACCCCATGTTGATATGACCATTCAGAAGGACTAACGATAACAAGATTTTCAAGATGGCTGCTATGGTGGCCATACTGGATGTCTGAGCAGCACCATTTTCAGTTATGACCAACTAGACCTTGGGTTGAATGTGTGTGAAAAGTTTCATGGCAATCCTCCAAGTAGTTTAGTAGGAGTAGCAATATCTAATGCGTGCTAATGGATAGACAATGCACAACAGGCCATCCCATAAGCTCTTCTGGTTTATGACCAACAGAGCTAATGAGAAATTGTTAAAATTATATAAACAAAATTTTCTTTAAAAAAATACATAACTGTGTTATCATTCAGACTCAGATTGTCTTTGTTATAAACTACAATGTGCTAAACCCCGAGTTAATTATCAACAGGTTTCAAAATTAAAAACAACGTTCCAGCCTGTATAGATTATTAGATTTCCATGGTTACACCATAGTTAGTCATTTATGAATATTGCTAATTTTGATACTTTTATTCAATGCATCGTTTTCTGAAAATCAAGACTGCTTCAAAATCAATGTCATATATGTTTTCCATTTTAAAATCCTAACTTGAAATCACAGACCTATATGGAAGATTTCTCTCCACTACATTTCACTACCAGAAAACAAGGGATAACATGGGACAATTTCTTACATGACCAGCAGTTAGACTGTCTTGGATGCACAATACATCCATATTTCAGGACAGTTAATCTGGAGGAAAATAATTACTTGAAAAACAACCCCTTATTTGCTTAAACACAGAAATCCCCAGGTTTTATACCAATAAGAGATGCATAAAAAAATAACAATACAATAAGACTGTTCTGTTCATTGGAATAAAAGTCTTGGCTCTGAAATATGGATGAACTGGAAGACAGAGTCAAGAATTATATGTCTCATGATGCTGTTATGCATACAAAAACATATGTCCCATGATGCTGGTATTAATTCAAAATCATATGTCCCATGACGCTGGTATGCATACAAAATCATATGTCCCATTATGCTGGTATGCATTCAGAATCACATGTCCCATTATGCTGGTATACATTCAGAATCATATATCCCATAATTCTTCTATGCATATAGAATTATATGTCATATGATGCTGGTATGCATACAAAATCATATGTCCCATGATACTGATATGCATAGAGAATCATGTCTCATGATGCTGGTATGCATGAAAAATCATATGTTCCACGATGCTACTATGCATATAGAATCATATGTCCTATGATGCTGGTATGCATCACATGTCCCATTATGCTGGTATGCATCACATGTCCCATGATGCTGGAATGCATGCAATCAATGAAAATTAAAAAGACCAGAGTCATCTGAATCACAATCTAGAATACATACAAAACTTATTGTGCTAATAAAGTCTCCTGAAGCAAATTCACCACATAACTAAAACTCTTACTACTTACCCATGAGCCTTCAATAACAGTAAGATGTGCTGAAGTAGGACTATGGAGTGCAATGTATCAACAGAAATCCCATTGATTGTCTTCTCTCCTATGGCAGAGAGTGAGGAACTATTGAGAAGAATGGACTTGTTTACTGAAATACAATTAACCCCATATGCCTCACTCTGACATAGAACTTCTTTCAGTGTCTGTTTGAAACATTCAGGTTGTCTCAGATGGAAGATAAAAACATTGTATGGATCGGAGCTAATGTTTCCGATTTTCAGTTCCCAGATTTGACTCTTTTGTAGCAACAATGACTTGGTTTCTTCAAATACCTGAAAAAGGATGTGATTTTAAATCCATGACATAAAATTGATGATATTAGATTTTGTTGATAAAGTTCATTAAAACATGTATTTTTTAATTTATGATAATCCTCCAGGGAGAAATGAGAAAATATTGTATGAGAAACATTTTTCTATAATTTCAGATATGCTGTAGTTAGGAACTGCTTAAGTACTAAAACTGAACTCAGATTCCAAACTCCCAAATTAGAAAAGATACTCAAAGTCTTTTAACATTTGTAGTACTTAAAAACCAATTTTAGAGATCTAGAAATCTTATAGATTCATACTGGTACCAGACAACCTCTCAACGATTAGAACCAGCTTCATGCTAAAGCATGCTGGAGTGCTGGACAAGTATATTTTTTAGAGGGGATGAGCATTATAGGGAAGACCCAACATCTTAAATGGTTACAATGAGAAGTACCTGAAGATAGTCAGTCATAATTAGACAGCTAACACCTGTCAGCACAAACTGATTCACTCGTTCATATATAGATGGGAGGTGGACCAAAGCACAGCAAGTGAATAAATAAACCTAGAAGTTCCAACTATGGGTCAGTGACAATGTTAGCTGAAGCAGAGACAATTGTCTATCAGTGACTAAGCTGATGAGTGGTGATAGATGCAGGACTCTGGGTACTAGAGCTCAATTAAAGGCTTGACCAATCATATATTTAATATTAAAAGGACCCACCTCATGAGCAGGTTAGTGACCAATTAAGTTGGTCTAACAGAATTTAAACAAATGATGGACATTAAGAAAGGACAAAAAAAAGGATTTGTTACTCTGTTAGAAAAAGCAGTAAGATGTAAGTGTAGTAACATCCCAAAAGTAGTATGAATAGTTGGTAAGATGTAGAATAAAGTGTTTATCATCAAAGATGAAAGTAAGAATATAGAACAGCAGGAGCACAAGAGCTACAGTTAACATCTAAGAAGTAAGAAATAGCCCAGGTGGACAGCTTGTAAACCCAGTTCATCAGTAAAATGTAGAATAGACAAAGTGGGTGGAGTCATGTAAACCACATTACCAAGGTTCGCAAAAGCCAAGCATTGGTCCAACAGCTAATTATGACATGCAAAATTCAGTAAACCCATGCAGCAGATGCTTGGTTTTAGCTGATGTTGCGGAAAGACGAACATATGATTTACAAAGATGAAACTTAGACCGGTGCTCCACATACTGCATCCTAAATTTGCTGATTTACATTCATGTGTTATAACACCAATCTCTCACGATCAAACAATTGACTTCCACTTGCATGAATGCACTTTTATGAATCTTTTCAAACGTTTTACAGATTAAACAGCACATTGTATTCAATTTACAGAAACAACAACAAAATAGCAAATGTCTGACAGGCTAGTGCTGGCGATATGTCCAATGCTAAAAAAGAGTGGTCCCATAATTTTCTGGCCCTGTGCTCATACTGAACCTAGTGCCAACTCAGGAGTTTGACATTTCATCCATAAAAATGTCAACAAGTTTAGACAAAAAAAATACACATGTATATTTTTAGTATAAATACACATATGGGCATAGCCGCTCATTATTTTATGAGCTACAGAACAAGTCTATGTGTGGTCTATTTCAAAGAAAAGAATAAAGGTCACTGATTGGCTGAAAATAATTACCAGAAAAATATTAGGATCATTTTTTGGCAGATGCCAATGTATGGGTAAATTGTAAGCAATAGTAGGCTTTAGCCATAAACCAATTTAATTTTTTCACTGTCACTGCACAGGTACTACTGGATGTAGACAGTGAGATCTCCCAGGTCATATTTTTATAGTGGGCACATAGAAGGGCATTTTATCAAAAATGAGACATGTAGCATATTATTGGCATCATTTTAAAAGTTTTCTCTTCGATAGATCATTCATAGGATGTAAGCATGTTTTGCCAAACTTACCACAAAAGTATAGTAATTTGGCCAAACAATAACATTACATAGGAACTAAATCAGTTGTCTGTACCCTGGAAAAACAGTCACACCTAGTGGAAAAGGACCCAGATAAAATACGCACAACCCCTTTCTCACCCATTTTATCAGTCAGTTAGGGTGAATTTGTTTGTAATTTTAGGAATAACTTGTCTGTTGTCTATGTTGTAGACATTTAGAAATTTTTGTTATTCATGTTGGATTTTTAAACAGGTATCCCAGGATAGCTTAATAAAATGCTGTGTAATGCATTTATCAGCCATGTTATTAATAACACATGTTCCCCAAAGATATGTCATAAATTCAAACACATAAATGTATGCTTAACAATTCTAGACTTTTAAAAGTGGAACTAGATGAGTGCAATTATTAAAGGTTAGGGAAGAAAAATATGCAGTTTTTATATTAAAGTTTGTCTACAAATATTGTATTTTTCCCTAATTTGTCAAATTGGGTACATCTACCTAGACAACTAAACAAAGTTACATTATCACTAGCTGTTAAAAAGTTTGGTAGCTTGCTTCTGTAACCTGGCAATTCATTTATAATTGAAAAGAAAAAAAAATGCCATAATTTTCATCCAATTTCTCAAATGTTTGACTTGTTTTATTACAAGGGGATCTTTCTCTGCCCCTGAGTATAATGACGCAAATGGTCGATGAAACATCTTCCTTTGATAATCAATAAAATAGTTAGCTTGCAATTTCATTAACGCCGAGAGGGACCGCTTGATCTCTCAAAGGTGGTGAAAACTGAAGTCTGTGAAGAAGGAGAAACGGGTTTTAAGATTTACTTTCCTTTTCTATGGCAATCACTGTACACTCACTCCTTTCATGTAAAGATTTGTCAGACATGCCCCTCTAAAGGAAGAAAGGCATATGCCACCAATTTTATGCAACCACACTTAATGACGATGAATAATTATTTTTTAAAAGCAAAAATGTGGAATATATTATATCGACTAGGAGCCTATGTAATGATTCATGATTACCTCTTTTTGTCAAAGTCCTGCTGCAATATACATTAAATTCATTTCGCTCAGGATATACACTACATATCCACTTAGTTGTCTGTGAACATATATTTTGTTTTCTTCTTAACTTTTCCTCATGTTTTTTATGGATGAAATGTCAAACTCCTCTGTCAGCACCAAGTCAGGTTTGAGAATTAGTACAAAATTTTTGATTGCGAATCAAGTAGAGTTTGTGTACATAAGCTACTTGTGTCTCATGGGCTCCTGTAGAAAGACTTTTGGAGGGATACTGCTGAAAATAAAGTCTGATTAGCCTGATTAGGTTTTAATCATGGTCATCTAAGAGTTAATTAAAAGTAAATGTGTAAATATGTGTTTTTTTTCTTCAATCTTCTTGCAATTCTGAGGCCGAAAGGATGCCATAGGATGACAGTCGACAAGGGAAGAGTGACGTATTGTGTGCACTCCTTGTGTATATTTATAGCGAGCTCTTAAGGTAATGTATATCTTCTACATGTTGGTCCAGATGAAAAACCATCATTTCTGGTTTCTATTTTAAGTTTCTCTCATGTTTTACTACAAAACTTGGAACAATAAAATCAAAGAAGGCAGAGAAAACTAATTTTTCCTAATAAAAATTAATGACTTAAAATATTCCACACAACACAAAAACACTCCCCTGAAACAGGCAAAGAATGTGTATATGTCCTTATGCAAAACATTTGTATGATGTCACAAAAGTTATTGTTCTTGTTTGTATTCTTCCACTGTATGGAGAAGCGCTCAGTCAGTAGTGGCATTTTTTTCATGACATCAGGCTACTGTTTGTTGTCTCCTTTATGAGGACAGTTACATTTGATCTGGTGAATGACTTGCTCTTTACTGGTATATACATCATGATTTTGACAACAAATTTAATTTACAATACTTAATCAATCTATAAGCATGTTGAATTTTTTTTTAATTAAAGATTTTTAATATTACCTTTACAACATTATTTAAGTGTATATTACAGTCAACACTGCAAAATAAAGTCACCTCAGCCAAACAAAGAATCACTCCAAAGTATCCAAATATAACAACTCTCCTATATGCAAAATGTAAGAAACTCATACATGAATGATAATGCACTTGTTTCTCCAAACTATTTCATTTTTTTCAGAACTTTTTGTTATTACTGACAAAACATGAAGCTCATGTGGTGTCAAATATAGTTGGTTTCAAACGGCACCATGAATGGTACCTGGATGTGCATCTAGAATTGTATTAATGCAAATGGCTTCACTTGTGGACAAAGAGAGTTCTTTTTACATGGGCTTGAATAATTTCATACTGTTATTTTCCCAATTAATACAGATAGTATGTATTCAACTCACCCTCAAAGAGCCATGGCCCTGGTAAAGTTAAAACTGCTGCCATGTTGTCAAATTGTGTTTCCTTGCAGAGGTGTGTTGGCTCCAACCTCCCAGCTGATGTCTAGTCATTAACTATTTCAGTAATTTGTCTTTAACATCTTCTTTAGTGTTATAAAAAGTTGCCTTTTCTATTCAAGGATCTTTTATTTATTATTACAAGAAATGGTGTGATTGCTAATTATGACACAGACAACAGCAGCATGTGATTATTCAAATAAGATCACCATTGCAGTGTTATACCAACTTCTGGCCACTCTTTTCGGGTGCCAAAAATTTACCTTACAAAAGCACTGAAGTTTAATGTAAAACCTCGACCCTGGTATATATGATTGGGAAGGGGGGTGGCTTGATGTCTTTCTGCCATAATAATCAGTGCTGTGTAGCTCTGTTCCAACCTTGTCAACAGGGAAACTAGAGGCGAAATTTTAAAGAATATCTCACATAGTTGGCAGTTCATACCTACACTGTTGCACAGCTTAGGGTGTAATTCCTTTATTCATATTATACTTACCCTGATGCCATTTTCCATATCAAAGTAAATCCAGACACAATTAAGCAGATGTGTTTTTCAAACTGTGTTGACTACCATTTCAGCTGGTTAAAGAGCGATGGTAGCCAAGGAATGCAGAAGTTGGTTGAACTAGGAGTGAAATTATCTTTAACAAACTGAATATGTCTAATCACATTTGGTTAAACATGATGAGACATATTCATTTCAATAAAGAAACTTAGCTGTTAGTTCAACCAAATTTAGCATTCCCCGACTACCATCACTCTTCAACCAAACGAAATAGAGGTTAACAGAGTTTGAAAAATGCAACCACTTTATTGTGCCTCAATTTGCCTTGATAAGGAAAAAGGCATCAGAGTAAGTATAGTACAAGTAAAGCAATTCAACTCTAAATATAAAAGACCTTGATACAAATAAATCTACAGGCATTGACAACATACCTCCCAAAATTCTCAAATTATGCGCACTTGTTTTATGCTCAGAAATTTGCACACCTTTTACTTGTATTGACAAAGGGAAATTTCCTGATCATCTTAAAGAAACACAGGTTACATAAAATCTGATCCTAAGATAAGGGCAACTACAGACCAGTCAGCATTTTACCATGCACTTCAATTTTTTTAAAATGCTTCTATGTAATCAGGTCCAATTGAATTTTAATACTAATTTTCATTACTTTCTATCTGCTTTTAGAAAAGGATATGGATGTCAAACCACTGTACTAAAACTGGTGGAGGACTGGAGGAGCACTTGGACTATGGCTCCAATGTGGGTGCAATACTAATGGACCTGTCCAATGCCTTTGATAGTCTTCCACACTGCCTCATCATCGAAAAAATGAAAGCCCATAACATTGATCTGAACTCGATCAACCTAACTGAAAACTATTTGTATCAATGAAAACAACATGTTAAACTTGAATCCTCATATACTAACAGGGATATTGCCCATAAAGGAGTACCGCAAGGCTCAATACTAGAATCTCTCATAATTAATATCTTTATAAACTACATTTTCTACTTGACAAAACAAACACTGTATAATTATGATGATGACAATGCCACATTTTACATCCATAAAGATCCAAATAATTTAATATATGCTCACCAAAATGTGAGCAAGATACTGAATGATTTGTCTGCAGCCAAATGTATGCAAGCAAACCCTCAAAAATTCCAAGCCATTGCTTTTAACAAAAACATGCAAAATTTATCCAATTTCACCACAGAAGACCATGAAATATCCTGTGCGGTCTGTGTGAAGCTCCCTGGAGTAAATATTGATTCTCAACTAAATTTTAGCAACCACATATCTAAGATATGTCAAAAAGCATTAAGGCAATGAAACATCTTGCAATGTCTCAAACACTTTTTGAACAAAAATACTAAGCTACTGATCTATAAATGCTTTATTAGGTCCAACTTCAACTACTGCCCCTTATATCGCTTTTTTGCAGCAAACAAAACTCTGACAAAATCGAAAAAATACAGTACAGGGCACTAATTGGTGTTTGATGATTTTAAGAGCTCATATGACTCTCTGCTAAGAAAAGCAAATCTTCCAACTATATGCATTAGTAGATTAAGATATATGGCAACTAAAGTATATAGGATATTTCACAAGAAACAACCGCCACCAGTAAAAAAAAAAAAAAAAAAAAGGTGGAGAACAACTTGTTGGTCTAATGTCTTCCAAGTTTAAATGAAGACATGAAATTGATAATTAGATGTTTTTAAAGCATTCATGCAGTACAGAACAAAGGGCGTGGTGGCCAAGATGAGTCCTGCATCTGATCAAATGGAGCAGCCTGAAATGGCCTAAAGGGTTTAATTAAAATCACTGACAACTAACAGATAGTCTGTTTTGAAGTATTGTTATCTTGTCATGGATGAAAATGGCATATAAATAGATGTGAAGTATATGTCTGTCTGTAATCTGCATACTGGAACTACAACCAATATGTCAACACACATACAAGGACACCACCCACTACTTACAGACCTTCTAAAGATGAAAAGACCACTAAGTTGATACGTGTACCTGTTGTTCGATGTGCGGTAGACAACCTCTGGGTACAGTAAAGTCGCCATAGCTCAAATCTTTTACTTTTCGAACGAATGAAGTTGCCTCTATGGAAAATCCATTCTTACTGAGTTCAGTAATCAACGTATTTTCAAGCTTTCGTAGAAAGTTAACTTGCAAACATGTAACATTACACACCGAGTCCTCCATCTTTGTTTTCAGTGTACAACATTCAAGGATAAAAACCGAACATATTCGCTTAAGGAGCCACAGACTAAAAGTAATTTCCGAAACAGAATCAAAATATGACTCGAGCACTCAATTTCCATTTGTTGTTGTTGTTGTTGTTGTTAAATACAAATTATGAAATATACTCTCATGAAAGCATAAATTCTTACAAGAAATTAACTTTCGGAAATGATCATAAAATTCAATATAGCAGATATTTTCGTTTGATTTTATAGCTGAAATATTTAAAACATCTACTGTAGTATCATTATTTTTGATTTTTCAGTCAGTCACCGAATTTATTAACACTTTCCATCTGAAATTCATCATGATCCCCAAGACTCACACATCCAAAGATGTATTGGCATAAAGGAACTTCGTGTATGGGCACAACAACAACAATAACAAAAACAGAAGAAGAAAAAAACAAAAAACAAGAGTCGCGTGAAAAGCTGACGCTCTACTGACTGAAAATAATTTCCAGGAATCCAAGATAAATCCGTTTCTTCTGTCCGTTTCTTCTTTTTAACTGTGTACAATCTGCTCTCATTGCCAGCAAATCTGTACAAATGGAACCTGACAGATGATCCCACCTGCCCGTTATGCCATAAAAGAGCTACACTTCACCATTTCTTTCGTCATGTCAGGTTGCCTTGGTTAAAAGGGCGATGGAGATGGAGACACGACAATGTCTGGAGAGAGATGGCAGATATGTTGGTGAGAGAACGACGGAAAGTCCGGAACCCAGGGAAGTCAGGTCCCGGATTCATCCAATTTGTTAAAGAGGGACAAATGAAGCATGCTACAACAAACAATGCTGGAATATTCCAAGAAACAAAGTCGTGGGAGATGAGAGTAGACCAGGGGGGAAAAAAACTGATATACCGGAAATTGTGCATACATCACTTCGTCCAGACATCGTCATATGGTCTGAGACTGCAAAGAGGATTATCTTGGTGGAACTGACCGTCCCATGGGAAGAACGAACGGAAGAGGCATATTAAAGGAAGACGGAGAAGTACCAGGTACTGGTAGAGAGCTGACGAGCAAAAGGATGGAAAACTTGGCTCTTCCCGGTGGAAGATGGACGCAGGGGGTTTCCTGCACAGTCGACATGGAAGATGCTCAGTGCACCAGGAATAAGAGGAAGAGCACGGAAAACATCAGTGCAGACACTGAGCAACGCAGCAGAAAGAGCATTCGGTTGGATCTGGCTGAGACGTGAAGAAAAGAATTGGCAGCCAACGCAGACGGGAGGTGTCTGATTAACACCATCGCCCCGCCATCTGCAGGGTGTACCGAGATAAGGAGCGAAACACTCGGGGTAGGATGGGAACCCGGCTGATGACGTATGTTAACCGCAATACAAATGTATATCAACACTGAGTATTTAAACTATCTCTGATATTCGTGAGAAACTCCAACATAGCAGATTTGGTAACAACATTCTTTTCTTACATGTCTTGATGTATATGCGCATCCGTCAGTCAGGAAGGACCTACCTTTGGGCGGCAATATAACTTTGTGTTTTTGTTACCATTTGTTTAATTAGGAATTGCAAGTTGTGATTTCTAATGGTGGTTATTTTTAAACATAATTTTAAGAGCACCATACATTTTAATTGTAACAGATTTTTATGTTATTGTTACTAAATTTTAACTCTTAACCAAACTAATTTTACAGTATACCCACCATATTGGTTTACATCCCGATTTGTTTCGCGCTCTGTCAATTGATCTCTGGTGAAAATCCATCCCCATTGCCCCTCGCATTGATAATATGGTTAAGTCAGTTTCATCTTTAGCATTTGTACAATCATTTTAACCCTTTATTCCCTCAGACGAAATGTAGAAAAACAATTTTTCCAACCACAATTTAGTCCTTCTGACCTCCTGCAATATTTAGTCAACGTCAACAAACTTGGCAATCGCAACACAGACTTATTAGGACATTTCAAACAAGGATACCATATGAACCTGGCATTATTCCTGATCTTGGCAGGCGATATCGAACTCAGCCCTGATCCTAACAATGACCACTTCAGTTTATGTTCAAAGCAAGTCAGAAAAAAAGGATAGGACCTTTCAATGCGAGAATGCGAAAGATGGAAACATTCCAGGTGCGTGAGTATCAAGAAAAATGAGTACGAAAAATTAATATGAGACGAAAATAATTGGTTTTGCCCAAACTGTAAAGCAGAGAGTGACTTTTCTAAAGGGCAGGTCCTCGATTCGCACAATTTTGTGCAATGTGACTAACGCAACCTTTGGATCCACAATGACTGCTCGTACATTGGTAATTTAGAATATCATGACATTGAAGCTACATCTTCTGCTTAGATATGTCCTAAATGTGAAATTCTAACTTTATATGCCTCTTTTTTTTTTCTTTTTTTTTTTTTTAAAACAATCCACTCATTTAAACTAAAAATACATTTAATGTCTTAAATAAGGAAGGAAGGTAGTGGTAACACCTAATACAAACCCAAATACAACAACAATAAACTGAATAACAAAAATCTGAAGTTCGTTTCAACGAACATAAACAGCACTAGGGGTAAGAAGCTGGAATTACTTTTTTTATTTTTATTTTTTTATAGATATTGAAAAACCAGACATTGTTGCTATTCAAGAAACTAAACTCGGTCACCAGTTATTTCCGGAGGATCCGAATGTAAGTCGAATATATTTAGAAATGATAGGACTTTACATGGTGGAGAGATATTATTACTGGTAGATAAAGATCTTACGCAGATGCATCTGGCCCAATTGGACAATGGATCAGAATCTAAGTGGGCCAAAAATAGTATGGGAGTGTGTAGACAATCCAACTGCATAGGTGGTGGGTCAAGAGGACCTAGCAGTCACTGTGACGATAGTCTTTTAATGAGAGAACAGATTGAGAAGATGATATCTGATAAGAACGGACATAAAGGCCATGTACATGTTATGGGGAATTTTAATTATAATAACATTGATTGAACAAATAAAGCAAATGAACTAGGGAATAAGCTTAGTAACTCAGAGGGCCAGTTACTGATTGATATTGTTACATTCAAGGGGTCTCACTACCGAGCGAATCAAATAACTTCTGCGCGAGTCTGGATTTGACAGTCCATGTTTCCCATATTGCTAAGGACCTCAAGACAACATTCGTTGACAACTAGTAGGCTCTTAAACACGCAAACATCACAAAATTTTCCTCTAATCACCTAATGACCACTCATCATGAAACTCTAATTTCACACTTGCATGGTTTTTCTTGTTTCATATTTGTATGGTTTATTATTAAGCCTTTCCAAGCCGAATAGTTGTACTTCACGTCATGCAATACAAAACACGACCCAAACACCTAATACAAAGAATTATTCCTATCTCAAATTATTAAACACATATGCCTAACAATATTCAGATAATTCCCTATGTTAATAAATTAGAGAGAGTCCATTTTACGAAACTAATCCATGCTGTCATAAAGTCTCGTGAATAGTTTACATTATGACGTCTGCTCGTAGAAATTGGCTAATTACTTGGGCTGAGAAATATCTCCCCAACACCGACCCCCCATAATCAACAATTAATCCCAAAATCTATCAAAGCTATAAACGGAGACGTAAATACAAATAGCACATACCCGAGGTTTATTACAATATTATGAATGACCATGGCTTAGAACAAACAGTCGGCTTTCCAACTCGTGATAGAAATATATTAGACCCCGTCTGACCTCATTATCAAGAAAATTCTCATACATTCATTCACCTGACCGGTTTAGTTTAATCTTGTACCCTATTTATACAAGTACTGTTATCACCCAAAAAACAAAAACCGTGGAGAATTATATTTGTTTAGCAAATGAAATTGTGATGCAATGAGACCTGAAGCTAGAGCCTCTGCAAAATTCCAATATTTAAACGGTCTGGAAAATAAGTAGTATCTTGAAGTAGACTGGAATATTATACAATGTATTCTAACTAATGCAGTTGAAAACAATGTTACTTCAAAATCGAGTAGATAATATGTGTCGATGCCCCGGAATACAAATAAAATTATAAAACTAGTTCGTAGAAGAAACAAAACTCACGCTAAAGCAAGCGTACTGGCAGTGAAAAATTATGAACAAAATGGAAACAGTCAAGAGCTTAAATTAAAGAAAATGTTCAAATTCACATAACAACTACGTCAACAACATGACTGAAAACCTAGCATCAGATATGAAATTATATGGAACTATATCAACAGCCAGAAAAAAAGATTCCCAGGGTATTCCTCTACTTAAGACAGATACTAAATCAATCAAAACAGATGCAGAGAAAGCTGAAAAACTGAACACTCAATTATGCAGGGTTTTTAGCCACTTCAGTGACATACTTCGCCGTGTATATTTCCAAAGGTACCAAAAATGAATAATATAGTAGTAACGTGTTCAGGAGTTTAAAAGATGTTACATGGTTTAAACCCATCAAAATATTGTGGTCCGGATGATATACATCCAAAAATACTTAAGAAACTATCTTCAGGTACTGTGTTTACACACTTCACCGAGCAATCTTTGGATATTTGTAACATCCCAACGGATTGGTCTCTAGCAAATATATGCCCATTGTTAAAAAAGTTGATGATGCAATGGCCAGTAATTACAGACCAATCTCACTCACCTGTGTTGTTTGCAAAGTGCTTGAGCATATTGTCTGTTCTTACATCACGAAGCACTTAGATAACTTTTTTATCATATGATATCTGATAAATAACGTGCCTTCAGGAAATTACACAGCTGTTGATGATTGGGCTAAACATTTAGATAAAAGTGGGACAAGTATACATTTTTGTATTAGACTTTGAAAAGTTTTGACACTGCTCCCCGCGAACTGTTAAAGAGTAAGCTATTTCGCAGGCAAAACTCTGGATAGACTCTTTTTTGTTCTCGAGAACAGTGTGTGATGGTGGATGGTTCCAAATCTGGTTGGACCAAAGTAGCTTCTGGAGTATCTCAAGGCTCATTATTTGGACCAGTGCTTTTCTCCTTGCACATCAATGACATCATGATTGAAATTAATTCGGAAATTTACCTTTTAGCAGATGACTGTGTATGCTACAGATTAATAAAAACCCAGCAGGATACCAAGATATTACAAAATAACCTTGATAAACTTGGATAGTGGGTACGAAAATGGGGCACGAGATTCCAATCGAAAAATGCAACATAATGCAAATGACAAGAAAGAAATGCCATAAAACTGGTATGTCATATTCACTGAAAGGTACGTCTTTAGGAAACCTCAATCAAATACAATATTTAGGGGTCACAAAAATGTCATCATACTGTAGCACTGAACTAATCAATATCAAGATCAAGGTCAACGTGTTCACAAGATACAGGTAAGTGTTGTACACAATTCTTTATCATGACCTTTGACTTTGATCCTGATATCATGGATACAAAAATCATGGAACTTGTCTCAGAAAATGTTAAGATATACCCACACGCTAAATTTGTTTAAATCTATAATTGAAATCTTTCTTAAGAAAAAAAAAACAGTTATTTTGGGGGCATCATCTAAGGTGTTCATTAGATATGTCCACAACTGAGGGTGCTTGTGCTTTTGACATGTAGTGTGAAATTCCAGATATCCCTTGTCGAGTGAGAGAAATAAGAACACTGCTTATGACTGCTTTCGTCTTTATCTTTAGATGGCAGGTCTCCAGAAGCACAATAAAGTAGATGTTTTTGATACGACTCTAAGTTGGTGTCATTTTGTAACAGGCAGTTAATTACAAATAGTTGCTTTCAGTAACAAGTAATGACTATTATTGCCAATAAGTTAGTGATATTTTGTAACATTCATTTACAATTAGTCAGTTACATTTTTTACTAGCTAAATAGTCAGTTGACTTGACTTAGCAGTGTCAATATTGCCCGCACTCTGCAAGGGATATGTGGAATCTTAAAAACAAACATCCTAACGAGATAGATCAATTCAACACACTCAAAGCAGGAGGCACGTCAACATCGATTTCATAGGCAGAGGAAAAACGAAAAGGCGTCCTAGAGAGTGCAGCAACTTGATTTGAAATATATTGTATGGGTAAAGCCTGGCCAGATGAGACAAACAAATAACAAGCTACCATCAAACGAAATAAAACTGCAGAGAGAAACATTGGACACTTTGTTCGACAAACTACATGACATAGAAATTAGTTTGAACAGATTTTTGTGAATTATGCTAATTACAGAGCAAAATCAATTGGAAGAAATAGATGAGGAACTAGGACCATTGGAGGAAGACATGGAAGAAAATTTCAAAGTAGACCATACAGAAGAGCTAAAAGAGTGAAATGTATCATTTGGTAAACTGTCTAAAAGAAACGTTTTGCTGATGATTGTTGTCAGCTAAATCATCTACAAATTGGTGTCGTAGCAAAAACTGTACAAAGCGCAGTTTCAAAACAAATTTAAAACTAAAGACAAGAAATTAGGACGTCGGACACTTCGTTAAACAAGCCAACTGTTGAAGCCATCAACAATTATTACATGACCGAAATGTTTTAGGTGGCGCTCTACAGATATTACATGTAACATTTTTTAAACTTCTGAGACCGTGACAGGTATAAGATGAAGTTGTTTGCATTTGCAACATGCATAATTGAGATAATGTTGTCATATCTCTATGCTACTTTCATGTACTGTGGCTGAAATTTCTTTACATATTGTACTTGTGGAAATTGTACATGATCTAAACACACAGCTGACCAAAATGGCCTCTCCCACGAAAAATCGCCTGAATTACTAACTTTAGCAGTTATTAAAATAGGGAAAACGAATTTTAACAGAGTAAGCAATGCCAGCTTCTGAAAGTGCAATGAATGAATTACAGAATACGTAAAAAAAGTTATCGGCTTGTTTTTTTACAATTTATTTTTGAAGTCCAGGAAGTGAAAATGACCAAGCGAAGTTAGCAGTTTTTTTTATAGGTGCACATCTGAAGTAAGGCCAATCTGTATACTCTATAACCTAATTTCACCCATCAATCATACACCAAAATAAAGGGAATTAAAAGTTTTTTTTAACAATTCCTAAGATATACATGGTCTTTATTAATAGCCAGAATAACCAGTTAGGAAAGCCTAGGAAATTCTTTTTCTTTAAAAATCTAACCCTATGCAAAATACAAAACTGTAGAGCGACACCTTAAAATAAATAAGAAATTGTATGCAATTTCTTTTCTTATTTTCATATCATCATGTATGCTTTTCTCAACAAAATGACACATTAACATTGACATTATGCATGAAATGAAGCTAATTATGCCTATTGTGCTCTTGCTTATGCAATATGCATTGTGGCAGTATTGTTTGTGCAATGACCTTAATTATAGGGAAATTAGAAGTCTTAGAACACAGGAGTAAAGTCAACTTAAATTTAAAACTGTTACATTTTGTGAAAGAAAAAAAATAGCAAACTGATTCTTTTCATTCATTTTTAATAAAATATAAAAATGATGACAAAGCAGATTCATTTTCTTCCGTATACTAGTGTTCGAAAAATAAGCAAACTTTTACCCTTTGAGCTCTGTGAATCTGATCTGTTCCATCCTTGTTCAAACTGTAAAATTTATTAGTGACATCTCAGGAATAATGTTGGCAAATTTCATGTTCCTGTCTTTTAGCATAACAGTGGCTGCTATTGTTGATAAAATGCAATGTGCATTTTATAAATAGCTCACATTTCATCATGGGTGGATGCGGGGGGGGGGGGACTGGGCTTGTGGGGGAATTTGCTACTAACAAATACTGATCCTTACAAAAAATACATCAAAAGGACTGTTTAGATGCTTGCAATTTAAATGCTTAAGCTATACAACTAAAATTAAATCATACAATAATAATACCTATGTGGTCTTTATGGTGGCGCTCTACAGATATTACGTACTTCTGAGAGAGCAACAGGTGTAAGAAGACGTTGTTTGCATTTGCAGCATACGTAATCGAGATAATGTTGGCATACCTCTATGCTACTTTCATGTACTGTGGCTTAAATTTATTTACATATTGTACTTGTGGAAATTGTACAGGATTTAAAAACACAGCTGACCAAAATGGCCGCTCCCACGAAAAGTCAGCCTGAATTAGTCCAAAGTACACTAACTTAAGCAGTTATTAAAATAGAGAAGACGAATTTTGACCGAGTAGGCAATACCAGCTTCTGAAAGTGCAATGAACGAATTACAAAGTATATAAAAAGTAAAAAAGTTAGCGGCTAGTTTTTTTTTACATTTTATCTTTGAAGTCCAGGAAGTGAAAAATTACCAAGCGGAGTTAGCAGTTTTTGACAGGTGCACATCTGAAGTATGGTCAAGCAGTATACTCTATAACCCAAATTACACTCATCAATCATGCATCAAAATAAAGGAAATTAAAAGTTCTTTTACCAATGCCTAAGATATACAAGGTCTTTTTTAAATAGCCAGGATAGCCAGTGAGGAAAGCCTGGGAAATTATTTTTCTTTAAAAATCTAACCTATGCAAAATACAAAGCTGAAGAGTGCCACCATAGTAAATATTTATTTTTATTCTTGTGTTACCATCTCCGAAGGAGAGGTGTTCCGAAGGAACTTGGTATCCCTACACGATATGGTGATAAAAAAAATAATACGAGTTTTCTAGTGATTTTAATTTTGATTTTTAAAAGAACCGAAAGTCTTGTTGGTCTAGTAAATTTATATTTTCATTTTTAATTTTCTCGTACCCCAATACGGGATGTTCAAAAAGAAAAATGTGACTGTCTGGTTTAATCAAGTTTAACTAGGCCAGTCTCGACATATCCTCACTACTGACACCAATCCACCAAAGGGTAATCCACCAGGTGAAACGGATACATATTCAGTGGTGGGATACAGTCTTGTTCAAAGGCAGAACACTACGTGAAACAAAATCACTACTTCTCCATCCTGAATCTAGAGTACCATCTGCAGGGTAATAAATGAATCAATGCTGTTATATAAATTGTAATAAGTCGGAAGCATCACAATTAAGGTTGCACCGTTTACCACAATGTCCAAATGGTTACAATAACCAAAATGATGCCCCATCCCGTCCCATTTACTTATCAAGCCGCTAGGCTTACTGAACAAACGTACTTCGCTCAGCTTGCAATTGTTTCATTAGCTGTACGTCCTTTACCTCATATTATGCCAGGATTCAGTTTGTAAGATGTGTCTTTGTTGAATATATCTGACAGTCTCAGTTAAACGTCCTTAGGATTCTAGTGATATTGTTTCCTACTGTTACATATGTTACATGCGCAAGTGACGCTTTTGTAGGAACTAAAATGACTAAAAAACTATGCAGTAGCTTACAAACTGTTTCTTTTATAGAAAACGTTACTAGTCAAAGGTGTTGTTTAATGGTCAGTGCTGTAGTTGACAGAAAATTGTATCAGCATTATCAATAAATCAACCTGATTGGAATGTGCGATGTAACCAATTCTCGTCAACTTCTGCTTTTTTCCTAGCTATGCCACAGATACTTTAAGAAAAGAATTAACATAAAAATCCTACTAAACAATCCAATTTAAGCAAATATGTGGAAATATATAATTTAGTTGGAACGGGTAGTTCTTGCGTCAATGACAGCCACGTGCTTGTTAGTTTTCACGTTTGTCAATTTTCAAAACCATTACAGGCAGTAAACTTAACTAAGCCGTGTACATGTGTGCAGTTTGCAGCCTTAATTACAATATGTCATGAGCAAATGAGCGAGGGATATTATAAGTTTCCTTTGATAATACATTTCCTTTCAAATGAGCTAAAGCAAAATCCTAAAAGAATTATTAACTAAAGGTATGTTGCTATTTAAGTCGAACAATCAAGTATTTATATGGTCTTAGCAGTACCTCATTGACAGTGAACACATAATGATTTTTACTTTATTGAGTTTTATATTTTCATGAACAGATATGAACAAAATTTGTATGCCCTCAGCACTGAACGTCAAACTATTAATTAAGTCTGGAGCTATACTTCGAATATAACAGCTCCCGGCTCTTGGCGCTCGGTTCCGTCAATTACTCTAGCCCCCGGTTGTGGCTAAGGGAGTTAACCCTCTATATGTAGTGAAGTGAAAACTGAGGCGGGAAGAAAGAGAAGTTAAATTTCTTGGGACAATCTGTTACCCATGTTATGAAATTAGTGGTAGAATTGCATGCTTATATTATTTAAATTACACTGTATATATATAAATTCTTCAGTATATGAACTTTCCATAGAGATGACAAATTTCCTGGTGCGTCGTCATTAGACCAACAGACAAGTTGTTCTCCGCCACTTTTTATTTATTTTCGATATTACACTCCGTGGCGGAGAACAACTGTACAGCGACAAATTCAATGGAGGACGGACCACCCTGTACAAACTTTGGATTTCGGCGGACTCGCAACAAAGAAATGTAATTATTTTGACTGACCTTCTGGCCCAGACGACCAGAATATTTTTGTATGGGTCCATTCACGGCACACGCTTCTGTCAGAAAAAAGGGAAAATGTTGACAACACCCACTCTCTTTCTTCCAGTTGACTAACTCGCGCAGGTCTAAATCTGAACCCACGCCGATTTTGTGCAAATTTTCTTGTACATTCAGCTCGTTCAGCCACTCATAACTTGACCACCATAAGGGAGACATCCCAAACTTTTCACCCATGTTCGATTTAAGTACCCATCTGATTATTTAATGGTTTCCTAGAAAAATTTTCCATTGCTTTGTGTTTTGCCCATTTGAACAAAATTGGAATGTATATACAGCCTCCTCATTATCTTTTGAAGTACCTGGCTCAAAATTAAAGTTGGTGCAACAATATAAAGTTTTAGTGTTGTGGAAGTAGGTGACTCGGATGGAAAAGTAGATGGTAATTTAACTGGCGGCTGGTTTTTAATGTGAAGGCTGTATATATTTCCAGTCTACTTCGTATTGAATATGGTGGTTATTGTTTGTTCCTTTTCTGAACTTTGTTAGAAAAGGACAAGACACAAAGTAACAGACATTTAGAGTAAAATGGCCATTTAGTGATCAATAAGGTACTTAAATTGTACATGGGGGAAAAATTTGAGATGTCTCCTTTATGGTGGTGCAAGTTATGAGTGGTTGAATGCACCGACGGTATAAGAAAATTTGAATGGAATCTGTAACGGGTAATGTTTTGACCTGCATGAGTTTGTCACACATTAATTGGTAGAAGAGGAGTGGGTGTTGTCGGTTTCCCTTTTTACTGGCAGAAATGACTGCTTGTGGTTCCACTGCATCAAATCTTTACAAACACTCATTGTTTATTAGCAATACCTCTTTTGAATCAACCACATATCAGTCTGGTGGCTGTTAAACTCCGGTGGGAACTGTTAGTGCCAACTTTCCACAATTGAATTTTCGCTGAGTGGTTGTTTTTCGCCACAGCTTCTAATGTAATAAAATAAAAAAATGTGGCTGAGAACAACTGTTTGATCTAAAGTCATGCAAAGACTTTTGAGGTTATAGGTGCTTATAGCCCCAATATTCATGACTCACAAACCATCTTGATGTGCTACTGGTAGTACAGAGATAACTAGTCTAGAATATCAGGACTAATGTGCTTAGTGCCTGCTACAGGCAGGGTACCAGTTCTCACCTTGTACCTATTGATGCCATAGTACTGATATCTTGTGAACAGACACAGATTTGAACTTCTTATGCATACCTTTAGAAGTACCTCATAAAAAGACCTTTTTGAACAAAAACTATGTTATTTATTTGAGTTTAGTCAAGAAAATTTGGATCATTTTATAAACATACCCAATATTGTTTTGAAAATTATTTCATGAATAAAATGCCAACAATATGAGCAATTTCAAAACATTATAAAGATTATTTACATTTTAAAACTGTTTACTTAGTTTTGCTATAATAAATTATTTAAATTCTGTAAACCAAGATAAAAGACAAAATTAAATGTTAAAAATAAAAATGTGGCCAGACAGAGTTCTGTGTAAGTGCTTCCAGTGCATCCTGGGCGCATAAATGCTACCATAATGACTGTAAGTCTTGGAACACCCTTCATTATTTTCAAAAATAATTTTTTTTATTTCCTATAAAAGTTAGGACATGATTATTGCAATTTTTTCATGTACTATGTGCCTTAGGAAACCTTTGTACATTTAAAAAAAAAAGACTTAGAGGTTGTTAAGGGACTATCATCATGAATTAATTGATAGAAATGTCATAAATTAATTTTAAAAAATTGAAAAATCAATAAATGTATTTAATTTTCATCTGTTACCATTTCCACCTATTTGAAATATGTATAATTTCATCAGACGATTATGAGCATTGAGCATTAGCACAATGTTGTAAGTATATTAACAGTAGCTTCTCCCATTTTTGCTCTAGTTTATTATGCTCAGTTTATGCATCATTACATTAAAATTGTAAAAGCCACTAGTAATTAGTGCATAGTTTCTTAGTCATTGTAGTTCATACAAAAGCATCCCTTGTGCATGTTCGAGCAGTACGTAAGGTTCCATTATCGATTTTTTACATCATGTACATATATGTAACAGTAGGAAACAATATCACTACAATCCTAAGGATGCTTAACTGAAACTGTCAGATATATTCAACAAAGTCATCCTTTTGCCATTGAAAATTACATTTACAGATTTTTCTGTAATGTGTCATTTTATACTTCTAAAACTTGTTAGGGTCTTCATAGTCAGTACACAGCACAAGTCGTTTCCCTTACTTTGAAAGCAGTAGAGGACCAGTCAATTTTGTCTCCATGGCCAAATATCATTATCTCCTCAGTTCATTTGATGTTTAAGTTGATTCAAGACAGTTAATCCATTGACATTTGATATTGATTCAAGACAGTTAATCCACTGACTGACATTTGATGTTAATTCAAGACAGTTAATCAATTGACTGACATTCGATGTTGATTCAAGACAGTTAATCAATTGACTGACATTTGATGTCGATTCAAGAATGTTAATCCATTGACTGACATTTGATAGGCTTTCAAATGCACAATTGAGTTTAAAGAAACTATTCAGAGTAAAGCCAGATTAATTTTTAAGTGAACAAGACTCAAATTTAATGCTCACATACTCACAAAATGTAACTTAATTGTAGAAAATGTGTATTGGGATTTCAGAGTTCTTGCATCCATTTGCTAGTGCTAAAATTATCCAGTGATATACATCAAATCATTAGTAAAACTCCTTCAGGTAAGTAAATTCAGCACAATACACATGCATAATTCCAAAATGTAAAATGTATGTTGCTTTGTCATTGATCCCTTTATTGTGAGATCAGTTTTTTTGCAGCATGTAGCCTAATATTGTAGCTATACATCATTACACATATCTTCTGATAATACGAAGTGGACTAGGGGCACAACCATTGTTTCAAGTGGATATATGGTATTTCTTTCACGCACAACCATTAGATACAAAAATATTTCTCTGCTATAATCTTCATTTAGGCACCCAAAAAATATGTTTCCAGTGTTACAGAATTATGTATCATCTTTTAAATTAGAATAGTTTTCATTTGGGTTTATAATCATTGTATTATAATTTTTTAATTCAGTAGCCTATGCTATTTGTAAAGTACATATGTACGTCAACAATGAGTCAGTGTTTATGTCCAGGGAAAATCAATAATTATGTCGGTCAGTTCAACATAACATTGTCAGTGTTCAAAGAAAAAAATTTCAGACACAGGCCCAGGGCTGGTGCCTTGAAAAAATTCACAAGCCCTGACTCCAATGCCATGTGCCCAAAAGGGCCCAATTTTTTACTATTATTTTTCACACGATGTTGCACGTTGCAATTGCTGTTCTTTAAACACCCCTAAGATTATAAATGTTACTTAATTATGAATGTTACAAAAATATAAAGCCATTTTTATTCAGACTACATTATTTTGAAATGTGTGGCATATAATTAAGAACAAAATGATAAAGTATATTCTACCTACATTACATTTTTATGATTCAGAATTTTTTTTCACTGTAGTTTCGTAGCCTTTATTTTTCTTTACTGATTATAGCGGATGGTATTATACATGTTTTTATACAGTATAAATGTACCGACTTTTATTTTTACCTGCGCTAGGATCTGCGTCGCACACATGCACCTTAGGTCGGGTATTAGGCTGTGCTTGTACTATAAATAGCATTTCTTTAACATTACTCTCGCCGTTAACAACTTTATTTTTCCAAATTAAAAAAGTTTGCGAAGACGGAACAAGGTTTGATTTGAAATTTTGTAAGGTATAAAGGGATTAAAATATCCTCAGCTAGATAGTAACTGACCGAAGGTGGTGTATTATTCAAAATGGAACGGGCCCATACAATAGTAGAAGCGTCAGCAAGGGGCAGCTCAATTATTATTCACTGAAGCCAACAGAGCACTAATTATAGGTACATGTAACCCCGGGCAATCTGTTCCCCATTCATAGGTCACATGCCTCGCGTTGTACACAAAGTTTACAGCTTTCTATAGAATTACGGTCAGTAGGCGAACTTCAAATGACTAAGGGGCCCACATGGGGATAAATAATAATAATGTATACTGGTTTTACAACAACTTTAAAATAAAAGTATGCATTTAGTTAGCGAGATTGAAGTTTTTTCAGGCAAATTTTGATTTTTTTTTTCGACAAGCCTGACGGCCTTTTCACTTAAAATATAGGAGGGGCCCGATCTGAAATTAGATGGGCCCCGGGCTTCGGGCTATCGGATTTTTTGAACACTCATTGTGATCACGCGATTGACTCATTGGTATCATGCGTGACCTGGTTTCTGATTGGTTAGAATAACTTGTTTACTGGATAGTGCTAGAACATAGTACTAGATATTTTAATTCACTTTTGCGCAGCAGATTGGTATATAATGATATTTAATCACTGCGTTCCTCATTCTTTAGCAGTTCTCCAGATCACAGAGTTATAGAGGAAGTTTATCTATTGTTTGTAAAATCAGCTGGTGGAAAATCTATTCTCTACATAGTACATTTTGGATTTAAGTACTATTGTTCAATGAACTTAACAATACTCTACATTCACAGGAGTTTACCTGGGATTATTAATATTTTGGATTTAGAACTGAAAATCATTGGTATATCAGAACATTCCAGACTCTTTCATTCGGAACAATCTTTCATTCAGAACATTCATTCATTCTGAATACTTTGGATTAATTTCTGGATAATTGAAGTGTATAAGACAATTTAGTACTAATTTAGAAAATTATAAACTAAGTTATTTTTAATTTTTTCACTTTGTTTAAAATATTTTATATTTTAGGAAATTAAGTTTGTATTTTAGAAATTGTGAAAGCTTGTTTGAGTCGTTCTTTCTTTTATTACATTTACCCCTAATCATAACACCAGTCGGCCGACTGCCAGTATTTCTCATTGCCGACCCTAGCACTTTTTTCCCCTATGGTATTAAAAAAAAAAAAATCACATTGCCAAAATTGACTTGTGCATCTAATTGAGCTGGTTTAACCCAGTACTTTGAAGTGCTTTAAATATTATTTGATTTGTATATAATGTTAAAAAAAAAAGGCCTGCCTACCTTAATTTTAAAACTAGAGCAATAGAAAACACACATATTTGTTTTTTTGTTTTTTTTTGGCCTTAGGTAAAATCTATTACTATGTCTCCTTTGATGACTTCCTCTGCTATTATTTTTGCAGGACGGTCGATCTCAAATATTTGTGTCACATATTATAATTATCCCCCAAGAAACCGCATGGTTGTCCGTAATATATTCTTATTCAGTCTTGGGATGATGTAAAATTAGGAACCTTTTATGGCCCAAAATTACAAACTTTGATGTTTGTGATCTTAATTAGTTTGGTGCTACATCATAAAGACATTAAGTCACTCAAAATATAAAAAAATGCTTCGGAATAGTTTGTACTAATTTTGAAAATGTATCAGTTTGGCATTATGAAGATTCAGCATTTGTCATAAAGATTCCAATCTTATACAGCTCATGGAAAAAACTTAATTTGTAACTATCTGTTTTAGCACAAGGAATCTGGTTGGTATATTCATACTAGTTCTCATTGATTTTGTCAAATTGTAGTAGTCAATTTTTGCAGTGTTTTTTAATCTGTTTTCCAATCTATTTTGGTTTAAGGGCTTCCAAGACAACTTATTAAATATCGAGATCTTACTTGCTGGTGTTAGTCATAATTGGATGTCCTAAATTGTACAAGTATATTCTAAATTTAGTCTGACATATGTTGTGACCAAGATGACAAGTTAATCTTAATAGGCCTAAAGTATGATTCACAGTGGAGCATATTTCTTGAATGTGAAGGTTCCATTTCAGATTGCTAGACTTTTGATGCCTATATTTTTTATTTGATTGAAATTTTCTAAAGTTTCTTCAAAGGAATATGACATGCTAATTTTATGACATTTTGTGTTTTGTCAGTTGCATTATATTGCATTTTTGGGTGGATGGAATTATCCTATTTTCATGCCCATCAAAAATCAGATCATTTTTAAACAAGAAGAAGCAATTCAGCTGTACATGTACTTATATTTATTTTTTATATTAAAAAATTGCAACTGAAACTGATGGAAAATAATTCTAACTCTTTCTTACTCCACAACTCCTGGTTTACAGTATAGATTAATAGAAGTAATTGGTAAAAAAACATATGAAAAAAAACAACAGTAGAAATAGGATTGTTGTAAGTTGATATTTTCTCCGCAAAAAAATGCAAGTAGTAAAAAAAGTTCAATTTTACCCCTGAAGTGGGTAAAGATAAGCCACAAAATTTATGCTCCTTACCATGGTAATGGACTGATGCAACAGATGCGCCATCACCTGATCTAAGTATCTAGAGACATTAGGCTCCCAAATTCTCAAATTTGCCATGCATGCTTTGAGATTTATAAGTGGCACAAATGACAATTGGATATTTTCAACCCTTCCCAAAAAGCATGACCTAAAGCACTCACCCACTCACTTATTGTCACCCACCAAGAGTTTAATTTCACTTTCATCATCATTAATGTGTTTTTTGAAATCTTACAAAGACGGGGTAGATGTACTGAAAACTATATAAGTGGATTTAAAGTTATTTGACTATATTGAAAAGAGAACAATATTGAAACATACCCAGTTAAGTGAACAAACTGTTTCTATGAACAAACCTACCTTACAAGTGAATCTCATTGCCTTCAGAGGAGAAAAATATATTTTTTAATAGAAATCTTCAGAGCTGCTAAACAATCTGGCCTGAAAAAAACTGCATACACTTTGTTTCTGTTTATCACTTCATATACAGTCAAACCTGTCAATAGTGGTCACCCATGGGAAAAGGGCTAATTGGCCTTTGTGCACAGTAGACTTCAGTATGCAGGTTCACCTTTCAAACTTGGATTTTGAACAAATATCATACATTGTATACCGCGATTGTTAATAACAATAATAATAATATTATTATTATTACATATACTGTTAATATTATGGTATCAATATATTTGGTTTAGTGCACTGTTCAACTAAATCATAAAATACATGTATATGTTGTTCACTCCCAAACTCGTGTTCCACACAAGATCACTGTATCCCTTGCACTTGATCCAACCTATGAATTAAATCATCACCGTCTTTTAAAAAAGTCACTGATCGTAGTTTGCTTTGTGTACCATGAAAACCCCCCACTAATTTCATTACTAATTGATAGCTTACAAATGACTGAAAGAGAGGACTGACTCTGTTCAGCAAACTTGTATAATAAAGCTATTCACACTTAAACAATATCTGGATTACCAGTTGCTCAGCTTGCTGAAAACAAAAAACACTTGGCTTATGTGAGTGGCTTGTGATGAATAGGGAATGTAAAGAAGCCTTATGTGACTAGTAACACATGAATTGAAAATTTGTCTGCCTTAACAGACAAGTTTGTAAATATTGAATGACCCCTGACTCTAAATTAAAAGGGATGTAACTCATATTTCTCCTCATAGACAAATTTTTTGTATTCGAGATGGTTGAAGATAGATGAAGATATCGAACTATACCTGTCACACTAGCACAAAAGGTGAGTCCCATTTCTGCTGTGATATCACAGCTGCTTTTCCCACCAGCCAGCAAACAAACTGCTTCTGCCTTTTGCACTAATAATAAAAACCACCATGCTTTCGAATTTGACATATTGACACCTTTGAGTTACACTGACTGTGACTGGAGTACAGTGAGACAAGTGAAAAAAGAAACGGTTTACACTTCGATTCACATGATTTGCCTTTATCTAAACAATGCCTTTCCCTTGAAGCAAAAGTTTCGTTTGCATACACTGAGCAGTCACTGTTGATACACTCCAGAGACCACTTAAAGCGGTGAGAAGCCATTATTCGGTTAGGAAACACCTGATCGCAGAAAACTTGACCATTATTTACATGCCTTTTATATAGGAAATTTGCCAGGGGGAAATTAGAATGTCTGTCGAGACAAGGTAACTGTTATATAATATTGACTAGTTATACAGGTTTGACTGTCTTAATAAGCCTTGCAAATGCCTAACAAAACGTGTATCTGGTGTCCTTCTGACATGGACAGGTGCATTTCAGGTGCATTTTTGGGCAGTGTTTTACCATGTCCTTATCAAGGTTATTAGGAAACATTAAATTTAATAGCAGCAATACAAGACCCTATCACTATTATATAGCTTATTACTTTTTCGTGTCGAAAAATCTCGTCCGTTTGATGTGAAAAACATCCTCCCACTTAGAGTGGAGATTTTGTCAACAAGACACGTCACACCCATGCACCTCTCCGCGCCTGCGCAAACATTCATCTTTTTCATGGACGCCATGGCTAATGGTTGTGTCATGTGAACGTAACCAGAGAAAAATTGTCTACTGCGGTTTTCAACCACGTTTGGGTTCTCCCTTCAGCCTAAATTCATCTGGGTTACATTTGTCCATCTCGTCTTATGTGTCTTATGCTGCCCTACGTCAGTGTTCTAGAAAGAGTCTTTCTAGATTGCCACATGTATTCCGTCCTTAGGGGTTAGGGTACACCACATATTTTTTCTTTTCAGAAGGAAGGGAGGAATACAATTTAGCTCACGGTAGGTCTTGTGTGTTCATTACAACGTAACATAGACAACCGGGATAGCGCTGCAATTACCAGACGCATAATTCTACCAATTAAATATTTGATTAAATATTCTGTTTGCTAATTGTATTTTTAGAATAACCACGCGTGACGCATCACATTGCTATTCTGTACTTTCTTGAGAACAATAAAGTTTGTCAAGAGAACTAGACTTCTAATCCTTGTTAACATGTATATGTATATTGTTTACCTTTAGACAAATCCACTGTGGTGCATATAGACCGCTAAAGTATATGCAAACAGAGCGAGGTGAACTGGTGTGCATATAGCACACGATATATACGAAAAGGGTGAGTTTTTCACGTGTGGAAATAAAAGGTGAGTTGTACACGTTTTAAGTTTACCTTTGAACATTCACTAGGGTGCATTTAGCACGCAGTGGATGCAAAGAGATCAGATGAACTGGCGAGTTTTCACGTGTGGAAATAATACAATATTGTTATTATTATTATTATTGTTCTCCTTCGGATAAATTCTTAATTCAGGGAACAATTAGTTACCTTGTGCAAATATACTGGGGGTATATAACATGTTTTATTATTGTATTATATTTCATTAAACATTTATTTCAGAATAGAACGATGTCTGCAAAACAGTCTGTAGGAAAGTGTGGCTATAAGAAGGCCCCTTGGGATACACACCCAGACTGCCTCACATGTTCCAAGTGTAAGCGAAAGAATCGCTGCACCTTCTGCACTAAATGGACGAATGAAACCTGGAATCTTGCTGATTCCAGGCGTACATATAGAGGGCGGAAGAAGATACTTAAATCCCCCTCATTGTCTGAATTTTCTGGTTTTTCTATTGCAGGTACTCGGGCAAAGGGAACGTACTGTAAGAAGACCACTATAGATCAGAAGAACATTCCGGGGCCCCAGGAGCCTATGGTACCAGCCCTCCAGGATATGGTTGAGGTCCCTCTTGTAGGAGGCAGTGAACGTTCCAAGAGTAGATCGCCTCTCCCGGGAAGGGAGAAGACGAACATGAACAGTAGCGTGTTGCTGCCTTCCACCAGGAAGGAAGCACACCGCTTATCTCAGAGTACCGCTCATCTCAAGGTAGCGTGTCTCACACTCCAGAGTGGGAGGAGTTGCACTGCACCAAACACTTCCAGAGTAGTGTGTCGTACCGCACCCTGGGTAGTGATAAGACAACAGGCATCTGATATGTCTTCTGACCGGTGACCGGTCCGGTCACCGATCAGTGTCGGGTGACCGGTCACCGGGTGCCCAGTACCGGTCACCGGTCGAATCGGGTGACCGGTCTATGGTTGATAAGGAACCGGTGACCGGTCTGGTCACCGGGCATTGACCGGTGGCCAGTCCAGTCACCGGGTATTGACCGGTGACTGGTCCGGTCAATGGGCATTGACCGGTAGAAATGACTGGTCAATGTATGATGACCGGTCAACGGTGACTTCATCCCGGCGGCTGCTTACATCGTCAGAGGCCGTCGGTCATCTCAAACCTTTCAAACCTTATACCGGTCATCACCCAGAGGCCCCATAGTGCGGGGATAGGAGATCGGACCGAAAAAGGACCCCATCTCCCAACTCTACCATCATACCTTGTACAGGATTGGGAGTCTGCCCACAGGGTTCAGACGAGTGAAGGGGATCGGATCGGGCTACCCCTTTCCTATTATCCCAATGAATCATCTAGATGATGATGCATTTATCTACCCTCGTTAACTCCAGTGAGATCGAGGTAGAAACAGCTCTTTTGTCGTCTCCTATCAGTCCCACTAGTTCCTTTCACTTAGATGATATGGAAGAGATCTGGTCTTTTGATAACGCTGTAACTTGTGCCCAAAGTCATCTTGAGCACAGCCCAAGAAGATCCTTTCCAGTTTAAAAGATCCAGCCACATCAAGATCTCCTGCTCCTTCTACATTTCTCAATGATTGAGGAAATGTCATAGAGGTTTTTCCACAGGCCAGCCTGTACTAGACGGCGTAGAGGATGGTCTGTCCCTCCCTCTACTTTGAGACCTTGGTTTCTGCCTCTAATTATTGGGTACATTCCCGAAGTGAAAACCCATTAAGAACCTCTCCAGTTGGATGCAGATATGTCTCAAGTGGGTATTATAATTGAAGCCTGGGCATGCCTTCCTATTAAAATAATCAAGCCTTTGTGCAGAAAGGCAGGCTTCTGGTCACCATAGCTTCCCATGCAGACCTCTTCTCAGCTACTTCGTTTAGTATGCTGAAGGAGGCTGCTCTGAACCCAGCCGCATTACAATGCATGCTGGAAGCTGTGATCAAGACATCCCGAAATTCACTCTCTGTCGCAATGGTTTTATCAGTGGAACTTCTAACATCCACCATCACATTGTGCTGGACTCCTCAAAGGTCTTATTTAACCATAGGAAGGACCTTCTAAGGGCGGCTCCTTTGGAAGCCAAGAGCCTCTTCGGAGGACTCATCCCCACTATGGCTTCACAAGATTTGAAGGATCATGAACATAGATCCTTCACAACTGCACCTGGCCCATCATAATCACCAGGAAGCACACTAAGGTGAATTGCCCACAGGGGCCACCCGCTAAATTTTTAAACAGATGCAGCCCCAGTCCAATGCACAAGCTCAAATGAGACCTCCTCCTCCTGAGTAAAGTCCTCAGGAGGAACTTCCCCAACCCACCTTCCTTTCCCAAGGAAGGCAGTGTGTGGGGAGGATGGCCCTAGGGACTCATACCCTCTCCTGCCGTGCATTCCTCTTCTAATGTCCCTGTAGGTGCTTGTCTAGGCCTCTTTTCAGAGGCTTGGTCAAGTAACTTGGATGATGGGTGTGTCCTTTCTATGGTAAGTGAGGGTTACCGGCTTCAGTTTCGGGGAACAACCTCCTCTATCAAGGACCCCGATGTTCTTTACAAGTCCAATTTGGGGAAAATTAAATGAAGAGGTGCACACCCTTTTACAGAAAGGGGCAGTCAAGATGTTCCTGAACGATCAGTCTCCTGCATTCTACTTCCAATTCTTCCTGGTCATCAAGAAAAGTGGGAAATTGTGTATCATTTTCGATCTCCCCCTATTAAACCGGTGGAAATACCTCTGGGTTTACTTGGACCAAGAAGTCTTTCAATTCTGGGTTCTGTCATTCGGAATCGCTTCTGCACCCCGAGTCTTCACCCATGTTATGAGAGTTGTAGTGCCCTATCTCTGATTACTGGGAACCCCAATTCTCCAGTATTTTCACGAATAGCTGATCCATAATGTTCAGGTTCAGTCCCGCCATCAGGACCTGTTCCGTTGTTGGTTCACAGTAACTCGGTTGGGTTTATTTTACCCAACCTTGAGAAGTCAGAACTCGTTCCATGTAAGTTTACGTAGGGATGAACTTCTTCGTGAACCAGAACTTATTCCGGGTTCCACCAGATCACATAGATCGAATCCTGGCACTTCTAGAGGCGCTACGAGCAAGAACATTGTTGTCTGCTTGCCTTTAACTATCCCTTTTGGTAACCTGAATGCCGCTGCAGATCTGGTTCCCTTAGGACAGCTCCATATGCGCCCTCTACAGTTTCTCCTTCTCGCAAGGTGGAAACCACACAAGGAATCTCTATCAGCTCTGATTCCTCGAGGAACAACCTAGAAATGAAAGCTGTATTTCTAGCGTTGCAAGGGTGCATCGACAGAGTTTTTAAAGGGGTTGATCTGTCATGGTCTCCGACGACAACACGCCCGTCGTAGCGCATCTCCGACATCAAGGAGGCACACATGCCCCTTCTCTTTCCGGAGGTCTGGAACCTCCTCCGCTGGGCCACCTCGTAGAACATTTCCCTTCGAGTTCACCACATCCCAGCGAAGAAGAACGTTTTAGCGGACAGTCTGTCCAGGTCAGGCAAATCAGTTCTCATAGAATGGACTCTTCACCGCGAAGTGACAGAATCCCTTTTTCTCACTATGGGGAAGGTCCCTCGTGGACTTGTTTGCGACCAGGCTCAACAACAGACTTCCCTTTTTACGTCTCTCCAATCCCGGACCAGAGAGCTTGGGCAGTGGACGCATTCAGCTGCCAGTGGGATCGTCTGTTTGCATACGCCTTCCCACCATTGCAACTACTACTGCAAGTTCTGCAAAAAGTAAGAACTTCCACTGCCCGGATCATTCTCATAGCTCCATTATGGCCCCAACGATCTTGGTCAACGATCTTTTAGACCTATTGATAGATCAATCCAGGTCTCTTTCTTACAGGAGGGATCTTCTGTCAGCAACACAGGGGCTCCCTCCTACGCAACAGCCCACACATTCTCCACCTTCACGCTTGGCTCATCTCAAGCGATCTATCCGCCAGAACAAGTTTTCGGGCTGGGTTGCCAGTTGCATCATTCAGGCCAGGAGAGCTTCTACATCCAATGTCTATGATGCAAGGTGGAGAATCTTCTGTGATTGGTACAGTAGGAAACGTGTTGATCCCAGCTGTCCCTCTAGAATCTGTATCCATTTCTATATATATGTTCCATATTATCAGTTAAAAAAAACTTGTCCTTAACAAGGTGTAAACAGAAAGCTAGCAACTTATTATTATTATAATAATAATAATAATAATAATAATTAATAATATAAGAATATTAGTCACATTGACAACTTTTCAACATGAATATTCTGACAGACGAGTAGTCCAAGATTCTACAGAAAGTAACATTGTGAAGATTTTTAGCTCACCTGTATGAAGCACAAGAGATTCGATGCTATGATCCCAGCGGTATGGGAGTTAGTATTAGTGGATGTATACCATAGGTTAAAGTTCACATTTGAAATTTTGTTTATGGCTCTGGAAGGAACCATGCATTTAAATTTAATTTTTAGCTGACCTAGCATGGTATGGCCCTGTGTCCGCCGTGCGTTGCGTGTCAGTTCGTCAACAATTGCTTCTTACCACTCTGGAGTCCATGTTTCTGATCTAATTTCAATAAAACTTTGAATATGGGTTTATGTCAAAATCTCGGACAAATTAGATAATGAGTGAGATTCATGCATAGTAATGAGATGATCTTGTATCTGATTGGTTAACCTTGTTACCACTCTGGAGGTCATATTTCTGATCTGATTTTGATGAAACTTGGAACAGATGCTAATATTATTAGGATTTTGGATGAGTTCGATAATAAGCGAAATCACTGAATACAAATGAGGGGATCATGCATCTGATTCACAGAGCTTTTTACCACTCTGGACACCTTATTTCTGATCCAGTTTTGATCAAACTTGAAATATTTGCTAATATCATTAAGATCTCGGACAAATTCAGTAATAAGCAAGATCCATTTATACTAATTAGGTGATCTTGCATCTGATTGTCTGAGCTTGAAACCCTTCTGGAAGCCGCATTTCGGATCTAATTTTGATCAACCTTTAAATATGGGCTTATATCATCAAGATCTTGGATGGTTTCGATAATGATCAAGGTCCATGCATATAGTGAGATGATCTTGCATTTAATTGGCTGCTGTTGCTACCACTGTTGAGAACAAAAGAGCAGTTTTCATATTAAAGCAAGGGAAGTAACCTATGATCAGGTCAATTAAAAAATCAGTTTTGGGGTTGTGATGATAGTTCTCTTTCTTGGAAAATATTTTTCAAGTTTAAAAATAATTTTGAATAGAGGATTCATGAATTTCAGTAGAACAAGTCATATAAATTAATAAATAAAACACAGAAGAGATTAGGCTCAATAATCTGTAATTTGAAGATGAAGGAAATATATAAATTAAATTTTTTGCATAACATAAAATAAAAAAAGAAAACTCTTAAGTATATAAAATATTTTATATACAATGTTGAGAATGAATTTGTTGTGCTTAAAACCAGGTAGGTATTGTTAGTTTGTTTCTGATGTACACTAATTTCTCTTCACAACAAATTAATCTTGTGCCTTTTATTAAGCGAAGTAATCTTTCATCGTTTGCTGAGAAATAGAGGCAAACTACTTTAAAGTTAGCTCAGCCCAACCAAACTTTACAGCAGGCTCAGTTCAACCAAACCAGTTGTTGAGTCTGTTTCAAGACACACACAAATAATGGCCAGTTAAACTTAAAAACCACTAAACACCTTAAAATGGTATTGCTATATTAAAATCCCTGAAATATTTGTTGTTTTTATGATATCACACATATATATATTATTTCATGGCTTTTCATATATTAAATGTTATTAGTCACACATTTTAAAATTTATATATAGTACTTTTGGCTTTTAAGAAACAAAAATCAACAATAAGCCAATATGCTTCCTCCTAAACCACTTCCAGATTTAATTACCATCATGAACTGAAATATATAGACCCTCCACTTTTCCAAACACCTACATTGAAATTTTCTGATTATAAACAGAATTTAAAAAAAAAACTAACAAATTCCAGATTTGTCTGAATGTTGTGACCAGACCACATTTTATTTCATTCATTGGTAACATTATTATACATGCTCATTTAGACATTTATTTCTCCCATTATATTTTAGTGTGTACTGGATATAGACTAGAAAGGATGATTCAATAATAATACCTTTGCCTTCTGTTTGCTAATCTTGGTCAGTTCAGATTTACAGCAAGTTATATCCGACGAACACAAATTACTTGAGTGTTTATATAGCAGGTGTATATCTAACAATCATAAAATATCATGTTGTTGAGTAATACTGACATGGTCTTTTTTCAAAGGAATAAAATTAGGTCTTGAAACTGTAGTTCACTTTTGGTAAATTTAGGGGAAAAATTAGTTTTAAAAAAATCTTATTTTGATCAACCAATCCAATTGTTTTTTAGGAAGAAACTGGAAACATTCTCATTTTGTTAGGCCTAATAGACAATGTGGCAACTAAGTACTGCAAACTTTTTTTTTCCACTCCACAGTTTCACTACATGTATGAATTTGTTTTCACTAGATTACAGTTGTCAGTTGCCCAGATGTGCGATATCAGGCCCACATGGGCCTCTTGGTCTAACTTTTCTTGCAATTTATTGTGGACAGTTTTAGGCTAAAGTTTTCATTTGAGGTTTGTTGTATGTAGACATCAGGTTAAAGTTTTCATTTGAGGTTTATTGTATGTAGACATCAGGTTAAAGTTTTCATTTGAGGTTTGTTGCATGTAGACATCAGGTTAAAGTTTTCATTTGAGGTTTGTTGCATGTAGACAGGTTAAAGTTTTCATTTGAGGTTTGTTGCATGTAGACATCAGGTTAAAGTTTTAATTTGAGGTTTGTTGTATGTAGACATCAGGTTAAAGTTTTCATTTGAGGTTTGTTGCAAAAATTTCACTTTTGTTTATTGAATAACATGCCTGACCTTATGTTTTACTTTTTTCATACGGTTTTATCTTTTTTCTTTGCAGTTTTTGTGTGAAAAGTATTAGGTTACTTTAAGGTTTTTGTTTAAAGTTTGTTACATATAGATCACAGGATAAAAATATGGATACTTGCATACGAAAGAACTGTCCATGTAAATTTCACTTCGTTGCATCAATAATCCTGGCCTTATTCATTAGTTCCTGTACTGAAAAATATGCGGTTAAATTTTTTGTGGTATGTTTGCTCTCAGAGATCAAAGTTAAAAAGCCCATTCTTTCTTGTTACTGTATGCAATGTATATGTTGGAACACCCATCATAATTTATAAAAATAAAGATCTACTTATTATTTTGCTTTCCAGCAGTATGCATCATAAACATAATTTGTTTCATCTTTTCTAACTTACAAAAGCTTCCTATAATCATTTAGGCACACACAATCATTTTCCTGATCATTGGTCTACTCTTGATAGACATTTTCACGGCATGTTTTCATTTTTTTTTTCTTCAGGAAATAGAGGGGCACAATGCCTCCAAAACAGCAGTTAGACAAATCAGCTTGGAGTTGGGCTGAAACAACAGACCCCAGTGCTATCACAGTACAGCACATAAAGAAAGCCTACCATCTTGACCTAAAGCCATGTAAGCTGGGAAGTTGCAAGAGAAACTGCAAAGGAAATCCATTTTGTCTCAACTCTATTGGTGAACGAGTTTGGTTTGGAGAAATTGATGATAGAAACTGGCATGATGTAGATGACCCAGAGAGTGAAAGAAGGAAGAATGGAATGTTTGTTGGCCTGAAAAATCTTGGAGCTACATGTTATGTAAATACATTTCTACAGTTATGGTTTCACAATCACAATGTTAGAAAGGCCATTTACCAGTGGAGAGATCCAGATTGTAAAAAAATCAGTTCTGAAGAATGGTCTCCAAATACAATCTGTGATCATCTTCAAGTAATATTTGCAATGTTAGAATTATCAAAGAGGAGATATATTGATCCAAGTGGTTTTATTAACTATCTTGGCCTTGATGCTGGACAACAGCAAGATGCACAAGAATTTTCAAAACTCTTTTTGTCTCTTTTAGAAGAGTCCCTAGAGAGGAATGCAGCTTCAACTGGTACAAATATAGTTCCATACCAGTTTCAAGGAAAATATGCCTATGTCACTAAATGCAGTAAATGCAACAATACATCAGATTGTGTGTCACAGTTCTATGAGTTAGATTTAAGTATCAGAGGTCACAAGACTCTAGAGGATGCAATTAATGGTTTTCTTGAAGAAGAGAAATTAGAGGGAGATAACCAGTATATGTGTACGGTATGTCAGAGCAAACAGAATGCCACAAGAACAATTCAGTTGAAGTCTCTACCTCCAGTTTTGAATCTTCAACTGTTGAGATTTGTGTTTGAGAAAGAGGCTGGTCACAAGAAAAAGTTGAACAGCTTCATTCAGTTTCCAGATGTACTTGACATGAGTAAATTCACAAAGGATGGTACACCTGCATTGTATGACTTGAGTGCAGTTCTAATACACAGAGGTCCCACAGCATTCAGTGGTCATTATATTGCACATATTAAAGACCAAAGCAGCCAGGCATGGTTTAAGTTTAACGACCAGGAAATAGAGAAAATGAAGGGCAGGAATCTGCAGTTAGGGAATGAAGAAGACCCCCAAGAAGCAAAGCAACTGAAAGGCACCAGAACCCCAAAGGGTTACCATTCGTCTAGGAATGCTTACATGTTGGTGTATATAAAAAAGGATGCTGAAAACAGAGCTGAAAATGGAGATCAGTTTGCAACAGATGGAACGAGTCAGAGAGACAAAGGAAAAACACAGAATCAGGGTAACGTTAAGGAAAAGAGATCTCCAAGCCATGATATACAGTTTCTGCCACCTCATGTGCTAAATTATGTGGAGCAGGATAATGAAAAATTTGAAAAATGGATTGAAGAGCTTGTGACAATGCGGGAGAAAAGTATTGAAAAAGGTAAAGAAAAACAGGAGAATATCAAGTCCGTATTTTCAGAAATGGTATGTGACAGTGATAACCAAATATTCGAATTTATATCTCATCATTGGTTGACAAAATGGTTGTCAAATCCAAGCAAAGCTGGGCCCATAGATAATAAACTTTATTTGTGCAAGCATGGCAAGGTCGATCCTGATGCAGCCTCCAAACTCAAATGCATTACTGAAAAAGGAGCAGATTACTTGTATGACAAGTTTGGAGGAGGACCTCGAATGCAAGGAGAAGATTTGCTATGTGAATTGTGTGTCAGAAAAAAATGCTGTATCATTCGCACGAAGCAACAAATAACAGAGGATGAAAAGCTTATAAGTTCTACGATGAAGTTTAATTTTGATGGTCAACCATGTTACTGGATTGGGAAGAGTTCATTTCGTAGCTGGAGAAGGTTAGCATTGGAGAATTTGGGAGATTATGAGAAGAGTTGGTCCAAAGAACTTCTAGAAGAGGATTTCGGTCAAAATGAGAATAGCAACTACTCTCAGCAGTCAACTGAGCATATGGTAAAGTTTAATGAAGACTTGTTGTGTGAAGGGCATGTGAAGTTAGGTCCAGATGAGTCAAATAGACGACTTGTCCCAGAACTTGTCTGGCTAAGGTTAAAGATGTATTTTCCTGGTTGTCCAGAGTTCACTAGGGAAGCTGCTTTGTGTGAAAATTGTAGAAATGTAAATTTTGAAGAACAGAGAGTGAAAGAAAAGAATAAAGTAACCGCTCAGGAACAGAAATCTGCCTTGTTGGATCTCTTTCATGACAGAAAAAGACCAGCTGTACTTAAAGTTGATGAGCAGATATTTGTTGTCAACTCAGATTTTGTAGACAGTTGGCGGAGGTTTGTCAGAGATACAGGTAACAAGGAACTGGTGACAGACATTTTAAATGAAAGTCTGATTTGTGAGCACGCAAATTTTTTATATCCACCAGATCCAGATGGCAAACTTGCCATAGATTCTAGAGTTGTTTACCTTTATGCAGGAGAATGGCAAGTTTTGCAGAGTTTTTTCTCAGTAGATGTTGAAATTTCTCTTCTTCTGCTGAAGGATGAGGCAGGGGTTGAAAAGGTCATTTGTCATCCAGAAGCTTGTGAGGAATGTGTGACCAACAGGTTGGAACAGGAGGAGAGAAACAAGTTCCATTACAAGGATGCAATAATATACATCAGAAAAATTGCAAAGGGCTCAGAGATTGCGAGTCTTGGGGATGACTCGGTCTCAGAGGACCCAGATTTTCAGCAATCCAAAAAGAGAAAAGATTTTTTTGACAGTACAGAGGGTCCACCAGACAAAATTCCTAAACTGGATACTGCAGAGATCAGGAAGAGTCAGCGTCGTAGAAAAGTAAGAGGAGAGAAAGAACTGAAAATTTCCTCTGATCAAACTTTAAAAGACTTAAAAATACAAGTTATGAAGTTGTTCTCTGTTCCACCATTTGACCAGAACCTTTCTTTGAATGGCACTCCCCTCGTGGAAAATTCAGAAACCCTCAGCAGTCTACGAATCATGCCCGGATCAGTTATAATGCTGAAGGCTGATGAACCTGTAGAGGACCCTATGCTGCTGGAAGATATGTATGCTGCATCTGATCATCAAGAATCCGGATTCAAGGGTACCAGTCTTAGTCGTTAATAGGAATAGATAAACCAGTCAGCAATACTGTCATCCAAACCCAGTTGTAATTTCAAGTCTATTGATGGTACAGCAACTTTGCTGCATATTGCAATACAGTGGAAACTTCTTAAAATGAACTCATGTTTAGCCATATCACAGACATAATGGCCAAAGTGTTATAATCTCTGTATTTTATTTATATTTTTAAAACAATTGTATTCAAGCAAACTTTAGACAAGATTAACATTTTCCCTGCTCCCTAGAGTTCATGTCATACAGATTCCACTGTTTATGATAGAAAATTTTCTCAATGGTTTCATTGATTATTTTTTGTACCTAATTGCCAGTAAATTTATGTAAGTACTTGTGACATATAAATGACGATTTGCCTTATTAGAAATTGATGGAGGTCATTGATACTATAGATTGTTAAAAATTCTGAGACACCAACACTTTTTATGGTCTAAACAGCATAAGTTAGGAGATATATAATAGATACTCCTGCAAAAACTGCAAAATGTTAATTGATATTTGTAGGCAATTTTAGTGAAAGTGTTAAGATTTTTAGCTCTACTAGTCACAGACCCAAAGAGCTTGTGGCATGGTCTTTCATTCGTCATCCATTGTTCGTCTGTCCGTTAGCACAAGTTTGTTATCACTACTCCTCCTAAACTACTTGGAGGATTGCCATGAAACTTTACACACACATTCATCTCATGGTCTAGTTGGTCCTAAATGAAAATGGTGCTGCTCTGACATCCAATATGGCCACCACAATAGCCATGTTGAAAATCTTGTTATCACTACTCCTCCTGAATGGATGGTCATATCAGCATGGAGTTTTCAACAAAAGACTTCTTATGATGTCTGGTTGGTGCTAAATGAAAATGGTACCAATCTGCCATCCAATATGGCTGCCACAGTAGCCATCTTTAAAATTTTGTTTTTCTCTTCTTGAGTGGATGGTCATATCAACATGGGGTTTTCACTAAAAACTTCTTATGATGTCAGGTTTGTCCTAAATGAAAATGGTACCAATCTGTCATCCAATATGGCTGCCACAGTAGCCATTTTTAACATTTTGTTATACTCCTCCTGAATGGATGGTTATATCAGCATGGAGTTTTCACTAAAAGACTTCTTATGATGTCAAGTTGGTCCTGAATGAAAATGGTGCTGATCTGACATCCATTATGGCTGCCACACAGTGGCCATCTTCAAAAAAAAAAAATCACTACTCCTCCTGAATGGATGGTCATATCAGCATTAGGTTTTCACTAAAAGACTTCTTATGAAATCTAGTTGTTCTTAAATTAAAATGGTGCCGATCTGACGTCCAATATGCCACGGCAGTAGCCATCTTGAAAATCTTGTTATCGCTACTCCTCCTGAATGGAAAATCATATCTTGAAAATATTGTTAACTCTACTCCTCCCAAATGGATGGTTATATCAACATGGGGTTTTCACCAATAGACTTCTTGTGATAGCTTGGTGGTCCTAAATGAAAATGGTGCCAGTTGTACATATTATAAGGCTGCCATGATGACTCTGTCTTAACAATCTTGTTGTCACTAATCCCCCTCAATGGATGATCATTATGACATGGGGTTTTCACCAAAAGACTTAAAATGATGGCTACTTTGTCCTAAATGAACATGGAGCCGAGCCGACATCCAATATGTGCACCACAGCAGCTGATTTGAAAGTCTTGTTATCACTGAAGAATATCAGAGATGGTTTCAACACTCAACAGTTAAAAGGAAGAAATGGTCTTATCTTGAATTGCTGGAAATTCTTTTCGCCCAGTAGAGTGTCAGTCCCTTTGAGGGACTCTTGTTAATGTTATAACTTCTAATCTTGCACAACGTTGTTTTTGGCAGGACTTTTAGATGGATCTGTATTTTTTTTTATTTTTTTGGAGGGAGCTGCTGAATTTTATTAATAGATTCACCTGCATGAAAGTGCAAGTGAGTTTATGCCTAACCCTCTTGGGTCATAGTCATTATTGTTGATGTTCTTAACTTCATTATAATGCTATTGATGCAGCATTTATTATGCAATATACAGTGTTTTAAATATACAGTTAATGTCAATCGCATAGGGATTTCAAGAACTGCGATCTTTAACTCAAGGTATATTGTAATTTGTTAACTATTCGTATTACTATAAAAATCTTATAGAGGTGCATTGAAATTGTCAGCTACTTGTTTTGAAGTGATGTTCTTATTCATATTGTGTCATGTATTTTTTCTTGTATGATGGATATATCAGCATTGAAAAAAAAAGTTGAATTGAACTGCTTAGTTTTTTTGACTTGACAGGTAAGGTATTATTCACCAAATCATCTCTTTCCTAACAGAATTTTATTTTTGGCTTGCTTTTGTTAAGTAGCGGAGAGCTATTGCAGTACTCCCAGGATTTGCATCCATACATATAAAAGCATATACAGTACAGTGAAACCCTTCTATATTACTATGGTCAAGGTCAAAAGAGTGCCAATATGCTATATAATGTATCATTCAATAGCATGACAAGTCAGTTAACTGAAGGAAATAATGCATGCATATCCCCTGGGCTCTACTAAATGGGGTGGGGTGTTGGTGTAGGGGTGGGTGCAAACCTATGTGCTTCAATGTCCAAATTACCATCTTAAATCAGTGCATATTAAATGTGATACATGAACATGTATGTGTTGAGGTTATTATGTGGTGTCTATATAAATGTTATGTCACAACAATTTTCTCTGCAAGATTCAATATGCATCTGAATAGTGGACATAATTACTTCGACTGCAGCATGAATGATTGTTAACGAACAAGCAGGGTCATTTTGTTAATAAATGACAATATGATTTACTGGTCGATTGATTGAGTGTTTGTCTGACAATTTGGCTAAGCCACATGTGCATGATGGTGGTTTTTGTATTTTTGTTTTTATAAAGCAGTGCCCAATAATTTCAACAACCTTAAGCTGTGAGATTGATATTGATGATTAGCTATTACCTAATTAGGTAGGTAAATTAATTGATTCTAAATTTGGGTGACAAACTTTTTTAGACCACCACATTGTTTGGTGCTTGGTTGAGTATGCTGGGTGACTGAGCTAACATCTGTTGCCTATTGTTTACCCTGTTAACAGTTGTACACAGGATGCATTGAAGACAAACACAAAGAAGACTTAATGACTTTATTGTGAATGGTAAAATAATGATTGAATAAACAATTATCAGCTTTTTAAAGATCTGTTGACTTTCAAAAATAAGGTAAGATCAAAGTGCAGTGATTGACTACTTACACATTTGAAATGAACATTCACAAATATAAACTTTTAGCATCTTTATTCACATAAAGAAAACCGGTGTTAAAACTTTTTTTTTCTTCAAGAATACAATACATCTTGCCAAATTATTAATCAAACTCTTGTTTATTTTGGCACTAAAACTTTGTACTACTTCAAGAAATTTGTTAAATTATTGTAAAATTTTGGGAGCATGCCACAATTGTGTTACATCTAAATCTATGTGATAACGAAGTGTTATAGTGGGGTTTCATTGTACATTTGTACAGCCTCACTGCATCTCAACCATTCATTATTTGTACATTCTTGATTAAGATTTTGTATTTAGGTAAGGTTTTGTGGTCCCAGTTTACATACTTTTACACCTAGAATCATAAAACTTGGTGAGGGGATGCATCTTGAGTACTACTCCCTCATCATAAATTTAGGTCACTGTGACCCATATTTCACTATACTAGCTTGTTACATTTTGTAATTTAAGTTTATTTTCAATTTCTGTTCAAACTTGATTGATAATATGCATCTCTATTAGCACCACACTCATACTACAAATAAAGGTCACTGATGTACATTTCACATTTTACTGGGTTAGTTTAAGTTGTTGCTTTTAGCCCATGACCACATAGGTTTTTTGCATCATGTATACATACAGTTGTACCTAGAATCATGAAACGTGGTGAAAGGTTGCATCTTGAGGAGTACTACACAGTTATACCTAGAGTACTATACAGTTATACATAGAATCATGAAACGTGGTGAAAAGTTGCATCTTGATTAGTACTACACACTCTTCACAAACTTAGGTCACTGTGACTCGTATTTCATGCTTCACTGACTTAAGTTAAATTTTGTGTTTTAACTGTTCATGCTAGAATCATTAAACTAGATGATTGTATGCCTGTCTATTAGCACCACACCTGTACAAAAAAGGTTACGGTGATCTACATTTCACTTGTTACTGGCTTTGGTCAAGTTTTGTGTTTAGCTCAATGCCACATAGATTTTTTGCATGCTATGGGCATACTGTCCTATCTACAATCATCAGATTTTGTGAGGGGATGAATCTGGACGAGCACTACTCCATCATTGCAGAAGTAGGTCATAATGGCCCATATTTATGTTTCACTAACTTGGGTTTAATTTTATATTTGATACTAGTATTCATTTCTCAAACACTGTTCATGCTATGTATCATGAGACTGAACAGTGATGATGATATGCATTTCTCTTAGTACCACACCCGTACAACAAAAGAAGCTCATCATGACCTAGACCAGTCCCTCAAATGTTTGCCGTATTTAATGTTTATGCTATTATTATACAAGACATTTATGTTTCTTTATCATGATTTTTGGATTATATAATTAGTAACTTCCTAATAAAACAATATTTCTTTTTTGAACTACTAAGGTCTGACTCCTTAGAAAACACCATGTATCTAATGTCACAACATCATGTTTAAAGAAGAGGAACCAATCCAATTTGTGTGATATTGAGTACATTTAACATGTGGAACCATTTGTCAGTATTTTTGCCCACTTGAGCAATGTGAATATATAATAATGGAAGAATTTGCAAATTAACCACATATTTCATTAAGTAAAATCTAAATTAGGATAATGAATAAATTTAATAATATTTTAAACCATAAAGAGATTGAATCAGTAAAATAAATGCTATAACCATAAAAAAATATAACTTGTTTCTCAATTTTTTGAAGTATTTTTCCTTGCATTATGTTGAACTTGAAAGTCAATTGTTTTTTATTCTTATTTCTTTAATTTTATAGCAGGTAAATGAGTGAGAATGTGTTTATATCCTCATCTGATGTATATTAACAAATCATTATCATTGCTCCCCACCTTTGCTAATTCTGGATGTACTTGGGTGGATGTTGTCAAATTTAGAAAATTTCAAAGATTAAAATTTTTTTTAGTTTATCTGTGTCATATAGTCGATACTTTTCTTGTCATGTATCACAAGAAAGGAGATCAATGTGATCCACACACTTACACAAAAGAGACAGAGAGATATGCAGATAGAAGATAGAGAATTTTTTAGGAATACATTGATTATACAGACTGACAGATAGATACATGTTAATAGATACATATAATTTATGGCATACATTGATTATACAAATCATCATCATCCATCCTTAAAATACTGAAGATAGACTCCTTGCATTATGTATTGGACCTATTAAACATCAGCAAATAAATGTTTGACTCAAAATACTTCCTATATGTTCAGATGGGAACAGTTATCAAAGTGTATGTGAATCATGTGATCAGAGCATAGTCAATGCAAGCACTGGAGGCAGATAATCAGAAGGTGGGACACTTATGTATGGTGGATTGTAATTATGAATATTCTGGATGGTTTTGTTAAGGGAAAATATACAGATTTAAAGTAGTAAGATTGTACAATTTTTCTTAAGAATCTGCTCAGGGGACAAATTCTTCTGCTAACAAGAAACTGGACGACAAATAATGTGTTGATAATCATACAACTACTGCAGCAACGGGAGTGGAAGTATGAAATACTCAGATGCTTCTGATTACTGCGAATTTAGGCATGATGAGAAATTAGGAATGGGAGGTATATGTATCATCTCTTGCTGGCTTTAGTTAATTATTTGCATTTGATGCATGACCACAAGTTTTTGACATGCTATCAGCATACTATCCTACCTAGAATCATGATACTTGGTGAGGGATGCATCTCGACAAGTACTACACCCTTATTGCAAAAAGATGTGTCTGTGACCTATATTTCATGCTTCAGTGACTTTGTTTAAATTTTGTGTTTAAAGTTCATTTATTGGATTATGTTTGTTCAAATCATGATACTTGAGAATTGGATGCATCTCTTTTAGTACTACATACTGGTCATACTGGTTGGCACTCCAAGATTACTCAAAGCCTGTGACTTTCACCCAGTAAAATATGGCTTCTAGGACTGGACAATGATAATAGCTTCTAAAGCAGATTTTAAGAACAGTGATTTGAAAAAGAAAACAAATTAATCTTGTTTTTTTTTTATCAACTCATTATATTATCACTACTTTGATATAATTGAAATGAATGTTTTTTTGTTATTGTTTTATGTCTTTTATGTCATCATTGTCAAGATCACTTAATATAGATTGATTTTCTGCATGGTAATTGATATTTACAGTGGCTGGTAAAAGTAAGGCAGAGGTGAGCTATGTAATTGTTGATTATATTCTGTTTTTTAAAAAATGATCACTAGATCAGTTAGACTTGCCTACATGATGGATGCTTGATTTTTGTCTGAAGCATTTGGAGAGTAGGTATCATTTTATCGATTGTGTTTTCAGTTGTGTTGTTTTCATCATGGCTAACTTTTGCTTATAGCTCAGTCTGTTGAACACTGTTTCATCTGCACAGGTATGAGCAAATATTGTTTTGATTTACTAGTCCACGAATTTGAGTAACATAGAAAATACAGAAATTTGCTGTTTGTTTTCATTTAATATTAAAATATGCTTTAATTGGACAGAACACAATTTATCAATTTACAGAAGTATTCCATCGCCTTTTTCTGCATCAAGAATAATATCTAGAGGTAATTTTTTAAAGATAAATAATAACTCGAGATCAGTATAATAAATTTTTACAGCAGTAATACATTTACCTGCTATTAAGGCATTGCTGTATCTTTTCCTGGAAACAGTCCCCATGTCAAGGATATTATTCCATCCTCGAATTAGTAATTGGAGGTCTAGAATAAAAACAACATGATCCCAGTCAGATGCTTCAGTCCACTTCTGACAATCAGAATATCATCCTTCTTTTCCTTGGACTTAATTTGTTTCTACATGTGTCTCAGGGGTGCTCAACGCTTCATCATTTAAGTCAATTCCCCAAAGGAGGGATCCTTGGCATTTTCTGGTTTTGTGAAGTTTCCAACCTCAATAGTGAGCCACACCTTCCTGATTAAAGGAATCTGCAGTTGTCTCCTTCAAGCAGACCTGGAATTAAATCAAGAAGATCTCATTCATCAGAGTTGAGTTTCCTCAACAGAGACTTCCCTAAAAGGTCTACATCATCTGATCTGTCATTGTCTGGTGACTGGTCACCAGGTAATGTGTCAGGTGACAGTCATAGAAGGTCTGTAACCAGGTACCGGGAAGCAAGCACCGGGGCACTGGGTGCTGATCACCAGGTATGGTGTATGGTGCCAATCTTCCATAATTGGTCTCTGGTCACCAATCATGGAGCACTGAGCACCAGTTGCAGAACATCAAGCACTAAGTGACGTACACTGCGTGTTAAACAACAGGTCTTCAGACTGGCCACCAAGGTTTGACCGCAGGGGAAGGGATAGGTTCAATTCCCCCCCGATGTTTCAATTCAGTTCATATGGGGAACAGGCTTTGAGGACTGGTCTAAGGGAAGGGATTGGGTCAATACCCCACCATGGCTCCATGGATGATTATGGTGAGGGGGCCAGACAAAAGAAGGAGTGGTTTGTCCCATCTTCTATGTCTCGGCCCCTTTTTTCAGCCTCCAACAGCAGGGTCCATTGGCCCCTTTAGCCCCCACCTTGGATTCTGGTGCATCCCAGCGGAGATTTTGGCAGTTACCTGTCTCCCCATTAAGGCTCTCAAGGCTTTGGAACTGAACGCATGGACATTAGTTACTATAGCCTCCTATGCTGATCTTTTTTTTGGCTGCGTCTTTCAGTCTGTTGAAGGAGGATCATTTTCTGCAGCTGCATTGCTGAAATTGTTAGAGGCTGTTCATGACACTCTCTGCAGAGTTCCTTTACCTCCATAGGGATACTGCCTTGTAGACATAAAAAGCTTTGCTGGAACACAGCACAAGCCTTTTGTGGGCCACCCCTCTTGATGTGGAGATGTTATTTGGAGGGATTTGAGGGATCACCAACACCAGTTCCTTGCCTTGGTACCAGGCCTGGCTAAACCGTGAAGAAGGTCAGCGGCTCCCCATCCCACACATTTAAATAGAATCCATCGGAACTGAAATCAGTCCCAGTTTAAAACACCTTTCCGCCCATCTTTTTCATGACGAGGTGGCCAGAGGGGCCAGGGGAGGAAGTCGGCAGATTCTTCTCTAAAAGGTAGGCGTTTGTCCTTAGGGAGTCACACCCTCTCTTGCCAAGTCCCCCTCTTCTCAACGTCCCAGTAGGTGCCAGATTAATCATTTTTGCAGAGGCTTGGTTGGACCACTTGTACGATGCATGGGTTCTTTCCACAATAAAGGAAGGTTACCGTCTTCACTTCTAAGACCCTCCACCTCTTTCATGCACCCCCATTTTGTTCCACCAGTCCCAGTTGGTATTTCTACAGGAAGATGTGTGCAACTGTCTAAGGAAGGGTGCAATTGAGATAGTGTACAAAGACAGATTTTATTCCTGTATTTTTAGCTTCAAAAAGAGGGGGAAAGTTTAGACTCATCATCAGTCTTTCTCCTTTGAATAAACTCCTTCTGGAAGAGCATTTGAAGACTGAGACAACTGCATCAGTCTCCATGGGTCTCCAGGATGCTTATCGTCACTTCCCCATCTTCTTAGCCCATAGGAAATTCCTGGGTTTTGCCTGGGACAGGGAATCTTTCACTTTCAGGCTCTTTCTTTTGACCTAGGTTCTGCTCTCAGAGCTCTCATCATGGTGGTGGGTATAATAGCATATAATAGTGGCTCATTTAAGGTTCTTATAGGTTCCTAGAGGTTCCCAACTTCCAGTACTTAGTTGACTGGTTGATGCACAATGTCCTCAGACATATCCTTGTGAAGGATCTGTGTCTCTGTTTGGAGACAGTGACTTGTCTAGGCCTTATCCCCAATCAGGAGAAGTTGGATCTTATCCCTTAGAATTTCAGTTACATGGAGATGAATTGTCTCATCCATCAAGGAACAATCTGTGCTCCTCCCAACAGAATCTCACAAATACTTGCTTTCTTGGCAAGACTGAATCAGAAGACTTCATTGTCCGACTGTCGCTACCTCTCTCTTCCTGTGGAATTTGAACACACCATAAGACTTAGGTCCCCTATGAAGCTTCATATGCAGCCCCTCCAGTTCTTGCTTCTGGAAAACTTTAGATCTCTCAAGGATCGCCTGTTTGCTCAGATCACCATAGTCTCCAAGTTGCATCACCATCTGAGTTGGTTTAAAAATCAGGACAGCTTTCTGACCAGAGTTCTGATTCATGCTTTGGAACATTACTCCTTCCTTTACACTGAAGCCTCAGATTCAGGCTGGGGGGATCACCTAGAGTTGATGGAGTAGTCCTGCAGGGCTTGTGATCTTGTGAAGAATCTTCCCTTCACATCAACAATGAAGAAATGCGGGATGTATATCGAGCATTTAAAGGGTGCATCAACTGCATAAGACATTGCTGCATCATGGTCACATCAGTCGTAGTGTACCCTAGACATTAAGGGAGCTCTCATTTCCTTTCTGTCTGCTTGAAAGTCTGGAACCTCCTGTTGGATAGTCTCAGAGATGATCACTCTCGGAGTCTGCCACATTCTGTGCAAGAGGAATATTCAGGTGAACAGCTTGTCCAGACAGAGGTGAGCAGTCCTCACAGTATGGTCTCTACACCAGTTGGTAACAAAGACACTTTTTCATCTGTGGGGAATGCCGAAGGTAGACTTGTTTGCAGTGAGGCTGAACAACAAGCTCCCTCTTTATGTTTCTTCAGTGCCAGACCAGAGGGTATGGGCAGTTAACACGTTATAGGCTCTAGAGTGGCCCACTCTAGTACTTCTAAGTTAACTATGGGCTCCACTTTTAGAACTGATCAGGTACTTTAAGCTCCAGAGACCAGTCTCTTGTTCATTAATGCTGAGGTGGAACTTCTCGTGTTTTCTTTGGTTATCTAAATCTCCTTATGAACCTTTGAGAGTGAACAGTCTTCTTCTCCCTAGCATTGACAAGGAGCAGGAGTGAAATTCATGCTTTGTCAGTGGAAATAGTTGTTTATGTTTTGATGGTGACTGATTCAGTCTCTCTTTGCCAGCCTAGGTTTCTGACCAAGAATCAGCTACCTTCAGTAGCTCCTGTTCCTATTGAAATTCCCAGTCTCAGTTGTCTCTGTGCTGGGGATGATTAAGATAGACTCCTTTGCCCAGTTAGAGTGTTTTGGTTCTATCTAAAGCAAAAGAGAAAATAAAGGGTCATAGTCATCTTTTTCTCCCATTAAAAGGTACTTCTGATATTTCGGCAGCCACCATCTTGAGGTGGATTGTTCAGACTATTAAAAGAGCTTATCAGTCTCAAACTGAGCGAGATTTCTCTTTCATGAAATTCAAAGCCCATTTTGAAACATTCCATTTTAGATGATGTCATGAAAGCCCCAATCTGGTGATCTCAGTCCACTTTCTCATCATTTTAACTTCGATCAGTGGCACAATAGAGTGCGGGTAATTATGCTTCTGGCTCAAGAAGTTGTCAGGCCATCCTTCAGTCAGCAGTAGAACATCGCTTGAGAGTTCATCCTGGATCATCAACCTTCCACCTAGTTGGAAGATTCAGCAATGCAATAATCACAGATAATATATTACTGCTATTAAAATGTATTGGGGGAGGGGAGGGGTAAACTAATTTTATTAATGTGATATTTACATGCTATTATTGCCTAGTTCTATCCTCCCTCCCTGCTCTGATGTCCTTCAGTGTTGGTCCAGGTCCAAAAAGGATGATATTCTGATTGTCAGAAGTTGACTGTAGTATCAGACTGGGATCTAGAGCTCCAGTTACTAATTGGAGAAGGGAGTAATCTCCTTGGTCTAGAGACTAATGCCAGGTAAAGATATAGCAATGGGATAATAGTTTGTGAGCATTATATAATTAAAATTAGTTTTACAGCCCCCCCCCCCCCCCGAAAAAACCTTGATTTTTAATAAACTTATTAATCTTTCATTAGCAATATGTAAACCAAGTACATTATTACTTGTATAAGATATATTGTAATTTTGATTGCTGTAGATTTAAAAGACAAACTGTACAATGAATGCAACTGTTTATTCATGAGCAAAAATGTTCTTTAATTAATTTCCTAACAATCAAGACCTTGTAAGAGGCTACCATATACATCCATGTACTTTCAGCACAACCAATTTACTAAGTCTGTTTGACGTGCACATTTGGTATCTTTGTCCATTTCTACAGCTTTTTAAGTTTCTAATGTAGTATTAGCACGTTGAGAAGTACAGTAGAACCTGTCTTTAAAGACCACCCCTTCTGCCAAAACATAATTTTCTCTCACGACAGATGGTCTCATGACAGATCATAACACTATATAATCAATAAATCTGTGCATGAAGAACCTGGTTTCTCAAGACCAGTTGTCTTTCACAGCAGTGGTCTCTCAAGACAGGTTTTACTGTATTATCACAGCAGTGAGTTAGGAATCAGGCCATACACATGTTTGCAGGTGTTCTTTTGAATTCTAGTGGCAGTAGATATATAGATCTACTGATAATTGTTATCAAAAGTGTTCCGTTACTGAATTAATTCAATTGTGAAATCAGCTAATGTATCTGTGAGATTACTTTACATTCTAGCTCTGAATCAATCACTCATCTGCATTTGTCTGACTTTTGTCACATTGACAAAAATTGACTTGTCCCAGTCAAGCACCTCAGAGACTCTTCAGCCCAACCAAACATTTTACTGGTCCCGGTGATTGGGCTGTGGGATTTGCTCAGCTATGGTGCAGTCATGGAACTTAATAGGCACATGTATTTTGAGGAGTACCATCATTATTCTAAATATTGAGACCCTCCAGTTTTCCAGACACCGTATTTTAAATTTTTTAAATTTTCATAAAATTTCCAGACACCAAGTATGTTTTTTGAAGCCAAAGGGAAAAAAATCCAAGTTGAAACAGACTAAGAAATGATTTATCCGTACTCAAAAATAGGTGATTGAACAAATAACCATCGAACATTTTACTGCTTTAATTATCCTAATTATAGCCCATAGCCCAAGTTCCTTTGGCCCTCCCAGCCTTTTGTATCATTCTACTGGCAGAGAGGGCCAGAAACTGGGAGGTAAGCAAAGATTTGTATTAACCGGAGGGATCAACATATTCTCACCACTTTGTTGTCTTATCTAAACTGTTTCTAGTCATGAACAAGTATGTGGAGAGGGTCAGCTTTTACCTTCGATACATGTTTCATTAAGAATCCAACTATACTTCCTTTCTTATGTAGATGCCATACAATTTTTCCGGATCAAGGTTCATCAGTTGTTTTCCATCGCTATTGTTTTGACTCCACGAGCACATGCATGAAAAGGGGAATGGTAATCTTACTGAAATAGACACATCAGTTGGAAATGCACATCGAACACAACTAGACCTTTGTGCACATTTGTCTCCAATGAAAGTATAGTCTACACAAACAAAAAGCAAAACAAACACCAACATTGCAACCAGTATTCTTTATTTGCTATCAAGGATATAGTGCCACTCATTTACCTAGCCCACTTTGAACTGGCATTGAATGTGCCAGGTGCATCAGTACACAATAGAGATATTAATTTTCTGGATTATATATTCAGGAAAATGATAATATTTATTTGCACACAAACTATCAAGGCAGCAAGAAAAGTAATTTCTTTTATGTCTGAAAAATTGGATAAAAGATGGTAAGACTCAAAATACATAGGGGTCCCGTGTGGCAGAGCGGACTACGACACTTGCCATTACAGATTACTCAAGCATCTCGCCTTTATCTGTGTGAGTTCAAGTTTCGACTTGACCAATGTGGGTATGTGAGAAAACTTGCCAGTAGCTTCCTGTGGGTTGGTGATTCTTCCCGGGGTCTTCCTCAGGCATTTGCTGAAAATGGCATTTAACCCCCACAAACCAAACCAAATCTGAAAATAATTAAAAGTAGGTTGTAGTGATCTAACTTTCATTCCCCTTGAGTACATTAGATTTTTGGACTTTGGAACTGTGCTGATGGATAGACATAGCATAACATGGAATTCTTATGTGTAGAAAATATGTATGCGGTATTTAAGTTATTATATATATATATATATATATATATATATATATATATATATATATATATATATATATATATATATCAGAGTATTCTATATATATTACAGTTCTTTTGTCCTTAAAAATGCATTAATTCATGTGAAAATGTGTTTCTAATTTCCTCTTTAATGTTCATCAGCTATTTGATAAGGTATTCATGAATTGTTTAAAGTTTTGTCTCAACTGAGTTGTTTGTACGTTATTTATCCATCCACAATGCACACCCGACTGAACAGTAGAGCCGAATGTGCATCATGCAATGCACAAGCAGATCAGGCACCACTGTCATAAACTTTACTTGACTCCAAACCTTACTCCAAAATATTCTGACCAATCAAGACACTGCATTTGCACATGTCGAGTTAGATTTCCAAGTCTGGAGTAGCACTTGTTACTCAACCTGTTGAGTAAAGTTTTAGGACAGAGGTGCCTGTTTTGTCGAAGGTAAAATGAATAAAGTAGACTTTGATTTGCCAGAGCATAATGTAATAGCAGATTTTGGTGTACCTGGTTCATAGTTGGGCATAGATTATACAGTATGCAATACATTAGAAATACACATCATTTTAAATTTAAGAATTTGTCTAATTCTTGTATTTGTGTTATTTATGTACAAGAACAGATATCAGAATAAATATTGTATGTACTAATATCCATGTTCATACCCTCTTCAGTGCCATATTTTCTGAAGGCAATAGCATCTGTAACTTGTGCATGAAATAATGTGCTTTTTTTTTTTAATAGCTTGCCTCTGCAAAGATGAGGATAGCTATTGTATGACTCCTGGCACCAAATGTCCACACATATAAAAGCATATACATATATACAGTCTCACTGTATCTCAACCATTCTTCCTAGGCAGTAGTTTGGAGTGGGTTTCATAGCACCTACTGGCTGGAGAGGGGGCTAACTTTGTACATACATGTACAATATTTGTACATTCTTGGTTAAGTTTTTGTGTTTAGCTCTGGGTTTTTTACACCATGTGTGTGTGTGTGTGTGTGTGTGTGTGCATGAAACATGATTGGGAGATGCATGTTCATCAGTACTACACCCATATCACAAAAGTAGGTCACTGTGACCCATCTTTCATGCTTCAGTTACTTTGGTTAAATTTTGTGGTTTCAACTATTAACACTGGAACATTTCACATTTTACTTCCTTAGGTTACATTTTGCATTTAACTGATGACCACATTGATATTTTTGGGCATCCTGTATACATACTCTTTCACTGTTAATCATGAAACATGGCGAGGAGATGCATCTTTATGAGCATTACATCATCATCACAAAAGTAGGTCACTGTGACCCATATTTCATGCTTCACTGACTTTTCATACATTTTGTTTTAACTGTTCATGCTAGAACCATTAAACTGGATTACACTGACTTACATTTCACATGTTACTTCCTTGGGTTAAATTTTTTAATTTAGCTCTTGGCCATATAGGTTTTTTTTTGTACCCTGTATACATACTGTTATATTGGGACTCGTGAAACTTGGTGAAGAGTTGCATCTTGAGGAGTACTACACCCTCATCACAAAAGTAGGTTACTGTGACCCATATTGCACACTTCATTGACTTTGGTTAAATATTGTGTTTTAACTTTTCATGCTAGACTCATTAAACTAGATGAGTGTATACATCTCTGTTAGTACTATACCCATATAGAAAAGGTCACTGACCTACGTTTCACATTTAACTGACTTTGGTTAAGTTTTTGCATTTAGCTAATGACCATAGATTTTTGCATGCTGTGTACATACTGTCCTATCTAGAAGCATGAAACTTTAGTGAGGGGATCCATTTGGATGATCACAAGTCTCTCATTGCAGAAGTTGGTCGTTATGGCACATATTTTATGCTTCACTGACTTGGGTTACATTTTGTATTTGATCTTCATTTCTCAGGCACTGTTCATGTTGAAATCATGAAATTGATATTAAAATGAATCTCTGTTAGAACCACACCCTTACAACAAAAGTATCTAATTGTGACTTATTTAATCATTTACTGACTTTGATTAAGTATTTGCATTTAGGTCATGACCACATGGGCTTTTTGGCATACTATATGCATACTGAAATTATAAAAGTTGGTGAGGGGTGCACTACCCCCTTATTGCAAGAAGCTGTCTCTGCGGTCTAATTGTATGTTTCCGTGAATTTGTTAAAATTTTGTATGTAAAGTTCATTTATGGGGTGCTGCATATGTTTGAACCATGAAACCTGAGAATTGGATTCATCTCTGTTAATACTATCCCCTTTCAACTAAAGAATTGTACTGTGACCCACATTTTATGCTTTTATAACATAGGTCAGGTATTTGTTGTTAGCTTATGACCATATAGATTTTTCGATGCTATATACATCCTAGCCTACTCAGAAGGCTCTTTCTGGCCGGTGCAGTTGGAAGTAGGAATAAATATGTTTATTCAGTGGTAAACTTTCCATATTAATGACTATACATTGTATATTGTGATCAGACTGTGTATTGTACATTTGATCGAGAATAGGAATTAAGGACCTACCATTTAATTTTCTGGGGGCCTTGATCGGCCCCTTAGGCAGTGGACTGCATGCATTTCATGCAAGCTCTTTCAGCTGTTGTGGCTGTCATTGGTAATTACTGATGCATGAACTATGCTTCTAATAGTGGTCATACCAGCTGTCACTCAAAGGCTACTTGAAACCTGTGACTTTCACCCAGTAAAATCTGGCTTCCAGGGGTGGACAATGATAATAGCTTCCAAAACAGATTTTACGAACAATGATTTTAAAAAAAATAATTAATCTCCATTTTTTCTATCGGCTCATTATTTTACATCTACTTTGATATTGAAAATAATGATCTCTTTTATTGTTTTATGTCTAATTTGCCTTATCATGGGGGCCATCAGTTTGTTGTCAAGATCACTTTTGAATTTATGTTCTGCATGATAATTGGTGGAGCTATGTAATTGTTGTTTTTTTTTTGTGGGGGGTATTTTTTTAAATAGACAAAGTGCATTCACTAGTTAATGAATGAATTAGGAACTCACCCAACATTACCTTAAATTTCATACTCAATTTCTTCTTGTGAAATGTATGTTATTTCAGAGGTCAGTCAAAAGATATAGTGAAACTTACCTAAACTGGCTCCAGTGTAATCTGGCTTCCCCTGCAGACAGTTCTAACACTAATCAGACCACTTTATAATGACCATCTTTTGTAAATTAGCCAAAATTTTGGGTTACAACAGTCTCCCATCATGGGAAGTATTACTGTATATGGATTTGATAATATTAGAGGGTCTGCACCAGTTGATGCATGGAACTGGTTAGCTCATGATCGCAACTTGTTCTTGACTTTGTGCAGTACATTTAAAACTGGCAGAGGAAACAACACGTAATGCAATGAAAGGTTCATTTTATCACTGCAATTAACAAAATTACTGCAAAGAATCAAGAATAAGCAGCAGTCATGCAGTAGTTTCATGTGGCAACTAGTGCGCCCCCCTCCAGTTAAATTTATTTATGTACAATATCGAAACAAATGAATAACGTACCTGCTAAATTCTTCTTCATTACCTCATCAGTGCCATGTTTTACAATGAAAGCTGCATTTCCTCTCTAAGCGAATCCCATCATTCTTCAGTGATAAGCCCATCCCCCACAACACACTTAAAAGATTTGACACATTTTAATCTTAAAAAGCTTTTTCCATTAATAACCCCATCCCATCACTTACGAGGGGAATTTAAAAAGATCTGAATATTAGTGCGCTGTACAACAAAGTCTTCTTCATTACATCATCAGTGCCATGTTTTAAATTGAAAGCTACATTTCCTCTGTAAGCAAATACCATCATTCTTCAGTGATGAGCCCATCCCCCACAAACACAAAATTGAACACATTTTAATCTTTTAAACTTTTTCCATTAATAAGCCCATCCCATCACTTACGAGGGGAATTTAAAGGGTTCTGAATATTAGTGCGCTGTACAACAAAGTTCTTTATTAGTGAACAGTACTCCCCATGCCTCTCGACACACTTTCTCAGTCAGATTATCCAATTATTAAATGTCATTTTGTATTCACATTTTGGTATATTGTTCATACACTGGAAAACTGCATTTCCGATCGCATGGCGGATTTCAATCACGTTCCCGTACGAATTCTTGAAAACGGGATTTAGCCAAAAATCAATTGGAGCTAAATCATGGTTGTATAGAGGATGTGGCAAAGTTGGGATTCTGCTCCTTCAGGAAGTCTGCCACGACGGCGGATTTGTACGCCGGTGCATTGGCATGGAGTAGATGGATACATTGGGTACCGGTGCGCAGACTGTAGTGTTCCAAAGCTTTTGGCTACTGGAAGCAAAAAAAAAATGTCCAGTGACACTAGCAGTGTCAGGCATAGGTACCTGGTCGTCCGGGTATAAGTATAAAACAACTCTCTTGACAGCAGTGGCGGTGCGAGGGGTGGTGGTGGTGGGTCAATTGCCTCCAGCCGCGCCGGGCGACGGGGGGGGGGGGGCGCCGTCAGGAGGTTCTTATTTTTGCAGCTGTAATCAGGGCGTAGATGGGGTGGGGGGGGGGTGGAGGATGGCACCTGACATAAAAACTGTTCTCTGTGGCAGAGTATGGGTGTAATAGCATCGAAATGATCTTGGTGATGATAAACGTGAATGTATTTTGCCTCTGGGAAATCAGGTTCGCGAAACACGAGAGCTCCGCGAACGACTTGAGGGTATACTTGCAACGTATAAAGGAGGTGCCAACACTTCTTGAAGTTTTTGCATTTCAGGAATTCCAGACAGTTGCTTCAGAATGCCAGCTTTCTGAAAAAGGAGTTCTGCTTCTCTTCGTTGTTATGGTCTGTCCGATTTTCTAATGTATTTCCATGATCGTTTCCATTCCGCTGTATCATTCTTCTTGTCATAAGTTAGACTTACATGTAGTACGTTAGCACTTGCTAAGCACATCTGGTCTTGGTTGTTGTCAATCTGAATGATACTTGTTTTGGTCCTGCGAAGTTTATCCACCATTTAAACTTTACGTCGCCTGCTACCTCTCGGAGGTGAAACGTGCGTCAAGTGAAGAGTAGCTTTTCCATCGGTGATGTTAAACTCCTCATTCGATTGTAGGACCTGTTGAATTTTGTCAATTTTGTACGGCGTTAATTCTGCCGGTGTACTAAAGTCGACCCACATTGGAGATTTCAAACTGTCGTAAGTAATGGATAGTCGTCTTTAGCTTGGCACTGTCGTTTCAATGTCTATAATAATGGTTCCCATAAATTTGCAATGAAACCCTCTGCTTTCTCCAGTGGAACTTGAGACTTTAACTCTTTAAATTTCACTGTGGACGTGTATACCGTCGTTCTTAATTTCTGGAAGTCACTTTTTGGGTAGGTCGAATGAAAAATTATTATTTAGGAGCTACCGAACGACTTTATTTTTTGGCTGATCTTGACACAACTTGGAATACAGCGTCTAGGAAATCTACAGTATGATTAGGAAATAAATTCATAAAAGGTGGCAAGCGGCATGAGACAGCACTAAAAAAGGTCGCACCCTGTATGAAATAAATAAAGAAATCAACAAGATCAATAATACCCCCACCATGGACAATCCTTATCATAACAAAATCATAAATAGGACCAAGGCAGACAAAACTCTATTAGTCAGTAGCTTTGGAAGATTAATCCCGGGTATAAAAGAAGCAGGAATTAACTGCCCACACTGTCCAACCCAAAAACCCTCTGCCATATTTTAAACTTGTGCCCAAGGTACAACTCGGCAAGAGGCACCTTTCCAATCACCCACAAAAAAGACTACAAGCCCCAGCCCTCTACCCAGACTTTCTGAAAAAGGATGTCACAAATACAAACTTAATGTACATAAATATCTTGGGGTTCATCTCAGAAAAAGGAAAGAGAGGAAAAATGTAAATGAAAAGCATAAACCAGTGTCCCATGTAAATAACAAAAATAGTAGTAGAATTGAAACACAAACAAAGTTAAACAATCAAATAGTAACCACACCTGTCTTGACCGGGGGAGGAAAGGCTATAAGCCCTGTGGAAGGGGATTGGTTAGACCTGTCCCACTAAGGGATATGGTTCGTATGATACGGCTAGAGAAAATTCCACTCCCATAAAGAGACAGCCACGACCAAGCAAAAACAGTCTAAAAATATAGTTACCAATAATCATGGCAACATCTTTAGGATAACGAAAAGTAGACGAACAATTAGGATATCGCTTCTAGGTGACAGCTTAAAATAAAATCCAATTAGCTATCTTAGATTAAATACAAAGATGGGTGTGGTAAAAGCCCTACGAGGGTTCTCTGAAGGCAAGCATCAACCTGATCTGGTAAAATAAACTAACTTAAAAACAAACAAATAGATAAACATTTAGGATAACCAAAAACTAAAGAACAATTAGGATATTAATTCTAGGTAAACATCTTAAATAAAACCCAATTAGCTATCTTAGTTCTCTGGAGGCAAGCATTACCCTGCTCTTGCAAAATAGACTAACTAAAAAAACAAACAAATAGATAAACAATTGGGTAGCAACCTTGGATGTCAGGGCCGGGAGATGAAAGGGTACAAACTCTGGTGGAGGGGACTGGATAGACCAGTCCCACTAGGGGCTATGGTTCGGATGACCCGAGCCAAGCCCAACCCTCACAGCGTGAAGTTCCACTCCCATAAAGAGACAGCCAAGTATGTTCAAAAACATGATCTAAATACAGACAATATCAACAGCGTACCATTTAGAAGAAGAAACACACACAGACACACACATAGCCATCTAAGCCCATCATCAGAATCCAGACACAATTAAAAGCATAGAACTAAAAGAAAGTCCAATGGTTACAACACGGACACAACATTCCCCTCAACACAACTCGTGAAAACTGTCCCAATGACTAGGACCAACAATGGAAGTTAATAGGTTAATAATAACAAGAACAACACTACCAGCAACACAACGTAACTAAATGATACCACAAAATAGAACTCTACAACAATAAGGCGCAATCCAGACATTATTAAATTTTTTAGCGCTTCCAAATATCTGGTGGTGGGAAACTACAATCAAACGCTATAACAACAACAACAATAATAATACACAACCTGCATAAGCCTTCTCAATTTAAAATATCCAAAAACTAAGAAATTAAAATAACCTTTCCTAACAATTGATGGTGGGAATTGATAACAAAATCACAACTCGATTACAACCCTCCTCCTTTTTTTCTCGTTCTCTTTGTTTTTTTGGGGTGCTTTTTTTATCTCTTATTTCTTGGCATACACAGCATTGCATGTACTGCAGGTACATTTACTTATATTCAGCTATATGAATAATCTCAAAATAAAATATAAAATAAATACATAATTTCTTCTTCTGGTGGTTGCACCGCTAATACCATAACAATACAGAAGTCCAAGGAGTGAAGCCCATACAAATATAACCTGATGCTCTTCCATATAAAATTAGACAGTATAAGGTGGTCCTAAGCACAGACCATCAGGCCTAGCTGCACAAGATGGCAACTACTGGACAAAATAGCAACATGACCCATCGACCTGGCCCGCAGTTAATTAAGCATATGAGGTGGTCCTAAACCACTGCACAATGCAGTATCTGAATACCCAAAAGCCCCAATGCTAATTAAAAAATGATCAACAGGGTATGCATATACACCAAAGGATAGGCTTAAGAAACCTTCTCTACAGTACAAACTTGGACAATATAAGGTTGCCCTAAGCCCACACCATCAGGCCCAGCTACAAAAGGTAGCAACTATTGGACAAAATAGCAACATGACCCATTGATCTGACTTGCATACAATCACACCTATGAGGTGGTCCTAAGCCCAGACCATCGGGCCTCTACTGCACAATGCAGTATCTGAGTAGTCAAGACACGGCTTCCCCTGGCGAAAAGAAATAAAACAAACTCTAGGTGCATATGCATAAAACTTTAGGATATAGTAATAAAACCAGATTAAAGCAATGATTCTCTCACTCCTTGGAAACAACTATATGCAAACTGCAATTACCTCCCCTCTCTCTAAACACTCTTTATAACCATTCTCTAACTAACCTCTTCTCACAATAGCCATAGGCACAGAGTTTTTCAAAATTGATCACAATACTTCAAATCTGAGTGCAAGACGACAACATTTCACATTTGGCAAAACGAGAATCCAAATTCACCCCTGGACCAAGCGGAGCCCTCCTCAGACGTCTGAGCATCCCTTCCCAGGTCTCTTGTTCCTCCTAATCTACTACATCAGACATTTATCAGCCAAACAAATAAATAAATAGTGCTTTCATTTATTAACCTGTCGTACATGGCTAAATGGCCGCACAAGACTTAAAGTCCAACATCAATCAGTCAGTATTGTGCCATCTGTTTTCAAGAATACCTGACATGATGTGGGTAAAACTACCATCATTTCCAGCATGGTGTTTAATCCAGACTTCCTGGTATATGTCAAGGCATCGCTGGCCATTACTTTGATCACAGATATAGCTATATAAAGAGACAAATCTATGTGGAGAGGCAATGGTGCCTCCTGAAGTCTTGGTCTACGGACCGGCTGTGAGGAGAAGAACTGTGAAGCGGTGTGGTATGTGTTAACCCCCTTTGGTTAACAAACCCAAAAGACCTTTTTTTTTAGGGCCACCCAGATCTCTAGAAAAGAGAGATACTACTCAAAATTATTGCTAACATATGTGTTTGTATGCTTGTGTATATATGTCCATGTTTATGTCTATGCTCACAACCAAACAACAACTTTAAAAAAACAAACATAAAAAAACTCCCTTATGTTTGTGGGTATAGTGTGCCTATACACACTACCTACCCTTACCTTGCTTGTGTGTGATAGTGTGTTTGTATGTATTATAGCGTGTGCATAAACACTCCTATCCTTTTCGTTGGATAGTCAGTGTGAGGTCTTTAGTCACTACATATAGTGTGGTGGATAGTAATCAAAAGTATGCGTTGGATAGAATATTTTTTAAAAAATGGGTGCTGGATTTTATATCAAAAAGTAGGTGCTGGATAGTAATCAAAAAGTGGGTGTTTGGTAGTAATAAAAAAGTAGATGCTGGATAGTATTCAAAAAAAGGTGTGTTGGATAGTAATCAAATAGTGGTGTGTTGGATAGTAATCAAAAAGTGGTGTATTGGATAGTAATAAAAAAAAGTAGGTGTTGAATAGTATCTACAATTTTTAACATTACCATTCCCATCGGGGCGCAGAAATTGCTAACATGGAAACAACCTATAACGGTCCACAAGTTAATATTACCATTTTCATAGAGGGCCAGACTGCCCCCTGCATGTTAAACCTATCGATACTTTTAACATTACCATTACAATAGGGGGCCAGAGCGCCCACATGAAAACTTACAGCGTAATGTTAATTCCGTTAAGGGGCCACGGTGTATCATATTACTACTGACGTGTAACATTTTTATTTTTGATTTTTATATTTGCACGTTTATGTGACTCCCTACTTATTGATATAATTGTTAATTTGAGTGCGAAGTTTTACTCGACAGCGGTATTGGATAGCTTTACTTCAGTGTAAAGTTGTTCAACATCGTTGACGAGTAATTTATTGAAGAAAAGGACAATTGGTGTAATTACCAGTACGTTCATAACTTTGTTCGACCCATTAGAGGTAAACTGTTTTCAATTGAACTTTCTCTGTTAAAATTCACTAAAGAAACATCAACAGTCCCTTTAACTGACAGTAAGGCGGAGTGGTGGGCGGTACGTCAGCTTCTGTCGTTGCTGCCGGAAGAGGGGGTCCGAAGCAGGAACTACATGCAACAGCATCAAAAAAACAAAACAAACGCTCCAGATATAACGGAAATCGTATATACCCGTGATTAATCGTGTTGTTTACATTTTTCTTGGAAACTGGGCTTTTTAACGTTTGCTTAAGGTGTGCGTGGTCTCGAATAAAACACAGCTCTATATGTATATAATAGAAACAAGTTCATGGATGGTCTAGCTTTCCTCTCCACCACCTGGTTTGGACCATCGCCACACACCAGGATTCTGGAATGTACAATTTTAACGGTTAGGATTTTTATTGGATGGAGGGGATATTATTACACGAAAGTGCACGGAGGACTTACATTAAAAAAATTTTTTTTTTTTTTTAAAGACATATATTCTTGAGGACTTTCCATTCCAATGACCGGTAGTTTATTCGTTGATACTCATACAAAGATATACTTATATAAAGAAGCATACTATACTCGAGTGATGTTTCTTTGCGTAAGGTCAGAGGTTTATTCGAGGTAAAAATAGATTATGCTCAATGGGGTGTTCATTCATATTTGTCGTAAAAAATTATTTAAGCCAAGAAACAAATTTTAAAATGCAAGAATCTATTCGGTCCCAATTTACAGTAGACATAAACTATTATATAACATACCTAAAATCTGCACTATTTACACCTGTAACTGTGAAAACTTCCTTCTAAAAAAAGACTTTATTCCAAATTACATCTCACCTATGGAGAAAAATACGTAAGAAGCGAGTGATGTGTCAATTCAACTATTTTGCCCTTTACAGCTTTCGAGGCAGGAAGTTAAATCCAAATGGCGATCATATAATTGAGACCTCAGCTGAGGGTGGCATATATCAATCAACAACCGCATAAGAGATTCCAACGGAACGATAACCAATTAAATCGGTGTAAATTGTGACATAACGGCCGGTCTGACAAAAGCTTGCCCAACCGAGTAAGACAAATAAAAAACAATTTACTATATAAGATGTAGAAATGGAAGTCTTTATAGATTCGACATTTTTGATTGAATTTTCACGAATTGTTCGCAGTTTACTTATGAGTCTTTTTTTAAGTCAATGGATAATTTTTCAAAACGTAAAAAAAAAAAAAAAAAAAAAAAAACGGTATAAAAAAAGACATGCAAATTAGTAGTAGGAGCATTCTCCATTTTTCCGAGAGTTGAATTCAGCGTCTTATTTAGACGTCATGGCCGTATTTTTCGACGACCAATCCAAATGGATCGGTAATTTACATGACGTTATGAAATGTCGGAACTTAGAAACTGCACGTAGTGACTGAAACATGAGAAGAATGGAGAACGTATGTCAAAAAATGTCTTAATCGGTTTAGCCTTACCCATACAGTTGGAACTGAAATGTATTAGATGTAGCCACTCTATCGCAAACAACTCGAAAATTATATTCATTTAATGCATATTTATGTTATTAACCGTACAACCAGTAATAATGAGAGTATTATAATTTATTATTTCCTAACTAAATTATACCATATAAGCAGTGATTTAAATAATTTCTTCTTTGAGGTTTTAATCATTGTTCTCGTGGAAGAGTGTACAGTTTCAAGTTTATGGATAAAAACGCTATTTGTTGATCAAAGTTATGATTCGGCAGTAAGAACAACCAGGTGAAAAAGACAATTTTCGGAAGTTAAGGCTATTATGATTGTGTTTAAATTCTTGATGCCGGATTAAATTCATCACTGCAAATATATCAATGAGCGAGAGAGAGAGAGAGAGAGAGAGAGAAAGGGGTGTGTTTGGGGGATATTTTAAAAACAACATATCAATTTGAGGAAGAATATTTGAGATGTTTAGTGAATCTGGTGCCAGGTAATTGTTGAAGTTGGTTAATATGACCAATCATGCGGTTTATTTACTTTTTTCTCTAAATCACTTGTATTACGTGTGAAACGTACCTTTGTGTAAATTCGCCAATAATCTCATACGTGAATTCAAATTTATCCTGATTAAATAATGTAAAATAAGTTGTGAAAACACATTTAGTCCAATGCCCATAGATCTATATATATTTCGTGAATAAATCCAAAGACGTACGTTCGCGAACATAAGACGACGCGTGATATAAGTAATCATATGAAGCAAATTGGACTACAGACACCTGATAGTCTAGTAGATTTATCTAAATCATAAAAATTTCATGATTATGGCCATATTATGCGGTCCTCGAATTTAAAGGAGCAATGTTTCTGCAATAAAGGCGAACTTTTACATTTGTTTTGAATAATTTATATTTCATTTGACTAAACAATATAAGCAGTGAATTCACTTTCAGAATACAAATTAGCGTATTGTATATATATATATATATATATATATATATATATATATATATATATATATATATATATATATGGTAAAAACAAACGTATTTGTAACTGATGCAGGGACCGCTCGATAACCAGCGATTTGGTCCGTCGATCACGACGGGTTATGACCATACGTTCATGAATGGGGGCTCGGAAATCTGCGAATGCATTTACATTGTTTAAATTTTGAATGATTGTATTCCTTGTTTAGATATATTTATATCAATATTCATGGAGATCTACCTAAAGTATTTAAGGTTAACTTCGGATTCGGACTATAAATTCTATTCCGCTAGAGCTCCAAATTTTACTTCGGATTCTGACTATAAATTATATTTCCCTACAATTCCATACTTTTCTTCGGATTCGGACTATAAATTCTATTCCCCTAAAGCTCCATACTTTACTGCTTTCAGCTGTATACATAATTAATGTTCTAAAACTAACTCGGTGCTTGTTCGTAAACTCATAAAAGAATTAAATTTGTATACCATTGATAAGAAGCAAACAAAAAGACAAATACTCAGTATATTATTTTATATAATTGTGTGTGCGGGGGGCCGAAATTAAAAAACTTAAAAATTACCATTTTAAACAGAACGAAAACGCTTGTGCTTTTTCTCTTTTACTTTATTCTTTCATAATGATAGACACATTTTTTTCATCAGCTTCATTTACAAATGGTTGCATCGTTTCGAGTGGTAAGCATTACATGTAATCTTTAATCTCTTATTTTTGTTACATTGCTATGGTTACCAAATCTAGCGCTTTTAGTAACCAGCTATTTGTATTTGCTCTAACCTGTTTGATCACATTTGGTGGTACGTACAATTTTTATTTCAATACAATTGTAACATTAGAGTTCAGTAATCAACTATTTGCGCTTGGACTTCAAAATATGTAGTATATAATATATGCTTCTTACTTATCCGTTTGATAACTAAGTAATAACCTAGTTATCGACTATTCGTGCTCTGACATGTTCCGTATAGTAAGTATTAGTTTCCATTTTCTTTCCAAATATGAAATGCTTATCCATTTCTGGGGAAAACTTGCTAGCTGGGGGGTTCTTCCCGTACACCTCGGCAACAATCCTGAGATAGTGCGAGGCGTTACCGCAACACAAGCCGACATACTGAATACCCATGTTCTTGCATTCTTCCGCGAATTGCTGGATTTCCCAGCGGCTACATAGACAGGCCGGCAAGTCGACAGGGAAAGCCTTCCTATCTGAAAATAAAAATATAAATAAATAAATAAATATGAATTATCACTGAGTTGGAGCTTATATGAAAGCCCACATCTATTGAACTAGTCAGTCTTTTTAACAAAAATGTACACTCATAGGGCTGAGGAAATATTTTTTTCCAGGACAAGTGGTTTCAGAAAATTCACAAGTCCCACCTTACTCTTCACTAGTCCCACCTTACTCTTCACTAGTCCCACCTTACTTTTCACTGGTCCCAAAATGGTCATCACTTGCCGAGATTTGATGAGATGTATGTACTTAATCCATAGAAAAAACAAACGAAATAATATACAACATAATTATTTCTTAAAAGAATTTAATTTTTCAAAAACATTGGTTGTTATACATTTGGCTTCTTCAGGTTCATGTATATATGTTTTAGCTGATGGATTTGAAAAAAATGTCCATGTATATGTCTGCCACCTGCACCAGCACTAAGCCAGCAGTTGATAGCTGTGTCTGGGTTGAAGTCCTCAAGCTCTGGTCCATTTGCAGAAATGTTCATTAGCATTTGTAAACTCTTTTGGTTTAAGGAATTCCTTAAAGAAGTCTTGATTAAGTTCATTGAACTAAATCCTCGTTCACACTTAGCAGTGGTTTGGCTTATAACAAATATGATTTCTAATAGTTTGCATAATTGACTGAGACAAGGTGGAGTATTCACTAAGAGTGTTCCAAGAATTCTCTGTCTCTTAGTAGTGTCATATTTGATATTTTTTGCCATCACAGATTGTTGCTTATGTCTCTTTGGAGATATAGCTACCGCACACTCAGTATCAGTCTTACGTTGTATGCCTCCACTTTCAAACAAATTTTCCTTCTCCGAATCGCCGTTATTACCTTCCTTGCGAAAATAATTTAGCAAACTCATTTTATCCACAGAGTAACTATCAGCTTGCTTGACAACTACTTCTAAAGTGATCATAACATACATTTTCTCTTTTAAATACGAACATAGACAGCTCATTAATTAGTGTAATTGTTTCGCTTCAAACGCAAGATTGCACGTGGAAGTTAATCATCTGTATAATCAATTAAAAATTAAAGAATCATTACTGTCATTTAATCAGTTCATAAAAGAAACCAACACTGATGTCAGTACAGTACCTTTCATTAATTTAATTATACTGACTCGCTGGATTAAAATCATAGTGAGCCGCTCGTGATAATCTGGCTTGAGTAAACTCAATGCAACAAAGCCGCTTAAAACACTACTAATTGATCATACTGGCTTTCTTTTGTTTGACGTGTTTTGATTTGCCGATAATTTGGTCGCTTAGCCTAATATGCAGTCAAGCGGTAACAGGATGTAAATGTATACACGAAGAGGGGTAGAATCAAATAACCTGTACGCCTGGAGGGCATGATTGGCCAAATAAAGGTAGATATAGTGATTAAAGCACGAAAATAAGGACTAGCCCGACTTTTTTAAAAAGCACTTTTTCGGACTAGCGACTTGGAAAATTTTACTTGCCCGACTTCAAAAATGACTAGTCCGGGACGTCGGGCTATGGGATTTGCTCAGCCCTGAGACTCAACAGCGCTTAGTGTAACAGATTCATTAACAACTTCAAAGAGAAAACATCAGATATAATTATGCTGGGATCTGATGGGAATGATCTTCGCTGAAACAGTCTGTCCACTAAAAAGTATAAACTGAATGAACGGTTCTGATTTTCCTACTTGTGTGTTTAATTTATAAGTCTCACCGGTGCCTGGAATGGTTAAGGAAAAGAAGGTTGGTTCTTTCTCCGAAGTTCGATACGTCACCGGAAGTGCGGCAACCGGACCCTGTTTGGAAAAGATGTTACACAGATGAAAATACAGATGTGAAATAACACTGATTTCAGATATATGTCATATTGTGGAATACCATTCTCTCCTTCTCTCTCTCTCTCTCTCTCTCTCTCTCTCTCTCTCTCTCTCTCTCTCTCTCTCTATATATATATATATATATATATATATATATATATATATATATATATATATATATATAAACCTGTAAGCGAAGTCAGTTCTTTCCAGAACCTTTCACTTTTGATATGGATACTTTCTTGCCAGCCATGAAAATCAGTTGTTACAGTTGGAACTTGTCTAAAATTTATAATATTTATATATTGAATACACGTTCGATTGCATTCATTTAAAAGTAGTGATTATTGTTTGAGATCTAAATCAAGCAAATCACAACCAGGATGTGGGTGCAACTCTGCCGATCTTGAAACATATCTCAAAGGAAGTTATCGAATACAAAGTTCGATTGCATTCTTTGAAATGTGATTTGAAGATAAAATAAGTTGAACAGAATCCAGGATGTATATTATACAATTACCTTGCACGCTTTCCGTATTTCCCTTAAAATCGGCAAGATTGTGGCCGGTCCGCGACCGCAATTCAACCCGACCACTGCAGCACCGGCCGCCTCAAGATCCAGACAAGCTTTAACAAGTGGAACTCCATCAATTGTGACGTCAATCATGGGCGCGGAAATCGTAATTACAGCTGGAAGACCTTGGATAAAATATTATTAATCAGTTTTGCATGTTTTCTGTTGTAAAATTGGAAACAAATTCAAATGCATTAACTTTTAATCGATTTTCAATACGTGCCAGCAGCTAGTGTACTCTTGAAGACATGGTCAGTAATCTGTATAGTGGTCTTCGAAATGGTGCAATCGCGAAATCTAGGGCCTTTCCACCAACTGAAAACTTGAGAAAATCTCGAGGTATTACGATTATGAGGTCTTGGTATTAAACCTGAGAATCTTGAGAAAAAATAACACAAACCAGTGACAAGCAAGCACCAATCTATTCCAAAACTGACGGAGATAGGGAACAATCCCAGTAACATGCTCACATTGCACCTCTGCGGTTCTGCTCTGGATCACCGAAACCGGCATGTGGAAAGGTTTGTGCTCGCCCAGCAAGAGTCCTTCTTTCGGGGTTCTTTTTTCTAATTCATCTCCAACCAAAAACCCCGCCATCAAGAATATAAGCATGTACAACATATAAAGGTTGAAAGTTCAAACCCTTGCACACGATGACATCCTGCATAGAATCAGCTTCAGAGACAAACAATGCAATTATTATAACCTTGCGCCAGCATTGATCCAGAGGAAAATGTATTACCTAGTAATACGCAAATTATCAAAACTTTACAAACATTGTAAACAAAATTTTAAAATAAGAATTAATATTAAAAGTCTTGCAACCGACTGCATTTTGAATGAAACCTAGGACCACAGACGAGCAATGCAAGTATTGGTAAATTACATATGGAAATTAATGTAAAGCTTTCAAAATGGCTGCTTAGCGAGTTTTAAATCAGTGGTAAATATCGTTACTCTACTGTTATCAGTTATTTAGAAATCTATTAACAAAATTAAACGTCCATTTTTCCCTAAAAATTTTCTTGAACGCCATAACGTAAAAATCCTATGTAACACTTGCATAAAAGCGAAAAGCAAAACAAATGACAAATAATTATATTTGCAAAAAATGTCTAATAAAGAAAATTTTACCATTTCCATATTTCTTGATACAGTCAAGCGCTAGCTTCGCTTCCCCGTAATCTCCAAAAGTTTCGCCTACAATGAAGTCCGTTCCACACCTAACTGCCCATTCAATTTGCTCCTGAATAAAATTATTATTGCTATTAAGTACTGTATATAGATAATTGATCTTGCATAACATTCTGTGAAAATGCGGAATGTTTGTAGATATTACCAAATGCACCTGTTAATGCTCAGTTTTCCGAAAAAAGAAACCTAATTATATGAAGCAATAAAGATGTCAGTTTTTAGAAAGATCACATTTTTACTAGATGGAATTTACTGAGGGTAACATAGTAGCTGAATGTCATCTATGTATTAATATAGTAAGATGATGCTGATTGTTCATTTGCATCGCTATACTTACATGACCGGAAATGCAATATAAAGATAGACACTATACGGAGAGAGAGAGAGAGAGAGAGAGAGAGAGAGAGAGAGAGTGCTGAACACCTTAAACATTTGCTCCGCAATTCCCTCTTTTTCAGGGTTCCCTCTCTCATATACTGTACTGTTGCAGATGTTTCCAGCCATTAATGTGCCAGTTCTGTCAGCCACCTCTCGTGCAATTTGTAATGCCTTTAAATTAATCTGCTCCAATTCCTCTTCTCTGCCAATCAGTTTAAGTTTCTGTCTGTGTGCATAATACTGAAAGAGAAATCTCGACTTTTACGACAACCAGAGAATTTACAATTGCCAATCAGTTTAAGTTTCTGTCTGTGTGCATAATACTGAAAGAGAAATCTCGACTTTTACGACAACCAGAGAATTTACAATTGCCATTCATTGGCCATTTATAGACCGATAAATAGGTAGGTAGGTAGGTCGATAGAGAGATAGACTGATAGATAATAAAAAGAGGGATAATAGTTTTACTGCCAACGAACATCGTTCCAAACACCACAAGTATTACTTCTCTGCAGAACCATATAGCAATTATTTATATTATACTTGTATTAACAAACCATAAAAGTAATTTATTAGTTTTGAGCTTCAGTTAATATGGTTGAAAATTTATTTCTCATATAATTCGTTGGTAATACTAATGTTATTAAGGTTTTCTCATGGCTATAGAGTGCGTCTATTTTGAATTGCTTTATTGGCTATCCCTTAAAGCAAGTGCATGTCGTAGTTATGTTGTAAAGGAGCGATAAAGTAAAGATGTAACCACTTGAAACAAATCTGAAGCCATTTTTTTTTTTTTTTTTTTTTTTTTGCTGAAACCCGCTGCACCACACACACAATTCTTACCGTAAATGCAAGTACAACATCGCTTCCAGCATGAACGAACTCCTCATGAAGTTGTCTAACTAACTCTGGGTGATCGATAACAACTTCCGGTACAAAGGTTCCCGCTTTAAGATATCCCCTTCTCTCAAATTCGAAGATGTATCCCTCCCCGACAACGAGGTTGTCGCCTCTTCTTAACCTCTCTAAGAACGCTAGAAGCAGACAAAGATATTGTGTATGTACTGTCCGGTCCATGGAGTACCCGCAAACATTACAACATACGCCCGCCACTTATCCTTTTGTGGGTCACAGTGACTTTGACCTTTTGATCCAAAATTAGCATGCCATATATATATATATATATATATATATATATATATATATATATATATATATATATATATATATATATATATATATATATATATATATATATATATATATATATATATAGGGCAGGCATCGGGGCAACCTTTTAGAACTGCTGTGCCAAATCCGCTCAATTGTAGAGTGATGCGTGCCATGAGGCAAGTCATATTCCAAAGACTTGGTACTTTCCAAAGAGTCTGGCGTGCCACCTTTCGCACGCGTGCCATAGGTTGCTCACCTGATATAGGGCATTCTTGCGCATCAATAAATTATTAAACGAACACCATTAATTACAATAGGGTATTCGTGCTTTTATTGTATTAAATTGATATTCATGTAATTAATGACTTACTGCAAAAATGATTGACCATCGAATGCCCAATATCTATCTAACCTAAATCACTAGCGCAATCAAACTAAGAAGATTAGTATAGCAGATGAGCCTTTAGCGGTGCGCGCAGCGAAACAGCAAACGTGGCAGAGAGAACACAAAATAATTTGAATTTGACACCATCATAAATAATAACACATGATGCGCTGAATAAATTCAGCAGTCTTCAGAGAGATGATTTTAATATTTCATAAGTTTAACATGAAAGCAGAAAGAGATAATGTATATATGTTTAAAACTTTGTGTGGGATAAAAGTGTGGTAAAAGCTAGTTGTGTTACAAAATAGCAGACAAGAAGATAAAAAGGTTGATTTGTTGATTTCAAACAACCAAATATACCCTACAATGTTACAGAAAAAACAGATTTACAGATTACATTTAATTGTAATAGCATTAAAATAAGCAGCTACAGCTTTGAGGGTAAGAATGTTAAAACAGTGGTACAAAGAAGGAATAAATGATGTATTTGATGTGGATAAACAAAAACATTTGTATGCAGCGAAATCTACGGTGCAATTTTAAGATCTCGTAAACTTGGTAAGACCAATTCAAGATAATTAAAAACGAAAAGACAGAATGAATGGAAAAAAGCCCTATTTAAAACAGCACTTAATGACTCAGTATATGAAGCACTGATATTATATTCATCCACATGCAAGTTTGACATAATTCTGAAATCATCCATGCGTTTGTAAGGATTGAAGAAACGGTGCAAATCGTTAAAAGCAAAAGTATCCGTTTGTAGATGGATGTCATGTTGATTTGTTGATAACGTCTAAAGACAATTTATCAGGCATAAAGTATTCTGGATGTTTTTATACCTTTTCAAATGACTGACGTCGGAGACTATGCTGACCAAGACAAAGAACAGTATTTGAAACCAAATTAATACGATCCTGAAAGTACAGTTGCTTACACAAATATAAATGAATTGTGGCACAAAATTGAAAAAAAGATCCCCCCAACAAAAACCCCAATAAGAAACATAAAACAAAAACAACAACAGTTCGCAAAAGAATTCTTTAAGCTGATGAACAACTTTGTCTTCGAGACGACTATGGAAAACACATGGAAGCAAATTCGAGTGAATCTTTTGCGGCCTGAGGGCGAAGAGGACAAACTGAGCCGCCTGTCCGCCGATCCCGCGTTTTAGTCGCAAAATATCGTTGACGGCAACCTTGTTGCTGTACATTCCACAAAGGCCAGCCTGAAGCTCAACCGTCCCATCTATATAGGGCAGGCTATTATCGACCTTAGCAAGCATATGATGTACGACTTCTACTACAATCAGGTCAAAGCTCGCTATGGTGACAAGGCGCACCTTCTGTACTCGGACACTGACAATCTGCTGCTGTGCATCGAGACTGATGAGGTCTACCTCAAAATGGGCGAAAATGCGCACCTCTACGACACGAGCGACTACCCTAAAAAGCATCCACCCTACAGCACAAGAAATAAAAAGGTAGAAGGAAAGTTTCAAGATGAGTGCTCGGAAAGGCCATAGCTTACTTTGTCGGTCTCAGCCCAAATATGTACTTCATGCTGAAAGCAGACGATACAGATGAACGTAATACCAAAGGCATCTCCAGAGGAAATCAAGAGGCTAACCTTAGGCACCAACTGTACTTTGAGTGTCTGAGAGAGATAATAGAGCTTCAACACTCCATAACAGCCATTCTCGCAGCGACCGCCACAAAATGTGATTGTACCGAACAAATAAGATAAAATTTAGTCCACTGGACACGAAATAGTGGATTTCACCAGACGGCATTACAACCAAGGCATACGGCCACTACCGCATCACGCAAGAAGCAGCGACAGCGATAAATGAGTACCTCAAACTCTTGGCCTAATAAGAATGCCTGTAGGTAGTAGCTGAGGGTCCTTAAGGCACAATCAGTAGTTCCTCGCGAACGAAGTCTCTACGCGGAGAACCAGTACCCGAAAGATGGTATATAGAGGGCTGGCCTGGGGTGTCAAACCTGTCAGCCGGGTTGAACACCTTGAGCGACCACACAGGGTCGGTGGCGCGGCGTTTCCAGCCTTTTAGCTCTCCCGGCGCATATACATACCGCACCAGTGTGTCTGAGGAGACAGGCGTTTCTCTTCCAAACCGACGAAGCCCGCACTGCCGTTTCACGAATGACACCAATAGGTTTCTTACCTGTGAGCCGCGTTACCGCGCCGTTTATGGCCGCCACGACGGCCGACAGCCGCCAAATCCACTTTGTGCTACGCGAGCTTGTAGTCTCGCCATCCTTGGCGTAATGATGCCCAAAAAAGCCCCTCTTCTAGAGTACAGTTGAACCGCTCGACAATGCCCTGCACACGGTGGCTGCACCGCCCCCTCCCCTCCCACCTCACACGAACACCGTGTTTGGTCAAGAGTTGTGACACTGCGCCCATAAACCCCCGGCCACTTAAGCGGACCCGGCTTAGAAGCCTTCTTTGCGGTCAAGAGCGAGGCCTCGTTGTAACGACTGGCGACATCAATCACAGTCAGCACATACTTGTACGTGTGTCCCCCAAGCTTGTCGTGCGGCAGAAACAAGATGTCGGCCTGGTGCACCTAGTTAGGGGTTGAAACATCAAACTGCGGTCGGAGGATTTTGCTTGGTGCTGGAAAGTAAAATCTGCCACACGCCCTGGCAACATCTTTTAAGACATTGGCAACTTCTCCCTATTCCTTGCCGCTGCCAGGCCTTTCCAGTAAATTCGCAGACTGTAGTATATTGCTGCAAGCTTAGTTTCCATTGAGCTTACGTTTGCGTATCAGCAGTTCTTGCTCGAACTCGATTGCGCTGCACTTGTAGTAGTTTCGAGAATATTTACACACTAATGACTCCCGCCCACAACAAACTTGGCTTTCATGCCTCCCTTTAAGAGCCCATTTTGGGGCCCTAGATGGCGTTTAGATCATGGATCAGGTTCACGTCGGCCTTTTGCCGATCACGAATGTCGCGGCTGTGCAAGTACGCTAGGTCGTGTCGATAGCACGCGGTAACTACACGGTTTATTGGAGCATTCATGGGTCGGGCGTCGGCTTCCAGCAGAGTGTCCAGTTTTTGTGCCTGACCCGCAGTAGCTGTGGCGCGGTAGATGCATCTCCCAAGGATACTTGCTCCAGGGCAGCCCCGCAGCTTTTCATGGCTGGCAGAGATGTCGCTGCTTTGCTTGGATTGCGTGCCGTTCCAGCTGTGGCACGCGCGATGGAGGAGTTTATTTTACACAGCATAACACGCAAGTTCCCTGGAGCTCGTGTTTCCCATTGGCGATTGCAGCTCGTGTCCGCCTACACTCTCAGTCTTTTGCCTACAGCGCAGACAATATGGGAGCATTTTCAGCCACAAAATAGCCAAAAAAAAGATGCCTGAGTGCATCTGTGCGCTGCTCATTGGCCACTCTGGCTGTGGAACCACTGATGCTGAACCACCTGACGTGCTTAATGAAGTGAAACGGATTTTACTTGGTTGCGCCCAGCGCGGACGACCAAAAATCCTTCAACCTCCTTCGGCAAGTCAACAATGCCGCCGTTTTCGAGCAAGTCATGATGCTGGAAAATTCCACGACCAAAAACCCCAGCGACGAAACACTCGTTACCATTGAGGACCCCGTGACGTTTTTCTCCAACGTTGAAGAGGCCCCCTGATGCCAGGGTTGTCGCCTAGCGTGCCGTTGATGAGATCAAGACGGCAGTTGTAAGTCAGGCAAAAGTAGCCTGTGGCTGCCAACGTAGCCATGGGCGCAGGCCTTAACCTGTCGCCATATTTTAGAAGAGAGTCGCACGAGTGCAAAGATGACGTATTTTTTGGCAATGGCATCTTTTCATGATGTACAAAACTCCGTCCTCAATGTGGGGATCCTTGTGTTTCGTGACCGCAGCATCTGCGACCTGCAGTACTACTCGTACGAAACCCGCGATGCCAAAAGGGGCGTGTTGACCTGTAGGTACAGGATACCTGGCGCTTTTTTTCTCCCCGCTTTAGCCTTTATAGATGTGATAGGCAAATTTACAAAGACAGACTGTACAGTCTAAGATGCCAAGGACAAGGTGGCATTTGTCAACAATGGTGTGATTGCACTTTTCGAAAGTAGACATATTAGCTGTGAAGGTAAAGAGTAGAGGCGAAATGGCTCATGTTATTGAATGTTTATTTGACATTATAAATACCAAATCTGAACAGGAAATAAGCGAAAGTACCAGATAGATGTTTGACAGGATTAAATATTTAACATTTCACATATATAACTACCAACTGCTGAGATGAATTTCATACATAAATATTCTTGAAAGGGTAAAAAACCAAAAAGCATGCATCAACGTATAAAATACGGATAATACATGATTTTTGTATGTTGTAGAATCAATTATATATACTCCCACAAAAAATCCTCAGAGATTATAAAAATACATTTTGGATAGATACAGTAATTGATTTAATATGTCTGGTGAAAATAGAGGACATTAAGAAATTAAAAATGAACTTGATATATCAGTTAATTTGTATGAAATAGTTGATCCATCTTACATCAAATGGGGTGTATTAACTGAATTAGAAAGACAAACACATGTTGACATGTTAATCATATTTCAAAACGGTGATCCTAACAACAACACTGATGGAATGTATCACTATGTTGGAATAAGAGATTTTTCCAATACTGGTGTCATCTCAGATAAATAGACATCATAAACAGCAAACAACAATATGTAAAAACATGGTTGAATTTTTTTCTATACACCAGAAAATGTATAAGGACACGAATGACTTTGTTACAATGTAGACAACTCGATATATATAATGCCTAAAGAATCAATTAAATATTCCGTAGGTCATTTATTGTGATTTTGAAAGTTTCATCGTGTCACATGTGCGAAATGTGCCGTTGTCTATCCTGAACACGGTTTGTATGGTACAATATGACATATCATGGACAGCATTCACAAATCAGATCCTCAAGTCTAACTCAGCTATCACCAATATTGTTGTTTTTTTTTCTACTGATGATCTATTTCAAATACAGTTTAGTGTCATTGAAAAATACATACAAATCTTGATTGTTGCTAGCAGAATTTTCTACTCATTTACATTTCCTTTAAATGAATCTATTTAAATTGTTTTCCTAATTTTATACATCACACTTATTTTCTTGTTAGAATAGGTAACAAGATATTTCTGCTATTTTTCCTTCTGTCCTGTTTCCAATGCATTTTGCTGTTCGTTCTTTGTGTGTAGTTTTGTTATGACATGTTCATGAAAATATTTGTATTTGATTGTTGTATCGCCTTAACACTTAAACCTGTAATCATTAAATTCTTATAACACGTACTATAAAAAGGTGAGCAGCCGTAATTACTTTCACTGTCTATTTGATATGTTACACTAAATAACTAGCAGACTATATTCCGTTCTTATTCTGAGTAGAGTTCTGGAACGTAACACGTCTCTAATGGCTCACGGTACTGAACACACAGTAGCAGTGGGTTTTAGACATGTGTCACGTATCAATTTATTTGTTGGGCAAGCCATATATCTTAGTGTCTGTCCTCACTAATCGTTTTGAATATATATATATATATATATATATATATATATATATAATATATATATATATATATATATATA